>OY754962.1:2322637-4722637 GCA_963576555.1 Ferdinandea cuprea
GTATGCCGTGCAGGCTTATAAAGTGTTTTAAGGATTTTATTATATTTAGGCTGTTCTGTATTGTGAGTGTATATGCAGCGATAAATTTGGAGCATTTATCTATAATTGTAAGAATTTTCCTGTTGTTAATACTATAGACATCAACATGGATTATGTCTAGGGGTTTTAATGGGGTTTCTGGGGTCTCATACTTTATTTTCGCTGGGTGTCTGTCGTATTTCATTAGTTGGCAATCTTCGCAATTGTTAATTATTTTTAAAATTTTGGTCTTCATATATGGAAAAAAGTAATTTCTCTTGAGATGTAGTAAAGTCTCGTTAATGCCTCTGTGATTACTTTTAGTATGGTATTCTGTAATAATTTTGTCTTGTCTGTCATTGTCTGTTATGTCCTCTAGTATATCGGTACAACGTATTATTTTGAAAATTTTACTGTTCGAAAAATATTTCGAATAAACGCTTTGCACGAGTTTGAATGTATCGTCGTCTGTGTATATGCCGCAGCATTTGTTTGGGGGTAGAAATTGTTTGAAAATGTTTGTTATATTGTCTTCGGTAAATTGTTCCTCGTAAACCGTTCGTCTTTGTCTGTTTTTGAATAGCATTTCGAGTTTTGGTGGCTTGTTCCTGTCGTTTTTCTTGAGTATCAATTGAATGTTGAATTCGTTTAGGGGATGTTCAGAAATGTAAATATTGTCATCTAGGTTTTCGTGGGCCGAATGTATTGTGTAGCAATTTGAGGCAGAGTTATTGGCTATGGGGTTGACATTTGATGGCTCGGAAGCATTTATTTCGACTGTTTTGGCGGAAGGTTCTGTGCGAATTCGACTTAATGCATCGGCATTTGAGTTTAATTTCACTTTTTTGTACAATATCTCATAATCAAACTCTTCTAGTTTTAAACGCCATCTGATTAGTTTTGAGTTCGGATCTTTTAGGCTCATAAGCCATTGTAATGGTTTATGGTCAGTCACTATTTTAAATTTATTATCAAATAGATAGGGACGGAAATATTTGGTTGCCCAAACAATTGCCAAAAGTTCCTTCTCTATGGTGGAGTAATTAGTTTCAGTGTCCGTTAATGTCCGGCTAGCATAACAGATGGGTTTGTCACTACCTATGGTATCTTGCGATAAGACTGCACCCAATGCGAAATTACTCGCATCGGTGGTTAAAACAAATGGTTTGGAGAAGTTAGGGTATTGCAGTATTGTATCATTCATCAGTAGGTCTTTACACATTTCGAATGCTGTAACATACCTTGCGTTAAGTTGAATAGTTCTTCCTTTCTTCAAACATTCCGTGAGTGGTTTCGTAAGTTTAGCGAAATATTTAATGAACTTGCGGTAATAGCCTAGTAGTCCAATGAATGATTTAATTTCCTTCTGTCATCGGGGTATAGGAAAGTTTTGAATTGCTGAGATTTTATCAGGGTTTGGTTCTCACTATCACTTGTGATTATATGTCCCAAGAAGGCTACCTCTTTGCAAAGAAACTCACATTTGTCCATTTGGACTTTGAAATTTGCTTCGCGTAGTCTGTCAAAAACTTTCTTTAAATTTTCGGCATGCTCTTGGAGTGATGTAGAAAACACTATAATGTCGTCAGATTTTTCCCTGCAAATCTCCGAGAAGGTTGTCCATAACCCTTTGAAAGGTTGATGGGGCGTTTTTTAATCCAAAGGGCATTCTAACATACTCGTAATGCCCACCTTCTACCGTAAAGGCAGTTTTCGCTATATGCGCTGGATTCATCTCGATCTGGTGGAAACCACTGGCGAGATCGAGTGTAGTAAAGTAGAGACTTTTACCGAGTTTGTCTAAAACATCACTGATGTTAGGTAGAGGGTATCTATTGCCAATTGTTTTTTCGTTTAATTTGCGATAATCGATTACCAGTCGCCATTTCACTTTCCCACTGGCGTCTTTTTTCTTGGGAACGATCCAGATTGGCGAACTCCAAGGGGAATAGCTTGGTCTTATTACACCCTGTTTTAACATTTGCTTAATTTGGGATTGAACTTCTTGTTTGTGGAATAGGGATATCTGTAAGACTTTGTAAATATAGGTATGTCGTCCGTCGTGTTAATGCTGTGCTTTACTCTATTGGTGAATGTTTAATTTTGTCCGTCTTTGAAAAATATGTCTTCGTATGATCGACATAATTTAAATATAACTCTTTGTTCTTTACCGTTCAGGTGGTTTGTTCTAATTAGTTTAGTGATGTCGTCCGAATTTATAAGTCTTCCCGTAGGGTTATTGTTATTAATCTCGAAGTTGTTTAGTTCAAAAAAATGTTCATTGCTATGTTTGGTGACTTTAAGGGGTTGTTCTAAAAAGATTGTTTGATCTGCATTAGAGGTGTTAATTTCCACGAAGTTTGCGTACCACTTATTAGCTTTATATATCCCTTCCGGAATATATAGTGCAGGTGTTATATATGTTCTATTCAATATAACATCTCCTACTTCTATATCTACTGGTAAACTCACAATTGTTTTGGATGTTGGTGAAAGTATATATTTTTGAGACATAGAATTGGGTTTTAATTCGAGAGGTAATTTGGAATTTTGTGTAATGAGTAGTTTGTTAGCCAAGCCAATTTTTGCTCCTAACGCAGTAAGTGCGTCAAGTCCAAGTAAACCGTCGAAGTATCCGTGAAAACGGAATACTAAGAATTTTGTTTCCCCAGGTTGATTGAATTCGAAAAAATTGGGTAGGCAAATTCCTTTGTCTATCTGGTGAGTATTTAAAGTAGTTTTAATAGTTGTGGGTTCAATAGAAGTAACATCATCTGAATGTACGAACTCAGGATTGATAAAAGAAGTGGAGGCTCCTGTGTCTATCAGAAATTTAAGAGGGCGGCCAAAGTGTAAAGAAATATTAATGTAAGGGAGGACAGTACCATGTTTGTTGATATCTAGGTATCCAACTGGTCTGTCGCAGGTGTGTGAAAATTTTGATCATCTAACTCATGCATTGTGTTGAGCAAATCTATATCTTGTTGATCAAGATAGTCATTATGCTCATAGTATGGGCCCAGATTTTGGTATCCATTTGGATCTGTTGGTTGCTCAACAGTATCCTTAGGATTGATTGTACGTTGTGAAGTTCCTGACTGATAAATCTTGGAGGGCCATTTTGCCTAAAGAGATTAGTATTTTGTTGACTTTGCCTGGACTGTCTAGTGTTACCGGAACCAAGGACCTATGGTTCTACTGGGTTCTGCTGTTGCTGCTGATGCTGTTGAAGTGGTGCCTTATGCTGCTGAAATTGTTGTCGGTTGAAATGCGGTGGAAAGGCCTGTTGTTGGATCTGTGGCTGGTAAGTCCGTTGTTGGAATTGTGGTACATAAGCTTGTTGCTGGAACTGTGGTTGATAGGTCTGTTGCTGGAAAGCCGGTTGATGTAGAAAACGGGGTTGATATACTGGTTGTTGAAAGTGCTGCTGAAAAGATCGCCTTTGCTGATTGTGTGTGAAGTCGAATCGGTGAGGCTGCCGCCTTTGGGCAATGGAAAGTTGTCCAATTGGGTGAAATTGTTCAGGGGTTTTCCTGTATGCTGATGAAGAACTAGGCTTTGAGAAGAATATGTTCTGCTCCTGGATGCAGAATGCAAATGCTTCTGGCAATGTCTTGGGTTTCATCGCACGAATTGTCGAGCCAAGAGGTGTTCAAGCACATCTCGCCGTACAGGTCACTTTTGGCTTTTACCACGCTAGCATTTGTTTCTTAAACTTGTACATGATTGCTTATAGTAGCAAATATCTCTATTATGCCGCTATAGAATTGTTCGACGCTTTGTTGATCCTGTTTAAGACCGTGAAGGTCTCTGATAAGAGAAGTTTCATTTCTCTTATCTGAATAGTGCAAAATTAAGTTTGATTTTATTTCATTCCATACCAATGGTGTTCCATACATGTCTAAAATTTCGTTGGCTGGGCCAACGATTTTGTTGCGGACTGCTCGCAGCAATATTTTACCGTATGTGGTTCCATCTAGAGTCGGTATGAGTCTAAGAATTTCTTCGACGTTATTTATAAATTCGAAGAGAAGGCGGGGATTGCCTTCGAATTTGGGCAAATCCTTTATTGCGTCGGGCACTCTAAGTGCCTGAAAAATATCTGTAGTATCCTGTTGCTGTTGGTTTTGTATTGGAATATTACCTTGCACTAGAGGAATAGGATTAAGAGGATTAGGTGGATCCATTTGATCTAGATTCAAAAGCACTTTATATAGAAAATTATCAGGGGCACTAAAATTATTTTGAACCTTACTTTCAGTATTTCCTAATGTTATATATAAGTCACTATTCCCTGATATATAATTTTCGTAAGAAAAATTATTGGGGTTACCTAAGGTATTTTTGTTTACAAGTAAATCACTTTTAATCGGTTCTTTGTTATCAACTACTATACTAACTATTTCCTCGTCACTTTCACTTTCACTTAAAATCGTTCTTAATCTATCGGAAGCTTGCAAATACGTTCTGTTCCTAGGTCTAGCCTTTTGTTTTTTAAAGGACATGGATTGGGAATGAGAAAACATTTTCTTTGACTTACATGTAGTCCAACTGCATTCTCGACTTTTGATGATACGATGTGCTCTCGTACTTTCGTCTATACGATTTTCCCTCGTACTTTTCATGCTTTTTCTTCCTGCTTCCAAATCCGTGTTGAGTCGTGGTTCTTCCGGTCGCTAGGAGGTGACACTCGCTGAAACTTCTTCACTTGTATATTATCGGTAAACCGCCGCGTTGACTATACTCGTATTAAAATTCCATCGACCGAACTACCGTACTGCGCCAGTTACGTGAGCAATTGTTCCGTGTGATAAAAAAAAACCAATTTTAATTTCGGGCAGACCTTTGCCGTATGCTTTATTGAAATCGACTGAACAAATGGAATTTCTTTTACATGGGTTTTATTAGTTTATTTTGTTGACGGTGCAAGCTGCATCGTGGGACCGGAAGGGTCTTATATTTGGTTACAGTGTGGAATGTTTTATTTGAAATAATATATTTAATTACGGAGATAGAAGTTGAGGTTGAATAACCGTCACTTGAAAGAATGTATTTAATTACAGAGAAAATATTATATTTGAAGAATTGTAAATTAAGCTAAAATATCTATGTGCTGATGTTGAGGTTGACTGACATGATTGGATGAAATGGGTTGGGTGACCGTAACTCGCTCGGTTAGCGTTTTATTTGTTTTGCTTTTATGCTTTTGCACACTTGTTTGTTGTTGTTTTTTTTTTGTGTGTGCAAACTGACCGCGGAGCGATTTTAAAATGTCTGTGCACGCGTCGGGTGGCAGATCGGCACTGATCTATGTTATCCGTACTATAGAGTTCATGTACACAGAATTGAGGCAATACAAAAAAGATATATTAGATTTGCTCTAAGAGATCTTCCTTAACGTGTTATCTACAGTTTGCCCCCATATCCAGAATATAATAACTGTGGCGTGAGTTGTATTTGTTCCTAGGGTTCTAATAGTAGAGATCGATTCTTCGGATATTTTTTCCCTTCTCAACATAGCACCTTTATTCAAGTTAGGAGGTACTAATTCCTTGAAATAGCTCATTCAAAAACTAATTGTTGACATCTGTCTTCAATGAACGGGTTCATGTTGTCGTACAATGGTAGTTAAATTTTAATCGATTTAAAAATGTCTATTTCCTCCATAAAAACATAAGGAAAGGCTACAGTCCGCCTGCGGCGAACAGTATGATAGCCTATCCATATACCTATATACCCCAAAGAAAAAGCGTTGAGAAGACGGTGGAATACATTTTATTTCATTCTATTAAAAAAGTGGGCGTGGCCAAAAGCTTTTTATGGGCGATATAGTGGGAAAAATATTGGCTAAATATCTTGTTAAACATTTTTCTTCGGTTTCTATGCAGGAATCTGAAATTTGGAACATATACTCCCTAGGGCCCCGAAATTGTAAAGTGTAAAATTGTTTTTGATATGCCCACTGCCACACCCACAATTTAGAAAAAATTGTTTTAAAGCCAAAGTTAGAGATAGAGTGTTACAACCTTAACAAGACATGTAGGCTCTGCCCTCCTTCATAAGTTTGTCATATAAAGTTGTTTTCCACGCGCACTTTTTGGGGGGTTTTCCAAAAAATTTTTTGCTTTTATGAATTTCATGGAATGAAATAAAATGTTTCTAACGCTTTTTCTTTAGTTCATATACGGATATGGATAGGGTATCATACTGGTCGCTCATGCGGACTGCCAGCTATATGTCTCCAATAAAAAGCTGCCAGAACATGGTGGCTGACATTTATAATATTTTTATTTAATATATTTAGCAAATAATTTTTTCAATCTATCGCCCATACATAGTTTTTGGCCACGCCCACTTTTTGGGGGCGCTTTTTCAAAAAAATATTTGTTCTTCTATAAATTTCATAGAGTGATATAAAATGCTATCCATCATCTTCCTAATGCTTTTTTTTCTTTGGGGTACATAGGGATAAGGATAGGGTATCATACTATTCGCCCCAAGCGGACTGTAGCCTTTTCTTATGTTTTTATATGAAATTTATATAGGAAATCTTCAATATTTTAAAGAACGCCCCCAAAAATTGGGTGTGGCTAATCATTTTGTATGGGTGATATTTTTGAACATATTGGCTAAATATTTATCAACATTTTATTCCAGTTCTATGAAAATTTTCGAGGAAAACAGCATTTTAGTGAAAAACGCCCAAAAAAAGGTGTGGAAAAAACATTCAATACCTTGTGAAGATTGTAACGCTCTATCTCTTTAAATTTAGCTTCAACACGGTTTTTTCTAAATTATGTGCGTGGAAGTGGGCGTATTCAAAACATTTTTACACTTAACCATTTCGGAGCCCTAGGGAGTATGCGGTCCAAATTTCAGCTTTCTAGCTGGATTTTAAAGGTCTACAAATTGCGTGCGGACGAACGGACATTTCTAAAATGTCTTAGGTTTTGGTGCTGATTAAATATATATATGTGTATATATATATATATATATATATATATATATATATATATATATATATATATTCTTTTAGGGGTCTACGACGAATATTAAGGGGAGTTACAAACTATGTGTCAAAATTAATATACCATAGGACATATAAAATCTTTTTTTAATACAAGTTGGACAGTCGTGTTATTTGTATCGGATTTCCATAAAGAAACACCAGTTTTTCAAGTAAGTAAATAAACTTATTAAAAAATAGTTCAATCCACATTTCAAAATGCATATTGTCAAATATACATATGAGTAATTTGAATAAATTGAAATGGTAGACCACACATACAAATCAGTTAAACAAAGTGTGAAATGCGTAATTACAAAACATTGGTGACTTTAATAAAGATAATTTAAATAAAGCGTATTAATGATTATGTTTATAATTGCATTTTAGAGGATGTATAATTCAGAAAACAGGAAGACTGCTCTAAGATTGGAATTTCTATTAAAAATAAAAACTTAGTATTAAAATCGTTACTACACTTTTTGCATTAGCTTATTTAATACTGTTTTTTTATAAAAAGTTATGTACTAACTTTTTTAATTATCAAATATAAGAAACAATTTGCGGCTGCACCTGATATTTCAATACAAAAATCAACGAACTGTCAAAATCAATAGCAACACACTGGTGCGAAATTTGACCGCCAGGGGTAAGTCAATAGTTATTAAATACAGTGCCAGTGTGCTCACACCTAGAGGGCCAGTGTGTTCCCCCAGCACTCCTCCCCAAGAGTGATGATATGGTTTAGACTCCTGTCACTGCTGTCTTCACGACATTAAATACGCGCTTTTTCTTCTTTATATACGTGCGTAATTCTGTGTTCTGCGGACCACAGATGAGGAATTAACCAGATAGTCAACTCGAGAGCGAATCTCTCACCTTGCCTACAAGCTAAGCCTTTGGCTTTTACGTGCAAATTAAATGGGAATCACGCACAAATGAATCGAATTATATGGGGCTAATGGCCGCCGCCAAGTAATGTAATTTTTTATAGCAAGAAGTTGGGAACAGTTGATGAATTTCAGCAGATTACACCTCACAATTTGGGTGTGTAAGATAAACATGGACAATATGCGGTGAATACGGATTTATGAAAACATACTTACCACACAATAATAAAGCTATGCTTTAACAAATTTATTCTAATTTTAAAACATAAGGAAAGGCTACAGTCCGATTGGGGCGAACAGTATGATACCCTATCCTATCCTTATCCCTATGTACCCCAAAGAAAAAATTCATAAGGAAGATGATAGATAGCATTTTATTTCATTCTATGAAATTTATAGAAAAAAAAAATATTTTTTTGAAAAAACGCCCCCAAAAAGTGGGCGTGGCAAAGAACTTTGTATGGGCGATATATTGAAAAAAATATTTGCTAAATATATTGTAAAACATTTTTTTTTCGATTTCTATGAACATTTTCAAAGAAAACAGCATTTTAGTGAAAAACGCCCACAAAAAGTAGGCGTGGTAAAAAAACTTTATATGACAAATTTATAAAGGTAGGCAGTACCTACATATCTTGTGAAGGTTTTTGTTAGGGATTAAATAAAGAAAACACGATCTTTCTGTGATGAGCTTATTATTACAACTGAACTCAATTAGTGCAAAAGCAAATACAATGGTTGTTAGACTAGTTCATGTTTCAATTCCATTACATAACTCATTACATATAGAAGTGTTGGCGCAAGGGGTATATGCGTACAGTATACTGAGGAAAAAAAGGGATGTATTGGTTTGAACAATATGAGAACTGATATATGTTATAAGTATATTATGTTATTGCACTATTACCAACACTTGCCCTCAAAACTATACATATCTTTTAAGTTAAATTAAATAAATCAAAAATTATGTGTAAGTCAAACAAGACCTAATTTCTTAACAAATTTACAATGCTTGATTTTCATAAGATTCTTAGTGAAGATATCTGCAACCATGTCACCAGTAGGAACGTATTTAACTGCAATGACATCCTTCTGCGAGAGATCGCGAATGTGATGAAACTTGATGTCTATGTGCTTGGTCCTAGAGTGGTGCACAGGGTTCTTGATGATTTGTTGTGCACTTAAGTTATCGCCAAAAAGTTCTATAGGGCCCCTCACTAAATTCGAAAAGCCCAAATCCTGCAAAAGGGTTTTCAGATGGATGACTTCCTTCGACGCATATAAAAGTGCAACATATTCGGCTTCAGTGCTGCTTAGAGCGACCGATTTTTGTTTTCTGCTTTCCCAGTTAATAGCTGCGCCTGCCAAAAAGAACGCATATCCGGTAAATGATTTTCTATCGTCGCAACTGCCAGCCCAGTCGGCATCTGCGAATGCTTTAAGGTTGTCCCCACTCTGAAAATACGTTAATTTTAAATTTAATGTAGTTTTCAAATACCTTACGATGTGTTTTGCAGCGTTGAAATGCTCCACATGAGGATTGACATTAAATTGTGCAAGTTTGCACACTGAATGCATAATGTCTGGATGAGTTGAAACGCTCAAATACATCAACGAGCCGATGATCGACTGGTACTGCTTCGGATCGACTGTTTTACAATTGGTACAGTCAATACATTTTTTAAATTTGCTCCCAGGGTCCAGAGGAGTAGAACACGTCTTGCATTGTTCCATTTTCATATCTTGGAGTACATTTTTGATGAACTGTTTCGAAGAAATTGTTACTGTTTTTCCTTCTCTCATTATTTCCATCCCTGGGAAATGTTCGGCCGGACCTTTATCCACGACATCGAATTGAAGACTGATCTGATGCTTAATATTTTCAAGTGATTGTAGACTCGAACACGCCAACAAAATGTCGTCAACATACACAGCAATTATATTTATACTTTGACCTTGGTTTTTAGTATAAACACATGAATCCCCACTGCATTTAGTAAATCCAATTCTTCTTTATGCACTGTCTATTTCGAAGTTCCACTCTCGTCCAGATTGCTTTAATCCGTATATGGTTTTCTTCAGTTTGCATACCAGATTAGGTTTATCCTTGTCGACAAAACCCTCCGGTTGCTGCATATAGACCTCTTCTTGGAGCACACCGTTGAGATAAGCTGAAATCACATCTAACTGATGAACGAATAAATGGAACTCAGCAGATAATGCCAAAATTAACCGAATCGACGAGTATCGGACGACCGGAGAAAATGTTTCCTTGTAATCGATACCGAATTTTTGACTGCAGCCCTTTGCCACGAGTCTCGACTTATACCGCTCCACTTCTCCATGCTTATTACGTTTTATGTTGAAGACCCACTTGGATTTTATAGCTCTACGGTTACAAGGTAAGACGGCCAGTTCCCATGTGCCATTGGATAATAATGAGTCATACTCTTCCTTCATCGAGTGTAACCATTTATCACCATCTTCCCGGCTTAAGGCATCTTATACTGTCACCGGATTCCCAATCGGATTGTTACAGTAGACGTACTTGTTATCCATTCGCGGGCGTAAACGCTGAGAACTTTATCTCTCTAACTTAAGCCTTAAAACGGTTTTTTCTAAATTGTGGGCGTGGCAGTGGGCGGATTTAAAAACTTTTAACACTTTACCATTTCGGGACCCTAGGGAGTATATGCTCCAAATTTCAGCCTCCTAGCATGAAGGCCTCAAAAGTTGATACGGACGGACGGACATTGCTAAATAGTCTTAGGATTTGGTCCTGATCATAAATATATATACTTTTATGGGTCTACGACGAATATTAAGGGGTGTTACAAACCATGTGTCAAAATTAATATACCCTTAGGATAGGGTATAATAAATGAAAAATAATCAAAATAATATTGATTAATGTGACTAATACATAATAAGTAAGTTGATCATACAATTTCGGTTGACAATAAATTTAAGTATAACTTTACAAATACGGATGTTGTTATGGATGGTAGTATTGAAGCATTGAAGTACTTTTATGCTACCTATACACCATAAAATAAACCGTGATTAAGCACAAAAAAATAAAAATTAATCTTTCAGCGTTTCCACCGAAGAAAATAGATTAATATGATGTTTAGCTCTCTTATGCTATAAAATTAAGAACGTAATTGACATTTCAAAAGGGAACAGATGTTTTTTTTCTTGAACGACAAACAAAGCGAAAATAAAATTAAAATTGGTTGCTATAGTTTAATGAGTGAAGAATAAAAATATTATTAGCACACCATTTTATTCTTCAAACCAATATTAACGTTTTAATGGTTGCATTGGTCGGGAGAAGTCGCATATACAAAAAACACTGCCATCAGTATTTAATGAATATTGGGGTAGCTAGAACGAACAAAATTGCAATTCAAAAAAAGGAATGAGACATGTTGAGAGTAGTATAGAGTGGTATAGTGTGTTATTTTTAATCTTGTGTTTAGCAGATTAAAATTTGTATGCTTAATATTAAGATTTAAAGTGGATTATGGGAAAATTAACCTTAATCTCGGTTTAGTGCTCAAAGAAATCGTTGCATAACATAATTGGGCACTGGTTTAAAACGCTTTTTAAAATAACGTGATCCAAATCCTTACAAATATTATTTTTGGTACGTCAAAACACTTTTTTAACAACATTTGCAATCACTTACTAGTAGTAGCGATAAATCGTGATAAACTGGGCAAAGTCCAGAGATCAGCATGTTTATGCATAGGCGGAGCGCTTCGCACCACTCCCTCAGCTGCACTCGACATTCTGTTCCATTTGATACCCCTTGACATCTTTAGCAGACAGACGGCTGCTACCACGGCCACTCGCCTCAAAGCAACTTCTCAATGGGCCGATAGTGAAATCGGCCACTCTGCAATTCTGAACATACTCAGAATCCCTTATAGGAATATAGACTACACCACACCCCAACTGCTGTTCGACAAAAACTTCCAGATAACCATCCCCCCTAGATCCTTTTGGGAGGATGCCTTGCCGGAAGAAGAATCAATCCATTTTTACACGGACGGTTCAAAAACAAATGATGGAGTGGGTGGAGGTGTCTTTTCAGACAGGCTCAATCTCAGTCTCTCCTTCCGTCTTCCTAATCATTGTAGTGTTTTCCAGGCGGAAGTTATGGCGATAAAGGAAGTCTTGTCCTGGCTAAGAAAGAATGTGGTATCCGTAAAGGATATTCGAATCTTTTCGGACAGTCAGGCCGCCATCAAGTGTCTGGACTCTGTCTCTATTAACTCTTTAGTAGCCCTAGATTGCCGTTCATCTCTAAAGGAGATGGCTGAGCAGTTCAACATTCACCTTTGTTGGGTGCCGGGGCATAGGGACATTCCGGGTAACTGCAAGGCCGACGAACTCGCCAAACTTGGAACTACCCTCTCAATCTTGCCTGAAAAGGGCTCCTTAGGCACACCAGTTTCCACGTGCAAGCTCTGGTTTAAACTGGATGCATTAGAAAAAACTAATCACAGATGGACAAATGGTACTACTTGTCTGACAACGAAGCAGATTTGGCCTAGGCTAGATCCAAGACGCTCAAAGAGCTTGATTACCCTTAATCGATCGCACATTGGTGCTACAATTGGTGTCATAACTGGACACTGTTTGTTAGGCAGGCATGCAGCAAGGCTTGGTGCCTATTACAACGACTTCTGTAGGAGCTGTTTGGACGAGGAAGAGGAGGAGACTACTCTACACCTTCTCTGCGCATGCCCTGCTCTCTCTCGAAAGCGAAACCTCCATTTGGGGGCCTTCTTCTATAATGATCTTAATGATCTAAACTCAACCGACCCAAAATGTCTCTCACGCTTTATTAGCTCCTCAAAATGGTTCAACGTGTAGGCAGAAACTTCAGATCCACGTGGTATCACAATGGACCTATATTGGTCTAAGTGAGTCAGACTTCTATCTGACTGCCACTTCAACCTAACCTAACCTAACCTACTAGTAGTAGTAGTAGTAAATTGTTTTTTTTATTTTCATAAAAGAGTGGCTAATTAATATTAAATAAATAATAAAATAATCAAAGAATCTAATATATATATAAAAAAACCATTGCAAACTATATCTTACACCCAAACATTACTAATTTAGTAATATTTATGCAATAATACAATAAAATTTGAATTTTATCTTAATTTATTAACAACCCAAGAATGTTTATTTTAAGGCAGATACAAAATAAAGAACTATTTCTTATAACCGCAAAAAATATTCCAATTAAATTGTAACAACTTTAGTCGGTAACTAATTTTTTGTTTCTTTATAAACATATATATTAAAATAGCTATAAAAGTTGAATCCCATAAACTCAACACTTCGCAGCATTTCCTATTTCCCAACACATCCGCCGTGACCAGCTGTTTTGTTGTTGCGATTTGGATATGTTGCGAAACTCCCCACAATTATTTTTGGCGGGTAATCTAGTAATTAGATCTAACTTTATGTCTCTGGCTCACACGTATTCACAGATGGGAAAATTGAGAGAGGATTTTGGGCCGTTATTAAATATTTTTTGCGGTGATCAACTCGAGGGAAGTATTTTCATTGCATTCGAAATAATTAATCAAATGACTGCGACTTCAGCGATTGCAACACCCAAAGTATTGCATTATTTTACAATTCAGCTGCGGATGATATGCAGTGTTTGCCATCCAACAGATGAGAGAGTGATGTAAACAGTGTACATTTTAAATTAAGAGCCCTGATCCGTGATTATTTTAGGACATCCAAATCGAGTGATCCAATTATGAAAAATGTTATAGTTACGGTATCTGCTGTGATGTCCTTTATACGTACAGCTTCGGGCCATCTAATAAAGCGATCAACCATGGCCATGTAGTACATAAATCCATGGGACTCTGGCATTGGGGCCCAATACTGGATTGAATCGTTGGTCCGGATCGGTGAATGCTGCTGGTGAATTCTGAAACACGGCGTCCTACTTTTGAGCGTTGGAATAGCACAAAGTTCCGTTCTCATTGTGTGATGTCCTTGTTCATTTACGGCCAGATAAAGAGTTGCGAAATGATTTTGTTTATCGCTCGTCCGCTGGGATGGGCCATTTTTTGAAAACTTTCATAGACCTTGCGTCTCAAAAGTAGCAGCATAAAATGTATTAAGTCGTTGCCGGAGACATCGCAGTTAGTTCTGTTGTTCTGCATAGTCTGTTGTTCTGGTCCATATGTTATTTTGTGTCGTTTAATTGATGTGTTATTGTGGTTGGTAAGTTGCTAAAGTTTATCATCGGTTTGTTGCATTTTTGAAAGCTCTTGGAAATCTATGGTTGAAGAAGCACTGATAGTATCAATAAGAGACAATGCATCTGCTACATTGTTTTTTGTACCGGCTGTATAATGTGGCCTTGTTAAGAACTGACTGATGAAATTTAGTTGTCTGACTTGACGAGGTGAAGCCTTGTCTGAGCGCTTTTGGAAGTCAAAGGTTAATGGGTTATAGTCATTCCTGATTGAAAATTCTCTGCCTTCGACCCAAGATTGAAAATGATTGATAGCTTTGTAGATAGCTATGAGTACCCTATCGTTTATGTTATAGTTTTGCTGTGCAGGTGAAAGCATTTTCGGAATGAATGCGAGAGGCTCCCACTTGTTATCTTCTTTCTGTTCAAGTATTTATACCCCCAATTGTAGTACTGGATGCGTCGACGGTTAGACGAAGTTAAGGGTGAGGAATGGGGTGTGATAGTAGCGTAGATTCAGCGATTTGATATTGGAAGATTAACTGAAGATGTTGTTCGTGTTCTTCCGTTGAACTGAAGGCTACAAAAAGGTCATCAAGGTAAGCGTAAATAAAGTCTAATCCGGTTAACACCTCAATGATCCATTTCTTTTTTGTCATTTGAAGCGGAATAGCCCATGAACTTTTAGATTGTCCTTCTAAAAGTTCTTCTTTACACAACTGTCTGACCAGTTGAGTACACGGAGGTCCCAGCGTTGAAATATGGTGCCTTAAATTATGCTTTGTTCCTGAATTGTTGGATGGAATCCTAAGTAGTTCTGGAAATTGTTTGAAGATAAAATAGTGCTAATTTCGTTTATGGATATGACGAAAACGATACTAGATAGTTCTAGAAAACTGTTGGTTTTAAATCCTGTTATCGGATCTAAAAGGTTGGTGTTCTTACTGTCGACGAGTAGGCCATGTTTGTGCAAAAGATCAGCGCGGATGAGGCGATATAAGCCCATATAGAAAATTAAAGCTCGTTCTCCGTAGATTTGAATCTTGTCCTTTATTCTATCTGCAGGTTGAGTACGGTTGCTGTTGTCAAGGCCGTCAGCCGTGGTGAGAAAAAATTGCAAATGAGGTGGCAAGCGATCAATCCAGAGAGTTCTTGTCTAGCAAGTTGTAAAAACATTATTTGCTGAACCACTTGCTTGCGCCTGACCCTCTTCGATGAGATTACTCAGTTGCGAATCATCATTGTTCCTCAGTTTTACTGAAATCATATTTTTTTATTTTGGTAATTTAATATTTTTATCCACTTTTTCGCCTTTCCGGTCTCACGATGTAAATATGCAATTATGAAAAGTTTTGTAAATCATATCACGATGTTCAGTCGTGTTAATAAATTTCCAAGCCGCGAAAATCTAACCAAAATTTAAATTTGTGTTTTTTATTTGATTGAAACGAATTCTGAAAGAATAAAGTCAATCAATAGTAACAGTTTTAGCAATAATAAGTCAAATTAGTGAAATCGATTAAATACCACAACGACAGATAATCGAAATGATCTACATACCAATAGACAGTGCAAAAACTACATCATAAACTACATTCAAGGAAACCATGCTGATAATACTTCTGTAAGTCCCCTATGCATTCCTAAATATCCCACCACAATTTATATGAAATCCGTAAAAAGTAAACATAAGTGCGGTATTATTAGAATTATCCTAATAGAAGAATATTCGGAAGATTCAGAAAATTTAAACGAAGAAATAGCAATAGAAATAGAACACACGCTACCCTCACGTAAATTAGTAACACTTTAAATAACATGAACGCACTCATTAGTTTTCATTTTGACATATGTACTTTCTAATTTCATTCTTCATGTTATCTAGGCCATTGGAAACGATATTGTCCACAGAACAAAAACAAACCCAAAGGCCACAACAACAACTGTAAGGTCAATAAATCGGCTGCGTATGCAATAGCGGATTCCGTTTTTCCGGCCGACTGAGCTGTGGTTAGCGGATTCAGCTGCGACACGTCACAAAAAATTTCGACGACATTGGTTTTCAAAATTTTCCTCTGAAAGGGCGCATACAAGTGTGAAAATAGCGAACGATGAAACTTTAGACATCGAAGGAGCAGGCCGTATCGAGATTGAAGCTTGGATGAATGGAAAATGAGAATCAAGAGGCATCGAAAATGTGCGCTACGTTCCCAAAGCTGAGGTAAATTTGATTTCCATAGTTCAGTTGGCACAGAAAGGTTTCGAGACGAAATTCACCAGGGATGGTTGCGCTACTGTCAACAAAAGGGGTGGAAGATTGTTTGCAACTGGGTCAACTGGTTGCAACTGGGTCGACAGCAATAATTTGGTTCGGATGGCATTTAAACATACACAAATGGAACATGCGTGCTTAACGTCAAGCACAAATATGTCTGCAAGTACTGTACAGTAATGGCATCGACGCTTGGGACATTCTCTTTGAGTGTTGATGGGGACACACGCACGCATAGGGAATTACTCCTCCCAAATTACACTTTAAATCACATAAAATCTAAGTTTTATTGTTTTTATTTTATTGTGTTAATTCCATTTGTCTATTAAGTACTAATAGTGGAAAAATGAAGTGCGGTTTATGTTATTTAAAAGTCGATAGACATGATCTCAAGATTCAGTGCATAAATTTTAAAGAATATTACCACGGAATATGCGCGAAATTAGAAAAAAGAGACATCGATTTCTGTGAGAAGAGTGATCAAGGCTTTAAGTGCAATAGCTGTATTACTCAGCGGAGAAAGTCAATATTGATTGATTCTCCTATTAACTCTTCGAACCTTGTTTCTTCTAAGAGTAATACATCTGGTATTGGTAACAACACCACAACAACTTCAGCAGCTTCAATCTCTTCTCTCGCTACCCATGACGACGTCAATGTGGGTCAACAGACATCTGGTACTGCTACTGGCAGTTTTGGCAGCAACAACACTACAACAACTACAGCGGCTTTAATCTCTTCTCTCGCTACCCATGACGACATCAATGTGGGTCAACGGACAGTAACACTCCAAATGCTGTACGCTGAGATCATTGAATTAAAGCAAGTCAATACAGAGGCCCTAACTAAGATCAAAGCTCTTGAAGTATGTAATGCCTCTTTAAACAAAAGAGTTGATGTTTTGGAGATGAAGCTAAATGCACTGGAGCAGAAAGAGAAACTGAGTGCAGTGGATATTATTGGCATTCCCGATGTAAACAATGCAAATGTAAGAGTAAAAGTGAATAAACTGCTGAAAACTGTCATTGGTCATGAAATTGATGCCAACGAAATTGTTTCGTGTTATGTTAAGAGTATTAACACGATCAACAAAAACAAACGGCTTGCTCCTAACATCGTATGCCTGAAGTTCTCAACTGAGTTTAGGAAGAAGGATCTGATGAAGAAGATGCGTGAAAATAAAAAAAGTATTACTTCTAATATGTTCAGTGCTCAACTTAACAACAACAATAATGATGGCAACAGCAACAACACCAGCAGTAGCAGCAATAAGATCTACATCAATGACTGTCTCACTGGCTACACAAGATCGTTATTGAAAAAGGCAAATGATCTTAAACTCAAAAACAAATGCAAATTTGTCTGGGTTCGAGATTCAAATGTTCTCATCAGGAAAAAAGAAGGTGACAGAGTTATTAAAATTAAATCATTTGAGGACATTACTAAACTTGAACTTTAAGTAATTTATATAGTTTTTGTTTTGTTTAATTCATGAATAATACTTGTATAAATAATCCTCTAAATGATTCAAGTTTTTATAATAGTTTTTCTTCAATAAATTCTGATAATATTAAATGTTTATGTGTAGACCATCCTAGTAATGAGCATTCTTCTGGGTTTTCAATCATTCATCAAAATGTTCGTAGTATGCGATCAAATTTTAATACTTTTTTATCTCACCTCACACCTTTGGATCATTTACCAGACATAATTTTCCTTTCTGAAATTTGGATATTTAGTGATGAGACGTCTGAATTTGATTTAATTCCGGATTTTAAACTTGAAGCATCTTGTAATGATTCTTATGCAGCCGGCGGCGTTGCGGTATTCTATAGAAGTAATATTATAGGGTGTGAAATTAATAAGTATAATGTGGAAAGTGCTGATATTATCAGTGTCAATTGCGAAATTTCTAGTGTTTACTATTGTTTTATCTGTGTTTATAGATTGCATAAGTGTTCAGTTAAACAGTTTTTGGATGAATTCTCGGAATATTTGGTCAATCAAAAGTGTAAAAATGTGGTACTGTTAGGTGATTTTAATATAAACATACTGAGTGATTCACCCGATGTTGATAATTTTCTATCTACATTGTCTACCTTTGGTTTTGAGTCTGTGTTAAATCAACCTACTCGATTTCATTCTTGTTTGGATCATTTATTTATAAGGCTTCACAGGAACAATCCTTTAGGCTATAAAACAATGGTATATGATATACAAATAACTGACCATAGTATGACAGGTATTCAACTTAATTGTAATGTTTCCAGAATAAAACAACCTGATGTGAAAGTTTTTCAAAAAATTGATTTTGTTGCTTTACGATCTTACTTAAATTTAGAGTTCTGGGATGACGTATATACCGCAGTTGATCCATCATTAGCGTTTGATTTGTTTCTTAACAAGTTACAATTTTATATAATGAATTGTAAACAGAGAATTTATAATAATAACAACAAATCAAAATGTCTTAAGCCTTGGATGACTATTGGGTTATTACGAAAAATTAAAAAGAAAAAACAGCTCTGTTTACTAGTGAGAAAACATCCCAACAACGTTAGGCTAAAGAAATTTTATGAAAAGATATGTCGAGATGTAAAAACTGAAATACCGCTTTGTAGAAATTCGTATTATAGAAATAAATTAGTTAAAAACGTGGGTAACTCTAAAAAGGAATGGCAGGTTGTTAACGAAATACTTAATAAAAACAAACCTAACTTTGATATTATTATAAACAATGGCAACTCGACTACATCTGATCCTTTGGAAGTTGGGAATTTATTCAATAATTTTTTTTCTAACATAGGATTTTCACATAATAATCACCTCAATTCTACCTTTCATTGTGACAGCAGTTTACGTGAAGAAGATTTTCAAATGTCAAGTTTTTACTTTGAGGAGTTTAATTCACTAGAAATCCATAAAATTATAATGTCACTAAAAACGTCTAATTCTTCCTCTTTGGATAATATTTCAAGTCAGGTATTGAAAAACATTTCTTTTAAAATTTCAGACGTTTTATGTTTTATTTTTAATTTTTGTGTACGTGAAGGTGTTTTTCCAGAAACTCTGAAAACAGCAGTAGATATACCACTTCACAAAAAGGGTGATACTATGGTATTAAATAATTACCGTCCTATTTCCCTTTTATCAGTTTTTTCCAAAGTTTTTGAAAGGGGTATGAAGTGTAGGATATTATCTTTCCTTGATAGAACTAGTTTTTTCAGTGAATTTCAGTTTGGTTTTAGAAGTGGTCTATCTACTGAGAGTGCATTGTTAAAGCTGATTGGGGAATATATATATTAGTCTAAATTCTTCCCATATTCCTTCGACCCTCTTTATTGACATCACAAAGGCTTTTGATATGGTAAATCATACCTTACTACTAAATAAATTATTTAATGCGGGTTTCAGAGGCTTTATTTACGACTGGTTTGCTTCTTATTTAAGTAACCGTAAGCAGGTAGTAAAAGTAAAAAATGTTATTAGCTCCCAAAATCAGATAAATGTAGGTGTTCCTCAAGGTTCTGTCATGGGTCCGATCCTGTTTCTGATATATGTTAATTCACTGTTTATTCAACGTTTTAAGGGCAAAATTACAGCATTTGCTGACGATACTGCCCTTTCCTATTCGAGCAAGAGTTATATTAGTTTATTCTCGGATGTAAATAATGACTTAGACATACTACGGAGATGGTTCAAGCAACATAAATTAATAATGAGTGATAAAACAAAGTTTATGATATTTAATATTAAGGGTGTGATATGTGACGAATTGCCTCTTTTTTATCACTCACCAGATTGCTTACGATTTTGTCTAGTGGATGCCCATTCCAATGGTGCTAAAACTTTTAATGAACATGTAAGTTGCCATAGCAATTGTTTTAGAATTGGGCGTGTTGAATATTTTAAGTATTTAGGTGTCATATTGGACCATAAACTCAGCTGGACTAATCATACGCTTTACTTAAAACAATATTTGAATATGGTTGTAAGGCAGCTATATCATCTCAGTCTCTACTGTAATTTACCAATTCTAAAGTTGGTTTACAACGGTTTAATGAAATCAAAATTGCAATATGGAATTTCGTGTTGGGGCGGAACATATTTCAGTAAAATAGAACCGCTATTAATCAAACAAAAGCATGCAATTAGGATTATTTGTAAAGTCAATCGTAGAACACCCAGTTTTGAATTGTTCAAATATCTCGAGATACTTCCTTTGAGACATCTTTATTGTTATAAAGTTTTAAAAATATTCTTTGAAAATTCCGGTTATTATGATGTTAGATTTCATGAAAATTATAATTTACGAGTCAACAGCAGAAATTTCGTTACTGTACCAACAATCCACAAAACACACTTCTCTCGTTTTTATTATGTAACCGCGCCTCGTTTGTTTAATATACTACCTGAAAACCTTAGGTGTGAGAGAATAAAATCAGTATTTTTAAACATGACCAAAACATGGCTTTTTTCCTGTAACTATTCTCAAATAGATTATCTTTTGATTCCAATGGTATAATATAGTATATGAATATAAAATATTATTGTCTACTCGATGTATATCTTTTAATTTTCTTTTGATTTGTTTATAATTCCAAGTTATATAATTTGCTTCCCCATCAATAGTTTATTACTTTTCCTTTTTTTTAAATAAAAGTACTTTCGCCTCTTGTCATTTTGACAACAGAACGTACTATGCTATTTCTTGCTAAAAAACTAAAATGGTCTTCTTAAAGTAGTTTTTATGTAAGTAAAAAACAAAAGAATTATTGTAACCCTTATATTCGTTTTTTGGAAAGAAGTAAAGAAATTTAAAAAATAAAAAAAAAAAAAATAAAAAAAAAATAAATAAAAAATGTTAATGCGGCTGGTAATAAAATCAATGCGTGCAAAAGGGTTGATAAGTGGTATCAGACTGTCTAATCAACATGTTTTCTTTTGTCATGAATGTCAATTAGTCAAAATTCATAGATCGTCGCATTGACATTGAAAAACGCATTTCGGCGAATGGCGAATGTATTCATTTTGATTTGTGCGGGCCAATGGAAGTAGATGGAATTGGTGGCGCTCGTTATTTTATGCTCATGAAATACGAATCAACGAGAAGTGTTCGAGTACTTAGAGAAGTTCTTAGCACAAATGAAAACCGCATGGAACTGTAATGTGAAAAGAATACGCTGCGATAACCAGGCATAGTTCATCAAAAGTAGAATTTCGACTTGGTTTGCAAAAATATTTCATTATTTCACACCGAATAGCAGCATATATACCCGAACAATATGGTTATATTGAAGGGGTATAATAGAACAGTACAGGAATCGAAACTATGCTGATAGTGAACTCCGCCTTGTTACGCCAGTAGCATGCCGGTCTCAAGCCCGGATAAAGGAGGAGGTGTTGGAGGCAACGGTTTTTAACCTATCCTCTGTAAAATAATCCGTTAGTGTACTCTAACCTACAGCAGCAGTAGTTAAAACTCAAAATATTGCTGAATGAACAACCTTAAGGATGTTAATACTCCAGGTGGTACTGGCAATAGCCAAAATCCATCCGTGGTCTTCTCGACTGCGGCTGGGGCTCGGATTCTGGAGGCCCCAACATTCATTGAACACACAAGCGGCTCTTGTGGCTCTATGTCTGACTCTTTGGGTAAACTAAGCATGAGTAAGGATGCTACCCACTGCACCGCCGCTGACAGATTGCCCCGTGATATCTCAGCGGTTGAACGGGCTCCTGAAGTGGCTGGCTTTGAGGTGCACCTCACTAAGGGTCAGGAAGCAGCTGAGCGATCAGCGGCGCAAAGAAGCTCTACAGGCTGAAGGCGCAAGCACTCCGGTCGGCTCTTCGGTTGCGTCTATGAAACGGGATAGGTCGGTGGAAGTCTCACAAACGGAAGCTGACCTGACCCCTTCATCAGGCAATGCCTCCTCTTCTGCTGAACCGAAAAACAAGAAGAAGCGACCCAAGCTCGTTAAGAGATACAATCCTCCTCAAGCTCCTGTGTCTGCCCACGCCCTGTCTCCGAATGAAGTCGGTGCTTCTACCAGCAAAGGTAGTAGTTTTGATGGACGGAAATTGGTTGTAGTGGACTCACCCTTGAGTATGAGTAGAGGAAGTGTACCTATTGTTGGTGCTGCCCGTGCACTGGTAGTGGATGATGCTGGTTTTGTGACCAATACTGGGTGCAGCACTAGTGGACGGAACTTTGTCGACGCGGACGGCTCTGATGGTAAGTGTGCGTCTAAAAAACCATGTGCTAAACGCAAAAGAGTGCGAGTTAAGAAGCATTCCTACAAGAATGCTGCTGTCTCCTCTTTAGCAGTTCGCATTAGGAAAGCGGGCAATGATAACAGTATGAGTGTTGCAGAGTCCGAACACTGCAAAACTCATCTTTTGGAGCTGGCTGCTGCAACAAATGCTTGCATTCAGGTGGAGGGCTGTGTGTTAAAGGACGGAACCCTCATGGTGAAGACCTCATCACAGAAAACCTCTGAATGGATTAGCAGTATGGTGCCGAAAATCCCTTCACTTAGGACTTCATCTTTTGAGGTCTACAAACCACCCAAGCTTACGGGGGCTGTCTGCTGGATACCTGGGAAACTAGAGAAATCGGCGGATGTGCTAAAGCGTTTGCAAACTCAGAATTTTGGTCTCGACACAAAAGCCTGGATTATCCGTTCACACAAGAAGAGTAAAAACCGCCACAATGAAGGTGGTAGTTCCTATCCGTATCTGCATCTTGGCAGGATCCATTTCCATTTTAATGTCAAACAGTGCTAATAGTGGATGTTACCCAGAGTATTCATCCATCTTGTTTACTCAAATCAACCTACAGCACTGCAAGGCTGCTACCGCCCTTTTAAGTAGCAGGCTTGTGGCTTGTAGAACAAAATCACACATAATATCCATCCAGGAACCATGGGTGTGGAAAAGTCGCATCTGTGGTCTTGGTTGCTTGTGTGATTTATACCACGTTCTTTATGATGAGCAATCCGAAAGACCTAGGACTTGTCTTATTATATCGAAATCTTTTACAACTACTATGATCAAAATTGTATCGAAATCTTTTACAACTACTATGATCAAAACTTTTTGTAGCTGTTTCTATAACTTACCATGCAAATGATAACTGGGAAACCTTTGTCGCTGCATCGGCTTATTTCCCCTATGACTCTGTAACCCCTCCTCCACCAAAGGCTGTTGTAGAGCTCGTAGAGTTTTGTGAATCCAAAAGGTTAGGTCTTGTCTTGTGCTGTGATGCTAATGCTCAGAACACATAAGGGGAGATCGACTCTTGGACTTCATTTTATCGTCTGATATTACCATCAACAATGTAGGTCATGAACCTACCTTTGTTACAGCCAGAAGACAGCAAGTAATTGATGTTACCCTGTCCAACAGGCATTTGCAGTCTATCATAAATTGGAAGGTATCGCCAGATAGCACCTTATCAGATCACAGATACATCGAATTTCAAATCTACTGCGAACTTTCACCTTCGCAAGAGAGGAGAAATCCGAGAAAAACGAACTGGCCACGGTTTAGAGAGGAGCTTGCCAACTCTGTCAAAGTTCCACTCAAACTTAGATCAAGACAGGGAGTGGAGAGGTCTACTCAGGATCTGAATAACGTCCTCACCCGCTGCTTTGAACCTACGTGCCCTGTTTCTAAGCCCCCCCGCAGAAAATCGGTCCCCGGGTGGAACTCCGAACTGCAGTGTCTTCGTAAAGAAACTAGGAAGCTGCTAAATCGGTCTTTAAAAACCAACTTAGTGGAAGACTGGAATCTTTATAGATGGAAGCAAAACGTTTTTAAGAGACTTATTCGCAAGTCGAAAAATGACTCATATAAAAAGTTTTGTGAAGAGGTCGAATCTCTAAGTGCAACTAGTAGGCTTGTTAAAGTCCTCCAAAGGAACAGACCAAGTAAACTGGATGCAATCCTTAAACCTGATGGCACGTACACTGAGACAAAGGCGGAGACTTTCAGTCTTCTACTTGAGACTCACTTTCCGGGAAATCAGGTTACTACGTGTTCTTCAGCCCTTCAAACGACTGTGCCTACATTTGAACCGACTAATACCACGCGGCACAGCTGGTATTTTGCATCGGGAGTGGTGACTGATGATGCTATCAAATATGCCATTGCATCTTTTGAGAGTTTCAAGTCACCTGGTCCGGATGGAATTTTTGCTGAAACAAGGTTTAAGTCAGGTTTTACCAATGTTGAAAAGAAATTTCACCGCGAGCTTGGCCTTGGCCTATATACCTTTCCCATGGCGAATGGTTAAAGCCAAAAGCTTTAGACCCATAAGTATGTCTTCCTTCTTAGTGAAAAGTTTGGAAAGACTGGTTGAGCTGCATGTGCGCAAAGTTGCTCTTCGATCACACCCTCTCTCTGAGATGCAACATGCCTATCAGCGCGGAAAATCCTGCGAGACTGCGCTTCAAAACCTTGTTGGAAGGATTGATAGTTCCCTTAACCGGAAGGAGTACGCATTGGACATTTTCATCGATATTGAGGGTGCTTTTGATAATGCGACCTTTGACAGTATGTGTAACTCAGCCAGACAGCATGGTGTAGATGAAACTTTGGTGTTGTGGATTAATGCAATGCTAATGTACAGGACGTTGGTAGCGGATGCAGATTGTGGAAAGTGTGTCATAACAGGGGTAAATAGGGGCTGCCCTCAAGGTGGTGTTCTGTCGCCCCTCCTATGGTGTATGGTGGTAGACTCTCTGCTTTAGGCTCTCAACTTTCCTGGAAACTACACTCAAGCTTATGCGGATGATGTCGCCGTTCTTTCTGTCGGTTCAAATGCTGTCTGCTCTCAAGCGCAGAGATCCCTGGATTTGATCGATGTCTGGTGCATTAGTAATGGGCTTTCAGTGAATCCTCTTAAAACCACGGTTGTTCTCTTTACGAGAAGGAGAATCATCACTGGTCTGTCCCATCTCGTGCTTAAAGGTGTCACCATCCCTATATCCGATGAAGTCAAATATCTGGGTGTAATCCTTGATAAAAACGTCTATGGTCCAAACATGTCGAATCGAAAACCTATAAAGCGCTGTCGACCTTCTGGCAGTGCAAAGGCGCTTTTGGTAAGACATGGGGCTTGTCTCCAAAATGGGTCCTTTGGATCTATACGGCCATGATTAGACCGCTACTCTCATACGCATCAGTTGTTTGGTGGAACAGGCTTTCGCGGAAACGTGTTACTGCTTCTTTTGCCAAACTCCAAAGAACGGCTTGTCTCGGCTGCACAGGGACCTTCCCTAGCACCCCGGGCTCTGCTCTAGATGCTTTGATGAATCTTCCTCCCCTTGACTTATATATCATGGGATGTACGCTAAAAACCATCTTTCGCTTAAAGACTGGAATTTTGAAGAACTTGCTCGAGAATTATCCTTTGACCCCTGTCTTATGGATATGCCGTCTGATGCAATGACACCAGAAATCCTTCTGCGAAAAAACTACCACGTCAACTTTCCACAGGTAACGGAATGGCTTCGGTCAGACTCTGAACCGTGGATTGAATGCCATCGTATTTTCACGGATGGCTCCAAAACCGGGCAGGGATCTGGTGCTGGTGTCTTTGTGGAATGCGATGATATACGACTTTACTACCCCTTGGGTAAACATGCATCTGTTTTCCAAGCGGAGATTTTTGCCATCCTAATGGCAATGCGCTATATTGTGAACAACAGGTGGAGGGCTAGAGGCATTTGCATCTGCAGTGATAGACAAGCTGCATTAAAAGCGCTTCTAAACCCTCTTACCTCGTCCAAGTTAGTGCTAGAACTCAAGTTTTCTCTATATTTGGTCGGAAGACTGAACACAGTGAATCTTGTCTGAGTACCAGGTCACACTGGCATCCAGGCGAATGAGATCTCGGATGAGCTTGCTAGGCAAGGTTCAGAAGAAGTTTTCTCAGGACCCGAACCTGTTTTGGGTCTGCCTGCATCTTTAGTCATGTCGTCTATCGATTCTTAGGTTTCTCGTGAACACAAGATTCGGTGGCGCGATTGCGGTGGGTGTAGACAGACCAAACTACTGCGCCCGGACATTTGCAAAAGGTCAGCATCTTTTCTTCTATCTCTGAGGAGAATCGACTGTAGGCTGCTTGTAGGCGTTCTTTCGGGCCACCAAGCTTTTGCTAAACACTTAAATATGTTGGGTTTAAGCGACACCTCTACCTGTCCTGCTTGCGGTGAGGAGGATGACACAGCAGAACACTTTCTCTGCAGTTGTCCGGCCTATGCTCGCATCAGGTGGCGGATCTTCGGGGCTGACGTGGTGAGTGCCGAACATCTAAGCTCTTTATCACTGAAGCTCCTTCTCGTTTTTCTTCGAAAGACGGGAAAACTAAGTACATTAATGTAAGGTGTCTGAATGGTAGTACAATGGACCTGTAGTTGTGTCTGAGCGCTCCATCGGATAGCAGCAACCTCCGACAACAAAAAAAAAAAATGCTGATAGTGGTTTGCCTAAGACTCTTTGGCCAGAGGCAGTACGAAAAGCTGTGCATATTCTAAATCGGATTTCGACGGCGAAGATTTCAAGCCACCCACCACAAAGCACAGCTGGACCATTGAAATATATTTGGAACAGTTGGTTTTGTGTACATTCCAAAAACTGTCAGCCGCAAAATATGGGATGGAAGAATTTTCGACTTTATGATCCAGCCCCGAAGAAAGTCATCGTTTGTTGTGATGCTGTGGCGGCACACAAACATTTGAATATAACGCCCATCAAGCTCTCCGTATAAAAATGTAATAACTTTTTAAGTTACAGAAAAATGTAAGAGACACATACTTACTTAAAGGGCTTCCGACCCATGAAGAGCCCCTGACAGAGACATGGCAGCCTTCCATCCTCTGCGATCACGGGCACGCTGCTTCCAGTTGTCCAGACTAAGCGCTCTGGCATCCCCGATGGCTTGGTCTTTAAAATGGAGGTTCGGTCTTCCTTGTCGTCTCGAACCTGGGGGCTGGGATTCGAAGATCCTCTTGGCTGGAGCGTTGTTGTCCATTCGCTCGATGTGGCCGAGCCAATGTAGTCTACGTTTCTTGGTTTTTGGACTACATCCACATCTTGGTACAGCTCATAGAGTTCGCGGTTGTATTTTCTCCTCCATTTGCCCTCCTCGCACATAGGACCAAACATCCGTCGAAAGATTTTTCTTTTGTAGAATCCCAGTTTTAACTCCCCTTTCCTGCTTATCGCATCTGCTCCTTGCCGAAATCCGGTGCATATTTGAAAGAATTCAGACGAGCTGCTGCCAAACTGCACATTGCACCGCGTGTTATCTAGCGTCACGCGACACATCTGGATCAGTTTTGACGGGATCCCGAATTCGGCCATCGTCACCAAAAGCTCCTGAAGATGGATGCTGTCATATACGACTTTAAAGTCGATGAAGAGATGGAGTGTCTCGACTTGAAACTCGTTGATCTTTTCCAAGTGTGAAGATTTGTTCTACAGTTGATCTGCCGGGCCGGAAGCCACACTGGTACGTGCCGATTAGTGTATTGCAGAAAGGATTGAGACGTTCACACAGTACGTCGGATAGGATTTTATATGCGATATGCCTCGATAGGTCTTGCAAGATCGTATCGCCTTTCTTGTAGATAGTACATATGGAGCTTATAGTCCAGTCATCGGGCATGCTTTCCTCCACCCAAACTTGGTTGATGATTTGGTGCATGCGCCCTACCATAACATCACCTGCGTATTTGAAAAGCTTTGCAGGTAGACCATCAGAGCCAGCGGCCTTGTTGTTCTTTAGCTTTTTTATAGCTAAGCCACCCCTTCTATACTGGGCGGAAGGATTGGTTCTTCATTGACTGGACGTGGGTTCCCTTCTTGCCCCATCACTCTCTCTACTCTCTCTCCCAATGTCTGTTTAAATGCTGCTTAAATAATACATCTACTATTCCCCGCGCGTCGGTGACTTGGTTTCCACCGCTAATACGAAGAGCCTGCATTCCGGTCTTAAAGCCAGCAGCCAGTTGCTTGGCTTTCTTATAGAACTTCCGGATGTTGTTTTGGTCGCGGGACTCTTCGATCTCCTTGAGCTGGGAGACTGCGTGCTCTCTTGTCTTTCTACGCAGGATCTTCTTCTCCTCCCTTCTCCTGGCTCGTTACTCATCCCTTGCTGCCTTTGTTTTCCTCTACAGCGTTCTAATGTGTGCATCTTCTGTCACCTTTTTCCGGTATACGCATATATAATTATATCATCATACTGAACAAGTGCCCAATGAAATCGCCAGTTGCATTCCACCCCTACAGTAATTCAACCGCAATACTCGCCATGCTAGGAATGCACATCAGTTTACCTTAAAGCCTGTTTTCGGACGTACTGTGAAATATAAATATTCCTTTCTCAACCGCACAATACGAATGTGGAATGTTCTACCACGATCTGTTTTTCCTGCACATTACAGACATTTAAGACCAACGTGCATCGGTTTCTGCCTTTCTCTAATCCTTCATGTCCTTAATTCCCGCACTGTGTCACTTCATTATAAGGGTATCCAAATTCCCAACTTAGACCGAATTAATGCAATCACCGAGTTCCCCAGACCAAGTACTCTAAAACAAGTGCAACGTTTTCTTGGCATGATTCATTTTTATATCCGTAATATCTCGCCAACAGCTAGGCCATTATATGAGCTCAGTAAATCGCTCCGAACCAAACAAGAGAATAGACAAAATTTTATTAGGTCTGACGAATGTGAGCTCGCATTCAAAATGCTGAAAGCAGAGCTTTAAGCTTTAGAGTACCAGTACAAGTCCAGTTCCCAGTACCATGCACTGGTACTTGTACTTGAGGAATTAAAGTAAAATGTACTTGGTACTTGAAAGCCACCAAATACAAGCACCTTTTAAATAAACTCTTTCAAGTATATTTACTGGGTATTGCAATATTACTCAGTACACATTTAAGTACTTGTCAAGTACTTTTCAAGTAAAAGCGAGTCGATAAGAAGGTGGAACGGCCTACTCCGGAGGCAATCCCCATCCCATCGACCTCTAAGGCGATGGTTCCCGTTCTCCCACCACCAAGAAATCTGAGCAATGTTCCAAATGCGCAAAGAGCTAAGCAATCCCACCCACAATCGGATGAGTCGAAGGACCCAATGACCACTGGAAGGAAAACAGCTAAGCCAGCTCCCAAGAGAACTCGCACGGCGACCGAGGTAACAGCAACAACGAAAAACCCCGTCCCATCGACCTCAAAAGCAGCTTTCTCCGTTCTCCCACCACCACAAAAGCCGGGCACCATTCGAAAGGAGGCCAATGCCAAGCAACCCTACCAACGGTCGGAAATGTCTAAGGACTTGAAGGTCGCTGGAAAGGAAACAGCTAACCAGGCCCCAAAAAGAATACGCTTAGCCGACGAAGTAACAGGGAACTCGTCAAAGAAAGCATAGGTTACGAGCAGTGAAGACCTCACCCAACCCTGACGGGAAACTTGCGGCAGTTAAATGGCTTAAGGTAGATGCAAAGATCCTTGAGGCCATCACATCAGAGGGAGAGACTGCTGATATTAACAACGCCTGTAACTTTGATGGAGCAGGTTGGCGGAAGGGAGCAAAGGTCGTCGGATGCGGCAACATGGAGTCACTAGACTTTTTAACTCGTCGCAATCAAGGCCTAGGAGAACTGTGGCCTGGTGCTAAACTAGATGCTATATCTGCCTTAGCCCTACCCCTACATACACTGGTACACATATGAATACAATCCATACTCAAACTGGTCAGTATAAGGAACAAGGAGCTAAATGTAGGCGAATGGCAGATAGTAAGCTCCAAGCCACGAGAGAAAGATGGCGGCAGGGACCTACACATTGCGGTGGATCCAACATCCGCCAACCACCTGAGACCCCTGATGACCCCTGTCATCAAAATTGAGTTGGGGAATATCAGGTTCTCCTTCCCTAGCTCCGATGGCCAGCGCCGGAAAGCTTAAAAGCTTAAGGTGATGCAGCCACTCCCAAGCTGCCACCGACGACCTGTTGCTCTTCATGGCCGAGGAGAGTGTGGCCTTAGTCCAAGAACCGTGGCTACATAAAGCCAAAATCCACGGACTGAGGTCAAAAAATTACACACTCCTACACTCTAACTGTGAAGGTAAACTTAGAAGTTGCATTCTGATAAGGAAATCAAATAATTTTCTTTTCTCCTATCGCTTCAGCAACAGTGGTCTGACAGTGGCGATATGCGACCGCAAAAAGAGCCCCCACTCATTCTTGCATCCGCTTATCTGCCCTACGAAGAAGAAGACCCCCATCACCACTACTAAGGGACCACTCTAGCACTTCCAATAGATAGATTCACGGTCAATGACTGGGTGGTATCCCCGAAGTGCTCTTTCTTTGATCACTTCAGGATAACATTCACAATTGACTTCCATCTACCGAAAGAACCCCACTTTAGGAATCCTCAGTACAAACAGCCAATCTTCTCACAAAAACCCTAACCGACTCCTTTAAAAAATCCTGCCCTATTAGTCGTCCTCCTAAAAGAACACACGCGGCTTGGTGGACTATGGATCTACGACTTCTTATGACCAAAAACCAGGACATTTTTAATAGAGCCAAATTGACAAGAACCGATGAAGACTGGGGTGAATATCGCAACAGCTTAACGAGTTCCAAAATAAAACTAGAGCAGTAAAAAAACATCCTGAGCAAACTACTGCTCCGGCATCGAATCCACCACAGAAGCGGCTAGACTCCGGAAGGTTTTAGCCAAAAACCCCTCCCCTGTAGGGTATCTGTGTAAGGAAGATGGCAGCTGGACAGTTGATAATCAGGAATCTTTCGAGCTGCTCCTCGGTACACAGTTTCCGGGATGTACAACCCCATGAAGCCCGCTGCGCAGTTCTGACGACGGACCCTCCTCATTCTTGGATGAAAAACTGACCGTCATTAGTGACTGTACTAGCACAAACAGAATAACATGGGCATGACATCCCTTGGAAACAAAGAACTTACGTTGGTGGCCTTTCTAGACATAGAAGGTGCTTTCAACAAACTGAGCACTGGAACCATTACATCCTCAATTGAGGATTTAGGTTCGCCAAAGCTTCTGACAAACTGGGTTAGGACTATGCTTAACCGCATAGTTATTACCAGCATCCTAGGAGACTGTGCGATTAACCGTGGAACACCGCAAGGGGGAGTTCTATCTCCTCTCCTGTGGAACACTCTCGATCAACAAAATTCTATAATCCCTTATCAACAGAGGTATAAAGATAGTCGCATATGCTGATGACATAGTTGTACTAATAACAGGAAATTATCTTTCCACCATTAGAAACATTATGGAATCTGCGTTATCAAAACTATCCAAATGGACCCAAATGGAACACAACGGCCTTGCGATCCAATCCAAAAGAAGACGGAACTAATTCTGTTCACCAGAAAATAAATGGGACCCACCCAAGCTTAAAGGTGTCCGCCTAAATCTTTCAACTGAGGCTAAGTAACTGGGTGTGCTGTTCACATTCAAACTGAACTGGAAACGGAACACCGAAGAAAGAATGAAGAACGGACTTAATGTCTTCTATGCTTGTGCACTGGGTATACACCGCGATTGTAAGACCCATTCTGACCTACGGTTCAGTTGGTGGGAAGCGATTAAAACCAAATCTTACCTCAAAAACTTGAACAACGTGCAGAGAATTGCTTGTCTTGGCATAACAGGCGCAATTAAATCCACACCACAACCAGGTCTGGAGACCTTGTTGTACCTGCAGCCCATTGCCCATATTCACTAAGAACGTGGCAGCCAAAGCACTTTGCAGCCAAAGCACTTGGCACTTTGAAGGCCTGGCTATTGCGGACACTCGAGCATACTTGAATCCTTTGATAGGAAGGGTCTCATGTCACATACTGATTACGAGAGACCCAGGTATGTCTTCGAGAAAGATTTCAGAAACACTACACCCAAAAGACATTACTGGGATTCACCCAGTATCATTATTAAAGGTATACCCGTCTACATGGATGGTTCTAAAACAGATTAAGGTACAGGAGCCGGCGTCTTCTCGGAGGAACTTGCCATCAACGAGTCGTTTCAACTGACCGACCACTGCAGTGTCTTTCAAGCTGAGATCTTTGCGGTTAAGAAAGCAGCACAGACTATCCTGTCGCTGGGACTACCAGTAATGGAAATAACCATCTGCGTGGACTGTCAAGCAGCATTTGAAGCAATCGGCTCTAACCTTGTAAACACGAAGTGCGTAACAGATTGCCTCTTGGCACTTAGGGCTATACGTCATCACATGGTTCTACTCTGCTGGGTCCCAGGACACGTTGGTGTTGAAGAGAATAAAAAAGCGGTTGAACTGGGCAGATACGGCTCTGATCTGAACCCACTACTAGGGGGCGGATATGTGCTTCCAGCTTTTAACACCGCTAAGACTTTTATCGACGAAGTCATCCTACAGCTGCTAAGGAACAATGGAGCAACACCAGCGGTTGCGTCATATCCCGAAGCATGTGGCCTGTTGTCGACATCAAAAGATCAAAATAGTCTCTCTTAACAGAGGTCAAATCCGGATGCTCGTCGGGGATATTAACCGGACACTGCGTCATCGGAAACATGAATAAAAATCGAGGGCTCTTTGCAAATGAAGACTAGGAAGAGATAGTGTTCGTGGAACATCTCCTATGCAACTGCCCAGTTCTACAAGAACGCAGCTTATCCTGCAGGGGAGTACAGTTCTTCGAAAGCTTGGACGACGTGGCTAGGGTACCTCTACCAGACCTAAAACTTTTCCTCAACAGATCTAAGTGGTTTTGTTAGTTGCATTTGCTTGCATGTACAAACAGGGTACTCACAATTGACCTTAACGACCTCCTAACCTAACCTAACTTACATGCATAATAGTGCCCTTGATAGACGGCCCCCATGACATGATCAAATGAAAGGGTTTGACGAGTAGAATCTAATGCGCTATATAACGTCATCATCATTGAATCACTATTATTATAGGCATTATGTGATAGGGTTTGACGAGAATAATTACTTGAAAACCGAAATGCACAGAAGTTTTTAGGGACATTATGACTAAATAACTTTTGTGTGAGTTTTTTCATGTTATAAGTACCTTCGGGTGAAATATCCTTGAAAGCATAAATGCTCACTTACTTCTGATAATATTTTCGAAGTGGTCTTTTTTCAAGAACCTCCTCTTAAATCGCTACTATTTTGTATGTATGCATTTTCGTAAACTTATTGGTCATAATATAATGCATGTTAAATGGCTTTTACTTGAAAAGTACTTAAATATGTACTAAATAATATTGCAGTACCCAGTAAATGTACTTGAAATAGGTACTTGAAAAAGTTTTTGTACTTGGTGGTTTTCAAGAACCAAGGACATTTTAGTTTAATTTTGTAAGTACCAGTAAATGGTACGTAGACACGCGTTCAAGTTATCAACTTTACTCAAATAAATGTAAACATTCTTCAAAAAGACAAACGTTAGGAGTTGAAAATTTCTCTTGAGAGAAAAGACTCTGCAACTTAAAAAAGTTTTAATGCCAATAGATGATTTTGAAATATGGGGTGAAGTTACTACCGCAGTCCTACCATGTTCGACTTTGAACACAAAAAATTACAGTTAACGCCTGTATATTTGAACAGAATAAAAATACCGATGGTTATAAACGTTATACTTCAAGTGTCCTTTATTCGCTATATGTTTCTTTTTTATATACATTTTTGGATTTCTAACAGTTGTCATGAATTGTAGAGTTGCAGATTCTTCCTTGCGTACATTTTGCTTTGTGGTTGGATTCATTCCGCACTAATGGCACTCAGTGACGTCATGATATCGTAAACACCTAATGTTTTACGAAGAACCTTCTTTAATAACTATCACAACCTATCCCATCTAGGTATAAGAGCTACAAGAAAAATGATTACATCAAAATATTTTTGGCCTAAGATGAACACCAACATTGCGCACTGGTCCAAAAGCTGCATCCCCTGTCAAAAATGCAAGGTCACAAGGTATACTAAGGCCAAACGTGGTACATTCCCGGTACCGAAAGGTAGATTTAGCCATATTCACATGGATTTGGTTGGTCCACTTCCGCCATCAAATGTACAAACCTACCTGTTTACAATAAAGGACAGATTTTCTTCTTCGCCCGAAGCTTACCCGTTAAGAAATATTACATCTTCAATGATAATTTCGACGTTTATTCATAATTGGGACGTTTCGGATTCCCAGGAAACATCACTACGGGTCAGGGTTCACAATTTCGTTTACTGAAATTCTATTTAAGCAAGTCATTCTTGGGTCAAACAGAATTCGTACAACTATTTACATATCACCCCAGTCGAACGGTTTAGTGGACCGTTTTCATAGGCACTTGAAGGAATCTCTCCGATGCCACTTGGTTGAATTTTGAATTCTACTAGGAATAAGAGCAACTATTATCGACGATATTTGAGTTTCACCCGCTGACCTTTTATTGGTGAAGCACTTCAATTGCCTGGCGAACTAATCATTTGCAATACTAGCAACGAGTTCGAGATAAATTCCTCGATTTCCCAAGACATACGAAATTCAATATCTAAATTTAAAAAAAAATTGTTTGTACCTAGGGGCCTGCAAAAAAGTAGATACGTTTTTGTACGCGAGGAAATTGAAAAGAGTAGCTTAAGTCCTCCATATCGAGGACCCCTCAAGGTAATCACAAAATCTGAATAACAGTCCAGAGAGGCGATAAACGCGAGACTATAAGCATTGACAGATTAAAATCTGCCTTTGAGACAGACCGACAAGTTATGACACGATCAAAAACAAAACCTCAAGATTCATATAGATTGTAAAAATATAAATAAATGAAATTAAGATATTTAACCAAGTAACTTGTATTTTAATGAATTAAAAAAAAAAATACATAACATTTGAATATAATGCCCATCAAGTTCTCGGTATAAAAATGTAATAACCTTTTACGTTATATAAAAATGTATAAGACATACCTATATCTCATGTAAATCATTTCATTGTACGATACATAAAGTTTAGTTTTGAACAGAGAGCCGTCCGAGTCCGATCCTCTTGCTTAATTACGATTAGTCGTATAGACCATAGATGTCAAGTTCAACGAAAATTTATATATCACGTTCTCGCGAAACGGCAATAAGAATCAGAGCAGACAAGAATCGTCGAATGAAATTAATGTCAGCAATGACAAGGTGAAAGTCATAACTGTTTTTGATGATGGCGGTAGCAAAACCGAAGAAAACATGGACGAATATGAGATGAGGAGATGTTTGCGCAGGAATCCGAAAAAGGTTATTCCATACGACGCTGAACGTGGCTATCTAGCTATGTTTATTGAACCATCTTCGTATGAGGAAGCTATACAATCGATGCATTGTGCTAATTGGAAACGAACCATTGAAGAGGAGCTTCAATCTTCTTCTTGTTCTTCTCTCCATTTAACGGCGAGATTATGATCAGGATTACAGGGATCATTACCCTCCCACTTCACTGCATTCCTGTGGGGTTCGCCGGTTCGACCTCAAAACATATTTGCATGCCTCCAGATGTTGGATCACTTTGGTTTCTGCATTTGTGTGAACCAAGAGTTTTTGGTCCTGCCTCTCTTACGTGATTGTAAGGGATCGTTGATTGCCATTGCCTTTTTGACGCGGTTCGTAGTATCCCTCCTTTGAACATGACAATACCAACTGAGTCAGTCGGATTCTGGAACTTCTAATTCGATCAAGCTTTGTTACTTTAGCTGTCATGCGAAGCATCTTCATCTCAGCTGCTGTCAACTTGGCCACATTGTACATTGTCCGGAATTGTGAACCGTATGTGAGCGCGGATGCGCAACTGCGGTGTAGAGCCTTCCCTTCAGCTTAGGGTAAATTTTTTGGTCACAGAAGATGGCAGAGTTTTCCTCCACCCTACGTTTATACGATGATTGATATCGTCATCAACGGTTGCTTCATTGATCATTGATCCCAGATATTTAAACTTTTCACACTTGGGAGGCATCACCCCATTCAAATAAATGCCTGGAATGGGTTGACTTGGGTCAGAGAATGGGCAGTACAGATACTCTGTTTTTTTTTGGTAATACGATACCCATTTCCATCTAAAACATCTACCCAAACATCAAGTGCTCGTTGCAGGGAAGTCTGATCATAACTTATGATGGCTCCATCGTCAGTAAAGAATAACTGATGCACTTTAGGGTTCGTCACTTTTCCCTCAAGCAGATAATCTAGGACCGTAATAAAGAGCAAAGGACTTAAGACACTTCCCTGGTGAACGCCGACTTTTATTGAAAATTCATTAGTGATTCCTGCGGGATATCTGACTTTTATCATCGCTCCCTCGTTCATGTCCATGATCATCTCTACCTAGGTTTCAGGAACTCCTCGTTGTCTTAGCGCTACCCTTATCAGATCTCTTGGTTGCCTATCGAATGCTTTTTCAAAACAACCAGATTCATATGCAGATCAGTTAAAGAATCACGATGCTCTTCCATTATTATCCTTATACTTTAGATTGCATCTGTGGTTGATTTACCCCCGACAAACCCGTACTGGTCATCAGACAGCCGTATTATTTTTCTTGGGCGGCCATCTAATACCCGCTTAACAATCTTCATGGTATGTGACATCAACTTAATTGAACGGTTTTTGTCACAGTTTCGCGTATTTCCCTTTCCTTTGTGCAAAGGAAGAAGAGGAGCTATCTGAACCCGATGTCTCCCATTTTTTTCCAGAACTTTCTGGGTATCTCATCCGGCCGTGTTTCTCTTCTTGGAGTTCTTGACCGCTTTCCCAACTTCTTCGAATGTTATATCGGTCACTTCTTCATTGTTGGGGGCGGCTCCTGGAGAATATAGCCGGGGGATTGGAAAAGATTGGAAGAATTTTATTGGTTCTAAATGGGTATTCAAGGTAAATATGGTGGCAAATGAAGATCATATATGCAAGGCGCGACTTATCGCCCAAGGTTATTCGCAGAACTCAAGAATCTATTAAACCGAAACCTTTTCACCGATTGTTCGATACGATTCAGTCAAATTTGTTTTGGCCTTGACAGCGATCTACGATATGGAGTTTGATGTCAAGACAGCCTTTTTTAAATGATGTGGTAAGCGGAAAGATTTTTATGAAAGTCCCGGATGGAGTTCAACACAGAGACGGTCAAGTTTGTCGATTGAAGAGAAGTTTGTACGGCTTGAAGCATGCATGGAACTCGAAGTTTATTATTTTCATCAAGAATTGCAACTTTGACCAAGTCAGATCTGTGCGTGTTTTTGTTATTTTTGTTTGTTTTATAATGAAGTAAAACAGTGCGGGCATTAGGGAAGTGAAGGATTAGGAAAAAGGATATACCGATGCACGTTGGTTTTAAATGTCTGTAACCTATAATGTACAGGAAAAACAGAGCTTTTAGAGCATTCCACGTACGCGTTGTTCGGTTACGAAACGATTACTTGTATTTCACTGTACGTCCGAATATAGGCTGTAGGAGTGGAATAGAACTATCTATTTCGTTTGAGAACTTGTGTGGAAATACCAATGTAAAAATGACAGGCAGTAGACATTACGACGGTGACTAAAAGAGTAAAATTCCACTCTGTTGGGGTAAAACCATTTAAGTATGCTGTCGGTATCAGAATTTAATAAGCTTAATAAGTTGCCGTTTCAGTTCAACGCCCGAAAATAAGGGACGTTGCAGAGGAAACGAATATGTATGTAAAGCTGAGGGTTATCAGCGAAGGAATGAATAGGTTTAGAAGTAACATGGAGTAGATCATTTATAAAAATGAAAAAGACACAAAACGGAAAAAAAGTAATCTTATTTCGATATGTTGATGATGGACTACTTTTGTCTTGTAGTAAGCCAGCGATTAATATACTGGTCAAGAAGTTTCATAAGACATTTAAAATTACTTTGGGCAAAGGCGATTTTTATGTTGGTATCGAAATCAAGTGCGATCAGAGCTCAATAAGTCTAAGTATTGCACAGACATCGTATATTCATTGAATCATACGTAAATTAGACTAGGGTGACTCGAAATCAATCTCTACGAATTTTTCGAATAATTTCTCAATTTTGTTAATTAACATGGATAGTATTGTAAAGATTGTGCATGAAATGCAATTAAGAATATTTAATTGAGTGGGAGTGTTGAAATTTGCATTAAGACATTGAAATAATTCGGTAACTTGAACACACTGGTAGAGTGAGTGTAGCTCATATAAATTAGTAACACTTTAAATAAAATTAACGCACTTATTAGTTTACACAAATGTGCACTTTCTAATTGCATTCTTCTTTTGTCTTTCAACCCGTATTCTCTGATTATTAAAGGTTTTTTTCCTAAAATTCGGTTTGTTGTTTGTTCAGTAATCTCAACCTGCGCAAAACAGAATATTATACACTAATGCAGATAACGCTGTGGTTAATCAGCCTGTGGTCAATCCAGTAGACATTTTCAATACACTAAAGATCCCAGACACAATCAAGGATTTAACCAAATTTGATGGGAACCCAAGATTGCTCTTTGAATTCTAAAGAAATGTAGAAGAAATACTAGCATTAATGGCACAAATTGATGGCACGCCACAAGGGAGAATATTGCTACGGGAAATTGGGACAGCATTGGCATGGTCCGACATAAAAAATAATTTAATTCTGCATTACGCAGATAAACGAAACGAAACATCGCTTATAAAGATTTGTATAGCATCATACAATGCAGTAAACAGTCGAACAGTTTTACAGACAAATAGTAGAAATACTATCTGCGATACGATGCGAAACGAAAGAAATCCGAACGTTGTTTCGTTGCAACGAAATGTGTTTAAACTAATTCCTATAAAGATTAAAAAAACCTCTAGATTCAACAATACGAGCCAGGAAGCCGAATACACTCAGTCAAGCGTATTCATTTTGCATTACTGAACAAAATATTTTGTATGCAAAATACAATAATGATAATTATAGACAACCAAACAGACAAGACAATAGCGGACAACAATATAGAAAGTACAATAAAACACAACAGTATAAACAAGGCAATAATAGAAAACAGTATAGACAAACTCATAATAGACAACGGTATAGACAGGGACAAACTAGTAATCCATCTTTTCAAAGAACATAGCAAAGGCCAATTCAGCAAAACCTTATTAATGACAATTTCCCTATACATCAAAGGGTACACACTGCCAACACGAATCCACATTTCCGCAATTTCAACAGGTATCTGGAAACAATGGACTTTGGATCTGACAGTCGTAATACAAACGAACCAGAGCCTATGGTAATAGCAGGAACTATCCTTATTACAACGGATTCAGGCAAAACCATCAACTTTATAATGACGAAACAAGACAAGGGAACAATCCCACCAATAACATGGAGTATACGTATACTGCACCTACAATTATTAATCCTGTTTTGAGTTAACACCATGTTAATAAAATAATTAAACTTCTTATGTTTTTAGAATTCAACTAAAGAGATTGCATACAACTCTTTTTATTCAAATTTCATAAATATTTAGACGGTCACATAGGGCTAGATATCAGTGACCATAATAAAAAGGTGCGCAGGTGTTCTCCACATACCCTATACATTTTTAATGTGTAAAGAAAAAAATAAAAGTGAATAACATCTAACAAATCACTTTAGGAAGTTCGCTTCACTTAAGCGTAAACAAAGTTTTCCAAAAAAGATCGCAATATTCATTTTCTTATATGGGTGTTCAACATCATCAAGCAAACCACCACACCACCGAAACGACCCCAACCGGAAAGTTAATTTTCAGTAAACATGTCACACAACATGCTAGAGCAAATTTTCATACAAAATATTTAAAACAAAAATAAACTCACTACTTGTTTTCTTATCTGGCTTGGTTTTCTCCTTTATAAAGCGCTCATCGCGTCGATAGTCGGTTCATTCTACATAGTTCATACTTTTAGATTTTCGAACAAATATTCGCTGTTAATGAAATGAATCGATTAAGGCTGTTTATTATTACCGATCTAATTTTTACTAGACAATTTTTCGAACATTTTAATAATATTATACGTTTTCCAACATCCAGTTCTTCTGTCAAACGTCCTTTTCTGCTCTCAAATGTTTACAAGGAATTCAATTATAGAGGAAATATTATGAAAACTAATTTGCTTTAAAAAATCTCGTTTCTAAAGAAAATTGAGACAAAAAACCCTTTCGACGAGGAAGTTCAGCTAGTTTTCTTGAAAATACGTCGTGGAAATGTAAATAGCTCTTACATTCCATTGAATTATCTTAAATGCAAGAGTAAAGACCAACTTTTACAAAAAGAAACATAAAAATATGTAGAAACAAACAAAAATAGATCAGTAAATATTTACCTATGTATAAAAAAGGAAAAAATAAGAGCGTTGTCAATAACGTCCTTGTCATGTCCCTCGATAAGAAGTGATAGATAAATACACTGAGAAAAGAATTACGTGCACCCCCTACTAAAAGCACCACGGTATGTCACTGCTAGATACCCTAACGAAAATAGGAGCGAAAATCGATTTGAAAAAACAACAACTAATAACAAAACATAAGGAAAGGCTACAGTCCGCTTGGGGCGAACAGTATGATACCCTATCCTTATCCCTATGTACCCCAAAGAAAAAAAGCATTAGGAAGATGATGGATAGCATTTTATTTCATTCTATGAAATTTATAGAAAAAAATTTATTTTTTTCAAAAAACGCCCCCAAAAAGTGGGCGTGGCCAAAAACTTCGTATGGGCGATATATTGAGAAAAATATTGGCATAATATATGGTTAAACATTTTTTTTCGAATTCTATGAAAATTTTCGAAGAAAACAGCATTTTAGTGAAAAACGCCCACAAAAAGTAGGCGTGGCAAAAAACTTCATATGACAAATTAATAAAGGTGGGCAGTATCTACATATCTTGTGAAGGTTGTACAACTTTGTCTCTCTAACTTAAGCCTTAAAACGGTTTTTTCTAAATTGTGGGCGTGGCAGTGGCCGTATTTTAAAAATTTAAACACTTTACCATTTCGGAACCCTAGGGAGTCTATGTTCCAAATTTCAGCTTCCTAGCATAATTTTAAAGGCCTCAAAAGTTGATACGGACGGACGGACGGACGGACGGACATTGCTAAATAGCCTTAGATTTTGGTCCTGATCATAAATATATATACTTTTAGGGGTCTGCGACGAATATTAAGGGGTGTTACAAACTATGTGTCAAAATTAATATACCCTTAGGATAGGGTATACAAATGCAAATATTCCTTTATACTTCAAATCAAATTTAATCTCACAAGAATACATTCTACCAGCATATTAAGAAATAACAGCGAAACTTCCCGTAGACATTTCCGACTGAGACATACTAATTGAACCAATGGAAAATAAACCCAAACTTTATATACCCGATAGAATTTATCACACGGAAAGCTGGTTTAGCTTTTTTGAAATTTTAAATTATTCTCCTCAAGACAAAACCATTCTTTTGAAAATTTGCAATTATATAGACCTCAATAACCTTAATATAAACACCACTTTTATAGAAGAAACGGAAAATTTGCCACGAATTTGAAGATATATTTTCCAAGAAGGAACAAGTCCAACATTTACAAATAGAATTAGATACAAGATCAAAACAAGCGACGACTTGCACATTTATAAAAAGCTGTATAGGTTCCCTTATTGACATGGGGAAAAAGTCAAAAACAGGTCAATGAGATGCTTAATAATGACATTATTCAACCGAGTTATTCGCCATGGAGCTAGTCGACTCCAGTGGATAGAGAAAATGGCGCGTCTCGTAAATGATTACCGAAAGGTATATGAAAAAACTGTTAGTGACAGATACCATCTGCCTTACATAAATGAAATATTAGACAAACTCCGCAGATCGCCATGTGTATTTTTCTACACTCGGTCTAGCCAGCGGCTTTAAACAAATAGAAATGGATCCCGCCGATATCTAACAAAAACAACCTTTACGGTGGCCACTTTGTACGAATGCAGGCTTAAACATAAGGAAAGGCTACAGTCCGCTTGGGGCGCACAGTATGATACCCTATCCCCAAAGAAAAAAAGCATTAGGAAAATGATGGATAGCATTTTATTTCATTCTATGAAATTTATAGAAAAAAAAATATTTTTTTGAAAAAACGCCCCCAAAAAGTGGGCGTGGCCAAAAACTTTGTATGGGCGATATATTGGAAAAAATATTGGCTAAATATATTGTTAAACATTTTTTTTCGATTTCTATGAAAATTTTCAAAGAAAACAGCATTTTAGTGAAAAACGCCCACAAAAAGTAGGCGTGGCAAAAAACTTTATATGACAAATTAATTAAGGTGGGCAGTATCTACATATCTTGTGAAGGTTGTACAACTTTATCTCTCTAACTTAAGCCTTAAAACGGTTTTTTCTAAATTGTGGGCGTGGCAGTGGGCGTATTTTGAAAATTTTAACACTTTACCATTTCGGAACCCTAGGGAGTATATGTTCCAAATTTCAGCTTCCTAGCATAATTTTAAAGGCCTCAAAAGTTGATACGGACGGACGGACGGACGGACGGACGGACGGACATTGCTAAATAGTCTTAGATTTTGGTCCTGATCATAAATATATATACTTTTAGGGGTCTGCGACGAATATTAAGGGGTGTTACAAACTATGTGTCAAAATTAATATACCCTTAGGATAGGGTATACAAATGCAAATATTCCTTTATACTTCAAATCAAATTTAATCTTACAAGAATACATTCTACCAGCATATTAAGAAATAACAGCGAAACTTCCCGTAGACATTTCCGACTGAGACATACTAATTGAACCAATGGAAAATAAACCCAAACTTTATATACCCGATAGAATTTATCACACGGAAAGCTGGTTTAGCTTTTTTGAAATTTTAAATTATTCTCCTCAAGACAAAACCATTCTTTTGAAAATTTGCAATTATATAGACCTCAATAACCTTAATATAAACACCACTTTTATAGAAGAAACGGAAAATTTGCCACGAATTTGAAGATATATTTTCCAAGAAGGAACAAGTCCAACATTTACAAATAGAATTAGATACAAGATCAAAACAAGCGACGACTTGCACATTTATAAAAAGCTGTATAGGTTCCCTTATTGACATGGGGAAAAAGTCAAAAACAGGTCAATGAGATGCTTAATAATGACATTATTCAACCGAGTTATTCGCCATGGAGCTAGTCGACTCCAGTGGATAGAGAAAATGGCGCGTCTCGTAAATGATTACCGAAAGGTATATGAAAAAACTGTTAGTGACAGATACCATCTGCCTTACATAAATGAAATATTAGACAAACTCCGCAGATCGCCATGTGTATTTTTCTACACTCGGTCTAGCCAGCGGCTTTAAACAAATAGAAATGGATCCCGCCGATATCTAACAAAAACAACCTTTACGGTGGCCACTTTGTACGAATGCAGGCTTAAACATAAGGAAAGGCTATAGTCCGCTTGGGGCGCACAGTATGATACCCTATCCCCAAAGAAAAAAAGCATTAGGAAAATGATGGATAGCATTTTATTTCATTCTATGAAATTTATAGAAAAAAAAATATTTTTTTGAAAAAACGCCCCCAAAAAGTGGGCGTGGCCAAAAACTTTGTATGGGCGATATATTGGAAAAAATATTGGCTAAATATATTGTTAAACATTTTTTTTCGATTTCTATGAAAATTTTCAAAGAAAACAGCATTTTAGTGAAGGTTAGGTTAGGTTGAAGTGGCAGTCAGATAGAAGTCTGACTCACTTAGACCAATATAGGTCCATTGTGATACCACGTGGATCTGAAGTTTCTGCCTACACGTTGAACCATTTTGAGGAGCTAATAAAGCGTGAGAGACATTTTGGGTCGGTTGAGTTTAGATCATTAAGATCATTATAGAAGAAGGCCCCCAAATGGAGGTTTCGCTTTCGAGAGAGAGCAGGGCATGCGCAGAGAAGGTGTAGAGTAGTCTCCTCCTCTTCCTCGTCCAAACAGCTCCTACAGAAGTCGTTGTAATAGGCACCAAGCCTTGCTGCATGCCTGCCTAACAAACAGTGTCCAGTTATGACACCAATTGTAGCACCAATGTGCGATCGATTAAGGGTAATCAAGCTCTTTGAGCGTCTTGGATCCAGCCTAGGCCAAATCTGCTTCGTTGTCAGACAAGTAGTACCATTTGTCCATCTGTGATTAGTTTTTTCTAATGCATCCAGTTTAAACCAGAGCTTGCACGTGGAAACTGGTGTGCCTAAGGAGCCCTTTTCAGGCAAGATTGAGAGGGTAGTTCCAAGTTTGGCGAGTTCGTCGGCCTTGCAGTTACCCGGAATGTCCCTATGCCCCGGCACCCAACAAAGGTGAATGTTGAACTGCTCAGCCATCTCCTTTAGAGATGAACGGCAATCTAGGGCTACTAAAGAGTTAATAGAGACAGAGTCCAGACACTTGATGGCGGCCTGACTGTCCGAAAAGATTCGAATATCCTTTACGGATACCACATTCTTTCTTAGCCAGGACAAGACTTCCTTTATCGCCATAACTTCCGCCTGGAAAACACTACAATGATTAGGAAGACGGAAGGAGAGACTGAGATTGAGCCTGTCTGAAAAGACACCTCCACCCACTCCATCATTTGTTTTTGAACCGTCCGTGTAAAAATGGATTGATTCTTCTTCCGGCAAGGCATCCTCCCAAAAGGATCTAGGGGGGATGGTTATCTGGAAGTTTTTGTCGAACAGCAGTTGGGGTGTGGTGTAGTCTATATTCCTAGAAGGGATTCTGAGTATGTTCAGAATTGCAGAGTGGCCGATTTCACTATCGGCCCATTGAGAAGTTGCTTTGAGGCGAGTGGCCGTGGTAGCAGCCGTCTGTCTGCTAAAGATGTCAAGGGGTATCAAATGGAACAGAATGTCGAGTGCAGCTGAGGGAGTGGTGCGAAGCGCTCCGCCTATGCATAAACATGCTGATCTCTGGACTTTGCCCAGTTTATCACGATTTATCGCTTTCTCTAAGGCAGTCCACCAGACAATTGTTCCATACGTTAGTATCGGTCTTACAACCGAGATATATAGCCAGTGAGTAATTCGGGGTTGTAGTCCCCACTTGTTTCCAATAGCTTTTTTGCAAGAAAAGAGTGCCACCGTAGCTTTCCGGACTCTTTCTTGTATATTAGATTTCCAGTTGAGCTTCCTATCCAGGATGAGACCTAAGTATTTGGCCTCGTCAGAGAAGACTAAGCTGGTACCCCTGATTGAAGGGGGGTCAACTCGTGGGATTTTGTATTTCCTAGTAAAGAGGACAAGTTCGGTTTTGTGGGGATTGACGCCCAGACCACAACCGTCAGCCCATCTTATTAGCTTGTTAAGAGCATTTTGTAGGAGTTCTTTTAAGGTGTTAAGGTGCTTCCCCGATACGGCAATAGCAACGTCATCTGCATAGGCAATCACTTTGCAGCCCTCTCCTTCCAGGATAACAAGCAGTTTGTTCACCACAAGATTCCAAAGAAGTGGGGATAGGACTCCTCCTTGCGGGGTTCCCCTGCTGACAGATCTTCTGGCGGAGGTCATACCCAGCTTTGAGTTAATAATCCTACTGGTTAGTAGTTGATTAATGAACTCGCTAAGTGTGTTATCCACTTTTAGATCCGACAGTGCAGTTGAGATCGCGGATGTATTGACGTTGTTAAAGGCGCCTTCTATATCGAGGAAGGTTACCATTGTATACTCCTTATGGTGAAGGGAATATTCAATTGAACGTACTAACGAGTGTAGGGCTGTTTCTACAGATCTGCCTTTGCAATAGGCATGTTGGGAGGTAGACAGCAGCCTTTTGTCAATGTTGGTACGAATATGGATATCTATCAATCTTTCTAGAGTTTTTAGGAGAAATGATGATAGACTGATGGGTCTGAGATCTTTCGGAGTGACATGGGAATATTTGCCAGCTTTGGGTATGAAAACCACTTTCACTTCTCTCCATAACAGCGGAATGTGGACCAGTTCAATACAACTTTTCAGAATTAACTCCAACACCGGAAGAATAATATCTGATGTTTTTTGTAATTCGGCTGGTATAATGCCGTCTGGTCCCGCCGATTTATATGGTTTGAAGCTGTGTAGCGCCCAAAGTAGCCTATCCCTGGTGATTAGATCATTAATGTTGGTTATGTGAGTCCTTGCCCTGTTTGGGTTCGTACTACTTATAACATGGGAGCTGCCTGGGAAGTGGGTATCTAATAGCAGATTAAGCGATTCCTCGCTAGACGTAGTCCAAGAGCCATCCGATTTTTTGAGACAGCTGGGCATCGTTGGATTTGTAGAGAGGATTTTCCTTAGCCTAGAACCTTCGGAGGTATCCTCTATTTTGCTACAGAAGAGTCGCCACGATATTCTTTTGGCTTTCCTCAATACTTTTTTATAGGAATTGAGGGATACTTTGTAGGCATCCCAGTCAGAATCTGTTCGTGTGGCCTTGGCTTTATTGAACAGTTTCCTGCAGACATTCTTAAGTGGGCTCAATTCCGATGTCCACCAATGCGGCTTACGCTTGCCTCTCGGTCTAGTGAGAGGACATGAGGAGGACAATGCTTTATTTAGAGCCATAGTGAGTTCCCTGACTTTATTATCAAGCTCGTTGGTGTCATGAGGGGGACATAATAGCATAGAGCTCACTGAATGCCAAAGTGAATCTCTGTACAGGAGCCAATTTGTCTTGCGGTAGTTCCGGAAGGTTGATTGGCGGGGAGGGTCATCATTTAGACTGAATTGAATGTACCTGTGGTCCGAAAACGAGTGATCAGACGAGACTTTCCAATTACCAATCAATTCAATGATGAAATCAGAGACGAGAGTTATGTCTAAGACCTCTTGTCGACTTCTGGTTATAAAAGTAGGTTCACTACCTCTGTTGCAAACAATGAGATTTGTGTGTAAAATATAATCAAAAAGTGACTCACCTCTGTAGTTTGTATCGGAACTGCCCCATACTGAATGATGAGCGTTGGCATCACATCCAATTATGAGTCCAGTGTTGTGTTTTTCAGCTTCTTTTACAAGATCCTCCAGGGTCTTACCTGGGAGATCTCCCACGATATCATGGGCGAGATAGGCCGAAGTCAGCCAGTACGTGCCTTTGGCCGTCTCTAGCCTCGCTGTGGTTATGTCTCGTCCGCTGAAATTAGGTAGTAAAAATACATTAAGACTACTTTTCACTAATATGCAGGATCTAGGGTTACCTTTGTCTGATACATAAAGTGCGTAGTATCCCGGAGTCCTGAGTCCGCAAACCAGGTTGTTGACAATCCATGGTTCTTGGATCAGGACGATATCTTCTCTATCTTGAGAAAGACGGAGAAGCAAGGAGGCCGAAGCCTTTTTGGAGTGTTGGAGGTTTATCTGTACTAACTGCAGCATCAATTGCTACAATTAGGCAGAACCACTTCCACCACGGTCTTATCTAGGCCCTCTGATTCCGAAGATGAACCAAGAAGTTCATCCTCACTAAGAAGAAGAACCTTGTTTAGGCAGTCCTCCGTCTCCATGTCCGACAACGTGTCAGTAATAGAGGCAGTGGGCCTGGTTGGGGTAGCCTGGTCTGCGGAGACATCGTCTTCCATGTGAGGAAAGGATACGGATGTACCCGGGTCAGGGGCTGCGGAATCGGAGTCTAAGGGGTGAGGAGGCAGTTTGCCAGTCTCTAACTCATCCTTTTTGTAGACGCGCAGAGTGATTTTCTCCCAACCAAAACTTATCATGCCGTTGGTCTGCGCCAAAGGAGCAAGGGATTCCTGGTTGATTACTATAATAGCAGATCTATAGGCACCCCTTTGCTCTTCCAGCTTAGCGACCTTCCAGTCATGGGTGGGTAATGAGGGATTGCAGCGCTGGATGACTTCCAGGACTTCATCCGCGGATGGTGGTTCGATGGGGATCCAGGTGCGAGTCCTAGGTCTGCTAGGGATATTCTCCTTTGCTACCACTTCGAGCTTAGCACCCGGCCAAACCTCTCCTAGACTGCTTACAGCCGACTTGTAGAGATCGACAGATCTTATGTCCGCGCAAGCGATTAGCTTGACGTGTCCTTGATGCCAACCAGCATCTTGAGTATTCGGTGGCGGTCCAGGGGTTGCCCTGATGAAGGGTAGAAAGCTACTTAAGAGCTTCAGCTTGACCGTTTGCCATCGTTCGGGAGATATCGTGCCGTCTATGTCGCTACGATCAATGACAGCAACCACGATTTTGTCTTTGAGGACATCGCTGAAGGACCTGAGAGGTTTAACGGCGGAGGTGCTGGTGTTATGCACCTTGGGGCGTTTTGAAACCGGAGCGGTTTCTTCCACCGACCTCTGGCGCTTAGACGTAAAGTCACCGCTGGTCTCCTTGTCCTTGGTCATAAAATTTTCGGCCCAATTCAGCTTGGCAACCTGTTTAGGAGTTCTGTTGGTCTCCAGAATAGCTCCAAAGACCTTCAGAGTCCGTATTGCCTCGCGTCGTTGTTTATAGTACGACCTCGAGGGAGTGCGTTGTCGCGAACTTCCACTACGAGACGTACTAGGGGTGTTAGTACCAGCAGTGGAAGGGCCATGAAGTGCCACAATCCTACCACTGCTAGGGAGGATACCTTCCTTTTGCTCATGAGGATAGCTGCTGTTGCCAATACGGGGTGGACCACGAGTAGCCACAGTCGTACCACCGCTCGGCGTAGCAGGAGCTGTACCGGTAGACAGTTTAATCACCGTACTACCGCCCGGTTTGGAAGGGATACCGGTCTTAAAAATTGGATTAGGTTTTTTTATTTGATTTTTGTTATTGTTGTTCATGTTAGGACCCACGAGTGGCGGAGAAAGGAGGTCGATCTGTACAGAGATCCGCAATATACAGACAAGGCTAGCAAAATCCGGAGGGCGCCAGGTATCCGGACACTCCGTTAGCGACTGGGCTTTTTGACTGGGCCCCCAGCCAGGTTGACGCTCGGCACGGGTCGTATGACACCATCGTCCGGCCCAGGGAAGAGGATGAAAACTGGAAGGAAAGGGAAAGGAGAGGAAGAGGAAGAGAAAAGGGGGGGGGGGAAACACAGGGAGGACACAGGGGAAGAACGTCCTTTGGTTTCAGGACTCATCTAGAGAAAAACTTCTCGAGAATCATTGACCCTACTCAGCCCCTACAACTCGGCAAGTTCGACGCTCGGAGTAGGGGCATTTTAGTGAAAAACGCCCACAAAAAGTAGGCGTGGCAAAAAACTTTATATGACAAATTAATTAAGGTGGGCAGTATCTACATATCTTGTGAAGGTTGTACAACTTTATCTCTCTAACTTAAGCCTTAAAACGGTTTTTTCTAAATTGTGGGCGTGGCAGTGGGCGTATTTTGAAAATTTTAACACTTTACCATTTCGGAACCCTAGGGAGTATATGTTCCAAATTTCAGCTTCCTAGCATAATTTTAAAGGCCTCAAAAGTTGATACGGACAGACGGACGGACGGACGGACGGACGGACGGACATTGCTAAATAGTCTTAGATTTTGGTCCTGATCATAAATATATATACTTTTAGGGGTCTGCGACGAATATTAAGGGGTGTTACAAACTATGTGTCAAAATTAATATACCCTTAGGATAGGGTATAAAAATGCCCCTTGAACGTTTCAAAGGGTCATGGATAATGTACTAAGAAAACTATTCGACAAAATATGCCAGTAGGAGTTAGGTCGATTGAGATTGGGAATTCTGCGTTAGAGTGGGATGGAAGTTGTAAGTGTGTCTGGGATGCGACACATTGTTGTTTGTTATGATTTCGACACGCTATGGTGTGTGATGGTTGAACTCGCAGTTAACACGAGCAAATGTACCTTAACCTTGGGAAACGTGATCCCATTGGACGATGTGTAATAATCCGTTGTGCCGTGGGAACCAATGCTGACCAAGCATATGTGCAGTGCATTGGCTGGTGGGCTACAGATCAGGTATTCGCATGCGCCGGATGCACCGTTGGGTGGATTGGGGCGTCAGACTTCGGGCGGATCTCGTAATAGTTATCGTTACTTTATTAATTATCAAATCCGTTCATTTGATAATTAATAAAGTAACGATAACTATGCGTAGAAGTAAAGCAAGTGCATTTTTATTTAAAGTACCGTGTTCGTCCAAAGATTAATTTTTTTATAATCCGCGTCCGCGAAATCTTTAAGTGGCGCCCGAGCAGGGACCGGCAAACTGTAATCCTTTTTGCCTATGAATACGTGCAATATCATACGAGACGCTTCATCGAAGTGAAAGTCACTGTACACATGGGAACACAATCGTTACCGTGGTTTTAGAGCATATGCTTTGCATACACATGAGAACATGCAGTTATTCAAAAAGCTAAATAATATGGTGTGAAGTTTTATTAGAAGGTCGCTTACGAAAAAATCATGAGCGACTAAACGGGACCAACACGACGCTTCCTTGCCGGTTTCCTATAAAACCCTTCGCGACGCGTGACCTAAAACAGTGGTTTTTTTTCTGAATTGCAGGAAAAAAATGTATCAAAACTGAAGGAAAAACTAAACCTAGAAAAAAAAAACAAGTAACCTAAAAAACGGTAAAAGAACAATAAAAAAACTTAGAAAAAATTAACTTGTGAGTGTTGAAATAAGAAATGTTATTGTTTAGATCCTTTAACCGCCGAGAGTGATTTGAATTAATTAAACTTAAAAAGAGATAAATAAGGAATAAGCTGTGTAAAATTTTTTTAATCCTAAGTGAATTAATTAGGTTTAGAAAGAGATAAATAAGAAATATATTCTGTAAGGAAAAACATTTTGTTTGAATCCTAAGGTAATTAATTAAATTCAAAAAAGAGATAAATAAAAAATAGGTCATTTATAAACTTAATTGTAAAGCCTAAAGAAAAGTAAAATGGAAGACTTAAACAAATCGATTACCGAGCTGACCGGGACGGTTAATCGTATATATGAGCAAATAAAAGGTGTGGAAAGTCGTGTAGTGTTATACGATTTCAAGATCGTCAAGGGCAAGCCTATCTATAGAGTCGTTTTACAGAATATTAGACAAAAAATAATGGGAAATGCAGACACTGCATTGATCTCCTATAGTACCTTCCAGGATGAAGCTATTAAGCTATTAAACGTTGTCTCTCACTGCATTATGCGGATAAGAGGGACATCCGTACCCTTGAGCATCAGCTCAACCAGTTGGCACAAAGAGGTTCGAAATTGGATGAACTTTACGCCACAGTAAATCACCAGTTTTCTCTCATCATTAATAAAATAAAAACGGAAACCTATTCTCAGGAAACCGTAAACGCTTTAGTAGAAACATATCGTAACCGCGCATTGGATGTATTCATTCGTGGGTTATCCGGTGATCTCGGATAAGCGGATGCTTATAATCCAAAAACCACGAACTCAGCCAGAAGCCTACAGGGCTTGCTTAGAAATCCAAAATTTGAATTAAAGAAACTACACGATCCATACGCAAAACTTTTCCAATTCCATAACGCCTCCGATTAACCAGTCGTTTAAGCCAATGCATGGAAGGTCATTTGAGACTCGGCCCAAGGTGCCACCGAAACGGTTTTTTCGTCATTGCGGCCCATCTCACAACTATCAAAATAATGACAATCCTCCGCCAAGACCAACAGCCCCAAAACCACATGAGAAAATGGAGCTTGGTTCTGTGCAGACCAGACAGGTGAATTATATGAATCGCCCTCGGGATGCTAACCCATTCAAAAGAGGCGCCACATCGGAGGGAAACCGTCCAAATTCCGGTAAGCAGCAAAGGCTGTATAATACTGAGGTATTGTATGAAGGGGACACGGAGGAGTATAATAAATTGGCCGAAGATAATGTTGAAGACACTGTAAACCTTATGACGGGCGCCTCTCCAGCGATCCATATATAGAATTCATAATAAGTGAAGGCGCCAACCTACAATTCCTAATTGATACCGGCGCGAATAAGAATTTTATTAGTCCTTTAATAAACCAAAAAACTGCACGTTTAGCTAAACCTTTCACAGTACGTTGCGCTGCTGGAAATATAATTATCAATGAAAAAGTCTCAGGTAAATTCTTTGAAAAGGCAGGTAATACTTCAATCCTCACATTCTACGTTCTCCCGGGGTTGGTGTCATTTGACGGAATTATCGGAGATGACACGCTTAAAGAATTGGAAGGAAAACACTCTGACCCTCAAACCTGGAGTCACTATTCCCTTAAAATCTCGAGTCTCTGGCCAGGTAAACGCGGTTCTTGACGAGACGCTTCCGGAAAATGTTAAAGCTAGACTTCGTGAAATGATTGTGAAATACGAACCAATTGACACCAAAGAAACGATTAGGACAAACGTTAGAGCAGAAATAAAGACTAATACGAGCGAACCCGTGTACGCCAAGAGTTATCCATACCATGCATTCATGAGGGACGTGGTCGACAAAGAAATAAAAGCCCTGCTAGAGGAAGGAAATATTCGCCCTTCCAGAAGTCCTTACAACTCTCCGATTTGGTCGTACCCAAAAAGCCAAAGCCATCCGGCGAAAAACAATATCGCGTCATAATTGATTCCAAGCGCCTCAACGGCATAACGATTCCTGATACTTATCCAATTCCGGATATCAATTCTACTCTTGCAAGCTTAGGCAATGCCAAATACTTTACGACATTAGATTTAACTTCCGGTTTTCATCAGATTCCGATGAAACTCGCTGATGTGCCCAAAACTGCATTTTCGACCATGAATGGTAAATTCCTGAGATTGCCGTTTGGACTAAAAAGCGCTCCGGCAATCTTCAAGAGGATGATAGATGACGTCCTAAAGGAATTTATAGGTAAAATATGTTATGTCTATATTGATGACATAATTGTTTACGGCCGGAGCGAGGAAGACCATCCTAAGAATGTCGATACGATTTTCAGAAGACTTGTGGAGGTAAATCTTAAAGTGAATTTGGAGAAAACACAGTTCATGAAGACACAGGTAGAGTTTCTCGGTTATATCATTTCTCCTGAGGGTATACAGCCTGATCCTAATAAAGTATCAGCTATACAACATATTTCACCCCCTGAGATGTTGAAAGATCTGAAAAGCTTTTTGGGACTTACATCGTAATACCGAAAATTTATTCGCGATTACGCTAAAATCGCAAAACCACTGACTGTCTTGACAAGAGGGGAACACGCGCAGGTTAGAGCTAATAAATCAAAGCGTGTTCCAATAAAACTGGACAGTGAGGCCTTGCGAGCTTTTAGCGAATTGAAGATTTTGCTCACGTCATCCGAGGTCCTGGCTTTCCCGTATTTTGATAAAACCTTTAATCTCACGACCGACGCGTCAAACTTCGCGATAGGCGCAGTGCTCTCGCAAGGCGAGTGGGGAAGGGACCGTCCAATCGCTTACATATCGAAATCTCTTAGTCGAACTGAAGAAAACTATGCCACGAATGAGAAAGAGATGCTGGCAATAGTGTGGGCACTTGATAACTTGCGTTCATACCTCGACGGGGCAAGGAAGATTCGTATCTATACAGACCATCAGCCTCTCACTTTCGCATTAGGAAACAGAAACCACAATGCTAAGTTGAAGCGCTGGAAGGCCCGCATAGAAGAGTACAATTGTGAACTCATCTACAAACCGGGAAAATCCAATTTAGTCGCGGATGCTCTGTCAAGGTTGAAGACGGAAGTTAACCACTTGACCGACTCAGAACACCCTGAGTCGGAACCAAGTATATGGTTGACCCAAAGCGAATCTACCGAAACCGCCGATGAGAATGGAAACAGCGATTCGGCCACTGTTGACGCAGATGAGCCCGCCAACGGTGAGACTACAGAAACTGTTGAAGAATGCCGGTCGTCAAGCTCGACTGCTCATAGCGCTGATCAGGACAGCACGGATCTGATTCCGCACGTGGAAGCTCCATTGAACGTGTTTCGCAATCAGATTGTGATTAGAATTGGGCAAGGCATAGAAGCTCAAGAGTAACCTCACCCCGGATACTTTCGCTACTATTCCGCAATAACCGATCCAAATAAAGAAAACTTAACAATCTTGCTGAAAGAAAAATTGAAACCAAATGTTATCAAAGGTATAAAGATACCAGAAAGTTGCTTAGAGTTGCTACAAGTAGTTTACTTGGAGAACTTTACCAGGTACAAACTTAGGATTACTCAAAGAATAGTTGAGGATGTTAAGAACCAGGATCGAATATGTGAATTGATAATGAAGGAACATAGAAGGGCGCATAGAACCCTCGCGAGAATAAGGAACAGCTTCTCGAAACTCATTACTTTCCCAGAATGAATAGCCTCATGAAAAATATACCAAATCATGTGAGGTATGTAATGCCAATAAGTAGGATAGGCATCCAATCCACCCTGAATTTCAACAAACTCCTATTTCTTCCTATCCTTGTCAGATACTTCATTAAGATATCATCGAAATCCAAAATGAAAAATTCATAAGTTGCATAGATAAGTTCTCGAAGTTCGGTAAGCTGTTCCATATCAAGAACAGATCTGTCCTTCATCTCAGGGAGAAAATTATTAAGATCCTCCACTATTTCACGGTACCAGAAATGCTTGTCACCGACAATGAGAGTAGCTTCCTCAGTCCAATTATTATCAACTTTATCAAAATGTTGGGGACCAAATTGTACAACATACCTGTGCGTCGATCTGAGGTCAACGGTAAAGTCGAGAGATTTCACTCGACGATCATAGAGATCTACCGATGTCTCAAGTCTGAGCACAATCACCTACGCCTAAAAGAACTATTAAGCATAACGGTTGACAGGTACAATAATACTTCTTCGACAGAACTCAGAGATTTAACTATCAGAATTTAATCGATTTTCGCACCAAGGTCAACCGGGAATTGAAGCATGAGATTAAAAGAAAACAAAGAGAAACAAATCTGTATAGAAATAAGAAACGAACGCCACCAAAAATGTACAAAACAGGCGACATTATATATACGGCCTCCAAAGGCATTAAGGCTAAAAACAAACCACTTTTCCGAAAGGAAATAGTTGCAAAAAATAGTAAAGTTACTGTCACAAAATCGAGTGGCAGAACAGTCCATAAGACACATATTAAGAATATCAAAAACACTTTATAAAATATATATAATATAACGAATACTTGTAGAGTATAATTTTAATCATCATAATCCACTTTAACTTAATCTCATGTTTGTAATATTGAATTTATATTTTATATAAAGGGTGATCCATTTCGAGGTTTCCTACTTTTTTAAAGAAAAAAGCACAGAAAATTCAAATTTAATGGAGAATGTTTATTATCATTTAAAAGAACATTCTTTGGCATTTATTTTTTGAAGATTATGTCTATCAAATGTTGGCCATTGCTACGTCGCAGATGGTCCATCCGTTGAGTCCAATTTTAGATCACTCGTTCGAGCATTTCGACTGGTAACTGGCGAATGACACGCGTCATGTTTTCCTCCAAGGCCTGAATCGAAGCGGGTTTGCCGGCATAAGCTTTTGACTTTACATATCCCCACAGGAAAAAGTCTAACGGTGTGATATCACACGATCTTGGTGGCCAATCGACCGGCCCAAAACGTGAAATTATGTGCTCACCGAAATGTTCTCTCAATAAGTCCATTGATTGATGCGATGTGTGGGAAGTGGCGCCGTCTTGCTGAAACCAAATGTCGCCGAGATCACGAGCTTCAATTTCAGGCATCAAATAGTCGGTTATCATGGCACGATAACGGTCGCCATTGACGGTTACGTTCGCACCGGCATAATTTTTAAAGAAATATGGACCGATGATTCCACCGGCCCACAAACCACACCAAACCATTGTTTTTTCTGGATGAAGTGGCAGTTCTTCAATCTCTTCAGGTTGCTCTTCGTCCCAAATGCGGCAATTTTGTTTGTTTACATACCCATTGAGCCAGAAATGGGCCTCATCGCTAAACAAAATTTGCCTCGAAAACGTCGGATCTTCTTGGAACTTTTCAAGAGCCCATAGAGCGAAGCGATGTCGCTTGGGAAGGTCGAGCGGCTTCAGTTGTTGCACAAGCTGTATTTTGTACGCTTTTAATTTAAGATCTTGACGTAAAATGCGCCAAGTCGTTCCATACGTCAGTCCGAGTTGCTGCGAACGGCGCCGAATCGACTCTCTACGGTCTTCATGTACACTCTCAGCTACGGCCGCTATATTTTCTTCACAGCGTGCTGGACGTGGTCTATTCGGTCGAATATTATCCAATAATGAATGCTGGGTCTCAAAATGGGTGATGGTGTTGCGAATAGTACGCTCAGTAGGCCGATTATGTTGACCATAAGTTGAGCGAAATGCAGGAAACACATTCCTCACAGAACGTGAATTTTCATAATAAAGTTGAACAATTTGTAAACATTGTTCACGCGTAAGTCTTTCCATTATGAAATGCCAAACAATACTAAACAAAAATAACATGACAGCATGACACGACTCATATGTGATCTGTCAAAAGAGGCTATTGAAAAAAGTATCTCTACTTGGATCACCCGTTATATTATACCTCTATACCAATTCTATAGAATTTTGTTTCAGCTTTTTAATGTAACTACATATCTGTATGTTAAAATAGTTATTTACTTACTTTGTTAAGCTTCTTTAGACCACATACCAAATTGTGTGCATAACTCCAATATATATTGTTACTATTCATAAAATTTATAATCTTATCCGCCAGGCTGGTTTACCTAATCTGCCTAGCACCAACACAGGGGTTGCAGCTGTTCGAGTATACAGCGCCATTGGTTTCAATCAAAGAGGGAAAAGCCTGGGTAGTCAACGGAAACTTCAATCTCGTCCATGTCATTAACTTAGGCCAATTCGAGCGCCAACTGGAAGAGGTCACCGACTCCGTCGACAGAAACTTTAAGGACAAAGACAGGAGGCAGCTGATAAACTTTTACTTGACCCAAATAGGTGACCGCGTCAATTTGCTGAAAGCAAACCCAATTAGGAAGCAGAGGTCCATTGAATGGATGGGCTCAGCACTTAAATGGATCGCAGGAAACCCGGACGCAGCAGACTGGAATAAAATTTTACAAAGCCAACAGGAGATAGTGGAGAACAACGATCACCAGTATAAAGTGAATGAAAAGGTTTTCGGGGTAATCGGCGATATGACGAGAAAACTCAACTGGGTCATCGATAATTCCAATAGCGATATAAGGGTAGCCGATATTCAGAAATTCGAACAAGACATTCTTCAACAAGTCATGCTCCTTAAGGGAGAAATCAACGAAATCATACGAGGTTGCCAGATGGCAAAGTGGGGGATCATCAACACAAATTTGCCTAACCACGACGAAATCAGAAAAATCGTAAATGAATTCGAGACGCTCCCATACGGGAATGAAATTGAAGCAATCGAATTGGGAGCTCCGTCAGCTTACGTGAACGACTCAATGCTGCTTTACGTATTGTCGATTCCCAAGGTGAGGAAAGAGGACTATAACTTGCTCCTACTAAGACCATCCTTCAATAATGGCACGCAGGTTAACGTCGAGTTCGATAGGGTTTTAGTTAACCAAGAGGAAACGTATGGCATACTGCAGAAATGCCTTGCCATTAATAATTCTACGGTCTGCAGAGAGGAGTCACTTGAAAGAATTCCGGAGGATCACTGTGTGTCTAAATTACTCAAAGGAGGACACGCAACATGCACCTACCGCACGAATAGGAATGAAGGTGTCGAGCTCATCCGCGAAGATACTATCTTTTTGACAAATTTTAATGGCCAGCTCTCTTCAAATAACTCAACCTCTCTCTCTGTTAGGAACCTATATCGTGCGACTAAGCAATGAAACGATCAGGCTGAAAAACAGGACATTCACGAGTTGAAGCTATACTTTCCTACAGGCTCTACCCCTCGTTATGGCGAATATCACCAATCAAGGACACAAAGTCGATCTCCAACTGGTGCACAGTCTCAGCGTTCAAAACATTGAACGCCTTGGTAATCTGACATGGAGGATGAAGTTGCCTACAATTACGGATGCTGTTATCCTTACGTTACTGCTTTGCTTTGTATGTGTCATATGAGGGAAAGTAAGTGGAAAGCTCAGTCACCCGACCATAGGGTTACCGCTGGAAGCTGCGGCTAGAAGTTAGGAAAACTATTGATCACCAGCTGCTGACGTCACTGATCTACGGGACGTAGATTTTTGAGAAGGGAAGAGTTAACACGAGCGAATGTACGTTGACCTTGGGAAATGTGATCCCATTGGATGATGCATAATATTCCGTTGTGCCGTGGTAATCAATGCTGACTAAGCATATGTGCAGTGCATTGGCTGGCAAAGTACATATCAGGTATACACACGCGCCGGATGCACCGTTGCACAATATGGCTTGGTCAGCGACTTGTCTGGAGGAATGGAAGGTGACAACGAGCAGTTGGGTGGATTGGGGCGGCAGTCTTCGGGCGGATCTTGTCTTAGCGTAATTAATCAGAATAAAATAAATTAAATTGAAGTAACCGTATTTTTATTTAGTATACCGGACAGTGTTAGTCCGAAAATTAATTTTTTCCTATCCGCGTCCGCGAAATCGTTAAGTTGCGACACATTATTGTTTGTTATGATTTCGACACATTATGGTGTGTGATGGTTGAACTGACTACGTTAGCGTTGTTTATGAATTAATTAAATAGCCCCAAAGGAAGCCTTGTTGTGGCATATTGGGTCGGGTACCGAATAGGATTGCTCTTATTTTAACGACCAAACTGTTTATTGGGATCTAAGTTGCAGCGTCAGTCAAATGATCAGACTTCCAGCGGTCATGCCCATGCCCCTGAAATCCAACGGAACCGCACAATCGTTGTTCCCACGCTACAACGATGATTGAGTCTCTGATATGCGACACATTGTTGTTTGTTATGATTTCGACATATTATGGTGTCTGATGTTTGATTGGGATTGGGTGAATAGCCCATGGAAGGGGCACATGAGTTTTATACGATTCCTGTCTTATCTCATTGATCATATTGTCGCGTATTTCTTTTTTTTTCTTTTTGTTGATTATTGAATACAAACTGTGAAATTTTAGGAGGGGATTCCTTGTATAAAGGCCAAGCGTAAGAATTAGGAAGTGTCAGTTTATCTTGTAGCTAGAAGCGTGAAAGGTGTTAAATAAAATGGAATTTTTAAACCAACTGGGAGCCGTCAAGCCATTGGAGAGTCTGAAGGCATTAAAATTAAAGACAAAGTACCGAATCCCGAAAGATACCCGATGCCAGACTAAATATAAGTCCAGGATTTTGGTGGAGCTGGAAAAGAGTAAGGTGTTCCTACCGGCGCGGTTTGACACCATGGATGAGGACACTTTGAAGCTGCTCTCCTCAAGCCAGATAGAGGTGATCCAGCTTAATGGAAACTCCTTTGAATTGGCTTTCCATGCCTTATCATCAGCGGAAGCAGAAGAAGAAGAGGTGGAGTTTTTACTTTCACAACCATTTATGTAAAATGTATTTAAAAAAAAATAGTAAAATAAAAAATATACTTATTGAAAATTATTTGGTGTTTTTTTTATTTGTCTATTCAGCGTTTTGAGGTGGTCAAGGATCTGGCAACATTCGTCAAGCGATTCAGCTTGCGTGGTCGAAGGATTGAATTTCGTATTAAGGATGTGGCAGACAACGCTGAACCAACAAATTGGGTCCAAAACGCAGTGAAGGGTATGTTTGAGCGTATTGCTGCAGATCTGGATTCTTCAGTATGGTGGGGATAAAGTTTACAGGTACAAATTTCGAACATCGTGGTCCTGGTTGGATGGGTTTTAAGAAGGCGTCCCAATTAAATTTGCAATGATGTCTGGGAATTAATCACGAAAATATTCCAGAGCAATATCGAAGGCATAAGTAGGGATACTTTTCGGATAAATGTCACATCGGCAAGGCTTCCTACCGGGCAAGGAAATTAACGAAGGCAAAAATAGTAGTAAAAGACTAAATTTACAATATTTCAATGCTCACTTTAATGTCGTATCATATTTGACAGCAGCCTTTTTCTGTGTTTACTATTGTAAAAATTGCAACATACCGTACAATACAAAAACCGATCATAGATGTGTAAAGGCATGTCCACAATGTCAACAAGCACCTAGATGTCCGACGAACCTTCCCGAAATGCTATGCAAAGAGTGCAACAGAAGTTTTAGAGGACAGGATTGTATTGGCAAACACAAGGCTTCAGGATCAACCGGAAACCGAGCGATTTGTGAAACTGTTAAAAGATGCGCTGATTGCCTTAAAACATATGGAGCAAATAGAGGACATACTTGTGGGGAGTTCTATTGCAATAAATGCGATCATCACGTCTCTCAAGAACACTTGTGTTACATTCAGCCAGACACAAGAAACCCAAAATTAAAAGATGTTCTCTACATATTCTATGATTTGGAGAGTCGTCAAGAGAAGGTTATTGGTGAAAAGGTGATAAACGATTACGATTCAATAAAACTGCTCGAGCCAAATTTGTGTGTTTTCCAGCAAAGATGTGACCATTATTTGAGCGAAAATGACTTACAATTTTGCCAAAAATGTAAATTCAGACTTAATGTGAAAAAAGGTCCGAATGTTATAGCCGAGTTGCTACAACACCTTCTTAATGTTCGCAAATCTTTTAAAAAGGTTATTGTTAAAGCGCATAACGGTCAGGCGTAGGATATACCAGATTTCTACCAGCATTGATTATGAGAGGAACTAAAATAATACTCATGCAATTGGAAAATGTGAAATTCATCGATTCACTGAATTATTTTCCCAAGGCTTTAGCAGATCTTCCGCGTGCTTTCGATCTAAAACAATCGCTAAAAAAGGGTTATTTTCCGCATTTCTTCAATAATAAAGAAAATGAATATTATAATGGTCCATTGCCGCCCGTAGAGTATTACAATCCGGATGCTATGAAAAGTAATGATCGAACTGTATTCTTGAAGTGGTATGAAGAAAATAAGCATATAGAATTTGATATGCAACGTGACCTTCTTAAATACTGCATCAGCGATGTACAGATCCTATCTGAAGCGTGTATTAAATTTAGAAATTTGTTCCTTGATCAGTGCAATGTGGAGCCGTTTCTAGAGTCTGTAACTATAGCATCGGCATGTAACCTGGTATATCGCCGTAATTTTCTACAACCAAACACTATTGGCTTAATACCTAGAAATGGATGCAGACAAGCTGATAATCAATGGCGCCAGGCAATTGAGTGGCTCAATTGTGTCATTCAGTATGCAGCCAACGGTTTTTGTAAGGAAACCAAACAGGTGTTTGAGTTTCATGGCTGGTATTATCATGGGCACACTTGTTTAAAAAATAATCGTGATAAGTCCTTAAGCAATGACCAGTACGACACTTTAAATTCACGCTATGAAAGAACCAATGCTAAATTGACTCGGCTAAGGCAGTTCGGTTACGATGTAATTGAAAAATGGGCTTGTCAATTTGAAAAACAGTTGAGTGATGAAGATGTCAAATATTTAAAAGCACACAATATGCTCCATTAAATCCTCGCGATGCATTTTACGGAGCCCGTACAGACAACACATACAACTATTACAAATGTAAAGAGGGGGAAAAAATCAAATACATAGACATATGCTCTCTAACGGGAAATTTCCATTGAATCACCCCAAACCACCGATTTTTCTCAAGTGGATTTACAGAGCATCATTGGAGTTATGAAATGTAAAATAATTCCTCTTGAAGAAATTTGCAACAACCCTGGAAAAAGATCTTTTGCTAAACTGATACTGAATTCGTTTTGGGATAAATTCGGACAAAGAGAAAACCAGCCGAAAAAGATCAAAAGTTAATAGTCCGTCTGATTTATATTAGATGCTTACGAATCTAAACGTACTAGTCTGACATATTCTCCCTATAAATAAGGAAAATATCGTAGTAAGTTGGTTGTATAAAAAAGAAGCAGAAGATCATTATCAACTGTAAATGTGTGTATTGCAGCTTATACAACCATGCCAGCTCGTCTAAAATTGTACAGTCACCTGGAACAGTAAGAAGATAGAGTATTATATTATGATACTGATTCCGTAATCTACATAAGTCGCGAAGGAGAACCTGACCCACCGACCGGTGAATTTATAGGCGATATGACTGACGAATTAGAGAGCTATGGTCAAGGAAGTTATATTGCTGAATTTGTAAGTGGCGAACCCAAAAATTATGCTTACAATGTCTACAGTACAAGAGATGATAGCGAACAAATTGTGTGTAAAGTAAAAGGAATAGATCTAAATTATTCAGCATCGAAGAAGGTCAATTTTGAGACGATTAAGGAAGCTGTACTTACTGCTACGAACATAGATGATATAAAGATTATGTCGAATAATATCCGTCGGACGCAAGAACATCAAATAATTACTGTTGCGGAAACAAAAACCTACAAACCCAGAGCAGAAAAACGTAGATTTCTTGGTGATCATAGTTCCCTGCCTCAAATAAAAAACACCAATTTCATATTTCATTAAGAGAATCAAAAATGTTTTTTTTATTTTATTTTCACTTAGTTTCCACTTATAAATTTGGTTAACAGGCAAACATTTTGCAGGGCGCAGCATTGACCGTGGAATGAACTTTTTGTCTCATTGGGATAGAGACGCTTTAGGTCTTTAAAGTTCGGACAGCCAATATATATCAATGTCCATCACTTCAACATTTTCATCTTGTAGTATTTCCTTCATCCATTGAGCTTTTTCAGTTCCTTTGACGTACAAAAGAGTATTCCTGATTTTCTTCTGAAGATATTTTCTCAATGTTCGGAATTCTGTGAATCCTCCATCCCAAACTACGATGAAATGATAATGATGACCACTGTGCAGTACTGCTATTTCATTTGCAATAAACTGTTTTTTTGGTCCTTTGAATCCCTGCAGGTCGATAACAAAATACATTTTTGCGAGTGCGTACGCACTTATGGTAAAAAAAAATAGAAAAAAAAGGACGTGTGTTTGCGATAAAAGCCAGCATTAAACTAAATACTTATATTTCTCGTAAAACTGTCTGACTTTTTATCAAATGCCAAATTTAGATCTTCACACGGATAAGCATCGGAATTTAGATAAGCCTTTATATTTAAAATATCACAATGATCAAAGTTAGTTACATTTCAGTAAATTACGTTTGTTAGTTTGCAGAGCAAGTACAATGTAGCGCGGCTTCTCCATTTGAGAGGTTGTCTTTACATTCCAAATATGATGACTGACGCTGGGTAATGCAGGATATTAGTATAGATCCCAGTTGCAAAAAGCCAGCTTCATAGTTTGTCCAGTATTAATATGTTTGTATAGTTTTAATTTGTAAGTATCAGAGAGTGTTATGTGTGGAATTTTCCATTGTACTTTAAGCAAGTTTATCTTTGCTTTCTCATCCTCGTCAGCAATTAATGAATTATCATCCGTGCGTGAGTTACATACGCTTTGCCCAACAAGCATATAACGCCATCTCAGAAAGCCAAGCCAATGAAGAATATGACAACACAACTGTACGAAATCATGCAATAATTTGATTATACAAATCATTGTCAACAACAGCATCAAATGTTCTGCTAGATCAGATAACCAGTACATTAGTTACATGTGCTTGGCGACAAGAGACCTTGAGGCGACCATCCAGCATCCCGTGCAACAACAGCAGTCTAGCGGTCGGAATCTTCGCACGAAAACATGTTGACTATGTGTTTGGTCATTACGGTGCATATATACACGCCAATCCTATGATTGACATGTTATCTATATAAGCGTTGTTTGTTCATGTCTTCATGCTAAGTTAGGATATAATTAGTAGGCAGTCTGGTGTTAGATTTGAATAAAGAAGGAACAAAATTGAGCCACGTCTTTTATTTAAAACACGCGGATCTTTAACTGGCGCAGTCGGTAGGATATCTTAGTCCCACATCTCAATAATAGTGAATAAAAAAAAAGTTTAGTAGCTAAAAAGAAAAGGTGTTTGGACAAGAACACACTAAGAACGTTCAACGAAGTGGTGGATTTTTATCCTTTGGTTCACGTTAAAGATCCTCTCAAGTGAAGTGTGTATGAAAGACTTTAAAAATAACTTAATCAGATTAAAAAAGCTGAATTCAATAAGATCCTGAACATTAAAGCAGATATTGGTGAAATTGTACGGTGAATTATTGGAGCAGATTGGTGTCGCTGTCGATGATCATTTGGAGCTGAAACCTGAAGCAAGCTTTCAATTGTGTAAGTCCATTCTTGTGGTTCATTGTCATCAGTGTTACCTTATGCTATCTCAAAAGTGTTCAGAAATAAAAAATATAAAACAAACTCCTTTCTTAATATTACTAGCTGGCGAAAAGTAAAAGTTAATTCAGGATTTGTTTCAATATATAAAGTGTTCAATTCTTAATCCACCGCGGATTATATTGATAATTTATTTAAACTAGGCTCGTGTTCAGTTACCAGTACTAAGCCTAATTTTGTTGACAAAAATTTTTTTTGTTTGAATAACGATTTAAATAATAACTTCCTAAAAATGAATATTAATCATCCTTTAGTAGCCTTGGATGCCTTTAACTGCCTCAGAATTCCTGACGCAGTAAAAGATGTTCCAAATTTTGATGGTAACCCTCGGTGCTTATACGATTTCATTAGTAATGTCGAAGAAATCTTAAACCTAATGCCTCAAATCGGAGGAACTACGTACGAAAAAATTATTATTAGAGCAATCAGAAACAAAGTTTTAGGACCAGCTAAGGAAGTGTTAAATATGTATGGCACAGCTATCAATTGGCAGCAAATGAAAGCAAATTTAATAGTTCATTACTCAGATAAACGTAATGAAACTAGTCTTATTCGTGATTTGCATCAGCTTAGGCAGAATCAATCGACAGTAGAGAGTTTTTACGGTAAGGTAATAGATATACTATCAGCGATGACTAATCATGTAAAAGTTCATGAGACTGATGATAATGTAATAAGGTCAAAACAAACGCTTTACGAGGAAATGTGCTTAAACACCTTTTTGTCTGGTCTAAAAGAACCATTAGGGTCCACTATTAGATCCATGAGGCCAAGCAAATTGGCAGACGCACTAAATTTCTGCCTTCAAGAACAAAACTGCCACTATTTTCAAAATCCTCAACAACAGCATGTACCGCACAATAAGGGAAATCAATACAGACCAGTTCAATCAAACCAATCTATTGGTTTGCAACGACCTTCGTTCAGACATCCTCAACAATCTCATAGACAACGTTACGCTAACCCCCAGTACCCCCCAATTCCAATAATACAATCAGATAGTCCCCAATACCCACTAGTAAGACATCCTTATATTAACCAGCAATATTTACCAAGACCTAATAATAGCAATTTGGATCCTGGGCTTAGATCTTTTCCTCCACCCGAACCTATGGACACTTATAGTGGTAATACCAATAGAGGTTCTAATAGAGGTTTTAATAATACATACAGGCAAAGTAATAGTTCACAAAATCAATTCCATAACATAGAAGGAACTCCAAATATGAATTATTATACCCCTTGGCTTAGAGACCCTAACTACCCAGACTATCAAAATTACTATGCACCACAAAACTATGTTCAAAATTTCAATAGACCTGGTCCCGCAAATCAAATAATTCACGGTGAAATTGAGGATGGAAATTTTCCTTTACAAGCCTCGGAAAACCAATAGGTTACTTAGAAATAAATAGTTATAATTCGTACGTATTACGAATGAATATTATTATTGATAGTATTAATAACAAAAAACTCAAGTTCCTCATAGATACAGGGAGTAACAAATCATTTATTAGTCCAGGCATAGTTGATACCAAGCAAATGCAAACTATAGAACCTGTTGAAATAAAAACGATTTTTAATAAGGAATTTATAAATAAAAAAGTAGATATTATTATTGATAGTATTAATAACAAAAAACTCAAGTTCCTCATAGATACAGGGAGTAACAAATCATTTATTAGTCCAGGCATAGTTGATACCAAGCAAATGCAAACTATAGAACCTGTTGAAATAAAAACGATTTTTAATAAGGAATTTATAAATAAAAAAGTAGATATAAATGGTTTAAGAGAATTTAATACAAATAAAGTATTGTCGTTCTTAATATTTAAGTTCCATAACTACTTCGACGGCTTAATCGGTACTGAAATGATGAAAGATCTCTGTACCAAAATAGATCTCCAGTATTCAGTTTTAGAAACCGAAAATGCCAAAATTCCAATAATGTACAAACCAAATCTTATGTCTAAAAAATACACGGTTCCAGGTTTGTGCAAAGTAGTTTGTAATTTACCCGTTGACATTGAATCTGGCAGTATTTTTATTAAACCAACTATTATACGAAACGATTTAATAGTGCCAGAAGGGATTTACAAGGCCCAGCATTGGTACTCTTTCGTGGAAGTTGTCAATATTTCAGAATTTCCCCAAACATTCGTAATTGAACAACCACTCAAAGTTAAGTCTCTCGATCATAATACATGTATGGAAATTCACAGCCTTTCAATAAATAACGTCGAAACCTTAAAAAATTTCAATATTCATGAACTAATTCGCACAAATCATTTAAACACCGAAGAAAGGTATGCTCTAAAAAGGTTATGCAAAAGATACGAGGATATTTTCTTCAAAGACGGAAACAACTTAACGTTCACAAATGCTACTAAGCACGAGATTAACATTAAGGATAATATACCAATCTATACAAAATCCTATCGTTACCCATACGTGCATAAAACTGAAATTCAAAAACAAATTAACGATATGCTTAACCAGGGTATTATTCGTCACAGTTTTTCACCGTGGTCTGCTCCAATTTGGTTAGTGCCAAAAAAGAGAGACGCAAGTGGTAAAGAAAAATGGCGTTTAGTCGTAGATTACCGAAAATTAAATGAGAAGACGATAGATGATAAATATCCGATACCAAATATAAATGACATACTTGACAAATTAGGAAGATCCATATACTTCAGCACACTAGACCTAGCATCTGGGTTTCATCAAATTGAAGTTAAGGCTGAAGATATACCAAAAACAGCATTCTCCGTTGATAATGGTCATTATGAGTTCGCTCGTATGCCGTTCGGACTTAAGAACGCCCCATCGACATTTCAACGCGTAATGGATAACGTTTTGCGAGAGCTTCAAGGTAAAGTATTTCTGGTGTATATGGATGATATAATAGTGTTCTCATCATCTCTCCAAGAGCATCTTGAAAACTTGGATGCAGTTTTTAAAAAGCTAAGAGAATCAAATTTTAAAATTCAACTGGAAAAGTCAGAATTTCTTCACAAAGAGGTACCATTTCGAGGACATTTAGTGACAGCGCATGGGGTGAAACCAAATCCTGACAAAATTAGCGCTATAAAAAAGTTCCCTATACCAAAACCCGGAAGCAAATAAAATCATTTCTTGGACTTCTCGGCTATTACAGGAAATTTATTAAGGATTTCGCTAAGCTAACCAAGCCAATGACGGAGTGTCTCCGCAAGGGAAAAAGCATAAGTCTTGATTCCAAATACATTACTTGTTTTGAAACCTGCAAAACCCTACTATGCAATGATCCTATTTTAAAATATCCAGACTTTTCAAAACCTTTCAACCTTACTACGGATGCGAGTAATGTTGCTATAGGTGCTGTTTTGTCTCAAGGGCTCATTGGATCCGATAAATTTGTTATGCAAGTCGTACTTTATCTAAATCTGAACAGAGTTACAGTACAATTGAAAAAGAGCTACTTGCTGTTGTTTGGTCCACAAAAGTTTTCCGGCCTTACCTATTTGGACGAAGATTTCAGATCATCACCGATCACAAGCCCTTAACATGGCTTTTTTCATTAAAAGAGCCAAACTCAAAGCGACTTAGGTTGGAGGAGTATGATTATTATATAACGTACAAAAAGGGAAAACATAACTCCAGTGCTGACGCCTTATCTCAAATTGAGATAAATGTGACAGAAACAAATAGTGCTTCTGATGAACCTGAAAACTTAGACATTTTATCCACCCAAAATAATATTGACTGTCAGGACAATCTTTCCACAATCCATTCAGCTGATGAAAATATAGATGATGGTATTCCCATATCGGAGCGTCCAATAAATGAGTTTTCAAATCAGATCATTCTCAAAGAAAATAGTATTAGAACAAAAGCGGACATTAAATTAAAAATCTTATTTAAAAGAAAAAAGCGATTTACAATAGAATATAATCAAATTTGTGCAGAAAATTTTATAATAAGCATTTTTAAGGATTACATGGCCACTAAAAGACTTACAGCGGTATTAACTGATGACATAACGTTTAGAGTAGTTCAATCCGTTTATACTAAATATTTCAGTAATGGTAATTTGAAAATAGTGCGATGTAATACCATGTTAGAAGATGTGATAGATTCTGATGAGCAGGAAAAAATAATTCGGAATTATCATAACAATTCAACACATAGAGGTATTAACGAAAGCTTTGAGCATTTAAAAAGAAAGTTCTATTTTCCAAATATGAAACATATGATTACACGTATAATCAATAATTGCGAGATATGTCAGAAATATAAATATGATCGCAAAAGAGAACGCTTGAAGTACGAGATGACAGAAACACCATCTAAGCCATTACAAATCCTTCATTTAGATGTATATTCAATCCACAAAGAAAACTTTCTGACAATTATTGACAAATTTAGTCGCTTCGCCAGTGTCTATTTGCTAACGGCCAGAAATAGTGTAAATTTAATTAAATCCCTGAAACACTTCTTTTCCCATCATGGAATCCCACAACAAGTTGTTACGGATAATGGCAGTGAATTTATATCTACTTTGTTTAGGGACTTCTTAGAAATGTACGGTATAAGTTTGCATACAATCTGTGCCAAAACTTCAACAGGAAACTCGCCTGTTGAAAGATTCCATTCGACTCTTACAGAACTTATACGAATCATAAAATCTCAGCATAAGGAAAAGTCCATCGGTGAGATTGTTGACGAAGCTGTTATTACCTACAACAACTCAATCCACTCTGCAACAAAACTGTCCCCTTTTGAGCTATTGACTGGTCATATGACAAAAAATAATCTCTTTTCTATCAACAATAAGGTTAAAACTGAGCAAGAGTATCTTAAGCAACACATCAAAGAGTATGAATCACTGGCTATACTAATGCATAAACGAAGTTTAACTAACAAACAGCATCTTATAAATAAACTTAATAAAAAACGCAAAGAACCCCCTGATTTTTCACAAAATGATAAAGTATTTGAATTAGATGACAGGCGAAACAAATTAGCAGCCAGGTTTAATGAGCATATAGTAGTTAAAAATCATAAAATTACCTTAGACACGAATAAGAGAAAGGTTCATAAACAAAAGGTAATGAAAAAACGTAAATTTACAAGCTAGGAACTTGAAAGCATTGTTTCTGATTCTCTAATTTTACTTTAAACTAGTCATAGGTACTTATTATCGTATAATATCCTAATTTTTTTCATAAATAATAAGAATATTCAATGTAACTGAGTTGAATTTATATATTGAATCATATTCTTATTTAAAATTAAAACGTAAAACTCGATTAACAACCACCTTATAAAATATATAACAAAAAGGAAGTGGTTTGTTTTGTTTTATATTTTGGCCTTTAACACTTCGATTTCCCTTTGATATTACACTGATGAATTAATGAGCCTCAAATATGGATAAATTACATCTAAGTCAACGTTGCCCTGGAGAAAGTTTGCTACCCACAACAATCATCAAGGAACATGAAGTAGATACCTAAGCAATTATCTGATACATTTGTATATACAATGTTTATATAAATGCAAAAATTTACCTCTGCAACATCACATGATTCATGGACGTCACTCAAGATTCGTATAGTCCATACTAGGGCGGGAGGAGTTACATACGCTTTGCCCAACAAGCATATAACGCCATCTCAGCAAGCCAAGCCAATGAAGAACATGACAACACAACTGTACGAAATCATGCAATAATTTGATTATACAAATCATTGTCAACAACAGCATCAAATGTTCTGCTAGATCAGATAACCAGTACATTAGTTACATGTGCTTGGCGACAAGAGACCTTGAGGCGACCATCCAGCATCCCGTGCAACAACAGCAGCCTAGCGGTCGGAATCTTCGCACGAAAACATGTTGACTATTTGTTTGTTCATTACGGTGCATACATACACGCCAATCCTATGATTGACATGTTATCTATATAAGCGTTGTTTGTTCATGTCTTCATGCTAAGTTAGGATATAATTAGTAGGCAGTCTGGTGTTAGATTTGAATAAAGAAGGAAAAAAATTGAGCCACGTCTTTTATTTAAAACACGCGGATCTTTAACTCGTGCGCGTGTTAGAATCAAATCATGACGGCCATTTGGTATTATTTTCTTATAGTCTTCAGCAAATCCCAGTAATTTATTTAGTGGCATTCAAAAAATAAATTAGAATCCATTTGGTTGAAGAATTAGGTGACCAGGATGCATTCAAAAGCATATCACTCTCATTTTTATTTAAAGAGAGATAGTTTTTAATTAATTGCCGACACTTCCATTGCTATCAATTTCCACACCATTTAATTCATAACGAATTTCATCGAATAAGAAAGCTACTCCATTATTTACAAGTTTTGTTATCGCAACGGCTCATCCATTAGTTTTCGACACAGTACCCTCAATATAAATGTAATATAATGATGTAATTTTTGTCGAAATAATTTAAATATGGCGAGTACGTATGATATTCCAATTTTGAGATACTCTCCTCAAATTTCGGTTCTTCAAAAATATTCAGCATGTCTTGTAGGTGTTTTGGCTTAGATTTTTAATCTGGAACCTAGTGATAATAGAAATTTTGTACAGCTAGTACTGATGTTTTCCTATCAGAAGCTGATAGTATATTGCGAAGTTTAGTAATATCACCTACTCTTTTATAATTTGAGGGGTACGATGGGTTATCATATAGTATCATTGTTGTGGTTTTAGATGCAATCGAATTGTTATCATTTCGTTTCGAAAGTTTATAAGATTTCAGTCCTAATCAAAGAGATTCAATATTATAGAACTTATCCTCTTAGCACTCACTGGCAGATAGATGACATTGTGAGGAACTACAACTATTTTATATCCTGGTCTTACATTAATAGAAAATTCATGCAGTATATGAGCAGGTCGATTGTTTATATATGTTTTATCAATTAAATTACATTCAATTCGCACAATATTCACTCTATTGATGTCAACATATAGGTCAGATACATGCATAATATTGGGAACAAGTTCCTTCTCACTGAATCCCAAGAGTGAACCAATACTACGATAATAAGAAAAATCAATTTCCATATTGCTGTAAACTTCACATTTCAAAGTATTATTATTGGCTCTTAATTTAATTATAATTTTTTCAGCTCTTTCCTCGTTGTGTAGCTTCAGAACCTCCTGAATTACGTTATTAATATCCTCAATTTCGTAAGAACCTACCGGAAAAGTAATTTCATTGTTATCAAATGATGAAACGAGTTATTAAATACATCCACATTAGGTATAGAATTGTAGGTCTGGAAGTCAACTACACCGCAAACGTAATCAGTATTTAGGATTATTGGAGGAAAGTAATCGGCGGTAAGCGTAGATTTGTTTGCTCTCAATGTAAGTGTTAACGACATTGCTATTGGAATAGAAATGAAACATATTTTGATTTTGTAGTATTTATTTATTTACATTTTGATCGAATAGGAACTTCAAACATAAATGACCACATATAAATGTATTAAAATTTTGACAATTATTTGTACTGAATATTTTCACACAAATATTTTACAACCTCTATAGGCGGTCTTAAATTACCAAAACTGTCAAAGTATTTTACAATATTTTTATTCTTAATATATGCTACCCAATGTGTCCCTGCTCGACGCTCATTGTCCAAGTTAATTACACCACATTCTCTATCAAGCGATCTTATAGGTAATTTATCTCTCATGTAAACACCACGTAAATAAGGTATATTGACTTTTCCGAATTTAATAATATCAATATTGGAGAGCGGATGATTGCGTAGCAAATTTAAAAGTTCTTTGAATCGTTCGGTTTGAGAAAAAGTCCAAATCCTTTTTTGTATGCTTGTATGCTTATATGCTTGTATGCTTCTGAATTTGAACCCCTTCCATAGCTTGATTGTGGCGTTTGTTCTCCTCCAACTGTTGCTTGGCTACCTTTGAAGCATTGATTGCCTTAACTAGTCCTGCAGCTCCCCCAGTTAGGGAACCAACCACTGATAATCCAGCTAAGAAACCTCCAATTTTTGGTAGCGGTATGACTCGGGGAATGGCAATGCTCTTCCGTTTATTTTTAGTAACCTGCTTTAGCTTTAGCTGCTTGTAAAGTAGATTTTGCAATTTCGTTTGGATCTTTGCTTTTTGGATTTCTAATAGCGTTTCTATCCTCCATAATGGCTATTTTGAATAATTTTTGATTCAGTTTAAGTTTTGGTTTCCTTGCTCTGCTATGTTTAGATTTGCAACCCATACCGAATTTTGTTTAAGCTTTCATCATATTCGTAACTAATATGCTACTTAATTTCCGTGCTATTGATGAGTCTTTCGCTTTTACCATTTGCCAAGCCTTTTCAGTTAGAATTTTATCAGCAATATGTCTATCAGACAGGTTATTTCGATTTTGTTCGTGACACGCTTCATCCAATAGATTCACTCCTCGATCTCCTCTAGCAATACGTTCGTTTAGTTTAGTTCCAGGTCCACAGAAATTATACGAGGGAAGATGCAATTCAAAGGGTAACTTATCGATTAAGGAATTTACTAATCCACACCCCTTGAATAAATATTTTGAAGTGATGGCTTTCACTCTATAATCAATCATTTTATATCACTTTCTTGTTACACACATTGAGCATTTATGAATCTTTTGACCATAAAACATCACTTTTTATTATTATTAGCTTTATTCAGTAGTGGAATGAGGTTCATAAAACAACAACAAGGTAGTATTAAAGTTAAGAACATTGATACTAAAATTAAAGAAAATGGAAAACATGCAACATATGGATAATTATTTCTTAATTGTATTCGTGGAATAATTGTGGGTCCATCAAACTGTGGAAAAACTAATGTTATGTTCAGTATTCTGCTTGACCCCAGCGGTTTAAAGTTTGAAAACCTTTACATATATTCAAAGTCTTTGCATCAACCAAAGTATACATACTTGAGAAAACTAACAAAGTCAATCAAGGGAATGGGGTACAATGAATTTTCGAATAATTCTGAAATAGTCGCGCCTTCTAAAGCAAAGCGAAATTCAATATTTATATTTGATGATGTAGCTTGTGATAAACAAATCAACATTCGAGAATATTTCAGCATGGGACGACATAACGATGTAGATAGTTTCTACCTGTGTCAATCTTATACGCATATACCAAAACATTTGATTCGAGACAATGCAAACTATATCATTGTTTTTAAGCAAGATGAACTTAATCTGAAACATATATACAACGATCATATAAATTCAAATATGACTTTCAAACAATTCAGAGATTTATGTACATTAGGCCCCGATACATGCTCATGTCATAGAATAGAATGGCCCTACTAGTGTTCTATAAAAGACTCAAATGAACAAAAAAATAAATAGTTACAGTTTGCAATTCATTTGAAAGGCATGTCCAATGTGAATAGTTGCACGATTTTCGGTGAAATCCTAATATTTTTAAAAACCTATCAACACATTCTACTTGCTAAACACTACAATGAGATACTTGAGTGCATTTCTTTTTTAAAAAACTTTGAGAACATATCCCGAACCACATCTTATAATATATGTCATTTCGTCGCATGCCCCTGGTTATCAAATATCTGTAAAAATGGACCAGACACCTGTATTTGCTATATGATTGAAATTAAAATGATTAGAATTGAGAAATTAAGGTCATTGTATGCAAGATTACAAGCAAAGATAAAACAATAAAAAAACATAAGGAAAGGCTACAGTCCGCTTGGGGCGAACAGTATGATACCCTATCCTATCCTATGTACCCCAAAGGAAAAATTCATAACGAAGATGATAGATAGCATTTTATTTCATTCTATGAAATTTATTGAAAAAAAAATATATATTTGAAAAAACGCCCCCAAAAAGTGGGCGTGGCCAAAAACTTTGTATGGGCGATTTATTGGAAAAAATATTGGCTAAATATATTGTTAAACATTTTTTTTTCGATTTCTATGAACATTTTCAAAGAAAACAACGTTTTATTGAAAAACGCCCACAAAAAGTAGGCGTGGCAAAAAACTTTGTATGACAAATTTATAAAGGTAGGCAGTACCTACATATCTTGTGAAGGTTTTACAACTTTATCTCTCTAACTTAAGCCTTAAAACGGTTTTTTCTAAATTGTGGGCGTGGCAGTAGGCGGATTTAAAAACTTTTAACACTTTACCATTTTGGGACCCTAGGGAGTATATGCTCCAAATTTCAGCCTCCTAGAATAACTCTAAAGGCCTCAAAAGTTGATACGGACGGACGGACGGACATTGCTAAATAGTCTGAGGATTTGGTCCTGATCATAAATATATATACTTTTATGGGTCTACGACGAATATTAAGGGGTGTTACAAACTATGTGTCAAAATTAATATACCCTTAGGATAGGGTATAAAAAGAAAATGAGAATCTTTAGTTTCATTTTTGCTTTGATGTATGTATCTGATTCTATTTGGTATGATCCCGGTTCAGTAAAAATGAATTTCATCATAATGCGTAAGAATATAAAAAATGCTGAGCTAATCATTTACTTTGTATATAATGTATTCACTGCTCAAGACAGCGTATTAGTTTCTATTAATAAGCAAACAGATTGAGAGTGGATCAGACAGACGAAATGGATCGCAGTCAAACAAATACACATAACATAAATCCAAAGGATAGTTTTTAAAAAAAAATTGAGTATGCTCTTAAAAGCAATCCATTTAAATTTGCATCATCATCAACATCATCATTGGAACTTAAGCAGAGAGAGCAATCTTCTGTTAGGTATCAAAAGTTGAAAGAGGAAATGTAGGGTTCGAATTATTAAAGAATAAAAATACAAACAGATTATAAAAGAAGAAATAGTTTTATTTCTTAATTCATTAGTATATAGGATGATAAACGGGATGTTGTTGACGAATTGCACAAAACTGCTCGAAGACACTTCGTCAGACGTCGAGTTGTCATTAGAGGATTCGATGACTTGTGGCAAGAAGATTTAGTAGAAATGATACCCTATAACAGCGATAACAATATGTATAACTATTTACTGACTGTAATTGATACCTTTTCAAAGTATTCATGGGCAGTTCCTTTGAAGAATAAAACTTCGAAATGCACTACAGAAGCTATGATCAATTTTCAATAGTTCCCAGCGAGTACCAAAATATCTGCAAACTGATGATGGTAAGTAGTTTTTTAAGAAAATCTTCCAAGATTTGATGAGACAGTACAAAATTAATCACTATTCAACGTATAGTTCATTGAAAGCATCAGTTGTTGAACGATTCAATAGAACTCTCAAAGAGAAAATGTGGAAAGAATTCAGTTTTAATGGTAACTATAAATGGCTGCCCTTACTAAAAGGATTGCTCCACGCATACAATAACTCTACTCATAGAACAATCTAAATGAGACCAGTTGATGTGAATAAGAAAAATGCTAATAAACTTCTATCATCAGTTTTCACTCACATTAAATTGCTCAACGGAGAAAATTCAAATTTGGTGATCAAGTTCGAATAAGCAAGTTTAAACATGCATTTGAGAAAGGTTACACACCCAACAAGGGCAATCCATCCAAGGTTGTTCCTACGAAATGGAACTACAAAAAACCATCCACTCTGATGTATTTCTGGTGGAAAATGTATTAAAAACTGAGGGTGATCAAGTGTATGTAAAGTGGCTTGGACTCTCAAACGATCATAATTCATGGATAAATAAAAGTCAGCTGTTATAACAAAACAGTACCGAGCCTCTGATATGTACAAAATCACTAACAACAACAAAGAAAAGCAACAAAAATAAAAATGAAAAAATATTTAGTAATAAATAAAACAGCATTTAAAAAAAAGTTATATTGTTTTTTATTTATATATATAAGATATAGACCTCAAAAGACCACCCTAATATACAATGTGCCGTTGGATTTCAAGGGCATGGGCCAGATAATGGACTCGCTAGGGGTCTGGTAATTTGACTGACGCCATACCATACATTTAACTTATCATGCAAAAATAAAAAATAAGACAAACATGACGACACAAACCAAACCGAATGCAACGACAACAACAATCAACCCCCATTCAAAACGCACATCTTCCCTCTCACTCTAACGCAGAATTCCCAGTCTCAATCGACCTAACTCCTACTTAGAGCAATTAAAAAATCCAAATCACAATTAACTGATAACTAGCATGACGACAGCTCCATGAATGACAAACACACACACCGCTCTCTGACGCATCTCAACAGAATCCCCCTCAACACACACACTAATCACACATTATTAAACAAACCAAAAACAGAAAATTAAACAAAGACACTAAACTGATACCTAATATGACGACACTCAATTTCATTCAAAACTCATATCTGACCACGGACACAACAAAGCAAAAACAAAAAATAAAACAAACACATCAGCCGACAATGCAACAAAGTAACAAGAAAACATAAGGAAAGGCTACATTCCGCTTGGAGCGAACAGTATGATACCCTATCCCTATCCCTATATGCCCCAAAAAAACCTTAAGAAGATGATGGATAGCATTTTATTTCATTCTATAAAATTTAGAAAAAAAAAAAACATTTTTTGAAAAAACGCCCCCAAAAAGTGGGCGTGGCCAAAAACTTTGTATGGGCGATATATTGGAAAAAATATTGGCTAAATATATTGTTAAACATTTTTTTTCGATTTCTATGAAAATTTTCAAAGAAAACAGCATTTTAGTGAAAAACGCCCACAAAAAGTAGGCGTGGTAAAAAACTTTATACGACAAATTTATAAAGGTAGGCAGTACCTACACATCTTGTGAAGGTTTTACAAATTTATCTCTCTAACTTAAGCCTTAAAACGGTTTTTTCTAAATTGTGGGCGTGGCAGTGGGCGGATTTAAAGACTTTTAACACTTTACCATTTCGGGACCCTAAGGAGTATATGCTCTAAATTTTAGCTTCCTAGCATAAATTTAAAGGCCTCAAAAGTTGATACGGACGGACGGACGGACATTGCTAAATAGTCTTAGGATTTGGTGCTGATTATAAATATATATACTTTTGTGGGTCTCCGACGAATATTAAGGGGTGTTACAAACTATGTGTCAAAATTAATATACCCTTAGGATAGGGGTAGGGATTACAAAGTAACAAGAAAAAATAAAACAAACATGACGGCACAAACCAAACCGAATGCAACGACAAACATAAGGAAAGGCTCCAGTCCGTTTGGGGCGAACAGTATGATACCCTATCCTATCCTTATCCCTATGTACCCCAAAGAAAAAATTCATAAGGAAGATGATAGATAGTATTTTATTTCATTCTATGAAATTTATAGAAAAAAAAATATTTTTTTTAAAAAACGCCACCAAAAAGTGGGCGTGGCCAAAAACTTTGTATGGGCGATATATTGGAAAAAATATTTGCTAAATATATTGTTAAACATTTTTTTTTCGATTTCTATGAAAATTTTCAAAGAAAACAGCATTTTAGTGAAAAACGCCCACAAAAAGTAGGCGTGGCAAAAAAAACTTTATATGACAAATTTATAAAGGTACCTACATATTTTGTGAAGGTTTTACAACTTTATCTCTCTAACTTAAGCCTTAAAACGGTTTTTTCTAAATTGTGGGCGTGGCAGTAGGCGGATTTAAAAACTTTTAACACTTTACCATTTCGGGACCCTAGGGAGTATACGCTCCAAATTTCAGCATCCTAGCATGACTTTAAAGGCCTCAAAAGTTGATACGGACGGACGGACGGACGGACGGACATTGCTAAATAGTCTTAGGATTTGGTCCTGATCATAAATATATATACTTTTATGGGTCTACGACGAATATTAAGGGGTGTTACAAACTATGTGTCAAAATTAATATACCCTTAGGATAGGGTATAAAAACAATCAACCCCCATTCAAAACTCACATCTTCCCTCTCACTCTAATGCAGAATTCCCAGTCTCAATCGACCTAACTCCTACTTTTATGCATTATTTCTTTTGTATCTGAATCTATTATTAATCGCGTTCGATTAAGATTTTGGGTTGTGGGAAATAAGATTTAGGCTGAAGAACACTAGCGGGGGTAATGTTGTTTTAGTACAAAGAACAAATTAGATATTGTGTCACTTTCATAATGGATCGTTTTATCTAGAACTTGCTCTTGAAGAGCTTTTCTTATTGAAAGGATAACCTGTTCTGTTAGTTTTGACATTAATAATATCTTTGTTCATGCTACATGGAGTACGGTTGGTTTGGTGACTGAATACAACCAGCTATAGCGTGTTGTCATATTAATTAATGTGTCTTTTGAGGAGAATTGTACTCGATAATGACATTGAGTACTTTCATTTAAAGGATTAAAACAAATTTTGACTATGCATTCATTTGTTGCTGTTCCTCGAGTTATGGGGATTTGGAGTTTCTCCGCATGAGTATTTTCCGCGAGTGGTTGTGACAAATGATATGATTTATTTGTTCTTAAATAGGAAAAATTCTTGGGATTCTGTTTGTGTACCTATATGTGAATATTTCACGGCAGATACTAAAGGGTGTTCCGCTGAAATGTGTATATGGAAACAAATAATTTTAAAACATTGCATTTTAGGTAAAGAGAAAATTGGTAACGTGATTTTCACAACAAGTTTTTCTTGTAAGAGGTGTGACTTTACTTGTTCTGTTTGGATGGATTTGATTATTTCTAGAAGCTAACAAGATATCGATTAGAGTAGTTTGACGGGTTTCTATTTCCAGAACTTGTAGGCGAATACTTGTTTCGATTTCCTGCCGCAACTGTATCTTAAAGAAATCGGCCGTCAGTTCTAGAATCTCATTAATTTTGTAGCCCATTTGTTTTTGTCGATACATTAGGGGTTTCGAGGGTGTTTGCATTTGTTGAAGTGTGGTGCTGATTGTCGTAATTTGTTGCTTATTTAATTCAGCTAATTTTTGTTCGTCTGTTTGTAATTCATCTAGTTTGCTATAAATTTCCTCTTCATTCTCGTTATCCATTGTACCAAAAAGGTAATGGAAAACGTTTCCGATACCGTTAAAGAGAGATCTTGCTTATCTACGTTTCGGAAGAAATTCGTACTTTCTACCAAAGTAATGGTTCGACTTTTAATGGTTTCCATCGCTGAATGAATGCGACGTTGTTGTAAGTTGGGATATATGAGTGCTATTGTTATTTGCACACCGCTGGCTGACAAGATGTTCCGATTGTTCTGCCAGCATTGTTTGTTTGCCCAATTCGGATAAATCTATCTCGGTTAGTATATTCCAGGTATTGTGGTAAACCCATAAATTGCCTTAACCCTCGAAAACCACATCTACCTTATTGAAACTTCACAAATGTAATGTCCATCGTATACTATAGAGAGATGAAAAAAAAGAAAAAAAAATCAGACATTAACCTAACGTTTGGATCACTGAGGAGATATCAGTTATCCATATTTAATTATTCATATTAGGCTTCAAGCGATTGTTACGATTGTGTTGAGTTTATTTTCTACCAATTTTGATAACTTTTTTTACTCGTCTACTGGTTACTCCTGTAACAAGATAAGGTTCTCTCCATATGGGTGACAATTTCCCTTTTCGGTTTTCGCTTTTAATGAGAACCTTATCTCCTACATGAAAATGTGAGGCCTTATTGTTTTAATAAAATAAGTTTATAAGGTACGTAGGGCTATGGAAAATAATTTTTGAAATCTATATCGTAGAATATGGCAGTAATTTTCTTGGTTCAGGTTCTCTTTCCAGTGAGTTTCGTGCTGTCATGAATACTATTGTTATAAACAAAAGTTTCTGGTCACAAGAACTGATCCCATGACTTGGGGTTTTCATCACATTTGAGCATCAAATTTGGGCCTCTGAATTTGACATTGCATGGCAGACAACAAATTTCGTCAAATCATGCTGAAAAGTTATAATATACAAATTTCCAGACACTGATTGTTTTCTGTTTTTCGGCGATAGCAGTGATTATCATTGGCATTCCTATCAAAGGTGTTGCTTTCAAGGTCTGACATTTTTTTGTATTTTTTAATGTAATTTTGTATGTCTCTGAGCATGTGCTGCCACCAATATTTTTTTGCGAATTCGCTTATACGCTTTTATTACGACCACCAAAAATTGAGTCATGATAGTCCTTGAGTGTGGGTTGTATTTCCTCGGGACTACTTGATTACTTCTATCGGTTTTGTAATTACCACTTGTGATTTCTGTGTTAAAGAGGAATCTGGTTTCTCTGAATCGCATGGTTTGGTTGATTTGATTCTGTTGCTTTGACTAACTGTAGGTGGTGGCGCAGGAGATGTACTTTCCCTTTGCGATAGTAACCGGGTTACTGCATTGCATATTGCTGTATATATAGGTACAATATCTAATAGCCTGGTCGGTGATTGGTGTACCTCGACTTACACCTTAATTACAAATGGCTATGTAGTTGCTGGTGTAATTGACTAAAACGCAGTCTGCAAGTTTTTCAGGTATTTCAAGTATAAGCCTTCTTTGCAGCTTCGTACTCTGCGTACGTTATGATTTTGTCCGTATTTGTAAATTGTTTGGTTTGCTTTGGTCAATTACATTCTTCAACATTAGATTGTGGAATCCGGCTAAGTACGTCCGCATAAGTGTTGTTTTTACCTGGTTTATGCTCTACACTTTAACCGAACTTCGATAATTTGTCGTTAAACCGGACTAGACGAGTTGTAGGCACTTTTACATTAAGTGCTCCCTTCAAAAGCTTATGGTCCGTGTAAACATCAAATTTACTCCTTTGAATGTGGCACCCAAAATTATTGGTAGCCCAGACAATCGCTAATAGCTCTATTTATAGTGAATTTGTTTAAGGTGCGATTAGCATATGCTATGGGCTAGTCATTACCTTCTTCTCCCTGTGAAAGTAACGATTGCTCTGCCGCCAGTATCTTTCGTTAGATTAAAATGCTTAGAAAAATCGGGGTAAATCAGAAGAAGACCAAAAGTTCTTTGATATCTTGAAAAGATTTTTGGCATTTTTAAGCTCAGGTTAACTTTACGTCTTTACGTAGTAGGTTGTGAGGGGTCGGACTTTTTAAGATAATTGTGGAATAGATTTATGGCGAGCCCCAAAAAAGATTGGACTTGGTGGATAACTTTGAACGGTGGTATTTGTACTGGGATTTGTAAGTGCCCGTTTTGCTGAACATATGTGTCCCAAATAAACTACTTCCTTCTGTCGGAACTTGCACTTTTCCCGCTGAAGTTTCAAGTTATCTTCTCTTAGTCTACCAAAAACCTTTTTCAGTTTGTTATTATGATTCGTAAGGTTCTTTTCATGCATTACGATGTCATCGAGTTATACAAAGCACTTAATCAAGCGCTGAAATGTAGCCGGCGCTCCTTTTAAGCCGAAGGGCATCCGTTTAAACTCATAGTGCCCGTAATTGGTGCTGAATGCTGTCTTGGATCTATCTTTTGGATCGACTAATACTTGGTGGTAGCCACTGGCTAGACCTAGTATCGAGAAATAATGCGAATGACATAGCTGGTCTAGTATATCCACTATTCCAGGAAGGGGGCAAGTATCGCTAATGGTCTTATCATTTAATTTACGAAAATCGACCATGACCCTCCATATACTGTTTGCATCAGGACCAGCTTTCTTGGGAACTACTACGAGGGGTGAGTTACCCGGGATTTTTCTGGGTTGGACATTGTCATTCTTCAAAATCTCCTTCAAATGTTTGTTCATTATTTGCCTCTTTGTCTCGGATAGTCTGTACATTCTTTGGTTTATCGGTGCCTCATTCCGTACTAGTGTAATCGCGTGGGTGATTGCGGCTGTGTACATGAGGAAATCGCCTTTAATATAGAATATATCACCATACTTAATACAGACATCCATGAGAGCCTTTTCACCCAGATTTAGACTTTCCCCTAAATCAAGTTCTCTTTTGAGGTTTTCTAACCGCAGGTTGCTTCTGGGATCTTCCGAAAATTCATTATCCGGGAATAAATATTTGATGTGCTGGATTAGCACTTTTTCTCTTTACTCTCTTCGAAGTGCGAAATTTTGGCTTTTATATCAGTTATAACCCCTTTAACGTTTATGCGCTTTGATGTATTTAAATAGTTTGTACCTTAAACTTGTTCAGTTTCGATAGGGACTACCACATAATCTTTAGCGGGGATCAATCGTGTAAACTTAAATAGAATATTTTTAGGTTTATTTTTTGTTGAGGCATTAATAATCCCTATTAGAGCTATTGGCGTTATATCCAATAAACAATTAGACATGAAGACTCCGTCCCTCAATTCTTGAGTTAGGCAGAGCTTTTCTTCGTGTAATCTTATTGGTAAATTTATTACCCTTTGCGACCGTGCAGGCACCGGCTTGTCGAGAAAAAGAAATATATTCAAAGTGGGGTTAGTAGGGTCTGCTTCGCCTTTGGGAGAGGTTGGTATGTACGATTTCGTAATATCAGGCTCTGCTGTGCCATGGGGAGATGTTGACATGTTCGTATAACTGTTGTTGATAGTTTGCTTATTATCAGCCATTTTTTGGTAGCAAATACCGTTATAAGTTGAACTAAAAGATATGCTGAACAGCTCAGGATTAGTTTTAGTTCTTAGGACTTACAGCTGTTGCCGTTTCTTGTTTTTAGTGGGGATATTACCCACTACTTTGAATTTGCAGGGTATATTTGATTTTAGATTGAAGTTCCCCTTGCAACTCCCTTTTGTCTTTCCACATCAAAATGAAGTTTGTAACGTGCAGGAATCTTTGGTAATTTTACCTGGCTTAATTACTCTTTCCGTATTTAAACTAACCTCAGCGCTAGTATGAACTACGGGAGGTTAACTGAGCGGATGCTTGTTAAAGACTGCTGAGGGTACGCTGAAATATTGTTTGTGTTTAGTTTTGTCGAGCTGTTACGAACGCCTATAAAAAACATCCAAACAAAACAGGGTACGCTGAAATATTGTTTGTGTTTAGTTTTGTCGAGCTGTTACGAACGCCTATAAAAAACATCCAAGAGTAAAAACTGTCATGAGAAGCTTCTCAACAATTAATTGCCGTTCGGAATCGGCATTAAACTGTAGGTCCCTTCCATTCGTGTCAAAAAATATAGCTTCGCACACACATTGGTTGGAGAAGCTAGGCCTTGGGTACAGGAAGTATGGGCCGGTTACGCCTAAGATTTTAATTTTTTTATTGGACATGATCCATGAAGCTATCTTAAAAGCTCTTTCTACGGAGGAGATCATTGTGTCTAGTTTTTCACCTGACTCTGATTTCAGGTGGTGTGATTTGGGGAGTTTTTATTTTACGATCTGACCAAATGTCTTCCAGTCAATTCTTTTTGGATTTCTATAAAGCCTAGAAGCAACAATCTTGATGTACAGATTGAAAGGAAGCCACCCATGGTCCGAAAGGATTGGAAACTCTCCAGTTGTCGACCCTAAAACTGTCGTTGTATTTCGTCCTTGGAAAAATAAATGTCGGGGTATTACCCACGTAATGCACAAATTACCTTTAAGGTAGACGTGCGATGCAATCAGCAGTTTACAAAAAATCAAATAATGACCACCGAAAAGTGGAACCAATCTATTCACCGTGGTGGTGAAAGTGTAGTCGTTGCGCTTGATATTTCAAAGGCATTTGACAGAGTTTAGCATCTTAAGCTCATTAAATTCCGACCTTGACACCATTCTTAAGTGGGGTAAAACCAATAGAGTAGAATTTAATGCTTTCAAAACACAATGCTGTCTTCTGTCATTAAAGGGAAATCCCAATACTCTGCCATTATCCTTGGATGGCACTTGCACCGCCGAAATCAAAAGACTTTCCATCTTCTGTATGTGCGTTAACGACAAACTTCGTTGGAATGACCACATACTCGATAACGCCAAGAACGCTGCGAAATGTCTAGGCTTCCTTAAGCGATGCAAGAAATATTTCATCCTTCTGATCTGGCTAGAATTTACAAGGCGTTTATTCGTCCAAAACTTGAGTACAATGCTCATATCTGGTCCGGTGCACCAACAACGTACTTGGAGCTATTTGACAGAATTCAAAAACGTGCAGTAAAACTTATTGGCTATCAAGACATTGTGAAATCACTTGACTCTCTTATTCATCGTCGTAATGTCTCTTGTCTGTCATTGTTTTGTCAGTTTTTCCACCACAAGTGCTCAAATGAATTAGCTAGTTGCATTGCACCCCTGCAGCAATTCCACCGCAATTCTCGCCATGCTAGGAATGCACATCATTTTACCCTTAAGCCTGTATTCGGACGTACAGTGATATACTAAGATTCGTTTCTTAACCGCACAACGCGAATGTGGAATGCTCTACCACCCTCTGTTTTTCCTAGTAGTATAGTATACAGACATTTAAAACCAACGTGCATCGGTTTCTCCTTTTTCCTAATCCTTCACTTCCCTATTGCTCGCACTCTGTTACTTCATTATAAAGGTATCCAAAATCCACTTTGTGCTCACCCTTTCATACTTTGTTGCTGTTGTTTTGTCACTTTAGCTTGGTGCTTGACTAGGGTTACCAACAGGCGTATTTTGGATACTTTGACTTCAATTGCAAAGGTAACACGGCTACGGGCTACTCTATTCCAAGGAATAATGTTATTTATTCATAGCTTGCCATAAAAGAAGATGATTTGTAATAAGGCGCCATAAAGCCATATTAATACGAAATCAGAAATTGTTGCTGATTGATTGCTGCTAAGGATGGTTAGCTATTAGAATAGCTACCTATTTGATATATTAGAATACTTTTTTTTAAAATATGTTTTATGGTGCCTTTTTATACACTATCCCAATGGTATAGTCATTCTGACACAAAGTTTGTCACACCCCTTAGTATTTGTCGTAGACCTCAAAAAGCTTTTATATTTGTGATCAGCATCAAGTGGTAAGAGGATTTAGCAATGTCCGTCCGTCCTTCATTAGCTTTAAGGTCTTAACATTTTGAGCTAGAAAGCAGAATTTTGGAAAAAATACTCCAAAGTGCCCGAATGGTTTAAATGTTAAAAGCCCGCTGAAACTCATAGAAGTAAGGAAAAAAAAACATTTGACAAGTTGACGGGAAATGTTTAAGATATTTAGATATCGGCCACGGGGTTATTGATTGCCGTTGGCTTTGAATACTATGGCTGGTATCCTCGGGTGCTGACGTAGATTGGGGTGTACTTGGTTGATCGCCCGTCGAAGTACTTTGGCTGGTATTTGCGGGCCTGAGGATTCGGTTACGGTTTCCTGACTGGAAGCCAGTAGGACATCCTCCGATGATGAAGATTAGGTACCTTCTCATGAACTATTTTTAGGAGATTAGGCACAAGGACTTCTTCTTTTTTTAATATTTTTTTTTTGTTTTTGTTCTGTTGTTCACTTTTAGAATTCGATTTTGGACTCACGGGTATGTCCAGAACGGAAAGTCTATCCCGGCAAGACCGCTTTGCCTTAATACAATCGACCCTGCCTGGGCAACCACTCGCCACCAGTTCTCTGGTTAACCACTAACCACTTTCTGACCTAGCAGCCCTCAGCACGGGTACATCAACACAGTGGGACTTTATTCTTTGGGTTTACTTGCTGAAGCACCTTAAATAAGCGTTTATGTGATTATTTTCTGAGGGTTTACTGCCAGGATCACTCCAAATAAGAGTTTGGAAGATTTAGTCGCCTACCACAACAGACCGTCGTCTGTCAAGGCCTGCAAGGATTGCTGGTGCAGTAACAGTATTAATTCTGACAATTCAGACAATTCATCGTGCGTAGAGAATTATTCCTGTATATATCCATTGCCGCATTAACATTGTTTAGAGTGCAGCCAACGATGAATAGGCAGTTGCTAAATAGACATCGGTGTAAGAACAACATATACATACATAAAGAAGACACTAATAAAAGAAAATTCTTTTATCTCTTACCCATTATTACTAGATGTCACAAGTGGGGTACCATGGAAGAAAAATGTACCATATTAGACATTTTTTTGTATCAAGTTATACAGAGTGACAGATAAATTAAATTAAAATTAAATAAAAAATTGCGGAGCAATAATTCGGGGACCCAGAGAAATGGATTTCGATGAGCCAGCAAAAAAATTGGCCCATGTGGAAACAGAAATTTGAATTTTTTCTAACTGCGTCAGGAAAAACGGGAGCTGAAGAGTCGCTAAATGCGGCCTTGTTTTTCACCACATTGCAGAGAAGGGAATCGAAATATTTAATGCAATCGCTTTGCCCGCAGAAAAAAAAACATTGGTAACAGTCATAACACGCTTCGAAAACTATTGGATTCAACGACGCTACGTCGCAAGGGAAATTTACAAATTTGGTTCAATAGTAAAAAAACAAGATCAGCCATTTGTGGAATTTGAAACAGAAGTACGAAATCAAGCCAAAGTCTGTGAATTTACATGTGCGGCAGCGGAATGTCAACAGTCATATGTTAATCGAATGATTAGGGATAAAATAAAAAACTGCGATCAGAGATATTGGAGTCAAGTAGCGTCACCCTGAAGGCGATTAGCGGAAGTGCAAAATTGCGGAGCTATCTGAAAGAAATAAAAAACTGTTATCTGGAGACGAAAAGGAGGTAAAAGTTGATGCAATTAAAACGGTTACAACATGGAAAACAAAGAAGCCATGAGGAAATCGACTGAAAGAAAAAAACATACAGCTAAGCGATAGATGTGGAATGACAACAACGGGACAGCATGAAACATATTGTCCAGCATTAGTGAAAGGTCGAAGGTGTCACATATGCAACAAAGCTGGGCATTTTGCGGTAGTATGCAGAAATAAGTATAGTGGAAGATGGTCAAATACCGGAAATCAAGTACGGGTACGTAGCGGGTGTGAATTGCTTACCGCAAAAATATGTAGAAGAAATTAATTACTTGCATTCAGTTAAAAAATCGGGAAATAATTTGTTTGCTTATAATGATATAAAAATAAAGTCTTTTGGAATAATTACTCTGCCATGTATAGTGAAATTAACAAGTTAATGCACATCAGTTCGATTTGAAGTAGTTGACAGAAAATGTCAGCCCATTCTGGGTCGTGCAGACTGCGAGGCATTGAATCTAGTTAAACGAATTGAGGTATTAAAAAACAATAACAATAGTTAATCCAGTTAAACTGCCATACTCGAAGGAAGTATTTATTAAATAATTGTGTCTGAAGGCTTGGAATGTATTTCAGACAAGTGCCGCATCAAATTAAAACAAGGTTCCGAACCAGCGCTCACTTATAAAAAAAATACCATTAGATCTTCATGATCGATTGAAAGTTAAATTAGAGACACTGCAGAGTCTATTACTAGCAGACTTACTGACAGATCTGTCTTTACAGTAGTTGACTTCAAAAATGGTTGGTGTTTCATGATGAGAGTGCCGACTTGACTACTGTTATTACCCCTTTTTGGCAATATGACTGGCATACACTGCCTCCTGAGCTTTTTATGCGAAAAATGGTTCAGATCTGGGGAGATATTCCTGGAGTAAAAATGTATTCTGATGATCTGTTTCTGTCAGCTGTCAAAATTATTGTAAAGGTTAACAAACGAGGAAGAGAACATTTTGTTAAGTTCAACATAAAGAAGCTGCAGTGTAGACAAACAGAAATATTGTTCATGGGTCAGTCAATATCAAAAGGTAGTATAAATCCGGACGATAAATATTTAAGGGCTAAATATATCAGAGCTACCAATTCCCGGAATTAAAAAAAAAACTGTAATGCGATTATCGGGTATGTATAAATATCTTGCAAAGTATATCCCCATTCTATTAATTATAAAAACGAAATTGAGATACTTAACAAATACAGGCCATAATTGAGAATGGGGTATAGAATATCAAGCAGAATTTGATAACTTAAAAAATATTATTAGTCAGGCACCAGTTCTGCGTATGTTTGATCCGAAGAAGCCTCTCGTGTTACAATCCGATGCGTCTGGGGATGGTTTAGGGTGTGTCTTGTTACAGGGAGGACAACCGGTAGCATTCGCCTCAAAAAATTCGCCTTGAGCAAAAGTGGGCTCAAATTGAAAAGGAACTCCTGGCGATTGTCGTTGCATGTGAAAAGTTCCACTACTACATCTATGGCCGTGATACAGAGGTTCATTCACATTACAGGCCACTTGAGAACTACATTAAGAAAGATCTGGGTAAACTTACTGCGAGGTTTATGTTCCCTGTTCTTAAAATAAAATGCATGTCCGTGAGAGAATTGCTGCTGCCTGATTGCTTGTCAAGAGCTTATTTAAAAGGGACTTTGGCGGATAAGACTGAATTAAATTATTATGTTCATACTATTGCTAATGTACAGCTTTCTCCGACGCAAACAAATCCAGTTATCATGTAGCTACAAGGAGCGCCGAGTGCTTACGTCAATTATTGAAATACTGTGAGGGCGGATGGCCAGATTACAAGAAACTGAGCTAAGAATGTAAACAATTTTATAAAATTAAAGATAAGATAAGTGTGAATGAGGAGCTGCTATTCTTTCGTGACAAGTTAATTGTACCGGAAAAACTTAGGTATAGACAAAACACGACTGCCCATGGGCTATTTTATTGGCCAGGTATATCGAATAACATTAAAAAGAAAAATCAACTGTGTCGAATTTGTGAAAAGTATAGATACAATAATTCAAAAGAACTTTTGAGCCAGCAGTAGTCGCCCAATTTTGCGTGGGAAAAAATGTCCATGGACATATTTGAGCATGGTGGCGTTACATATGCATATTCCAACTTGTTATGTGGTGAGAGGCTTCGGGATAAATCAGTCAATCATATATGTAATAAAGATTTTGACTTCTTAATAATATCCCAAGTTTGGCGTTCTGAAATTTTCAAGTCCGAGGTATCCTCAGAGCAGGAAAGGGTGTGGCAATTGCCAAGCGAATACTTAAGAAATGTTTAGAGGAGGGAAAGGAAAAATAGTTCCAATACAGAATATTAGAATATAATGCCACGCGTCAGCTAATATGTTGCTGTCACCAGCTCAACTTTTCATAGGTAGAAAAATAAAGACAAAAATTCCAACAACAGCAAACAAATTAGTTTAAGTTCGGATGACGTTTTGATATGCATAGAAAGGAAAAAGCAGCTTCAAGCTGAATATTACAAAAGAACATCAAACCTTTTATCCAATTGGAAAGAGAGCGATAGAATAATGTTTCAAAACAGTGAAGAAGACTGGTTGTATGGTACTATTGTAAGAAAGGTTAATAAACATAATGTCATAATGTTTAGGGCTCAAGGGAAGGGTTCAAGTACCCTACCGGTTAAATAATTTAGTAACAAGGTCCGGATGGGTTGGAAGGCCCCCAGAACGATATGGTGACTGAGTATCCTAAATTACTTAGACTATAAAGGAAGAGCGTGTAGGAGTATTTAAGAGAAACTTTACTTATACAGCTCTTGTCTATTCATCGTGCGCAGAGTATTATTCAGTTGCTAAAAGAACAACATATAAATAAAGAAGACACTACTTAAAGAAAATTCTTTCATTTCTTACCCATTGTTTCACTGAGTCGGCTTAAGCTCGGGCACCACGCCAAGGTGTCATTCTATGCACGGGAATACGCGCTGTTATACCCGCTGAGTATTTAGAGGCAATCAAAAGACATACGGCTAGTCACCAAGGTGAAGTTCAAGTACTAAAATCTGACCTTAATAATACCAAAAGGGAACGAATAAGTTTGGCTCGGAGCCAGGTTTTAAATCGAACAAGTAAATACGGGTTAAAACTTCGCTGACCACGCAATACCAAGGTAAAACTCACCCGTAGGTTTGAACTGGGCTATACAGCGATATAAAGTTACTAAAAGAAGAATCTGGAAGCAAATAATAGCCCAACAATCGACGGTGTACCTTGCAAGAAGCCACCCGAAAAACCAACCAAAATGACTAATATAGCATCACAAAATAATTGGTCAAATTGTGCTACAATTTTCTGGTGCAATAACACCATAGCTCTCTGCAAACGTATACGAGTTTCTAAATGCCTGTTCATTAAGTCTTAAATGTATAGATGCAGGGAGTAAAGTCATATACATGGCAATGCTGTCAACTAGACTAACTGGTGATGCATTTGAGTTGGTCAAATGCAAAAAGCCATGTACAGGACACTAGATAGTGTGACGGCTGAAATAAAGCAGTCTCACCAGCTGTCACCAGAAGATAAACATGCCTTTTGCAGGCGTCTTACAGAATTCCAAGCAGAGCAATCGACATCATTGATGACAGCTACCAAAACTCAGTTTAAGTGGCACTTAAAAATAACTAAAGAACTCAGTAATCTGTAGTCTTAGGGTAGACATTTTGGATCCAACTAAACTAAAGAACTCAGTAATCTGTAGTCTTAGGGTAGACCTTTTGGATTCAACGTTGCATCAATTTATGTTGACAGTCACTGGTGATGACCTACAGATGTTAGCAGACTCGGGGTTGAAGACAGCTAATCTCCTTCGTACACAAAACATCGAATCTGCAGTCATCAGAATTTAACAAGATTTTAATTATAAAATGTATACTTATCGATCATCCTTAAAGCTACGAAAACAATTGAATACATAAGTCGTAGTCTTTTGACCTTTCTTAATTGATTCATATTCACACATTTTAGTTAGCCTAAAAGTGATTCATAATAAAACCTAAGTGAAAATTAAATAACACGTTTGTGTGCACTTAGTACACGGCAAGACACTAGATAGTGTGTCTGTTCGTGTAATTGCTATTGAATTTAAACATGCTTAGCTAAGATCACTAATTTGTATTACTAATTGTTGTTAATTGCTTATATTAGCTTAACCTATAAACAGATTCAAATCAATTATCAATTAAATTTTCCAAAGATAGGTAACATTGCATTAAGCCCTTATTTTAAGTCATTCACGTCATCAAAGAAGTTGGTGGCGGATGAACCCTTAGTGGGCCAACTGCAGCACATTCCCAAAGTGGGTTACTGGCACCGGATTTACCGACTTGCTGTCCTAGGGTCAAAACCAGGGCTGGCCCTCCAGGTTAGGGGATATGCCGTCAGGGTAACTTCCCGACCATGTGAAAAAAAAAATATTGTTATGAGGAAGACAGGTATAGCCTCGGATAACAATTTCCCTCAAACGGCAATATTACTTATATTTTTTTTAAAATAAATTATTAATCTTTTTTTAAATACATTAAGGTTTTGTTTACACTGTAATGCAATGGGCAAGGCATTAAAAAGGTTTAATCCTTTTGTGCAGTAAGACATTTGAGATCATAAAGAATCATAAAAAGAGGCTCTAAAGTCATCTTTATTCCTTAAGTTATGTGTATTAAGTATTTAGGTAATCGATTAGTTTTCATTTTAAGTATAAATAAAATCACATTCATTACTGTTCTTTGGATTACTGTTAGCCAATTTAAAGCTTCAAGCATTGATCTGATTGGTGTTAAAATATTACACATTAAGATACACCTCATTCCTTTTATTATGCAGTATCTGCAATATATCCTTCATGTGATTTGGGCCCAATAACAAACTTGTTGAACAATATTCCAATCAAATCTGTTATTAGTCCAGTTAGCTTTTTCATACAGATTTGTATATTATATATTCATATGCTTCATGTTACGTAAATATTGATTAAGCCAACAATTAATTGAATTATCTTCCTTAATTATTTTAGTTATATCTGTTTTAATCACCACCTCCCCAAAACATTCACTGAAACATTTGGCTATGTCACTAATGACAGTATTGAAATAAATACATATCAACTATTCCACTATTCATTAATTCTCGATAAAACACTTCTTCACAGAAGATAAGAACTTTAATTTGTTTTATTAGTAGATGACCGATTTATTTTGTTTATTTTAATGCAATTACTAGATACATGATCACTTATGTTATATGCCCTATCAACTTTTGTACTAACATTGGCACTTTTGGCTAATACATAATTAATTAAAGTAGCTATGGTATCAGTAATCCTAGTTGGCTGATCCACAATTTGTATAAACGAATTACCAGAAATTATCTTTTCTTTTATATATATATATATGTATGGTATTATTCAACCAGCCAATGTCAAAATTACTACATCATTGATTAAAGAAGATATCTCATCCAATTTGAGCAGTAAGGAATAACAGAATCCATGCTCAGGCGACTTTACTTTATCAGTCGATCTGTATGCCGCTACTTGCATGATTCTTACATTTTTAAAACATACTTCCAGCACCAGCCACCAACGTTTTTTTCCGACCTCTAATGAACTTACTATTTTTATCTGCCATTCTGATTTCATGTGAAACACAATTCCGCCAGTATGATTAGAAATGCAATCATATCTCACCATAAGATAGTTTTTTTATCTCGGAATTAAGAATGCCGGATTTTAAATGTGTTTTATTTAAGCAAATAAACTCAAAATATAAATAACGCACTAAAACTTCTAATTGGATAAAATTCGCAAGCATTCCGCCAATATTTAGGTACAGACACTTTATTAAAGGCTTAAGTTGCTAATATTTTCGGCTTCGGTTTTTAACTTCCGTTGAATTGTTTTACAGCTACTGTCTCTGCAATCATGATCAATACAAATATAATCTAATTTCCGATTTGACTTTGAATTAACACAATTAATACATTTCAAGAAGGTATTTTGGCAATCTCTAATACTAATACTTTCAAACTTTCATATACCGCGCATTTGTCCCATACAATATTTAATTTATTTTCTTTCAATGAGTCCTTATATCCTTATATCTCTTACATTTAATGCCTCTTATCAAAGAGGAATTCTATGACCCCTAGGACGCGCCTACTTAGCCTGCCTATGGTACGATGTCAAAATTGTACTCGGGGACTTCTATGCTAATGTCGGAAAGGAAAACATCTTTGGCGAGTTACTTGGTAAGCACAGCCTCCAAAAAACGACGAAGGATAACGGCTTCCGACTCATCGACTTTGCAGTAGCTTGTAATACGGTGATAATTAGCACTAGGTTTCCACGGCTCAGGATCCACACAGCAACCTGGCGCTCCCCAGACGGTCGAACTACCAACAAAATTGACCATGTGCTCATCTATGCCCTGAACGCATCTAACATCATGAATGTGCACACTAACCGAATTGCAAGCGTTGACTCTGACAATTTTTTTTGATGCAGCTATATTCAGAACTCGACTGTCCAATGAGAAGACGCTGCGAACTGCCCAAAAGAAGAAATTTGATATTGGACGCCTTTATATACCTGGAGTAGTCTGAGACTACAAAGAGCGCCTGAGTGAGTTACTCTCCACTGTGCATTCACCTACCACAAACGCCAGCAACCAGTATTGCGATATCATCCAAGAAGTAGCCGAAACTACCCTAGGTTACCAACCATCCCAGACAAAAATCCGGAAAAGGGTGACAGAAGATGCACACATTAGAATGCTGTAGCGGAAAAGAAGAGCAGCAAGGAGAGGGCACCGAGCTAAGAGAAGAGAGGAGGAAAGGATCCTGCGTAGCAAGAAAAGAACGGCAGTCTCCCAGCTTAAGGAGATCGATGAGTCTCTTGATTGAAACAATATCTGGAGGCAAATGCCTGCTGGCTTCAAGACCGGAACGCAGGCTCTTCGAAACAACCAAGGAAACCTAGTCACCGACGCGCAGAGAATAGTATACAAATATATAAAAATTCTTGTTTATCCAAGAGCAACACTTTTTTTTAATGTTTTATTTGTTTCAAATTAAAAATTATATAAAAGTTGGTTTGAATAACTAAACGCAAACAAATTAGATCTACTAGCTGCTTGTGGCTAATGCTAGCGCGAACTTCAAACTAAATTACATATTTACAACCAACTGTTCTGTTTAATATTTTTATTTCACATGGGGGCTTCACTGTCTAATTATGTGACACCTTCCTCAGAACAATTTTTGGACTCCAGAAAGAGATCCGTGGCTTATTTCTTATTTAACATATTTATTTAACAAAAATATTTTATGATATTTGTTACAAAATTAAATTAGTATAATCATTTAACGCTTTATGTGCTATTTGAATGTGTAACCAAATTTAACATAAACAATTTAGATTCGTAATAATACAAATGGATTACAAAAAGTATTTACCAATTTCCTAGGAACATAATAATTTAGTTTTATTTCTACTTAATTTTTTTTCTTAACAAAAGCAAAACTACAAAAAAATTGTAGCTTAGCAATTTTTATAATATCTAGTATTATTTTTCACATATTATCTTATTACTTTTTTGTTATTATTTTCATGAAGGATGTCACTGTCAACCACTTTATTCTATTCAACCACATTCTATTAAGGTTTTTTTTTTGTTTTGATGTATTTTCTTTAAATACAAACGTTAAGTTCGTGTACATTCTAGCATATCAAATCCAATAACATTATTGGAGGAGCTACTTGACAGGGTTCAAAAACGTGCGGTAAAACTTATTGGGGATCAAGACATCGTGAAATCACTTGACTCTCTTAGTCATCGCCGTAATGCCAGTTATTGTTTTATCGGTAAACAAGTGCTCAACCGAAATAACCAGTTGCATTCCACCCCAACAGCAATTCAACCACAATACTCGCCATATTAGGAATGCACATCAGTTCACCCTTAAGCATGTATTGGGTTGTACAGTGAAATACGAGGATTCGATTCACATTACAGTTTACAGACATTAAAAACCAACGTGCATCGGTATCTTCTTAATCTTCACTTCCCTAATAACCGCACTGTGTTTCTTCATTTTAATGGTAAACCCCTTCAAATGCATTTTATTAGTTAAACAGCGAAAAATACTGCGGCTGCACCCATTCAGAACCAGTCACCGTAACATGACATTTACTAAATTCGTAATAAATATTCTGTGCTTCAAATTGAAGAAAAAAAGTTGTTATCGAGCAAAATATCAAAGCAAAGATAATATGGAGGCAGAAGAACTAACTAAAATCAAGTAACTGAATCAAAGACTGAAAAGAACCCAATGGAACAGAAGAAAAAAGAAAGTACCAGGAAGTGGTGGTTATTTAAATTATTGTTGGTATTTATATCTATGTTTAAACTTTTTAACTTTCTCGTATACATTAGTATACTAAAGAGAAAGTTATTGCGATCGTGCGGAAATTTCGAACTCAAACTAAGTATGAGGGATGATATTACGACTCTAGAGAAGTCCAAAAAAGTCCGCCAATGCCGTCCGTCGGTCTATCTGTCTGTCCGGCGGTATGGCGAAACGGTTCGACGGATTTTCTTTAAAGTTCGTATATAAGGTTTTTGGGATTACATCTCGGGGGATCTTTTTAATTTTTGCTTTATCTTTTGAAATAGCGGTACCTGCCATACAATTTTTTTTGTGAAAATCATTTATCACTGTTTTTCTTGAAATTGGTTTCAAGGATTTCGGTCTTTTTTTGTACTAAGGATGTTTGGGATGGGGTCAAAAATTTTGCATACTCAGTTTTAGGAAAAATATCGACTAACGTAATTTATAAAATGGGTAATATCTCGAAAACTAACAAAGGGAACATCAAAAAAAATTTACAGTTTTTTTTAAATATAAACCCGAACAAATCTGCGTACTTAGATTTTTAAAATAATTTTTTTTTTAATTTTTTTTCATATAACGATTTTCTTAAATTTAAATTAAATTCGTTTTCTCAAAAACGGCTCTAACGATTTTAATAATTTTTTGTATTTGGAACAATTATGTTAAAAATGTCCAATGTGCGAAATTACATCAAAATCGTAGGGCGTTTTTAAGAAAATCAAATTTTTTAAAACCTATAAAGTGATTTAAATAAATTTCTCACCATTAATTTTCGATTCATTTTGCGTTTCAAAAACGCATCTCATGTACCGAGAAAGTTTCGTATGACGCCTTAAAGTATATATATGTATATGATCAGGACTAAAACCTAAGACTATTTAGCAATGTCCGTCCGTCATCAATTTTTAGGCCTTTACATTTTTTAAATTTTTTTTAAAGAGTGGGGCTAATTAACACTGCGACCAGGATAGATATTTTGTGCACCCTATGAAGTTTGTAATTTATTTGGTCTGGCGACAATCTTAGGTCTTTGATGAACCTTACGATTGTTGAGGCCGATGACTTGGCAATATCCTGAGGTTCTGTAAAGTCCTTTGTTGAAGCATTTGAGCCCGTTTTGAAAAATTGCAGGGCATTCGCATAATATGTGTTCTGCCGATTCTGGCAGAGTCGACACACATCTGTAGTGCTTTTTCCCATTTTCTTGAGACGATGGTTCAGGGTCGCGTAATCCTTGGATGGAGTGCCAATTGGATGTACGCCTTTGGTTTCCAAAGTATTGAGTTCAGCTTTTATATTACTGGTGGGTAGTCTACAAAAGGGCTCTGGGCCGATGAAAGGGTCGCAGAGTCCTTTGTTGAAGCATTTGAGCCCCTTTTGAAAAATTGCAGGGCATGCGCATAATATGTGTTCCGTCGATTCTAGCAGAGTCGACACACATCTGTAGTGCTTTTTCCCATTCTCTTGAGACGATGGTTCAGGGTAGTGTAATCCTTGGATGGAGCGCCAATGGGATGTACGCCTTTGGCTTCCAAAGTATTCAGTTCAACTTTTATATTACTGGTGGGTAGTCTACAAAGGGCTCTGGGCCGATGAAAGGGTCGCAGAGCCTTTTCGTGCTAGCTCATTGGCCTCTTCATTGCCGTGAATTCCTTCGTGTCCTGGGACGTGAGGTGTCTTTAAATGGTTAGACAGTTCCAAACAGTTCTAAACTTGTAGTAGTTGAGAGCATTGTGTGCTGCTTGACTGTCTGAGAAGATGTAAATATCGATCTTCTGAGATTACGCCTTAAGCATTCTCTTGCGCATAGGTCAATGGCATGCACTGCTGCTTGGAAGATTGATGTTGTGTATCCTAGGGAAACTGAAATTTTGCAGTTGGGTCCGCTGATGCCTGCTCCTACAACCGTTGACATTTTTACTACATCCGTGTACCAGGCTGCGTGGGATCTGTTTAGCCTAGGACGTCCAGTTTCCCATACCGAGCGGTCGGGTATGGTGATGTGAAATTGTTTACTTTTGTGGACATGAGATCCGTGACTTGAATCGATGGGCTGTGTATGATTTTTGAGGAGTTTAAATTACTTAATTGTCCCTGTAAGATCGCCCTGTTTGAATTTGTTCGCCAAATGAAGTTTTGTTGCGCTTGAAGCAGCGCACTTCTTAATTCGTGCATGTAGTGGTGGGAGGTCAAGGAGTTCTTCTATGGCAGCAGAAGAACAGAAGCGCATGGCACCTGTGATTCATAAAGAAGCTAGTCTTTGTTCTGGACAGATATTTTATATTTTCCTTTTTCCACCACACTAAAGCTGAATGAGTAATAATTGGTATGGCTATGGTTTGGTAGGTTCAATGTATAATTTTTGGACGTAGACCCCATTTCTTACCGAAGATTTTAGAGCAAGCCCATAAAATAGCAGTCCTTTATTTAGGGAACGTTCTAGGTGTGCATTCCAGGTAAGCTTATGATCAAGTACGATACAGAGATATTTCACTTCCGTTGAGAATGGTATAGGGGCTGTTCAATGATAAGGTTGGCAGGATGTGATTCCTTCATTTGCTTTGTCTTGATACCAGTTCCATACTTTTATTGAGGCAGTTTGCATAAGCCAAAAATTATGTGACTATGTTTGCCAATAATTACTTTTGCTTTTATAGTGATGGATGTCGGACCAAGTTGGGCAGACATTGATCTGCTGCTCAAAATTGATTGTATCCAGCTCATTGCTAGTTTGTCTATTCCTTTATTATTGGCGCCTCTTTCGATGGGGGAGTACGACATATTGTCTAAGGCCCCAGGAATGTCTAGAAAGGAGCAGAGTGCAATTTCTTTGGAATCTAGTGAGCCTTCTTGACTAGATGGTGTAGGGCTGTTATCGTAGATTTACCAGATTGATATGCGAATTAATTTTTATTGAGGGGATGTTCTACAAGAAAGGAATTGCGTATACGACGGTCTACTATTTTTGCCATAACTTTCAAGAAAAAAGAAGTTAAGCTTATTGCCCTAAATGACTTGGGATCTAAGGCATATTTTTTGACAGCCTTGGGGATGAATATAATATTAATCTTTCGCCAAGGACGAGGAATATAACCATATTAGAAGCTGGATCTGAATAGTACGACTAGAATAGGCGTAAGAGGTTCATTCCATTTTTCACTAGGGTAGCGAATATACCATCCCCACCAGGAGATTTTAAAAGTACCCATTTAACCATCGTGGGGGTTGAAAATTTTTCCCGAAAAACTTTTTGATTTCCTAGAGCCGAGTTATAATTTGTAAGGGCTACGCGATAATCGGTCCTGTTTCCTCAAGGTTTAGCCGAGTTGAAGATCTGTCAGGCCTTGCTTTTTAATTTTTGAATTCACTATTCAATCAGGGTAGGTCTCTCTGTTGGTGGATCTAGTTCTGATCTGATAAGCTCGTTCGTTGAGTTGGTGTTTAGGGATGTTTGTTGCAATCCAAATCTGAGGGGCTCCTTGCATAAGTTTCAGTCAGTGTGTCTGGGAAGTCTGTTAAACGAGCGTTAGCATTGTGGAGTTTTGAGGTCGAAGCTGATGAAGCAGTGATCTGACATTGACGCCTCCTTTTACACATGCCAGTGAAGTATAGTGTTACTAATTGTAGAACTTCAGTTGGTGGAGCTGTTGCTACGTGTCCCGGAAAATAAGCTGAGGCTATTACCACTTCTCGCCTCTTTCTGTCGCTATTGCCATTTGTATTGCCACCAGGCTTTTGGAGATGTATTCTGGAATGGGGAAAAAGTTTATGTGATCCCTGATGAGCATTGCAGCTCGATACTGGTCATTAGTATTGTCATATATCAACTAACATGATTTCCCTTAAAGCCCATTGATACGGCGTTTGTGATATAATAAGCATGACGTATAGGGAATGAACTTACACCAAGCCGTTGCAGTGGCGGCCTTATCGTGATGCAGGTTTATCTGCAGGAACTTGGTGTATTGTGTCATTCCGATTTCTTACAGGTTGAGGTGTTTCCTTTAGGCAATTTTAGCGTCCTTAGGTTGTCGCTTCTGAGAGTTAGACTCTTGTTTTTGGTTTTTGGGACGATTAGGTCACTGTGTGATTGGTGTTTGGGAGGAACGGTCTGAGGGTGGGAGAGGGTGATGTATAGGAGTATTAAGGGGATCGGGTTTTTGAGTATATGGATTTGACAACTTGCTTGTGGACGGTTTGTCCACTGTTTTTTTGAGAAGGTTAAAGTAGAACATAGGCGCTTACCGACTGTACTAGCCTTTGTTCTAGACTTTGAGTATCTAGTTGGAGGCCTATTAGTATTGGTCGGTTTTGCTTTATCCACAGGGGAGTTGAGAAGGCGAAGTTTTACTTTAATATACTTATGGTCGATAGAGAGTGTAAGGATGATAGAATTCCTTTAGTTTCACGGCGGATTACTCTCCATTCGGCTGCCCGAAGATCATTGTTCTGAGCGCGGATCGTAGCAAAAATTTCCTCATTATCATACGAAATGCAGTCAGGGAATTGACCTACCAGTATTAGGCTCCGAGATATTTGTACCTCATCAACCGCTTTAAGGGAGGCGTTTTTCGCTCATTCCTTGAGTGATGAGCCATTTGAAACGCTTCTTACCGGCACCGCAAAGTTGGTCGCGTTCAGTGGGCTTTGTTGGGCCGGAAATAGGCTCTGTGTTGGCAGTGAGAGTATTAGCCTATGATAGGGAGTTAGCTCCTTCCAACGAGCTGATGGAGACAAAGTCGAATATGTCGCTGATAAGATCAGCAATCTCTGAAGCTTCAGTCTTCATCGGAGTTGATGTGGTTGGAAAAACTTCATTCTCAACTTTTTTGGATGGTTTGTTTTATATATTTTTTATCAGAGATAAAATGTTTGACCCACGAGTAGCTAGGGAAAAGAGTGCGCCTCTGCCAGAGCCCTACATTACTGGAAGAAGGGACTTGTGAATAAAACCGAACGTGCCCAGAAATTCGGAGTTCACAACGGGGTAAGTTTGTCATATAAAGTTTTTTGCCGCGCCTAATTTTTGTGGGGGATTTCTTTTTTTATAAATTTACTAGAATGAAATAAAATGCTGTTCATTATCTTCTTAACGCTTTTTTTAGGGCATATACGGATATGGATAGGGTATTATACTGATTGCCTCTCTGTCACTTCTAATCCAATTCATTCCTTCGCTGATGCCAGAACCCTTGACTTCGCATATTCTTTTTTTTTGATTCACATTCCTCATCTTCGAGCGTGGAGCTAGAACGGCACAGTATATTAAGCTCATTAAATTCTGACCATGACAGCATTCTTAAGTGGGGTACAACCAATGGCGTAGATTTCTTCTAAAACCCAATGCTATTTTCTGTCATTAAAGCGAAACCCAAATACTCTGCCATTATCCATGGATGGCACTTGCATCGCTGAAACCGAAGAGCTTTCCATCCTCAATATGTGCGTTAATGACAAACATTGTGGGAATGACAACATATTCGACGTCGGTAAGAACGCTGTGAAAATTCTAAGCTTCCATAAGCGATGCAAGAAATATTTCACCCCTTTCGATCGGGCTAGAATTTATAAGGTGTTTATTCGCCCAAAACTGAAGTACAACGCCCATATTTTGTCAGATGCATAAACAACATATTTGGAGCTGCTTGATAGAATTCAAAAACACACGATAAAACTTATTGGCAATCGAGATACCGCCATGTCGCTTGACGCTCTTAGTCAAGGTCGCAATGTCTCCTGCCTGTCATTGTTTTATCGTTACTTCCATCACAAGTGCTATAACGAAACAGCCAGTTGCACTCCACCCTTTCGGCAATTCAACCGCAATACTCGTCTTGCTAGGAACGCACATCAGTTTACCCTCAAGCCTATATTCGGACGTACTGTGAAATATAAAAGGATATACAAAGTCCCTTCAGTGCGCGTTTATTATAAAAAAAAACAAATATCGCAGTTGTTCCAATTTTTGTATTTCTACTCCAAAAACATTCCACTTATTCCTCTACGGTTTAGTATTTCGTTTCTATCGACATGTCCTGAGGTCTACTACTTGATTTAATAACCTCTAATTAAGTGTTCATAGAAAAATATTGTATCTAGAAATTTGAGGAACATAAATAGATCTTCGAAGTGTATGCACATAGATCCTTTGTCTATTAATATTTTTTTCATTATATTATATATAGTCTATGCTATTTTTTGCTTATTCGCACATGATTTAGAATGTTCCTGTGAATAATAATTTTTTCCTTGGTGTCATAAGACAAATATATTTGATTTTTGTAAAGATTTATTTGCTTTTCAGTTAGATAAACGCATCGGCTCTCGTCCGCTATAGCGCTGTGGACGGTAGCGCCCGTGGACGAAATATGACTGCCATTGTGTATATGACCTGAAGCTGAGGATATTTCTTCGTCGTCATTATCGCAACTTTTGTTGTTTAGATTTCATTTCCAAAAATATATGCTAAATAAACTTCGTCGTTAATATCAGACACTTTTCCGTTATCGTCCTGATCAATAAACCTACTAAGTCCATCTGCTACATAGTTTTCTTTTCCCTTAAGATATTCGACGTCGAAATTGTACTCGTTAAGTGCAATTTTCCATCGATGTTGCTTCATGTCTGGTTCTTTTATTCCGTTCAACCACACGAACTATGAATTTTCTGCCATATAAATACGTCTTAAAAATTTAACTGACCAGATGACTGCTAGGAATTCCTTCTCGATAGTCGAATAGTTGTGCTCATGATTATTAAGTGTGCGCGAAGCATAACATACCGGGTGGCTGAGAACAGCTCCTAAAGAATACATACATTTTGAAAAAAAAATCGCATGTTGACACATTAAAAGTCAAACTGGGCTGTGTCCAAAAACATCGTAATAACATGCGACAATTCATGGTGAATTTGCAAAAGAATAAAATTACGTTGAATGTTTTCAATCATTAGGTATGGATTATTTTAGTTTTTCCTAACAAATATACATACTTTCGGGTAAACATTTTTAAGCAGCTTCGTAAACATTTTGGCACTTACGCAAGTTAAACATAAAATAAGGAGCATCATATTTTGTTTGCCGGTAATTAAACTAATTCAGCAGTTTTAAATTGTCAGTAATAATAAAATAATGTTGTTGGTTGATTTATCGAATATAGCGTAAAATATTTTATAAACGCAAGGTGCGATAAATATTTGAACAGTGAATAAATGAAATATTCTGTAAAATTATTCAAATTGTAGGTAAAATAAATGAATGCTCAATGACTGAAATTTATTACTAACGCGGGATCAGTTAACTGACCATTTCAATAATTTAACACCTTGTTTAATTAATTCACTGCTATTCACTATTTCAATTCAAAGATCATAACGTTATTCAATTTACTGATCATGATAAAATTATTCATTATTATCATCATCATCATAATCATCATTATCATCATCACGTATATTAAACTTTCATATGTTCAAAAAAATCATAATAAATCAACCAAACAATTTAAAATGTATAAAAAACTAATCCAAAACTATTTACTATAAATATTTTACACCCAAACATTACTAATTTAGTGATATTCATGAAATAATACAACAAAATATACTTTTTATCTCATTTTATTAACCAAAATGGAAAAAATATGACAACCCAAGTACGTTTATTTTAAGGCAGATAAAAAATTGAGAACGATTTCTTATAAACACAAAAATATTCGCATTTAATTGCAATAACTTCATATTTATTAGACAACAATGTTTTTTTTCATAAACATTTCAATTAAAATATCTATTAAACTATTAACTATTAACTCAATACTTCGCACGCAGTTTTTGAATAAAAAATTTAAAGGAATATAAATGTTCGTCAAAGATTGTGGAAAATATAAGAATATCATCCACGTCGTCTAGACGCATATTTTATTTATGAACTTCTTTAAGATATTATTCATTATTCTTTGCAATGTCGCAGGGGCATTTTCTAACTTCAATTAGGTAAAAACCTATCACAAGGTCTATGGTAGAAAAATAGTATTCAGCATTTACCGAGCTTATCGAACAAATCGTCGATGTTGGGCATCGGAAATCGATCCTGTATCGTTTGATAATTCAACTCCTCTTTTGTCATATTTTTTAGGGACTACCCAAATGGACGAATTTTAAGGACTATTGTTCGGCGCTATTATATGTTGATGTGAGTTCAACTTCTTGTGTGTGTACTTCCAGGTACCGATAGAGCTCGGAATGTCAGTTTTTGTGTTAATTTTATGTCGTATTTCAATAGTAAATGATAAAAAATCACCATTTCTAAGAAAAATTTATCTGAAAGATTGTAACTGAGATCTGAATTTAGATACTTCAATATTCGGTCGACGATCTGAATAAAGTTTATCAATGAATTCATTTTTGAAAGCCTCGAAATGACAAATATTTTCATAAATCCCTTCTTCTTTGTTTAAGTATATTCATATATTAAGTTTCATATATTCATATTTGCATCATCTGTTTTAACTAACCGTTTTTTTGTATTCTATAATCGGATTTAAGGGAACCAAAATAGTGTTTCCGATAAATCCATCTAGAAAGTAGTATACGAAGTAGTTTTCTTTATTAAATTCGGTAAATAAGGGGATATTGCGTTGTCGTAAAGAGCCTAAAGGAGTTTTCATGATTATATATGTTACATACGCCATAGAGCATTCACGCTCAATTTTCTTCTTCTAAATTAAAGTATAGTATTTCATATATTTTTCACCCACTTTCAAGGTGATAAGCACACGCGTGATTGTAAATGCGCTGATGTGCAGTAAAAGTAATCCGAGCATTCCCACGGGAATATTCAATGAAATGCCCACTGCTGAGCTTGCAGTATAGAGGAAAAGTAGAATAGAATTAAGATATTAAAAATGTTATGTTAAGTTAGTCTGTAAGTGATCAAGCCAAGATCACCGGGAAGGCGAAGGAACTCCTATTAAATAACCCAAAGCAATCCTGGGAAGAAGCTAGGAACCTGATGAAGCAGCATTTCAGACCAGCCTGCTACTATAAAGATATTTCCAGATAAATATGAAAGTTATTTTATTGATTTAAACGTTAAGATTGAAGAATTAATACAAGAAATCAATACATATGCAACCTATGAATCAAATAATCAAGAAACTAAGCAAACATTTTATATTCTCTTAGTTAATCGCATAAGGCAATTAGTATCAGGAAACCTGTCTAATGAAATTAAGGATGAATTCAACATCCACAAAATTAAAGAAATTTTATATTCATACATAGGATATGATAGTAATAATTTAGAAAAAGAATTAACAAATCACGATAAGCATAGAGTATCACATCCCAAATAATAATTACCAAAATAATAGAAATTCCGGGAATAATAATCAATATTATCACAAAACAAACAACCAATACCCACATACATCAGGACAATTTAGACAGAATAATAACTTTCAACAGACACAATATCAAACATCAACAATCAGTACCAATAACCTTCAGGACAATTTAGACAAAATAACCACTTTCAAACGACACAACATCGACCTTATAATCACTACCAACAAAGACAGCCAACCTTTAACCTATCAGGTCAGTTTCGAAACGCCATTCAACAACCATAGCCAATGGAAATAGGTCAAATAGCTCAGGGTAATCAGGTAAATACTCGTATTATGTATATATATGTATCTCCTACATAATATAGAACCAGAGTTTTTTCTAGTATAAGCCTCGGAGACAAAATATTTTTCGACTTAACTATTGATGAAACAAAATACAAAAGCCTAGTTGACACTGGATCAACTATGAGCATTATAAATTCCAACCAAGTAGATTGTAGTAAATTTAAAGTATACGAGAGAGTTAATATGAAACTCCAAACTATCAGTAACAGCACAACAGAAATGATAAACAGAATCATCACCAGTATACTCGAAGAGTTTAATTGTAAATCAATAGGGGCTACCAGGTGGTATAAAAGGGAACTGGGCGATAATCCATACGATATTCTTATCGGAATGGATCTGCTAAATAAAATTGTCAAGACCTTCAATTTGACAATAAAGTTCTTATATTAAAAAATAATATAAAATATTCCGATAAACCCAAAATAACTTGTGATTGTTTTGAACTTAAGGGATAGGGTAGAGAAATAGATTCAAGCCATTTAAACGAAGAGGAAAGGCAAGGAATGCAATTTATTAGGACAATTTAATCATTTTATATATCAGGAAGGCGATCAGTTAAATAACACAGACTCAATAATGCACGAAATAAAGACGACAGTTGACCAAACTATAAATCCTAGACAAATTGGCACGTTCCCAGTATTTTTCTTCAATTGAACTCGCAAAAGGTTATCACCAGACAAATGTTCATCCCGCTGACATCGCGAAAATGGCGTTCGTAACACCCAATGGACTCTATGAGTACCTTAGAATGCCTTTCTACTACTTGAACAAAATTTGTGCTGTCTATCTAGACGATATTTTAATTCTTTCAGCTAGCTTGAAGGAACATTTGCAATCATTTAAACTGATTTTTCATAAACTTGCTGAAAATAATTTAAAAATCCAGTTCGATAAGTGTTCTTTTATGAAAAAGAATACTGTATTTCTAGGGCACGTGTTAACGGCAGATGGAATGAAACCCAACCCTAGTAAAATTAAATGTATTCAGGAATATAAATTACCTAAAACAGAGAGACAGTTAAAGGGGTTCTTAGGTGCTACAGCATACTATCGAAAATTTGTCAAGGATTACTCCGAAATAGCTCACCCAATGATTAAATAAAAAACGATAAGAAGATAAATATAAATGACCCAGAGTATATTCAAGCTTTTGATACCCTTAAATTAAACATTATGAGACACCCAATATTAAAATTTCCGGACTTGCAACTGTGCCTTAGGAGCAGTGTTGATGCAAGAAGGCTAACCGGTTTGCTATGCGTCCAGGTCACTAAACGATCACGAAAAGAACTATTCCGTTACCGACAAGGAATTCTTGGCGATTGTTTGGGCCGTTACTTATTATAGGCCATACCTTTAGGGGACAAACCGATCATTTACCTATCAAATATTTAAATAAAAAATATACAGGAAAAGAATTTAGCCAGAGAAATCAGCGATGGCTTCTAAAGTTACAAGAGTACCAGTACGATATTGAATATTTAAAAGGGAAAGAAAACAAAATAGCAGATTTTTTAAGCAGAATACCTGAAGAAAGTAATAAAAATGTCTCAAACCAATCAGTAAATAACCTATCAGAAACGCAACGGTACACTCAGAAGATGAGCAGCAACTCGATCATATACCCATTAAAGAAACCATAGTTAATAAATATAAAACTCAACTAATTTTGTCGAACACAGCAGATAAAGAAATAGAAATCCTACACGGAAGAAGAATCATTTCCATTGATATGACCAGGGGAAAAGAATACTGGATACTGTATTACGAAGATATATCAAGCCAGGTATTACGGGAATATTTACTGAATTATCTTGCCATGAAATTAATAAGATACAGCAGTTGTTAATAGAATTATTCAGTCATGATAAACAAGTTAAATTTATTAAAGCAACCCTAAGAGCTCAAGAAATAATTTATTTAGAAGAAGCGCAGAAACAAATATCATTATACCACACACAGGAAAGCCTTCACAGCGGAATCATCGAAACATAAGCCTTTCGAACACAATTTACTACCCTAACTTAATAAGAGAAATCACAAGGGTTATAAATAATTGTAAGCCCTGTCTTGAAACAAAGTACGAACCCAATCCAATAAAATTAAAATATAAGATTAGCGAAACGCCAACTAGACCTAATCAGATTCATCATCTCGATATATATTATTTTATGAAACAACCATTTTCGACACACATACCGGGAATAGCGATGTAGAAAGATTCCATTCCACCCTTCAAGAAAAATTAGTTACTTTGAGAAACACAAACTTAAATACAAAAAATACATAGAGCAGTGAATAATTTAATAACAGATTTAACTCCACTCTTAATCAAATGACTCCAGAGGAGGAAATGTTTGCAGATCTTGCAACGTTAATGGAAAATATAAAAATACAAAAAGAAAAGAATATTAAGAAATTAAATCAGAATAGGGAAAGTTACCAGGAAAAAGAGTTATACCAGTTAAAATTACAAAAAATTATTACAAGAATGAACCTCGATATAGTTTAAAAGTAATGGATAGGGAACACCCAAGTAATATTGAAAGACCTCGTATGTTTGCATGGGATGACATCAGCGTTTCTCAAACTGACAGTACTAACGACAGGACAGAGAATGGCAACATTAACGATTGATAGAATTACAACGGATAATGGATATGACGAAATTAACATGGGACCAACGGAGATAACACAGGACACAAAAACAATATTACATATTATAAATACTAACGAATTAAGACAAACTGTAGACTCTATAAAAGACAATATACAAAGACTAAACATAGGCAACGACCCAATAATAAGAAATTTGTTTGAAGTTATCTATGCAAAAGTAACAGTTATCAAACCGGGAAAGACGTACCGATAAAAAAGAGGACTTATTAACGCAATAGGAACAGCACAAAAATGGCCATTCGGGACAATGGACGACAACGACAGACAAGAAATAACAGAACACATAAAAACAATAGAACAAAACGACGGTAACGCAATTTACAACTTGAACAAACAAATTGAAATCAATTCTGATATCAACAACACAATTACTGACCTTAAGAATATTAAAGAGACAGACAGGAAACAAATAACCCAAGCGTATGAAGAACTAACAGGAAACGAAAAGCGTATTATCCAACAGCAATTAATAACCGATCAAATACTGAAATTAAGAATCCTAGAAATATTAGGTAATATAGCGCTAGTTAAACAGGGGCTTGTTCATCCAAGTATGATGACAGCATCCGAAATTAGAGAAACACGGCTAGACCTTAACAAATTAAAACATATTAGAATTGGATTGTTAAAATACGATACAGATAGATTAATAATAGCTTTTAAAGTACCACATACCTATAAACTTGTTGATTTAAAGCTCTTGACAGCCTTATCCTTAAAAACCAATGAAGAAATAATAATGGAAGATCAATATGTCATAGAAATAAACAGGACGAAATTTAAACATGATATATTATTATCTTGTATGAAAATGAATTAGTACCAATACAAAATTGTATTACAAACAATAGTTGTAAATTAAGAAAAAATGAAATGATTGAAATAAAAATATTAGATGATTTGACTATAATTTGCAAAAATGAAGAACTAATAAATAATTGTGATGACAGGAAAATAAAGTTAAATGGAAATTACTTAATTATAATAAAAAATTGTTCAATCCAAATACTAAATCAAACTTTTACTAATACAATTATAGAATTTATTGACAGATTCATTTACAGTGAAGATACAAAATATAACTTCACTAAGCATTTAAGTTTCGAAGAAATTGTACTTAATAACTTTGAAAATTTAGAAAGCATAAAATACTTAAATTCCATAAAAATATGAACTATATTACAAGCTCAGCTATCATATTAATCCTAATTACGATTAAAGTAGTAATTTTTAAATTGACGAATAAAAGTAATAAAAAAACATAAGGAAAGGCTACAATCCGCTTGGGGCGAACAGTATGATACCCTATTCATATCCCTATATGCCCCAAAGAAAAAAGCACTAAGAAGATGATGGCTAGCATTTTATTTCATTCTATTATTAAAAAAAATGTTTTTTTTTTAAAAAACGCCCCCAAACAGTGAGCTTGGCCAAAAACTTTGTATGGGCGATATGTCGGAAAAAATATAGGGTAAATATCTTGTTAAACATTTTTTTTCGCTTTCTATCAAAATTTTCTAAGAAAACAGCATTTTAGTAAAAAACGCCCACAAAAAGTAGGCGTGGCAAAAAACTTTATATGACAAACTTATAAAGCAGGGCAGTGCCTACATATCTTGTGAAGGTTGTAACACTCTATCTCTCTAACTTTAGCTTTAAAACGTTTTTTTCTAAATTGTGGGCGTGGCAGTGGCCGTATTCAAAAACTTTTAACACTTTACCATTTCGGGACCCTAAGGAGTCTATGCTCTAAATTTTAGCTTCCTAGCATAAATTTAAAGGCCTCAAAAGTTGATACGGACCGACGGACGGACGGACATTGCTAAATAGTCTTAGGATTTGGTGCTGATTATAAATATATATACTTTTATGGGTCTACGACGAATATTAAGGGGTGTTACAAACTATGTGTCAAAATTAATATACCCTTAGTATAGGGTATAATAATGTAGAGAGGTTACATACCCCATAGATCATTCACGCTCAATCTAGGTTAAAGTATAGTATTTCATATATTTTTCACCCACTTTCAAGTTGACAAGCACACGCGCAATTGTAAATGCGCTGATTTGCAGTAAAAGTAATCCGATCATTCCCACGGGAATTTTGAACGAAATGCCCGCTGCTGAGCTTGCAGTATAGAGGAAAAGTAGAATAGAATTAAGATATTAAAAATGTTATGTTAAGTTAGCCTGTAAGTAGTTATCAAATAAAGATCACAAGCTCCTTAGAAATAAAACATAAGGAAAGGCTACAGTCCGCTTGGGGCGAACAGTATGATACCCTATCCTTATCCCTATGTACCCCAAGAAAAAAAACCATTACGAAGATGATTGATAGCATTTTATTTCATTCTATGAAATTTATAGAAAAAAAATTATTTTTTCAAAAAACGCCCCCAAAAAGTGGGCGTGGCCAAAAACTTTGTATGGGCGATATATTGAGAAAAATATTGGCATAATATATTGTTAAACATTTTTTTTCGATTTCTATGAAAATTTTCGAAGAAAACAGCATTTTAGTGAAAAACGCCCACAAAAAGTAGGCGTGGCAAAAAACTTTATATGACAAATTAATAAAGGTGGGCAGTACCTACATATCTTGTGATGGTTGTACATCTTTATCTCTCTAACTTAAGCCTTAAAACGGTTTTTTCTAAATTGTATGGGCGATATATTGAGAAAAATATTGGCATAATATATTGTTAAAATTTTTTTTCGATTTCTATGAAAATTTTCGAAGAAAACAGCATTTTAGTGAAAAACGCCCACAAAAAGTAGGCGTGGCAAAAAACTTTATATGACAAATTAATAAAGGTGGGCAGTACCTACATATCTTGTGAAGGTTGTACATCTTTATCTCTCTAACTTAAGCCTTAAAACGGTTTTTTCTAAATTGTGGGCGTGGCAGTGGGCGTATTTTGAAAATTTTAACACTTTACCATTTCGGAACCCTAGGGAGTATATGTTCCAAATTTCAGCTTCCTGGTATAATTTTAAAGGCCTCAAAAGTTGATACGGACGGACGGACGGACGGACATTGCTATATAGTCTTAGATTTTGGTCCTGATCATAAATATGTATATATACTTTTAGGGTCTGCGACGAATATTAAGGGGTGTTACAAACTATGTGTCAAAATTAACATACCCTTAGGATAGGGTATAAAAAAATTATTTAGTAAGTGTGATTGTAAGTTTGATTTTGTCTGGTAATTATAATTGTCTTGTAGAGTTGTAGCTCTTTGGTTTTTTTTTGATGATGTACGCACATTAAAGGGACTTTGGATAAGCTTATAATGAAGTGACACAGTGCGGGCATTAGGGAAATGAAGGATTAGAGAAAGGGAGAAACCGATGCACGTTGGTTTTAAATGTTTGTAAATTGTAATGCAAAGGAAAAACATAAGGAAAGGCTACAGTCCGCTTGGGGCGAACAGTATAATACCCTATCCTGTCCTTATCCCTATGTACCCCAAAGAAAAAATTCATAAGGAAGATGATAGATAGCATTTTATTTCATTCTATGAAATTTATAGAAAAAAAAATATTTTTTTGAAAAAACGCCACCAAAAAGTGGGCGTGGCCAAAAACTTTGTATGGGCGATATATTGGAAAAAATATTTGCTAAATATATTGTTAAACATTTTTTTTTCGATTTCTATGAAAATTTTCAAAGAAAACAGCATTTTAGTGAAAAACGCCCACAAAAAGTAGGCGTGGCAAAAAAAACTTTATATGACAAATTTATAAAGGTACCTACATATCTTGTGAAGGTTTTACAACTTTATCTCTCTAACTTAAGCCTTAAAACGGTTTTTTCTAAATTGTGGGCGTGGCAGTGGGCGGATTTAAAAACTTTTAACACTTTACCATTTCGCGACCCTAGGGAGTATACGCTCCAAATTTCAGCATCCTAGCATGACTTTAAAGGCCTCAAAAGTTGATACGGACGGACGGACGGACATTGCTAAATAGTCTTAGGATTTGGTCCTGATCATAAATATATATACTTTTATGGGTCTACGACGAATATTAAGGGGTGTTACAAACTATGTGTCAAAATTAATATAGCCTTAGGATAGGGTATAAACAGAACGTGATAGAGCATTCCAAATTCGTATTGTACGATTGAGAAAGGAATCTTTATATTTCACAGTACGTCCGAAAACAGGCTTAAGGGTAAACTGATGTGCATTCCTCGCATGGCGAGTATTGCGGTTGAATTGCTGTAGGGGTGGAATGCAACTGGCTATTTCATTTGAGCACTTGTGGTAGAACTACCGATAAAACAACGACAGGCAGGAGACATTACGACGATGACTATGAGAGTCAAGTGATTTCGCGATGTCTCGATCGCCAATAAGTTTTACCGCACGTTTTTGGATCCTGTCAAGTAGCTCCAAATATGTTTTTGGTCCACCAGATCAGACATGAGTGTTGTACTCAAGTTTTGGGCGAATAAACGCCTTGTAGATTTTAGCCAGATCAGAAGGGGTGAAATATTTCTTGCATCGCTTAAGGAAGCCTAGACATTTCGCAGCGTTCTTGGCGACATCAAATATGTGGTCATTCCAACGAAGGTTGTCATTAACACACATACCGAGAATGGAAAGTCGTTCGGTTTCAGCGATGCAAGTGCCATGCATGGATAATGGCAGAGAATTTGGGGGTCGCTTCAATGACAGCAGACAGCATTGCATTTTGAAAGCATTAAATTCCACTCTGTTGGTTTTACCCCATTTAAGTATGCTGTCAAGATCGGAATTAGATAAGCTTAACATACGTTGCCGTATCAGTTCAACGCCCGAAGATGAGGGGCGTTGCCCAGAAAACGAATATGTAAAGCTGAGGGTACTGTCATCAGCAAAGGAATGGTTTGGCTTAGAAGTGACAGACAGGAGGTCATTGATAAAAATGAGAAAGAGAGTCGGAGACAAAACGGAGCCTTGGGGAACACCAGCATTTATTTGGTAAGTTGCAGACTTGAAACCGTCCAAAACAATTTGCATCGAACGTTCTAAAGGAAATTTCTAATCCATTGAAGAAGTGTAACACCGATCCCAAATGCACGTATTTTCGACAAGAGAGCTTGATGCCAAGCTCCGTCAAATACCTTTGAAATATCAAGCGCACCGACGTTACTTTCACCACTACCGTAAATAGATTGGATCTACTTTTCGGTTAGATGCTTCATCAGATCACCAGTGGATCTGTTGCTGCGAAAACCGTACTGCCAGTTATTAAGAAGTTTTCGTGATTCAAGATATTGCATGAGCTGACGATTTATCAGTGTTTCCATGACCTTGGAATGAAGCGACGTAATTGCAATTGGTCGGTAGGAGGAGGGAGAGGAAGATCAGCCTTTTTTTGGGACGGGCTAGACAAATGCTGTTTTCCACCTTCTCGGAGAAAGCCCTGAAGAATAGGACAGATAGAAAAGCTTACGCAATGGTTTTGCCAGCGTGGAAGAACACCACTTCAGCCCGATAGGGGAAATACCATCTGGACCAGCGGCTTTGTGAATGTTGTGATCTTGAACTACTTTTGCCACATTACGAGTGCGGAAGTGGATTTTTCCCATTAAACGTACTACGCGCTCGAGTACATAGGGGAGACAAAGCACAATCTGGGAGCGTTGAGCTAGCCGCAAAATGAGCAGCGAGCAGATCGGCTTTGTCTGAAGAGCTAACAGCTGGGATGCCATTGTGTTGGAACAGATGAAGAGGCCGAGTTTTTATGTTTTTCACAAACGACCAAAAGTTTTTACTATCTGTATTTGAAGTATTTTTTGCCTCAACTTTTTGTCGTAGGAGAATTTGACACGATTAATATTGGCATTGCAGTAATTTCTGGCTCGTTTGAACTTTTTTCGGTTTTCCTCAGTTGGGTTGGCCTTAAATGACCGAAAAGTTACCTCTTTAGCCCTGATAGCTTCTTTACAGCTCAAGTCACACCACGCGTTTTCCTTAGGTCTGATACAATTTATCCTGTTAGGGATAAAGCGTTTCATACCCAGGTCAATTAAATTTGTAATCATATCGGCAGCGGCATCCACGTCGTTGTTGAGGAAGCACAACGACCAGTAAAAACTCCTAACGAAACCGTTTAAAGGTTCCCAATTGGATTTTTTGGATCGCCATACAGTTCTTTTAGGAGCTTGTTCTTTAACTGTGTGGCTGGCGTACGAGAAATTCGCCGATATGATACAATGGTCTGACGAACCTAGAGGCGATAATATATTTAAAGTGTATTTATCAGGATGAGACGTAAGAAACAAGTCCAAAGTGTTGGCGTTTTGGCCGCTAATGGCAGGTATCCGTGTCGACTCATTTACAATCTGGGTTTAATTATTAACCTCAGCAAAGATCTCAACAGATCTTCCGAAGGTGTTGTATGTCCAGAATGTCGAAGCCGACTTGAATTGTGTATATTAATATCGCCCGCAATGACGATTTCAGTACGAGGATAATGGGTTACAATTTTGGTGTTGGAATCAGACAGTGCATGAAACTCATTATAAGTTGAATGCCTGTCTTGGTTAGGGCTTCTGTAAATAAAACAGTAGTGAATTAATTGCCTACGGACGTGGAATTTTAGCCAAATAAAATTAAATTCCGGATTGGAACATTGGCCATATTGAGGTAGAAGTTGGTAGGCTACATCACTGCGTATATAAACGGCGATACCACAATGGGAAAAGAATAATGGCACCAAATTATATCCAGGCAGACTAAACTCCCTTAAATCGGAATCTATGCTCACCTGTGTTTCACTTAGTGCCAAAACAGCTGGTTTATTGTGAATCGCATGGGCGTACAATGAAAAAAAATTGGACCTCAACCCACGAATGTTACTCACGTCCACTCTAAAATTCCCACGCATAACAAACACAAAAAATTCAACTCCGACCCAGACGAAACTAGGCCGTACCGTGTAGATACTGACGTCAGCTTTTCAAAACAAATCACTGCAGGTGTTATACAATATACAATGAATTGCTTTGGTCTACCCAAAATCTACACCACGCGACCCGCTAAATGATAACCTACCCAGCCATAGCAAGTGCACGCAAAAACATACGGCACTTGCTATAGCCAAGATTAGCAGCAGCCATCGATAAGGAGTAGGACCGGATGGAGTGGCCAAACACAATACACTTTTTTTTTATCACTGCACTGTACACTTTCTGTTTGCACAGCGCGCGCGCGATTAGCGTTTTTTTTTCGTTTTTGCGCTTCTGCACACTTATTTGTTTTTTTTTTTGTGTGTGCAAACTGACCGCGGAGCGATTTTAAAATGCGTGTGCACGCGACGGGTGGCAGATCGGCTCCTGGTGTTAAATAACTGTTCACGTACCGTAATTTCTGCTGTTAGGTCTTCGATTAAATGACTTGCTTTGGTCCCTGTGAAGGCTCCTAAATGGCTGACCTGCAATTTTCTGTCCGCCTGACTGATAATTGATTTCCAAAATTATTTTGTAGGCTTCATTAAGTGTTCCAAGATTCCTACTCACTAAAATTGATTTTGTGGGTTGAAGCAAATTATGCTTTAATGCTTCAAGAGCAATTCTACTGTTTGATGCTATAATTTGCTGATCAATTTGACCGTTCCCTAATAAGAAAATACTGTTATCTTTGCTTAAAAAGGAATTTCTTTGATTATAATATTCTTCACTTGATGTATTTATTCTAACATCATCATCATCATCACGTATATTAAATTTTACGTATATTAAACTTTCATATGTTCAATAAAACCATAATTAATCAACCAAACAATTTAAAATGTCTAAAAAACTAATCCAAAACTATACATATTTTACACCCAAACATTACTAATTTACTAATTTTCATGCAATAATACAATAATATACACTTCTTATCTCACTTTATTAACCAAAATGGAAAAAATATGACAACCCAAGTACGTTTATTTTAAGCAGATAAAAAAATGAGAACGATTTCTTATAAACACAAAAATATTCGCATTTAATAGCAACAACTTCATATTTATTAGACAACAATTTTTTTTCATAAACATTTCAATTAAAATATCTATTAAACTATTAACTCAATACTTCACATACAGTTTTTGAAAAAAAAAAATTAAGGGAATCTAAATGTGCGTCAAAGCTTGTGGAAAATATAAGAATATCATCCATGTTGTCTAGGCGCATATTTTATTTATGAACTTCTTTAAGATATTATTTATTAATCTATGCAATGTCGCAGGGGCATTTTTTAACTTCAATTAGTTAAAAACCGTTCACAAAATCTATGGTAGAAAAATAGTTGCATTCACCGAGCTTATCGAACAAATCATCGATCTTGGGCATCGGAAATCGATCCTCTATCGTTTGATAATTCAACTTTCGGTAGTCCACTACAATTCGCCATTGTTGTAGTCCGTTTTTGTCATCTTTTTTAGTGACTACCCAAATAGGCGAATTTTAAGGACTATTGTTCGGCGCTATTATATGTTGATGTGTATTCGACTTCTTGTGTGTGTACTTCCGGGTACCGATAGAGCTCGGAATGTCAGTTTTTGTGTTAATTTTATGTGGTATTTCATTAGTAAATGATAAAAAATCACAATTTCTAAGAAAAATTTATCTGAAAGTTTGTAAATTAGGGGATATTGTAGTGTAAGTTCCTTCGATTTGGCGGCCGAGTACTCGAGGAAAAGTGGTTTATCTTTAGGAAATATCTCCCAATTCGGGTTACAAAGATTTCTGTTAACGATACTGTATTCAGCCCCGCAATCAATTATAAATCGTAAAGAGCCTAAAGGAGTTTTAATGACTATATATATAGGGTAATTGTTTCGTCGATTTCTTTGAAAATTTTAATGGTTTTGTGGTTGGTGTCCGTTATATGGTCTCTCTTCGTTGAGATCTATGGCCATGGGGTCAGTACGTTGTGGTGTATGTTGTGGTATATTTGCATTTGTATGTTCTATTTGACTATTTTGCATGCATTGTGGTCGTTATTGACCATTGCGGGAATAATTATTAGACGAATTGTTAGTGTGATTGTAAGTTTGATTTTGACTGGAAGTATTATAATTGTCTTGTCGAGTTGTAGCTCTTGGTGTTAAATAACTGTGCACGTTACGTTCGATTAAATGACTTGATTTGGTCCCTGTGAATGCTCCTAAATTGCTAACCTACATTTTTCAATCCGCCTGACTGATGATTGATTTCCAAAATTATTTTGTAGGCTTCATTGTAGGTGGTAAGTATGTGTTCCAAGATTTCTGCTTAATAAAATTGATTTTGTGGGTTCAAGCTAATTATGCTTTAATTCAATTCTACTGTTCGATGCTATAATTTGCTGATCATTTTGACCATTCCTAAATAAGAAAATACTGTTATCTCTGCTTAAAAATGAGTTTCTTTGATTATAATATTCTTCAATTGATGTATTTATTCTACCATCATCATCATCATCATCACGTATATTAAATTTTACATATATAAAACTTTCATATGTTTAATAAAATCATAATAAATCGACCAAACAATTTAAAATGTCTAAAAAACTAATCCAAAACTATTTACTATACATATTTTACACCCTAACATTACTAATTTAGTAATATTCATGCAATAATACAATAATATACACTTCTTATCTCATTTTATTAACCAAAATGGAAAAAATATGACAACGCAAGTAAGTTTATTTTAAGGCAGATAAAAAATTGAGAACGATTTCTTATAAACACAAAAATATTCGCATTTATTTGCAACAACTTCATATTTATTAGACCACAATGTTTTTTTTCATAAAGATTTCAATTAAAATATCTATTAACTATTAACTCAATACTTCGCATACAGTTTTAAGGGAATCTAAATGTTCGTCAAAGCCGGTGGAAAATATAAGAATATCATCCACGTCGTCTAGATGCATATTTTATTTATGAACTTCTTTAAGATATTATTCATTAATATATGCAATGTCGCAGGGGCATTTTTTAACTTCAATTAAGTAAAAACCTTTCACAAGATCTATTGTAGAAAAATAGTTGCATTAACCGAACTTATCGAACAAATCATCGATCTTGGGCATCGGAAATCGATACTCTATCGTTTGATAATTCAACTTTCGGTAGTCCACTACAATTCGCCAGTATTGTAGTCCGTTTTTGTCATCTTTTTTAGTGACTACCCAAATAGGCGAATTTTAAGGACTATTGTTCGGCGCTATTATATGTTGATGTGTGTTCGACTTTTTGTGTGTGTACTTCCGGGTACCGATAGAGCTCGGAATGTCAGTTTTTGTGTTAATTTTATGTCGTATTTTATTAGTAAATGATAAAAAAATCACCATTTCTAAGAAAAAATTATCTGAAAGATTGTAACAGAGATCTGAATTTATATACTTCAATATTCGGTCGATGATCTGAAAAAAGTTTATCAGTGAATTCATTTTTGAAAGCCTCGAGTTGACAAATATTTTCATAAATACCTTCTTCTTTGTTTAACTATATTCGAATATTTGCATCATCTGTTTTAAGTAACCGTTTTTTGTATTCTATAACCAGATTTAAGGGAACCAAAATACTGTTTCCGATAATTCCATCGAAATAGTCTGGTATTCTAGAAATTGGACGAAGTAGTTTTCTTTATTAAATTCGGTAAATAAGGGGATATTGTATTGTAAGTTCCTTCGATTTGGCGGCCGAGTACACGAAGAAAAAGTAGTTTATCTTTAGGACCCAATTCGGGTTAGAAAGATTTTTGTTAACGATACTGTATTCAGCGCCGCAATCTATTATAAATCGTAAAGAGTTCTAATGATTATATGATTATAGATATATTATATTCGTCGATTTCTTTGAAAATTTTAATGGTTTTGAGGTTGGTGTCCGTTATATGGTCTCTCATCTGTGTCCATGGGGTCAGTACGTTGTGGTATATTTCCATTTGTATGTTGTATTTGACTATTTGGCATGCATTGTGGTCGTTATTGACCACTGCGGGAATAATTATTAGACGGATTGTAAGTGTGATTGTAAGTTTGATTTTGTCTTGAAGTATTATAATTGTCTTGTAGAGTTGTAGCTCTTGGCGTCAAATAACTGTTCACGTTACCGTAATTTCTGTTGTTAGGTCTTCGATTAAATGACTTGCTTTGGTCCCTGTGAATGCTCCTAAATTGTTGACCTACATTTTCCAGTCCGCCTGACTGATAATTGATTTCCAAAATTATTTTGTAGGTTTTCCAGGATTTCTGCTTAATAAAATTGATTTTGTGGGTTCAAGCAAATTATGCTTTAATGCTACAAGAGTAATTCTACTGTTCGATGCCATAATTTGCTGATAATTTTGACCGTTCCCTAATAAGAAAATACTGTTATCTCTGGTTAAAAAGGAATTTCTTTGATTATAATATTCTTCAATTGATGTATTTATTCTACATGTTCAAATTTCCGCAATTATCTTAACAATAATCATTTCTTCCAAACTGTTTTTTATCATTTCCCATTTTTCAATCCATTTTCGTAGTCTACTGTGTTTTTGAAGTTCAATTCGCGCATTTAAAACGATCTTGTGTCTTATGTAACCTGTAAAATTATTTGGGTGTTTTTATCAAACGACTTTAAAGTGGATAACAGTTAATCAACCCGTTCGCTTGGCTTTCTTTTTTAGACAGTGTTGTGTTGCTCCGGGCGGGAGCCTTGATGTATAGTGGTTGTTGTTTATGAACTATGCTAGCACTTTGGGCCTTTTTTTAATATCCGCTATGCTGCTTTGTATGTGCGTTCTTCAGCTATATTCACTCAATACTTTATTACTTATTTTTTATCGACTGCGCCAAATATATAAAAATGCTTGTTTATCTAAGAGCAAAATTTTTTCGTCTTTTTTTAATATTTTATTTGATATTTGATTTTATTCAGATAGTGCGCAGGGCAGGTGTCAGCACGGAAGGCACTATCTTCAACAGATCAGTCCAGCTACTGAGATATGCGGACGATATTGACATCATCGGACGCTCCCAACGTGCCGTGGTAGAGGCTTTCACAGCTTTTGAAGAACAGGCGAAGGTAATTTGAAGTAAATGAGTACGAGACTAAATACATGCCATCAACAAACAAACGAGCATCTGTCCACCGACTAGTACAAAATGTCATTCTTGGTAGTAGCGACTTCAAGGTAGTTAAGCAGTTTATCTATGTACCTCGGTGTGAATATCAATTCCACGAATGACAGCCTGGTGGAGATCCGACGAAGAATTACTCTAGGAAACCGCTGCTACTTCGATTTGGCCAAGCAAATTATTTTAAAACTCCTAACTAGAAGGACAATGTACATGCTCAACAAAATCCTTATTCTGCCAGTTCTGCTATACGGCGCCGCGTGCTGGACGGTAAGCAGGAAAGAAGAGCTAGTACTGGGATCCTGTGAGGAGAGCAGATGGAGGAGAAGATATAATCGCGAACTCTATGAGCTGTATCAAGATGTGGATGTAGTCCATAAAGCCAAAACTCGTCGACTACATTGGCACGGCTACATTGAGCGAATAGACAATAATGCTCCAGCTATGAGGACTTTTGAATCCCAGCCTCCCGGTTCGAGGTTCCGGGATGGTAAAGTGCTTTTTCTGGATAACTGGAAGCAGCGTGCCTTGGATTGGATGGATTGGAGTGGATCGAAGGCTGCCGTGTCTCAGGCAGGGACCAGTGAGTACTGTCGTATCTACCACCTTCCTTATTATATTATCAACAGCTAACATGAACTAATTTTCTTCAAGTTTCTGGTTCTGTCTTCTCAAGGAATTTAAATTAGTTTAGCTATCTTTTCAGCCCCTAAGGATGGCAACACTTTATGACAGCGAGCAAACGATAAGATCGTGTAGTAACATACAATTTAAGAATGCGGCACGACTTTATTTTGTAGGTAGGTAAGTAGCAGAAATATACCCTCCATCCGTCGAGCTGTCGCCGTGCCACCTCTCCTACCAGGGAAAACCAACACCCTAAGTACACCCTGCCTTACAAAATTAGCGCCCAAAAACGTGGAACATGAAGTCTGGACAAACACTTACCAGTCACAAGTTTGGACACATTATAATGACGTCATTGACAATGGGTTGCCTAGTTATTAGCAGCTTTTATCGGCTTTCACCCCATAGTAAATACGGACGCGTCTAATTCTGTAATTCGGTGCAAAGACTTTTAAAAAATCAAAAACATCTTCATTTATATTAACAAATTCCTTCACATCAGACCTTCAGGTGTACTGCAGGAGTCACATTTCTTCAGTATATTAGTACTGTTGCACTAAAGGAAAGTATAATAAAGTCGACATGCCAAGAAAATATTTTAGTTAATCTATCAGTCCTTATTTAGCTACAAGATTTCATTATAGCGACATATTAAATTGCGATAGTTATATGCCCTTCAAAAGATTTCCGAAGCAAACACATGTTTGTGTGCTAAAGTAAAGTATGCCACCGCATTGTTATTGTCACCGTTTTTTTGATTTAATTTTATTTTTCAAATTCAAATTCACATATCACACTCATTGATTTTGCAACAATTATCACCCTTTTGGAAATAGTAAAAGGGGTACTAGATCACCTCGAACGGGATCTGTGTCAAAATCAAACCCTAAAAGTAGTCCTACTGCGCCGAAAGACTCCGCGCGCGTAACCCTAGACTTTATGAAATGTAAAAGCTTCGAGGAGGAAAATAAACGCATTAAGCTTAATCGAAAAACTCTACCAAGAGCTAAAAAGCGAAATCGAACAACTCAAAACTTAAAACAAATCGTTTAATGAATCTCAGCTCAAAAAAGAGGCTGACGTTAAAATAATCAGTCCAGTTCGTCGCGACTACTTTACCGACGAATAAGAGCTAGCGCGAGAAATAGATCCAGAAAAGTCGGTTCCTCGGCAGTAATCGAGATCAGTGAAGAAATAAAACATAGAAAAACAAAAAGGAAAGAAAATTAATTTCCCGAGAAAAATCCTCGTGATAGGGTACACCTTCCGCCTGCAATAAACGTTGTCGGAATCGCGGATTATAAAAAATGATATAGCTTTCTCAAAGAAGATTTAAAATCTGAATTCAAAGTAACATCCATGAATAATAATGTATGGAAAATTAACGTTACCGATCCCGCAAGATACCGAGCAGTTTCTCAATAGCTTAATGCTGAGACAATACAATGGTACACTTATTAAAACAAGTCCGCAAGACCGCATCGAGTAATAGCCCGAGGTTTGCATTCTTCGTGCTGCAAAGAAGACATTTTCCAAATTTTTTTAAATTTATAGACGCAGTAAATATTCTGAAAAATTAAAACCAAAAACACTAGCGAAATGAGGAAATCGTAGTAATGCGTGCACTTCCGCTTTTCATGATTAGGAAATCACTCGGCGAACTATCGCGGCTGCGAAGTAGCTAAGGAGGTGCAAAACAGGCGTGATGTATTAAAGAAAAGACCTTTACCCGTCTGTAAAATAACTAAATGACAGAAAAAGATTAATTCACTGTCCAAAGAAAAGGATAGAAAGGCCTCTTAAAACAAAGTCGTTCAATTCTGGACCAAAGGCTAAGGAATTGTCCAAACAGCCGCGGGAAGAGAAAATTACTATTGAAAAGTCGTCGTAGAATCAAAAAAATTAAATAACGCCTGATCCAGACGCTCAAGTCTTCTCCGCGATTCTTGCCAGACTGGAAGAACAGAGTCGGCTAAATAAAGGCATGTTTGGAAAACTAGACGATCTCGAACACAAATTTCGAGGAACTCATTATTCAACTTAAATATGATAGACGCAACCAAATTCAAAATACTTACATGGAATGCGAACGGCCTTCTGCAAAAGACGGACGAGCTAGAGGTATTCATTCGCACAAACGATTTTGACATATGCTAAATTGCTGAAACGCATCTGGTGAAGGAATTAAGTACATTCCGAAAGAGCGCATTTCAGCTCATATCATGCTTATCACCCTTCCGTAAGGGCAAGAGGCGGGTGTCTTTGCTTGTAACAGACACCATAGAGCATCAGAGTTTGGCATCAAGCTCTCTTGTCGAAAATGCGTGCATTTGGGATCGATGTAACCCTTCTTCAATCGATTAGAAATTACCTTTCGGACCATTCAATACAAGTTGTTTTGGACGGTTTCAAGTCTGCAACTCACCAAAAAAAAATCCTGGTGTCCCTCAAGGTGCTGTTTTGTCTCCGACTCTCTTTCTCATTTTTATCAATGACCTCCTGTCTGTCACTTCTAATCCAATCCATTCCTTTGCTGCTGACAGTACCCTCAGCTTAACATATTCATTTCCTGGGCAACGCGCTTCATCTTCGGGCGTTGAACTGGAGCGGCAACGTATGTTAAGCTCATTGAATTCCGATCTTGACGGCATACTTAAATAGGGTAAAACCAACAGAGTGGAATTTAATGCTTCCAAAATGCAATCCTGTCTGCTGTCATTGAAGCGAACCCCTAATTCTCTGCCATTATCCATGGATGGCACTTGCATCGCCGAAACCGAACGATTTTCCATCTTCGGTATGTGCGTTAACGACAAATTTCGTTGGAATGACCACATATTCGATGTCGCAAAGAACGCTGCTAAATGTCTAGGCTTCCTTAAGCGATGCAAGAAATATTTCATCCCTTCGAATCTGGCTAGAATCTACAAGGCATTTATTCCTCCAAAACTTGAGTACAACGCTCATATCTGGTCTGGTGCACCAATAACTTATTTGGAGCTACTTGACAGAATTCAAAAACGTGCAGTAAAACTTATTGGCGATCAAGACATTCTGAAATCACTTGACAATCTTAGTCATCGTCGTAATGACTCCTGCCTGTCATTGTTTTATCGGTTTTTCCACCACAAGTGCTCAAATGAAATAGCCAGTTGCATTTCACCCCTACAGCAATTCAACCGCAATACTCGCCATGCAAGGAATGCACATCAGTATACCCTTAAGCCTGTTTTCGGACGTACTGTGAAATATAAATATTCCTTTCTCAACCGTACAATACGAATGTGGAATGCTCTGTTTTTCCTTTGCATTATAATTTACAAACATCGGTTTCTCCATTTCTCTAATCCTTCATTTCCCTAATGCCCGCACTGTGTCACTTCATTATAAGGGTATCCAAAGTCACTTTAGTGCGCGTACATTATAAAAAAATAAAGCATTCACTAAGTACAAAACTTGAGCTAGATAATATGCAAAAAATTTAAAAATGATTTTGTTATAGATGTAAATATTACATCAAAAGACAGATTCCTATACGAAGCCGGTATGAAATTCGGGGTAGACTTTTTCTCGACAGGTAAGTGAACGTATTGGCCGTCGGATTCGTCTGACATGTCTGACATGTCTGTTAAAGTTGAAGAAAGTTTCGATGTCTCCTCTTATCACTCGCCAGTCATTCTGACTATTAGAAGCTGCATACGGGAAAAGGACGGTCCACCCAGAACCGAGGAAACACGCCTTGACACTTCGACTGCTAAGTACAAACTCACACTCACATAAAATTTTCCAAGTCAAATTTTCCTAACGAAAATAAAACGGATATTCAGGTTACCATATGTCTGCTACATCAGAGAATTTGCTGACTCTCAACTAAATGTGTGGGAATACAAACATGAATTAATTTGATTCACCGTGAAGTTAATTAAAGGTATCCGCTAACCGGATGTCGCACATGTTTGGAAGGGAGTGTGTCGTATACATAACTTCTTCCCCCTTTAGACTGAAATTCTCTTGAGTTTTAATTTCGAGTTACGATCTGATAGCCGCCGCGCACACACGTGTTCTTTGTTGCTCTCCTCGCCGACAACAAAAATTGATAAAGTTTTTTTTTGTGTGTTCTCACATACAAATAAAATAAAAAAACCAAACAACGGTCGCGTGTGAATACAGTGCAAACAAAAAAAAACAAAGTGCACAGTGCGTAGTGTTCCCTCTACCTCCCATCCATGTCGGTTGCTGCTGCTCCTGTTCGATCATAGCAAGTACATTGTAATTTTTTAAATGCGTTGGTCGGCTCTCGGGAACACCACACTCTGCAGATGACATGCAGAGCACAACCCAACCTACTTAATCAACTTAAAAACTAAGAGGAGTTACCTTAAGGGATGTCTACCTCTTCCAATGTTCCATCCGCAAGCCACCAGTATTCTGGCGGAACAAAGCCAGATCGGAGCGTTCTCTCCATGTGCGCTTCGTTGGGGTAGTAAGCCCCGAAGATCAGGCTATTATCGTTGGCCATCGCCCTCGCAACGTGCCTTCGAGTCACCTTAATGAGGAAATTGTCAATCCGATTCAAGTGAGCCCCATCATATAATGCCGTGTTGGGATAATATTTTAAGTACTCAGATTCAAGCGTTCGAAACAACACGAGACATGTCCTAAGACATTGTCTCTCGAAAACCTGAATCCTTTCCATATACGACGGCGCTATATTGAACCACAATTAAAATACACATACTGGTCGAGCCAGATTCCAAGATACCTTACCACGTTTTTCACCGCCAATGCCAGCCCATTCTGTCCAATAATTGCCAATTTTTTCCAGTTTTTCTGGTATCCCTAGGGGCAGGTGCCTCAATACGACATTTGGGATACCATCAACACCCGCCAATTTTTTTTCTTAAGAGAATCAAAGATCCCCAAGAGATCATCTGTCGTAACGAACAAATGAGGTGGTTCTCGGAATTTGGCGACATTGGCGGCACTCGCATGTTTTTCATCACTGAAAACACTAAAACTGTTATTCTCAGAACGCCACTTCTCGAGCTCAGTGCGCAGATAAAAGTGACTCACCAGGGCCCTTTTCTCAATATCGTGATTACGGCGAACAGGATTGTTCACCGTATACACGGCCTCGAAATAAGCGCCCAGCATGTCTACTTTCTCCTTGGGATCTTCGACCACAAAAGAACCATCGGTCAAAGCAAGATTTTCCGGACTTATGCCTCCAGTCAGTAGTGTCTGTCTGTTTTCAGTTGTCTGGGAGATTCGGACAGTTGAAACATCATTGTGGTCTATTTATCTTTGGGAACATATTCGGACTACTGGTTTTTATAGCCCGAATTCGATTGCCCAAAATACAGACTTACAGAATTTCTGTAAGTTTGTTTAATCAACTGTTTCAGGTTTCGGATCTCTGAGTTCAGTGACCTTACCTCAGGTTCGTTGCGGTGTGCAAACTGTCTATGAAGCTGTATAAGCCTAGAGAGCAGTTTGCTTTTTTGTCTGTAAAGTGCGTCAATTGTAACTTTCCTGTACTTTTCTGTCTGGTCGTCTTCGGACCGTACTATCTGAGAGATAGTCCGCTCCATTTTTCGTTTAATGACATCGTTCATCTGTACTAGATGACGTGCGATGTCAATGTTCGTCATGTTTTCGTTAGTTGGTGGATCAATCCCACTCAAACGAATTTCACGTTTTAACAACCCGGAGAAGTGCGGCCAGCTTACCCTTCCATAATCGAAAGAACACACTAATTCGTACTCCTCCAGCATCGTTTGCTCGTTCGAGATCCGAACTGCGGCAGCGAGTCCGTAGTGCTCACTATCGTACTCGAATGCACGCAAACAGTCCCGCGTGAGTCGATCCGCGTTTGTCAGTTCAAGTCTTGCGTCCGTTAAGGCCAAGTCCAAGAAAGCACCGCTTCTCGGGAAAGAAGCGATATCCGTCGCGTACAAATCAAGTTTGTACTCAATCGTATTGAGGCGCCGCCAGTCATAAAAATGGTTGCCCCTAGTGTTGGGAGTCACATTTCCCCATGCCGCATGTTTGGCGTTTAAATCTCCAGCCAAGAAGAAATAATTCTCCTCCGAATGAAGCTGAAGGCTTCGAAAAAGTGTCTCGAGCTCTGCGGAGGTGCTTCAGGCGCGTAAAGCGACACCACATACAATCTCCTCTGGCTATGGAGAGGAATGCATATGATGCATGCTTCCAGCAACTGGAACCTACGAATGTTCCCGTTATATATAACCTTATGGCGCAGGCCTTTTCGAATTAAGATTCCGATCCCTCCCGCATAATCATATGCAGAGTTGGGCCGGTCTCTCCTAACTACATGGTAGTGTCCGATCCCAATTTGTGCCTCTGATTTAGCTTAGTTTTGCTAACCAAAAGCACATCTGGGTTTTCGGTTTGCAACAGGTTTGTTGATTTGAGTTCTAATACCAAGCGATTGCACTTGTTATTTTGCAGAAATTGTGAGCCAAGCACTTGAACTTGTTCACTGTATTAAGAACGAAACGTCGTTGAAGATAAAGACGAGATTGAATCAGTGGATGAATATCGATTGCTTTATTGTTTGGCCAAATGCCTCTTTTATACTTATAATTAGTTACATAAGTGCTAACCTAAACAACATAGTTCTTAATGCTATAATAACCTAATTTGCTTAATGCTATATGGTGCGTCAGCGCAACGACCCATTGTTGCTTACGATGTGCTGACGGTGGTTTGTATGTATGACTTGTGAGTAGGTTACTGGGTGCGGTGTTCGTTGCACTCGATGTATTTCTTAACATTCTCCCGCGTTAAACTGCGTTGCATTCAATTATGTTCTTATGTTTCGCTGACATTGTATTGCACTCGAGGTTGCGGACTAGGTGTGGACCTTGTAGATGTCGTCATTCGGCTGCGCAGTTTGTAGATAATTGTAAATCCGACAGAAAGTGATGCCAGATAACTAATTAAATGATGATGAATGCTATTAATGAATACCGTGTCCTGTAATTCTGGGAAGCCTTGATGTTGCAAGCCTGCAAGTTGAGTTTGGAGAGTCGTCAAGGATTTAATGGATGTATTGTTGAATGCAGGAATTAAATCAAGAATGGCGTGTGTTTTTTGCTGGTCGTCGGTGCCTGGATGATGTGATTAGATGCCATCGTCAAGCGAGAGAAGTCCAGATCCAGTAAGTTCAATTTGAATGGTTTTTGTTTTACATACGGCCGTTAGTTGAATGTCTGGGAGTGTGCCGAATATCCACTGGTTACTGCTGCTTAGCTGAGTCCACATCATGTTATTGGTTGGGTTTATAAGATGGCATGATGGCACTGTGTTGAACAGGTTGAACTCGCAATTATATGCCTGTGATCCGGCGTGGTATTTTGCCCTTTTGTTGGAACAGAAAAATTGTAGGTCCTTGCCTTTGTCGTAAACTTTCAGTTCGGTTGCCGTCATTGCGAAATACTGATCTCTGTGACGATTTATGGCGAGAATTTCCATTGACGGATTGATAATTAGAAGAGTGTTGTTTACCTTTGCCGGGAATGGTATCAGCCGAAATAGGTTCAAGGGCTCTTGTTCGACGAGTGGAATCTTGATAACGAACAGAAGATGATTGTCAGTCGCTCCTCCTTTTGCTGTTAGGATCTTATAGAAGTGTAGCAAATCTTCTTGTTCGAATGGCAGTTTTTGTGACTGCGGCAGATGATTTTTGATGTTCGTGATTTCTGCCCTTAATTGTGCTGGAGAGAGTAGCAGGGGCTGATGCTTCCATAATATGCGTCCGTTAATGTGTCGAGAATTGCAGTTTCAATTCGCTGCAGGTTGGATGCCACAATCATTAACTGAGTTGTCAAGGATGTAAAGATTTGAAAAATTTTGGATTGCTCGGAGGCCTCTCCAATTCGAGCAAGGATCTGTTTGGATTGGTTCTGAAGGATGTTCATGTGTTTTCTTGCTTTGAGTTGATCCCGTTTCATGATGTTAATCGTGGAATCTATGAATGAGGTCTGGTTTTTTAGCATCGTCCATAGGTGTGCTTCATTGCCCTTAAATTGGTTAATGGTTCGGGATAGCTCGTCTGCGTAGTCAGAGTCAAGCAGTCCGAATAAAGTATGTGCTACATTACCAACGAAATTGATAGCTGCCCGAGGCGTTCGGCGTTTTGAGAATAAGTTGGAATCTGTTTGCAGTCTGCTCCTGATGGCAATGAAATGTGTTACTAATGAGTACATGTTGCCTTTTGTTGTAATTGGTTGCAGAGGTGTTGAAGTGCCGTCGTGCCATTATCGAATGCTCCTATCTCTGTTTGTATGGGTCTTAAGTCATAGTACACGATAATTTTCCATTCGGTTGCCATTATGTTTGTGGATCCGAGATCTTCGAAGTATATCCCTGGCTGATTGTTGAACTTCGTTACATTCACTGGCGACGCGCATATTATTGGTAGTAGTAATAATGATAGCATGATCGTGGTTGCTAGTGAGACATATGATGTTCTTCTTCGTTTTGAAGGTGTGTCTATCGTATCATTTGCTGCGAGTTCGGATGAGGTCATTGCAGTTTCAGATGCATTCGTGTCGTTATCATCAGGTTCCTTGAATAAGGGGGCTAACCGATGGATTGGTCGCTTCCATGTTCCTGATCTGGTTTTGACGTTGACTACTCGAACCCTGTCGTCATCACCTTTGAAGATTTCAGTTACTTTTCCAATTGGCCATTGAAGTGTGGGCGTGTTATCCTCTTGATTATGACCATGTCGCCAACCTTGATGTTGTTCTTTTCCTGGTTCCATTTGTGCCTATATTGCAGTTCGTTCAGATACTCGGTTGACCATCGTTTCCAAAATTCGTGTTTCAAATGGCCAATCGCCTTCCAGTGGGTTAGAAGATTGGTTTTCTCTGGAGCGGTATCACTGTCGACTTGAGCAATCAAAGGCTCGCCAATAAGAAAATGGCCAGGTGTTAGTGCAGATAGGTCGTTTAGATTCGATGACAGAGGGGTGAGTGGTCTTGAATTCAGAATGCCTTCAATTTCAACGATTATAGTTTCCAACTCTTCGTGTGTCAACGATGCCAGTGAAACTGTTTTAATGAGCAGGTGTATTGCGGATTTCACTGCTGCCTTCCATAGACCGCCAAAATGAGGGGCTCGAGGTGGGATGAATTTGAATGCTATACCCTTGCCGCTGCTGGCCTTGATTTTGGCCTCCTTTGCTTCTGGAACATGGAGGACATCGAGCAGCTGGTTTCCTGCTTCCACGAAGTTGGTTGCATTATCGCAGTAAAGTGTTTGAATGCGACCGCGTCGGCCGATAAACCTTCGAAGGGCTCCTATAAATGCTTCCGTTGTTAGGTCTGTCACAATCTCTAAGTGTACGGCCTTGGTTGAAAAGCAGCAGAAGACTGCTAGGTACACCTTGTGCGGCTTTTTTCCTCTGACCTTGTAGTGCACCCATAAGGGGTCACAAAAGTCAACACCGGAGATCATTAATGGTCTGTTTGGTGAGACGCGATCTGCTGGGAGATTTCCCATTACTTGAGTAATTAATTGTGGTTCAGCCTTGGTGCATTTAACGCAATTATGAACTGTGTGACGAGGCATGATCTTTCCCTTGATTGGCCAGAATTTCACCAAAATCTCAAGATCGAGAGGAGCGTCTGTGGTCCACAATGGTTGTGCTCGTCGTGTTTTGTTTTGAACAACATTTTGGTTACTGATTCATTGTATGGCATCAGTATGGGATGTTTTGCATTGAAGGAAATGGGAGCGGCTTCTAGCCGGCCTCCGACTCGTAGAATACCCTTTTCGTCTAGAACTGGTGCTAGGGTGATCATTGTGTTTGATTTGCATAAGCCCTTGTGACTCTTGAGGTCTTGGATTTCCTTCCCAAATTCAGATCCTTGTACTTGCCTCACGATGACCGTAAGAGCTTCGTTGAGTTTCTTAGGCGATAGTGCTGTGTGGTTTGCCTTGTTGGTGTCTATTTGTCTGGCTCTCTTGATGAACCGAAGAACGTAACCACTAGTGTGCTGAAGGAAATTAAAGGAATTTCGATGATTGATGTGGTAAATCTTCTGTTTTGTGGTGTTTTGTGTTACTGCTAAAGCCACTGCATGCTTTCTCTTTCTTTCCAGGTCGAATTGTGGATCTTGTTCCTTTATGAAGGGTTGGGGCCATGCTGCTTCATTTGCGTGCAAGAAGAGTGGTCCGTGGAGCCACATACTGCATGACATAAAGCTAGTGCTGATATTCCGCGAGATAGGATATCTGCTGAGTTTTCCTTGGATGGGACGTGATGCCATTGGTTTGCCACGGAACATTCTTATATTTTTGACACTCGATTTGCAACAAAGGTGTGGAATGATGAGGAACTTGAATTAATCCATGATAATACGATTTGTGAATCGGTCCAGAAAAATATTGGAGGGTCTTGAAGTCTTAAGTCTTCTCGGACTCTATTGGTGAGTTCAGCTCCTAATACTGCAGCACATAATTCAAGTCGAGGAAGAGTTTGTTGTTTTACTGGCGCTATACGTGACTTTGGGCAGAGCAATCGGACGAGTATTGTTCGATCCTTATAGATTGACCGCAAATTAACTGCTGCTCCATAGGCTTGCTATGATGCATCCACAAATTTATGCAATTGTACGGATGTTGGAGTCCTTTGATTAAATACATGTCTTGAAATCTTGGCCTAATTGAGTATTGACAGGTTGTTTCTAAACGCTATCCATTCTTATCTTAGGTGTTCGGGTAACTCGTCGTCCCACGCCAGTTTCAAGTGTCATAGTTGCTGAATGAACATTTTTGCCTTAACAACCACTGGGCCAAAGAGTCCAAATGGATCAAAGATGCGTGCAATGTCGGAGCTAACTGATCGCATCGTGAGTATGGAGATGTCGGATAACTGAGCTCTTCCGCACAATCGGTCCGATTTTGGTTGCCAAATTACCCCCAAAGTTTTTATTGCGCAGTCAGTTGATTCGCTGAAGTCAAGGTTGATTTCGTGGTCCTCAACTGGGAGGTCCTGAAGTAATGCTGGATCGTTTGCACACCATTTGCGCAGTTTGAATCCGGTACTGTGAAGTAGTGAAGTGACTTGGGCTTGGGCTTCCTTTGCCAGTGGGATGTTATCTGCTCCGCTGATGCAGTCGTCGACATAGAAATCATTTTGAAGTGTTCGGGCTCCAGCTGGATGTGTTATCTTATTTTGGAGTTCTAAATATTGTAAGCATTCGGTGGCCAGATAAGGTGCTGATGAGGTTCCGTACGTTACGGTTTTAAGCTTGTAATACTTGATCTCATCAGTTGATCGCCTTCTCCAAATGATGAGTTGATACATTTTATCATCTTCCTGAATGAGTATCTGCCTGTACATCTTCTCGATGTCGGCTGTAAGGACGTACTTGTGTAGTCGGAATCGAAGGAGTATGGAGCATAGTTCACCTTGTATGGTGGGTCCAGTGTGTAGAATGTCATTGAGCGACAATCCAGATGACGTCTTTGCAGATGCATCAAATACCACACGTAGCTTGGTTGTGCTACTGACTGGTTTCAAGACGCAATGGTGTGGTATGAAGAAATGTGAACCTTGGATTAATCCCAGTTTGATCTCTTCCATATGCTGAAGTTATTCATATTCGTCCATAAACCTTACGTAGTCCTCTTTTAGGTTTGGGTTTTTATTGAGTAGTCTTTCTAATGCTAGGAATCGATTTAGGGCTGTTTTCTTGGAGTCATCTAAGGTTGTCCCATTTTCCCGAAAGGGTAGTCATACGATGAAGCGATTGGTTTCAGATTTCGACACAGTTTGCGTAAAATGAGTTTCACAGTACCTTTCTGTTGATGCTAATAGTCTTGGTGTGGTTTAGAACTCGTCAATCCTCCAGAATTGTTCGATGAGTTCATTCGTGGAGTCTTCTTCGCAGAATATCCCACACGTTGCTGTGTTGGGTGTTATGTCTCCAATTTTTCCAGCTACGACCCAACCTAGTACGGTGTTTTGGAGGATTGGCATCCGGTCTCCAATTTGTATCTTCTCTGGTCGCATGAGATGATGATAAAATTCTGCTCCCAGTAGAATATCGATTTTGTCAGATCGGTGGAAGTTTGGGTCAGCTAACTTGATGTTTTCAGGTATGATCCAGTTGGTGGTATCCAGGTTTTGAGTGGGTTGAGGTGATACAATGCTTGGAAGTATGAATGCTTCCACTCTGCAATCAAAGTTTCCGCTTGTCGATCGTAATCCGATGTTGACTCGATGATTTGAGCTTCGTGTTCTCCTGCCAATGCCTTCGATGCAGAGTGAGGATGGTATCGGTGATAGAGAGAGACGTTTGATGAGTCTCTCGGTTATTAAGTTTATTTGCGAACCGGAATCTAGCATGGCTCGCACCGCACATCTTTGTCCATGGGGTTCCACGTTCCAGATGCAACAAGGTGTTGTGCTTCCCTGAGCATTTGGTGCAACATCGTGCAGAGCATGTTTTAGAAGTGTGGTCAGTTTTAAAACAATTTACACAAAGCCGTTTTCTTTGGATCCATTTGAGCCGTTTCGTTGTTGACAATGCGAGGAATTTTTCACAATAATTAATCGGATGACCTCTTATGCCACACACTTTGCAGCCTTCGATATTGGATGTGGCCATGCTTGTCACTACTCTCATCTTGTCCTTTCCACCAACAGCTTCTAAGGCCTCGAATCGCGATTTCAGAAATTTTAGGAACTCATCTATAGTTTGCAATGGCGTCATGAAACTCTCTGATTGACTTCATCTCTGAGGTGATGCTAGGTAACCCAGTAAGTCGTTGAATCAGTGCTGATGTTATGGCCCTTTTGTTGCTGAATCGATCCTGTAGCGTTCTCCAAGCTATAGGGTAATTATCTTCGGTTAGCTCAAGGTGTCGCAATAACCGTTCTGCGTGGCCTGACACATTTGTCACCACATTTTTGGATTGGAGGTAATGGCTGATCATGAATCATTTTTTGGAAGATGTCTGAAAATGTCTGCCATTTCAGATGATCTCCGTCAAATTTTGGTATCGTCATTTTAGGCAATTGAATTGCCGGATGATCTGCGATGCCGTGTTGTTCCTCTGTTGTTGTTGAATTTCCCAACAGAGCTTGATTCCTTAGAACCTCTGCCTCTAGTTTGATGTGAGCGTCCATGTCATACCCGTCGGATACCGGATCATCACCTATTTCCCAAATCGAGTAATGAATGTCCTCGATTTGGCTCCACAGTTTGTTCATTGCCTGTAGGCACTGGGTTGGGGCATCTTCTTTGGCCGATCCTTGTATGATGCGGGCTGAAGAATTCATCATGGCTTTCTGTCTTCTTTGAAGTGTCTCCCGGGCCTGTTGGTCCTCTTGTGGCGGATGTTTGGTTGAGATTGGGGATGAATGTGATTCATCTGGCCTTGCTGTCGGGTTTTTCCCGATTGCCGCCTTTTAGTCGTTGCTTAGCCTTAGCTGTGCTAACGATTCGCTTAGGATTAGACTATACTTGTCGTATAGCTGTTGGATCTTGGTATAGTAGTCCGATGCAAAATAATCGTCTTCTAAGGGAACTGCCGTTAGAGAGCGAATTTTATTATCCTTAGATTCGAAATCCCCCATAAGGCATCCAGTCAATTCAACCGTGAGGTGCAATATTCTTCTGTAGTTTTCCGTGTTGGGCAATCCTTCGTAAAATTTGTTATAATTTGCCAACGTTGTTTGATTCGTAGTCTTCTTTCATCGGGGTCACCAAAAATGTTGATTTGAGTTCTAATACCAAGCGATTGCACTTGTTATTTTGCAGAAATTGTGAGCCAAGTACTTGAACTCGTTCACTGTACTAAGAAAGAAACGTCGTTGAAAATAAAGACGAGGTTGAATCAATGGATGAATATCGATTGCTTTATTGTTGGGCCAAATGCCTCTTTTATACTTATAATTAGTTACATAAGTGCTAACCTAAACAACATAGTTCTTAGTGCTATAATAACCTAATTTGCTAAATGCTATATGGTGCGTCAGCGCAACGACCCATTGTTGCTTACGATGTGCTGACGGTAGTTTGTATGTATGACTTGTGAGTAGGTCACTGGGTGCGGTGTTCGTTGCACTCGATGTGTTTCTTAACAAGGTTGGACAATGACATTCTTTTCTCGATCCTGACTAGTGAATAAACATTCACCGCAAGGATATTCCTTCGTCCAGCGTAGCCATTGGAATTATCGCCCGCCAGACCTGCCAAACAGCTCCGAATAGATAACGTCTATTCGACCGGCTTGTTCGTTAAGTTGTGCTTGGAACTTATCGATCTTTCCGTGCAAGGACAGAAGGATCGCTTTTAAGTCCAAGTCCACTTCAGGTGCCTTTTGAGCAACCCTCGGTGGACTTATTGTCATTTGGGCTGTACCCGGTCCAGCTGCCATTTGGGCAAAGGACACGTTGGGTGCCACAAAATTAGTGAACGAGCGAGTCTTTTGACGCTTCTCTTCTTCAGAAAACTGCTTGCGGGCCTGCACTCGTTTTTTCTGCTCCTGGTACCGTGGACAACCCCTGAAATTGGCGGGATGCCCAGAGTTCCCGCAGAGCACACAAAAAATAACACACCGGTCCTCCACTCTGTCCTTACCAAGAGGACATTCTCCATGTCTGTGGTCCTTATCGCACTTGACGCACCTAAACTGCATGTTGCAGTTAGGCGCGGCGTGCCCGAACCTATGACAGCGCATACATTGAAGTATGCGGTCAGGTCTGTTTAATGTTTCCCATTTGACAGAATGGAAGTAGAGGTATTTAATCTTCCTCAAACTATCAATTCTGCTCTCGGGAGTGAGCTGCACCAAGAGGAATGGTAATTTTCGGTTACCACCCCTTGCCACAGATGACGAAAACGGCTTAACACCCACGAACTTGAGGTCATCGCTTTCCAACTTTTTGAGCTCTTTTTCGAGCTCCTCTGTCTCTATTGAGGGATCAATTCCCTTTAGAACAACGGTTTTCAATTTGGAGGCCCTTGGTGTGTACGTAAAGTACTCCACTTGGGTTTTCTCCAGGACGGTGCTTACCTTTTGATACTCCTGCATTGTTTCGCACATAATTATATGCTTATTCGCACTTAGGAGCTTAATGCTAACATTTAAAGTTATTTTTTTGCATAATTTCATGCAGTCATTCACATCAAAATCACTTACATTTATAGGATGGTTTTTCCCTCCTCATTTTCTTTGGTATCTGCGGTTGTTGCCCTTTCTGTGGTTGTTGTCTCTGCTGCGGTGGTTGTTTCTGCTGCTGTAGCACTTTTTGTGGTTGTTGTCTCTGCTGCTGTTGTTGCTGTCGCTGTTCTTGCAGCTCCTCGTACGATTGGAGCTGCTGTTGCTAGAGCAGCTCCTTTTGCGCCAGTTTGCTCTGGCGAATTTTCTCCCTTTTCAAGAGGAGCTCCTCAATCAGCTCATTCAGAGCTGCCTCTGCATCGACCTCTTCCGCAACAAGGTCGTCGTCTTCGTCCTGTGACGAATCCCTGAATGGGTTGCCTTCTCCGACGTATTGGCGGTGGGCAACTGACTCATAAGAGCTCAGGCTCTCTGCTGATGATGCTGCCATCGCGCAGACACCACCCGCCTTATCAGTAGCCAATCTTTTGGCAGACAGATTCGGCTGTGGGTTCAGCTTTCGTCGCCTCTTCTCCATTTTATTACGATGGTCTTCTGGCGACACATCAGGAGTTGTAATTGCTGTTGGTGCGCCTATAGCTGACGCTGCTGTTATTTTAGCTGTGGACACAGCCCTTTCCACTACCTTGGCAACACCACTTGTTCCACAAGTTATGGTCATTTCTCGTGACGACACACCTTGGGCACTGCTGTCGTCACTGCTCTTGTTGGTGCTGCTGCTGATGATGATGATGTTGTTGTTGTTGTTTTGGTTGCTGTTACTGCTGGTGTTGCAGCAGTTGCCATTTTGTTGCCTTCAATAGGCGGCACATTTTTCGCCTGCAATGCTGGACTTTTGCGGGGTACCGCCTTTAGGCGGGGGTCCATCGCTTTCGAGTGTCTTTTATCACTTTTAATCACTGTATTAATTGTCTTCTATTTTTTCTACTGAAAAAAAAAACCCACAAATTCTCGCCGTGGCTGGGATTATGATTAATAAATTGGTCCTTTCTCTTCGAGAGTTGAGAATCGACATGTACATTGTGATTTTATTTATCACTCGTGTGATTGCTATTTTTTTTTTTTTTTTTTTATAATGTACGCGCACTAAAGGGACTTTGGATACCCTTATAATGAAGTGACACAGTGCGGGCATTAGGGAAATGAAGGATTAGAGAAAGGGAGAAACCGATCCACGTTGGTTTTAAATGTTTGTAAATTATAATGCCAAGGAAAAACAGAGCGTGATAGAGCATTCCACATTCGTATTGTATGGTTGAGAACGGAATCTTTACATTTCACACTACGTCCGAAAACAGGCTTAAGGGTAAACTGATGTGCATTCCTCGCAAGGCGAGTATTGCGGTTGAATTGCTGTAGGGGTGGAATGCAACTGGCTATTTCATTTGAGCACTTGTGGTAGAACTACCGATAAAACAACGACAGGCAGGAGACATTACGACGATGACTAAGAGAGTCAAGTGATTTCGCGATGTCTCGATCGCCAATAAGTTTTACCGCACGTTTTTGGATACTGCCAAGTAGCTCCAAATATGTTATTGGTCCACCAGATCAGATATGAGCGTTGTACTCAAGTTTTGGGCGAATAAACGCCTTGTAGATTCTAGCCAGATCAGAAGGGGTGAAATATTTCTTGCATCGCTTAAGGATGCCTAGACATTTCGCAGCGTTTTTGGCGACATCAAATATGTGGTCATTCCAACGAAGGTTGTCATTAACACACATATCGCGAATGGAAAGTTTTTCGGTTTCAGCGATGCAAGTGCCATTCATAGATAATGGCAGAGAATTAGGGGTTCGCTTCAATGACAGCAGACAGCATTGCGTTTTGGAAGCATTAAATTTCACTCCGTTTGTTTTACCCCATTTAAGAATGCTGTCAAGATCGGAATTCAATGAGCTTAACATACGTTGCCGTTCCAGTTCAACGCCCGAAAATGAGGCGCGTTGCCCAGGAAACAAATATGTAAAGCTGAGGGTACTGTCATCAGCAAAGGAATGGATTGGATTAGAAGTGACAGACAGGAGGTCATTGATAAAAATGAGAAAGAGAGTCGGAGACAAAACGGAGCCTTGGGGAACACCAGCATTTATTTGGTAAGTTGCAGACTTGAAACCGTCCAAAACAACTTGTATTGAACGGTCCGAAAGGTAATTTCTAATCCATTGTATAAAGGTAACATCGATCCCAAATGCACGCATTTTCGACAAGAGAGCTTGATACCAAACTCCGTCAAATACCTTTGAAATATCAAGCGCAACGACCTTGCTTTCACCATCATGGTGAATAGATTGGTTCCACTTTTCGGTTAGATATGTCATCAAATCACCAGTGGATCTGTTGCTGCGAAAACCGTACTACCGGTCATTAAGAAGTTTTCGGGATTCGAGATATTTCATAAGCTGACGATTTATCTTTACAATAAAATAAAGAAAATCCTCGGTGAGTCAGTATTATTTGAAAATTTTATAAAATATTTAAACGCTCTCTCATTAGGTGGGAATAGATATACATACAAGTATATATAAGTATCCTGGTGGGATGAGAATCTGTTAGACAGTCGCAGCAGAGTAGAGGTATAGCTAGGTGATATATGCCATGGGCAAAATTAAGTTATGAGCTTTCTCATTTAGGTCCTGGGGCTGTTTTTTTAAATTCAATTTTAATTAATTAGTTAGTTTAATTAGTTTTAATTTCGATTTTCTTTTATATTCTATTTCATTAGGTTTAATTTAGTCATTTGATTTTTTTGATTTTTTTTTTTGTAAGATTTTAGTTAAAATTTATTTTGTGTGAAGAGTTCTGCTCTTAACTGTTGTTTTGTGCGTTAAGGCCGAATTTGCCCAACATTATTTCGGATCTCTTCAGTGCTGGTACCAGGACTTCGGGGGACGTTTAAAAAACCGTGAGTAGCTTTAGCTTTTTATTTTAATTTTGTATTTTAACTTTTTAGTAGCTTTTAAGTGCAGAATTTAATCTTTTTTTGTATAATATTGGATTCCCTTTTTTTGATAGTTTTTAAGTTTATCTAATAAAATTTGGAATGCCCGTGCGGCCTAACATTATTTTTTTTGGAGCGTTTTTGTGCACATAATGATGCGCGGTTAGATTTTTTGTAATATTTGGCATGGATAAAACTTTGTTGAGCAGGTGGTATACGATGAGGGAACAAGAATCACCCCCGTCCGACGAGCTGAGTCGAGCAACCGCAAGCATGCCGCGTTCCCCTCATCTATACCGAAGTTGCCCCTGGGGATCGACCCTGGTTCCTGGCCTAAGCACGAGTAAAGTCTTCTCCTTAGACTCGTTATGGCCTTTTATAATTAGTTTATCTTCAACCTTTAATTACTTTCCTTTTTTATAATTCTAATTTATGTTCACGGACTGCGTATGCTCCTGGTTTGGAAGCAGACGGAGGACGGCTAATCCAATCCACCGGCGGAAAGTTAAGGGATCTTGTGAGGTAGTCCGAAGTCTGGGGAAAAACCAAGAGCACATCAAAGTTTACAGGCCAAAAGCCTGCTGCTATTAACGATTAAGGCTATTCGCCAGTTCTGTTATGAGGCGTAAGCGGCGGACTGTATACATTGACCTGTGTTTTTGGAATCCTGCTATCCTCGCATTTGGTTGTGCCAGATACCGAGTGGTGGTCAGGGGAAAGAAGACATATTTTAGCACTCGTTTTGAATTCTGGACACCGGTCATAATCCAATCTGTCACAGAGACAGCTTTTACAAGACAATACGTTATAAACAGACAATCTACAGAATGTTTTGCGGAGAACCGGATCAGTAGTTCACACACCAAAGCGAATATGCTCAATGGTATATAAAAGCACACAATACTTAATAAAACAAAACACCATTTTAATTCAACGGTGAATCAAAACCAATTTCAAAAAAAAAAAAGTTATATATAGAAAATTACAAACATAAAACAAAATCAAAAAAAAAAAAAAATATAATAGTTTTAGCAGGTTTGGGCAAATCAGCCAAATGAGCACTAGGCACCAAGGCACGGGGGCTGTCCCAGACGACGGAACGTCTTGGGAAATACGACCCTCATAGCCACCACTGGGGAATAGTACCTCTCGTAAACACGGGAATGATACAAGACGACTGATTGCTACAGGGACTGCGGGATTAGACGAGATGCAGACTTGACCTACTCCTACGACTTGCTCCAGTTTAGCCCAGATGGCTTAAAAGGCCAACGTAGAAATACTGGACAAACTGACCCGACTAACTCGAAGGTAGCTGCCCACATATCGACGATTCACGAAGAATTAGGGGAGGAGCAAACATCCCTTCCAAGACGAAGAAACGAAGACGATATGCAGACCAGTATCACTGAACGCACGTCAACACGACCACGGGACCAGCTGGAAAGACAGGACGCTGTTCAAATACAGAACACGCCTCCACGTCAACAACACATGGGCCCTGTAGCAGAGCAAAACTTTGCGGAACGAACACATACTTACGACGAAGACCGACAATTACATGAGATGGTTTCTGGTGCTGCACGAGAGAGACCTAGTGAGACGATGTCCGTTTTTGCTGACACCATGAAAAGCATGATGGTAACCTTTCAGGACAGCTTACAAGCCATCATTAAAAGGATCGGTGACCTCTAGATCTCTTTGGCAGCAAAACAGGAACCACCATCTCAATCTTACAGACGACCATCTCACGAGACGACAAGGCAACAACTGTCAACGGTATCACGAGAGTCTTCCCCGGCACGACATGAAGAGGTGAGGCAACATTCCTTCCCGGATAGTGTAAGAAGGTCTGGGCTGCTTGTCAACAAGTAGGGGCTCAAATTCGATGGGACCGAGGACAAAACGTCAGTGGAAAGCTTCATATTTAGAATAGAAACACTGCAGCGGCAAAATGGTCTATCCGACAATTACCTCTTTACCTCCTCCTGTCGGGATATGCCGAAAAATGGTTCTGGCAATTCCTACAAAAAGTAAAAGTAGAGTTGCGTAGGCAGTTTGGGGATAACCCCATGGATCATGAAATCCTTAGATCCATAATGGACAGACGACAGCTTCCTCACGAAACGTTTGACGACTCTTACAGCGACATACGAACCCTGACCTTACAAATGAAACATGGTGAACATTACACGACAGAACATTAAAGACAGAGTCGCGACACTGATCTTCGGGTGTTCCATTACGAGCATCCAAGACCTAAAAGGTGAGTTGCGTAGGCAGTTGGGGATAACCACATGGATCATGAAATCCTTAGATCCATAATGGACAGACGACAGCTTCTTCACGAAACGTTTGACGACTCTTACAGCGACATACGAACCCTGACCTTACAAATGAAACATGGTGAACATTACACGACAGAACATTAAAGACATAGTCGCGACACTGATCTTCGGGTGTTCCATTACGAGCATCCAAGACCTAAAAGGCGAATTCCGTTGCGCCGAAAAACACTTGACAAACAGGGACAGTAAATTCAAACGCCACGTAACCGAACTGGACGAACACTTACATTACAGGACATCCGATGAGCAGCATAAGAACGAGGACTTGGGGATAGCTGCCCTCCACAAAAACAGATCACCCCGACAGACAACCCATACTTGGACGCAAAACCTCCCTCGACCAGACTTCAACACTACGCTACCAACTGATACAACAACAAATATATAGGACTGACGCAACCGACATGTCCATCCCACTTCCATTTCCTGACTTGCTTCAGCTGTGGTTAGGCAAGTATAACATTTTAATGCGCTAGGTGTCAGGGAAACTTGTAGGTCGGCGGGGCATCCGGGAGCCAACCGCCAATGAAAACCACCCTCCCGGAAAACTAGATCCCGTTAAGATCTTGAAGCGGGACCAGGCAACATAAAGACGTTAATCGCGAAGAAGAGTCTGCACCAAAGACTTCAAGAGTACGCGGAGGCTAGGAAAAGAATCTTTGGCGAGGAAGCGTCGATGTCCATAAAGAAGGGCAGAAATTACAAAAATTTTAGTAGACTAAGGGAAATGTGTGCATTAAATCGACGACGGAAGAGAAACATTCTAGAATCCGTGATAACAACAACTGACGACAATAGGCCTTACGCATAGGTAAACGTTGATGGAGAAGAGTTACTAGGCCTATTGGATAGTGGAGCATCAGTGAGTTGCTTAGGAAAAAAAGCTTTGGAGTTTCTTAAGCGACATAACGTCTCTATGACAAAGATGGGTTAGACTTTTGGAGGGCATTTAAAAGCGGCTCCGAATCTTACAGCCGAAATCGACGTGCCTGCACCCACAGAAGATCGAAAACCGGTCTAAGCACTCACTTCGGCACAATCACGCCAGCTGGAAGAGGTCAAGCAGTTGTTCCCTTCATTCGCGGTTATGGGATTGGGGAAGACTAAACTCGAACAGCATATCATCGAGGTGGATGACGAAAAGGTGCCCATTAAACAAAGACACTACCCAATCTCACCAGCGATTCAGAAGCTCTTATATGACGAGTTAGATCAGATGATTTCTTTGGGAGTCATCGAAGAGAGCAACAGTGCTTGGAGCTCGCCGGTTGTGCTCGTGAGAAAACCTGGCAAAAATAGACTGCCTGGACTCCAGAAAGGTAAACCCAGTAACAAAAAAAGACGCTTACCCACTTCCATACATTGAGGGACTTTTGAGCAGGCTACAGAACACCAGGTATGTATCTGGGATCGACCTGAAGGATGCCCAAATCAAGAGAGAATACAGCCTTCACAGTCCCAGGGCGGCCTTTGTATCAGTTCACGGTCATGCCGTTCGGTCTATGCAACGCTGCCCAGAGAATATGCCGGCTAATGGACAAAGTCATACCAGGTCGTTTGAGGGAATTTGTCTTTGTCTATCTCGATGACCTCTTGGCTTGCTCTCCAGATTTTGAACCCATCTTAGCTCGCTCAGGGAAGTAGCATCCTGCCTCAGGGAAGCGGGATTGACCATTAACGTCGAAAAAAGCAAATTTTGTTATCGCGAAATAAAATACCTGGGCTATATTGTTGGTGATGGCTGTCTGCAGACTCACCCAGACAAGGTTTCCGTGATCAATGAATTTCCGGTCCCCAGTAGCCCCAAGCAACTCCGTCGTTTCCTAGGAATGACAGGTTGGTACAGGCGATTTATTCCGAAATTCTCGGCACTGGCAGCTCCTATGACTGACTGCCTTAAAAAAGGACTGACTTTCAAAATGACTGACGAAGCGCTTAACGCGTTTGAAGAACTCAAGGTATCACTGGTGTCCGAACCGATACTGACAAATCCAGACTTTGCAAAACGTTTTTACATACAATGTGACGCATCGACGATAGGAGTAGGAGGCGTGATCTTCCAGATGGATGAAGAGGACAATGAACGGCCCATAGCATTCATGTCACAGAAACTTAATTCCGCCCAGCGAAATTATAGTGTAACGGAACTTGAGTGCTATGCTGCCGTTCTGTCTGTAAGGAAGTTTAGGGCCTGCGTTGAAGGACTCCCCTTCACGATAATAACCGATCACGCAAGTTTAAAGTGGCTGATGACCCAGAAGGATCTGTCTGGCCGCCTGGCTGGATGGAGCCTGAAACTTCAGGGCTTTAACTTCGAGATCGAGCGTCTTAAGGGAGTTCAAAACGTAGTCCCAGACACCCTTTCTCGCGTCCATGTGGAGGAACTCGCCACCGAAACTGACATACTACAGGTAGATCTGACCTCATCATCCTTTTCGTCAGAAGAATATAAGGAGTTATCACAGACAGTGACAGGCAAACAGGCCCAACTTCCAGACATTTGCGTTTCGGACGGATTTGTTTACAAACGGACTGACTTCAGTACAGGAGATGCCATACAAGAAGATAGGGCCTGGAAACTTTGAATTCCGAGGGAGTTGCGTGAAAGCCTCGTTTAATCGGCCCACAATTCTCCGTCCGCAGGTCACGTAGGCATACATAAGACCTTAGCTAGATTAAGAAGATTTTACTTTTGGCCAGGAATGGCTACTGACGTGCAGCATTGGGTGAAATGCTGCAAAATTTGTAAGTGCAATAAGCTTATCAATGTGATATCTCGCCCGCCGATGGGACGACATACGATCACTGAGCGACTTTTCCAATGGTTATATATAGATTTCCTTAGACCTTATCCTCGCACGAGAGATGGAAATACGCACATATTCATAGTGCTGGAGCACTTCAGCAAATATGTATTTCTAAAGAAGTGGTGAAGTATTTAGAAGAGACTGTGTTTCATACATTTAGTGTACCGGAATACGTCCATTCAGACAATGGAAAACAGTTTGTTTCCGAACGGTTAGATAACATTAAAAACAGGGACACAGAAGTTCTCACTAAGAGTGACAAGCTAGAACTTATCCGAAATAAAATCTTTGACAATCTAGTAATAGCACACGAGAAGACTGCTAGAGTATACAATACGTGGAGTAGGGAGGTGCAATACAAAGTAGGACAAATTATATACAGACGAAACTTCAAGCACAGTAACCAATCCTGAAGAAAGTTGGGAATTCCCTAAATGAAGTAGGAAATGTAAGTGGCGAAAAAGCCGGCGTATAGCACGCTAAGGACCTCCATGCTTAAGCAAACCTAATTTGGTTGTTACTTAAAAATTCGTCCGTGGTATAATCTTTTATATGAAGTTATACCCTGACGATATCGTTTAGATACACTTATTATGTATTATACGTTATCTTATCATCTAGTCACAATTTATTAATTTATTTATTTATATATTTATTACTTAGCTTACCTTGTTATGTCCTTTATGTTATTTATCTTATCTAGTATGTTCTTATTTATTTATACACATATAGAGTTTATTGAATTATTTTTTTTAGTTACACATATCAAAAAACATAGTAATACGCGCATGAAAGCGTACAGCAAAATTAGCCTGACTAATTCAGGGTATCAGGGGATTTGGCTCTTGCAACAAGTTGATTGGTCATAGGGTCGAGCAAAAATCAAGTGACCATTTTTTTTTACGAGGTCGTTTGCCTCGCGACCACTTGGTAAACGCCGTCGAGCCTGTTACGGTGCAGTGGAGAGAAAAAAAAAATTTAAACAAATTTCCGCTGGAGATTATAAGCCGGAATCTGTATGTAATACATGATCCCGACTTGCAAAATCCAGCAAAACAAACGAACACATTCACCTTGTCCAATTCATAAATCCTAGTCCTAAAAATAACCAACAATTAATATTTTTAATTTCATTTTATTAAAACATAAATACTAACCTGCCACTCCATCCAATTTCCCAGCGATCGTTTGACAGCTATGTTTATACCCTATCCTAAGGGTATATTAATTTTGACACATAGTTTGTAACACCCCTTAATATTCGTCGTAGACCCATAAAAGCATATATATTTATGATCAGGACCAAATCCTAAGACTATTTAGCAATGTCCGTCCGTCCGTCCGTCCGTCCGTCCGTCCGTATCAACTTTTGAGGCCTTTAAAGTTATGCTAGGAGGCTGAAATTTGGAGCATATACTCCCTAGGGTCCCGAAATGGTAAAGTGGTAAAAGTTTTTAAATCCGCCTACTGCCACGCCCACAATTTAGAAAAAACCGTTTTAAGGCTTAAGTTAGAGAGATAAAGTTGTAAAACCTTCACAAGATATGTAGGTACTGCCTACCTTTATAAATTTGTCATATAAAGTTTTTTGCCACGCCTACTTTTTGTGGGCGTTTTTCACTAAAATGCTGTTTTCTTTGAAAATTTTCATAGAAATCGAAAAAAAATGTTTAACAATATATTTAGCCAATATTTTTTCCAATATATTGCCCATACAAAGTTTTTAGCCACGCCCACTTTTTGGGGGCGTTTTTTCAAAAAAAATATTTTCTTTTTCTTTAAATTTCACAGAATGAAATAAAATGCTATTCATCATCTTCCTAATGCTTTTTTTCTTTGGGGTACATAGGGATAAGGATAGGGTATCATACTGTTCGCCCCAAGCGGACTGTAGCCTTTCCTTGTGTTTTTTTTTTGTTTTTACACTTTCTCAATTTCTCCCATCCTTCTTCTCTCCATTTCCTACCAAAATTTCAATTTACCAACTGAATTTGAACAGAGACTCGAACCACCTTTTTATACCCTATCCTAAGGGTATATTAATTTTGACACATAGTTTGTAACACCCCTTAATATTCGTCGTAGACCCATAAAAGTATATATATTTATGATCAGGACCAAATCCTAAGACTATTTAGCAATGTCCGTCCGTCCGTCCGTATCAACTTTTGAGGCCTTTAAAGTCATGCTAGGAGGCTGAAATTTGGAGCGTATACTCCCTAGGGTCCCGAAATGGTAAAGTGTTAAAAGTTTTTAAATCCGCCCACTGCCACGCCCACAATTTAGAAAAAACCGTTTTAAGGCTTAAGTTAGAGAGATAAAGTTGTAAAACCTTCACAAGATATGTAGGTACCTTTATAAATTTGTCATATAAAGTTTTTTTGCCACGCCTACTTTTTGTGGGCGTTTTTCACTAAAATGCTGTTTTCTTTGAAAATTTTCATAGAAATCGAAAAAAAAATGTTTAACAATATATTTAGCAAATATTTTTTCCAATATATCGCCCATACAAAGTTTTTGGCCACGCCCACTTTTTGGGGGCGTTTTTTCAAAAAAATATTTTTTTTTTCTATAAATTTCATAGAATGAAATAAAATGCTATCTATCATCTTCCTTATGAATTTTTTCTTTGGGGTACATAGGGATAAGGATAGGATAGGGTATCATACTGTTCGCCCCAATCGGACTGTAGCCTTTCCTTATGTTTTAAAAGGTATTCGTTTTTGTATTTATTAGTTATGTGATTTGTAGGTTTATGTATTTATTTTTGTAAATCATTATTGGAAGAAGGGATCTTTTATTTCTTCCAATATCAGTAGTCGCAGAATGTAAAAGGGAAATTAGAAAAGGGTGAGAGACAAAGTAAAAGGAGTACGAATAGGTGAAAATGAGTAGAAGAAAAAAAAACAATGCAAGGGGTAATTTTGACGAAGGCAACGAAGTCAATTATGTGGTCAATGCCCTTGACAATAAAATTGGCTTTGTGCTTTCGTCCACAGCTGACGCAATATCACAGTGGTGCATATTTTTTGAAACAAAAACAGAAATTTTTTTCCTGAGAAAAAAAAAGAAAAGTAATCATTTTCGAAATCGAAATAAATAAAATCCTGGGTGAGTCAGTATTATTTGGAAATTTTATAAAATATTTCAACGCTCTCATATACATACATGTATATATAAGTATCCAGGTGGGAGGAGAATCTGTTAGACAGTCGCAGCAGAGTAGAGTATATAGTATATGCCATAGGCAAATTTAAATTAGGAGCTTTCTCATTCAGGTCTTGGGGCTTGAATTTGGGCTTCCACTGGTTGGGAGCACCCAAACCTCTTACCTTGCCGGGTTAACGGATAGGTCGCGGTTTTACGGCCAAAGAGCCGCAACCGACCGAAATACAAAAAGCAACAACAACAAAACTAACAACACTTGTAATTTCAATCAGACACTTTTAAACGTTTTAATCAGAAACACACAACAACAACAACGACAGTGGACGTTTTTTTTTTGGTGCGCGAGTGCTTTGGCTCCGGCAAATTCTGCAGCCTTAAAAAACAACAACAAAACAATTATTTTTTTTGGTTTTTGAATTTCTGTTTTTTTTAATTTAATTTAAGTGCTTCCCCTTTAATTAGTTTTAAATTTCATTATTTTTTTTTATTTTCTATTTAATTAAGTTTAATTTAGTTATGCTTTTGCACACTTGTTTGTTGTTGTTGTTTTTTTTTTGTGTGTGCAAACTGACCGCGGAGCGATTTTAAAATGTGTGTGCACGGTGGCAGATCGACACTCTTAACGGCTGCTCTTAACTTTTGTTTTGTGCGCGTTAAGACCGAATTGGCCCAACATTATTTCGGACCTCTTCAGTGCTGGTACCAGGACTTCAGGGGACGTTTAAAAAACCGTGAGTAGCTTTAGTTTTTATACTCTATCCTAAGGGTATATTAATTTTGACACATTGTTTGTAACACCCGTAGACCCATAAAAGTATAAATATTTATGATCAGGACCAAATCCTAAGACTATCTAGCAATGTCCATCCGTCCGTCCGTACGCAATTTTTAGGCCTTTAAAATTAAGCTAGGAAGCTGAAATTTGGACCACATATTCCCTAGGGCTCCGAAATGGTTAAGTGAATATGCCCACTGCCACGCCCACAATTTAGAAAAAACCGTTTTAAAGCTAAAGTTAGAGAGATAGAGTGCTACAACCTTTACAAGATATGTAGGCACTGCCCTCCTTTATAAGTTTGTCATATAAAGTTTTTTGTCGCGCCTACTTTTTGTGGGCGTTTTTGACTAAAATGCTGTTTTCTTCGAAAATTTTCACAGAAAGCGAAAAAAACTGTTTAACAAAATATTTACCCAATATTTTTTCCCACATATCGCCCATACAAAGTTTTTGGCCACGCCCAGTTTTTGGGGTCGTTTTTTCAAAAAAACTTTTTTTTTTTAATTAATAGAACTAAATAAAATGCTATCGATCATTTCCTAATGCTTTTTTCTTTGGGGCATATAGGGATATGGATAGGGCATCATACTGTTCGCCTCAAGCGGTCTTTAGCCTTTCCTTATGTTTTATTTTAATTTTAAATTTTAGTTTTTTAGTAGCTTTTAAGCGCAGAATATTATTTTATTTTTTTTGTATAATATTGGATTCCCTTTTTTTGATAGTTTTTAAATTTTTCTAATAAAATTTGGAATGCCAGTTCGGCCTAGAATTAAATTTTGGAGCGTTTTTGTGCACATAATGATGAGCGGTTAGATTTTGCTTACGCGACTGGTGTGTGAACGGCTGTGAAGGCAAAATAACGTTTCTAGATCAATCTCATCTGATGACAGTTCTTGTTGTCCCAGATGACATTATTCCAGTACCCCTACTATTGGGGCGATTTTTTTTAATGAAATTCAGTATTCGTTTATGTTCAGTAAAAAAAATCAATAAATATATTGTCACTTGAAGTTGAAAAAGTAAATTTAATAAATGCAGACAAAAATAAAGAGTTGTGTTTCTGCTCATTCGTTTCGGACATTTCGGAAAACTTAGCTTTAGCGACCATTGACTCGTCACCGCTTGCATTCATAGATGAATCCGAAAGGGCAAAGATTTTGATAAAGAAAGTAGGTGGTTGTAAACATGACTGTGACGAAAAAGTTTTATTGGAAGGATTATCCAAAATTATGACAATCGGCCCTAAGAATGGAAGAGGTCCATCGATTAAGGCATGTTGTTTTGAAAAACTATCTTCAACCCAGAATAGAAGATTCTAAAAAATACACCTCATTTTTGACGCCGGATGGGCAATTTGAATATAACCGTATGCCATTCGGGTTAAGGAACGCTCCTTCAGTATTCCAGCCGTACATACGTTGTGCTCTGCGAGATTTTATTGAATCAACAAAAATTATTGTTTACCTAGACGACATTTCTGTAGCTACAAGCGATTTTGAGTCCCATATTGAACCGCTGACCGAAGTTCTACGAAGACTTGTTAAGCTTGGATTTGAGTTAAATTGAAAAAAAATGTAAATTTGCGTACAAAACGGTGAATTCTTTAGGGTATTCTGTGAAAAAAAAATGGTAATAAAAAAATTAATCGCATGTACAGGCACTGTCACGATACTCTATGCCAACGAATTTTAAACAGGTTAGGTTCTAGGAACAGGATATTTTCTGAAGTTTGTTGCAAATTACGCGACAATAGCACATCCTCCGCGGCGTTTGTTGAAAGGTGGGGTTAAGTTTGAAATAGATGAGAGTCGTAAACATGCATTCAACGAGCTGAAGGACAAGCTCATGTCATCACCTGTTTTATCTATTTATGACCCGGAAAAAGAGACGAAACTTTACCATTATACATGCACTCGATCGCTTTGACAGTTACTTAAGAGGAATCTAATTTAAAATAGTAACCGTCTGTAATGCACTCGCCCTTACGTTAAGCAAGAAAAACATATGTCCGAAGATAGCCAGATGGGTCTTAATGTTAGAATATTACGATTATAAAATTCAGCACCGAAGTGGTATAATAGTGGGTCACGTCGATGCATTGACTCCATGTTATAACATCAATCGCCGAACCCGAAGATTTGCAGGCTAAAGTTTTAGGACGATTGGTCGCCGCCGTTTCCGAAGAGGAGAATATTTCAACTGACAATGACAGTTTTATTGATGAAAATAGTCCCACCGATGATGATGTTTCCACGGAGGAGAGTATTTCCACCGAGCAAGCTGGATACGAGTTAAGTGATGGATTACTTTTTCCGAAAAACAAGGCTAATACTTTGCTGCTATATGTGCGAACCGAATTTTATACGTCTAGTACATGAGAAAATCTGTCATATGGGTATCGAGAAGACATACAAAGAGCTAAGAAGAATTACTGGTTTAAGAGACTGAAAGACAAAACCGAAAGCTATGTTAAGAATTGCCTTCGCTGTATTATGTGCTCCCCTCCAGCACGAATTATTGAAAATAACCTTTACAGCATCCCAAGGAAGCCCATTCTATTCGACACCCTTCACGTTTGACCACTACCTTCGTTAAGTTCAGTATGCTGTGAAATCAACCAGCACGAAAGAGGTAATCGCATGTTAAGACAAATATTTAATCAGCTACAGTAGGCCGCGTCGTATAGTCAGTGACCTGGGATCACATTACACTTCGTTGCAATTTAGTCCATCTGTTGGAAAGAAATGTCGACCATGTTAGAATCGCAGTTGCATCTGCTCAAGCGAATAGCCAGGTGAAAAGAGTGAACTGCTTAACCATGCAAATTGATCAACGATGTTAGTAAACATAGAGTTTGCCATGAACAATACAACCCATTGTAGTACCAAACAAACACCGAGCATGCTACTCTTCAGAGTCAATCAGCGGGGTAGATGATAGACCGGCTAACAGACTTTTTGCAGGAGAAGCAACCAGAATCATTACGAAACTTGGAAGAGATACGAATGAATGCATCAACTGCCATTCAAAAGACACAAGACAACAACTTAAAATACTTTTTGGAAAGAAAAGGATATATTTTAAAGAAGACTACGTAGTTATTCGACATTTTGATACAACAGTTGGTACAAATAAAAAATTCAATGCAAAGTACCGAGGTCCTTACGTTGTTCACAAGGTATTTCCCAATGACAGGTATGTCATCCCTGATGTAGATAATTGTCAGATCAGCCAATTGCCTTATGACGGCGTGGTAGAATCTTCGCGCATGAGGAAATGGTTGGTGCAGTAGGGATCGAGTCATGGTTATAAGTTATTTTTGGCAATACTATTTATTCCATTTAGGTCAATCGAAAACTTCAGGACGGCCGAGTTGTAGCATATTATAATATAATATAGTAGATTAAAGTATTTGTAGTATATCATCAATTTGCAAATAGTATAAACACCCTGTAATCTAAAATCTTTATTACGTCCTGTACTTTGAAATGTCAACTGGAAATAAACTGGCCTGAGAGAAAAAAGGAAGATAATTAAAAGACACGGAAAAAGGCGGTCGTATTAATTAAATCGCGCTCCATCCATTCTTAATTAATGGACAAATTCGGCTATAATTGGAAAAAATTTCGTCGAACACAAATTCGATCGACTGGGTAGGACGAGCAATATTGGGTGAGATTATTAAACCATAGGAAAGGTCGGATGAAGACGCATCGTCTTATATATAGGTCAAAATTCAATTCGAAGTAAAAGTGGTCCAAATCGCATTATAATTAAGGCAGTTGAAATTAAAGGGCTTTAAAACTAAACTACTTACCCTATCAAAACTAGGGAAAGCATACAGAAAAAGCCTTATAAATAATAAAACCCTACTCGCTCGTTAACTCATGTTTTAGATTAAATGGTTCTTCCTACAATAACTAAAGGTGTGATTAGAGGGTCATCATCAGAAATTCATCCGGATAACAAGTTTGGATGACCGTCTGGTCGCACCTTAACTGACTGTTTTCCTGAAAAATAAGCTTGAAAACGACATCACTGACATCAACTTTCCTAAAATGTTTTACATTCCGGCTAACATCTGACATATCCAAATAAAAAAATTACAAATTTCTACAAACTATGAAATAAAATTGTGGAAAAATGTTGTTTAAATCAAATGGAGTAGAGAAAAAACTTTTACTTACGCGATAAGACAACTTTTTCTATTAATTATTCCAATAACACTTGGGAAATGGATTTCGCATATCCACAGGAATGTGTCCACCTTTTTTATTCCCATCAATGTCTTCCTTTACTAGGGCAATTAGTTTCAACATATTTGGTCTTGAGAACCTGTTTTTTTTTTAAATGCAGTATTTTCCAAATTTGTAAAAAGATTTATTTGCTTTATACACTTTTCTTTGGCGTGATGTAGGTCTAATATCATCTTCAAACATTTTTATATTATTAAGAAGGTTTATAACTGCATAAGCCATTTTTTTGACTACATAAGGAAAAAACAGTTAACTATTTTAATGTATAAATTAAAAATTATACAGATTTTTTTTTTGTGTTTCTATACTGTTGCAACACCCAAATTAAAAATAATTTGCACAAAAACCTTTTATTTTTCAGTCGAGCAAAATTATTTCAAAGTTATCAACTTGTTAAACAACCTACATCAGTGAGTTAGTTTTTGATAGCGGATAAATCCTAAAAAAATGATTATTAATAAGAAATTGAGTTTAACTACTGAACTAACAGTGTTAAAACGGTATTTTTTATGAGTCTGATAACCTTTATGTGAAAAACTTTGAAGAATATTTAATTTCTTTTATTGTGTAGAAAAAAAAGAATATAAGTCAAGACACAAATCATATTTTCAATTTGATGACAAAGAAGCAAAACGTGTTTTTATGTGTTTTTTTTTTTCTTCTTCTGTAAAATTAGCATTTAAGGAGTGAGCCGGTTTACGCTCTAAGCTCACGATTATTTTGGGTAATAGTATCAGTGAAGGATTTCTTATCCTTTATAACTATTTAAAAAAATAATTTTTAGAAACTCCCACAGGTTCTTAATATCAAAACGCAAGTTTACATAATTTAATTTCACATTTATTTCCAATGAGTTCCGAATTAAGACTAACTTTATCAGATCAAAATTATTCACAAAGCAATTTTTCCTAAAGCTATAAAAATGCTGATCTGCAGTTCCCATGCAGATCCACCACACCTTATGCGCCTTGGATCAGGGTTCCCGATGGGAATGTCTTCCAGGTATGAAGCGGATGCGCGTGTGCATCGTTTGCATTTTTTGTAGGTTGGGTCGAGATCCGATCTGCGTCCCGCAGATCATTCGATTGCCTGGGCAATGAACTCTGACTTCCTTCGGGTTGTCGTGGCAAAGGACGTGGAGTTGGTCTTCGACGATAGAATAGGTGGAGCGCTGGGATATTGATTTTTCCGTACTTTTTTCTCCAGAATATGTAGAAGGTGGTAATGACAGCTATAATGATCAAAATTTCTGTAATGATAGAAGAGTTTAGGTTTCTATTTAAAACGTCAATGAGCTTGATGTTCCTCGTGCTAAGGTCATGCACGTATTCGAAGTTAGGTTTAACCCTGGAAGTGCCTGCGGGCTAAAAGCGACTTTGTTGTAGTATGTCTTCTCGTTTATAAGGACTGTGTCATTGTCCAGTTGTATGAGGTAGCTACCTACAAACGGAATAGATGAATTTTTATTTAAAATTGTCCCATTCAAGTTTGTCAAGAACATTGTGTTTTCTCCGATAAGTTCCACAATTTCTGCATTCATTGTCCTGGAATCGCAAGTCGCATTACCACCCTTGAGGATTCTGGGTAAGCAAGAGTCTTCCGGTAGTTCTTAGAGAACGACCTCCTCGCAAACGGATGTGTTAGTTATGTTAAGATTTTTGGGTTACATCTTGGGCCATCTTTTTATTTTTTGCTTTATCATTTTAAATAATGGTACCTGCCATACCATTTTTTGGAGGAAATAACTTATTACTATTTTTCTACAAAATGGTTCCAGGATTTTGGTCTTTTTTTGAACTAAGGATACTTGGGATGGGGCCAAAAATACTGCATACTCGGTTTTTGGAAAAAAATCGAAAAAAACCGCTAATATCTCGAGAACTAACAAAGCGAACTCCAAAATTTATTTTGTTTTTTTTTATTCTATTAAGTCGAATAAATTTGCATTCTTCGATCTTTTAACTTATTATTTTTCCATGTAACGTTTTTCTTAAATTTAAATTAAATTCGTTTTCTTAAAACCGGCTCTAACGCTTTGGATAATATTTGGTATTTTGAACGATTATGTTAAATTGTCCAATGTGTGAAACTACATTACAATCGTAGATGCCGTTTTTGAGAAAATCTAATTTTTCAAAACCTATAAAGTGATTTAAATAAATTCGTCACCATTCCTTTTCGAAACACTTGGACATTCAAAAACGCACCGAGAAAGTGTGGTATGATGCAGTCGTGCGCTTTATTTTATTATTATTTACGCGCACAAAAAGGGATTTTGAGTACCCTTATAATGAAGTGACATAGTGCGGATATTAAGGAAGTGGAAGATAAGAGAAAGGGAGATATCGATGAACATTGGCTTATAATGTCTGTAAACTGTAATGTGCCGAAAAAACAGACCGTGGTAGAGCATTCGACATTCGTATTGTACGGTTAAGAAACGAACCCTTGTATTCCACTATCCGTCCGAATATAGGCTTAAGGGTGAGCTGATGTGCATTCCTGGCATGGCGGTTGAACTGCTGTAGGGGTGGAATGCAACTGGCTATCTCGTTCGAGCACTAATGTTGGAAATAGCGATAAAACAAAGATAGGTAGGAGACGTTGGGACGATAACTAAGAGAGCGATTTTGCTATGTCTCTATCACCAACAAGTTTGACCGTAAACCAAAATCCAAATATATTAATGATGCACCAGACCAGATATGAGCGTTGTACTTAAGTTTTGGGCGAATAAACGCATAGAAATTTCGCAGCGTTCCTGGTGACGTCGAATATGTGGTCTTTTCAACGAAGTTCGTCGTTAACACACATATGGAAAGCCTTCCAGTTTTAGCGATGCAAGTGCCATTCATGGATAATGGCAAAGTATTGTGGTTTTGCTTAAATGAAAGAAGACAGCATTGAGTTTTGGAAGCATTAAATTCTACTCTATTGGTTGGAACTTGACAGTATTCTTAGGTGGGGTAAATACATAATAATGCTGTCAAGGTCAGAATTTAATGAGCTTAGCAAACTTTGCCGTTCCAGCACCCCGCCTGAAGATGAGGGACGTTAATCCGAAAACGAATAAGCGAAGCTAAGGGTACTGTCATCAGCGAAGGAATGGATTGGATTAGGAGTAACAGACAGTAGAAGATTGATAAATATGAGGGAGAGTGTCGGAGACAAAACGGAGCTGTGAGGGACAGCACCAACTATTTGGTAAGTTGCAGACTTGAAACTGTCCAAAACAACTAGAATTGAACGGTCCGAAAGCTAATTTCTAATCCATTGAAGAATGGCATCATCGATTCTATATGCACCCATTTTCGACAAAAGAGCTTCATGCCAAACTCTGTCAAATACCTTTCAAATATCAAGCGCAGCGACCTTAGTTTCATCACTACGATGAATGGTTCTACTTTTCGGTTAGATAGGTCATCAAATCACCAGTGAATCTGTTGCTCCGAAAACCGTACTGCCGGTTTATCAGCTTTTCCATGACCTTGGAAAGAAGAGACGTAAGTGCAATTGGCCGATAGAAGGAGAGGAGGGAAGATTCACTTTATTTAGGGACTGGCTGTACAAGTGTTGTTTTTCATCTTCTCGGGAAGTGCCCTGAAGAATAGGACAGATAGAAAAGCTTACCCAGTGGTTTTGCCAGCGTGGAAGAACACGTCTTCAGAACGATAGGGGAAATACCATCTGGACCAGCCGATTTGTATATATTAAGATCGTGAAATGCTCTTGCCACAGTACGGGTGCAAAAATAGATTGTCCCCATAGATAATTCAACGCGATCGAGCACAGAGGGAGATCAAGCATAACCTGGAAGCGTTGAGCTAGCTCGAAAATGAGCAGCAAGCAGATTGGCCTTATCAGAAGAGCAGACAGCTGGAGTGTCATTGCAAATGAGTGTCAGGATAAATGTTGAGACCGAATTCTTAATATACTTAACAAACGACCAAAAGATCTTACTACAATGGGGACTTTGCAGTATTTTTTGTCTCAACTTTTGGTCGTAGGAGAATTAAACATGATTAATAAGGGGACCTGCAGTCATTTCTGGCTCGTTTGAGCCGAAAACTAACCTCCTTAGCCCTAAAAGCTTTTTTACAGCTCAAGTCACACCACGCGCTTTCCTTAGGTTTGATATCCTTTATCCAGTTAGGGATAACGCTTTTCATACCCAGGTGAATTGTATTTGTAATTATATCGGCAGCGGCACCAACGTCGTTGATGAGGAAGCACAACGACTAGTTAAGACTCCTAAAGAAGCCGTTTAAAGCTTCCGAATTGGCTTTCTCGTTTTGCCATGCGGTTCTTTTAGGAGCTTGTTCTTTAACTGTGTGGTTGGAGTACGAGAAATTCGACGATATGATACAATGGTCTGACGAACCTTGAGGCGATAATACATTTAAATTGTATTTATCAGGGTGAGAGGAAAGAAACAAGTCCAGAGTGTTGGCGTTTTTACAGATCCTTTCGTTAGCTTCCCAAAGCAAATCACCGCAGGTGTTATATCCATACGATGAATTGTTTTATTCCACTAACAAAATATACAAACCGCCACCAGCTATTCGCCAGATGAAACTTTACCCAACCATAGCAAATGCACGCGTAAGAACAGGACACCTGCTATACCAAAGCAAAGCAGCAGAATTCACTTTTCTTCACACTGGGGTTTTATTTATACCCTATCCTAATGGTATATTAATTTTGACTAATAGTTTGCAACACCCCTTAATATTCGTCGGAGACCCATAAAAGTATATATATTTATGATCATGACCAAAACCTAAGACTATTTAGCAATGTCCATCCGTCCGTAACCAATTTTTAGGCCTTTAAATTAAAGCTAGGAAATTAGTTGCAGACTTGACTGCAGACTTGAGACTGTCCAAAACAACTAGAATTGAACGGTCCGAAAGCTAATTTCTAATCCATTGAAGAATGGCATCATCGATTCTATATGCACCCATTTTCGACAAAAGAGCTTCATGCCAAACTCTGTCAAATACCTTTCAAATATCAAGCGCAGCGACCTTACTTTCATCACTACGATGAATGGTTCTACTTTTCGGTTAGATAGGTCATCAAATCACCAGTCGATCTGTTGCTCCGAAAACCGTACTGCCGGTTTATCAGCTTTTCCATGACCTTGGAAAGAAGAGACGTAAGTGCAATTAGCCGATAGAAGGAGAGGAGGGAAGATTCACTTTATTTAGGGACTGGCTGGACAAGTGTTGTTTTTCATCTTCTCGGGAAGTGCCCTGAAGAATAGGACAGATAGAAAAGCTTACTCAGTGGTTTTGCCAGCGTGGAAGAACACGTCTTCAGAACGATAGGGGAAATACCATCTGGACCAGCCGATTTGTATATATTAAGATCGTGAAATGCTCTTGCCACAGTACGGGTGCGAAAATAGATTGTCCCCATAGATAATTCAACGCGATCGATCACAGAGGGAGATCAAACATAACCTGGAAGCGTTGAGCTAGCTCGAAAATGAGCAGCAAGCAGATTGGCCTTATCAGAAGAGCAGACAGCTGGAGTGTCATTGCAAATGAGTGTCAGGATAGATGTTGAGACCGAATTCTTAATATACTTAACAAACGACCAAAAGATCTTACTACAATGGGGACTTTGCAGTATTTTTTGCCTCAACTTTTGGTCGTAGGAGAATTAAACATGATTAATAAGGGGACCTGCAGTCATTTCTGGCTCGTTTGAGCCGAAAACTAACCTCCTTAGCCCTAAAAGCTTTTTTACAGCTCAAGTCACACCACGCGCTTTCCTTAGGTTTGATACCCTTTATCCAGTTAGGGATAACGCGTTTCATACCCAGGTGAATTGTAATTGTATTTATATCGGCAGCGGCACCAACGTCGTTGATGAGGAAGCACAACGACTAGTTAAGACTCCTAAAGAAGCCGTTTAAAGCTTCCGAATTGGCTTTCTCGTTTTGCCATGCGGTTCTTTTAGGAGCTTGTTCTTTAACTGTGTGGTTGGAGTACGAGAAATTCGACGATATGATACAATGGTCTGACGAACCTTGAGGCGATAATACATTTAAATTGTATTTATCAGGGTGAGAGGAAAGAAACAAGTCCAGAGTGTTGGCGTTTTTACAGATCCTTTCGTTAGCTTCCCAAAGCAAATCACCGCAGGTGTTATGTCCATACGATGAATTGTTTTATTCCACTAACAAAATATACAAACCGCCACCAGCTATTCTCCAGATGAAACTTTACCCAACCATAGCAAATGCACGCGTAAGAACAGGACACTTGCTATACCAAAGCAAAGCAGCAGAATTCACTTTTCTTCACACTGGGGTTTTATTTATACCCTATCCTAATGGTATATTAATTTTGACTAATAGTTTGCAATACCCCTTAATATTCGTCGGAGACCCATAAAAGTATATATATTTATGATTATGACCAAAACCTAAGACTATTTAGCAATGTCCATCCGTCCGTAACCAATTTGTAGGCCTTTAAATTAAAGCTAGGAAATTAGTTGCAGACTTGACTGCAGACTTGAGACTGTCCAAAAAAACTAGAATTGAACGGTCCGAAAGCTAATTTCTAATCCATTGAAGAATGGCATCATCGATTCTATATGCACCCATTTTCGACAAAAGAGCTTCATGCCAAACTCTGTCAAATACCTTTCAAATATCAAGCGCAGCGACCTTACTTTCATCACTACGATGAATGGTTCTACTTTTCGGTTAGATAGGTCATCAAATCACCAGTCGATCTGTTGCTCCGAAAACCGTACTGCCGGTTTATCAGCTTTTCCATGACCTTGGAAAGAAGAGACGTAAGTGCAATTAGCCGATAGAAGGAGAGGAGGGAAGATTCACTTTATTTAGGGACTGGCTGGACAAGTGTTGTTTTTCATCTTCTCGGGAAGTGCCCTGAAGAATAGGACAGATAGAAAAGCTTACTCAGTGGTTTTGCCAGCGTGGAAGAACACGTCTTCAGAACGATAGGGGAAATACCATCTAGACCAGCCGATTTGTATATATTAAGATCGTGAAATGCTCTTGCCACAGTACGGGTGCGAAAATAGATTGTCCCCATAGATAATTCAACGCGATCGATCACAGAGGGAGATCAAGCATAACCTGGAAGCGTTGAGCTAGCTCGAAAATGAGCAGCAAGCAGATTGGCCTTATCAGAAGAGCAGACAGCTGGAGTGTCATTGCAAATGAGTGTCAGGATGGATGTTGAGACCGAATTCTTAATATACTTAACAAACGACCAAAAGATCTTACTACAATGGGGACTTTGCAGTATTTTTTGCCTCAACTTTTGGTCGTAGGAGAATTAAACATGATTAATAAGGGGACCTGCAGTCATTTCTGGCTCGTTTGAGCCGAAAACTAACCTCCTTAGCCCTAAAAGCTTTTTTACAGCTCAAGTCACACCACGCGCTTTCCTTAGGTTTGATACCCTTTATCCAGTTAGGGATAACGCGTTTCATACCCAGGTTAAAAGTAATTGTATTTATATCGGCAGCGGCACCAACGTCGTTGATGAGGAAGCACAACGACTAGTTAAGACTCCTAAAGAAGCCGTTTAAAGCTTCCGAATTGGCTTTCTCGTTTTGCCATGCGGTTCTTTTAGGAGCTTGTTCTTTAACTGTGTGGTTGGAGTACGAGAAATTCGACGATATGATACAATGGTCTGACGAACCTTGAGGCGATAATACATTTAAATTGTATTTATCAGGGTGAGAGGAAAGAAACAAGTCCAGAGTGTTGGCGTTTTTACAGATCCTTTCGTTAGCTTCCCAAAGCAAATCACCGCAGGTGTTATGTCCATACGATGAATTGTTTTATTCCACTAACAAAATATACAAACCGCCACCAGCTATTCTCCAGATGAAACTTTACCCAACCATAGCAAATGCACGCGTAAGAACAGGACACTTGCTATACCAAAGCAAAGCAGCAGAATTCACTTTTCTTCACACTGGGGTTTTATTTATACCCTATCCTAATGGTATATTAATTTTGACTAATAGTTTGCAACACCCCTTAATATTCGTCGGAGACCCATAAAAGTATATATATTTATGATTATGACCAAAACCTAAGACTATTTAGCAATGTCCATCCGTCCGTAACCAATTTGTAGGCCTTTAAATTAAAGCTAGGAAATTAGTTGCAGACTTGACTGCAGACTTGAGACTGTCCAAAAAAACTAGAATTGAACGGTCCGAAAGCTAATTTCTAATCCATTGAAGAATGGCATCATCGATTCTATATGCACCCATTTTCGACAAAAGAGCTTCATGCCAAACTCTGTCAAATACCTTTCAAATATCAAGCGCAGCGACCTTACTTTCATCACTACGATGAATGGTTCTACTTTTCGGTTAGATAGGTCATCAAATCACCAGTCGATCTGTTGCTCCGAAAACCGTACTGCCGGTTTATCAGCTTTTCCATGACCTTGGAAAGAAGAGACGTAAGTGCAATTAGCCGATAGAAGGAGAGGAGGGAAGATTCACTTTATTTAGGGACTGGCTGGACAAGTGTTGTTTTTCATCTTCTCGGGAAGTGCCCTGAAGAATAGGACAGATAGAAAAGCTTACTCAGTGGTTTTGCCAGCGTGGAAGAACACGTCTTCAGAACGATAGGGGAAATACCATCTGGACCAGCCGATTTGTATATATTAAGATCGTGAAATGCTCTTGCCACAGTACGGGTGCGAAAATAGATTGTCCCCATAGATAATTCAACGCGATCGATCACAGAGGGAGATCAAGCATAACCTGGAAGCGTTGAGCTAGCTCGAAAATGAGCAGCAAGCAGATTGACCTTATCAGAAGAGCAGACAGCTGGAGTGTCATTGCAAATGAGTGTCAGGATAGATGTTGAGATCGAATTCTTAATATACTTAACAAACGACCAAAAGATCTTACTACAATGGGGACTTTGCAGTATTTTTTGCCTCAACGTTTGGTCGTAGGAGAATTAAACATGATTAATAAGGGGACCTGCAGTCATTTCTGGCTCGTTTGAGCCGAAAACTAACCTCCTTAGCCCTAAAAGCTTTTTTACAGCTCAAGTCACACCACGCGCTTTCCTTAGGTTTGATACCCTTTATCCAGTTAGGGATAACGCGTTTCATACCCAGGTGAATTGTAATTGTAATTATATCGGCAGCGGCACCAACGTCGTTGATGAGGAAGCACAACGACTAGTTAAGACTCCTAAAGAAGCCGTTTAAAGCTTCCGAATTGGCTTTCTCGTTTTGCCATGCGGTTCTTTTAGGAGCTTGTTCTTTAACTGTGTGGTTGGAGTACGAGAAATTCGACGATATGATACAATGGTCTGACGAACCTTGAGGCGATAATACATTTAAATTGTATTTATCAGGGTGAGAGGAAAGAAACAAGTCCAGAGTGTTGGCGTTTTTACAGATCCTTTCGTTAGCTTCCCAAAGCAAATCACCGCAGGTGTTATGTCCATACGATGAATTGTTTTATTCCACTAACAAAATATACAAACCGCCACCAGCTATTCGCCAGATGAAACTTTACCCAACCATAGCAAATGCACGCGTAAGAACAGGTCACTTGCTATACCAAAGCAAAGCAGCAGAATTCACTTTTCTTCACACTGGGGTTTTATTTATACCCTATCCTAATGGTATATTAATTTTGACTAATAGTTTGCAACACCCCTTAATATTCGTCGGAGACCCATAAAAGTATATATATTTATGATCATGACCAAAACCTAAGACTATTTAGCAATGTCCATCCGTCCGTAACCAATTTTTAGGCCTTTAAATTAAAGCTAGGAAGCTGAAATTTGGAACATGTACTCCCTAGGGTCACGAGATGGTAGAGTGTACAATTTATTTAAAGCTAGGAAGCTGAAATTTGGAACATATGCTCCGTAGGGTCCCGAAGTGGTAGAGTGTACAATTTTGATACGCCCTCTGCCACGCCTCTTTGAAAGCTAAAGTTAGAGAGATAGAGTCTTCCAACCTTTACAAGATAGGTATGCGCTGCCCTCCTTCATAAGTTTTTCATTTAAATTTTTTGCTACACATGAAATAAAATGCTACCCGTCATGTTCTTGACGCTTTTTTCTTTAGGGCATATACGGATATGGATAGGGTATCATACTGTACGCCCCAAGGGCACTGTAGCCGTTCCTTATGTTTTTATACCCTATCCTAAGGGTATATTAATTTTGACACATAGTTTGTAACACCCCTTAATATTCGTCGTAGACCCATAAAAGTATATATATTTATGATCAGGACCAAATCCTAAGACTATTTAGCAATGTCCGTCCGTCCGTCCGTATCAACTTTTGGGGCCCTTAAATGTATGCTAGGAAGCTGAAATTTAGGGAATATACTCCCTAGGGTCCCGAAATGGTAAAGTGTTAAAAGTTCTTGAATCCGCCCACTGCCACGCCCACAAATTAGGAAAAACCGTTTTAGGGCTAAAGTTAGAGAGATAGAGTGTTAGAACCTTCACAAGGTATGTAGGCTCTGCCCTACTTTATAAGTCTGTCATATAAATTTTTTTGCCACGCCTACATTTTGTAGGCGTTTTTCACTAAAATGCTGTTTTATTCAAAAATTTTCATGGAAAGCGATAAAAAAATTTTAACAAGATATTTAGCCAATATTTTTTCCCACATATCGCCCCCAGCCATGCCCAGTTTTTGTGGGCGTTTTTTCAAAAAATATTTTTTTTCTAAATTTAAAAGAATGAAATAAAATGCATATAGGGATATGGATAGGGTATCATACTGTTCGCCATAAGCGGACTGTAGCCTTTCCTTATGTTTTTATACCATATCCTAAGGGTATATTAATTTTGACACATAGTTTGTAACACCCCTTAATATTCGCCGAAGACCCATAAAAGTATATATATTTATGATCAGGACCAAATCCTATCTAGCAATGTCGGCCGTCCGTCCGTACGCAATTTTTAGGCCTTTAAAATTAAGCTAGGAAGCTGAAATTTGGACCACATATTCCCTAGGGCTCCGAAATGGTTAAGTTTAAAATTTTTTTGAATACGCCCACTGCCACGCCCACAATTTAGAAAAAACCGTTGTGAAGCTAAAGTTAGGGAAATAGAGTGTTACAACCTTCACAAGGTATGTAGGCACTGCCCTCCTTTATAAGTTTGTCATATACATGTTTTTGCCACGTCTACTTTTTGTGGGCGTTTTTGACTAAAGTGCTGTTTTCTTCGAAAATTTTTACAGAAAGCGAAAAAAACTGTTTAACAAAATATTTACCCAATATTTTTTCCAACATATCGCCCATACAAAGTTTTTGGCTACGCCCACTTTTTGGGGGCGTTTTTTCAAAAAAAATTTTTTTTTTTAATTAATAGAACTAAATAAAATGCTATCCATCATCTTCTTAATGCTTTTTCTTTGGGGCATATGTGGATATGGATAGGGTATCATACTGTTCGCCCCAAGGGGACTGTAGCCTTTTCTTATGTTTTTTTTTTTTTGCTCTGTTATATTTTTGTGTGCGATAAGCGTATACAAAAAACATAAGGAAAGGCTACAGTCCGCTTGGGGCGAACAGTATGATACCCTATCCTTATCCCTATGTACCCGAAAGAAAAAAATCATTAGGAAGATGATGGATAGAATTTTATTTTATTCTATGAAATTTTTGAAAAAACGCCCCCAAAAAGTGGGCGTGGCCAAAAACTTTGTATGGGCAATATATTGGAAAAAATATTGGCTAAATATATTGTTAAACATTTTTTTTCGATTTCTATGAAAATTTTCAAAGAAAACAGCATTTTAGTGGAAAACGCCCACAAAAAGTAGGCGTGGCAAAAAACTTTATATGACAAATTTATAAAGGTAGGCAGTACCTACATATCTTGTGAAGGTTTTACAACTTTATCTCTCTAACTTAAGCCTTAAAACGGTTTTTTCTAAATTGTGGGCGTGGCAGTGGGCGGATTTAAAAACTTTTAACACTTTACCATTTCGGGACCCTAGGGAGTATATGCTCCAAATTTCAGCCTCCTAGCATAACTTTAAAGGCCTCAAAAGTTGATACGGACGGACGGACGGACGGACATTGCTAAATAGTCTTAGGATTTGGTCCTGATCATAAATATATATACTCTATGCGACGTAGAGAACGCAGTCTCTGTCCCTAATGGCTATTTGATGAAAGCCAGAGGTCAAGGTTATAATAGGGGTTTTAATATACAATGACAATTTTCTCTATTAAGTTAACGGTATAAATACATTTTAGAATTCTATAGAGAAAGAGAGAGATTACATTAACTTTAAATATTTGAGTTTTAAAGCGAATTCAAAATTATATTTAATATGGCGAATTGTAAAAAATTAGCGCCAGATTTGAAATTTAAACGAACATTTAAAGTATACCGGAAATGTATCAAGACATTAAAATATAAATGTATGATGACGATAATATTTGGGCGAAGGATGACGATGATGAAGTGAAGACGAGTGATGATGATTATGCCCCAACATTCCGCCCCTTTTGAAAGGGGCCATCTGAAATCTCCTCGTGATGTTTTTACATCGGCGACTCTGACTCGACCATCTGGGCATTCGATGTTCTTAGTAATTCTCCCAATGACCCTTTTTTTGGGGAGGTAAGTTGCCCTAGTGCATAACGACTAGGCTTCCATTAGCAATATTTGGACTGGATGATGTCCACTTTGCACGACCTTGAGGCTCCTGGACGTACATAAAACCCACGGCATTTATTCGCCGCCATCTTTGAATATAGCTGACGTCCGCAACCTCCACTGGTGGTTCAGGAACACCCTTCAACGATGATTCAGTGAGCAGGTGTGGTGGCTGAGTGCTCTCGAATAGTTAGGATCTGATGACATCAGGGTGATTGCTTCGATCTCCACCAGCGCTGTCGACACCTCCTCCAATGTTATTTTTACACCTCTCTAGCTGGGAAACAGATGACCTTTCGCTAGTTTAACGGCCGCCTCCAAAATCTCACCGAATTGGAGTGCCCTGAGGGGTATAATAATAAAATGTATGGTTGCATTAGTACAAAGGTTTATAATGGATTGTTGATTGATTATTTTAAACAACATATGACGCATCCTTTTCAAATGGGCCATCTGTAGGTGAGTAGAGTATTGAAAGAGAAGACTAATTGATAATGGGCAACAGAGCGGAGCGAACAGCACTATTCGGGACGAGGGACGAGCTGCGAGAGGTATTGAAGTCACGGGGTCTGTAATGAAGATGTGGTGATATATGCAAGATAATATGGGTGGTGAGGGCGAAATTAAAAAGTTGCGCGATGAGGTACAAAAACTAAAAGGGCTACTGAGGGCGATGATGAATACGGAAGCCGGGCCCAAAGCCATTGGATGAGGAGAGCCTGAAGCATACAAGGACAGGCCAAGTGTTGTAACGACTGATGAACCGCATAGATACATATGCCATATGACGCCGGTCTTCAATCCAAAGTCGTACGCAGTCTTATCATCAAAAGCATGGGTAACAAAGGTATCCGATACGATATCCATGAGGGGTACATCCAAATGAGCAACTGGTTTTGATGCAGACGCAGAATGCCAGGAAGGGTTTCGATAAAAACTTCATTAATTGAAGATACGTTGGAAGGGGTCCGATGGATCTTCGGGCTAAGGGCCAAAATAAGAGAGCAAACTCAACGGAACGCCGAATGACCCCGAAGGGTTCATGGGGTTGGTCACTACAGCATAGATCTCGGCACCAATTGTATGACATTACAAAAATCGGATGCGGATGCTGGAAGAATAACACTGCCCTAAAGAAAAGGTTGAATGGGTTTGAGGGCGAAGGATTTGTAAAGCTAAGGCATAACTACACGGAAACCTCCATGGATATGCTGACATCTAGGGCACACCAAGTATTGGTGGTACCAGATATAAGCCAGCCGTATGCGATGATTATTGTGAGGAAACTTCTGGATCAACAGCGGGGAAAGGTTGATATGTACTAGTACTAGTGGTAGTGCACAACTTTACAAAGTACGTTTTCTTGAGAGCGGTCAATACAACGAATTACGAAGGGAGTGCTCAATGTACTGACCGATATTTCCTGGTATTTTTCAGTTCAGCATATCAAGACTGAGAAGAGAAAGGGCTTTGGCAAACACTGAGGTAGCCCAAATGGGGCGGTAATAGCGATATGACTTCAGACATTGTAAACCAGTGAGCTACGAAGTGGACGATCTCGTTCTAGTCGAAAACGAAGCTGCTTCAATGGGTGAGTCCCGAAAGCTTGAGCTGCTGTTGTGACGACCGTATGTGGTGACAAAGGTACTCCCAAACGACCGATACGAAATCGAACACTTTTCGGGAATGCAAAGAAAATATGAAATATGGCTCTACGAAAAATGGCCCCAAACCAAAAATTAAAAATGGCCCCAAATCACAGACATTTTCGTGTTGTTGTTTTTCATATACATTTTTGGGGCCGTAATTCATGTTGCCCATCGATATAGACGTAGCAAAACTTTCCATTAAGTACAGCATCTACCTAACATCTGACATCTTGAACGTGCACACTTACCGAGGGGCAAACGTCGACTCTGACCATTTTATTGTTGCAGCTGGATTCAGAGCTCGGCTGAATCACTAGAGAGAGTGATGCGGAAAGAATGAAACCCACGTCCAGTCAATGAAAAAGCAGTCCCGCTGCCTAGTGTAGAAGAGGTTGGCTTAGCTATAAAAAAAGTAAAGAACAACAATGCCGCCGGATCAGATGGTCACCTGCATAGCTTTTCAAATACGGAGGTAATGATATGGTAGGGCGCATACACAAGGCGATCCTATGTCTTGCAAGAGCTATCGAGGCATATCCCTGCTTAATGTCGCATATAAGATCCTATCCAATGTACTGTGTGAACGTCTCAAACCTATCTGCAACACACTAATAGGCCCGGCAGATCAACTGTAGACCAAATCTTCACACTATGGCAAATTCTGGAAAAGACCAACGAGTTTTAAGTCGAGACACACCATCGACTTTAACGTCGCATATGACAGCACTAGATAACACGCGGTGCAATGTACAGTTTGGCAGCAGCTCATCTGAACTCTTTCAAACTTGCACCGGATTTCGGCAAGGAGATTAGCTGTCATGTGATTTCTTCAATCTTATTCTTGAGCAGATAGTGCGCAGGGCAGGTGTCAACATGGAAGGCACTATCTTCAACAGATCAGTCCAACTGCTGGGGTATATCGGACGATATAGACATCATTTCACAGCAATTGAAGAACAGGCGTAACAGTAGGAAAACTCTGCTACTTTGGTTTGGCAAAACAAATGGGTTCAAATCTCCTTACTCGAAGGATAAAAAGCCACAGAGCTTGATCTGGACAACTGGAAGCAGAGTGCACGGGATCGCAGAGGATGGACGGCTGCCGCAGGGACTCTTCACGGGTCGGGTGCCCGCTAAGTAAGTAAGTACATCGTCTACCATCCTGTGGAAAATGACGAGTCCATACTTTAAACCGAAAGGATGACTTAGGTATTCGTACTTTCCATTCATTGTTGAAAATACTGTTTTAGGAATATTGCTGTCGTTCATTGAAATTTGTGAAATCCTGAAGTCAAGTCAAGTGTTGTAAAGAGTTTTCCTTCCCCAAACAGGCCAGCGTGCTGTTGATATCTGGAATGGGGTGGGTATACAGGATTGCTAGAGTGTTCAGACGCTTATCAGTCTGTACTGCTACTGCAGGGTGTACTGCTTCTCCCGTTAGGGCTGCGGTTTCTTAAGCAAAAACCATATAGGAGGGATACAGGGACTGGTTTGACTATAAGAAAATGGAGATACAAATATACTCCCTAGGGTCCCGAAATAGTAGAGTGTAAAATTATTTTTGATACGCCCACTGCCACGCCCACAATTTAGAAAAAACTGTTTTAAATATAGTTATAACACACCTTAAGATTCGTCGTAGACTCACAAAAGTATATATATTTATGATCAGGACTAAAACCTAAGACTACTTAGCAATGTCCGTCCGTCTCCAATTTATAGGCCGTGTCCGATAGAGATACAGCTTTTACGTCGACCATATTCAAAGAATATTGCCGGGGGGATAACATAAAACACCTGTCAATTACAACTGGTGTGTCCCGAGGAAATGGACAAGTGGAGAGAATTCACAAAATAATAATTACCATGTTGACGAAAGCGTGTCAGGGAAAGGCCGATTGCTGGTAAAAATATGTGGATCGCGTGCAGCAGGTACTAAACAGTTCACCACCAAGGAGTACAAAGTTCAGCCCTTTCCGCATACTTACCGGATTAGAGATGAGGCTTCCTGACTATCCGGATCTTCGTGAGCGGGTAGAGGACACAGCGATTCAAGATTTGGATGGGGAACGTGAAGGCATGCGAAGCGAATTCCGGGAGAACATATCCGTTATTCAACAGAAAAACAAGCGGAATTTTGATAAAAACCGTGTATCTGAAAAAGTATACGGGCTGAATGAGTTGGTCGCCATCAAGCGCACTCAGTTCGGCACAGGTATTAAGCTGCGACCCAAGTATTTAGGGCCTTACTAGGTGATTAAGCGCCTAAACCACGGAAAATACGAGGTCCACAAAATCGGAGACCATGAAGGACCCATGCGAACGTCACCGGTAGCGGATTATATGAAGACATGGAGCCCATCATTCGGGTCGAATGAGCCGTCAGGATACCCGAATGTGGGATTGGACCTATCAGACAGACAACAACGGGGCACTGACAATCAGACTAAGACGATAAACATACGTGCAACACACATAAGCCAGTATCAACGAGACGCAACAGAAAACCAACCATGCGATGCGCTAAACGAACGAACAGAGACGAAACGAACTGACAAACAACTCAAAATGCAAAGTCAGTAGTAGAGAAACCTTTAAAGCGGCGAGTGGCAACGTGTTTTAAGTCAAATAAAGTAATTATATGAAACAATATTGTGTTTGCCTTTCCTTTTAATTTGTGTGTGTCGGTTAAATTAAAGCTTGGAATCCCACATTTATAAGAAATTCATATCACGTTTGTTACAGAAATTCGATTTCTACGTGCTTAATAAAAACATTTACGGAATATATTGCCTTCGCCGAATTTAATAATACAGATATAGCAATCAAATAGCGACGGGAATATTTATTGCAACCCGAATCACATTGCCTCATACAGACCCATGTGAATACTCCAACCAGAAACTGGCTGGATTAGCACATTCTGCCAATGAATTTAGATTAGATAAAATTTTATCTAACATTATTAGACTGTAATAATTATTCACATATATATTATATAACATCGCGGCTTAAATCACTTAAACTCGTTAATATAAGCACTTTAATGTAATGAATTTCCGAATTTCCCATATATGAGTAATTATACAGATGTTCGACTGAGAGGATTTTTGGCTCTCTCGCCCATTGTTTTTTATTTGCTTCAAAAAGACGTAGTACTGTGCACAGATGAGTAATTATACAGATTATACAGATATAAGCAGTTTAATGTAATGAATTTTCGAATTTCCCATATATGAGTTCGACTGAGAGGATTTTTGGCTCTCTCGCCCATTGTTTTTTATTTGCTTCAAAAAGACGTAGTACTGTGCACAGATGAGTAATTATACAGATAGTCTGAGAGGCTTTTTGGCTCTCCCGCCTATCGTTTTGTATTTGCTTCAAAAAGGCGCAGTACTGTGTTCGCATATGGTTTTAGACGCAAATCAACTTGAGCCAGGTCACACACACAATAGCAGCTCTGCGCCTAAGAATCCATTTTAAAAAATATCTCATGTCTCATTAAAAGTCAAACTGTGCTGTGTCCAATAACATCGTAAAAGTATGCGATGATTTGTGATGAATTAACAAACGAATAAAATTTCGATACCTTCGATAATAAAAGCTTGGTGAATGAAATTAAGGAGTAGCGCGTGATCAGTTAACCATTTCAAAAATATAACATAGTATTTAGTTAAGCCACTGTTCAAATATTTATTAAACCTTCCATTTAAAAATTATTTTACTGACCGCTTTTATTTTTTAACTGCTGCTCATAATAATGGCAAAATTAAACACAAAAATTTTAACTTTACTATTCCTATTCAAAGATAATAACTTCATGAAATTTATTCATGATGATGAAATTATTCATTATTATTTTTATTCATCATCGATGAAAGGTTTTATTATCTTATACTTTCAATTGGAATAATAAAGTTTACATTTTGCGACTAAAATGATTTAAAAGTTATTCCTTCGCAGTTTGTCAATTCGCTCGCTCGCTCGTTCTCATATGAACGTTCCGAATATGTAGATACATTCAACTTTCATATGTTCAGTAAAGACATAATAAAATAAACAAAGAATTTAATAAACTAATCCAAAACTATTTATTATAAATATTTTACACCCAAACATTACTAATTTAGTAATATTCATACAATAATAAAATAATATATACATTTTATCTCACTTTATTAACCAAAATGGAAAAAATGTAAAAACCCAAATAGCTTTATTTTAAGGCAGATCCAAAATTGAGAACTATTTCTGATAAATTTATATATTAATTGTAAAGCAATTTTTTTTTCTAAACATTTCAATCAAAATATCTATTAAACTTGAACTACGTTAATTCAATACTTCGCAGCACTTCCTGAACACATCCACTAAAATCAGCTGTTTTGCCTTGCCATTTGGATTTCTTGCAAAACTGCCAGCGCTAATGCCATATTTTTGACACATCAACGCCTCCGTACTTTATTTGGCTAGGTCACACGTATTCACAGATAAAACAGTTGAGAGAGGATTTTTTCGCCTTCTTTAAAAATTGTTTGCGGGTTCAAAGGCACAGGGGTATGCTGAGTCGACTATCTGTATAATTACTCATCTGTGGTTTAGCCTTAGGAGCTTGTTGAAGAAATTTTTTTAGGTGCACTTTAAGAAATTATTTTTTAAACCAGCTCTCGAAGCTAAACGCGAGGCCTGATCAAAACATATAAAAGCGCAATGTTTTAAATAAAACAAAATTACCACCCATATACCCTATTACCATCTACAATAGAACAACCAATGGCCGTGATTTAACCTCATAAGTTGTCTGGTATTATATGTATAAATATGATCCGATATTTACGCATTTCTATTGTTGGCTTGGGCAGCTAGCCAGATAATACAGATACATCTCGGCTTTACACATGATTTATAATAGATTTTTCCATTACTAGAATGATTGCTCTTAAGTTGGTGACGGAGACTACGCATACAAAAAAAACTTTATTGCACCATTAGGAGTACCATCAGCAAACTCTTGGCATAGCTTTTCCAGCTCCAGTATATATCACCATGAGGGTTTTTTTTCCATATCCATTGCAAAATATGTACAACATATTTATAATACAAAAAATTTGGAATATGATATATCAACTGTCACAACAGATTTCGAATTTTCGACGTTGTAAAAATATATTATTGTTCTCAATTTAAGAGTGGTTGAGACCTCTCCTAATTCTTATGAGCGCTCGTAAATCTGTCCTAATAGGGGTTGGTGAATAGGTTTACGAGGCTCATAGTTTAAGATTCATCGGTGACCACCGGCCTGAGTTTTCAAATTCGTCCACCCCCACAATTTAGAAAAAACCCTTTCGAAGCTAAAGTTGGAGAGATAAAGTCTTACAACTTTATAAGTTGGCCATATAAAGTTTTTTGCCACGCCTACTTTTTGTAGGCGGTTTTCACTAAAATGCTGTTTTTCCAAAATTTTCATAGAAACCGAAAAAAATATTTAACAAGATATTTAGCCAATATTTTTTGCAGCATATCGCCCATACCAAGTTCTTGGCCACGCCCACCTTTTAGGAGCGTTTATTTTTAAATATATATTTTTTTTTATAATTTTCATAGAATGAAATAAAATTCTATCCATCATCTTCTTAATGCTTTTTGCTTTGAGGCATATAGGGATATATAGAGTATCATACTGGTCGCCCCAAGCGGACTGTAGCCTTTCCTAATGATTTCTTTTCTCATTTGAAAGCCAGGTAGATTCCTCGAAGAGACCACAAGAAAAATAATACGCAAGTTCCTTTTTATTGTTTTTCAATATTGTTTTGCAGTTGAATTCTGTGAAAAAATATTTCTATAATAAAATTGGAATTTAATGCACATTGGTCAATAACATACAACAATGTATTTACCTACTACGCCTTTCTTGTTACCACTTGGAGGAACTACCACGCTTCAAATCAACGAGGGACGAAATATAAAATACATAAATAAAAATTAATTTATATTGGAAAACTATGAACAAAAATGTACTTACCTATTAGGTTTCTTGTATTCACTTGCAGAAACTATGTGGATTTAGGTCGATGATACGAAATCTATAAAGAAATTAAATCTAATTTATATTGGGAAACTATGAACAACAATATACATACCTATTACGTTTCTTGTAGGCACTTGCAGGAACTCTTTCCGAACATTTAATCTACTAAATCCATGAATAAAACAATGCAAGAAATTTATAAATGAAAATTATTAAATTGCAAAATGACCTACTTACCACAAGTGTTTGAAAAATGTAAATCACAAACAAAAACATAGCTGACACTGACACCCGAGAAATGTGAAACGTGTTGGTTTTAATGCGAACCAAAACAGTACTCGCAAAAAAGCTAGAACAGCACGGACACCAGTTCGAAGCCCACTGACAGCACTTAGAATAGTACTTGACAGCAGTTGGTACAGTTCCAGCATAACGATTGGGTGAATGGAAAACGACATAATTCTCTATAAAGCTTTTTACCTTTTGACAGCTGCGAAAAAAAAAATCAGGGTGGTGGCCAAACAAACAAATTGTTAGAAGTCTCAATTCGTGTATTTCGGAAAATCAGTTTATTAAAGTGTGTTAATAAAGGGGCCACTTTCCAAAGAGGTAGCACGCTTTGAAAGTTAATTTTGTTTTCAGAGGTAGGTAGTGGCTTCAGTAGAACATATTCAAAATGTTTAAGTGAGGAGACCGCCCTATACAGATAAAAAATTTTTTTTTGTAGTGAAAAACATACATTTTCAATCAGATGGAATAAATATTGATGAATACAATATGGCAACAGTGCCTGGGCGGCCCTCTTCCGGATTTAAGGGATTTAAACCAACTTTCCGCAGGTGGCAAGTACCGCTCACGCAACTTCGTTGCTCCGCTCGGGGTATTTGCATTTCGTCAGGCAGGCGCCTATGGCTACCACAGTGTGTGTGGTAACACTCACTGCAGAATTAGTTTAAAAAGGATTATAAAACTTCGTCGGGCTTAATCAAAAAATTCCCCAAAATTCAACAAAAAAAGAAAAATTCCCTACAAAAATCAAAAAATTAACTCCGATATTCAGTCACTATACATCTCCTCACATTCAGATTTTGGATTTATTATTTTTAACAATTTTTCTATCGAATAAATTTATTCATGTGTGCAAATTCGTGCTAGCTCTTTAGAAATTGTTTGTTTGGGCAGCAAGCTGGTTTGACAGTAAAAAAAAAAGTGACAGTTCTTTATACAGATTTTATGAGTCCGGGCTTCACGTTTCTTGCCGATGCTTCAAAAAAATTCCTAATACTTAAGTATTTGAACCAGGCATTGGTCGTCCCGAAGTATGCAAAAGACGTATTGAATTCCTCATTCACACTTGCTTATTAAAAGGTATATCCTGATTTGAACATAGTTAAGGGTATATTCAAAATCCATTGATATAATTATATTTGATTGGATGGGATATTGTCTCATGTACCAGTCTTTCATCGACATAATAATATATGCTCAGTGGCTAAAGCCGGATGGGCTGATATTTCTCAACAAAGCCCAATTGCATGTTGCTGCTCTGGAGGATCCAAGAAGAAAAAATTATAAAGTCAATTGGTGGCGAAATGTTCACGGCTGCAACTTGGAATGCATGCGTGTATTTGCATTAAGTGAGCCGCGTTTCTATTCAGTAAAGCTGGAACAGATGCTGTCTTCAAAAGTGGACGATCTTACGTTCCTCAAAACTTTCCTAATAGAAGCAAAACGCAGTGGAACAATAGACGGTATAATGACGTACTTCAGAGTGATATTTACCAAATCTCATACAAAATTTGGATTTATCACAGCGCCATGGTCGCCGCTAACTCATTGGATGCAAACTGTTTACTACTTTGATCAGCCGATTCAAGTCCAGACCAACGAAACTTTATTTGGAGCGTTTGCAATGAAGCCTGTTACCAATAGAATGGACAACTATGATGTGCGTATTGAAATTTTAACTAGAGAGTCACTTCAATTGCTTGGTAACATTAAATGTTTTTTTATACAGAACATAAAAGTTATAACTTTAAATGTTTTCTCGGGCTTCCTTGTTAAATACTACGAATAATTTCTGCCAGCTTTTTGTAAAACATCATTCACTATTACAAAAGAAGTTAATTGGGTAACTAAGGTAAGATTAAGAGCAAACCCTAATAGAAACATTGAGGTCCAAACGGAAGCTTTGTATTACGCTTTGGTGGGTGATAGCTGATGTTAGGTTATGGCGAGTGGTGGCGCCTTCCGAAATAGACAAATAATCTGGCATACGACAAACTGATTGGTCCGGCTATTGTCATTCTCTGTCATGTTACAGTTGATCAATTCTACATGCTATTAGCCCCCCTTCAGATCTCGCATTTCATTCAACTCCTCCTTTGGTTGTAAAGTGGTGGGTAATCTTAATCGATTATAGTTAAATTAATTTAAGAAAAGTCCAGCACATGTTACACAGTCCATCTCAGTGCAAGGTGCGATTATGCGATTGTGCGATTCACTTGGACTTTCCAAGTCAGTCTAAGTTTGCTACATATTTACTCAGAATCCGTACATGCATAAGGAGACTTGGGATCCAGCTGTTGCGGTTACTATAGATTCCTATGGGACAGGATTTGAAAATGCAATTCTTTAGATCTGGATAAAATTGTTGCCATTGCGATCATTTAAAACCACAAAACCGTTGAATATATGAAGGAGTTCAATCAACAATATTTTTCACCGTGATAAGGAAGGAATGGTATTAGGAGTATATCATAAAGTGAAGTAACGCCAAATTTTGATGGGAAATAAAACCGTGACCGAAGTCCGTTCGATAGTAGTCAAGGAGACAGGCTAGAGTTAATATTCCTTTTTCCGCAAAGCGGGTCACCCAAATTCTCTTTGGCTAAATAAACATCATCCAGATGTAGTTTTCATTCTCTTTTAATATTAAAATATTTTCTTGTTACTCGGAGTGCACCACGAGGAGATATAGTTATAAAAATTTACAAAATTCAAAAAAAGAATGTACGAACTCCTAATAGAATACCTTACTTTTTATGATGAAACATTGGGTGCGAAGGTTTCATTAAGTAAGCCAAATGACTAGACCAAGTATGTGATGCCTTGAGTAGGTCCTTTTCCAGAAAATCTGGTGCCTTCCCAGCTAAGGACCCGCTGAGCAGGAAATGAAACCAGAGGAACAATGTACCCAAGATCGTCACATGTGGTGAAGAATCACTTCCTGCTTGAGGTGCCACTAGAGGGCAATAACCCCTGTTATCCCGGGTGTAAATTAATCCGTGCCATGGGATATGAAACTATATTATGCTGTCTTCTAACAGCGAACTCTTGATACATGGGGACCTCAAGTTTCAATTAAATTCGCCTTCTCTATATATGGGGGGTGTTAACAGAACGACATATTCTTCCCCCTTACTCGTGGGTCCAACATTTTTAAGAAAAACATATAAAACAAACAGAGGGACTGGTGCAAATGAATCGGGCACCATAAACTTAAAAAAAAAACAGATTCCAAAACAACAATGACAACATGACAAAGACAGAGGTAAGCCTTGTGCTGAAACTCTACCGAAAACGTTATCTTCCGAAGTTTCGAGCGAGTATATACAATTCTATTTTTTCCTGAAGCATCACAGCTTTCGGACACATCCATTGCCAATTTCAATGAAACAAGAAATATCAAGTTTCCATAATAAAAGGAAAACTTAACGAAAATAGATTGGAAGGCAGTTCTCAACCATGCGGCCCACCTTGACATAGTGGTACTGTAAATTGAATGTAAACGTTGAGTCTCTCTTTTCATTTTTTGTATATTAACGTTTGAGCGAACTACTTAACCCTTAAAGGCATGAAATCAGCCGCCATTATGAAGAGCAGCCCACCCTAATGTAAAATCGCTCACTTATCACGAATTGAGCATTCAATTTTGGGATATGCAGCGTTTTCCCGGAAAAGAGGAAAACGGATGGTCTTTGATGTGAACCATGCTTTGACGGGGGTACCAGCTTAGTCGTCTCTGACGAGGCCAAATACCTAGGTCTCATCCTGGATAGGAAGCTCCGCTGGAAATCTAGTATACAAATAGTTCGGAAAGTTTCGGTGGCCCTCTTTTCTTGCAAAAAAGCTATTGGTAACAAGTGGGGACTATAACCTCGAATTACCCACTTACTATATATCTCGGCTGTAAGTCCGATACTAACATATGGTACGATTGTCTGGATTGTCCCTTGACACTTTTAGCAGACAGACAACTGCAACCACGGCCACTCGCCTCAAAGCAACTTCTCAATGGGCCGGTAGTGAAATCAGCCACTCTGCAATTCTGAACATACTCAAAATCCTGGGAATATAGACTACACCACACCCCTCTATCTCTATTAACTCTTTAGTAGCCCTAGATTGCCGATCATCTCTAAAGGAGATGGCTGAGCATTTCAACATTCACCTTTGCTGGGTGCCGGGGCATAGAGACATTCCGGGTAACTGCAATATTTTCACTTAAAAAACATAATATATTGCATATGTTAAGGAGTTCAAACAACAATATTTTTCACTATGAAGATTGAAGAAACTTCTTTTATTACATAGTCAAAAAACACCCAAGACACACCGTGGTGCGTGGTGCATAACGGCTTAACTACATTTGGCAAAAAGTGAAGTACACACACGAACATATTTTTTCTCTTTAGTGTTAGGTTATTTATATGCGAAATTATTAATTTTGTGAGTTATTTGTTATATGTAAATATTAAATCTTTTCTTTTGTTGTAATTTTTTTGTGGAAATTTATATATTTATATGTATATCTAGTGTTAGTTTTAAGTAGTAGGTAGGTAGGTGGAGTGGCTGATTTCCCTAACTACGGGAATTCGCAATTAGCGCTGGTGCGCCGTTTTGTTGCTACCACTCATGATGACCTTAGGGTATATTATCTAAGTACTCAGATCCACCCGGCAGAGTTGAGAAATGTTATGATATCATTGAGACCCACGTCCGTGAGGTTATCAAAGAATGGTTTACGCCCTTCGCCTAGCCTCGGCCCATGCTGGGCAGGCGCAAAGGAGGTAAAAAAACGTTTGGGCGTTGTGAGGTATGTCGAGCCTGGCAGGGTACCTACCACACAGTGGCCTGTACTTACAGCCACCAGTCTGGCGCCATCCACCCATGTTCTATTTATGAGGCTAGGGGTTCTGGATTTGTTGTATTTGGGCCAAGTCTTCCTGGAAGTGGCGCAGTTCGTCAGATTCCTCCACTTAGAATCCGCCTACGTCTAGATGTGTTAAGAGATTTCTCCCTTCACGAAATTTAAAGAGGGATGAACTTCCACCGCGATTTTCGACAAGGTTAGACGTAGTCCTGGTTGAGGTTGGGGCCTTGATTGCGGCCTGACTGTAGACGAAAATGGATATATTTGGATTTGTTTTTGTATTATTTAGGAGCACCCTGCCTGCTTTCCTAATCGCAAGGACCTCCGCCTGGAAGACGCTAGACGAGATCCGGTGATCAGTTTGGTAATATTGTAAGCTTTACTTAGGGCGGGCTACCAAACCAGTGACCCATAAGTGAGAATTAGACGTATCTCCGCCATGGGCATCCAAAGAACCATCTTTGGTTTGATACCCCACTTTTTGCCGAAAGTTTTGCTACATGTGTAGAATGCGATATTTGCTTTCCGAATCTGGTGTTCAATATTCAGGTTGCAGCTGAGCTTGGGGTCAAGATTAACGCCCAAGTATTTAACACTGGAGGAAAAACACAACAGAGAGCCTGGTTGTTTAGACGGGGTAGTCTGAATGTTGGTATTTTGGTTTTTGTGGTGAAGAGCATCAGTTCAGTTTTGCTTAGGTTAACGCCCAGATCACACCTTGCGGCCCAAGTGCTAGTCTTACCCAGAGCCCTTTCCATCACTAAACACGTACAGAAACATCCCTGATACCATTACAACCACGTCATCCGCATACGTACCATATTGATGCTGTCGCTGTCGAATTTTGACAGGATTTTATTAAGAACCGTAGTCCAAAGCAGAGGCGAGATAACCCCACCTTGGTGTGTGCCCCTGCTGACCGATTTGGTTCAGTGGCTGCTACCTATCTTGGCCTGAATAATACTTGTTCTAAGCGAGGAGACTATCCATTTAACAATGAACTCCTATACACCTAGCTCGATGAGAGATACTCGGATGGCTTCAGTATGGACATTATTGAAAGGTCCTTCTATATCTAGGAAAGTGGCTAGTGTAAATTGGTGGTATTTGATAGTTCTCACAATGGTGCGCACTACATCGTGCAGTGGTGTCTCAGTGGGCCTCCCTCTAAGATATGCAGGTTGAGAAGTACATAAGGGCGATCTGATCAGGCCAGCCCTTATGTGAAGGTCTAGGATACGTTCGAGTGTTTTAAGTACGAAAGATGACAAGGTAATTGGTCTTAAGTCCTTCGCGGACTCGTGATTACTCTTGCCAACCTTGGGTAGAAAAAAAGTTTACATGTCTCCAGGACTGAGGGACATGGTTAAGCGGGATGCAATTACTGCAAGAAAGATTCTTCAGTAGATTCCGTCTAAGTACCGTCCCCTTTCTTTATGAAAGATGGACTGGAGTGTGCTTTGGATAGGATCTTGCTGAGTCTGGCAGAGTCGATTGCCAATAGTCGGACCAAGCCTGGGTCTTGGCTGATCTTACCAATTTTTTGTAGAATTTTGGGCAGTGTTTATACGGCTGCCAACACTTGTGCGGGTAGCAGATATTGAAGATCACTCTTGTCAACCTCCTAAGGATAGTGAGGTCTTCGTTCCATCAAGGCTTTAAGGTTGTTTTTTTTATAATGTACGCGCTCTAAAGGGATTTTGGAAACCGTCGTAATAGAGTGCGGGTAATTTTTTTAATTAGTCAATGAATTTTCTTAGCTGTTTGTTTTCTTAGGCGGCTATAAACGCGCACCAAAGGGATTTTAGAAACCCTTATAATGAAGTAACACAGTGCGGACCTTAGGGAAGTGAAGGATTAGTAAAAAAGGAGATACCGATGCACGTTGGTTTTAAATGTCTGTAAACTGGTGAGCGAAAAACAGAGCGTGGTAGAGCATTCCACATTCGCGTTGTACAATTAAGAAACGAATCCTTGTTGCTGTAGGGGTGGAATGCAACTGGCTGTTTTGTTTGAGCACTTGTGGTGGAAATACGATGACAAAGATAGTCAAGTGATTTCGCAATGAGTTTTACCACACGTTTTTGAATACTGTCAAGTAGCTCCAAATATGTAATTGGAGCACCGTCGGTCTGGAGTTTTCGTCGGTCTGAACTGTAGTGTCCAGTTCTTCTACTGAATCTAGATTCAGATAAGGTAATGTGTTGAGTTTGGAGTTAAGGATTTGACTGAGTCTCTTCCAGTCGATCCTCTTTGGATTTCTATAGGCGTTGCGAAAATCAACCTTAATCTTTGGATTGAAGAGAATCCACCCGTGAATGATTTCAGATCGGAGAATTTCGAATTTTAAACTCTGAAACTATCAGTATTTGTATTTAAATGAATATCTAAAACTTCTTCCTAACCGCAGAAGTTTTCCGTACTCCGTTATAATGAAGTCGGATGAAGACTTTCTATATGCGCTATCCTTAGGGTATATTAATTTTGACACATAGTTTGTAACACCCCTTAATATTCGTCGCAGACCCCTAAAAGTATATATATTTATGATCAGGATCAAAATTAAGACTATGTAGCAATGTCCGTCCGTCCGTCCGTCCGTCCGTCCGTATCAACTTTTGAGGCCTTTAAAATTAAGCTAGGAAGCTGAACATATACGGTAAAGTGTTAAAATTTTCAAAATACGCCCCGTTTTAAGGCTTAAGTTAGAGAGATAAAGTTGTACAACCTTCAAAAGATATGTAGGTACTGCACATCTTTATAAATTTTCATATAAAGTTTTTTGTCACGCCTACTTTTTGTGGGCGTTTTTCACTAAAATGCTGTTTTCTTCGAAAATTTTCATAGAAATGTTTAACAATATATTTAGTCAATAGTTTTTCCAATATATCGCCGAAACAAAGTTTTTGGCCAAATTTCATAGAATGAAATAAAATGCTATCTATCATCTTCCTTATGCTTTTTTCTTTGGGGTACATAGGGATAAGGATAGGGTATCATACTGTTCGCCCCAAGCAGACTGTAGCCTTTCCTTATGTTTTATACAAAATTGGTTTGGTTGAAATGTACGGAAGGGGTGTCTGAAATCAAATGTGAACAGATGGTGGTGAGAGTAACTAAAAGCAGGGGTAGACTGCATAAACTTTCAGTTCTCTTTTAACCATCAAGGAGTGAGGTGAAAAAGTGAAATAAAACGAATATGTCTGACTCCCCAGAAGGCAGTAAAACAGTCACAAAATGCACCAGCTCGAATTAAATGTTCTTATTTTTCTTCAACTTTCTCGAAAAACGGCCCTTTTCAGGGCCTCTTAATATTAATTTAAAAGATTTTCTAACGATTGAAATTAGCAAAAAAAAAACACCTAAGACACATATTTTCGTATTGGAAAATCTCCACTGTGCTCCAAAAATTTCTTAATATACATAAGTACGTAAGTCCATAAGTTTCGTAGTTGGAATTTTTTATTATTATTTTACAAATATTTTCTCCTAACACCCAATCGAAATGTTTCTACCTAAAAACAATTAACCTAATTTTGTATATTAATATAAAACAAATATCTCTTAGGTATTTTGTTGTTTTATGGCGTCGATCTGAACACTAACACTTTACACGATACAATGAGATTGTTGGACTTCTTAAATGTCTTTTGTACATAACTATACCAAATTGTTCTAATTTTTCTTTTCTTTGCCAATTACAATAGGATTAAGAGCAGATTGCTCTCACCTTTATTTCTCAAAGAATCAATAACGACTAACTTATTACAACATTTTCTTCATTATCAAAGCTTGCATTTAAATTCCAAATTTCTTACAATATTATTTTCCCATAGCTTGCATTTTCGAATCCCGCAGTATCTGGTGGTGCGTAGTGGTATCAGCAGCTGGGTAAGTAAGTTAAATATTTTTGGTTTGGTTTTGGATTGGTTCACTCGCTTATGATGAATTTTTAAGCGTTCTGGTAAGAGCGATAAACTATTCCGTAGGAGATTTTAATTTGATTTTATGGAGAAAGGTTTTTTTGAAATGGGATTGGTTCACTCGCTTACGCATTGGTGCCGCTCACGAAACTTCGTTGCTCCGCTCGGGGTATATGCTTTTCGCCAGGCAGGCGCCTATGACAACAGCTTTTATAATGAATTTTGAGTAGTCAGTAGTAGTTAGTTTACATGCAAACATTGCTAATATCCAAAGAATCTTTGCATACAACCAACCTCGCACCCACTTAATTCTATTGTATCAAGCTTTTTGTTGCATTTACGGTGAACAATAGTACTGTGGGTGAATAAAAATAATATTATGACGGTGCATTCTGAAAGCGAGTAGTATTCCTGCAAGCGATTTAAATATGTTAACTGTATAAGAAATGATATAAGACCAATTTTTAAAAGTTGTAATTTTCCACTCCTCTAATTTATATATGTTAGTTCATAAAACATAAGCAACGCTCGTTTGTAAACGCTAATAATGTGTAATATTCCAATATTCCAAACATAATATCGGTATTAACAACAAGAAAATATTCCTGTATGCGTTTTAAATAAGGAATAAAATTGAACACGTTTGAGAAGTGACATAAGACTAATTTGAAGAAGTTGGCCTTTGCCTTTCATACTTATTTATATATCACTCCAATGCATAAGCAATACTGGTTTATAAACGCTTTAATAATATGTTAAATTCCATGCACGTAACATCAAGGAAATAAGGAATTTCAACATTATATCCGCAAACGAAATGCTTTTTGTTAAAAAAAAACACATATCAACAGCCCTCTGTTATTTTATTCTTTTTAACACATTGACTGCCATGGCTATCATATGTGATAGACAATGATAGTTCCGAAGGTGCCATGGCTATAAAATATGATAGCCAGGTATAGTTTCACTTCTGGCTCTGGCATTCAAATATGCACGCCAGTACGAACAAATCCAATATAACTTGAATTCCTTGACACCATACGATGAGATAGATGTTTCTGGTTTGAGGATATGAGCCTTCTGTTATTTTATTCTCTTTAACACATTGACTGCCATGGCTATTATATGTGATAGACAATGATAGTTCCGAAGGTGCCATGGCTATAAAATATGATAGCCAGGTATAGTTTCACTTCTGGCTCTGGCATTCAAATATGCACGCCAGTACGAACAAATCCAATATAACTTGAATTCCTTGGCACCATACGATAAGATAGATGTTTCTGGTTTGAGGAAATCGTATAAACTTAATGTTCTATGACCACTTTTGTAGGAAAAAAATAAATATAGTTATAATGTTGCAAAAAAACTTTATTATAGTATAAGATAGTATGTAATTCATTTTGTAAACCTTAATTTAAAAAAAATAATAATAATAATTCACAAGTATAAGTAAGCTTATTAGTGTTGTAAGTTAAAGCATTCCCTACATATTTGAGGCTTATCGGGACAACTATCGCAGAAGCTGAAAACTTGCTTAGCTTCTTTGCGGGCTGCTCACGTCCTTTATTTTTGGTTACCCTAGTGTAGCAGTTCCATCTTAGTTTTTTTTCCATCAGTGGACGTTTGATCCAAGAGGTGATGGGTTTTCGTGCGTGTTTCTGCTACACGAATCGGTTCTTTATGTATATCCAGAAGTTCAGCAACTAACATTTCCCTGAATTTGCGGATCTGCATTTTTGTTTTTTTTACATGTTTGTATATAACCCATGCGTTAACAACTCCAACTCCTAATAAGAGCTCGACGCCAAGTTTCCGATACCACTTTATTCCTTTTCTTAGGGTAGTGGCATATGAACCCATCTGATCCGATAGATCTATTCCAGATTTTCCCTTGTTGTACGCAAGTATAGCAGCTGGTTTGAACGTAGCTCCTCGTCGTTTTGGCATTGAGACTAAAGGTGGATTTGTACTGGTAGATGGTTGATTGGCTAATGAAGTACTTGTTGATGGATAATTTCGCCGTGTAACGGGTTGCAGTTCAGGAGCATGTTTGGTGGATAGCATTCGCACGTCGCGAGTGTCCTTCCATTTTAAGATTACAATGCCATCCTCATCTTCCCGAGACACCACTTCTCCTCTGGCCAATTTAGCAAGTAGAACGTCTTTAGGTATATTTTTTTTGTTTGCCCTCAAAGTGCCAACGACATGGGTCTGTTTTTGCAACAATTCCTGGGCCAATTCGTAGCTCGTATAGAAGTTGTCTACGTATAAGCATCTACCCTCGTTCAGAAGTTCTTTAGACAGTTCCATGCAAACTTTTTTGGCAAGTCCAACCTCGCGTTCACCTGTAACTGACTTTCCAGCATATATTTTTAGAGTCCATGTATACCCATCTTTTTTTTTTTCTTTAAATTTCTTTTGCAAGATCTCAATTAGTCCACTTATTTTTCTCAATCGGTCAGATGGGCAGCTGTCTCGTTGTTACTAAAGTGCAGCATAGACAGGAATGACTGGAATCTATTTCGGGGTATAACTGAACGGGGGATTTTTAAATCATAAATGCCATTCGTTTCCCAATAGTTTTCTATGCGCCCAAGTGGCAAAAGTCCCATCCACATCATCAATCCAAACATTTTTTTATTTCTTCGGGACTTGTGTCACTCCATCGATTCATTCGGCTGTATTTTGATCTGTGGTTAGCTGTAGTATACTGTTGTGCGTATCGATTGGTTTCAGTTGATATAATATTGAAAACCTCTTGGTCAACAATTTTAGTATAAATCTGAAGAGGCGTCATATCAGGTGAACTTTCTACCTGCAAACCATGCTTACCGACAAATTCAAAGTGTTTGTGTCTTCCCCTGTATTCTGTGCACTTAGGTGTTCCCTCGGGAATATCTTCTATATTTTCCTCCTCAGTATCAAGAAGTAACGCATTTAGGTCCTCGTATTCTTCCGCCATTGCCATAGCTTCAATGACGTCCGACACGTTGTCCGCCTCAGACTCATCAACATCATCGTCATAACCCAAATCTTCAGGATACCATGCTGGGTCAGCTTCAGAGTCATCCGAGCCAAAATCAGATTCGCTATCCGAAGCAGCGGTCATTGCTTCAATTTCTTCAACTGTAAGTCTCCTTTTACTCATTATTATTATACTACTGGTAAATACCTGAAGTTAACAAAAAATATAAAAAATCAAATAAAACAAAATGATTTTGTAGTAGCTAATACCTTTACTGAACTGTTTAAAACTCAAAACAATGTATAATATAGGTAAGAATAGAAATTACGCATGGATTTCAAACCTGAAAAGTAAAAAAAAAACATAAAAACAAATCAACTCAAACTCAGTTATGATAGCCATGGCGCCAAATGAACAAATATGCATTAACATTTGTTGAGGTGCCATGGCAATCATATTTGATAGCCAGTACTAAATTCGTCCTGGACTTCCAGGATGAACTGAAAAGAAATAATATAACGTACGTTCACTGTTTTATATGTCAAAAAATGGAAATAACATACAAATTTGTGTTGGCGCACCATGCAATTTTACCAGATTTGATTTGGCAGTCAAGTCACGCGGGCAAAGTCCAAAAGTGCCATGAGGGCAAATGTAACTCGGGCAGTTAATCCGCGGGCAAACAGGTTTCCCGTGCCTGCTGACTGAAAGCCACCTTGCTGTTGTACGTCTTCTCGTTTATGTGGACTGTGTCGTTGTCCAGCTGTATCAGGTAGGTACCTACTAAAGAAATAGATGAATTTTTAATTAGAATTGTCCAATTGAAGTTTGTCAGGAAAATTGTGTTTTCTCCGATCAGTTCGACTATTTCTGCATTCGTTGTCCTGTAATCGCAAATTGCGTTACCTTCCTTGAGGATTCTGGGTAAGCAAGAGTCTTCCGGTAGTTCTTCGAGAACGTCCTCCTCGCACCCGTATGTGTTACCTATATTAAGACATTTCCCGTTAAGTCCGTACTACTTGTCATGGCTAATAATGAGTCATGACAAGTCTAAGTCAATTTGTCTACCGTTTTTTACCGCCACACGGGCCGTAACTAGGTGATACGCCTTTGGGTTCGTTTTGGGTATGGACAGGACATATAGCATAAGTGTCCCGTTGCAGTATACTGAAGGTCGGGCGGGTTAGATAGCTTCTACAACGTTTTGATAAGGCAATGTTTCCAGTTCGTTTACGATAGTATTAATATCTTCTGAGTCTAAAAGATTGCTGTTTACAATGCCATTCTTATCAATTTTGAGAGCTCTTACTATTTCAATAACCGCTTCCTTTAGAATAATTACTTTGTCCAGTAAGTCGTGTTTAAGTTGGTTCGTCAACCCTTTTTCTATAGCATACTATTCAGAGTATTCAGAGCCTTCAATTATTTTGTTAATTTTTTCTGTAATCTCACGAGTCGTATCAAATAGTTTTTCGTTAATTGCGTATTGTTAGTTGTTATTCTGTATGATGTCCGTTTGTTTCTCTAAGAATCTGTCCCAGTCAGTTCCGTCAGGAGATCCACATTCCCATTTCCAAGCTGCTCCTATCCAATTTATTGACCTAACTTTCCTTGACCTTGCGTCCTTGAGTTCGTTAAGGCGATCCTTGATTATATCTAAATGATACCCCAAAATGGGGCGTGCTTCTTTGTCCTTAATATTTTCTAGCATAAGTCGTTCAGTATCTTTTTATAACTAACAATTAAATCTTAATATCTAAGCTACGTTATTATGACATAGTTGTAGGTTCTAAGTACTGACAAATATATTTGATTTTTAATTCTTAGATCTAATATATGTGTGTTTTTATACCCTATCCTAAGGGTATATTAATTTTGACACATAGTTTGTAACACCCCTTAATATTCGTCGCAGACCCCTAAAAGTATATATATTTATGATCAGGACCAAAATCTAAGACTATTTAGCAATGTCCGTCCGTCCGTATCAAGTTTTGAGGCCTTTAAAATTATGCTAGGAAGCTGAAATTTGGAACATATACTCCCTAGGGTTCCGAAATGGTAAAGTGTTAAAATTTTCAAAATACGCCCACTGCCACGCCCACAATTTAGAAAAAACCGTTTTAAGGCTTAAGTTAGAGAGATAAAGTTGTACAACCTTCACAAGATATGTAGATACTGCCCACCTTTATTAATTTGTCATATGAAGTTTTTTGCCACGCCTACTTTTTGTGGGCGTTTTTCACTAAAATGCTGTTTTCTTCGAAAATTTTCATAGAAATCGAAAAAAAATGTTTAACAATATATTATGCCAATATTTTTCTCAATATATCGCCCATACGAAGTTTTTGGCCACGCCCACTTTTTGGGGGCGTTTTTTGAAAAAAAAAATTTTTTTTCTATAAATTTCATAGAATGAAATAAAATGCTATCCATCATCTTCCTAATGCTTTTTTTCTTTGGGGTACATAGGGATAAGGATAGGGTATCATACTGTTCGCCCCAAGCGGACTGTAGCCTTTCCTTATGTTTTTTTTATAAAGATGAACATTTAAATTGTATCTTTGTCCCATATTCGATTTTTCATCTGATTTAAAATGTTTTAATTGTAATATTCGTATGATTTTTCCATCTTTTGTAGTATCAATTCTTTAGACTCTCTTTTTTTTTTGTTAGAAGCCCGATGAGGTAGCTCTCCATTAAATTTTCGGGGTAGTCACTCCGGATTGGAAGGTTCGTATTTGTCCGCTTAGGTTGTAAGGTTAACAATTTCAAACAACCTACTAGGGTACGAAGATCAACACCACCGCAATTATGGTTAAATAATTATTTAAGTGAACCGGCCCCTTGTTTCGTGAGAGCTACTCTTCAAGGCGTATTATGGTAGGATAATATAGTCCTTTAGTCAATTTTATTCTGTATTTAGTTTCAGCAATCATTAATTTTTTTTTCTGTGAAAAGAGAAGGGAAAACAATTTATTTAAATACTTTTTTTTTAATATGATTATGCTATAAGTCACTTTAAGTTTTTTAAGTGAGCCTTGTTTTTTTACCGCTCGCTGTTAATATAGTTACCCGGTTATTTTTGGCAACGATTTCCCTTCTTTTACTTTGTATGCCTCTAATAGCAATATATACTACATCGCCTGGATGGTATCCTCTCGGGACCACTCTTTTTATTTTTTGTGTTTTGTACCTAGCTTCCATGTTTCTTTTTATTAATCCCCTGATGTCTTCGTTGATCTATGAGAAAATATTTAAAAGATTTTGATAATTAACTCTCTGTGACCTATTGAACAATTCGTCGGAGGGTTTTCTGTTGGTCACAGAATGTACGGTGCTGGTGTACCGATCAACAGCTAAGGCACCTATATATTTCTAAAATTGTAGAGTGAACCTAGAGAGGCTATTAACCTCACTTCTGTGGGATGGGGTAAGGTACAACTTGACTACTAAATTCATAATCAGGTTTAAAACGATTGGCCTCAGAAAACCCCTTTCATTGTCTGTGACTAAGGTTAGAGAAACAGTAAAATAGTGCAATATTTTAATTATTTTTGATCTCATGTAGATTGCTGACCTGTCTTTGATGTGGAAGAATTTTGAAGAACTTCGAGAACTTATCCACAACGGCAAGGAACTTTTCATTCTGAATCTCAATAATATCCATGTGTATTACTTCGCATGGATACCTAGGAAAAGGTGTAGCTTGCAATTCAGGGTTTATGGGATGTCTGTCGTATTTATTAAGGTTACAAACTTCACAAGAAACAACATGTTTCCTTATACTAGACATCATTTGTGGAAAGTAGAATTGTTCGAGGATCTGTTCCTTAAGTTTCGCATTGTAATTTCTATTAGTGAGTGCGAAAGTCAATGGTTGGTGATCAGTGAATATTTTGATCTTGTTGGCACCATATAGATAGTTCCTTAAATTGTCAAGTGCCCAAACTATGGCACGAAGTTCTTTCTCCTTCGTCGCGTAGTTCGATGATGATATCATCTATGTAGATATAGCAGATTTTCCCAATCAGCTCCTTCAGGGCGTCATCTATCATTCTCTGAAAGATGGCCGAAGCATTCTTGAGCCCAAAAGGCAGTCTGACACATTCAAACCTACCGTTCATCGTAGAGAACGCAGTTTTAGGGATGCCTCTGTCGTTCATGGCTATTTGATGGAAGCCGGAGGGCAAATCTAATGTTGTGAAGAGTTTCGCATCACCAAGGCTTGCAAGAGTGTTGTTTATATCGGGAATAGGGTAAGTGTCAGAAATGGTTACAGAGTTAAGACGTTTGTAAGCTATGACCATCCTGTACCGCTTTTCCCCTTTAGGCTTAGGTTTCTTTGGTACAACCCATGTAGGCGTATTATATGGGCTGTTTAATGGTCGAATGATGTTCTTCGTTAGGAGTTCATTAACCTGCCTCTCGACCTCCTCCCGGGTAATCCGACCTCAAGCCGGGTATGGATAACTCTTTGTGTAAACTGATTCATCCGTTGTCGTTCGCATCTCGGCCCTTACGTTGGTTTTAACCTTGGCGTTACTGACCGGACCGAATAAATCTTTAAACTTATTACAAAGAGATTCAAGTTGGAGTTTAGCAGATTCGGAAACGTTTTTGTTTAGTATGACCAGAGTATTCACGACGTCAGACGATTTTTTTTAGGGGGATTGCTATATCAGGTTTAATTATTAGTTGATTTTTTTCTCTATCAATGATGGCTCTCAATTCCTTCAGAGCATCGTCGCCGATTATACCATCGAACGACTCTAAGCTGGGAAGGATGAAAAAGGTCACAGTTTGGTCACAGCCAACAAAGGAGAAAAATTTGCCGCAAATTTTGTTTTTTATCAATATTCTTCCAGCTGGACTATTGATGTAGAAAGGGTTTCGGACGGGTAAGGATACTGGTGCTAAAGTTGGTTTGAAAAAATGTTTATTTGCACCAGTGTTTACGAGAAAATCTAGTATTTTCCCGTCTCGTCCGGCGTACTCTATATATGGTAGCTGGAAACGAGGCACCTGTCATAAAATGTTCCTCGTTTTGCGACTCCCCTGCGTTAGAAGTTCCTGGATTTCCAGTAGCTTCAGGAACCTCTGTTGACATTTGGAAGAGGCGTTGTTGTTTCCTGTGATAATTATTATCTGAGTCGGCCTCTCGTTTGACTGTGTTACTGGGCCGATTCATATAGTTAACATTTCGCATCTGAAACGATTGGTCTACTTCCATCTTTATAGGAGGCTTTTGGCCGGTAGGCGGCGGATATTGCCTGTTTTGGTACCCTCTATTCCAAGAGGGATATGACCGCTGCCCGAATCTGTTACTTTTAAACCTATTTAGGTTTCTTAAGGACAAAGAGGGTTCCCTTTCGCTCTTGAAATTATAATGCGCAGGAGAAGATATAGTGTTCTGTGCCTATGCATGTACAGAATTGTTCCTAAAATTGAGGTTCTGCATCTCGATGCAAGCGGTGTAGGCCTCGGTGAGAGTTTTCGGATTCTGGATTATAAGAAGCCTCGAGAGGTCTTCGTGCAAACCGCGCACAAAGACATCCAATGCCCGGTTGCGGTAAGCTTCCACCAGGGCATCTATAGTCTCGGATGAATAAGTTTCGGACCAAATTTTACTTATAATAAGGGAGAACTGATGGTTAACAGTGGCATAAAAATCATCCACTCTGGAGGACCCTTGCTTCAGCAATGCTCGAGTGTCCGAAGGTCCCTCTTATCCGCATAATGCAGAGAGAGAACCCTTTTGACCTCGCTCCATTCAGAATCAAAGATGTTATAAGATATAATAGTGGAATCGGCCTTCCCCCTAATTTTTTGCCTAACATTCTGTAAGATCGCCCTGTAAATGGGCTTGCTTCGTACGATTACACAATCTTTTAGCACAGTTTCCACGCTATGCACCCAGGATACGTAGTGTACTCGATCACCCTCGTAAACCTGAAGCTCTTTCGCAGCGTCAGGTAGCTTCGAAATTTCTTTTAACTCGGCCTCGTCAATCGGGCCTTGCAGCTCTTTCCGATTTCCGGTCGTTTCCCCATCTGATTCCCCTAAACCCGTCCTTTCTACAGCTTTTACTCAATTCTCAAAAGAGTTTAGCTTCTCTACTAAATTTTGGATTGCCTGTCGGGAATCCGCCTGCTCAATGTGAACCCCCTCGATTGTTCAAGGACGGAGTTAACCGCCCCCATTAACATTTCATTGATTTCCTCCATATCTGTAAAAAAGTACCGAAAAGGTTATGGTTTATACTAAATTATTCTTTATCTATTTGTAAGATTTTTTCCTTCTCTCCTAACTTTGATTCTTTTCGTTTTACCTTGGACTTGTAATTCTTGTCTAGTATTACATATTATATTTGCTGAAATTTTTTGTTCAGAGACAGTGTTAAAATGTATATTTTGATTTTAAATACTTAATAATCTTAGCTTCCTGAGTAAGTAACAGCCAGTTCATATATGGGTTCCTTGGAGTGGTCTGCTGCTGCTCTTCCGATTCTTCAGTCCTCAATTCTTCTGGGTGTTAATTTTTCCTTATATATTTTAATTTTTTTAAATGTTTTTTTTCTCTATTATTATTTTATTTCGGGTATCTTCTTTGCCCTTATCGCCTTTTCCTTGCACTTACTCTTGGAAATTCGTTTCTTGCTTTATTCGTTTTCTTGATAACGCACTTTTTTCTCTTATTTTATTTTTATTTCGGGTATCTTCTTCCCGTAAAGTATCATTATTTCTTTGCACTAACTCTTATAAATTCGTTTCTTGCTTTGTTCGTTTGCTTGATAACGCACTTTTACTTTTAAATAATTATCTTTTATTTGCATTGATTTTCCTTTGCAAGTGGGCACCACTAATTTATTTTTCGTTGCACCAAACCTCGAGAGTTTTATTTCTTGCGTAACTTCTATTTATTCCGCGAATATCCTTAAATAAGGATTTACTTCTATATTACCACTTACTTTATTTCGCGAAAACTGGGAGGTCCCTGCTCGGGTACCAGTTCCCATGCAGATCCACCATTCTTCATGAGCCTCGGATCGGGTTTCCCTGTGAGAATGACTTCCAGATGTGAAGCGGATGCGCGTGTGCATTATTAGCTTTTTTGTAGGTTGGGTGAAGACTCAATCGTGATAACTTTCATTTATTTATTTATTTCTATATTTATTCATTCATTCATTTATTCATTTATTTATATATTTATATATTTATATATTTATTTATTTATTTATTTATTTATTTGTTTGTTTGTTTGTTTGTTTGTTTGTTTGTTTGTTTGTTTGTTTATTTATTTATTTTTTTATTTATTCATTTATTTATTTATTTATTTATTTATTTGTTTATTCATTCATATTTTCATTTCTTTATTTATTTGTTAATGTTTTTACGAAAATTATTCATCTTGTCTTTTATATATTAATATATGTTAAACTATTTGTTTGTGTACAATCACTTATTTTGATAACTGTGAAGTTATTTATTATTTTTCTTAATTATCTCAATATGTATGTTAATTTCTTCATATTGTATTTAATGTAATGTAAGAACACGTGCACGCTTAACTGAAATCAAGGTCATCCCCCACCACTCCTCTCATTTGTATGGAGGTTTTTCCCATCACCTTTTCCTCCAGTATTCATTATTTAAAATTAAATTATATATTAGTAAGAACAATATACATTTTCAATAGTAAGGTAGTAATAACCATATCTCTGTAAATTGTGCAATAGTAGTTTTAAGAATGTATATTTTTGTTGAAAATAAAGATATCTATCTATCTATCTTGAGGTCATGCTTAGTAATGAATTTGCTCAAGCGAAGTTCCAGGTTGTTCTCGTCGAATTCGGGGATTCGAATTTCGCGCAATAGATGACGCAGACGTGCTTCATTTTGTTAATAAAGTTAATAAATTGAAGTATATCATTTTGTTAATAAAGTTAATAACTTTAACAATTACATATGTACATTTTGTTAATTATAAGTGGTTACACTTCCACTTCGTCAATACATTTGTTAAAGTTATTAACTTAACTATATGTATAATTTCATAAATTCACTACAGACATATACATATGTAGCTTCACTGTATACTTTAATTATTTCATACACAGCTTCACTGTATTACTTTTCATTCATTACACATGCCACCAAATTATATTATGCAAGATGGGCTTCCAGTGCAATTTAAGAATAAAACATAAGGAAAGGCTACAGTCCGCGTGGGGCGAACAGTATGATACCCTATCCATATCCCTATATGCCGCAAAGAAAAAAGCGTTAAGAAGATGATGGGTACAATTTTATTTCATTCTATAAATTTTATAAAAAAAACATATTTTTTGAAAAAGCGCCCCAAAAAGTGGGCGTGGCCAACAACTTGATATTGGCGATATACTGGAAAAAATATTGGCTAAATATCCTGTTAAACATTTTTCTTCGGTTTCTATAAAAATTTTCGAATAAAACAGCATTTTAGTGAAAAACGCCCACAAAATGTAGGCGTGGCAAAAAACTTTATATGACAAACTTGTATAGGTGGCCAGTACCTACATGTCTTGTAAAGATTACAACACTCTTTAGCTTTAAAACTGTTTTTAATAAATTGTGGGCGTGGCAGTGGGCGTATCAAACAAAATTTTACACTCTACCATTTCGGGACCCTAGGGAGTATATGTTCCAAATTTCAGCTTTAATTTAAAGGCCTATAAATTGGTGACGGACGGACGGACATTGCTAAACAGTCTTAGGTTTTGATCCTGATCATAAATATATATACTTTTAGAGGTCTATGACGAATATTAAGGGGTGTAACAAACAAGGGTGTAACAAACTATACCCTATCCTATGGGTATATTAATTTTGACACATAGTTTGTAACACCCCTTAATATTCGTCGTAGACCCATAAAAGTATATATATTTATGATCAGGACCAAATCCTAAGACTATCTAGCAATGTCCGTCCGTCCGTACGCAATTTTTAGGCCTTTAAAATTAAACTAGGAAGCCGAAATTTGGACCCCATATTCCCTAGGGCTCCGAAATGGTTAAGTGTAAAATTTTGTTTAATACGCTCACTGCCACGCCCACAATTTACAAAAAACCGTTTCAAAGCTAAAGTTAGAGAGATAGGGTGTTACAACCTTCACAAAATATGTAGGCATTGCCCTCCTTTATAAGTTTGTCATCGGAAGTTTTTTGCCACGCCCACTTTTTGTGGGCGTTTTTTACTAAAATGCTAAAAAGCGAAAAAAAATGTTTAACAAGATATTTACCCAATATTTTTTCCAACATATCGCCCATATAAAGTTTTGGTCACGCCCACTTTTTGGGGCGTTTTTTCAAAAAAAAAAATTTTTAAATTAAAAGAATGAAAGAAAATGCTATCCATCATCTTCTTAATGCTTTTTTCTTTGGGGCTTATAGGGATATGGATAGGGTATCATAGTGTTCGCCCCAGCAGACTGTAGCCTTTCCTTATGTTTAGTTTTCCTGATCCTTCCAAAATGGTTTGTGTGACAGTGCCATTGCAGACGATATTTAACGTGGTTCGCCCTTTCAAAGCGTAGATCCATTCATTTGGATTGCATAGTTATATCCCGTGAGGCCCATCATTGGCTGCAATTATTTTGCATGATGGAGACTGTTGACCATGGCTTAGGTAGTTGAATTCACAGGAACTAGTGTCTGATCCTCGTCTATAGATGTTGATTGCACAGGTGTCTCTCTGTAGTTAGGGAAAAGCACTACTGGAACTCCGATTCTGATAGAGCATAATATTGGTCGCGGTGCAAAGTGAACATAATGTACTTTGTAGATGGATTTATGGTAAAGAACGCTCCGTCCACAAGTACTGGAATTGAATAGCTTGAATAGCTCAAATTCATCAAGACTGGTTAGCGGTAAAGTCAGCTTAAAAATTATATGATATTCATGTGCCCTGCCATGAATGCTCATGAGGTGATATAATTTAATTATATCAGTTTGTGTAACCGGTAGCCTCAGTGATAAAGGCAGGCTTGCCTTGATGCGGAGAAATTCTTTTCGAAGTTGATCCGGTGAGATAAGTTGTGATGATGATGAGTATCTTTCCATGATGAGTGTCGACCATTACATCTATCAAGGCGTTCTGTGTCCTTTGTACTTGTGATAATGCAAGGATTAACTGCAGAGTTATGGAGTTGAAAAGCTGACGCAATTGATCCTCATGGTATTTTTGTCTAATGCCATAAATGAGCGTAGCAAAGTCTTGGAGGTTCTTATCAATTTCCTGGAAGTGAGAGGTTGTCTCTTGTTCTAACGCCCTATTATGTTCATGGTGGCGTCAATAATTGATGTCTGGTTTTGAATAATATGTAGGAGGTGGCTTTCATCCTGTTGTAATTGATTCCGATATTTAATCGGCATACTAAGGGTTGTCAGTAGTTCATCTTGAATGGTTGGTCCGGTTGAGAGCAAGTTGTTAAGTGATTCATTTGTTGTGTTTTTGCGGAAGCATCAAAGACTACTCGCAATTTTATTGTTGTGCTATCCGGCTTGAGCACACAGTGATGAGGCATGATAGAGTTCCGTGAATTTGGTTAATATAATGCCGGATGTATTCCGCCATGAAATTTGTGTATTGCTCTTTTAAATTGCTTTTTTTGCTAGTCTTTTTCCAGAGCGTAGAATCTTTGAAGAGCAAGACCCTTTGAAATTCCCAATTTGTTTTGATCTGCCTTGAATGGGGGTCGAACTATGAATTGCCCTTGCATATCTTTGGTTGTGTTTTCGGCGAAATATTTCTCGCATTTTCTTTCTTCATTTGTAAAAGACTCTTTCGCTGTTTGGACTTCTTTTACCTTCCAGAATATTTTATTATTTATTATCAATTAGCCTTGAACTATCCATCCAAAATTAGTGTTTTGTAGTATTGGTAATCCGCTGCTAACTTAATTTTTCCCACTGTAAATAATTGATGGTACGGATTACCAATACTACAAAACACTAATTTTGGATGGATAGTTCAAGGCTAATTGATAATAAATAATGAAATATTCTGGAAGGTAAAAGAAGTCCAAACAGCGAAAGAGTTCTGCTACAAGCAAGATGTCGATCTGTCCTGGTTCATTGAAGTGTGGATCGGCCATTTTCAAGTCGGTTGTAATGTGCCAGGAAGAAATGTTGATTCTCTGAGTTGGTTGGCTTGGAGTAATTTGTCGTAAGACAAATGCTTCCATGTTGATGTTAAATTTAGATGTTCGGGATCTTAGTGTCAGATTAACCCTTTTGTTTGCCTGTTTGGATCCCTCTCCTATCCCAAGAATTCGCATTGTTTCGGTGAATTCGGGAATGTTTATTCTTCTTGATAGCTTTTCTGTTATAAAGCTAAGTTGCGATCCAGAATCAAGCAATGCTCTGCAGTTCAAGAGTGTTCCTTTATAGTCTTCTATGCTTACAGTGACAGTGCTGAGAAACACATACCCTTTGTTCCTCGGAACTACTGCTGCGGCTGAGGTGATTGGAGCCGCTCCGGTGACTGCTGTTTTTGATCCCTCCTTCTTGTTTGTATGTAAGAAAGTGTTGTGCCTTTCCAAGCACTTTGTGCAACTTCGTGCAGTGCACTAGGGTGATGTTGGCCCAGGATTAAGGCAATTTATTCAAAGGTGGAGATTTTCTGCAGCTGTTAGTCGACCTTCTGAAGTAAGTCATAGAAACCTTGTGCATGAGTATAGCTTATGTTCTTTGCTATTACAGAAGGCGAATATTTGTTTTGTGGGTTTGGCTGCTGCCATCGATGTCAAGAATTTTGCAGTGGGTCTGCGCCATTATTCGTCTGTATCACGTCTGCTTCCAAGTGTCTCTAAGGACTGAAACCGTACCTCTAGGAAGGCTAGGAAATCAATCAGAGACGGAAGTGCCCTTGGGTGCTGTAGTGACTGTTCCCAAAGCGTTAAGGTGTTTCTATCCGGTTTTTTGAGCAGAATACTCAGTAACAACGGATCCCAATTATTAGTGCCAATGTAGAGATCATTAAAACTTAACAGGCATTCCTGTGTGGTATCGTGATGGGTTTTGATGGCGTTTGAACCTTCATTCTGGATAACAGGCTGTGCCAGCAGCTTGCTTATTTGAGCTGTCACCAGTAACCGAAGATTTTCCTACCGGTCAGTTAGTACCTTCCAAGCAGCACTGTAGTTGCTGTCAGACGTGGTGAAATGTCTGATAAGCTTTTCCGCCTCACCGGATGGAGTTGTCTTTAAGTAAAATAGCTTTTGACAGTCGGCTATTTGTTATTTGTTGTAAATTCTGTGAATGAGTCACTGAATTGCTTCCATTTAACGTAATCCCCATCAAAATTAGGCAACGCTATTTTTGGTAAATTAATAGTCTTGTAGATTGATTTTGGCTTGCGGCTTCGTTCAATTTGGTTGTGAGCTGGATCGTATAATCCTCAAGTTCAAAATACTCAGCTGGGTCTTCAGACAGCTCGTACACCAACCGATGGGCTACTTCCACTTCCGCCCAATGCTTATGAAGTGTGGTCAGTTTCACACTGCAGAAGGTTTGAGCCCACGCTTCTGAACTCATGTCTCTCAGATTTGACAACAACCGCTGCAGTAACCTTACAGTTGCGTTTTGTCTCAGGAACACTCAGTTCCACGTTTTTTTTGTCCTTTGCATTGTTTACATCAGATTCTTCCACGTCTGTTCCATGTCTGTTTGGGTAACTTTGGTTTTGTACCCGTTTCTGGCTGTTTTGCACCACCAGCTGCTCCTAAAGGTTCACCCTCTTCTTTTGGGGGAATAGCTTGAAGAGTGTACCTTATTTCATTGCATACGTTTTTAATATTTTCATATGTGTTTGATTGCACATATGGAGTATCTGCCTTCACGACATTCTTGGTGCTCTCGTGGTTATTATGGAATTCTAACCACAAAGCTTCCAATGTCTGCAATTTCCTCTTCCTGTATTCCGTTGTTTTTCGATCGGGTTCGTCCTTTTTGATTTTTAATTTTTAGTCTCAGAAGATCATCCGAGATGGCTTTCTGCCTAGCAACGATGCTGAACAGCTTAAGTTCGTCCATTATGGCGATGAGCATGTGGTGTTGACTTGCCGGTTTTTAGTGTGTATTGTGTTCCACCAGTGTTTGAAAGCACTGGTGACGATTTTTTTACATGAATAGTGTTTGTAAAATTGACCAGCGTTAATGCCCTGGTAACGCACTGCTGTTCACGGCTTATTAATTGTTCTGGCGTGTTCAAATCACGTCGGGGTCACCAAAAAATGTACGATTTCTGTCGAACCTTGTCGACGTAAGTGTTTCACTCTGACGACAGGAGATGATTCAAATGAAGCACCAGAATATCTCCAAGTATGACGTTTGCGCACGTTTATATGTTCTTATTTGAATCAATGTCTCTTACCACTGGTTGGGAAAAAACATGAACCAAATCAGAACTTCAGGAACAATCAATAGCCAACGTTTGAACTGTGAATGTTCTTACTTTATTTCTTACGATACTATTTATACAACTAAAAAGCTTACTTAGCAAAAATAACTATGCACATGCCACCAAATTATATTATGCCAGATGGGCTTGAGTTCCAGTGTAATTTAAGAACAAAAAATATATTGCTGACAAATGAGTAAAAATAATGTTTGTGACTTGAAAGTAAAGGTAATGAATGAAAAGTAATACAGTGAAGCTGTTTATGAAATAATTAAAAGCATACAGTGAAGCTACATGTCTGTTGTGAATTTATGAATTTATACACTATACATTTGTTAAAGATATTAACTTTATTAACAAAATGTACAAATGTATTGAAGAAGTGGAAGTGTAACCACAGTCGTATTTCATTTTGTTAATAAAAGTTAATAACTTTAACAAATGTATTGAAGAAGTGAAAGTGTAACCACCCTGAATTCGATGAGACTAACCTGGAACTTCGCTTGAGGAAATGCAATGAGACTTTGGAGTTTTTTGGAATAGCAAAAGATCATGGAAAAACAGCAATACAGGTTTCAAAAAAATTAAAGTGCGGGAAAGCTTCTTGGTGAACTCGTACATATAGTGAATGAAGCTCTCAACCAAAATTACCATGTGCCTTTGACACTCTAAATCATCATAGACTCATGCAAGTCTTGCAGAAAGTAGAAATAAGGGGAGTGCTAGCAGGATGGCTTTCTAGTTACCTAAACGACCTAAACGATAAGGGTAAAAATAAAAGAGGAACTAAGCGAGTGGAAGAAATTAGGGTATGGTGTACCACAAGGATCTGACGAATTGCTAAAAATATTCTAAAAAGTAGTGCATTTGCATCTGTAGACGACACGGTAATTGTCGCTCAAAATATATCTTTGGAAGCAGCAACATCGATAATGCAAGAGGAGTTCAACGAAGCTGTAAAATGGTGCATGATATGGGTCGGGTAATAAATGCAAAAACGACCAACCTAATGCACATTCGTGGAACGCATAGAGCGCAATCGAAGAGTATAATAAAATATCAAAATCCTCAATGTCCAGATACGAAGATGGAAAAGATTGAATTCGTTGATCAATACAAATATCTTGGAGTTACTATCGACAGTCATTCATATCATTCATAAACACGTGCAGCGGCTTAGATCAGTTTTAAAGAGGGCTATCTTCGCAATTTTTTACTTGGATAGATGTTCTACGTCAGTGGTGGTGAAACAAGTTTACTATGCACTTGTGTAGTCCAAACTGAGGTATGGAACATTAGCATGGGGTATTACTTCAAGGTGCCACTTGGAAAACCTGCAGAAGCTACAACGTACGGCGATAAAACTAATCACGAATGTCTAGAGGGGTGAATAAAAACCTAGATGTCTGCAACAAACCCCAAAGTTTCGAAACGTGTATGGCAAAAGAAACCCAAACTATACCGTCCAATATATTTATATTAAATAAATTTACGACAAAAATAACCAGCTTAAGAAACACAAAAAAAAAGATAAAAAATAAGAATGTTCTGCTTTCAAATAATGAAATCTTCCAAATGCACTAAACAAAGAGTAATTAAAAAAAAAACTACCAAAAAATTTCCTAGTTGTAAATTGTAAGTCCCACTTTAAAAGACAAATTCCAAGTTTTCATTGTAAATCCCACTTTAATCTTTAATTACATTATGTAAAGTTTAACTTAAAACCACATTTAGATGCACAACCACTTGCAGATAAGCAGTAACCTTTGCGGGTAAAGAAATAAAAATATTGTAAACTTTTATTATTTGGCAAATAAACTTCAAACTTCAACTTATAAACTTATCCACAGTGAGACCTCCAAGATATAAAGAGACTTCGCGGTTTTTAGAATCCTGCATCAATTTCGATAGAGTGCTACATATATTATTTAATATTGGTTTATGCTGGGGAGCGCAACATTCTAATTCTTTTTTACTAATTCGGTTATTTGCCGAGAATATTTTTTTGCCCCTTTTGATTTTGTTATCGTTTCGTAAGACAAGTATTAAACCAAGCATGACTCCGATTAATTTATCGATTTCATCTTCAAATTCATATGGTGTTTGAAGAGATACATTAAGATCGATTTTATTTGCGCAGTCTTTTCTTAAAGAGTCCCAGTTAGTTTTTAAACTTGTTAGTCTAAGTGGGCCGTCCTTTTCCCGTAGGCAGCCGCTAATAGTCAGAATGACTGGCGAGTGTTCAGAGAAGAGATGGAAGCTTTCCTCACCTTAAACAGAAATGTCAGACACACCTTTTGCGATATACAAATTTATAAGGTCTGGAGTTTTCGACGAATCCGGCAGCCAATACGTTGGTTTACCTGCCAAGAAAACAACTACCCCGAATTCCATACCGGCTTCGAAGAGGAATCTACCTTTCTTATGTAATGCATCAAGAACCCCAGAAGGTGTGTTTTGCATTAAAATCACCATCAATAACGAAGTGTTACCAAATGAGTCAAAGATACTTCTAAACTAATTTTTCGTCCTCCCCTTGGAGGGATATAAATAGATGCAATATCATCAGCTTTGCGCTTCTTTTTCACATGAACCGTATTATTTGCATATTATCTAGCTCAATTTTTATAGTGAATATTTTTCTAGTGAATGTTCTATGGTGTCTTTTATAAGCAAAGATGCTCCGCCCTTTCCCAAGTGTGATATGCGTGATATGCTCTTATTTTTGTACTTAATTCCTTCGACACATGCGTTTCAGAAATTAAGCATATGTTAATATCGTTTGTGCGAATGAATACCTATCGCTCGTCCATCTTTTGCAGAAGGCTGCAGCATTCCGTGTTAGTATTTTTAATTTGGTTGCATCTATCATATTTAAGTTGTATGATGATTTCCTCGAAATTTGTGTTCGAGCACGTCTTACTTTTAAAACATGCGTTTATTTAACCGCCTCTGTTCTTCCAGTCTGGTAAGAATCGCGGAGAAAACTTGAGCGACTGGATCAGGCGTTATTTCATTTTGTTGATTCGCTTGCAACGCGGCCTCGGCATATGTCTGTGGTATTTGACTTTCTCCTGGCTGTTTGGACAATTTCTTAGGATTTGGTCCAGAATTCGACGACTTTGTTTTAAGACGTCTTTCTTTCGTTTGTTTGGAGAGTGCATTAAGGTTTTTCCGTCGTTCAGTTATTTTAGGGACGGGTAAAGATATTTTCTTTAATACATCACGCCTGTTTTGTAGCTCCTTAGCTACTTCGCAGCCGCGATAGTTCGCCGGGTGTTTTCCAGGGCGCTTATCGTTTCTCTAGTTCCGGGATTGTTGACAGGATATAATTTGACATATTTCGTGAAGCCATGTATGATAGCCAAAATATGTTTACTCCTTGAACTTATGGAGGGCAGCCGGCCAAAGCGGTATATATGGACGGTGTCAAAAGGCTCGGGCTACTTGTGCTGCCGGAATCAAATAGACAAAAATATGATATATCCTCAGTGCACTTGTTATGACAATCGACAAAGTCAACATTTACCATCTGGAACGACTTAATTTTCTCAGCTATCTCCTCAAACTCCCTCATCCACTCTGCTATTTCCTCGAATCCTTTAATGGCCTCACGGCCGCGTGCATTTCTTCCTTCGGAGTGCTTTGGAAAATTTTGATGGAAATGCTCCATCTCGTGACACTTGAAACAGGTGTTCATCGGTCGCTTCAGCTTCAGGGATAGTGGCTCTGATAGTGGCTAAACTGAGAACAATTATAACTATCACTTGCTCTTCGGTGCCGACTGCGCTGGCTGTGGTCCTCGATTTGGGTGTAATGACAGCGGTTGGGTTGACTGCGGTTTTTTTCGGGGCGTCGTAGGTGCGCTTCCCCTCGTATCTGTCCAGTAGGGTTTTTAACTGCCTCATACTGGTTGCCCCATAAGAGCGACGGCACTATTGCTGCGGTCGTTCAATCCGTCGACAATAAACTTGATGACATCAGCCTCCGGTATGTTGGCGTAGGAGGCAAAATCCTGCATCTCCTGTACATACCTCTTCACAGACTCGTTCGCCCTTAATGTCTGTGACTTCAGCTGCCGGAAAAAATCGTGCATCGAGTACGTGCGTCCGAATTCTTTGATTATTTTCTCCTTCAGGTCCTTGTACGTGTGGGCCGCGGTAGTGCGTAGGAACACTTTGGCTGTTCAACCGAACACTGTAAAGGCGTTTTCCACGTCGGTGATCCATTTCCTGATATCGTAGTTGTCGTTGCCACTAAAGGGGTGAACCATGGCTTCGAAAGCCGAGTAATCAAACCTCTTTGGATCGGCCATACCAAGTTGCTTTTGCAGCAACAAGATTTCCTTCTCGGTTCTGGCCAATTCTGCATCCAGGTTTTGCACTGGAATGCGTTCGTCGTCAGTGCGCTGGTTCCTCTCTTCTTCGGAGCCTCGGGACACATTTGCTGCGGTTCCTCGGGTTGACTATAATTCGTCATACAATGGGCGAAGTTCGGCCATGGTGTCATTTTCGTCGAATTGTACGGCGCCCGCGGTTAACGCCTCAATAATCGGTTTTCTTGGAACATATAACATTTTCACTTTTTATACCCTATCCTAAGGGTATATTAATTTTGACACATAGTTTGTAACACCCCTTAATATTCGTCGTAGACCCATAAAAGTATATATATTTCCGTCCGTCCGTCCGTCCGTCCGTCCGTCCGTATCAACTTTTGGGGCCTTTAAATTTATGATAGCAAGCTGAAATTTAGAGCATATACTCCCTAGGGTCCCGAAATGGTAAAGAGTTAAAATTTTTTAAATCCGCCCACTGCCACGCCCACAATTTAGAAAAAACCGTTTTAAGGCTTAAGTTAGAGAGATAGAGTATTGGAACATTTACAAGATATGTAGGTACTGCCCTCCTTTATAAGTCTGTTATATAAATTTTTTTGCCACGCCTACTCTTTGTCGGCTTTTTTCACTAAAATGCTGTTTTCAGCGAAAATTTTCATAGAAACTAAAAAAAAATGTTGAACAAGATATTTAGCAAATAGTTTTTCCAATATATCGCCTATACAAAGTTTTTGGCCACGCCCACTTTTTGGGGGCGTTTTTTCCAAAAATATTTTTTTTTTATAAATTTCATAGAATGAAATGATATCCATCACCTTCTTAATGCGTTTTTCTTTGGGGCATATAGGGATATGGATAGGGTATCGTACTGTTCGCCCAAGTACAAGTGGACTGTAGCCTTTCCTTATGTTTATTAGTTATTTTTATGTCGATATTCCACTTCTGAGTTTGTAAACGTCTCTTGATTTTTAATTTAAACTTGGATTTATTCTCTTCCTTAATCTCTTCCTTCTCTAAACAACAAGTATTTGGAACCTTGTTACAAATTTTAAAAGCGGTGTTCAGAAAGTGATACACCTCTGAGGTATTACCTCTTGGTGGTGCCAAATATTCAACTCAATTCTAGTTCCTTACAATTCGGCCATTCTGACCAGTCAATCGACTTCGATTGTATAACTTAAAGCTAATGATAAATGTTTCCTTTCGAATCGCGTCTATTTTACTGTACTACTTTTACTACACTCGAGCCATTTCTTTAGTCTACTTGAATCTAAGATGCAGTCATACGGCAACTGCGTTACTTGAAAACCTTTGGGAGAGCGAAGGCCATTCTGGCCAGCGAATCGCTTGCCTAGCAGGCAAATAAATGTAACGCTGCTGCTTCCACGCGCCCAAACTGAAAGAAGTTGACAGTGTCTCTGGAAAGGGAGGCAGTTTAAGCAGCAAGAGAGGCAGATCTGACGATGGCGTGGAGACAAACGATGCGAAAAAGCTGAAGGCTAGAAATTCATCCGTAATGCGTCGTAAGCAAAGCGACCCGAAAGGCGAGCTTCTCGTGGCTGTAATAAACCAGGTGGAGCCTTTCGGTCGTGTGACAATTGACCAGCGGAAAAACATTGAAGAGAAGTTTCAAGAAGCCCTTTGGAAGAAATTATCCGCCGCAGGAAACGGGGATCTTCAATTCGTTGGCGCTGGTTGGGAAGGCGGACGCAAGGTTGTAATTTGTGAAAACTAGCTCTCCGTAGAAATCTTCAGATGCTTCGTTTTGGGAGTGTGCGACATTTGGGAGAGCGTCAAGGCTAAATGCGTATCCGTGGCAAAGTTGGAATAGTATACTTTGCCCACGGCATGGGTATAGGTGCCGTGGCCATACACGCACCCAGAGAAGCTCCTCTTACTACTCCATTTGCAAACTCGGGAGTTAAAAGCCGATATATAGAGGGTCCTCGAGACGGGCAACACTTTCTGTTGTCCATAAACAGCGATTGTCTGCCATACCTGATGAAATAGAAAGGTATAGTGAGATACAGCATGGGGAGATTGATGGTTAACCCATCGATCAAGGGCAGTGATGAGGAGGAGCTTTAATACTAAAGGTTTAAGTTTTCGGTCGTTTAAGGCCAACCCAACTGAGGAAAAGCGAAAAGAGTTTAAACGAGTCCCACCGGTAGTAAACACTTTTGGTTGTTTGTGAAGAATATAAAAAATTCATCCTCGTCATCTATTCTGACACTCATTTGCAATGACATTCCAGCTGTCAGCTCTTCAGACAAAGCCAATCTGCATGCTGCTCATTTTGCGGCTAGCTCAACGCTCCCAGATTGTGCTTTGACTTCCCCTGTACTCGAGCGCTTAGAACATTCAATGGCCCAAATCCACTTCCGCACTCGTACATTGGAAAAAGTACTTCAAGATCATAACATACATAAATCCGCTGGTCCAGATAGTACTTCCCCTATAGTTCCGAAGAGGTGTTCTTATCTGTCCTATTCTTCAGGGCTCTTTCCGAGAAGATGGAAAACAGCATTTGTCCAGCCTTTCTCCTCAAAAACGGCGAATCTTTCTCCCCCTCCTCCTACCGACCAATTGAACTCACTTACTTCCAATCTTGCCAAGGTCATAGAAATGCTGATAAACCGTCAGCATATGAAATATCTTGAATACTGAAAACTTCTTAATTACCGGCAGTTCGGTTTTCGCAGCAACAGATCCACTGGTCATTTGATGACATATCTAACCGAAAAGTGGAACCAATCTATTCACCGTGGTGGTGAAAGTAAAGTCGTTGCGCTTGATATTTCAAAGGCATTTGACAGAGTTTAGCATCAAGCTCTTTTGTCAAAAATGCGAGCATTTGGGATCGATGATACCCTTCTTTAATGGATTAGAAATCAGCTTTCGGACCGTTCAATACAAGTTGTTTTGGACGGTTTCAAGACTGCAACTCACCAAATAAATGCTGGTGTCCCCCAAGGCTCTGTTTTGCCTACGACTCCCTTTCTCATTTTTATCAATGACCTCCTGCCTGGCACTTCTAATCCAATATATTCCTTTGCTGATGACAGTACCATTAGCTTCGCATATTCGTTTTATGATTCACGTCCCTCATCTTCGGGCGTGGGGCTTGAACGGCAATTTATGTTAAGCTCATTAAATTCTGACCTTGATAGCATTCTTAAGTAGGGTAAAACCAGAGGTAGCCTAAAAAAGAGGGTAAAAAAAGAGTAGAATTTTATGCTTCCAAAACACAATTCAGTCTTCTTTCATTAAAGCAAAACCTCAATACTCTGCCATTATCCATGGATGGCACTTGCATCGCTGAAACCGAAAGACTTTCCATCCTCAAACTTCGCTGGAATGACCACATATTCGATGTCGCCAAGAACCTTGCGAAATGTCTAGGCTTCCTTAAGCGATGCAAAAAATATTTCACCGCTTCTGATTGGCAACAATTTATAACGCGTTTATTGGCCTGAAACTTGAGTATAACGCTCATATCTGGTCCGGTGCTCCAATTATATATTTGGAGCTAATTGACAGGATTCAAAAACCGGTGGTAAAACTTATTGGCGATCGAGACATCGTGAAATCACTTGACTCTCTTAGTCATCATCGTAGTGTCTCTGGCCTGTCATTGTTTTATTGGTATTTCCACCACAAGTGCTCAAACAGCCAGTTGCATTCCACCCCTACAGCAATTCAACCGCAATACTCGCCACGCTAGGAATGCACATCGGTTTACCCTTAAGCCTGTTTTCGGACGTACTGGGAAATATAAAGATTCTTTTCTCAATCGTACAATACGAATGTGGAATGCTCTACCACGCTCTGTATTTCCTGCACATTATAGTTTACAGACATTTAAGACCAACGTGCATCGGTTTCTCCCTTTCTCTAATCTTTCATTTCCTTAATGTCCACAATATGTCACTTCATTATAAGGGTACCCAAGGCCCCTTTAGTGCGCGTACATTATAAAAAAAAATTGGATTCTGTTTGGCTCGGTCTGTGGTTATCAAATGAACTAAAAATGCAATTTCCTCGTGCAAAAATTCGAACTTGTCTAATTGCTCCATTTTTTAGTTAGCCTCTCGTAGGCTGGTTAATATTTTTCTTAAGTCAGCCTTTTGGTCTCTTAGTGAGCTTGAGAAAACTATAATGTCATTGAGGTAAACCAGGCATAAATAGGAGTAAGGTCGATTGGAAACTCTGCGATAGAGTGAGAGGGAAAATGTCAGTGTTGAATGAGGGTGATTGTTGTTGGGGTGCATTGCTTTGGTGTGTGTGTCGTCATGTTTGTTTAGTGTGTTTGATTAATTTTTTGTTTTTACATTCTTCTGTCGCCGGCTAGTGTGTTTGTTTTATTTGTTGTTTTTACTTTGTTGTGTCCGACATCAGATATGAGTTGTGAATGAGGTTGAGTGTCATCATGTCAGTTTATTGTTTTTTTTTTTTTGCTTTGTTTTATTATTTGTAATGAGTGTGAGCGGTGTGTGTGTGTGTGATTCATGGAGCATTGGTCATTTGTGATGGTATGCGACACATTGTTATTTGGTATGATTTCGACGCATTATGGTGTGAGCGTGACTTGAACAAAGGGATTAGAGAACAAAACGAAACTGTATAAAAACTCCACCGATATAGCCGTAGTAATAAAACGGCTGTATTTTAATACGTTATAAAATGGAATGTATCTTATTCGAGAAAAATGACTTGCATTTGTAATGTTTACTTAAATGACATTTGTAAAATTGAAATTTCCCTTTTAGTGATTACGGCTGTGTGTCTGTATAATCTGGTACTTGGTGACGTCATTGGCGTCAACATTCTTCCCTACCGAGTTGACCATGCTCCTTCTCTTGATTGTCTTTGCTGCCCAGTCGTTGCTTATATACAGGCCTATCACAAGTTCCCTTCGGAGAAATCCCCGAATGAAAAATTCCGCTACGAATCCCGAAAAAAAGCAATCAAAACATCCGAAGGGATTCGAAAGAAACATTGCCTGATTGAAAAAATTAGTTTCCATTTTCGAAGTCAGCTGATTTATATCACAATTAATACTCGAAACAATAGAAAGAAAAATGCTTGAACTTAAAAACAATTACCTTCATTTTCCAAAAACAATTTTTTTTCTAGTAAAAATTTAATTTTTGTGACTTAAATGAGTTCTTCTAGATTTGTAACATTGACTAAATCGAAAATATATAGCAAAAATGAAAATTCAATGAAGGTGAGTAAAGGCTTAGCTACATTCGGCAATAAGTGGAAAAAGTGAATTTTAAAAAGCTCATATACATACGCAGCTGCCCCTCGTATTCAGAAACTGGACTAAGTATCTAATATGACTTTTAAAAGCTCGAAGAAAAAATAAACAAAAACAAGAAGAATTTGCCAACGAAAGAAGGAAACATTTGCATCCAGACTCATCTAAGCGTAAAGATCAGTAACTAGTTACAGCTTTATTGTGTAAATGTTTTTTTTTTTTATCGAACTTTCCAAAAGTGTGCCACTTGGAAGTTAGAGGTATGTTTGACTTTCAAGAAAGTCACTTTGTGAAAAGTTTGGAACGACCGCATGGTGTGGCATTAAATAGTGCGGTATGCTCTCTAATACATGTTCGTTTTAATCTTCGCTCATGTCATGTAATCTTTGATGCACTTTGAATAATCCCTGTGGAATTGTTTGTTTTTGAGTAGAAGACTTTCCAAGTGTTTAAATCTCCGCAGACCACTATCTCTTGAGTGTCCAAGCACCGGACAAACATTTCCTTTGAAGGGAAGGGCGACTTCAAATCGTTCGTCTGACAAGCGCTTGACGTTATTTAAGAATTGCTCCTCGCAACCCAAATTTTCTGGAGTGTCGGCACTCAAAAAAGGAGTTTCATCTAACTCCCAGAATTTTTTCATGTTTGTATCAAGGGCGCAAGTTTGATGGAAGCTTTTAATGGATGGGGATGAAATGGTGCGCGTCCAAAAAGAATCCACCCTATTTGGTCTTTTGTGCCACGGGCAAATTTGCTTTATGGCGTCTGACCAATTCTGGCAAAAGCATTTCTGGTAACACATCGCTGCCCAACAAGGAGGGATCAGTTAAGCTCAAGCCCTCGAGGTGCTTCCAACTGAAAGATTGCGGGCCGGGATATAGCCCCACAGCGACCTATACACCAACGTCTGTGTGGAGACTTCGAGGGGAGAATGGTGAGAACCGATCGTGATATCAACGACCTTCTTAGAAGTGCCGCTGCTGACTTAACCTTACCCGGCTACGTGACAGATGATCAACCTGCAGAGCGTCATTTAGAGAAATATGCAAGAGTAAATGGTGTGGCTGCTGACAGTATTGTCATTGATTAGAACCTGGACAATAATCTGATAAATGACTGCAAGCAAGACAATTCCTACACAACCCTAGTCTACTTATATTTTCACAGCGGTCATAGATAATCATTTTAAGAAATCGACTGCACAACTTGCATGAGTAATTGGATGTAGTGGCCTGCGAGTGAAAATAATTGCGCTGGACTATATTTTTCGACGTTTCTGAAGGCGGTTTACCATGTTGGTAGCTAACCGCTTCCAATTTATGGAACCTTGCTTCCAAAAACTGCTTAAATTTGGTGAATGTGGGCAGACCCTTGGTGTTGTCCTTGGAACCCAGCTTCTCTTCCCAAAGCTGTTGCGTTTTCGATGGAAGTTTCTGAAGCAGAACATACACCAGCACCGCGTCCCAGTGCTGAACCGGAACCTTTAAACTTTCCAAGCTGTGAACTATTTCGGTTGAAGTATCCAACAGCTCCTTGATAGCTTCAGACCGTTCATGAGATATCGAAGGCTGATTGAAGAAGCCCTTCAGTTGGGTGTTGACCAGAAACCTTTGGTTATCATACCTATCCTGCAAAGTAGTCCACGCTTTGGAATAATTGCCGTTAACAATAGGAAAGTGCGATAAAATTCGTTCAGCCTCGCCCGACACACTAGTTTTCAGATAATGCAATTTCTGAATTTCAGACAGCGATATGTTATGGTGGACAAGAGAACTCCAGGACTTATAACAACCAGAGAAAACAGGTACAGGAATGTTTTTTAAACGAATATCTGCGTTATGAGATGCTGTTGTAGTGTTGAGATCAGTTTTGGTAATAACGTTCTTTGTTTCCTTTGCCTTCACTTTGTCTATTGCGTCAAATAGACTTGCTTTTTTGTCAAAGTATAACTCCCGAATTTGTTCAAAAAGATTTTACCCTTCCGAACATTCAGTTTGCCCGGAGCTTTAATGCAAAGCGCATCGATCTGTGAACTTACTAGTACAGCTATCATATTTAATATTAAATATCTTTATTAAAAACATTCAAAATTCGTAAACGCGCGAGATCACCAAATACCGAGGACAACCTACTGTCCTCGGATAAAAAACTTAAGTCCGTACCCAAAATGGTGCTAACTAAAAAGAACTCCAATTATTGGAGCCCCTTACAGTGTTTGCCAGATAGTGATCATGAAAGTGATGATATGGACGACCATGTGTTGCCAAACAAAATCACTAAAGTAAATGTTCCCCCAATCAAACTTTTGCAAAAACCTGATGATTTTGTGCACGACCTGATGGAAAACCTAAAAGTGTCTGATTATTCCATTAAACGAATGTCGATCGGAATTAAAATTAATTGCGAAAGTATAGATTCATATACTTCTGTGCTCAATAAATTAAAATTAGAAAATTGCCAATTTTTTACCCATGACAATAAAAGCGACAAAGCTTTCAAAATAGTTTTGTTTGGCCTTGGTGCATACGAAGTAAATAAATTAAAAAGTGAACTACTAAGACTTGGGCTTAAATGTTTGGAAGTAAAAATGGTTACAAAAAAATTTCAATATTACACCGATACGTTTTACATAGTTTCACTTGAAAATGGCTCTATAAAACTTAATGAGTTAAAAAAGAATATTCGTTCCATCTTTCACACTCAAATTAACTGGAGCTATAAGCGTAAACAAAACAACAGATTGACCCAGTGTCGTAACTGCCAAATGTTTGGCCACGGTGAAAGAAATTGCAATGTTAAGACATATTGTTCAATCTGCGCAGGTCATCACAAGACTGTTGACTGTAATAACTCTGATATGCACAAGTGCGCTAATTGCAAGGGAAATCACAAGTCTACAGACAGCGCATGCGTCAGCCGAAATAAATATATTGAAATGAAACAAAAAATAGTAAGTAAAATCAATCGCCCTCGCTCAATGCCGATGCCGAGCTCTAATAACAATAACAATAACAACAACAACCGTATTTCGTTGCTGTCTATGAACGATTTTCCTGCGCTACCAACACGCACCGGAACGAAACATTCAGATAGAGAAGCAAGAAATACCAGCAACTCTACAACGAAAACTTGGGAGAGAGAGTATGCTTCAGCTGCTGCAACAACCTGCACAAACACCATCACAGCCGCAGCAACCAGCAACAGTGGAGAGTTGTTCTCCATAGACGAAATGAATTCGCTTGTATTGGAGATGGTCACCAAGCTTAGTACATGTAAAACTAGAGTAGAACAATTTTATGCTATAGCACAATTAGCGACTAAGTTTTTGTATAATAATGCTAAGTAATTTTAATAATAACAATATAAACATTGTAACATGGAATGCCAGAGGCATTCATAAAAAATATATTGAATTCTTAAGCTTTTTAACTAATAATAAAGTTGATATCGCATTAGTCAGTGAAACGTGGCTTACATCTAAAGATCGAACTTCTAATTCGTCTTATAAATGCTATAGGGTAGATAGGAAAAATAAAAGAGGTGGAGGTGTTGCTATTTTGATTAGGAGATCATTGCAACATGAGCTTTTGCCTTGCATACAAACTAATTATGTAGAGAACATAGGAGTTGAAATAACATTAAGTAACTTAAGAAAAGTTAGGATATATTGTGTTTATTTCCCAGGGAAAATTACAGGAGGCTTATCACCAGTTGAAAAAAGGCAACGATTTAAAAATGACCTGAGAAAAATGTTTAGCATTAATTGTGCCTTCTTAATAGGAGGTGATTTTAATTGCAGACACAGGGATTGGGGTTGCATTAGAGCTAATTCTTGGGGAAATGTCTTGTCCGAACTTTCTGTTATGTTGCCAATGTCCATTATGTATCCGCCCAGTCCGACATATGTTCCAGCGATTTCTCGTGGTAGTTCCTCCGTTATCGATTTATTTGTATCTAATGTGTCAAGTCTTATATCCCAGCCTATTGCTGTTAACGAGCTTAGCTCTGACCACAATCCTGTCTTTTGTAATATTCTCCGGTCGGGTGTCGAAAAAGTGCAATATTATCAAGACTTGAAAAATGCTAACTGGTCGAGTTATCGAACCGAAGTAATGAGAAACCTTAGAACAATTCCCACAGTTATAGAAAATATCTCAAGTAACCACGATGTTGACGACCTAATTCATACATTTTCTGAGCATATTGTTAATTCAGCTAATAATTGTATTCCCAAAGTTCCGATAAAATCTAAATGTATAAAATTACCAACTCACATCTTAGAACTTATCAGAATAAGGAATATGCACAGAAGAAACTGGCAGAGATACCGACAACCTATTTTCCGAATACAAATGTCAAAAACTAACAAATTAATAAATAAAAGTATTCAAGCTTTTCGAAACGCAGAATGGAACAATAAATTACGTTCACTAGATAAGTCTGCAAAGCCCTTTTGGAACATTGTTAAAATTGTTAAAAATAAGAACAGACAAATACCTTGTCTCAAAAATGGTTTGACTACCTTGTATACAGACAGTGAGAAAGCGGAATCACTTGCCTCAAATTTCTCAGAAAATCATACAGTGTCGCAACATTTAGGAGATGCAAGCACTGAAACACTTGTCCAAAATGCTATACAGGCTTTTAGTGCAAATAATCCTGAAACTCCCTCGGAAGAATTTGTATCGGAAACAGATATAAAATACCATGTAGATAACTTGCAGATTAAAAAAACAGGTGGATTGGATAATATCAAAAATATATATATTAAAAAATTACCTAAGGAGGGAATCAAAGTTTTGACGTTTATTATAAATGTCTGCCTTAAAACGCAGTACTTTCCTGATGGATGGAAACTGGCAAAGGTAGTCCCAATACAAAAAGCGGGAAAGCCTCTTGATAAACCTCAAAGCTACAGACCTATAAGTTTACTTAGTTGTGTTAGTAAAATTTACGAAAAAATCCTAAAAGAAAAAATGATAAAGATTATCGAGGATCATAAACTGTATCCCGATGAACAGTTTGGTTTTAGGCGTGGTCATGGTACCTCCCACCAAGTTTTAAGATTGTGCAATATTGTAAAAACTAACCGTGCAATAGGAAGATCAACTGGTATGATCCTACTAGATATTGAAAAAGCTTTTGATTCTGTGTGGCACAATGGACTTATATACAAAATGATAAACCTAAATTTCCCTTCGTTCCTCTGTAAAATCATCCAAAGTTTCGTATCAAATCGTCGTTTTATTGTGCATGTGAATGGTAGTGTATCAAATGTAATAAACTTTTACGCTGGTGTGCCCCAGGGCTCAGTTCTTGGGCCAGTTCTTTACAATCTGTACACTTCCGACTTTCCTCAGCTCTTTCAATGTGAAGCAGCAATATATGCCGATGACACGGCTATAATTTCATCGCATGAGTTCAGTCTAAATATCGAGACGAATCTTAAAAATGCGATCGAAGTACTGCAAAACTACTACACAAAGTGGAAAATAAAACTGAATGCTGAAAAAACACAAGCTATCTTTTTCACTCGAAAAAGAAGTTCTTGTTTTCTTCCAGCAAACCAATTGCTTGTCAATGGGTATTCAATTGCGTGGAAGCCTTCTGTAAAATACTTGGGTGTACATCTTGATTCAAAACTGACGTTTAAAGAACACACTACGCAAACACTTAACAAAATAAATATTGGCATAAAAATATTGTATCCATTTATAAATAGGAAATCATTACTTTCAAATGAAAACAAAATATTAATTCATAAAACAATTTTTCAAGCCATCTTATTGTACGGCTGCCCGGTTTGGGGACATTGTGCCGAATGTCACATTAAAAAGTTGCAAATCGCACAGAACAAATTATTAAAAATGATGCTTAGTCTCCCATGGCATCACTCTACGCTAGATGTACACGCAAGAGCAAATGTTGAAATGATCTCCTTCAGAATTCGCAAACTAATCGACAAATTTAAGACCAGATGTGATATCCCTGAAAATCCTCTTATCAATCAATTAAATATTGAATATCATACACTTCACTGATGTTAACTAACGCAATATTCAGCTTTTTGTTAATTTATTTGTATGTTATCTTTCTATCTATTGTTAATTCATTTTTGTTTATCTGTTAATTTATATCTATGTTTGTTCGTATATATATAATATATACATATATATTTTTGGTTGTGAAACTGTTAATACCTTATTTTATTTATTTATTTATTTATTAGATTACCTATTTATTCTTTCACACATTCATTTATATTTTATTTATCTTATTATTTATATACATGCATACATATATTTATTATTATTTATTTATTTATTTATTTTATTTTATTTATTTATTTTTTTTTTTTTTTTTTTTTTTTTTTTTTTTTTTTTTTATTATATTTGAGGTTTTTAGTCGTTGTTTTCCTCAAAACAAACATTTTTCTTTTCTAATTCTATTTATTTATTTTGTTCTCTAATAAACATTTTTCCAGTAGAAAGACATGAATTTGTCATATCTCTGTATTTAAATTATGTAAATTGTGCTATAACAAATTGTAAATTATAAACGAAATAAAACTTACTTACTTACTTCCGAACATTTGTCTTCCTCACCATCTAAAAAAAACACCTATACACACTTCATACGCACTTTCCGCAAACTCCGTCATTTTCTCCAGCATTTTAAAACGACCGGACAAATAATTTGCAGTCCGAGTCCCTGATCCTCATTTGCCGAAGTTTGATATATCTTTCTCGAGCTGCGTAAGTATCCTATTCAACTTATTTGGCTTCATTTTATAATATGAATGTTTTAATGTAAAACGGTTGCAGTATAACAAAATGTATAATGGGATTCTTGATCCATCTCGAATGGACCAAAAATGTTCGCGACTTGAACAACGGATTAGGGAACAAAAGGAAACTGTATATAATATAAAATAATATAACTGAACCGGCTACGTTCGCGTTAGTTGGTTGTTCGTGTATTGAGAAAATAGTAAGTAAATAAGGTAGCGAACGGAATTCTTGTTAAATGTATTGCTCTTATCATAATGACCAAATAGTTTCTTGGAACCTAAGCGTCAGCCAAATGACCAGACTGCAGCGAGTTTAGTATCTGGTACAATGCCCTTGAAATCCAACTGCACAACGTATGTGAAGCTGGTCTTTTGAGAGACATATCAAATGCCTATATCTTAAGAAAATCATATAAATAAAAAACAATATAACTTTTTAAATAAGCGTATGACTGTTTAAATACCTTTTCCACCAGCATAAATTTCGTTATTGTCCGAGAACAATGGTGGACACAAATTTTGATCAGCTTATGAAACAAATTCATGTGTTTTTATTGGAAAACAACGCAGATTTGTTTGAGGAAGATTGCATCGATATTCTAAATTGTTATGCAAAAATATGTGAACACAACCACAATATTCTTATCACTACCAAATATGAATGTCATTATTCATCTTGCGGTTGTTACATGATACCGAGTAAAATTATTAAAATAGAAAATCAAGTTATTTTATAATCGCTTAAATAAACTGTATTAAATAAAAGAATGTTGTTCATCAAATAAAACTATTTAGTGCTTAGGAATTGATTAGTTAAATGTATGGTTTTTTTTTTATAATATACGGGCACTAAAGGGATTTTGAATACCCTTATAATGAAGTAACACAGTGCGGGCATTAGGGAAGTGAAGGATTAGAAAAAAGGAGATACCGATGCACGTTGGTTTTAAATGTCTGTAAACTATAATGCGTAGGAAAAACAGCGGGGTAGAGCATTCCACATTCGTATTGTATGGTTAAGAAACGAATCCTTGTATTTCAGTGTACGTCCGAATACAGGCTTGAGGGTAAACTGATGTGCATTCCTAGCATGGCGAGTATTGCGGTTGAATTGCTGTAATGGTGGAATGCAACTGGCTATTTCATTTGAGCACTTGTGGTGGAAGTACCGATAAAGCAATGACAGACAGGAGACATCATGACGATGACTAAGAGAGTCAAATGATTTCGTGATGTCTCGATCGCCAATAAGTTTTACCGCACGTTTTGAATCCTGTCAAGTAGCTCCAAATATGTCATTGGTGCACCAGACCAGATATGAGCGTTGTACTCAAGTCTTGGGCGAATGAACGCCTTGTAGATTCTAGCCAGATCAGAAAGGGTGAAATATTTCTTGCATCGCTTAAGGAACCCTAAACATTTCGCAGCGTGCTTGGCGACATCGAATATGTGGTCATTCCAACGAAGTTTGTCGTTAACGCACATACCGAGGATGGAAAGTCGTTCGGTTTCGGCGTTGCAAGTGCCATCCAAGGATCATGGCAGAGAATTAGGGGTTCGCTTCAATGACAGCAGACAGCATTGCGTTTTGGAAGCATTAAATTCCACTCTGTTGGTTTTACCCCATTTAAGTATGCTGCTCATGATCGGAACTCAATGAGCTTAACATACGTTGCCGTTCCAGTTCAACGCCCGAAGATGAGGGGCGTTGCCCAGGAAACGAATATGTAAAGCTGAATATGTAAAACTGTCATCAGCAAAGGAATGGATTGGATTAGAAGTGACAAAGTCGGAGACAAAACAGAGCCTTGAGGGACACCAGCATTCATTTGGAGAGTTGCAGACTTGAAACCGTCCAAAACAACTTGTATTGAACGCTCCGAAAGGTAATTTCTAATCCATTGAAGAAGGGTAACATCGATCCTAAATGCACGCATTTTCGACAAGAGAGCTTGATGCCAAACTCTGTCAAATGCCTTTGAAATATCAAGCGCAACGACCTTACTTTCACCACTACGGTGAATAGATTGGTTCCACTTTTCGGTTAGATATGTCATCAAATCACCAGTGGATCTGCTGCTGCGAAAACCGTACTGCCGGTCATTAAGAAGTTTTCGGGATTCAAGATATTTCATAAGCTGACGATTTATCAGCGTTTCCATGACCTTGAAAAGAAGGGACGTTAGTGCAATTGGTCGGTAGGAGGAGACAGAGGAAGATTCGCTTTTTTTGGGACGGGCTGGACAAATGCTGTTTTCCAACTTCTCGGAAAGAGCCCTGAATTATAGGACAGATAGAAAAGCTTACGCATTGGTTTTGCCAGCGTGGAAGAACTCCTCTACAGAACGATAGGGGAAATACCATCTGGACCAGCGGATTTATGTAAGTTGAGATCTCGAAGAACTCTTGCCACTGTACGAGTGCGAAAATTGATCGGTCCCATAGAAGATTCTACGCACTCGAGTACAGCGGAAGACAAAGTACAATCTGGCAGCGTTGAGCTAGCTGCAAAATGAGCAGCGAGCAGATCGGCTTTATCCGAAGAGCTGACAGCTGGGGTGTCATTGCAAATGAGTGTCGGGATAGATGACGAGGCCGAATTTTTAATATTCTTAACAAACGACCAAAAGTTTTTACTACCGTGGGACTTTGTAGTATTTTCTGCCTCAAATTTTGGTCGTAGGAGAATTTGAAACGATTAATGAGGGCATTGCAGTCATTTCTGGCTCGTTTGAACTTTTTCCGGTTTTCCTCAGTTGGGTTTGCCTTAAATGACCGAAAACTTACCTCTTTAGCCCTGATAGCTTCTTTACAGCTCAAGTCACACCACGCGTTTTCCTTAGGTCTGATACACTTTATCCTGTTAGGGATAAATCGTTTCATACCCAGGTGAATTAAATTTGTAATCATATCGGCAGCTGCATCCATGTCGTTGTCGAGGAAGCACAACGACCAGTTAAAACTCCTAAAGAAACCGTTTAAAGCTTCCCAATTGGCTTTTTCGTATTGCCATACGGTTCTTTTAGGAGCTTGTTCTTTAACTGTGTGGCTGGAGTACGAGAAATTCGCCGATATGATACAATGGTCTGACGAACCTAAAGGCGATAATACATTTAAAGTGTATTTATCAGGGTGAGAGGTAAGAAACAAGTCGAGAGTGTTGGCGTTTTGACCGCTAATGTCCGGTATCCGTGTCGGCTCATTTAAAATCTGGGTTAAATTATTAACAAAGATCTCAACATACCTTCCTTCGGGTGTTGTCTGTCCAGAATGTCGTAGCCAACTTGAATTGTGTATATTGAAATCGCCCGCAATGACGATTTCAGTACGAGAATAATGGGTTAAAATTCTGGTGTTGGAATTAGACAGTACATCAAACTCATTATAAGTTGAATGCCTGTACTGGTTAGGGCTTCTGTAAATAAAACAGTAGTGAATTAATTGCCTACGGACATGGAATTTTAGCCAAATAAAATTAAATTCCGCATTAGAACATTGGCCATATTTTTTTTTCTTTTTTTTAATTAATACCATCACAGAGCAAAACACAAAACACTACGTTTTCTAAGTGTAAGCTCTCAGTATCGCTTTACGCAACGGTTGTTTGTTGCGCGACTAAGCTTCATCTACCGATCTTCATCTTAATACAATTAATTTAAAGTTAATGCATTAATGGACTTTTTAAAATCTGCTCGCGACAAGCAAAAATCAATTTCGTTGCAGAATTCATTAAATGTGCTTATGCACCTTGTAATAGGCTCATTATTACCATAATTGGTTCTATGCCTATCTGTATGAAATAAGCTTCTAACCCGCAGTGACCTTTGGGGAGCATATATATTTAAAAGAAAGATCAATTCTGGTGAATTAATATGATAATTAAGAATATCGCGAATAAACATGACGGAAGTTGCATCGCGTCTGAAGCTTAAGGTTTGCAGACCAATTAAATTGCACCTTCTGCCATAATTAGGAAGCTCATCAAACATATTTTATTTACGAACCGCGTACCTCGTGAAGTTTTGTTGGACTCTTTCGTTCACGAACTGCATATGGCGAATCCCAAATTACGGAACAATATTCTAAATAAGGTCTGACTAACGAGCAATAAAGTCTTTAGTATTACGTTTAAGGAAGCCTAACAATGAGTTAGACTTGGCAATGACATAATTATAATGAAAAAAGAAACTTAACTTATTGTCAAATATGACACCAAGATTTTTCACTTCATCAAAACGCTGAAGTGTAAGATCATTTATAAAATAATTATGCAAAATTGTAGTACTAATACGATATGCCGAAAAAACTTTACATTTAGAAATGTTAAGTTCCAAAGCATTACGATTGCACCACTCCGACAATCTATTAATATCTGACTGAAAACCATTTGCCTTCTAATAGTCAGGTAATTACGAAACCATTTTAGCATTGATGAATGAAAACCCAAAGACTTTAGCTTAGCCAAAAGAAGTGTGTGATGCACCCTGTCAAACGCTTTCGTAAAGTCAGTATAAAGTACATCAACTTGTTATCGTTCATCAAAACTATTAAATATATAATTAATCAACAAAGCCAAATTAGTAGCACATGATCTACCCCGAACAAAGCCATGCTGACTATTTGAAATAATTTCTTTTACCGCGAAAAAGAGTTTGTCCTTAACAATACTTTCAAACAATTTTGGTATTGCAGAAAGTTTTGATATAGGCCGATAGTTTACTACTTTTTGCCTTAAACCGCTTTTATAAATAGGTGTTATGAACGAATATTTCCATTCATTTAAGAAGTTCCCAGTTACAAGAGACTGGTTAAAAATAATTTTAAGTGGATGAAAAACGATTGGTAGGCTACAAACGGCGATACCACGATGGGAAAACAATAATGACGCCAAGTTATATTCAGGCAGATTAAACTCCGTCAAATCGGAATCAATGCTGACCTGTGTTTCACTTAGTGCCAAAACAGCTGGTTTATTGTGAATCGCATGGGCGTACAATGAAAAAAAATTGGATCTCAACCCACGAATATTACTCACGTCCACTTTAAAATTCCCACGCATAACAAAAAACAAACACAAAAAAACTGAACTCTGACGCTGACTAAGCTGGGCCGTACCGTGTAGATCCTGACGTCAGCTTTCCAAAACAAATCACTGCAGGTGTTATGCCCATACAATGAATTGCTTTAGTCTGCCAACAAAATCTACACAACACGACCCGCTATTCGCCAAATGATACCCTGGATACCCACCCAGCCATAGCAAGTGGACGCAAAAACATACGGCACTTGCTATAGCCAAGCAAGGCAGCAGCAAGCGAATGGGAGTGGGGCGAGAGGGATTGCCCTAACACAATGCACTTTTTTTTCTTCTTTTGGATTATTTGTCCACACTAGCACAGCACAGCACACTTTTTTTGTTAGCTATCAGCGCGCGCGCGATTAGCGTTGTTTTTGTTTCCTATGTACACTGGCCGCGGAACAATCACAGAGAGAACAAAAATGGGTGCGCACGCGTCGGGAGGTAATTCGGCACTCTATGGTTGCTATGGATTAGAAATTATTTAGGCATTTTCCTTGTATATCGAAATCACCTCGAGGACCAGTTCTTGTTGTTGAATAGTGAATTTGATTGAAACTCCTTCAAAACAATAATATTCAAAATGAGATAAATTCTATCATAGAAGAACTACGCGAATAAAACATCACATATTAACATCAATCCTTAACAGACAAGATTGTGCACCAATTGGAGATCGACTTTGTGTCCTTGGTTGGTGATATTCGTCATAACGGGTGGTAGAGCCTGTAGGATCGTAGAGCTTGAACTCGTGAATGTCCTGTTTTTTAGCCTGATCGCTTCATTTTAAGAGAGCTGGCAATTAAAATTTGTCAAAAAGATAGTATCTTTGCGGATGAGCTCGACAACTTCTTTCTTATTCGTACGGTAGGTGCATGTTCAATGTCCTCCTTTGAGTAATTTAGACACACAGTGATCCTCCGGAATTCTATCAAGTGACTCCTCTCTGCAGACCGAAGAATTAATAATGGCGAGACATTTTTGCAGTATGCCATACGTTTCCTCTTGGTTACCTAAGACCCTATCGAACTCGACGTTAACCTGCGTGCCATTAATGATGGATGGTATTAGCAGGAGCAAGTTATACTCCTCCTACCTCACCTTGGGAATCGACAATTCGTATAGTAGCATTGAGTCGTTTGCGTAGACTGACGGAGCTTCAAATTCGATTGCTTCAATTTCATTCCCGTATGGAAGCGTCTCGAATTCATTTACGATTTTGCTAATTTCATCGTGGTTAAGCAAGTTCCTGTTGATAATCCCCCTCTTTTTTTTTAAGGGGCATTACTTGTTAAAGAATGTCTTGTTCGAATTTCTGAATATCGGCTACCCTTATCTCGCTGTTGGAATAATCGATGACCCAGTTGAGTTTTCTCGTCATATTGCTGATTACTCCGAAAACCTTCTCATTCACTTTATACTGGTAATCATTGTTCTCCACTACCTCCTGTTGGCTTTGTAAAATTGTATTCCAGTCTGCTACGTCCGGATTTCCTGCGATCCATTTAAGTGCTGAGCCGATCCATTCAACGGACCTCTGCTTCCTAATTGGTTTTGCTTTCAGCAAATTGATGAGGTCACCTATTTGGGTCAGGTAAAAGTTTATCAGCTGCCTCCTGTCTTTGTCCTTGAAGTTTCTTTCGACAGAGTCGGTGACCTTTTACAGTTGGCGCTCGAATTGGCCTAAGTTAATGACATAGACGAGATTGAAGTTTCCGTTGTCTATCCCTCCTTAATGGAAACCAGCGGCGCTGTTTAATCGAATATGATTCAAATTACGTAACAATTATTTATCACATTAAATATTACAAAGGTGAGAAAAGGTATAGTGCAATATGATTAAAATTACTTTGTTATTATTTGTCACATTAAATATTATAAAAGTGAGAAAAGGTAAAGTGGAGAATGATTTTCTTTTTATAGTGTGGTTTTGATATTTTTAATATGTGTCTTATGGACTCTTCTGCCACTCGACCTTCCGACAGTCACTTTTTATTTTTTTTGCAACTATTTCCTTTCGGAAAAGTGGTTTGTTTTTAGCCTTAATGCCTTTGGAGGGCGTATATATAATGTCGCCTGTTTTGTTAATTTTCGGTGGCATTCGTTTTATATATCTATAAAGATTTGTTTCTCTTTGTTTTCTTTTAATCTCATGCTTAAATTCCCCGTCGACCTTGGTACGAAAATCGATTAAATTCTGATAGTTAAATCTCTGACTTCTGTCGAAGAACACATCGCTTGGTTTTCGCTTCGTAACTGGGTGTATTGTATTGTTGTACCCGTCAACCGTTAAGTCGTAGGTCCTTGTGCTCAGACTTGAGACATCGGTAGATCTCTATGATCGTCGAGTGGAATCTCTCGACCTGACCGTTGACATCAGATCGACGCAAATGTGTGTTGTATAATTTAATCCCCAACATTTTGATAAAATTGATAATAATTGGACTAAGGAAGCTACTCTCATTACTGGTGACAAGCATTTCTGGTACCATGAAATAGTGAAGGATCTTAATAATTTTCTCCCTGAGATGAAGGACATATCTGTTCTCGATATGGAACAGCTTAGCAAACTTCGAGAACTTATCTATGCAACTTATGAATTTTTCATTTTGGATTTCAATGATATCCAAATGAAGTATCTCACAAGGATATGAAGGAACAGGAGTTTGTTAAAATTCAGGATGAACCGGATGCCTATCATACTTATTGGCATTGCACACCTGATTTGGTACATTTCTTTATGAGGCTATTCATTCTGGGAAAGTAATAAGTTTCGAGAAGCTGTTCCTTATTCTCGCGAGGATTCCTTCATTATCAACTCACATATTCGACCCTGGTTCTTAACACCCTCAACTATTCTTTGAGTAATCCTAAGTTTATACCTGGTAAAGTTCTCCAAGTAAACTGCTTACAGCAGTTCTAAGCAACTTTCCGGTATCTTTATGCCGTTGATAACATTTGGATTAAATTTTTTTACTAGCAGGATTGTTAAGTTTTCTTTATTAGGATCGAGTATTGCGGAATCGTGGCGAAAGTATCCGGGGTGAGGCTCCTCTTGAGCTTCTATGCTTCGCCCAACTCTAATCACAATCTGATTACGAAATACGTTCAATGGAGCTACCAGATTCGGAATCAGATCCGTGCTGTCCTGATCAGCGCAGTTGGTGGGCTCATCTGCGTCAACAGTGGCCGAATCGCTGCTTCCATTATCATCGGCGGTTTCGATAGATTCGTCTTGAGTCAACCTTCTACTTGGTTCCGACTCAGGGTGTTCTGAGTCGGTCAAATGGTTAACTTCCGTCTTCAACCTTGACAGAGCATCCGCAACTAAATTCGATTTCCCCGGATTGTAGATGATTTCACAATGGAAGTCTTCTAAGCGGGCCTTTCAGCGCTTCAACTTAGCATTGTTGTTTCTGTTTCCCAATGTGAAAGTGAGAGGCTGGTGGTCTGTATCGATACGAATCCTCCTTGCCCCGTACATGTAACTATGAACACAAGTGATCAAGTGCCCACACTATTGCCAGAATCTCTTTCTCAGTCGAGGCATAGTTTTCTTCAGTTCGACTGAGAGATTTCGAGATGTAGGCGATTGGACGGTCCTTTTCTCATTCGCCTTGCGAGAGCACTGCGCCTATCGCGAAGTTTGAGCAAGAGCAGGTTATTATTTCTTTCTCGACCATGTCCCTCACCCCCTTCGGGGAGGGGTTAGAATTTACCCGAGGTAGCCATGCCTGTCGTAAGAGGCGACTAAAATCCACCCTCCGTAAACCGAGTGTAAACCGTATACAAAAAAAAATGCAATGAACCAAACAAATACATATGATACCCCAGGTGGCAGTCCAGTTCTACTGGAAAATCCACACTCTTTGGAGGCAGGCTCTACGGATTCTGGGGAGAGCCACATATTGCAATCCCTTTTAAAAATAGCAAAAAGGTCTCCAGATCACCAGCATCCCGGATCTGTAATTCCAGAAAACCCTAAAGGAAACCTAACGACGCCGAATGTATTGGCGCGCGTTACTGGGGATTTAGCGCAACCTAAAAGCTTTGAGAACGAAAATATTGTACTTCGTGTAAAGCTTAATAAAAAAAACAGCTCTATGAGCTAGATTTAATTAAAACAGAAAATAAATCTCTTAGGGAGTCTCAACTCCAAAAAACAGTCGAAGAGAAATCATGCTACGCAGACATCCGCGATTATTGTACTGACAAGGAGGAGCTCGCACATGAAATTGATTGAGTCACGAAGAGGCGGCCGAGCAAAAAACGAAAAGCCGGTTCTTCATCAGAAATTGAGGTTCCAAAAAAAGGAAATTATAAAAAGATGTTTTCGGCTAACGATGAAAATGAACCGAGGTCGAAAATAAGTCAAAACAAGACACACCTTCCGCCTCCAATAACGGTTGTTGAAATTTCAGATTATACCAAAATTTATGATATTCTAAAGGCTATCCTAAAAACAATATTTAAAGTAAATAACAATATATGGGAAATTAATGTTAGCGATCCGGACAGCTATCGCGCAGTTTCAGAAAGACTAAACTCAGAAGGAATCCAATGGTACACTTATGAAAATAAGTCTGAAAGGCCACACCGGGTTGTGGCCAGAGGACTTTATTCTTCGTGCTGCAAAGACGACGTCGTGCAAGACCTTAAAACTAAAGGTTTCAAGATAATCGATGCCGTCAATATAATAAAGAAAAAAAGCGACAAACTGAAGGAAAAGAACGAAGTTATTTAGTCGTAAGAATTGAACCTTTGCGCAAAAGTAGAAGGCTTGTCCCTCAGTGTAAACGCTGCCAATGCTATAACCATACGCACGCATATTGCCAAAAAGAACCGCGTTGCGTTAAATGCGCGGGTAAACACTTATCGGAAGATTGTGCTCTAAAAAATCAAGACTCACCTCCTCGCATTAATTGCAAGGGAAAATACCCGTCAAACTATCGCGGCTGTGAAGTAGCTAAAGAGCTGCAGAAAGACGCGACTTAGTAAAGAAAAAGCCTTTACCGAACGAAAGTCGATCCAAAGATAAATTTAAAAAAGAAAACGGAAAACCTTCTAAAGAAAGAAAAACAAGGACTAAGGAAATGTCCAAACCACCGCAGATGACAGTACGGAAAATTGATGTACAAAAGTCGACGAATCGCGGCCCGCAAACGTAGGCTGAAGTTTGCGATACAAGCAAACAATCGAGTTGTTAATACGGCGCCTGATCCAGTCCAACAAGGTTTTGCCGAAATACTTGCGAGACTTGAAGAGCAAAGCCAAATTAACAAACGTATGTTCGCGAAACTGGACAAGCTCGAAAATAAACTTCGAGGCTCGCCAACTACCGTTTAAATTATGAAAAGCTTTATAAAAGTAGTAACATAAAACAGAAATCGATCTAAAAGCATCCCTTTGAATACCATATGAACTCGAAGACGAAGTGAATCTTTTCATCGATGCCTTGCAAAATTCAGCGTGGAACAATGCTCTTCATAAAAAGAGAGTAACTACAAGCAACGAATTAAAATATTCCCGCGAAATTACTGATTTAGTAAAAGAAAAACGAAGAGCGCCTAAAAGATGACATCAATCTCGCGATCCGCAGGATAAAACAATCTTAAATAATCTTTCCAGCAAACTCAAAAGAGACATTCGGGACTTTAAAAATCGTGAAATCTCTATGTATCTCGAAAGTCTAACGGCGGATAAAACTTCTAACTATTCGCTTTGAAAAGCTATGAAAGGCATGCAAAAGCCAAAGATGCAAGCGCCACCCAACCGGAAAAATATCGAGGAATGGATGAAAGGAGACAAGGAAAAGGCTGAAATATTTTTCGAACACCTTGTAGAGACGTTTAAACCATTTGACGGTGAAGCGTTGTTATAAGATACTGTTCCTACCACGGTGTCTGACAATTTTCAAATTAGACGAGTATCGCTGGTCGAATTCTGTTTTAAAATACAAAAACTTAAATTAAACGAAGCTCCTGGATATGACCTAATTACTGAACAGGTCCTTAAAGAGCTGCCCAGAAAAGCACTACTTAAATTTGTTTATCTCATAAACGCTTCTATTAGACTTTTGTACGTTCCCCGGCAATGGAAGATAGCTGAGGTGAAAATGAAAGCCAGGTAAACCTCCAAATGACAAAAAATCCTATAGACCAATATCGCTTCTGCCAATAATGTCGAAGATATTTGAAAAAAACTCATATTGAAACGATTACATCCGATCATCGAGGAACGCCGATTAATACAGGATCACTAATTCGGATTCAGAACGAAGCACTCTACAATTGACCAGGTTTACAGAATTACCAACGAAATTGAAAAAGCACTAGAGGAGAAAAAAATTTATTCTAGCGTTTTCCTTGACGTCTGTCAGGCCTTCGACAAAGTATGGCATACGGGATTAAAATATAAACCAAACAAAGCTCTCCCAAAGCAATTATGTTAGATCCTAAGCTCTTATTTAGATGACAGACTCTTTCATGTTAAACCCGGGAACAAGTACTCCGAATTCAAAGAAATAGCGGCGGGAGTTCCACAAGGAAGTGTTTTGGGCCCGATTTTATTCCTATTATACACTCGCGATATCCCGCAACATGAGGATACTATCGTAGCAACATTCGCGGATGATACGACTATTCTAGCTGTAGACAATTCGATTCAGTCCGCGACAAATAAGCTTCAACGATCTATCGACAGAATATGCTTGTGGACAAAAACTTGGCGTACTGTTCTCAACGAGACAAAATCCACGCACGTTAATTTTACTTACAGAAATGTAAGCAATCTACCCATTTATATTGACTCGGTACAAATTCCGTACGCAAACGAGGCTTGGGAATGACGTTGGATGCTAAATTAAAAAGGAAATCGCATATTGAGAAGAAACGCGAGGAGCTCATTATTAGATTAAATCAAATGCATTGGCTGATTGGAAGATTTTCTAAACTCAGCATGCAAAATAAGCTGCATTTATACAAGCAAGTTCTAAAACCGGTATGGACGTACGGTATACAACTTTGGGGTTGTACCAAACTAAGTAATGTTAACATTTTGAAAACTTTCGAAAATAAAGTCCTAAGACAAATCGTAAATGCTCCGTGGTATATCAGTAATGCCGATATCCACAGAGATCTAAGTATAAATTTCGCGCGTAAACAACACACTCTAACACCCTAATTGGCCATTGCAATGACGCTGTATTACAGATTCTATATCAGAGAAATCTCGTGCGCCGATTACAAAGAATTAGCGCAATAAAATGTAACCGCATGTTATTGTCTGTATAAGCAGGTGCTTCCACTGGGAGGTTTCCTGCCAAACGTAATTAAATATTTAAATTACAACTGCTTGATAGGAATTAGCCTAGTTTTAGTATAAAAGTATTTTGTAGGGAGGTGTTTTTAGTGAGTAAGAATCTCACACTATTATGAGCACGTGCAGCCGGTCCTCATAATGTCTCATGGAAGATTTTCTACCTACCCGCGGGGAAAAAAAAGAACCTCCCTCATGCATGCAGGGTATGGATAACACTTGGCGTACACGGGTTCGCTCGTATTTGTCTTTATTTCTGCTCTAAGGTTTGTCCTAATTGAAGTTTGAAGTCTAGCTTTAACATTTTCAGGAAGTGTCTCGTCAAGAACCGCGTTTAGTTGGCCAGAGACTCGAGATTTTAAGGGAATAGTGACTCCAGGTTTGAGAGTCAGAGTGTTTTTCTTCCGATCTATTATTGCTTCCAATTCTTTAAGCGTGTCATCTCCGATAATTCCGTCAAATGACACCAACGCTGGGGGAACGTAGAAGGTGAGGATTGAAGTATTGCCTGCCTGAGACTTTTTCATTAATAATTATATTTCCAGCAGCGCAACGTACTGTGAAAGGTTTAGCTAAACGTGCAGTTTTTTGGTTTATTAAAGGACTAATAAAATTCTTATTCGCGCCGGTATCAATTAGGAATTGTAGGTTGGCGCCTTCACTTATTATGAATTCTATATATGGATCGCTGGAGAGGCGCCCGTCATAAGGTTTACAGTGTCTTCAACGTTTTCTTCGGCCAATTGATTGTACTCTTCCGTGTCCCCCTCATACACCACCTCAGTATTATACAGCCTATGCTGCTTACCGTAATTTGGACGGTATCCCTCCGATCTAGCGCCTCTTTTGAATGGGTTAGCATCCCGAGGGCGATTCATATAATTCACCTGTCTGGTCTGCACAGAACCAAGCTCCATTTTCTCATGTGGTTTTGGGGCTGTTGGTCTTGGCGGAGGATTGTCGTTTGGATAGGTGTGAGATGGGCCGGAATGATGCAAGAACCTTTTCGGTGGCACCATGGGCCGAGTCTCAAATGACCTTCCATGCATTGGCTTAAACGACTGGTTAATCGGAGCCGTAATGGAATTGTAAGAATTTTGCGTATGGATCGTGTGGTTTCTATAGTTCAAATTCTGGATTTCCAAGCAAGCCGTGTAGGCTTCTGTCAGAGTTCGTGGTTTTAAGATTATAAGCATCCGCGAGAGATCACCGGATAGCCCACGGATGAACACATCCAATGCGCGGTTACGGTATGTTTCTACCAGAGTATTTACGGTTTCCTGAGAATAGGTTTCCGTTGTTATTTTATTAATGATTAGAGAAAACTGGTGATTTACCGTGGCATAAAATTCATCCAATTTCGAACCCCTTTGTGCCAATTGGTTGAGCTGATGCTCAAGGGTACGGATGTCTCTCTTATTCGCGTAATGCAGTGAGAGACAACGTTTGATAGCTTCCCAATCATCCTCGAAGATATTATAGGAGATCAATGCAGTGTCTGCATTTCCCCTTATTTTTTGTCTAAAATGCTGTAAAATGGCTCTATAGTTAGGCTTACCCCTGACGATCTTGAAATCGTCTAAAATGGATTCCACGGCATGGATCCATGACACGTACTGTGTCGGGCTCCCATCGAAGACTTGTAGCTCCTTAACGTTATCTGGGAGTCTACTGATGTCCCTTAGGTCCTCCTCTGTAAGGGGAGGTGTTCACTAAACCACTGTCGTCAGTAACCGCACTTTTACTCACAAGCGACACTACACGACTTTCCAAATTTTTTAACTGTTCATATCTCCGATTAACCGCCCCGGTCAACTCGGTAATTGATTTTTTTAAATCTTCCATTTTCTTTTCTTTTAGGCTTTACTTTATAAATGACTTATTTCTTATTTATTTATTTAATTCACATACGATTAAAATATATATATTTTTTCTTCTCTTGTTTTCTTTGTTTTTTTTTCAGAGCTTATTTTTCAAATATCTCCTTCTAAGCTTAATTAATTCACTTAGGATTTAAAAATCTTTGTATAAATTCACTCTCGCTGGTTAAATAATATCGACAATAAAATTTCTTATTGCAACAATCACAAGTTTATCATTTCTTTTTAGTTAATTTTTCACAGTTCTTTCCTCGTTTGTTTTTTTTTTAGGTTTACTTTTTCCTTGCAATTCAGAAAATCAAAAAAAAAACACTGATTTAGGTCACGCGTCGCGAAGGGTTTTATAAGAAACCGGCAAGGAAGCGTCGTGTTGGTCCCGTTTAGTCGCTCACGATTTTTCTATAAGCGACCTACTAATGGCACGATCAAACTTCACACCATATCCTTTTGCCTTTTTTGAATAACTGCATGTTTAACTGCATGTTCCCATGTGTATGCAGAGTTTGTGCTCTAGAACCAGAGTGACGACTGTGTTCCCATGTGTACAGCGACTTTCACTTCGATGAAGAGTCTAGTCTTAATATTGCACGGATTCATAGGCAAAAAGGATTACAGTTTGCCGGTCCCTGCTCGGACGCCACTTAACGATTTCGCGGAGGCGGATAGGAAAAAATTAATTTTCGGACTAACACTGTCCGGTATACTAAATAAAAATGCGGTTACTTCAATTTAATTGATTTTATTCTGATTAATTACGCTAAGACAAGATCCGCCCGAAGACTGCCGCCCCAATCCACCCAACTGCTCGTTGTCACCTTCCATTCCTCCAGACAAGTCGCTGACCAAGCCATATTGTGCAACGGTGCATCCGGCGCGTGTGTATACCTGATATGTACTTTGCCAGCCAATGCACTGCACATATGCTTAGTCAGCATTGGTTCCCACGGCACAACGGAATATTATGCATCGTCCAATGGGATCACGTTTCCCAAGGTCAACGTACATTCGCTCGTGTTAACTCGCATATCAGATATTCATTTGTTTTTTATTTATTTATGTAAGATCTGGACCTCAAAAACCCTCACATACAATGTGCCGTCGGATTTCAAGGGCATGGGCATGGTCCCAGATACTGGACTCGCTGGGGGTCTGGTCATTTGGCTGACGCTGCAGCTTGGCTGCTTGGGACGGACGATGGACTGGTGTGGGAACGACGATTGTGCTGTGCCGTTAGATTTCAAGGGCATGGGCCAGATACTGGACTCGCTAGGGGTCTGGTCATTTGGCTGACGCTGCAGCTGGGTGCCATGGGATGGACGATGGATAAAAAATTTATGATCCATAGCAACATTTAACATATCATGCAAAAACTAAAAATAAAACAAACATGACGACACAAACCAAACCGTATTCAACGACAACAACAATCAACCCCCATCGACCTTACTCCTACTTAGAGCAATTAAAAAATCCAAATCACAATTTACTGATAACTAACATGACGACAGCTCCATGAATCACAAACACACACACTGCTCACTGACGTATCTCAACAGAATCCCCCCCAATACACACATTATGAAACAAACCAAAAACATAAAATTAAACAAGGACTCTAAACTGATAACTAATATGACGACACTGAATTCCCTCTCACTCTAACGCAAAATTCCCAGTCTCAATCGACCTAACTCCTACTCATAAAGGGACTCAATTTCTGGAAGAAACACAAGACAAATTAGAGCAACTAAAAGCAAATACCAAAGCTGCCATACAATTTTTAAAACATTACTCATTATCTTAGAAAATTTGCGAAGTAGAAAATCTACACATTTAAAGGATGTAGAAATGGAAGTAATAGATCCCGCTACGGACAACCCAAATAGTATACCGTCATGTAGCGAACTTCCCCAGGAAACACTTAACTCTATCACTGACATTACCAAAAAACATACAGTTGTTGTAAATATTAAACAGCATACATACTTAAATTTAAATATATTTAAATAAAAAAAAAATATTTACTTAAATATCAAAAAATATATTTTAAAATTATAGTAATATAAATAAAAATGTATAAAAATAAAACTGTAGATATAAGCACAAACATAATTATCTTATAACAAAAATGAACACGTCTCCAAACATTATTAAACGTTATCGTATTGAAATAAAAAGAGGAGTAAGTTAGGCATTACAAATAAATAAATTTAAGAAAAAAAAAATAATAATAAAATGATATCTTAAAAAATCAGTATCAAAATAAAATAAAAATATTTTTATATATTACTCATTACTTAATCAATGCAATACAAAAAAATATTCAATAAAAATTTAATACAAATCTTATTAAAAATTGAAGAAAACACGAAATATAATATTATAATAAGTACTTAAGATATTATTGCTAAATTATAATTGTTACAAAAAAACATAAAAAACATAAGGAAAGGCTACAGTCCGCTTGGGGCGAACAGTATGATACCCTATCCTTATCCCTATGTACCCCAAAGAAAAAAAGCATTAGGAAGATTATGGATAGCATTTTATTTCATTCTATGAAATTTAAAGAAAAAAAAATATTTTTTTGAAAAAACGCCCCCAAAAAGTGGGCGTGGCCAAAAAATTTGTATGGGCAATATATTGGAAAAAATATTGGCTAAATATATTGTTAAACATTTTTTTTCGATTTCTATGAAAATTTTCAAAGAAAACAGCATTTTAGTGAAAAACGCCCACAAAAAGTAGGCGTGGCAAAAAACTTTATATGACAAATTTATAAAGGTAGGCAGTACCTACATATCTTGTGAAGGTTTTACAACTTTATCTCTCTAACTTAAGCCTTAAAACGGTTTTTTCTAAATTGTGGGCGTGGCAGTGGGCGGATTTAAAAACTTTTAACACTTTACCATTTCGGGACCCTAGGGAGTATATGCTCCAAATTTCAGCCTCCTAGCATAACTTTAAAGGCCTCAAAAGTTGATACGGACGGACGGACGGACGGACGGACGGACGGACATTGCTAAATAGTCTTAGGATTTGGTCCTGATCATAAATATATATACTTTTATGGGTCTACGACGAATATTAAGGGGTGTTACAAACTATGTGTCAAAATTAATATACCCTTAGGATAGGGTATAAAAATAGGAACTAGATATAAAAAATAAAAATTATTAAAGTGTTATGTTCTGCCTTCCAATTTGTACCGAATATTTATTATACGAGTGTTATGCCTCTTCGAAGAATAATCCTTTTTTATTAAGAGGGAAGGATTTGTTGCATACGAAAATATGCTTACTTTCACTCTTATATTTCCCATATTTACTCATATCCAAAAATTAATAAACATATTTCCCACATTACCCTTCCCACAAACCCATGACCGGTCATAGTGATGTTTCATGATAAGTCTACTGTAAAAAAGAGATTTTTAATAACCTACTTGTAGTGAACTAGAATTAAGTTGAATATTTGCACCACCAACAGGTATTGCCTCAGAGGTGTATCACTTTCTGAACACCTCTCTTAAAAATTGTAACAAGGTTCCAAGCACTTGTCTTTAGAGCAATAAGATATTAGTTGTCAAAGCAAAATGAACACGTGTTTAATAAATCCAAGTTATATTCATGGCCTATGAAATAGTACCAACATTTCTGGAATGGAATGTCCTTGCATTAATTTTACTCGTGAAATATGTAGTTAATTAATAAAAAAACTTTCATCAAAATCGGTTAATAAAACCAGAAGTTATCCAACAAACTTGAAATCCCCCGAAATCCATTTTTTTTTGTTCCGTTAGGTGGAAGGAAAAATCGTTGAAAGACACTAAAGCCCATGCCGCGTAGCATGCCAACGGGGTACTGTTGTTATAGGCGCCTGCCTGACGAAAAGCGCATACTCCGAGCGGAGCAACGAAATTTTGATGCCAATTCATAGGCCATTTTCGAAATTTTGGATGCATGCCACGGCCAAACGGTAAGACAGTGCCAACATTTTTTTGCTTAGGACATAAAATGGAACTGGAATACAAAATTTGAGCGATTTCGGAGATGGTGCAGTCTTGTAATTTTACCTATTATTGTTATTAATTTTCTTTTACGGTATATTTATTTTTCGTTTTATTATTTTTTTGTTGTTGTTTTAATTGTGAGAAATGTGCCTGTGTAGTGTGATAGTGTAATATAAGTATTCAAATATTGAAAAAAAAGGAAAATATTAAAGGGATGTTTTTTTTTTAATTGAATTTAACTTATTTTATTGCTCGGTAGTGAACAGATTTTGGTGATCGGTCACTTGTTCACCGTTTTGTGTCTTCAATGTTACCACGCTATAAGTTTATCTACTCCTGGGTGATGTTGTATTACTCGGGCCATAATCGATTGTGTTTGACTCCGGTACACCTTAAATGGTTTCTCCAATAATAAAGTGTGCTAGAATTAGAAAAATCATCTGGATTGTTGCTTATTTGACAAAGTGGCCGTGAATTCAGACACGGCTCGATTTGAGCCAAGCGGGTATACAGCTCCTCAAAGGTGAGTGCTGAATTTCCGGTAACGCGGTTAAGGTGGTGTTTCACCGACTTAACACTGGCTTCCCAGAGACCTCCGAAATAAAATTCCATTCAATCCCGTCGCTTGCCAGAGTTTCTGTTACCTGTTTCTTGCCTAAAGCTGCTGCTTTTCGTAGGATTTTCCAGTTCTTTAGGCGCTACCACGAAGACTTACCGCAGTCACTGCAGATCTCCTTGCAGACTCCAGTTCAAGATGTATAGCCTTGGTGGCCAAGCAGACCAATATTACGATCATCTGTTGCGTTCCTCGATGGAAGGTTTTTTTCGAGTGCGTCACGTATAATGAGTTGGTTAAAATGATGATTTGGCTTTAAAATTATTGGATGTCGTTGCTCATAACATATGTCAGCGTTTTGTAGTCGAGCTCCTACTCTTAAAATCTCCTCTTTATCAACAAAAGAATTTGATAACTTTAACCCATTTATTGACATATTTTCCATAGAGTCCGATGTTTCCGCATAGAACATGTTACGTTGGGCAACCCGAACTACTACTTTTAAGCTGTATCAATTTCTAGTGGTGAAATAATATCTAATTTTCGGTCCAGTTCGGGTTTTCGTAAATTGTAAACGAATCTTAAAATATATGCTAAAATCCGCAGCAACTTCTGAGAGCCCGAATGTGGATTGATTAATATCTCAATTGCATTGGGTTGTGCTGTGTGGCAATGTGTTCGAATTGTGCGGCATTCCTTGTCGGTCGCTATATTTCGCGGTTAATTTGGCATTATGAAGTCCCATTTCGACCTCAGGAATTCTGGACCATTCCATCAGAGATTGTTTGCATTTAGATCGAAAGGAAGAAGTCCACGCGATGCCAAATCAGCTGGGTTGAGGCAATTTGTTGGCCGGGAGAAGCCCAGTCAGGGATTTGTACACAAAGATTTAGTAATTGCACCGCTGTTTAGGTGATGAATGTGGCTTCTGAACCTGGACCGATCAAGGCACTTAGGTTGAAATATCGACCATTCGACGATTTTACCTTCTTCAGGGCCGTAGGGCCTAGTAAGATTTGTGTGTTTGTGTTGTGTTGTGCGAGATGGTTTCGAACTGCTGCACTGTTGGTTGGTTGGTTGTTCCTGCTGAACCGTATGAAACGTCGAAGCACCAGAGTTTAAAGTCGATGTTTGTTAGGACTGAGTTTGAACATTTGAATTTTGGTTTGAGTTAAAAAAGTATGGTGTTGTGAAGTGTTGTTTAGATGAAGGTGCAGAGTTCGGGTGAGAAGATTTTACTATGGGGTGATCGTGTGACTCCGACGGAGGGGAAGGGTTAACATGGTGGCTGTTTGTGACTGGAAGACTATAAAGGAATAAGTGGTGTTTCTGCTGGCAGAAATAGCAACGTGCTTAACTTGGGCAATGCTGCGTTGTATGACTATATGCCAAACAGTTGCTATAAACTCCAATTCTAGTTCTACAACGTTCCACGTTCCATTTTAACAAAACGATTGCATGTTCAAATTGGATGTTGTCCCTTACCACACACGCCACAGCTAAACTGTTCCCTTTTATTGTTTTGTCTAACATGAAACGAATTTTTTGTTGCAGGTGTCTTTTGGTTCGAAACCTTGGAAAATCGCCTTGGGTTTTTGCTACTCAACAACTTCCATTGTTCTAAGCCTTGTTTCGAGAAACTCGGTGAATTCGTCGAACATAGGTAAACCTTTTGAAGCTCCTAGCCATTCTTCCCACAACTGTTGTGTGCATGGTGGGAGTTTTTGGAAAACGGTGTATATGACAATTAAATCCCATGTCTTTACAGGAACCCCTAGATTTTGCAGCGAATGCAAACACTCTGTGGAAGCTTTTGTAGCCATGATTTAGTAGCTGTTTCTATAACTTACCATGCAAGTGATAATTGGGAAACCTTTGTCGCTGCTTCTGCTTATTTCCCCTATGACTCTCCAACCCCTCCTCCACCAAAGGCTGTTGGAGAGCTCGTAGAGTTTTGTGAATCCAAGAGGTTAGGTCTTGTCTTGTGCTGTGATGCTAATGCTCAGAACACTGTTTGGGGCAGCAGCAAATGCAACATAAGGAGAGATAGACTCTTGGGCTTCATTTTATCGTCTGATATTACCATCAACAATGTAGGTCATCAACCAACCTTTATTACAGCCAGAAGACAGCAAGTAATTGATGTTACCCCGTCAAACAGGCATTTGAAGTCTATCATAAATTGGAAGGTATTGCCAGATAGCACCTTATCAGATCACAGATACATCGAATTACAATTCTACTGTGAACTTTCACCATCGCAAGAGAGGAGAAATCTGAGAAAAACGAACTGGCCACGGTTTAGAGAGGAGCTTGCCAACTCTGTCAAAGTTCCACTCAAACTTAGATCAAGACAGGGAGTGGAGAGGTCTGCTCAGGATCTGAACAACGTCCTCACCCGCTGCTTTGAAATTTCGTGCCCTGTTTCTAGGCCCCCCCCCCCCCCCCCCGGCAGAAAATCGGTACCCTGGTGGAACTCCGAACTGCAGTGTCTTCGTGAAGAAACTAGGAAGCTGCTAAATCGGTCCTTAAAAACCAACTTAGTGGAAGACTGGAATCTTTATCGATCGAAGCAAAAAGTTTTTAAGAGACTTATTCGCAAGTCGAAAAATGCGAGACTGCGCTTCAAAACCTTGTTGGTAGGATTGATAGTGCTCTTGATCGGAAGGAGTACGCGTTGGGCATTTTCGTCGATTTTGAAGGTGCTTTTGATAATGCGACCTTTGACAGTATGTGTTACTCAGCCAGACAGCATGGTGTAGATGAAACTTTGTTGAAACGATGTTGTGGATTAAAGCAATGCTAATGTACAGGACGTTGGTAGCGGATGCAGATTGTGGCAAGTGCGTCATAACAGGGGTAAGTAGGGGCTGCCCTCAAGGTGATGTTCTGTCTCCCCTCCTATGGTGTATGGTGGTAGACTCTCTGCTTACGGCTCTCAATTTTCCTGGAAACTACACTCAAGCTAATGCGGATGATGTCGCCGTTCTTTCTGTCGGTTCAAATCTAGGGGCTGTCTGCTCTCAAGCGCAGAGATCCCTGGATTTGATCGATGTCTGGTGCACTAGTAATGGGCTTTCAGTGAATCTTCTTAAAACCACGGTTGTTCTCTTTATGAGAAGGAGAATCGTCACTGGTCTGTCCCATCTCGTGCTTAAAGGTGTCACCATCCCTATATCCGATGAAGTCAAATATCTGGGTGTAATCCTTGATAAAAAACTTCTATGGTCCAAACACGTCGAATCGCAAACCAATAAAGCGCTGTCGACTTTCTGGCAGTGTAAAGGCGCTTTTGGTAATACATGGGGCTTGTCTCCGAAACGGGTCCTTTGGATCTATACGGCCATGATTAGACCGCTACTCTCATACGCATCAGTTGTTTGGTGGAACAGGCTTTCGCGGACACGTGTAACTGCTTCTTTTGGCAAACTCCAAAGAACGGCATGTCTCGTCTGCACAGGGGCCTTCCCTAACTCCCCGGGCTCTGCTCTAGATGCTTTGATGAATCTTCTTCCCCTTGATTTATACATCATGGGGTGTACGCTAAAAACCATCTTTCGCTTAAAGAGAGGTGGTTTTTGGTACCATGCGCACTGGAATTTTGAAGAACTTGCTCGAGAATTATCCTTTGACCCCTATCTTATGAATATGCGGTCTGATGCAATGACACCAGAAATCCTTATGCGAAAAAACTACCACGTCAACTTTCCACAGGTAACGGAATGGCTTCGGTCAGACTCTGAACCATGGATTGAATACCATCGTATTTTCACGGATGGCTCCAAAACCGGACAGGGGTCTGGTGCAGGAGTTTTTGTGGAATGCGATGATATACGACTTTACTACCCCTTAGGTAAACATGCATCTGTTTTCCAAGCGGAGATTTTTGCCATCCTAATGGCTATGCGCTATATTGTGAACAACAGGTGGAGGGCTAGAGGCATTTGCATCTGCAGTGATAGCCAAGCTGCATTAAAAGCGCTTCTAAGCCCTCTTACCTCGTCCAAGTTAGAGCTAAAACTCAAGCTTTCTCTGAATTTGGGCGGAAGACTGAACACAGTGAATCTTGTCTGGGTACCAGGTCACACTGGCATCCAGGGAAATGAGTCCTCGGATGAGCTTGCTAGGCAAGGGTTAGAAGAAGTTTTCTCAGGACCCGAACCTGTGTTGGGTCTGCCTGCATCTTTAGTCATGTCTTCTATCGATTCTTGGGTTTCTCGTGAACACAAGATTCGGTGGCGCGATTGCGGTGGAGGTAGACAAACCAAACTACTTCGCCCGGACATTTGCAAAAGGTCAGCATCTTTTCTTCTATCTCTGAGGAGAATCGACTGTAGGCTGCTTGTAGGCGTTCTTTCGGGCCACCAAGCTTTTGCTGAGGAGGCAAAACACTTTCTCTGCAGTTGTCCGGCCTATGCTCGCATCAGGTGGCGGATCTTCGGGGCTGACGTGGTGAGTGCCGAACATCTAAGCTCTTTATCACTGAAGCTCCTTCACGTTTTTCTTCGAAAGACGGGAAAACTAAGTACATTAATGTAAGGGGTCTGAATGGTAGTACAATGAACCCGTAGTTGTGTCTGAGCGCTCCAGCGGATAGTAGCAACCTCAGGCAAAAAAAAAAGAAGTGAATCATAGATGCAAATTTACTTTTGCGTTATATGCATTTTTCATATTTTCCCGAAAATAAGGGAAGCGACATATCTGGTAAACGCATACCATTCTGCATGGGACTGCTATTTTCAGTGGTACTGCTGGATGTAGATGCCGTTACCTTTCCTACAAAATCCAAAAGTTCGGCCTTATAATCTAAATAGCTTTTACGAATTTCTTTCACAATACCCTCATATTCCTTTATTTCCTACTCAGTATCCCCAGACAAGGTAACTAATTTCTTGTTTATAGTTTTACTTTGCCTAAACAAATCTTCGAGAATAGCTAGTCTACTATTTATAATTTTTTTTGTCTTTTTCCCACAGCAGTTGAATTAAAATTAGTGCAATCATTTTTTATAATCGATAATGAAATTTTTAGCAGCTGTATTGTATACCTATTTTCTTTTTAATTAGTTAATATTATAAAAATTGTTATTGATCTGTTCTTTATTTCCCTCTTCTATTACTTAATCCTTCTTTTTGTTTTTCTTCAGTCTGTGGCATTATTATTTTGTTTGTTGGTTTGTTTTGTTTTTCCATTTTTGGTTATTCTTATTATGAATAGAGTACGCTCTTATTACAGTGTGGATAAAAAATTAACGCACACTATGGTAAATGTTCTTTCTAATTGTCGTGATGGTTTTAAGGTTTGTCATTTAAATGCACGTAGTCTCAATCAATACAAGCTAGATTATCTAAAGTATGTATTTTCAAATTCTAACGTTGATGTTGTTTGTGTTGGTGAAACATGGTTTAAAAGTGATATTTCAGATACGCATTATAATATACCTAATTTTGAACTTTATAGGAATGATAGGGTAACTTATACTTGGGGAGGTGGGATAGCGATTTATTGTAAATCTTCATTAAAATGTAAAATCATAAGTAAATCAGTTAACTTATTTTCAGAGTTCTTAATTGTTGAGATTCATGATGGTACGTCTAAATGCTTGGTTGCGTGTGCTTATATACCCGATCGCAGTTGTTCGCCTCAGCCATTCTTTGCGACCCTCTCTGAGTTTTCTTCGCAATATGAACACGTTATTGTCTGTGGTGACTTCAATTCTGATTTGATAAAAAATGATTCCCGTGCATTTCAAATAAAGGATTTCGTATCTTCTTTAGGACTTCAAATACTTAATACAAATTACCCAACACGTTTCGCTAAGGATTGCATACCTAGCCTCCTCGATCTGACAATAGTATCTGACCCGTCGTATATTCTTCTTTTTGAACAGCTTTCGCTCGATTGTATTTCTGATCACGATCTTCTATTTTGTACATATAATATTAACTTTAACCATTCTGCTGTCCCCTTGACTTTTTTGTATAGGGATTTTCGATCAATAAATACTGATGCCCTTCAACTTGCCGCTTTATCTGCCCCTTGGAGTAGTTGCCGCCTTTATGCTGATCCTGAAGTGAAACTGAAATATTTTCAAGAACTGATTCTTGATTTATATAATCAATTTGTGCCAACTAAAACAGTGAACATCAGAAATAGAAGCTGTCCTTGGTTTACAACTGAAGTAATCAATACCATTAAGGCCCGTAACAGGCTTTACAGTAAATGGAAACATAGTCCGTCTAATGTCAATTGGCTTGCGTACAAAAATATGCGAAACCATTCGACTGCTGTCATACGTAATGCCAAAAAGAACTACTATGCCTCCAAGCTGAATACATCGCTTTCCCCCAAAAAGCTTTGGACTAATCTGCGTCAAATAGGTGTTTCCAGTAGTAAATATAGTTCCAAATGTCAAATTGATCCTGACGAATTGAATAATTTTTTTCTTAAAAATAGTTCTGAGAATCTAAATTTTGATTTATCTGAGAACTCTAGTCAATCTTTGGTAAGTGGCTTTGAAATTGAAACGGTTACTGAAAACGAGGTCATCGACTATATTTCATCCATAAAATCAAGTGCTGTTGGGGAAGATGAGTTACCCATGCGATTCATTAGGAAAATCCTGCCTTTTATTATAAGCCATTTAACTCATATCCTAAACCACTGCATTACAACGTCCAGTTTTCCCAAATCCTGGAAAATTGCTCGAATCGTACCTGTTGCCAAAAAATCCACTCCGGTATCTGCTGCTGATTTTAGACCAATAAGTATTTTGCCGTGCTTGTCTAAAGTTTTTGAGAAAGTGATAGCGAAACAGCTTCTACAACACCTATCGCTCAATAGTCTTATCTATGAGGGACAATCTGGTTTCAGATCTAAACATAGTTGCTCTACGGCTATGGTAAATATATTAGAAGACATAAGGCAGGGTTTTGATAAAGGACACGTTACGCTTCTTTGCCTACTTGATTTTTCAAAGGCTTTTGACAAAGTAAACCATAAAATCCTTTGCTGGAAACTGAAAAAATTTGTTTCGTTTTGGCAACAGCGCAGTAAATCTAATAAAAAGTTATTTGTGTGATCGATTTCAGAGAGTTGTAACTTGCAATTCTTCTTCAGCTCTTCTGCCAGTAAAACTAGGTGTACCACAAGGGTCAATCCTTGGTCCAATTCTCTTCTGTCTGTTCATAAATGACTTACCTTCTGTTTGCAAACATTCCACGATCCACCTCTATGCAGATGACGTCCAACTGTACTCATCAAAACCAGTTAATGATAGGGATGAATTAGTAAATGACATAAATGAGGATCTTGCCAGTATTAACTTATGGTCTGTTACTAATGGATTACATCTAAATCCGAAAAAGTCTCAGGTTATTCCCATATCCAGCAAAATGATAGCCCTTAACTGCTTCCCGGATGTCATGCTCTCTTCCAATAAACTTTCAATTGTTGAAACTGCAATAAACCTCGGATTCGTTATTAACCAAAAGTTGTCAGGGTACGACCATATTAACACTGTTATAAGACGAATATATGGTTGTCTTCGCAAGCTTTGGATAACAGCAAGTTTTACTCCAACTAATGTTAGACGAAAACTTGTTACAACCCTAATTTTGCCACTTATTACTTATGCTGAAGCTGTTTACAGTAATATTGATTCTCTCTCCCTACGTAAGCTACAAGTGGCATTTAATGACTCAGTTAGATATATTTATGGCCTGCGGAGATATGACCATGTATCACAGTATTCAACAACATTACTCGGATGTTCGCTCAAACACTACATCGACGCAAGAAATTGTATTTTCCTGCATAAGATTATGATATATAAGACTCCATCGTATTTGTATGAAAAACTTAATTTTGTTCGTTCCCCTAGAACATGTGCCCTTATACCATCACGCTGTCGGTATCTTAATTCATCCCGTTTATTTTTTATTCACGCAATTAAATTGTGGAACTCTCTGCCACTAAGTATAAGAACAATTTCTAATGCCACACGCTTTAAAAATGCTGTCCTCCTTCATTTCTCCTCCCTACCTTAAATTTCCATACGTGTTTTTACTAACTTTGTTATATTTATCACCCTTTTTTTGCATTATTATTAATTAAATTTAACTGCTCAATATTATAACTAAGTACTATAAAAGATGTATATCTTAATGTACCATATTATTTTTATATGAATAAATTGAAATTGAATTGAAATTGAAATTAAGTTCTTTAACACTGCTCATAATGACTATTTATATGGCTACCGGCTAATAATATTGACGCTTAAAGGCTATATATATAAATATACTATATATACTTTATATATATATATATATATATATATATATATATTTTGGGCTTAAAAGGGATTATTTAACTCACTTACGCCAACTTTGCTGAGCTGCACCTTAGAATTTGTGTTTCGCGCCGTGAGAATTCCGTTTGCCCAAAAAACTCACAGTAAAATGTGTATGATATGATTTACGATTCCAAAAAATTCATTTATTATTTTCATTTTTTTTTTTATATGAATATATGTTATTATAAATATTTGTACAATGTATCACACCCAATGTCACATTTTTATACCCTATCCTAAGGGTATATTAATTTTGACTCATAGTTTGCAACACCCCTTATTATTCATCATAGACCCCTAAAAGTATATATATTTATGATCAGGACCAAAACCTTAGACTGTTTAGCAATGTCCGTCCGTCCGTCACCAATTTATAGGCCTTTAAATTAAAGCTATATAGCTGAAATTTGGAACATATACTCCCTAGGGTTCCGAAATGGTAGAGTGTAAAATTTCGTTTGATACGCCCACTGCCACGCCCACAATTTATAAAAAACCGTTTTAAAGCTAAAGTTAGAGAGATAGAGTGTTGTAATCTTTACAAGATATGTAGGTAATGCCCACGTTTACAAGTTTGTCATATAAAGTTTTTTGCCACCCCTACATTTTGTGGGCGTTTTTCACTAAAATGCTGTTTTACTCGAAAATTTTTATAGAAACCGAAAAAAAATGTTTAACAGGATATTTAGCCAATATTTTTTCCAATATATCGGCTATACCAAGTTGTTGACCACGCCCACTTTTTGGGGGCGTTTTTTCAAAAAAATATGTTTTTTTTTTAAATTTATAGAATGAAATAAACTTGTACCCATCATCTTCTTAACGCTTTTTTCTTTGCGGCATGGATATGGATATGGGCTATGGATAGGGTATCATACTGTTCGCCCCACGCGGACTGTAGCCTTTCCTTATGTTTTTATTTAATTTTATGTAATTTGGCTCGAATGGACCAAATGTTTCTGCTATGTACCCAGTTATTCTGTAAATTATCTTCCCGTTGGGGCTGTAAATGTTAAAAACCGATCAAAAGGAAAAACGATAATATTCTTTAAAACGATATAATACTTTGATGGTTTTATTTCGAATGAATAAATATTTCACGAAGCAACATATTGTTTATATTCATTGCAGTGTAGAGAATTTGACATATAAAGTTTGACTTAATCTTAATTCACAATAACTTATTTCGTATTATTTATCTTTACCAAATTACTTTATATTAATTAAGTTAAATTGTTTAGTGATAGTGATATATCCATTAGCTGTAAGTGACTTGTAGATTCATTTATTAAATAAATAAATAAACAAATACTCTCTTTTGCTTTTAACGCGTGGTCTTTTAGACGCACACCTACCATCAGTGTTGCACCGAGTATTGATCATAGCACCCATTAGCATCCATTAGCAGTGCACGGGCAACACCAACTATAGATGCACTTTCTCTACTCATACTCGAGGGGGATTCCACTGCAACAACTTTTCGTCCATCAATACTACTAGTGAGGCATGGCATGGGGAGACACAGGAGCTTCAGGAGGGTTATATCTCTTAATGAGCTTGGGTGGCTTCTTCTTGTTGTTTTTCAGTATTATTCACGGCATATATAGGTGTATCACAGTTGTACCTTGTTCTTCGTAATATGAAGGTCAATTTACGCTTTGTTATGTTTTAATCCCGTATGCCATACTTTATCAAAAGCCTGGGAAACGCAAAGAAAAATGCTAGAACATATTTTTATATTTCATTAATTATTCTATAAACCTGGTCGATTGCGAAGTGAATTGATAATTGGATGTAATCGCTGATATTATTGGCAAAAGCGAAATTGGTCTAAACGATATAATTTGTATAGGAGAGTATCAAACATCCAATAGCTATCTCTTTTTCATACTAAGTTTTCCGTTTTCCTCTTATTTTGTTTCATTTTGGATTTAAATCAAGTTGTAGACAAACCTATTATTTCCCATTGCTTAAATTGAATTGTAATCCTTAATTTAATTTAGAACCCTGAAATATTAAGGTAAAAATTAATATGTAATATATTTGATATAAGCGTAAATAAAGTTTCAGAATTTGTAAGCCACTAAAATAAAAAAACAAACAACAAGTTTTTCACTGTGCCTATAAAAACTTAATAACAGTAGTCTCAACGCAGCATTGATTAGATTAACGAGCATGATTATTGCTTTCCTAGCCAACTTTTTAAGGACCTGCCCCGTAATTAAATCGTAACCTAGAGCCTTGTTTAGTTACATTTTTTTTGTATTTCACACCACAATTCAGCCAGCGATACAGTTTTTATTTTAAAATTGTCTGGTATCCCAGCTAAGACCAAGTTTTCAATTAGCTTTTGACCGTCAAATGGCTTCAATTTTTCTTCTAAATGCCCGGCAAATATATCGGCTTTTTTGTCTCCTTTCGCCCATTGCTCTCTTATCCGCAGTGAGACCTTCAAGACATGAAGTGACTTCGCGATCTTTAAAGCATAGATTACTTAATGGTGTTTTATGCTGCGGAGCGCGAAATTGTTGCCAATTTGTACGCGCTTTTATTTTCTGTTTTACTAATTCGGTTATTTTCCTTTTGTATAACTCCGATTAATTGATCGAATCCGTCTTCAAGTTCATATGGTGTTTGAAGAGATACGTTAAGATTTTATTTGCGCAGTCGTTTCTAAAAGAGTCCCAGTTAGTTTTTAATATAGTAAGTCTGAGTGTACAGTCCTTTTCCCGTAGGCAGACGGCTAATAGTCAGAATGACTGATGAGTGGCCAACGGAGATATCTAAACTTTCCACAACTTTAACAGAGGTCCCAGACACACCCTTTGCGATATAAAAATTGAGGGTGGGATGTAGGATGTTTTGATGTAATACATCCAGAACCCCAAAAGGTGTGTTTTCCGTTATAATCGCCACATAGAACGAAATTTTGACCAAATGAGCCAAAGATACTTCTAAAATCATTTTTCATTCGCTTTTCCCTTTAAGGTATATGAATAGACCAAATATCATAAGTTCTGCCTTTCACTTTCACGCGAAACCTAATTATTTCCATATTATCGAGCTAAATTTTTGTACTTAGTCCATATGTCTGTGGTGGAGTATTTGACGAATTTTTGTTACTAATTTTCTTTTCTCACGGCTGTTTGGACAATTCCTTAGACCTTGTCCCAGAATTCGACGACTTTGCTTTACGAGGTTATTCTTTCGGGGTTGTTTGGCCATTGCGTACACCTTTTTCCGTCGTTCAGTTATTTAAGCGACGCGTAAAGATATTTCGTTGAATACATCACGCCTGTTTTGCAACTCCTTAGCTAAGTCGCAGCCGCGATTGTTCGCCGGGTGATTTCCTTTGCAATTTAAGCAAGTTCGCAAATCGTTTCTATTTAGGCCGCACTATTTCGATAAGTGTTTACCACCACCCTTTTTACGCAACGCAGTTTTTGTTTTTGGCAATACGCCGTAGTGTGATTCTAACCTTGGCAACGCGTACACTGAGGGACGAGTCGAGTCCTTTGTACACCATTCGTGTAGCATTGTATTTTCTCAGCATTAAGCTTTTAAAATAGTGCGTAATTTTCCACCCATAATTATTCACGGATGTTGCTTTGAATTCGGATTTTAAAACTTCTTTAACAAAACTATATAATATTTTATAATCCGCCACTTTATTAAAAGCGGAAGTTATGCCCTACCATGAGTCTTTTTCTCGTGTATATAATTTTGTTATCATAAAGGTTTTTTAAGCTTTTCATCTTCAATGATCTCGATTACTGGTGAGAAACCGACTTTTCGTTTGTTGTTTGGTCGCCTACTTGTATTTGGATTTGTTTTGCGCGCTAGCTCTTGTTCGTCTGTTAAGTAATCTGGACGAACTGGGCTAAGTGTTTCGACTTAAGACTGTTTTTTTGTGCTGAAATTCCTTTAGCGCTTTGTTCTCGGCAGCGCAGGGATATAAGTATCAAACTTTTCATTTTGGGACTTATGTCCTACTTGAATGGGACATGTTATTATTTCCACATCAACATAGAAATATGCAGTGACGGTACATCATAGAGACAATTAAGACACTACCTACCCAAAGAAAATAAAACCTCAAAGCTTTTAATATATAAACTTAGAGACAAATTTGTGGAAGACCCAAAACTCATTTCACTCTTGCCTACACTCATCTTTTCTCTGTGATCTCTTATTTTCAGATTATTAAAATTATAAACCTGTTTCAAGGAAATGTATTGACATTGAATCAACTATAGTTAGACAAAATCCAGTATGTCTACTTCTCCTAAGCAATAAGTATAGAGCCACTCTGGCAACTTTTTGAGTCCTCAACAAGTTCTTACAGAGAGAATAGTAGAATCTAAATATTCAGCTCTTATTTTTGCATGTAAAAGGGGGAGAAATTAATCTTTTGAAAATAATTAGACAAACATACATACTCTGTATATCCGTAGTGTTGGTTTAGCTTGCGTTACATAAGGTTTGTATTAATGCAAATTAATTTAGCATTATTCATGCTACTAGCCAGTTCTTTGCTTCTTTTAAATGTATTTAAATTGAATTATTTTACTGGAGTTTGGTTGGTTGAGAGAGTTGTGCTGTCGCTGTGGTTTATAGTTTATGTATACAGATCTTACAGGACATTTTACACACTTATCCTTTCCACTTTTAATTGTTAATGCATCTCTGTAGGTCTCCTGGGCGGTAGTTATACTCAAACAAATTTCATCAGGCCTCCTATTTTAACTTAGGCCAATCTTAAGCTGTTCGTATTATTTTTATGTGAGCTCAAAGTTATTAAAGCTGCCTTGATGCATCCGAATTTTTATTATTTAAACTCGTGTTAGTTTCTTCTTTCTTTCATTCTTCTGTAAATGGTGGTGTCCCTCAAGGCTCTGTTTTATCCCCGACTCTCTATCTGATTTTTATTAATTATCGCCTGCCTGTCAATTACAATCCAAACCATTCCTTCGCTGATGACAGTACCCTTCGCTTCGAATATTCGTTTCATGATTCACGGCCCTCATCCTCAAACGTGGAGCTGTAGGCAACGTATGCTAAGGTCATTATAATAGAGTAGAATTTAATGCTTCTAAAACACCATGCTGTCTACTGTCATTAAAGCGAAACCCCAATACTCTGCCATTATCCATGGATGGCACTTGCATCGCTGAAACCGAAAGACAAACTTCGATGGAATGACCACATATTGGACGTAGCTTCCCCAAGCGATGCAAGAAATATTTCATCCCTTCTGATCTGGCTAGAATTTTTAAGGCGTTTATTCGCCTGAAACTGGAGTACAACGCTCACAGTTAGTTAGGTGCACCTCTTAGTCACCGTCGCAATGCCTCATGCCTCTCATCACGTTACTTCCATCATAAGTGCTATAACGAAATAGCCAGTTGCAATTCACCCCTTCAACAATTCAACCGCAATACTCGTCGTGCTAGGAATGCACATCAGTTTACACTTAAGCCTATATTCGGACGTACTGTGAAATATAAGGATTCCTTTCTTAACCGTACAGTACGAATGTGGAATGCTGTGCCACGTTCTGTTTCTCCCTTACATTAGAGTTTATAGACATTTAAAACCAACGTGCATCAATATCTCCCTTTCCCTAATGCCCTCACTGTGTTACTTCATTATAAGGGTGAACAATGACCCTTTAGTGCTCGTTTGTTATAAAAAAACAACCTAAGTGGCAAATCGGCCTGATCACCTGACTGTTTTGCGCATCCAAGGAACATTTCACAAGATCTAATATGTGCTTACGCTCCTAGCGATGATGCTGAAGAACTAACGCTCAGTTTCCAAAGCAATGAATGAGTAAAAGCAACCTGGCGCTCTCCAGATAGTCGAACTGCCAATCAAATAGATCACGTGCTAATTGGTGAATGAATGAGAACACCATGTGACACGAGTATCGGAACAACAGCAAGCATGTAGCTGAGACCACCGCAGGTTACCAACAACTAGAAAAAAAAATTCATGGTATGATTTTGAGTGCGTCCACCGAAAAATGGTGACAGAGCGTGCACATTTACAAGCTCTGCAGCGCAGAACATGAGTAGATAGAGAAGAGAATCGGGCCAGGAGAAGGGAAGAAAAGAAAACACTTCGTAGAAAGAAGAAGGCATGCATAGTCTCCTAGTGGAAGAAACTATGCCTGATGTGTTGCAAGAACTATCGAGCCATATCCCTGCTTAACGTCGCATCCAATATCCTATCCAACGTAAGGCAAGGAGACGCGCTATCAAGTGAGTTCTGGAATTTTATTCTGAAACCGTTTGTTTTAGATTAGTTTTTCTTCATTCCTTTTTTTTCCTATTGATTTTTGGTTATGTAGTTATGATATAGTATGATAAATATAATATAGTATATTATTGGTATTAGTGGTGTAAGTAAGTGTCAACAAATGAAAATGGGTATTTATTTTTTTCGATTCTCTGCTTATACTTTCTCTCCAATAACAGGACAAAAATTTAAAAATAAATCTTGCAGTTAATAATCATTTAATTGATTTAATTAAATACCTATTTTTTTCTACTTTACCCTTTAAAATTAAAACTATCTATATAAATTATCTTAATATTTGATGAACTCTACCTAAATTAGAAACCTTAAACACTACACTATCCACATCTAACTTAAATTAACAAACATAAGGAAAGGCTACAGTCCGCTTGGGGCGAACAGTATGATACCCTATCCTAAATGCCTCCGGAGGCACCGAATGGAGCAAAGTGTCGCGTAAAAAATCGCGGAAAAACAAAACGCGCGTTAATAAAATTAAGCCTATAATCGGCAATAATAATTCTGCGCTCGATTTTGTTGCAGCTCCTCCAGCTGAACTGCATGCCGCTGGTTTTCGCGTTGACATGACGGAAAAGGCACTGACTAATTACATTTCAACTAAGTTAGCCATACCGGATGGCCGTGTTAATTGTAATAAATTAGTCAAGTCAACTGTTGACTTGACCAAATTAAATTTTATTAATTTTAAAATTGAATTGCCGCCAGAATTCTTCGTGCGCGCATTAAATTCTTCGGTATGGCCGTCGGGAATTCGTGTAAAAAAAGTTTTGCCAAAAAACGGAGTTGCATTGCCCGTCGCAGAAGTCAAAACATAAACACTGATCAGCTGCAACAGCAATGCACCTCCGTTTTAAATTATTCGCTTTATTATCAAAATATGGGTGGTATGAGAACGAAAACAAACGAGATTTTAGTTGCGCTCTCTGACCATCAATATGATGTCATTGTTTTAACGGAGACATGGCTGCACCCACACATTTTTTCTACGGAGATCTTCGATTCAACATATGTCGTTTACCGAAATGATCGTTGCCGAACAAGCAGCGAGCGAGGTGGGGGAGTTTTAATAGCTGTCTCTTCTCGTTTTCATAGCAGGCAACTGACATTGGAACATTGTTCGGTTGAAGTGGAACAGATGTGTGTGTGTATTGATTTTGTTAATGATGTACGTTATCAGTTATTTATTTTTGTCTCCTACGTTCTACCAAACAGTGTTGCCAATGTGTATGAAAAACACATTCAAAACATAAGTAGTGTCGTTAGTAATCTTGCTGCCACTCAAATACCTTGTGTATTGGGTTACTTCAATATTGGTAATGTGTATTGGAGGAATGTGGATGGTGATAAGAATTTAATACCATTTAACGTCAACGTCAATGGTCACGTAAACCATTTTCCAAACTCTATTAATAGAATATTGGACTTAGTTTTTCTTAATAATGAAATTAATTTTACTATAAGTGAAGCTCTGGATCTTATAGATTCCAATAAAATGCATCACCAATCCTTACTTTTGGAGATTAATGTTCTTAATTACTCCAGTGATTTAAATAATATTAATTCCGCGTTATCTTATAACTTTTCGAAAACCAATTTCGTTGCTTTACAGGAATATTTGAGTGGTTTTGTTTGGGATGAACTGCTAATCTCCCCCAATTTAAAAGGTAACTATGATATATTTTTGGATAAGATCGAATCTGGTTTTGAATTATTTGTACCGAAAACGCGTCTTAACAAAAGGTTTAAAATTCCTTGGTCAAATAAAAGATTAGTTAATTTACGTAACGTAAAAAGGAAAGCTTATTCTCGTTATATATCAAATAAAACTAATTCTAACCGTGAACTTTTTTTGAGATTCAGGAAAGAATATGAATTTTTAAATCGGTTTTTATACAGGCAATATATCTTGTCTGTAGAATCGTCGGTGAAGCGTAATAGCAAATCCTTTTGCAATTACATTAATTCGAAAAGAAATACCGCAGGCTTTCCTAAGGTAATGGAATTCGAAGATGTAAGTTCAACAGATTTGAAAAGTACGTGTAATTTGTTCGCTGATTTCTTTGAGTCAGTGTACAATAAGTCGCATGTGCAGGTAACGGGAAATCATAACATTATGATTCCTGAAGTTCTGGACATCGGTGTGTTGCAATTCTCGGATGACGATTTAATGAACGCGTTAGAAAAACTACATTTAAACAGCAACCCTGGCCCAGGTGGGATTCCTGTGGTAATATTAAAAAAATGTTTATCATCCGTTTTTCATCCACTTAAAATTATTTTTAACCAGTCTCTTGTAACTGGGAACTTTCTAAATGAATGGAAATATTCGTTCATAACACCTTTATATAAAAGCGGTTTAAGGCAAAAGGTAGTAAACTATCGGCCTATATCAAAGCTTTCTGCAATACCAAAATTGTTTGAAAGTATTGTTAAGGACAAACTCTTTTTCGCGGTAAAAGAAATTATTTCAAATAGTCAGCATGGCTTTGTTCGTGGTAGATCATGTGCTACTAATTTAGCTTTGTTGACTAATTATATATTTAATAGATTTGATAAACGATTACAAGTACTTTATACTGACTTTACGAAAGCGTTTGACAGGGTGCATCACACACTTCTTTTGGCTAAGCTAAAGTCTTTGGGTTTTCATTCATCAATGCTAAAATGGTTTCGTAATTACCTGACTAATAGAAGGCAAATGGTTAAAGTCGATGGTTTGACTTCTCGCGTTATAGAAGTTACTTCCGGTGTTCCACAGGGCAGTCATTTGGGCCCGTTGCTATTTATATTATTTATAAATGAAATATTTCAATTTTGTAATGTTTTGACTTTCGCCGATGATTTGAAAATATTTTCGCGGATAAAAAATGTATCTGATTGCATTCGTTTTCAGTCAGATATTAATAGATTGTCGGAGTGGTGCAATCTTAATGCTTTGGAACTTAATATTTCTAAATGTAATGTTTTTTCGGCATGTCGTATTAGTACTGCAATTTTGCATAATTATTTTCTAAATGATCTTAGACTTCAGCGTTCTGATGAAGTGAAAGATCTTGGTGTCATATTTCATAATAAGTTAAGTTCCTTTTTTCATTATGATTATGTCATTGCCAAGTCTAACTCTTTGTTAGGCTTCCTTAAACGTAATAGTAAAGACTTTAGAGATATAATAGCCTTAAAATTATTTATTGCTCGTTAGTCAGACCTTATTTAGAATATTGTTCCGTAATTTCGCCATATGCATTTCACGAACTTAGATTTGAAAGAGTCCAAAAAAACTTCACGAGGTACGCGGTTCGTAAATTAAATATGTTTGATGAGATTCCTAATTTTGGCAGAAGGTGCTATTTAATTGGTCTGCAAACCTTAAGTTTCAGACGCGATGCAACTTCCGTCTTGTTTATTCGCGATATTCTTAATTATCATATTAATTCACCAGAATTACAGATAGGCATAGAACCAATTACGGTAATAATGAGCCTATTACAAGGTGCATAAGCGCATTTAATGAATTCTGCAACGAAATTGATTTTTGCTTATCGCGAGCAGATTTTAAAAAGTCCATTAATGCATTAACTTTAAACTAATAATATTTATAATTACTTGAAATAGTCTATAAGATGAAGATCGGTAAATGAAGCTCAGTCGCGCAACAAACAACCGTTGCGTAAAGCGATACTGAGAGCTTACACTTAGAGAACGTAGTGTTTAGTGTTTCGCTCTGTGATGGTATTATCCCTATGTACCCCAAAGAAAAAAAGCATTAGGAAGATGATGGATAGCATTTTATTTCATTCTATGAAATTTATAGAAAAAAAATTATTTTTTTTCAAAAAACGCCCCCAAAAAGTGGGCGTGGCCAAAAACTTTGTATGCGCGATATATTGAGAAAAATATTGGCATAATATATTGTTAAAGATTTTTTTTCGATTTCTATGAAAATTTTCGAAGAAAACAGCATTTTAGTGAAAAACGCCCACAAAAAGTAGGCGCGGCAAAAAACTTTATATGACCAATTAATAAAGGTGGGCAGTCTCTACATATCTTGTGAAGGTTGTACAACAAAAGATATGTAGGTACTACCCATCTTTATTAATTTGTCATATAAAGTTATTTGCCACGCCTACTTTTTGTGGGCGTTTTTCACTAAAATGCTGTTTTCTTCGAAAATTTTCATAGAAATCGAAAAAAAATGTTTACCAATATATTAAGCCAATATTTTTGTCAATATTTCGCCCATTTTTTTGGGGCGTTTTTAAAAAAAATATTTTTTTTTTATAAATTTCATAGAATGAAATAAAATGCTATCCATGGCTTTTTTTCATTCGGGTACATAGGGATAAGGATAGGGTATCATACTGTTCGCCCCAAGCGGACTGTAGCCTTTCCTTATGTTTTTTCTTAATTGTGGGCGTGGCAGTGGGCGTATCAAAAAAACACTCGTACACTCTACCATTTCGGGGCCCTAGGGAGTCTATGTTCCAAATTTCAGCTTTCTAGCTTTAATTTAAAGGCCTATAAATTGGTGACGGACGGACGAACGGACGGACATTGCTACACAGTCTTAGGTTTTGGTCCTGATCATAAATATATATACTTTTGTGGGTCTATGACGACTATTAAGGGGTGTTACAAACTATGAGTCAAAATTAATATACCCTTGCGTACGGACAGACATTTGCTAAATAGTCTTAGATTTTGGTTCTGATCATAATTATATATTTTTGAGGGTCTACGACAAATGTTACAAACCATATGTCAAAATTAATATATCCTTAGGATAGGGTATAAATAGAGAAACATTTCTTATAACCGCAAAAAATATTTGATTTTAATTTTAACAACTTCGTATTTATTTTGTGACTAGTTTTTTGCTCCATCATAAACATTTACATAAAAATAGGTATAAAAGTTGAATTACGTAAACTCAACACTTCGCAGCACTTTCCATTTCCCAACACATCCGCCTTGACCAGCTGTTTTTGTTGCCATTTTGAAATTTTGCAAAACTCCCCGCGCTAAATTCATATTTTTGGCACACCAACACCATGTTTCTCGTTTACACGTATTTACAGATAGGAAAATTGAGCGACGATTTTGCAAATAGGGGAATGCGAAGTTGACTATCTGGTTAATGGTCTACATGCTCGCAAAGTGCAATGTTTTTTTATAAAGCTGATTCTTTTAATTAAAGAGTGAATAGTTTGGGAGTGATTACTCTGGGCTCGGAGGGTTATGAGGTCACCCTTAGCTATGCAACTATGTTGTAGTTCCAGAATGTCATATCCTTCAAGTGCCAGTAGTGTTGTCTTATCATTGCACACTAAATATAAATGATGTTGTGGATGTTACAGCGAAGATCTATTTGTTAGTATGTTGGTATTTCCTCCATATTGGGTTATTGCGTATATTATTCATTTGACATAATGAGACATTTCTGATCATATTTAAAATATATATTTTGCATTGGCTCATTGTTCCTCCTCGATGGTAAATCGGATGCATTTGCGTACAAATATACCCTGTTCTTTCTTTGATAGTGCAAGTCGATAACTCCTGTTCCGTGAGCGGGTAGTACTGGACAGTGGACATGGTGAGGAATAACTCCAAAAAATGGTTTTTCGAGTACAATTGTTTTGTTTAATACTGCTAAATTAGAATGATTCTATATAATTCTAAATTTTCCGAACTTATCAGTGGAATTCTTATTCTAAAGGTCACATGGTTATTTGTGATTCGGCCGGCTGTAACTAGAATTTAGTAAGCTACTACGACAACTAGAGAATGTTATCTGTCATCCTTCCTTGATGAATGTCTGATATAGCATGAGTTATTGCTGATTGTATGCGTTGCATATTTCGAAGAAGTAATGTTGTAAACAAAGACCATGACGAAAAGAGTTGCTGGTTTTTGAGTCTGATGCTTCTGTGTTATTTTTAATCCTATTGATCACTTCATTTTTCATAGTTTGTAACACCCTTTAATATTCGTCGCAGACCCCTAAAAGTATATATATTTATGATCAGGACCAAAATCTAAGACTATATAGCAATGTCCGTCCGTCCGTCCGTCCGTATCAACTTTTGAGGCCTTTAAAATTATGCTAGGAAGCTGAAATTTGAAACATATACTCCATAGGGTTCCGAAATGGTAAAGTGTTAAAATTTTCAAAATACGCCCACTGCCACGCCCACAATTTAGAAAAAAACCGTTTTAAGGCTTAAGTTAGAGAGATAAAGTTGTAAAACCTTCACAACATATGTAGGTACTGCCCACCTTTATTAATTTGTCATATAAAGTGTTTTGCCGCGCCTACTTTTTGTGGGTGTTTTACAATATATTATGCCAATATATTTCTCAATATATCGCCCATACAAAAATAAATTTTTTTCTATAAATTTCATAGAATGAAATAAAATGCTATCCATCATCTTCCTAATGCTTTTTTTCTTTGGGGTACATAGGGATAAGGATAGGGTATCATACTGTTCGCCCCAAGCGGACTGTAGCCTTTCCTTATGTTTTTTAATAAGATGATGATTGCCCACAAGCACAACTCTAGAGGAATAAATCACGTAAACAGATCCCTAAAACTGTGTTCTTGTCTCACTCTAGTTTTTGCCATGTTTACAATTAAATTTAATTCCCCTCTTTTGGATCATTCGATGTTTGTTTTAACAAATGTACCGCTGTATGCATATACTTTCTGATATATATGGTAGTTGCGATCGAATACGTATATGACAGATTGAATATGAATTATGTCGTCTTGGAATCCAGATTTATGTAGAAGTTTGATCATCATTTTTGGAGCTTAGTCGAGTTCGAGGCTGTCGAGACAAGTTCTTTGCTTGATCGCTCTACTGGCATCGCACTGTTTTTTGAATGATATAATACGTACTGCTCTTTGAAAGGAGGTTTTGTGATTAATCGTGTTCAAAAGTCTTCCAAGCCATGACTATGCTCAACATTTGCTTCTTTTTCGGCCTGTGGCCTTCTCGAATTTAGGTGGCCATATATTTACTACACTTTCGTCAAAATGCAAAAATCGCGGTCCATAGACGATGACCTGGCAAACTAGTTGGTGAAAGTCCTCTTGACAAAATGTCTGCGGATTTTTCCTTAGAACATACATGTCGCCATTGCTGTGGATTAGTTAATTGTTGCATGGCTGCCACCCGTTGAAACTAGGGTCGGAAGAGTATCTGACTAATTCAGAATCCGTCCATAGAAATACATCCTTATTTTGAGTCTTCAGGTCAGTTTGATGGAGCGACATCAACTGAGCCGCAAGATTAGGTTAACATAACTCTAATCTAGGGATTGTTGTTTGAGATGACAGTTTGTATTCTTTATGTAGCTACCCCTATCCCCTGATTTGGCGCAGAGTGATAGATTATAATCTTATTTTGAATAGTATCGGCTGCTTCATATGCCTTTTCAGGGAATATGTGGTATTGCACGCTTTTAAGGATTATAATAGGAAAGACATGCCTTGGTGTCTTACTGTCATGTAGTGCCTACAGGTCTTCTCGGTATTTTAGCCATGTTATTTGTATATCATGTGGTATTGCGTGCAGTGGCTTAGTGGTTAAGTGCGTTGGACCACTAAGCGAGAGGTAGCCATTTTAAATCCCGCCCTGTACCACCTGAAAGTTGTTATTCGCTGCTCCACTTCTTGCGAACGTCTGACAAACATCCAAGAGTGAGAAATGTCCTGAGAAGATCCTCAAAACAAATTGCCGTTCGGAATCGGCATTAAACTGTAGGTATTCTCAAAACAAATTGCAGTTCGGAATCGGCATTAAACTGTAGGTCCCACCATTCATGTCAAAAATATAACTTCACACACACAATGGTTGGAGAAGCTAGGCTTTAGTTCCTGTATTGGCCGTTTGCGCCTAATATTTATTTATTTTTTTATTGCGGCATTCCAGTCAAGCCTTAGTTCCGATAGTTGTTCCAGGAATAGTTTCGCAGTTACTACTATAGGAGCCATAATTCCCAATCGATTGAACAGGTGGACAATATCATGGCAAGCGCTTCTTTTTGTTATCCTTGATCGATCACTCCAAGAAGGTTATATACAGAATGTCTCCGATTTTGGGACCCAGGTCATTCCAACAGTTTTTCTAAAGTCCAGTTTTGTTTCTCTAACACTGAGCACCGTTTTTTGAGCTTAACTCCTGCAGATGTCAGAAGTGTTTGTTGTTCTGATTGCATTATATGGACTGTTGGTAAATTATCGGACCCTGTCATAATGTCATCAGCGTAGAAGTCTCTTGAGAGAACCCTTGATCCTAAATTGTTGCTGATATTCTTCTGCCAGTGTTTTAAGACATTTGATTGCAATATATGGTGCTGACGTTCTTTCACATGTTTCAGTTTTGAGCCTATAGCATTTCTCCACCAGATGAGTTGGTAGTTTCTGTCGTTTTCATGTATGAGTATTTGCGGTACATTTTCTCCACGTCGGCGGTGAAGACAAACCTAGGCCAATGGAATCGAACTAAACTAGAGCAAACATCATCTTGAATGGTTGAACCGGTTGCTTATATGTCGTTTAATGATAGATTGGTGTTCGTCTTTGCAGATAAATCGAAGAGAACCCTAAGATCCTTCGTGACACAATGATGTGGTAAAAAATAGGAGGGCCTTTCCAATTGCTTAGCAACGTTAGCAGCTTTCGCATTTTTTACCTTCCCGGCTACTGTTCAGAACTGTGTTTTGTAGGAGGGGTTATGAATCTGCTATCTTGATTAGACTGACTGATAATATGGAGTGAAATATTTCAGCTCCAATTAAATTGGGCCTGGAATTTTGAATTCGGGGTCCGACAATGAAATCTTGCATGCTATATTCCATGTGGATGTGTTAAAAAGCTTTCCAGGTTGATAAGATGTTATTTTTTGTATAATAATGGAGTATCAGATTGCCTCCCAACGCGTGCACAAGCATTTTTTATATGATCCGCGGCCGACACAATAAGGAAAAATAACGCTTACCGCACGCGTACGTAATGTGTACGTGATCTAGTGTTTATAAAAGCAAATGTGCATTGTGTTATGGCAATCCCTCCAGCCCCTCTCGCACTCATTTGCTGCTGCCTTGCTTGACTATAGCAATATATATTGTCGTATGTTTTCGCGTGCACTTGCTATTGTTGGGTTAGGTATCTTCTAGGGCATAAAACCTGCAGTGATTTGTTTTGGAAAGCTGACGTTGGATCTACACGGTACGACTTAGCTTAGTTAGTATCTGAGTTGAGTCTATTGTATTTGTTTTCTGTTATGTGTAGGAATTTTAGAGTCGACGTGAGCAATATTCGTGGGTTAAGGGCGAATTTTTTTCATTGTACGCCCACGCGCATCTCAATATACTAGCTGTTTTGGCACTAGCTGAAACACAGGTCTGCAATGATTCTGATCTAATGGAGTTTAACCGGCCTGGGTACAACTTAGTGTCATTAAGGGTGCCGATCTGCCACCCGACGCGTGCACAAGCATTTTTAAATCACTCCGCGGTCGGTTTAAACACACAAAAAAAAAACTAGTGTGCAGAAGAAAAAACGTTAATCACCCGCGCGCTGTGCAAAAACAAAAACAGTACAGTGTATAGTGCAGCGAAAAAAAAAAAAGTGTATTGTGTTTGGGCACTCCATCTGGTTTTTATACCCTATCCTAAGGGTATATTAATTTTGACACATTGTTTGTAACACCCCTTAATATTCGCCGTAGACCCATAAAAGTATATATATTTATGATCAGGACCAAATCCTAAGACTATCTAGCAATGTCCGTCCGTCCGTCCGTACGCAATTTTTAGGCCTTTAAAATTAAGCTAGGAAGCTGAAATTTGGACCACATATTCCCTAGGGCTCCGAAATGGTTAAGTGTAAAATTTTTTTGAATACGCCCACTGCCACGCCCACAATTTAGAAAAAACCGTTTTAAAGCTAAAGTTAGAGAGATAGAGTGCTACGACCTTCACAAGATATGTAGGCAATGCCCTCCTTTATAAGTTTGTCATATAAAGATTTTTGCCACGCCTACTTTTTGTGGGCGTTTTTCACTAAAATGCTGTTTTCTTCGATAATTTTCATAGAAACCGAAAAAAAATGTTTAACAAGATATTTAGCCAATATTTTTTCCAATATATCGCCCATACAAAGTTTTTGGCCATGCCCACTTTTTGGGGGCGTTTTTTCAAAAAATATTTTTTTTTTTCTAAATTTTATAGAATGAAATAAAATGCTATCCATCATCTTCTTAAGGTTTTTTTTGGGGCATATAGGGATAGGGATAGGGTATCATACAGTTCGCTCCAAGCGGACTGTAGCCTTTCCTTATGTTTTGTGTTTGTTTTTTGTTATGCGTAGGAATTTTAGAGTGGACGTGAATAATATTCGTGGGTTGAGATCCAATTTTTTTTTCATTGTACGCCCATGCGTTGAGCATGGAGGTCAGCATTGATTCCGATTTAACGGAGTTTCGTCTGCCTGGATATAGCTTGGTGCCATTATTCTTTTCCCATCGTGGTATCGCTGTTTATATACGTAGTGATGTAGCCTACCAACTTCTACCTCAATATGGCCAATGTTCCAATCCGTAATTTAATTTTATTTGGCTAAAATTTCATGACCGTAGGCAATTAATTCACTACTGTTTTATGTACAAAAGATCTAACCAAGACAGGCATTCAACTTATAATGAGTTTGATGCACTGTCTGATTCCATCACCAGAATTGTTACCCATTATTCTCGTACTGAAATCGTCATTGCGGGCGGTTTCAATATATACAATTCAAGTTGGCTTCGACATTCTGGACAGACAACACCCGAAGGAAGGAATGTTGAGATCTTTGCTGAGGTTAATAATTTAACCCAGATGGTAAACGAGCCGACACGGATACCGGACATTAGCGGTCAAAACGCCAACCCTCTGGACTTGTTTCTTACCTCTCACCCTGATAAATACACTTTAAATATATTATCGCCTCTAGGTTCGTCAGACCATTGTATCATATCGGCGAATTTCTCGTCTCCAGCCACACAGGTAAAGAACAAACTCCTGAAAGAACCGTATGGCAATACCAGAAAGCCAATTGAGAAGCTTTAAACGGTTTATTTAACTGGTCGTTGTGCTTCCTCAACAACGACGTGGATGCCGCTGCCGATATGATTAAAATTTAATTCACCTTGGTATGTAACGCTGTGTCCGTAACAGGATAAAGTGTATCTGTTACGGCCAATATGTGTCACAACTAAAAATATGAAAACGTTGAGACACTGTAAAATTAAAAGTTTTAGAAAACGGATAACTTTTATGAAATAAACGCTAGAAATTCTGTTAAAACGTTATAATGGTCTGCGGGTTTTATTTTTATTTCGACTGTGTTACGACTAAGCACACAATTTTATATTTATATATTTACATTTTATAACAACAACATTTGACATATCAAAATTATCGCAGTTTTATAAGGGCAATTCATAATAGCTACTTTAACTTAATCTTTAATATTATTTTTAAATAAGTGAAAACGTTTATTTGTAATTAAATAAAATTGTATTCAGAACAATACCTCAAATGCAGAGCAATCCTTTTTTATAGAACAACCTATTCCCGTACAAAATGTTCAAAATAATTTCATAGAATTCAACCATATTACCATCTGCCCATATGACGAGTTAAATAAAAGTATAGCATCCGAAATGAATATAACGAAATAAATTCGAACTGAACATCTTAACTCCGAGGAACAGAAATCTATTTTTAAACTATGTAGGAAATATGATGACATTTTTTTATTGAAGTTGAGAAACTCTCCTTTTCAAATACAATCAAACATCGTATTCAAACTACTACATTATATGGTCAACCAAATATTTTAGACCTTACCTTTTTTGTCGCAAGTTCAAAATCATAACTGGCCACAAGCCTCTTAACTGGCTTTTCTCCTTAAAGGAGCCCAGTTCCAAACTAGTAAGGTGGCGTTTGAAAATGGAAGAATTTGACTATAAAATTTTGTATAAGAAAGGCACAGCAAATACAAATGCTGATGCGTTGAGTCGTATAGAGATCCACCTTAACGAATCTATTGGCTCAAATTCTATTTCACAAACTTCAATTACATCAATACAAAACAATGTTAGTTCTGTCATAGATTCTTACCGCTATATTTATATTTCTTTGGCAGTAATAAAATCAAATTAATAAGATGTATAGAAAAACTAAATGATATTACAGATCAAGATCAATAAGATGAAATCATAAATAAATATCATGAAGGTAGTAATCATCATGGTATTAACGAAACTTTTAATCACCTCCGCAGAATTTACTACTTTCCCAAGAGGGAAAAAATAATCAAAACCATTAACAACTGTGACAAATGCAAACTTCTCAAATACGACAGGCATCCACCGAAGATACACTATGAGGATCCAGAAACGCCCAACAACTGCCTTGACATTTTGCACATTGATGTATACAGCATTCATAGCATACAAATACTAACGATTATAGACAAGTTTTCGAAGTTTGCTTCCGCTCATATCCTTACTGTACGTAACAGCATAAATATAATAAGTTCATTAAAACAATTATTTTCGCAGCATGGTAGGCAATGTGAAATACATTTGCACATTACATCGCCGCAAAATTCTACCGGTAACTCTCCTGTAGAAAGATTTCATTCAACGTTGACTGAAATTTATCGCATCATCTATGATAAAAATAACAAACAAATTCCGAACGATATACTACATGAAGCAGTAATAACTTACAACAACTCTATACATTTCGTAAAAAATTTAACGCCGTCAGAATTAATAACAGGAAGAACACACAAATTTAGAAAACTCACACCCTCTGATTTAGAACAAGATTACATTAATATACTAAAATTTTTTCAAGATCAACTTTATTAACAAATTAAAGAAAAAATCGAGAATCATAATAAATCAGTCATAGACAAAACTAACATAAATCGAGAAATACCTCATACATTCGGTGAAAATGATATAGTCTTTGAACGCAACAACAGGAGAAATAAAATGACCCCTAGAGCAAAAAAATTAACAGTAGTTAGGAATAATAAAGTAACAGTACTAACAAAGAAAGATAGGAAAGCCCATAAAAATAAACTAATTAAAAACGAAAATTTCAGGCTAACACCAGTCATGAGCCAACGATTGGACATACAGGATCTGTCTAAGGGCCAGGGCCTCGTCCCGATTAAATTAGGCCCGAGTTGAATAATTGACTCACATGTTAAATTCACTCATTCAGTAAATTTAACTGCCTATGAGAAAAATATAGTGAATATTAAGACTTCGGTAGAACTCATTAATAGAAATAAAAATTAAGGACCCATCAAAAACGGCACCAATCTAAATTTTCAAGAATTAAAACAACAAACTACAATCCTTACTTCCCCGATACCGCAACAAGAGAGGACTTATAAACGGACTAGGGTACGTAATAAAAGCAATTAACACGATATGAACAAAGAACAGATAAAACAAGTTCAGATCAATTGCAAAATGATCCATAGATTTGCAAACATTACCCATCACATAAATACACAACAGAAAAACCTGGAAGATTATTTAAACAAATATCAGTTAATCAGTTAACAAACCATTTGCAGGAAATAATAGAATCAATAAATCTCGCTAAACTCAACATAATTTCGAAATGGGCCTCATCGCTAAACAAAATTTGCCTCGAAAACGTCGGATCTTCTTGGAACTTTTCAAGAGCACATAGAGCGAAGCGATGTCGCTTGGGAAGGTCGAGCGGCTTCAGTTGTTGCACAAGCTGTATTTTGTACGTTTTCAATTTAAGATCTTGACGTAAAATGCGCCAAGTCGTTCCATACGTCAGTCCGAGTTGCTGCGAACGGCGCCGAATCGACTCTCTACGGTCTTCGTGTACACTCTCAGCTACGGCCGCTATATTTTCTTCACAGCGTGCTCGACGTGGTCTATTATCCAATAATGAATGCTGGGTCTCAAAATGGGTGATAGTGTTGCGAATAGTACGCTCAGTAGGCCGATTATGTTGACCATAAGTTGAGCGAAGTGCACGAAACACATTCCTCACAGAACGTGAATTTTCATAATAAAGTAAATAGAACAATTTGTAAACGTTGTTCTTCCATTATGAAATGCCAAACAATACTAAACAAAAATAACATGACAGCATGACACGACTCACACGTGATCTGTCAAAAAAGGCTATTGAAAAAAGTATCTCTACTTGGATCACCCGTTAGAATCAATAAATCTGGCTAAACTCAACATAATTTCTAAGCACATTTTGAATCCGAATGAGTTTGACTTGATATACGGGCATATAAAAACGCAATATATAGCATTTTCCTTAGATGAACAACTTTATGAATTCTTGACTTTATATTTATGATCAGGACCAAAACAGAAGACTATTTAGCAATGTTCGTCCGTCCGTTCGCCCTTACGCAATTTTTAGGCCTTTAAAATTAAGCTAGAAAGCTGAAACTTGGACCTTGGATTGCGAAATTGGAGACGGCAGGCTAGAGATCGAGCCGGTTGTAGGGATATATTGAGCAAGGCCTAGTACCACCAAGCTCTAGTTGAGTCAGCAAAAGTAAAGAATGAAATAAAATGCTACGCTCTTTTATTTTGGGGCATATATGGATATGGATAGGGTATTATACTGTTCGCTATATATTATGTTTTATATTAGAAATAATCGAAAAGAAAGTCGCGAGTGCGTTGTTAACGCGCGAAATTTCGTATTTCGTCGTCCACGGTAGTACAAACTAGGTGGATAGCAGCGTTTCGGATATACCACGGAGCATTAACGATTTGTCTAAGAACTTTATTTTGGAAAGTTTGTAAAATTTTAATATAACTTGGTTTGGTACAACCCCAAAGTTGTATACCATACGTCTAAACCGGTTTTAGCACTTGCTCGTATAAAAGCAGCTTATTTTGCATGCTTAACTTGGAGAATTTTGATTAAATCTGATAACGAGCTACTCGCGTTTCTTCTTAACATTTAATTTCGCATCCAACGTCATTCCTAAGTATTTAGCCTCTTTGCGTATGGAATTTGTACCGAGTCAATAAATCTACCCATTTTACTTACATTTCTATATGCAAAATTAATGTGTGTTTATTTATTAATGTAATGTTTGTCTCGTTGAGAACAATACGCTAAGTTTTTTTCCAAGCGCATATTTCGCCGATCGCCCGTTGAAGCTTATATGTCGCGGACTGAATCGAATTGTCTACGGCTTATATGGCCGTATCATCTGCGAACGTTGCTACGATAGTATCATCTTCTAGCAGTATATCACGAGTGTATAAAAGAAATAAAATCGGGCCAAGAACGCTTCCTTGTGGACCTCTCGCCGCGATTTCTTTAAATTCGGAATACTCATTCACGCGTTTAACACGAAGGAGTCTGTCCGCTAAATAAGAGCTTAGGATCTCATAAAATTGTTTTGGGAGAGTTTTTTAAGTTTATATATTAATTCCGTGTGCCATACCTTATCGAAAACATGAGGGACGTTTAGAAAAACACTAGAACACATTTTTTCCTCCTCTATTTTTCGATGTTTCTTGGACGTTAAGACAAAAGCATACAAGATGTTCTAGTACGGTAAAAAACAGAGTAAGAATGGTTTTGGTATCATCCTTGCGGCAGAGTTTCTTAGCAACGTATTGACCATTTAAAACTGCAGTGACCTATTGATGTCTCTCAAACTGGTGATTCAAGGCGAGGTGTGGAATATTGTCAGTGCTCCCCAAATCGGGTGCGAGCAGATGGAACTTTTTCCATCTTTATGCATTCTGCCTTAATTTCCACAACCACATCAAGAATATCCCAAAGGATGAGCTTTTGTTTGTTGGCGGAGACTGAACGTGTCGGGAAGTCTAAGGAAGACTATGAAGACTGTCATGGATTACTAGGATATGGCAGCAGGAATTCTTCTGGTGAAGACACCCTAAGCATGTGCAAGTCATGAGGTCTGATCGTTCTATATACAATGTTCATCAAAGAGAGCCAGACGGTACTTGGTCACTTATAGCAGTGACGGAAATGAAACCCAGATTGACTACCATTTGGTGCCAAGTTTTATGAAGCCTAGAGTTAAAGATTGCAAGGTGATCTTGGGAGCGACAATCACCCGGCAACACCGTGTTAACAACGTTAATTATTCATACATTGTAGATGACTATTTTTACCTAGATTTTAAATTTAGATTAACGAATTATAATGAATTGAAAGGTATTTTGAAGACCATGAATAAGAAAAATTATCAAAATTTTGAAAATGTTCAAAGGCCCGTACACAACTTTGAAATCTGCGGGAATCTACTGATTGAAATTATAAACAACTCTCTCATTAGTGGTATTTTTTCTGATTGTTGGAAGGAATCTATTGTCGTTCCAATACCAAAGATTAAAAACACAACCAAAATTGAAGAATTCAGCCTATTAATATCTTCCTAGTGGAAAGTAAGATCATTAAAAAGTTTGTTTATTTACAATTACAAAGGTATCTAACATCATTTAATTTAATATCCGGCTACCGATCTGGTTTTCGGAAAGGTAATAACTGTGAATCCCTTATTAATTTAGTGATGACTATATGGAAAGTTCATTTGGGACCCATGTTTATACTAGCTAGCCGGTGATATGCAGATTTTTAAATCTTTCAACAACCAGGATGACAGAAATCTTCTCCAGAATGACATTAATAGTTTCGCTACTTGGTGTGCTATGACTGGTTTAAACCTTAACCCATCTAAATGTCAACATATGACATTTTTAAGAAACCGCTATGCTTCCAGCTTTCTATATTGTTTATTTGATCATATTCTTTCCAATGTCGATAGTTTTAAGGATCTTGGAGTTTATTTTACCCCCAAACTTACCCTTATAGGACATATAAATTTCATTGTGAATAAGTCAAATTGTATGCTAGGCATTATAAAGAGGTGGTCCAAAGAATTTGATGACCCCTACGTTACTCAGGCATTGTACAATTGCTTCGTCCGTCCGCATCTTGAGTATGCTTCACAAGTTTGGAATCCGTTCTACAACATTCGCTCAAATCAAATTGAAGCCATTCAACGTAGCTTTATTCGATTTGCTCTCAGAGGTCTTCCATGGGAATATCCATATGACCTTCCCCCTACAGTCAACGTATCAAACTTCTACAAATGATACCCCTTTCTCAGTATAGAGTTAATAGTGATATGGTTTTCTTACATCAGCTTATATCTGGTAATATTGATCCACCTGTTTTGCTGTTTTTAATTCACTTTAACTTACGTGGAGGTGCTCACAACGTCGTGCGAATTTTTTTATTCAGTCCTTATTATAGGACGAATTATGGCAGGAATTAAGCTATTAGTCGCATGAGCAGAATTTACAATTTAAATGATCATGTGATTGATGATCACAATTTTAGTAAGCTGAAACTAAAAAATACTCTCCGTACGCAGGTTCTATTGTCTTAGTTAATTTTGCGTCCGTTGTGTTTGTGTTACCTTTTTATACTTATGTTGCTATTATATTTGTTTAATAAATGTATATACTAACACCTGCACTAAGTGATGAGCGTGTGGGTACACTTTTTGTGCGCGGCAAATTTTCTGCTCGTGATAGTTGCTTGTATTAAGCACTCCACGAAACAGATCTGATAATGATACAAAAAAAAGCTAAAATATCCTATCCTAAGGTTATATTAATTTTGACACATAGTTTTTAACAGCCCTTATTGGCTACATGAATTTTGGCCCCAATGAACAATGCCCCTAACCAAAAATTAATAATGGCACCAAAAATTAAAATTCTATTTCGAAATAAAAAATGGCCCCAAAAATGTGTCACGCCCCAATGAACAATGGGCCCAAACAAAAAATGAAAAATAGCCATTTTTAATTTTTTAGTTTGGGAACAAAATTCATTATGAAAAATGACCCCAACCTTTGGGAAAAAATACCACTTTTTCCATAGAACGTTATTTCAATTATAAAGAATAGTCGAATAGGATATGGGGGGGGGCATGCTGCCCTCCAGCAACCTCCCCGCTTATTTTCACTGTTAGATTAGGAGTATGTGTGCGGTTGCAAATATTTAGTTGGTATAAACAAAGTTTGCAGATACCCAATCTCGCGTCTACTCCAAATCTAACAGTGAAAACAAGCAAGGGGGCAGTATGCCCCCCCAAATCCCATTACCATCACGAAATCATTAAAAATTTAAAAAAAATAATAAAGCTTGGCGGCCTTTATTTTGTAGTAGTTAGTCAAATAAGATTTTCGTTGGGGTTTTTTTTCATTGGAACGTGACACATTTTTGGGGCCATTTTTCATACTTTTGGGGCCATTTTTCATTTTGAAAGACAATTTAAATTTTTGGGTCATTGTTCACTTTTGGTTTAGGGCCATTTTTCACTTTTTTTCCCAAAGATTGGGGTCATTTTTCAAGCCTCAAACTACAAAATGAATAATAGCCCCAAACAAAAATTGAATATGGCCCCAAAAATATGAAAAATGGCCCCAAATCACAGACATTTTCGTGTTGTTGTTTTCCATATAAATTTTTGAGGACATTTTTCATTTTTGGTTTGGGGCCATTGTTCATTGGAGACAAAATTCATGTAACACCCCTTAATATTCGTCGTGGACCCATAAATATATGATCAGGACCAAATCCTAAGACTATTTAGCAATGTCCGTCCGTCCGTACGCAATTTTTAGACCTTTAAAATTAAGCTAGGAAGCTGAAATTAGGCCCACATATTCCCTAGGGCCCCGGAATGGTTAGGTGTATTTTTTTTTTTTGCATATAACACTGCCACGCCCACAATTTAGAAAAAAACGTATTAACGCTTAAGTTAGAGAGAAAGAGTGTTATAACTTTCACAAGATATGTAGGCACTGCCCTCCTTTATAAGTTTACCATATCAAGTTTTTTGCCACGCGTACTTTTTGTGGGCGTTTTTCACTACAATGCTGTTTTTGTCGAAAATTTCCATAAAAACAGAAAAAAATTGTTTATTCCAATACATCGCCGAGACAAAGATTTTGGCCACGCCCACTTTTTGGAGGCGTTTTTTGAAAAAATATTAAAAAAATATATTAATTCAATAGAATGAAATAAAATGCTATCCGTCATCTTCTTAATGCTTTTCTCTTTGGGGCATATAGGGATATGGATTGGGTATCATACCGTTCGCCCCAAGCGGATTGTAGCCCTTAAGTGTTTAGATTTGAAAAGTGCATTTAAAAGAGTGAACAGAGATATCCTACTTCAAAAGTTAGAGAGCTAAGCAATTCGAAATTCTGAAATTAATTGGTGTAGATAATATCTCTTAGTAAGAAGGCAAAATGCAAAAGTGAATAATATGCTATCTGATGCAATCAATGCAAATTTCGGAGTCCCTCAGGGATTCACTACTTGGAGTTTTATTATTTCTCATTTATGTAAATGATATGGCAAAAAAGGTTGTTCATTCGAAGTTAGTGTTATCTGCATAAGCAAAACAAATGCAATGGTATTAAACGGCAGTGCTGGTAAAAGTATTTGTATCGACTATAAGCCAATTGACATAGTTGATGAAATCAAATGCGTAAGAATCTTGATTGATAATAAGCTGTCTTTTAATTCGGATGTTGGACATACAGTGAGCCACAAAATAAGTAAACGTTTTGCATTTATATATTTGTGTTAAGAAAACTTTTAGCTAATTGACAAATATTTTTGATTAAATTATAGAGACAATTAATATAACTTGAGTTGGGGTGATGATAGAACCCTCTACTGCTCCACATTTCTCTCGCCTGAGCTTCAGGAATAACCATCTATGAGTATGTGTTCTATAATTCAACCAAAAATATTTGCCAAATAACTATAAGCTTACTTAACACAAAAAGATAAATGCAAAACGTGTACTTACTTGTAAGAAAATCGCTGGGAAAATACATTATTTTGCTAAAATAAGAAAAAGAGTATATAATACTATAATAAAGGCCCACTTTGAATACTCTTCAAGTGTAACCTATTGTCATGTTATTTTTTATGACTATATGTTAGATCTTCAAAAATCATAAATTAAAGGTATGAAAATAATATTGCAATGTCGGAGACGAACTTATATAAGAAGTATGTTAGACCATTTATGGATGAGTATTAACCACAGAATAATATATAATGTCTTCGTATTTGTATATAAAATTAAATTCAAACTGTTACGTGCGTATTTAAGTGAAAATATAAGATATGCAAACGATGTGTAATCTTACTGTTTGCGAAATGCAAATAATTTTAGATTATTAAGGTTTAGAAACCAAAGAACTGAAAATATGGCAATGAACAAAGCTCAGTCTTCAATTCACTGTCAAATGAAATAGAAATGAGGCAAATCTATTTAAATAGATTTAAGATTATTTATTTATTTTCCTAGGGTAGATGAAAAATCTTCCATGGGACACAATAAGGACCGACCGAGATTCTTACTCACTTTAATAATTTAAATTCGCGTTTACCAGGCAACTTCCCATCGGAGGCACCATGTACTGCCAAAAACACGCGGTTAAATTTTATTCCGCTAATTCAAATGGTTTTATCCGTTGAAGCCGGCGCACTAAATTTGTATCGTTCGAAATATATATCATTTCGTTATTGCAATGACCGAGAATGCGAGTCTGTTGCTTACGGGCAAATGATATTATTTCATATTCGACGGTTGCCACAGGCAAATCTCTGTGGATGTCTCTATTTCGGATATTCCAGGGGGCGTTTACAATTGTTCTTAGCACTTTGTTCTAAAAAGTTTGTAAACTGTTGATGTTATTTGCTTTGGTACAACCCCAAAGTTACATACCACACGTTCAAACCAGTTTCAAAACTTGCTAAAAGCAGATTGTTTTGGCATTCGAATTTTCTAATTCGGAATATTCAAGGAATCAAGTATATTTCGATAATATTTATATGTACATGTGAAAACTTCAATATCAATATAACTATTTTCATTTTGTTTTTATACCCTATCCTAAGGGTATATTAATTTTGACACATAGTTTGTAACACCCCTTAATATTCGTCGTAGACCCATAAAAGTATATATATTTATGATCAGGACCAAATCCTAAGACTATTTAGCAATGTCCGTCCGTCCGTATCAACTTTTGAGGCCTTTAAAGTTATGCTAGGAGGCTGAAATTTGGAGCATATACTCCCTAGGGTCCCGAAATGGTAAAGTGTTAAAAGTTTTTAAATCCGCCCACTGCCACGCCCACAATTTAGAAAAAACCGTTTTAAGGCTTAAGTTAGAGAGATAAAGTTGTAAAACCTTCACAAGATATGTAGGTACTGCCTTATAAATTTGTCATATAAAGTTGTTTGCCACGCCTACTTTTTGTGGGCGTTTTTCACTAAAATGCTGTTTTCTTTGAAAATTTTCATAGAAATCGAAAAAAAATGTTTAACAATATATTTAGCCAATATTTTTTCCAATATATCGCCCATACAAAGTTTTTGGCCACGCCCACTTTTTGGGGGCGTTTTTTTTCAAAATAAATATTTTTTTTCTATAAATTTCATAGAATGAAATAAAATGCTATCTATCATCTTCCTTATGAATTTTTTCTTTGGGGCACATAGGGATAAGGATAGGGTATCATACTGTTCGCCCCAAGCGGACTGTAGCCTTTCCTTATGTTTTTTGTTAATATTCATATTCTCATTTATATGCGATGAAGTGGGCCCCGACGTTTATCGTCAAGCTCAAATATTTCAAATATTCATTTATTAATACGACTTTGTTCTTCCCGTCTAGCAAGAATTGCAGAAAAGACTTGTTCGACTGGGTCAGCCGCTGGATCGATGCGTATTAACTTGGAACGCCGCTTCATGACAAAAAATTAGGTAAGATATAGGTTTAGATAATAAGATATTTTTATTTTGCAAACATGTTCATTAAATAGCAATGTTTTGCTAAATAAAATTAATAAAAAATGTACAAAGGACACAGGCCGCAGCAAGACAAGTCTGCCCTTATCACTCAGGCTTAAGGTTACACAAGCTGATATAATTTAAATATACCACGTGATGAGTATTCACAGCAGGGTATTTGAGGATCATATAATTTGTAAGCTCACTGTCCCGCTAACCAGTCTTGATGAATATGAGCTATTCATGACACAAAAGTTGCAGTACATGTGGACAGAGCGTTTGCCATAAATCCATCTACAAAATACATAATGGTCACTTTGCACCGCGACCAATACAACCCTCTATCAGAATCGAAGTTCTGGCTGTGCTTCTTCCTAACCACAGACGACGAAGTCACTGGCGGTGTGCCAAAAGGATCGGTTCTAGGACCATTGATGTGAAACGTTATGTATGACGAAGTTCTGCGACTAGCGATTCCAAGAGAAGCTACAATTATTGGCTTTGCAGACGACATCGCCGTGGTGGTTACGGCAAAACCTATAGAAGCGGGCGAACTGCACTGCAACAGTTGCAACTGTACGAATATGGTTAGCTGTTTAGCAAGTTTGCAACTCGCCGCCCTTAAGACGGAAGCAGTACTTATTAGAAGTAGTCGAGAAACGATTACGCTTAGATTAGGAGAGTGCGAAGTAGTTTACCAACCTTTTAAAGTAACTTGGAGTAATTATTGATGCTCGTCTATTCTTTTAAAATCACCACGATCATGTTTGCAATCTTCTCTCCATTTAACGACGAGATTATGATCGGGATTATAGGAATAATAACCCTCCCACTTCACTGCATTCCTACTGTTCCGCCTGTGGGGTCCGCCGATTCCACCTCAAAAAATATCTGCAGGCCTCCCGATTTTGGATCACTTCATCATTGAACCCAATCATATGCTGATGTTTCTGCATGTGTGTGATCGATGAGTTTTTAGGCCTCTCTTACGAGATTGTAAAGGAACGTTGATTGCTATTGCCTTTGGACGGGGTTAGAAGGATCCCTCCTTTGAACAAGACAATTTTTTTTTGTATAATGTACGCGCACTAAAAGGACTTTGGATATCCTTATAATGAAGTGACACAGTGCGGGCATTAGGGAAATGATGGATTAGAGAAAGGGAGAAACCGATGCACGTTGGTTTTAAATGTTTGTAAATTATAATGCAAAGGAAAAACAGAGCGTGGTAGAGCATTCCACATTCGTATTGTACGGTTGAGAAAGGAATCTTTATATTTTACAGTACGTCCGAAAACATGCTTAAGGGTAAACAGATGTGCATTCCTCGTAAGGCGAGTATGGCGGTTGAATTGCTGTAGGGGTGGAATGCAACTGGCTATTTCATTTGAGCACTTGTGGTGGAAATACCGATAAAACAATGACAGGCAGGAGACATTACGACGATGACTAAGAGTGTCAAGTGATTTCGCGATGTCTCGATCGCCAATAAGTTTTACCGCACGTTTTTGGATCCTGTGCGGTCATTAGGAAAATGAAGGATTGGAGAAAGGGAGAAACCGATGCAAGTTGGTTTTAAATATTTGTAAATTATAATGCAAAGGAAAAACAGAGCGTGGAAGAGCATTCCACATTAGTATTGTACGGTTGAGAAAGGAATCTTCATATTTAACAGTACGTCCGAAAACAGACTTAAGGGTAAACTGATGTGCATTCCTACCATGGCGAGTATTGCTGTTCAGTTGCTGTGGTGGTGGAATGCAACTGGCTATTTCATTTGGGGACATTTGAGGGAAATACTGATAATATAATGGCAGGCTGGAGACATTACGACGATGACTAAGAGAGTCAAGTGATTTCGCGATGTGTCGATTGCCAATAAGTTTTACCGCACGTTTTTGGATCCTGTCAAGTAGCTCGAAATATGTTATTGGTGCACCAGAACAGATATGAGCGTTATACTCAAGTTTTGGGCGAATAAACGCCTTGTAGATTCTAGTCAGATCAGAAGGGCTGAAATATTTCTTGCATCGCTTAAGGAAGCATAGACATTTCGCAGCATTCTTGGCGACATCAAATATGTGGTCATTCCAACGAAGGTTGTCATTTACACACATACCGAGAATAGAAAGTCGTTCGGTTTTAGCGATGGAAGTGCCATTCATGTATAATGGCAGAGAATAAGGGATTTTCTTCAATGACAGCAGACAGCATTGCGTTTTGAATGCAACAAATTCCATTCAGTTGGTTTTAACCCATTTAAGTATGCTGTCAAGATCGGAATTCAATGAGCTTAACATACGTTGCCGTTCCAGTTCAATTCCCGAAGATGAGGGGCGTTGCCCAGGAAACGAATATGTAAAGCTGAGGGTACTATCATCAGCAAAGGAATAGATTGGATTAGAAGTGACAGACAGGAGGTCATTGATAAAAATGAGAAAGAGAGTCGGAGACAAAACAGCGCCTTGAAGGACACCAGCATTTATTTGGTGAGTTGCAGCCTTAAAACTATCCAAAACAACTTGTATTGAACGATCCGAAAGGTAATTTCTAGACATTTCTGGTAATTTCAGAAAGGGCCCTGAAGAATAGGACATATAGAAAAGCTTACGCAGTGGTTTTTCCAGTGTGTAATCTTGCCACTATACGAGTGCGGAAGTGGATTTGTCCGCTTGAACGTTCTACGCGCTCGAGTACAGGGGGAGTCAAAGCACAATCTGGGAGCGTTGAGCTAGCTGCAAAATGAGCAGCAAGCAGATTGGCTTTATCCGAAGAGCTGACAGCTGGAGTGCCATTGCAATTGAGTGTCGGGATAGATGACGAGGACGAATTTTTAATATTCTTAACAAACGACCGAAAGTTTTTACTACCGGAGGGATTTTGTTGTATTTTTTGCCTCAAATTTTGGTCGTAGGAGAATTTGACACGATTTATGTGGGCATTGCAGTCATTTCTGGCTCGTTTGAACTTATTTCGGTTTTCCTCAGTTGGGTTGGTCTTATATAACCGAAAAGTTGATAACTTCTTTACAGCTCAAGTCACACCACGCGTTTTTCTTAGGTCTGATACACTGTATCCTATTAGGGATAAAGCGTTTCATACCCAGGTGAATTAAATTTGTAATCATATCGGCAGCGGCATCCACGTCGTTGTTGAGGAAGTACAACGACCAGTTAGAACTCCTAAAGAAACCGTTTAAAGGTTCCCAATTGGCTTTCTCGTATTGCCATACGGTTCTTTTAGGAGCTTGTTCTTTAACTGTGTGGCTGGAGTACGAGAAATTCGCCGATATGATACAATGGCCTGACGAACCTAGAGGCGATAATACATTTAAAGTGTATCTATCAGGGTGAGAGGTATGAAACAAGTGCAGAGTGTTGGCGTTTTGACCGCTAATGTCAGGTAGCCGTGTCATTTACAATCTGGGTTAAACTATTAACCTCAGCAAAAATCTCAACATACCTTCCTTCGGGTGTTGTCTGTCCAGAATGTCGAAGCCAACTTGAATTATGTATATATAATCGCCCGCAATGACGATTTCAATACGAGAATAATGGGTTACAATTCGGGTGATGGAATCAGACAGTGCATCAAACTCATTAATAGTTAAATGCCTGTCCTGGTTAGGGCTTCTGTAAATAAAACAGTAGTGAAATAATTGCCTATGGACATGGAATTTTAGCCAAATAAAATTAAATACCGGATTGGAACATTGGCCATATTGAGGTAGAAGTTGGTAGGCTACATCACTACGTAAATAAACAGCGAATAATGGCACCAAGTTATATCCAGGCAGACTAAACTCCGTTAAATCGGAATCTATTCTGACCTGTGTTTCAATGCCCATCCAAAACAGCTCTTTTATTGTGAATCGCATGGGCGTACAATGAAAAAAAATTGGATCTCAACCCACGAATATTACTCACTTCCACTCTAAAATTCCCACGCATAACAAAAAACAAACACAAAAAACTCAACTCCGACGCTGACTAACCTGGGCCTTACCGTGGAGATCCTGACGTCAGCTTTCCAAAGCAAATCACTGCAGGTGTTATGCCCACACTATGAATTGCTTTGGTCTGCCAACAAAATCTACACAACGCGACCCGCTATTCGCCAAATGATACCCTACCCAACCATAGCAAGTAACACGCAAAAACATACGGCACTTCTTATAGCCAAGCAATAAGAAGCTACTTCGCTGTTAATCATTGATCCCAGATATTTGAACTTTTCACACTTGGGAACCACCACCCCATTCAAATAAATGTCTGGAATGGGTTGGCTTGGGTCAGAGAATGGGCAGTACAGATACTCTGTCTATTTTTGGATAAAAAGATACCCATTGCCTTCTAAAACATATACCCAAACATCAAGTGCTCGTGATCAGATTTCCATGGATGATCCACTTATGATGGCTCCATCTTTAGCGAAGAATAATTGATGCACTTTAGGGTCCGCCACTTTTCCCTCAAGCAGACAATCTAGGACCATGATAAGGAGCAAAGGACTTAAGACACTTTCCTGGTGAACACCGACTTTTATTGGAAATTCATCGGTGACTCCTGCAGGACATCTGACTTTTGTCTTCGCTCCCTCGTACATGTCCATGATTATTTGTACGTAGGTTTCAGAAACTCCTCGTTGTCTTAGCGCTACCCTTATCAGATCTCTTGGTTGTCTATCTTTGTCTTATCTTGGCTTTTTCAAAATCAAACAGAATCATATGCAGATCCTTTAAGGAATCACGAGGCTTTTCCATTATGATTGCATCTGTGGTTGATTTACCCGAGAAAAATCCACACTAGTCGTCAGACAGGCGTATTATTTGTCTTAGGCGGCCATCTAATACCCGCTCAACGATATTCAGGGTGTGTGACATCAACTTGATTGAACGATAAGTATCACAGTTTCGCGTATCACCCTATCCTTTGTGCAAAGGAAGAAGACAAAATTCCCTCCACTGGTTGGGCATTGGATCACCTCTCATGAGTTTGGAGATAAGAATGATGAGCCATCCCATCTTTTTCCAGAGCTCACAGGTATCTCATCCGGCCCAACCACTTTTCTCTTCTTGGAGTTCTTGACCGCTTTCCCAACTTCTTCGACTGCTATGTCGGTCACTTCTTCATTGTTGGGAGCGGCTCCTGGAAACTATAGCCGGGGAAACCGTTCGTTTAAAAATTGCTCGTAGTACTATCGCCACCTGTTTAAATTTTGTTGTCGTCCACAAGTAGTTGGCCTTGAGCATTATTAATGAACTTCGGGGAACGAATTTCCTGAGCATTTCTTATTCTCTGTTGTTGTTCCCTTGTTCGTGATTTGCCGAGGCTCGTGGGTTACCTGGTTCCTATCAGCAGGCGAAGAAGATACCTACTCGAGCTTCTGATACAGACTCTCCATACACTTAGCTTGAATTTGGGTAAATTTTACTTCGCTATACTTTTGCAACGTCTTTCCATTTCGAGCATGTTTGCAATAAGTTTTCAAATACTGTTAACTCTTTGGAGCATATAGGGATATGGATTGGGTATCATACTGTTCGCCCCAAGCGGATTGTAGTCCTTAAATGTTTAGATTTTAAAAGAGTGGATAGGGATGTCCTACTTCAAAAGTTAGAGAGCTATGGAATTCGAAATTCCGAAATTAATTGGTTTAAATCATATCTCTTAGTAAGAAGGCAAAATGCAAAAGTGAATAATATGCTATCTGATGCAATCAATGTACATTTCGGAGTCCGTCAGGGATTCACTACTTGGAGTTTTATTATTTCTCATTTATATAAATGATATGGAAAAAAGGTTGTTCATTGGAATTTAGTGTTATTTGCTGATGATGCCTTGTTGTTTACGTCTGATGTGTCTGCTAACGAGGGAATTGATAAAATCAATTCTGACTTAAATAAAATACACAGCTGGTTTCAAATGAATAAACTTAAACTAGACATAAGCAAAACAAAAGCAATGGTATTGAACGGCAGTGCTGGTAAAAGTATTTGTATAGACAATAAGCTAATTGAAATAGTTGTTGAAATCAAATGCGTAGGAATCTTGATTGATAATAAGTTGTCTTTTAATGCGCATGTTAAACATACAGTGAGCCACAAAAGTAAGTAAACGTTTACATTTTGACAAATATTTTTGATATAACTTGAGTTGGGGTGATGATAGAACCCTCTACTGTTTCACATTTCTCTCGCCTGAGCTTCAGGAATAACCATCTATGAGTACGTTTTTTATAATTCAATCAAAAATATTTGTCAAGTAACTATAAGCTTACTTAACACAAAAAGATAAATGCAAAACGTGTACTTACTTTTATGGCTCACTGTATATGTAAGAAAATCGCTGGGAAAATACATTATTTTGCTAAAATAAAAAAAAGAGTATATAATACTATAATAAAGGCCCACTTTGAATACTGTTTAAGTGTAACCTACAGTCATGTTATATGTTATATGTTATGACTATATGTTAGATCGTCTTCAAAAATCATAAAATAAAGGTATGAAAATAATATTGCAATGTCGTAGGCGAACTCATATAAGAAGTATGTTAGACCATTTATTATGGATGAGTATTAACCACAGAATGATATATAATGTCTTGGTATTTGTATATAAAATTAAATTCAAACTGTAACGTGCGCATTTAAGTGATAATATAAGATATGTAAACGATGTGTAACCTTACTCTTTGCGAAATGCAAATAATTTTAGATTATTAAGGTTTAGAGACCTGGGTGCAGTGGCTTAGTGGTTAAGTGCGTTGGGCTACTAAGCGAGAGGTCGCTGGTTCAAATCCCGACCTGTACCACCTGAAGGTTTTATATTCGCTGCCCCACCTCTTGCGAACGTCTGACAAACATCCAAGAGTAAAAACTGTCATGAGAAGCTTCTAAAAATTAATTGCCGTTCGGAATCGGCATTAAACTGTAGGTCCCTTCCATTCGTGCCGAAACATATATCTTCGCACACACAGTGGTTAGAAAAGCTAGGCTTTGGGTCCTGTATGGGCCGTCTACGTCTATTTATTATTTTTAAGGTTTAAAATATGGCAATGAACAAAGCACTATCAATCTTCAATTCACTGTCTTCAATTCATAAAAGAGGCAAATCTATTTAAATGGATTTAAGATTATTTATTTATTTATTTTTATTTTTTATTAATTTATTTTTATTTATTTCCATAGGACACTATGAGGACCGACCGCACGTGCTCAAATGGCGTGATATTCTTACTCACTTACACACTTTAATAATTTAAATTCGCGTTTACCAGGCAGCTTCTCATCGGAGGCACCTGCTTGTACTGCCAAAAACACGCGGTTAAATTTTATTCCGCTAATTCAAATGGTTTTATCCGTTGAAGCCGCGGGCACTAAATTTGTATCGTTGGAAATATATATCATTTCGTTATTGCAATGACCGAGAATGCGAGTCTGTTGCTTACGGACAAATGATTTTATTTCATATTCGACGGTTGCCACTTGCAAATCTCTGTGGATGTCTCTATTTCGGATATTCCAGGGGGCGTTTACAATTGTTCTTAGCACTTTGTTCTAAAAAGTTTGTAAACTGTTGATGTTATTTGCTTTGGTACAACCCCAAAGTTACATACCACACGTTCAAACCAGTTTCAAAACTTGCTAAAAGCAGATTGCTTTGGCATTCGAATTTTCGAATTCGGAATATTCGTTTTCGTGCTTAACACGGAAAAGTCAGTCCGTATGCCATACTTTATTAAACGCCTGGGAGACGTCGAGAAAAGCGATACTTTTCATAGCTTTCCACAACGAGTAGTTCTTGTGCGCGGTAAGATCTTCAAGATATGAAGAAACTTCACGATTTTTAAAGTCCTGAAACTTTTTTTTAAAATGCTGCATAGATTATTTAATATCGTTTTACGCTGCGGAACGCGAGATTTTTGCCATTTTTAACGCGCTTTTCTTTTCTCTTTTACCAATTCGGTTATTTCCTGAGGATATTTTATTTCGCTTTTTGCTTTTGTTATCCGTTTATATAGAGTATTATACCACGCTTAACTTTGTATCACTCCAATAAATTGATCGATTTCGACTTCAAGTTCAAAGTTTAAAGTCTTCCAAGTCTTTTCGAAGGGAGTCGAACGTAGTTGATACGCTAGTAAGTCTGGGTGGCTTCCAGGCTAAGGTTTTGGCAGTCGTGGAAGCGGCCCGTACTGTATCAATGTTGGCGGAGGGAAAGAACCTTAAAGAAAGTCGCAATACCGGCGTATTCCCCCTTTTTAAGGGCATCACAATGGGTTCACAAGGACTTAAGTGTGGCAGGAAAGAAACTATTCCTTCATGCCAACCCATATAACCTAAGTCTGGGCTGGCCGTACTTTTTCAATAGGCAGCCACTAATTGTCAAAATAAAAGGCGAGTGTCAGACACAGATCGCAACATTCTTCAATTTTAACAAAGCTTTCGGAAATCGCTTTTAAAATGTAATAATCTGTCAATCGACGATCTGGTTTTTGCCGTATCCAAGGCCAATACGTCAGTTCGCCTGAAGAGTAAGAGTCTACTCCAAATTGCATACCTGATTCATATGGCATTTTTCCTTTTAATGAAATGCGTCATAAACCCCAGGAGATGTGTTTTGCATTAAAATCACCACCGACAACAAAGTTCCGTGTGAGAGAGTTAAAAATACTCGTGAAATCAATTTTTTCTATCTTTTTCCTTGGAGGGATATATATAGACGCAATATCATAAGCTTGTATATTATTTTTTACACGAACCGATCAGCCGCTGAATCGATTTGCTTAGTAGCTTGGAACGCCGCGTCCGCTTCATGACAAAAAATTATGTAAGATATAGGTTTAGATGATTAGATATTTTTATTTTGCAAATATGTTCACTAAATAGCAATGTTTTGCTAAATAAAATAATAAAAAATGTACAAGGGACACAGGCCGCAGCAAGACAAGTCTGCCCTTATCACTCAGGCTTAAGGCTACACAAGCTGATATAATTTAAATATATCACCTCATGAGTATTCACAGCAGGGTACGGAGGCAGGGAGTTCTAGCTGTGCTTCTTCCTATCCACAGACGACATCGCCGTGGTGGTTAAGGCAAAAACTATAGAAGAGGTCGAACTGCACTGCAACAGTTGCAACTGTACGAAGATGGTTAGTTGTTCAGCAAGTTTGCAACTCGCCGCCCTTAAGACGGAAGCAGTACTTATTAGAAGTAGTCGAGAAACGATTACGCTTAGATTAGGAGAGCGCGAAGTAGTGTACCAACATTTTAAAGTAACTTGGAGTAATTATTGACGCTCGTCTAAGCTTTTAAAATCACCTCGATCATGTTTGCAATCTTCTCTCCATTTAACGGCATCATAACCCTCCCACTTCACTGCATTCCTACTGGTCCGCCTGTGGCGTTCGACGGTTCGACCTCAAAAAATATCTGCAGGCCTCCCGATTTTGGATCACTTCATCATTGAGCCAAATCATATGCTGATGTTTCTGCATTTGTGTGATCCAGGAGTTTTTAGGCCTGCCTCTCTTACGCGATTGTAAAGGAACGTTGATTGCCATTGCTTTTTGACGGGGTTCGTAGGAACTCTCCTTTGAGCATGACAATAGCAACTGAGTTTGGTCCAAATTTCGGTGCTCCAAATTTTTTCGATATGGTTTCTTTGACGTGAAGATTGTTCGGATTCTGGAACTTCTAATTCGTCAAGCTTTGTTACTCCTGCTGTCATGCGAAGTATCTTCATCTCAGATGCTGTCGACTTGCCCTCTTATTTTTTGTACATTGTCCATCATTGTGAACCGTATGTGAGCGCCGGACGCACAACTGCGGTTTAGAGCCTTCCTTTCAGCTTAAGGAACATTTTTCGGTCACAGAATATGGCAAAGTTTTCCTGCCATTTCATCCACCCGACGCTTACACGATGATTGATGTCGTCGGTTGCGTCGCTGTTAATCATTGATATTTGAACTTTTTACACTTGGGAACCACCACCCCATTCGAATAAATGTCTCGAATGGGTTGGCTTGGGTCAGAGGATATTCAGTACAGATACCCTGTCTATTTTTGGCTAAAAACATTCCAATTCCCTTCTAAAGCATATACCCTAACATCAAGTGCTCGTGATCAGACTTCCATGGATGATCATCCACTTATGATGGCTCCGTCGTTAGCGAAGAATAACCGATGCACTTTAGGGTCCGCCACTTTTCCTTCAAGCAGATAATCTAGGACCATGATAAAGAGCAAAGGACTTAAGACACTTCCCTGGTGAACACCGACTTTTATTGGAAATTCATCGTTGACTCCCGCGAGACATCTGACTTTTGTCTTCGCTCCCTCGTACATGTCCACGATTATTTGTACGTAGGTTTATGGAACTCCACGTTGTCTTAGCGCTACCCATATCAGATCTCTTGGTTGTCGACCGAATGCTTTTTCAAAATCAACCAGAATCATATGCAGATCCTTTAAGGAATCACGATGCTCTTCCATTATGATCCTTAGACTTTAGATTGCATCTGTGGTTGATTTACCCGCTTAGTTTTTATTTGTCTTAGGCGGCCATCTAATACCCGCTTAACGATCTGCAGGGTGTGTGACATCAATTTTTCCAAAAATGGCGTTTGCCTTCGGTTAAAATTCTTACAATTATAAAATTTTCCAAAATTTCCATGTATAAATAAAGTGCACGACTGCGTCATACGAAACTTTCTCGATACATGAAATGCGTTTTTGTATCGCAAAATAAAAAAAATTAAAAAATTTGATTTTCTTAAAAACGCCCTACGATTTTGATGTAATTTCGCACATTGGACACTTTTACCATAATTGTTCAAAATACCAAAAAATTATCAAAATCGTTAGAGCCGAAAACGAATTTGATTTAAATTTAAGAAAATCGTCATATGAAAAAAAATTAAAAAAAAAAATTTTAAAAATCTAAGTATGCAGATTTGTTCGAGTTTATATTTAAAAAAAAACTGTAAATTTTTTGGAAGTTCCCTTTGTTAGTTTTCGAGATATTGCTCATTTTATAAATTACCGTTAATAAAAAAAACTAATAAAATGCATTTGTAGAGTTTACCATTAAAATGATGAAACACAGTGCGGTTATTAGGGAAGTGAAGGACAAGAAGATACCGATGCACATTGGTTATGCAGATTTGATCGAGTTTATATTTAAAAAAAAAACTGTAAATTTTTTGGAAGTTCCCTTTGTTAGTTTTCAAGATATTGCTCATTTTATAAATTACCGTTAATAAAAAAACTAATAAAATGCATTTGTAGGGTTTACGATTAAAATGAAGAAACACAGTGTGGTTATTAGGGAAGCGAAGGATAAGACGTACGTTGGTTTTTAATGTCTGTAAACTGTAATGTGAATCGAATCCTTGTATTTCACTGTACGTCCGAATACATGTTTAAGGGTGAACTGATGTGCATTCCTAATATGGCGAGTATTGTGGTTGAATTGCTGTTGGGGTGGAATGCAACTGGTTATTTCGTTTGAGCACTTGTTTACCGATAAAACAATAACTGGCATTACGACGATGACTAAGAGAGTCAAGTGATTTCACGATGTCTTGATCCCTAATAAGTTTACGAACTTTATTTAGGGGATACAATTTAATTAATACATAAATATTTTAAATAAGTAAATTTCAAGTACATATAATAATTTTTCAATTTAAAAAAGAATAAATAGGCATCATTCTGTAGCACAAAGTGGCTAGAGGGGAATGATCCTTTACAAAATAATTACATACAAATTTGATGTGTGGGGTAGTACAGAGTAAAATAAATTTTTATCGGTATGAACTTCATGAATGAACTATGATGCAATTGCAATTTCAAGTAGTTTAGTGAACAAGACAAATAGTTTTAACAAAAATTATGCTTTTATATGAACTAGCCAGAATTAAGTAATAATTTGACTGCATGACTATCTAGGCTAAATAGCCAACTTTTTACTTTGACCAAAAATATAGCAATGACTCTTACAATTCTTATATTACGAGGTAATTTATTAAAAAGCTTATGCGCTGTCGCAGTAAAAAAATTTGAGAAGTGGGTTTTGTTTGAAACTGGAATGGTAACAAGTTCCATGGTATTTACTCTTAATCTATAAATAATTGAACTCCTGAGAGTAGAACTGTAGCCGCTACGTAGAAAGAACACTTTAAGGACCTTGAATACATATAAATGATTTATTGGCAATATATTAAGATTACAAAAAAGAGGCCAGCTAGGAGTTAGTCTATTAACTTTACAAATAATTCTTATAAGATGTTTTTGTGATGTTTTTAAAGTTTGGATGGTGCTATTATAGGTCCCACCCCAAGTTGCAATACCATATTGTAATTTGGAGTGTGCCAGGCCATAGTAAATCATGGTAAGTATTTTTCTGGAACAATGTGGTTGCAACAGATACATTTTACGAGTAACAGATAACATATATTTCTTTAGTTCGTTTTTATCTATAAGAACACCAAGATACTTAAAACTCTCAACACTTTCAATTGTAAAACAATTGGGACTACACGACAAAGAATCAAAATAATTTTTTCTACCACAGTAGTGAGCACATAAGGACAATTTAGAACATGAAGCAGAATGAAAAATAATATCACAGTTAGGCAGACAGGTACTTTTTAGGTTACAGACCATTAATTTGGTTTTTTCGCTTATAAGCAGTTCATGCACCGCGAACCATTGTCGTAATATTTGCAGGTCGTTTTGAAGTTTTATAATACAATCAAATAGGCTGTTATTTGCATACGAAAATGCCATATCATCGGCAAAAGCAGTGACTTTACTATTAAAGTTTTGTTTGAACACTGAATTAACATAAACCAAAAACAAAACCGGTCCCAAAACTGATCCTTGGGGTACACCAATATTCACTGCAGCGGAATCACTGTATGTGCCGCCAAGTTTTACCCGTTGACTTCTTCCTGCCAAGTATAACGAAAACCAGTTATAAATTTCACCTCGGAATCCAATTTTGTATAATTTATTCAAAAGTATTGAATGATTGAAGTATAGAAATAGGCCTATATTGCGACATACAATTTCGATTTCCTTTTTTGAACAGGGGAATCACTTCTGCACTTTTTAAAGAAGAGGGGAAAATACCAGAATTGACACTTAAGTTAAACAAATGACTTAGCACATCGACGATAAAAAATGAAAAAACTGATTAAAATTATTGGCTATAACTACAGGATCTGATATTAAGGTACCTTCGACTTCTATTTTGAAAATATGTTCTTTTTCTCGTTGCTTGTTAAGGATATTATTAACAACTTTCCACTCGATCTTTATGTTTCCTTGACAATTCAGGAATTGATTAGAAAAATAATTATCTTTACTACGTTTTACTTGTTCTTTTACTTCTTCATTTAATCTGCTATAGTATTTTTTAAGATTTAAGTTATTTGGATGGCATATACATTTTTTCCTAATTGAGTTTTGTTTAGATATTTTTTCCAACAAACCCTTATTTATCCATGGTCTGAGACGTTTCAATTTAAAATTGTTTTGTTGTATGTTTAGTTAGAATAGTCATAAAGATATTGTAGGCCTCCGATGGGTTATTTTCTGAATAAACAGGCTCCCAGAGCTCAAGTTTTAAGCATTCTACTAATTTACTGTAATCGGTTTTTTGTTTAATTGAAAAAGGAATATATTTTTTAACGACTTTATTGTTAATGTTTTCTATGCTCAGATTTGTCATACAGTGATCGGTTATTTTCAAATCAAGTACGTCCGCAGACATCTTATGTGAGAACTTGGAGCTCAGTCTAACGAAAATATGGTCGATACAAGTTTTGGATTTTTCTGTGATACGAGTAGGTTCTGATATTAAGGACTTTAGGCCATAAGATGACATTAAAAACAGATATTTGTCCGTATCTGAGTTGCTCTTCAAAGTATCTATATTTATATCACCAAGAATCAATAAATTTGTTGTTTTAACAACGCTAAGTAATTTTTTCAATTGATCTATAAAAATGTCCTTGTTAAGGTTTCGTTCATGCAAACGGTACACGCAAAAAATAGTAAATTTTTCATTACAAATATGACACTCAATTTTTAAAACATCGGCACTACTCAAACTAATTTTTTCAACTTCGCATTCGTACTCTTTTTTTATGTACACAGCGACCCCGCCCGCACTATAAGAATTGTTACAGTTAGCATAAGGTTCATATCCTGGAATATTATAGCTAGATAATTCATAGTCGTATAACCAAATTTCACTTAAAACAATAAAAGGTGCATCAAAAGAATCAGCATTTAAATGAGCTAAGAGCAAGTTAAAGTTAGATCTCATACTACGTATGTTTTGATCGATAAATAACGGGGAACGCATGGGAATTTCATAATCTTTTACATAATTTGAGGTAGATTTGTTCATTTTCTAATGAAAAAAAAATAAATAAAAAAGAAATACAATTTATATATTAGCGAGGTCTTCAAAACACCTCACTCTTATAGGATTATCACCCTCATTGTTTCGTAAAAAGATTATGCTATTCCTCATCCATATAAACTTAAAATTTCTCTGTACTTTGATCTGCTTAGTGGCGTTGAAAAGTGCTCGCATATATGATGTCAAACTGTTGTTGAAGAAGATTTCCGAACCATCCTGATCTGCGCCCAATAGTTTTGTCGTAATTATACCCTATCCTAAGGGTATATTAATTTTGACACATAGTTTGTAACACCCCTTAATATTCGTCGTAGACCCATAAAAGTATATATATTTATGATCAGGACCAAATCCTAAGACTATTTAGCAATGTCCGTCCGTCCGTCCGTCCACCGTATCAACTTTTGAGGCCTTTAAAGTCATGCTAGGAGGCTGAAATTTGGAGCGTATACTCCCTAGGGTCCCGAAATGGTAAAGTGTTAAAAGTTTTTAAATCCGCCCTAAACTCCGTAAATCCGTTTTTCACTAAAATGCTGTTTTCTTTGAAAATTTTCATAGAAATCGAAAAAAAATGTTTAACAATATATTTAGCAAATATTTTTTCCAATATATCGCCCATACAAAGTTTTTGGCCACGCCCACTTTTTGGGGGCGTTTTTCCAAAAAAATATTTTTTTTTTCTATAAATTTCATAGAATGAAATAAAATGCTATCTATCATCTTCCTTATGAATTTTTTCTTTGGGGTACATAGGGATAAGGATAGGATAGGGTATCATACTGTTCGCCCCAAGCGGACTGTAGCCTTTCCTTATGTTTTTTTTCTTGTATTTCATTTTCATTATTTTTTCTTTTATTAGGTGACGAGTTAAGCGAAGAGACACAATGCTATTAGTGCAAGCGGGAGCATTTGTTTTTTCATTTCTCTTTACTTTAATTTTTTTTACATAACAAGAGTCTATATCATGTTCATTCAACTCGTAGCCTACACCATTGCGCACGATATGCAGCGCGGCTTCCAATGCGGTGGTATTGTCAACATTCGGCACGTTAAATATTTCAATTGTGTTACTCAAACGCGATTGTTCCAAGAAATTAATTTGATTTTTTAATTTACTCACTGTTGATTTAAGTTCATTGTTTTCATTTTGCACTACAGATAGTTTAAACACACAGTCTTGCATAATTTTTTTTAAATCAATTAGTTCATTAAAAACCATTTCAAGTGTGATTGCCGGTTGTTTTTCTTTTTCGGTTTGTTTTGGTGATACATTTGTAAGAGAAGAAGAGAGAGAGTTTCTTCGCAACGCAGTGCACTGTGGGCATCTCCAGGTCTAGCGGTTTTGTCTCATAAATTGGATGTCCACTGCTAACACATTCACACACTTTCCATGAAAAAACATTTTGCAATCGATGCACTCAATTTTACTGTCATTGCGTTCAACTTTTTTTCCGCAAATGCAGTCCATTTTGAATTAGAAGAATAAAGTTAACAAGGAAAAAGGAGAGAACTTGAAATAATTTATTTGTTGATAGGCTATTTCTCGAAATTAATTTGGAAATTGATAAAAAAGCGAGTTAATACCGGGAGATTGACTTGATACATGTGTACCCCACGACGTGTCTCAACTCTTTATTTTACCGCACGTCACACAAGTATCTATATTACAAATTGTATTTTTTTTTCAAAAAAGGGCGTTTGCCTTCGGTTAAAATTCTTACAATTTTAAAATTTCCATGTATAAATAAAGTGCACGACTGCGTCATACGAAACTTTCTCGATACATGAAATGCGTTTTTGTATCGCAAAATGAATGGTGATAAATTATTTAAATTAACTTTTTAGGTTTGAAAAATTAATTTTTTTAAAAAACGGCACCTACGATTTTGATGTTATTTCGCACATTGTACAAATTTAATAGGTATAGGTTTTAAAAAATTTGATTTTCTTAAAAACGCCCTACGATTTTTATGTAATTTCGCACATTGGACACTTTTAACATAATTGTTCAAAATCGTTAGAGCCGTTTTTGAGAAAACGAATTTAATTTAAATATAAGAAAATCGTTGTTTTTAAAAATCTAAGTATGCAGATTTGTTCGAGTTTATATTTAAAGAAAAACTGTAATTTTTTTGGAAGTTCCCTTTGTTAGTTTTCGAGATATTGCTCATTTTATAAATTACCGTTAATAAAAAAAACTAATAAAATGCATTTGTAGGGTTTAACATTAAAATGAAGAAACACATTGCGGTTATTAGGGAAGTGAAGGATAAGAAGATACCGAAGCACGTTGGTTTTTAATGTCTGTAAACTGTAATGTGAATCGAATCCTTGTATTTTACTGTACGTCCGAATACATGTTTAAGGGTGACCTGATGTGCATTCCTAATATGGCGAGTATTGTGGTTGAATTGCTGTTGGGGTGGAATGCAACTGGTTATTTCGTTTGAGCACTTGTTTACCGATAAGACAATAACTGGCATTACGACGATGACTAAGAGAGTCAAGTGATTTCACGATGTCTTGATCCCCAATAAGTTTTACCGCACGTTTCTGAACCCTGTCAAGTAGCTGCTCCAAATATGTTATTGGATTTGATATGCTAGAATGTACACGAACTTAACGTATACGAATCTAAGAAAATTATAAGAAAATACATCAAAACAAAAAAAAACCTTAATAGAATGTGGTTGAATAGAATAAAGTGGTTGACAGTGACATCCTTCATGAAAATAATAACAAAACATAAGGAAAGGCTACAGTCCGCTTGGGGCGAACAGTATGATACCCTATCCTATCCTTATCCCTATGTACCCCAAAGAAAAAATTCATAAGGAAAATGAAAGATAGCATTTTATTTCATTCTATGAAATTTATAGAAAAAAAAAATATTTTATTTTGAAAAAACGCCCCCAAAAAGTGGGCGTGGCCAAAAACTTTGTATGGGCGATATATTGGAAAAAATATTTGCTAAATATATTGTTAAACATTTTTTTTCGATTTCTATGAAAATTTTCAAAGAAAACAGCATTTTAGTGAAAAACGGATTTACGGAGTTTAGGGCGGATTTAAAAACTTTTAACACTTTACCATTTCGGGACCCTAGGGAGTATATGCTCCAAATTTCAGCCTCCTAGCATGACTTTAAAGGCCTCAAAAGTTGATACGGACGGACGGACGGACGGACGGACATTGCTAAATATTCTTAGGATTTGGTCCTGATCATAAATATATATACTTTTATGGGTCTACGACGAATATTAAGGGGTGTTACAAACTATGTGTCAAAATTAATATACCCTTAGGATAGGGTATAAAAAGTAATAAGATAATATGTGAAAAATAATACTAGATAATAAAAATTGCTAAGCTACAATTTTTTTGTAGTTTTGCTTTTGTTAAGAAAAAAAATTAAGTAAAAATAAAACTAAATTATTATGTTCCTAGGAAATTGGTAAATACTTTTTGTAATCCATTTGTATTATTATGAATCTAAATTGTTTATGTTAAATTTGGTTACACATATAGCACATAAAGCATTAAATGATTATACTTATTTAATTTTGTAACAAATAACATAAAATAAATATGTTAAATAAGAAAAGCCACGGATCTCTTTCAGGAGTCCAAAAATTGTTCTGAGGAAGGTGTCACATAATTAGACAGTGAAACCCCCATGTGAAATAAAAATATTAAACAGAACAGTTGGTTGTTAATACGCAATTTAGTTTGAAGTTCGCGCTAGCAATAGCCACAAGCAGCTAGTAGATCTAATTTGTTTGCGTTTAGTTATTCAAACCAACTTTTATATAATTTTTAATTTTAAACAAATAAAACATTAAAAAAAAATGAAGTGTTGCTCTTGGATAAACAAGGATTCTTATATATTTGTATACTATTCTCTGCGCGTCGGTGACTAGGTTTGCTTGGTTGTTTCGAAGAGCCTGCGTTCCGGTCTTGAAGACAGCAGGCATTTGCCTCCAGATATTGTTTCGATCAAGAGACTCTTCGATCTCCTTAAGCTGGGAGACTGCCGTTCTTTTCTTGCTACGCAGAATCCTTTCCTCCTCTCTTCTCTTAGCTCGGTGCCCTTCCCTTGCTGCTTTTCTTTTCCCCTCCAGCATTCTAATGTGTGCATCTTCTGTCACCCTTTTCCGGATTTTTTCTGGGATGGTTGGTAACCTAGGGTAGTTTCGGCTACTTCTTGGATGATATCGCAATACTGGTTGCTGGCGTTTGTGATAGGTGAATGCACAGTGGAGAGTAACACACTCAGGCGCTCTTTGTAGTCTCAGACTACTCCAGGTATATAAAGGCGTCCAACATCAAATTTCTTCTTTTGGGCAGTTCGCAGCGTCTTCTCATTGGACAGTCCAGTTCTGAATATAGCTGCAGCAAAAAAATTGTCAGAGTCAACGCTTGCAATTCGGTTAGTGTGCACATTCATGATGTTAGATGCGTTCATGGCATAGATGAGCACATGGTCAATTTTGTTGGTAGTTCGACCGTCTGGAGAGCGCCAGGTTGCGGTGTGGATCCTGAGCCGTCGAAACCTAGTGCTACTTATCACCGTATTACAAGCTGCTGCAAAGTCGATGAGTCGGAAGCCGTTATTCTTCGTCGTTTTTTGGAGGCTGTGCTTACCAAGTAACTCGCCAAAGATGTTTTCCTTTCCGACATTAGCATAGAAGTCCCCGAGTACAATTTTGACATCGTACCATAGGCAGGCTAAGTAGGCGCGTCCTAGGGGTCATAGAATTCCTCTTTGATAAGAGGCATTAAATGTAAGAGATATAAGGATATAAGGACTCATTGAAAGAAAATAAATTAAATATTGTATGGGACAAATGCGCGGTATATGAAAGTTTGAAAGTATTAGTATTAGAGATTGCCAAAATGCCTTCTTGAAATGTATTAATTGTGTTAATTCAAAGTCAATCGGAAATTAGATTATATAACGTCTAATCATACTGGCGGAATTGTGTTTCACATGAAATCAGAATGGCAGATAAAAATAGTAAGTTCATTAGAGGTCGGAAAAAAACGTTGGTGGCTGGTGCTGGAAGTAGCGGTATACAGATCGACTGATAAAATAAAGTCGCCTGAGCATGGATTCTGTGATTTCTTACTGCTCAAATTGGATGAGATATCTTCTTCAATCAATGACGTAGTGATTTTGACATTGACTGGTTGAATAATACCATACATATATGTATATATAAAAGAAGAATTCAAAATATAACTTCTGATAATTCGTTTATACAAATTGTGGATCAGCCAACTAGGATTACTGATACCATAGCTACTTTAATTAATTATGTATTAGCCAAAAGTGTCAATGTTAGTACAAAAGTTGATAGGGCATATAACATAAGTGATCATGTATCTAGTAATTGCATTAAAATAAACAAAATAAATCGGTCATCTACTAATAAAACAAATTAAAGTTCGTATATTCTGTAAAGAAGTGTTTTATCGAGAATTAATGAATAGTTGATATGTATTTACTTCAATACTGCCATTAGTGGCATAGCCAAATGTTTCAGTGAATATTTTAGGGAGGTGGTGATTAAAAAAGATATAGCTAAAATAATTAAGGAAGATAATTCAATTAATTGTTGGCTTAATCAATATTTATATAATAAACAAATCTGTATGAAAAAGCTAACTGGACTAATACAGATTTGATTGGAATATTGTTCAACAAGTTTGTTATTCGGCCAAAATCACATGAAGGATATATTGCAGATACTGCATAATAAAAGGAATGAGGTGTATCTTAATGTGTAATATTTTAACACCAATTAGATTAATGCTTGAAGCTTTAAATTGGCTGTAGCACTTTATTTCGGGGGTGGGTTAGTAAAAAATAACCGAGTTTAAATGCGCAAAAAAATAAAACGCGAGAAGATTACAGCCGCCGCTGCGCCGGTGGTAAACAGCCGGATACTGGTGGAATAGGGAAACGTCAACAGGAATTCGCCGAAAGAGGAGTGCAACAGGTAGCCTGTTGAATGCTACCGTCGCGGTTGCTCAGCTGGGGTGGGTTCGGAGATGGAAATAATTTTCGGGAAGGAGAAAATTCTGAAACGAAAAGGTATGAAGAAAACGTAAAGTGATGGTGGGTAAAACGGGCGCCACACAATCTTTGAAAAAAAGGAATTGTGAAACCTTTTTAAGAAGAAGTCGATGATTGATTGCTAAAAGAAAGGAATGAATTAAAAAAAGGCAAGGTTTTCAAAAACGTCATAAAGCTCGAATCAGCAACGGCCAATTTATTGAAGTGACGTTAGATTGCGGAACAACAAAGAAAATATCGCCGTTTGAAATAGCCCGCTATCGCTATTTCCCGAAAGTTAATAAAAGACAAAATGAAGGGGGCGCGTGTCCCGTGATTTCCGGGATTTTACCGTGACAAAAGCCTACCGGGTTCTTAAAATAAAACGAAACTTTTTTAAACACCAAAGCATTATACTTAGCTTTTACAAAAAAATCTGCTCCTCTAGGAATCCTGATATTTGTACCTCTGGGGATCAGCTGCCTGTCCTGCCGCTATATCCTTTGTCGGCCGTCTTCTTTCTTTTTCTCCTCTTTATACCCTATCCTAACTGTATATTAATTTTGACACATAGTTTGTAACACCCCTTAATATTCGTCGCAGACCCCTAAAAGTATATATATTTATGATCAGGACCAAAATCTAAGACTATTTAGCAATGTCCGTCCGTCCGTCCGTCCGTCCGTATCAACTTTTGAGGCCTTTAAAATTATGCTAGGAAGCTAAAATTTAGAACATATACTCCCTAGGGTCCCGAAATGGTAAAGTGTTAAAATTTTCAAAATACGCCCACTGCCACGCCCAAAATTTAGAAAAAACCGGTTTAAGGCTTAAGTTAGAGAGATAAAGTTGTACAACCTTCACAAGATATGTAGGTACTGCCCAACTTTATTAATTTGTCCTATAAAGTTTTTTGCCACGCCTACTTTTTGTGGGCGTTTTTCACTAAACTGCTGTTTTCTTCGAAAATTTTCATAGAAATCGAAAAAAAATGTTTAACAATATTTTATGCCAATATTTTTCTCAATATATCGCCAATACAAAGCTTTTGGCCACGCCCACTTTTTGGGGGCGTTTTTTGAAAAAAATATTTTTTTTTTATAAATTTCATAGAATGAAATAAAATGCTATCCATCATCTTCCTATTGCTTTTTTTCTTTGGGGTACATAGGGATAAGGATAGGGTATCATACTGTTCGCCCCAAGCGGACTGTAGCCTTTCCTTATGTTTTTTTTAAACGAAACTTTTTTAAACACCAAAGCATTATACTTAGCTTTTACAAAAAAATCTGCTCCTCTAGGAATCCTGATATTTGTACCTCTGGGGATCAGCTGCCTGTCCTGCCGCTATATCCTTTGTCGGCCGTCTTCTTTCTTTTTCTCCTCTTTATACCCTATCCTAACTGTATATTAATTTTGACACATAGTTTGTAACACCCCTTAATATTCGTCGCAGACCCCTAAAAGTATATATATTTATGATCAGGACCAAAATCTAAGACTATTTAGCAATGTCCGTCCGTCCGTCCGTCCGTCCGTATCAACTTTTGAGGCGTTTAAAATTATGCTAGGAAGCTAAAATTTAGAACATATACTCCCTAGGGTCCCGAAATGGTAAAGTGTTAAAATTTTCAAAATACGCCCACTGCCACGCCCAAAATTTAGAAAAAACCGGTTTAAGGCTTAAGTTAGAGAGATAAAGTTGTACAACCTTCACAAGATATGTAGGTACTGCCCAACTTTATTAATTTGTCCTATAAAGTTTTTTGCCACGCCTACTTTTTGTGGGCGTTTTTCACTAAACTGCTGTTTTCTTCGAAAATTTTCATAGAAATCGAAAAAAAATGTTTAACAATATTTTATGCCAATATTTTTCTCAATATATCGCCAATACAAAGCTTTTGGCCACGCCCACTTTTTGGGGGCGTTTTTTGAAAAAAATATTTTTTTTTTATAAATTTCATAGAATGAAATAAAATGCTATCCATCATCTTCCTATTGCTTTTTTTCTTTGGGGTACATAGGGATAAGGATAGGGTATCATACTGTTCGCCCCAAGCGGACTGTAGCCTTTCCTTATGTTTTTTTTTGTGTTGGATTCTGATCTCGATCAGAAATCCCAGATAAAAATATATATACAAAAAAAAAACAAGCGCAATCCGCAGAACTATATTGAAACAAAAACATAAGGAAAGGCTACAGTCCGCTTGGGGCGAACAGTATGATACCCTATCCTTATCCCTATGTACCCCAAAGAAAAAAAGCATTAGGAAGATTATGGATAGCATTTTATTTCATTCTATGAAATTTAAAGAAAAAAAAATATTTTTTTGAAAAAACGCCCCCAAAAAGTGGGCGTGGCCAAAAAATTTGTATGGGCAATATATTGGAAAAAATATTGGCTAAATATATTGTTAAACATTTTTTTTCGATTTCTATGAAAATTTTCAAAGAAAACAGCATTTTAGTGAAAAACGCCCACAAAAAGTAGGCGTGACAAAAAACTTTATATGACAAATTTATAAAGGTAGGCAGTACCTACATATCTTGTGAAGGTTTTACAACTTTATCTCTCTAACTTAAGCCTTAAAACGGTTTTTTCTAAATTGTGGGCGTGGCAGTGGGCGGATTTAAAAACTTTTAACACTTTACCATTTCGGGACCCTAGGGAGTATATGCTCCAAATTTCAGCCTCCTAGCATAACTTTAAAGGCCTCAAAAGTTGATACGGACGGACGGACGGACGGACGGACATTGCTAAATAGTCTTAGGATTTGGTCCTGATCATAAATATATATACTTTTATGGGTCTACGACGAATATTAAGGGGTGTTACAAACTATGTGTCAAAATTAATATACCCTTAGGATAGGGTATAAAAACTTCCTCGATTTTCTCAAGTCTAATAAAACCTTTGATGGTCAAACAAGAAGTGTCGGTTTGTCCACTTCCAGGTTTCTTCTCTGTGATGGACCATTCACTCTCTCTTTCATACCCCCACATTAAGCAATTACGGAATCTAGTGCGGCTTTTTCTAGCATGAACTGTGTCACTTTACTGGAGTGTGCCACCGCCTCCGTCTCATACTCTCTTTCGAATTCGCTGCAACTCTGGGGCTGAGCGAATCGATGACCACATTCATACAAGTTTCCCCAAGAGGACGTGTTCACAAACACTTAAACAATTCGACAAGATAAAAGGTTGACAGAATCGAGAAATGTTTGAAACGCGAAAATGTCCCCAACGAATAAAAGTTAATAGCAAAACAATACCGAAGTAAACCAAAAATGAAAAAGAAAGAAGAAACGAAGACGGATTTTAGTTTTGGGACAATATTTGCTGGTGTCCCAATTTAGTACAACTCCAGGAGTCTTTGAGGAGGAGTGTAAAATCAATGACCGAAAAACTATTCTAACCCGGTGGACTTTCGCGCAGATTTGGGGGAAGGGGAATCTGTATAGCGCGCTATTTCTTACATACATGTTTAATTGTTGGGCTCTTGGCCATGGAAGTCTTCGTTAGGTTTTCTTATGTGAGTGGTTATTGAATGTTGTTGAAGTTGTTGACAGTGTGTTTTGTATTTGGGCTCCTGCCCTCAGTTATAGTGTTGTATATTAATGTTTCGTTGGTTTTGTGGTTTTGGTGTTGATGTTAATGTGGCCCAGATCGATTTGTTTCGTTGGGGGAGGGATCATTATTTCTCATCTTCCCCCACCCATCGTTGTACAGACAAACAGCATGTCTGGCTCTAACAGGGTCTTCATCCCGACCCGTTTGGAATCACGTTGGGGAGTGCTAAGGGATCGTCCTCCCCCACCCATCGTTGTCGAGATGCCAACACGCCGTTGGGCTCCATACCTGCTTTTGTCATCCTCCGGGTCTCATGGAAACGAGCGAGCTTGATTGGGATTAAAGGTCAATCAGAGGCGGCCAGTTAACCAATCTCCCAGCAGGATGACGGAAATAAAAATGAGAGGATAGGGCGCAAAAGTGGATTGTGTATGGGAGTGGAAGGGTTTGAGGGGAAACAAATTTTTGTGGCGTTTTTTAACGCAACAAACTCCATTCTTACCTCCCGAAGAGGAGAAATTGGCTTTTCGTAAGAAAGGCGGAAGTAAAAAGGGTAAACCATCACAACTTAGACAGACAAAACATCAACTTCTCGATCGCTTTTGCGAGAGGTATATCACATCACAGACCATAAAGCTCTCAGTTACTCTTAGCGTAACCTTCCTGTTACGCGACTTATATGCTGGTCATCTTCAGGGTCATCGCAATATGGCTTGAGGTCTTTGACGTTCCACGTCCCTCGCTCATTGCCATCTTCGTCCTCTAAGGTATAGGTCCATGGTGATACCTTATCTCATATGCGGAATGGGCCGACATACTTTGGCGCTAGTTTGGCCGCATCAGACAAAATGAAGTTTCGTTTCCAAACCAGTTCATGTCGAAGGTACTGTACATCCCTTCGCCTAAGGTTGTACGTATTCGCCGCCTTCTTGGTTGCCGTTGCTAGCTTTTTCCCTATTTCTAGCCTAAGCTCCCTGAACCTATTTTCTCTATTGCTCGTATTACTGCCGTTGGAACACGGGATAGTGGTTAAGGGAGATTTCCCGAAAGTCACCATTCCTCGACCGAAATTGGCGTAATACGGCGATACTCCCAAAACTTCATGATGGGCTGTGCGGATACTGCACGCCACCTTCGCTACTTGAAGATCCCAATGCCTATGATTTTCCGATACATACGCCTGAAGTGTCGTCTTGATAATTTGATTAATCCGTTCCGCCGGATTAGCCTGAGGATAGTAGTGAGCGGTAAACCTAATCGTAGACCCGTACACTTCACAAAGAGCCTTCAACTCCCTGCTCTTAAATTGCGGACCGTTGTCGCAGCCCACGTACCTTGGAATCCCAAACAACAAAAAGACATTATCCTCTTATTCCCTACAGACAGATTTGGCCGTCGCAGACCTCAAGGGAAACAAGAGTGGAAATTTGGTAAAATAATAAACAACAGTTAAAATGTATATATAACCTCTACTTGATTTAGGAAGTGGACCAACAAGATCTATGCAAACCATTTCCCACGGATAAGTTACCCCTTTCCTCTCCGTCATCAATCCAGCCGGCTTATCGTTGACCGGTTTAACACTCTGACAAATTTTACAGTTTCTGACATGTTAAGTTACATCTGACCGCATTTTCGGCCAGTTATACTTTTCTGCAACCCTACCAAACGTTTTCTTAGCCCCCATGTGCCCTGAAAGCGGATTGTCATGACACTGAACTAAAATATTTGCCCTATCGTTTTTCCCTACAACTATTTTCCATTCGGAGCTATTATCCTGCACTAATATATGACTAGCCCTAACAAATTTATACAAAAGTCTTTGTTCGACACGCCACGACGGAAAGTCTAACGGCTTATCTTCGACTTTTTCGAACATCCTTCTTATCCAAGGGTCGGAGTTGTGCTCTAAAATCCCTGCCACGGCCGGTACGCTTCTCGAAAACATATCTGGCACAACATGTTCCTTCCCTTTCCGATGAATAATATCGAAGTCGAATTCAGCTTGCTCAACCACACCAACGAGTAGTGGTCAGTTATGACCCTGAATCGTACACCCTCGAGGTATGGTCGCAGCTTTTCTATCACCCACAACACAGCTAAACACTCCTTCTCGGTGGTTTAGTAGTTCCTTTCGCATCGGTTAGTCGCTGGAGCGTTATGTAACCCGAACGGCATTCTCCTAAACTGGAAGAGTCCTCTACCGGGAACTGTAAAAGTCGAATAAGGCTGCGAACTTTCCTCTACAGGGATCTGCCAATACGCTGACTTAATATCCAAGGAGGAAAGAAACTTCGCATCCCTAAGCTTATCTTAAGTCGCCGATATATAAGGGAGAGGATACGCATCCCTCTCAGTAACTTTATTAAGCTTCCTATAATCTACGCAAAACCTATACGAGTTGTCCTTCTTCCTAATCATGACCATGGGAGAAGCCCAAGAGCTATTCGATTTCTCAACGATACTGTCCCTAATCATTTCAGCTAATTCCCTATCGATGTGAACCTGGACTGCTGGAGAAACCGGATAATACCGTTGTTTTATCAGCTCAGCATTTGTCTTTATCTTGTATTCCACCAGATGGGTGCAACCAAGACCTTCAGGCATATCTTTAAAAACCCTATCGATAATATTCCCTAGCATTTGTTGTTGTGTCTCGTCTAATTCCGACAAATCCGGCGCATCCGAAATTGCAGCCAATGAACTTTGGCTTGAAAAATGCCTCTGTCCTGTTCTCAAATCCGGGACGATCCCCGAAAGAGCCCAAAAATCTGCTCCAAGAATTAGGACATGTGGGAGACTCGGAATGACAAGACACTCCAATGAAATAACTTTTCCCCGCACTAATATCGGCAACGAAACTACACCTTCTACAGCTATACCTGCACCATCCGCTAATGAATTCTCCAACCATCCCTACAAATTATCAACCGCGATGCTCCGGAATCTAAAAGCCCTAACAAGTTAACCCCATAAATGCTAACACTAATATACGGACGCGTGTCATGACTATTTGCCTCGAGTGTATAACCTAATTGGATAATACGGTGAGCCGACTGGTTGCCAGCAGGCAACCTTACAAAACTCAACGGCGCCCTCGTCCTGCTGACCCGAGAGTGCGTTGCTCATTTCCCGAATACGACCTACAATCTCTGCGAGAGACCCCTGCTCTCCCACAGCCCAAACAACGCCTAGGAGCGGAACAATTATTAGCGTAATGGCCTTCACCATTACAATTAAAACAACGAATGACTCTATTAGGTTGAGCGTTCCTTTCAACGACAGCAACCATTGGTTCTTCCTCAACCGCTACATAAGCCAAATCCGGTTCAAGAAGATGACGACTACGAATACTAGGAGGGGGAGCAAATGTTTCCACATTCGCCCTCACCGTCTCCAAACGCCTTCCCAGCACAACCAAATCATTGACCGACTTGGGATCGGCCAATCCAAGTTGTGTCTGGTGGAACGGGGCCAGATTCCTTTGAAGAATCGCCAGCTGCCGCTTTTCAGAAAGAGGTTCAGATTACCTCCGAAACATATTTGCCATCGTCGCCACGTATACGCCGATGGATTCTTCCTGCGTACGACGTCTGATCTCATCCAACAAGAGATCGTCGTAGTTAGGAGGACGAAATTCTTCTTTTAATTCCCTAACCAGTTCTTGCCAAGTACCAATTGTGACCCTAATCGCCCTAAACCAAAGAAGTGCCTTTCCGATGAACAAATCAACAGCCGACCTTAACAAATGTGCTTCTGTCACCCCCCTGGCTTGACGAAGCTCCTCCAACCCTCTCCAAGAACGCATTCACTGACGCTCCACAGCGTTCACCTGTGAACTTCACGTCCCATTTCTCAATTCTCTCCGCACGTCGTTCAGATGTTTGGAGAGTTAACTCACGAACTGTTGAAATCGGTTCGGCTGACACTTGAGGAACACTATTTCTCACCATACCGAACTTGGTCGCCTTTTCCTCTTCTTCAGCATTATTCTCATCTCCTTCGCAATCGGTTAAGATACCTAACAGCACTATTAAGCGATTGCGAAGTTTCCCCTTATCGTTAACCTCTTCTGGTTCCTCTGCGATTGCCCTTCCTAAACGCGAAAATGCCCATTCGATCTTAGTTAAGATCTTAGCTAGGTCTATCGACTGGATTGGAACTGCCTGGAAGAGGGTAGCTGGCAGTCCTGATGCCTCTGACTGGAACGAAGTACTTAAAAGCCAAGGAAGAATAATTGAAAACAACGACCAACAGTACCAAGTCAACGAGAAACTCATTCACATTACAAAAGATATAACACGCAAGATTAACCTGGTGATTGACAGATACGAGCAAGGGGTCAAGGACAACATTTCTGGAAGATTCGAGCAAGACGCCTTGGACGAAATCATACTCATAAAAGGGGAAATAAACGAAATCATTAGGGCCTGTCAGATGGCGAAGAGCGGTCTAATTAACACGAACCTACTAAATACAAGGTTATTAGCGAATTGGAGACCCTCCCGTACGCCAACGAAATTGAGGCAATCGAGTATGGAACACCATCAATCTTCACCAACGGATCGATGCTGCTGTATGTTATTTCAATGCCAAAAGTGGGAAAGAAGAATTTAACCGACTTATAACAAGGCCATCGGTGATCGAGGGAAAACAGATCGAGATGAAATTCAGGAAGATGCTAGTCAATCACGAAAAAACCTTTGGCATCGTAGCGAATTGTCTTTCAATTAACAACTCGACTATCTGTGAGGACAAATCGCTGCAGAAAATTCCTGAGGACGCTTGCGTCTCTAGGCTACTGAAAGGAGGATCAGCGACTCATCAAGGAGAACACAATTTTTATCACTAATTTCAATGGTGATTTAACCTCTAACAACGTTTCAAAATTTCTTTCAGGTACATACGTAATCCAGCTCTACAATGAAAGCATCCGGCTGAAGGGTAGAACATTTTCGAGCTATACGGTTAAAGCCTTACAAGCCCTTCCTCCCGCTATGATGAACATCACTAATCATTACCGCGAGATTGACTTGGGATACGTGCACGGCATCAGCGTTCGGAACATAGAACGCCTAGGTAAACTAACTCGAGAATTTAAAATCTCTATACTTACAGAAGCTGCAATCTTAACCTTTGTGGCATCAATCATCTTCATCATCTGGAGGAAGATATACTGAAAACCCCGCCTTCCAACGGTTTCATCCATTGACCTATCGCAGGCAGTAGTCTGACCCTGAGGTCACCTAAGATCTACGGGCCGTAGATTTTCAAGGAGGGAGGAGTTATCACCATCTGTAATGCACACCTGCAAAAAATATCAACGCGCACAAACCTGTTCCCGCTGAATCAGCAGTCATTGGCCTAGCATGTGCATGGACCATTGTACTGTAGTCTACGGTACCTGCTGAGCCATCGCTTCCCATGATAAGCAATGGGGTGACACCCGAGATCAGCGGATACACGCGCTGCGTGTAATTTGAAGAGCCAGCACTTCGAATGTGCAGGCCAACGCTACCTGTGGGGAAATTAGTTTTTAATAAATCAATTGTTATCTGGGTGCGGTATTGTTCAGTCTATTAAATATAAGAATAATTATAACGAAGTAGGAAAATCGGAGTTTTACTCATACGAACGTTGTGGACCAACCTCAGGTTGGTGTTCGGTTTTTTTTGAGATATCCTCGACAGGATCTTCTAACTCTACCTTTTGATATTGACTGACCCATGAACTATATTTCTGTTTGTCTATACTGCAGCTTCTTTATGTTGAACTTAACAAAATTTTCTCTTCCTCGTTTGATAACCTTCACAATAATTTTGAAAGCTGACAGAAACAGATCATCAGAATACATTTTTACTCTAGGAATATCTCCCCAGATCTGAACCATTTTTCGCATAAAAAGCTCAGGAGGAGGTCTATGCCAATCATATTGCCAATAAGGGGTAATAACAGTAGTCAAGTCGGCACTCTCATCATGAAACACCAACCATTTTTGAAGTCAACTACTGTAAAGACAGATCTGTCAGTAAGTCTGCTAGTAATAGACTCTGCAGTGTCTCTAATTTAACTTTCAATCGATCATGAAGATTTAATGGTATTTTTTTTTATAAGTGAGCGCTGGTTCGGAACCTTGTTTTAATTTGATGCGGCACTTGTCTGAAATACATTCCAAGCCTTCAGACACAATTATTCAATAAATACTTCCTTCGAGTATGGCAGTTTAACTGGATTAACTATTGTTATTGTTTTTTAATACCTCAATTCGTTTAACTAGATTCAATGCCTCGCAGTCTGCACGACCCAGAATGGGCTGACATTTTCTGTCAACTACTTCAAATCGAACTGATATGCATTAACTTGTTAATTTCACTATACATGGCAGAGTAATTATTCCAAAAGACTTTATTTTTATATCATTATAAGCAAACAAATTATTTCCCGATTTTTTAACTGAATGCAAGTAATTAATTTCTTCTACATATTTTTGCGGTAAGCAATTCACACCCGCTACGTACCCAAGCGCATGCACTTGATTTCCGGTATTTGACCATCTTCCACTATACTTATTTCTGCATACTACCGCAAAATGCCCAGCTTTGTTGCATATGTGACACCTTCGACCTTTCACTAATGCTGGACAATATGTTTCATGCTGTCCCGTTGTTGTCATTCCACATCTATCGCTTAGCTGTATGTTTTTTTCTTTCAGTCGATTTCCTCATGGCTTCTTTGTTTTCCATGTTGTAACCGTTTTAATTGCATCAACTTTTACCTCCTTTTCGTCTCCAGATAACAGTTTTTTATTTCTTTCAGATAGCTCCGCAATTTTGCACTTCCGCTAATCGCCTTCAGGGTGTCGCTACTTGACTCCAATATCTCTGATCGCAGTTTTTTATTTTATCCCTAATCATTCGATTAACATATGACTGTTGACATTCCAATGCCGCACATGTAAATTCACAGACTTTGGCTTGATTTCGCACTTCTGTTTCAAATTCCACAAATGGCTGATCTTGTTTTTTTACTATTGAACCAAATTTGTAAGTTTCCCTTACGACGTAGCGTCGTTGAATCCAATAGTTTTCGAAGCGTGTTATGACTGTTACCAATGTTTTTTTTTTCTGTGGGCAAAGCGATTGCATTAAATATTTCGATTCCCTTCTCTGCAATGTGGTGAAAAACAAGGCCGCATTTAGCGACTCTTCAGCTCCCGTTTTTCCTGACGCAGTTAGAAAAATTTCAAATTTCTGTTTCCACATGGGCCAATTTTTTTGCTGGCTCATCGAAATCCATTTCTCTGGGTCCCCGAATTATTGCTCCGCAATTTTTTATTTAATTTTAATTTAATTTATCTGTCACTCTGTATAACTTGATACAAAAAAATGTCTAATATGGTACATTTTTCTTCCATGGTACCCCACTTGTGACATCTAGTAATAATGAGTAAGAGATAAAAGAATTTTCTTTTATTAGTGTCTTCTTTATGTATGTATATGTTGTTCTTACACCGATGTCTATTTAGCAACTGCCTATTCATCGTTGGCTGTACTCTAAACAATGTTAATGCGGCAATGGATATATACAGGAATAATTCTCTACGCACGATGATTAGACAAAGCTGTACAATTTCTCGTAAGTACTCTTACACTGAGGACCTGCTTGTCAGAATTAATACTGTTAGAAGCCAGCAGGTGCAGACCCTGACAGACGACGGTCTGTTGTGGTAGGCGACTAAATCTTTCTTCAGTTTTTTATTTCTTTCAGATAGCTCCGCAATTTTGCACTTCCGCTTATCACCTTCAATATCTCTGATAGCAGTTTTTTATTTTATCCCTAATCATTCGATTAACATATGACTGTTGACATTCCGCTGCCGCACATGTGAATTCACAGACTTTGGCTTGATTTCGCACTTCTGTTTCAAATTCCACAAATGGCTGATCTTGTTTTTGTAAAGGGTGATTTTTTAAGAGGTTTAGAACTTTTTTTAAAAAAAAAAACACAAAAAATTCGAAAAAATGAATGAAATATTTATTTGAATCGATAGTTTGAACCTTGCAATTTAATGTTTAAAGATAATTTCATGCAAATGTTGACCGCGGCTGCGTCTCAGGTAGCCCATCCGCTGAGTCCAATTTTGGCATACTCTTTCACACATATCGGCCGGTATCTCACGAATGAATGCATGGATGTTGGCTTCCAGTGCGTCAATCGAAGCGGGCTTGTCCCTATACACATTAGCCTTGGCATACCCCCACAAAAAATAATCTAATGGTGTCAAATCGCAGGCGGCCAATTGACCGGCCCGAAACGTGAAATTAACTGTTCACCAAACTCGCCTCGCAATTGCGCCATTGTTTCGCGTGCTGTGGCACCGTCTTGTTGAAACCACATATAATGCAAGTCAAGAACTTCCATTTCGGGCAAAAAAAAGTTTGTTATCATCGCTCGGTAGCGTTCACCATTGACAGTAACGCTGCGATTCGCATCATCTTTGAAGAAATATGGCCCAATAATGCCGCCGGCCCATAAACCGCACCAAACAGTGGCTTTTTCGGGATGCATTGGTAGCTGTTGCAATGCTTCTGGCTGATCTTCACTCCAAATGCGGCAAATTTGCTTATTTACGTACCCATTCAACCAAAAATGAGCCTCATCGCTGAACACAATTTTTCGATAAAAAAGCGGATCCTCGGCCAGCTTTCCAAGAGCCCATTCACCAAAAATTCGGCGTTGTGGTAGGTCGCCTGGCTTTAGTTCTTGCACCAGCTGTATCTTAAAAGGCTTTACGCCCAAATCCTTCCGCAAAATTTTTCACGTAGTGCTGTAACAAAGGCCTAACTGCTGGGAACGGCGCCGAATCGACATTTCGCGGTCTTCTGTCACACTAGCTGATACGGCCGCAATATTTTCTTCAATACGCACAGTACGTAAACGTGTTGGTGGTTTAATGTCCAACAAAGTAAATTTGGTGCGAAATTTGGTCACAATCTTCCGAATAGACTGCTCAGAAGGTCGAGAATGCCGATCATAAAATGGAAGCAGCGCGCGGTGAACATTTCGAACCGAGCACGAATTTTGATAGTAAAATTCAATAATTTGCAAGCGTTGTTCATTTGTAAGACGATCCATGGTTAAATTGCAAACCAAACTGAAGCTGCTTGACAGTGACACAAGGTACTAAACACACGTCAGCTGTCAAAACCAGTGTTGCCAAAACCAAACCAGCTAAAAAATCACCCTTTACTATTGAACCAAATTTGTAAGTTTCCCTTACGACGTAGCGTCGTTGAATCCAATAGTTTTCGAAGCGTGTTATGACTGTTACCAATGTCTTTTTTTTCTGCGGGCAAAGCGATTGCATTAAATATTTCGATTCCCTTCTCTGCAATGTGGTGAAAAACAAGGCCGCATTTAGCGACTCTTCAGCTCCCGTTTTTCCTGACGCAGTTAGAAAAATTTCAAATTTCTGTTTCCACATGGGCCAATTTTTTTGCTGGCTCATCGAAATCCATTTCTCTGGGTCCCCGAATTATTGCTCCGCAATTTTTTATTTAATTTTAATTTAATTTATCTGTCACTCTGTATAACTTGATACAAAAAAATGTCTAATATGGTACATTTTTCTTCCATGGTACCCCACTTGTGACATCTAGTAATAATGGGTAAGAGATAAAAGAATTTTCTTTTATTAGTGTCTTCTTTATGTATGTATATGTTGTTCTTACACCTATGTCTATTTAGCAACTGCCTATTCATCGTTGGCTGTACTCTAAACAATGTTAATGCGGCAATGGATATATACAGGAATAATTCTCTACGCACGATGATTAGACAAAACTGTACAATTTCTCGTAAGTACTGAGGACCTGCTTGTCAGAATTAATACTGTTACTGCACCAGCAATCCTTGCAGGCCTTGACAGACGACGGTCTGTTGTGGTAGGCGACTTAATCTTCCAAACTCTTATTTAGAGTGATCCTGGCAGTAAACCCTCAGAAAATAATCACATAAACCCTTATTTAAGGTGCTTCAGCAAGTAAACCCAAAGAATAAAGTCTCACTGTTAAGCCAATGTGTTGATGTACCCGTGCTGAGGGCTGCTAGGTCAGAAAGTGGTTAGTGGTTAATCAGAGAACTGGTCGCGAATGGTCCCCTCCGTTGCCCAGGCAGGGTCGATTGTATTAAGGCAAAGCGATCCTGCCGGGATAGACTTTCCGTTCTGGACATACGCGTGAGTCCAAAATCTAATTTTAAAAGTGAACAACAGAACAAAAACAAAAAAAAATATTAAAAAAAGAAGAAGTCCTTGTGCCTAATCTCCTGAAAACAGTTCATGAGAATGTACCTAATCTTCATCATCGGAGGATGTGCTACTGGCTTCCAGTCAGGAAACCGTAACCGAATCCTCAGGACCGTCAAATACCAGCCAAAGTACTTCGACGGTCGATCCACCAAGTACACCCCAACCTGCGTCAGCACCCGAGGATACCAGCCATAGTATTCAAAGCCAACGACAATCAATAATCCGGTGGCCGATATCTAAATGTTAACATTTAAACCATTCGGGCACTCGAGAGTATTTGTTCCAAATTTCTGCTTTGTAGCTCAAAATGTTAAGACCTTAACCACTTGATGCTGATCACAAATATAAAATCTTTTTGAGGTCTTCGACAAATACTAAGAGGTGTGACAAACTTTGTGTCAGAATGTCTATACCATTGGGATAGTGTATAAAAAGGCACCATAAAACATATTTTAAAAAAAAGTATTCTAAAATATCAACTAGGTACCTAGTCTAATAGCTAACCATCCATAGCAGCAATCAATCAGCAACAATTTCTGATTTCGTATTAATATGGCTTTATGGCGCCTTCTTACAAATCATCTCCTTTTAGGGGATGCTATGAATAAATAACATTATTCCTTGGAATAGAGTAGCCCGTAGCCGTGTTGCCTTTGCAATTGAAGTTAAAGTATCCGAAACTAGTCATTGCATCCTGGATTTTGTTGAATCTTATGCCACAGCATAGTTTCTTACAAACACCTAATGGGAAATTTTGCATTGTATGAAGTATACTTTTAAAATATGTAATTTTCTATGTAAATATTTTTGAAAGATGATGAAAGATCCTTAAGAATTAAATTGTTAAACTGCGGACCGGATAAATTTCGGCCAGGCCCGGAGCCCGGAGATAGTACCAAATTTCCGGAATCTCCGGGCCAAAATACCCCTGTTGGTAACCCTAGTCAAGCACCAAGCTAAAGTGATAAAACAACAAAACCTTATAATGAAGTTACGGAGTGCGGGCAATAGGGAAGTGAAGGATTAGGAAAAAGGAGAAACCGATGCACGTTGGTTTTAAATGTCTGTATACTATAATGTGTAGGAAAAACAGAGGGTGGTAGAGCATTCCACATTCGCGTTGTGCGGTTAAGAAACGAATCTTAGTATTTCACTGTACGTCCGAATACAGGCTTAAGGGTAAAATGATGTGCATTCCTAGCATGGCGAGAATTGCGGTGGAATTGTTGCAGGGATGCAATGCAACTAGCTAATTCATTTGAGCACTTGTGGTGGAAAAACTGACAAAACAATGACAGGCAAGAGACATTACGACGATGAATAAGAGAGTCAAGTGATTTCACAATGCCTTGATAGCCAATAAGTTTTACTGCACGTTTTTGAATTCTGTCAAGTAGCTCCAAGTATGTTGTTGGTGCACCGGACCAGATATGAGCATTGTACTCAAGTTTTGAGCGAATAAACGCCTTGTAGATTCTAGCCAGATCAGAAGGGTGAAATATTTCTTGCATCGCTTAAGGAAGCCTAGACATTTCGCAGCGTTCTTGGCGTTATCGAGTATGTGGTCATTCCAACGAAGTTTGTCGTTAACGCACATACAGAAGATGGAAAGTCTTTTGATTTCGGCGGTGCAAGTGCCATCCAAGGATAATAGCAGAGTATTGGGATTTCCCTTTAATGACAGAAGACAGCATTGTGTTTTGAAAGCATTAAATTCTACTCTATTGGTTTTACCCCACTTAAGAATGGTGTCAAGGTCGGAATTTAATGAGCTTAAGATGCTAAACTCTGTCAAATGCCTTTGAAATATCAAGCGCAACGACTACACTTTCACCACCACGGTGAATAGATTGGTTCCACTTTTCGGTGGTCATTATTTGATTTTTTGTAAACTGCTGATTGCATCGCACGTCTACCTTAAAGGTAATTTGTGCATTACGTGGGTAATACCCCGACATTTATTTTTCCAAGGACGAAATACAACGACAGTTTTAGGGTTTCGGTTTCCAATCCTTTCGGACCATGGGTGGCTTCCTTTCAATCTGTACATCAAGATTGTTGCTTCTAGGCTTTATAGAAATCCAAAAAGAATTGACTGGAAGACATTTAGTCAGATCGTAAAATAAAAACTCCCCAAATCACACCACCTGAAATCAGAGTCAGGTGAAAAACTAGACACAATGATCTCCTCCGTAGAAAGAGCTTTTAAGATAGCTTCATGGAGCATGTCCAATAAAAAAATTAAAATCTTAGGCGTAACCGGCCCATACGTCCTGTATCCAAGGCCTAGCTTCTCCAACCACTGTGTGTGCGAAGCTATATTTTTTGACACGAATGGAAGGGACCTACAGTTTAATGCCGATTCCGAACGGCAATTAATTTTTGAGAAGCTTCTCATGACAGTTTTTACTCTTGGATGTTTTTTATAGGCGTTCGTAACAGCTCGACAAAACTAAACACAAACAATACTTCAGCGTACCCTCAGCAGTCTTTAACAAGCATCCCCTCAGTTAACCTCCCGGCTAAACGGTGATGTAAAACTAGTAGTTCATACTAGCGCTGAGGTTAGTTTAAATACGGAAAGAGTAATTAAACCAGGTAAAATTACCAAAGATTCCTGCACGTTACAAACTTCATTTTGATGTGGAAAGACAAAAGGGAGTTGCAAGGGGAACTTCAATCTAAAATCAAATATACCCTGCAACTTCAAAGTAGTGGGTAATATCCCCACTAAAAACAAGAAACGGCAACAGCTGTAAGTCCTAAGAACTAAAACTAATCCTGAGCTGTTCAGCATATCTTTTAGTTCAACTTATAACGGTATTGGCTACCAAAAAATGGCTGATAATAAGCAAACTATCAACAACAGTTATACGAACATGTCAACATCTCCCCATGGCACAGCAGAGCCTGATATTACGAAATCGTACATACCAACCTCTCCCAAAGGCGAGGCAGACCCTACTAACCCCACCTTGAATATATTTCTTTTTCTCGACAAGCTGGTACCTGCACCTGCAAGAAAAGCTCTGCCTAGCTCAAGAATTGAGGGACGGAGTCTTCATGTCTAATTGTTTATTGGATATAACGCCAATAGCTCTAATAGGGATTATTAATGCCTCAACAAAAAAAACGTAAAAAAATTCTCTTAAGTTTACACGATTGATCCCCGCTAAAGATTATGTGGTTGTCCCTCTCGAAACTGAACAAGTTTCAGGTACAAAATATTTAAATACATCAAAGCGCATAAACTTTAAAGGGGTTATAACTGATATAAAAGCCAAAATTTCGAACTTCGAAGAAAATAAAGAGAAAAAGTGCTAATCCAGCACATCAAATATTTATACCCGGACAATGCATTTTCGGAAGATCCCAGAAACAACCTGAGGTTAGAAAACCTCAAAAGAGAACTTAATTTAGGGGAAAATCTAAATGTGGGTGAAAAGGCTGATCTCATGGATGTCTGTATTAAGTATGGTGATATATTCTCTATTAAAGGCGATTTCCTCACGTACACAGCCGCAATCACCCACGCGATTACACTAGTACGTAATGAGGCACCGATAAACCAAAGAATGTGCAGACTACCCGAGACAAAGAGGAGGATTGAAGGAGATTTTGAAGAATAACAATGTCCAACCCAGAAAAATCCCGGGTAACTCACCCCTCGTAGTAGTTCCCAAGAAAGCAGGTCCTGGTGCAAAAAGTATATGGAGGGTCATGGTCGATTTTCGTAAATTAAATGATAAGACCATTAGCGATGCTTGGCCCCTTCCTCGAATAGTGGATATACTAGACCAGCTATGTCATTCGCATTATTTCTCGACACTAGGTCTAGCCAGTGGCTTCCACCAAGTATTAGTCGATCCAAAAGATAGATCCAAGACAGCATTCAGCACCAATTACGGGCACTATGAGTTTAAACGAATGCCCTTCGGCTTAAAAGGAGCGCCGGCTACATTTCAGCGCTTGATGGACTATGTCCTCAACGGGTTGCAAGGTATTGAGTGCTTTGTATAACTCGATGACATCGTAATGCATGAAAAGAACCTTACGAATCATAATATCAAACTGAAAAAGGTTTTTGGTAGACTAAGAGAAGATAACTTGGAACTTCAGCGGGAAAAGTGCAGGTTCCGACAGAAGGAAGTAGTTTATTTGGGACACATATGTTCAGCAAAAGGGGTACTTACAAATTCCAGCACAACTGCCACCGTTCAAAGTTATCCACCACCACGAACAGTAAGGCAGGTCCAATCTTTTTTGGGGCTCGCCGTAAATCTATTCCACAATTATCTTAAATAGTCCGACCTCTCACAACCTCCTCCGTAAAAACGTAAAGTTAACCTGAGCTTAAAAATGCCAAAAATCTTTTCAAGATATCAAAAAACTTAAGAAAGTTATGACTAGCCCATAGAATATGCTAATCGCACCTTAAACAACTTCACTATAAAAAGAGCTATTAGCGATTGTCTGGGCTACCAATAATTTTGGGTGCTACATTCAAGGGCGTAAATTTGATGTTTACACGGACCATAAGCTTTTAAAGGGAGCACTTAATGTAAAAGTGCCTACAACTTGTATATTCCGGTTTAACGACAAATTATCGAAGTTCGGTTATAGAGCATAAACCAGGTAAAAACAACACTTATGCGGGTGCACTTAGCCGGATTCCAGATTCCTCTTTAACACAGAACGCAATGGAATCGCAAGTGGTAATTACAAAACCGATAGAAGTAATCAGTAGTCCCGAGGAAATACAACCCATACTCAAGGACTATCATGACTCAATTTTTGATGGTCGTAATAAAAGCGTATAAGCGAATTCGCAAAAAATATTGGTGGCGGCACATGCTCAGAGAAATACAAAATTACATTAAAAAATGCAAAAAAATGTCAGACCTTGAAAGCAACACCTTTGATTTGAATGCCAATGATAATCACTGCTATCGCCGAAAAGCAGAGAACAATTCGAGTCTGGAAATTTGTATATTATAACTTTTCAGCATGATTTGACGAAATTTGTTGTCTGCCATGCAATGTCAAATTCAGAGGCCCAAATTTGATGCTCAAATGTGATGAAAACCCCAAGTCATGGGATCAGTTCTTGCGATCAGAAACTTTTGTTTATAACAATAGTATTCATGACAGCACGAAACTCACTGGAAAGAGAACCTGAACCAAGAAGATTACTGCCAAATTCTACGATATAGATTTCAAAAATTATTTTCCATAGCCCTACGTACCTTATAAACTTATTTTATTAAAACAATAAGGCCTCACATTTTCATGTAGGAGATAAGGTTCTCATTAAAAGCGAAAACCGAAAAGGGAAATTGTCACCCATATGGAGAGAACCTTATCTTGTTATAGGAGTAACCAGTAGACCAGTAAAAAAAGTTATCAAAATTGGTAGAAAATAAACTCATACATAATCGTAACAATCGTTTGAAGCCTAATATGAATAATTAAATATGGATAACGTTATTACAAAATTTAATTATTCGTAACTGATATCTCCTCAGTGATCCAAACGTTAGGTTAATGTCTGATTTTTTTTTCTTTTTTTTCATCTCCCTATAGTATACGATGGACATTACATTTGTGAAGCTTCAATAAGGTTGATGTGGTTTTCGAGGGTTAAGGCAATTTATGGGTTTACCACAATACCTGGAATATACTAACCGAGATAGATTTATCCGAATTGGGCAAACAAACAATGCTGGCAGAACAATCGGAACATCTTGTCAGCCAGCGGTGTGCAAATAACAATAGCACTCATATATCCCAACTTACAACAACGTCGCATTCATTCAGCGATGGAAAGCATTATAAGTCGAACCATTACTTTGGTAGAAAGTACGAATTTCTTCCGAAATGTAGACAAGCAAGATCTCTCTTTAACGGTATCGGAAACGTTTTCCATTACCTTTTTGGTACAATGGATAACGAGAATGAAGAGGAAATTTATAGCAAACTAGATGAATTACAAACAGACGAACAAAAATTAGCTGAATTAAATAAGCAACAAATTACGACAATCAGCACCACACTTCAACAAATGCAACCACCCTCGAAACCCCCAAATGGATCGACGAAAACAAATGGGCTACAAAATTAATGAGATTATAGAACTGACGGCCGATTTCTCTAAGATACAGTTGCGGCAGGAAGTCGAAACGAGTATTCTCCTACAAGTTCTGGAAATAGAAACCCGTCAAACTACTCTAATCGATATCTTGTTAGCTTCTAGAAATAATCAAATCCATCCTCTTTTAAACTCCCAAAAAACTCTTTCAACTATTTATGGAAGATCAAGCCCAATCTGCGAAAAAAAATTTTTGTCAATTTTATATCAAACAGAACAAGTAAAGTCACACCTCTTACAAGAAAAACTTGTTGTGAAAATCACGTTACCAATTTTCTCATAACCTAAGATGGAATTTTTTAAAATTATTTGTTTCCATATACACCTTTCAGCGGGACACTCTTTAATATCTGCCGTGAAATATTCACAAACAGAATCCCAAGAATGTTTCCTATTCAAAAACAAAGAAATCATATTATTTGTCACAACCACTCGCGGAATAAACATAAATACTTATGTGGAGAAACTCGGAATCCCCATAACTGGAGGAACAGCAACAAATGCTGTTTATCGAGTACAACTCTCCTCAAAAGACACATTAATTAATATGACAAGACGCAGTAGCTGGTTGTATTCAGTCACCAAACCAACCGTACTCCATGTAGCATGCACAAAGATATTATTAATGTCAAAACCAACAAAACAGGTTATCCTTTCAATAAAAAAAAGCTCGTCAAGTGCAAGTTCCAGATAAAACGATCCATTATGAAAGTGACACAATGTCCAATTTATTCTTTGTACTACAACAACATTACCCCCGCTGGTGTTCTTCAGCCTAAATCTTATTTCCCACAACCCAAAATCTTAATCGAACGCGATTAATAATAGGTTCAGATACAAAATAAATAATGCATAAAAGTAGGAGTTAGGTCGATTGAGACTGGGAATTCTGCATTAGAGTGAGAGGGAAGTTGTGAGTTTTGAATGGGGGTTGATTGTTTTTGTAGTTGCATTCGGTTTGGTTTGTGCCGTCATGTCTGTTTTATTTTTTATTTTTGCATGATAAGTTAAATGTATGGTATGGCGTCAGTCAAATTACCAGACCCCTAGCGAGTCCATTACCTGGCCCATGCCCTTGAAATCCAACGGCACATTGTATATTAGGGTGGTCTTTTGAGGTCTATATCTTATATAAATAAATAAAAAAACAATTACTAAATATTTATTTATTACTAAATATTTTTTTATTTTTATTTTTGTTGCTTTTCTTTGTTGTTGTTAGTGATTTTGTACATATCAGAGGCTCGGTACTGTTTTATTATAGCAGCTGACTTTTATTTATCCATGAATTATGATCGTTTGAGAGTCCAAGCCACTTGATCACCCTCAGTTTTTAATACATTTTCCACCAGAAATACATCAGAGTGGATGGTGTTTTGTAGTTCCATTTCGTAGAAACAACCTTGTTGGGTGTGTAACCTTTCTCAAATGCATGTTTAAACTTGCTTATTCGAACTTGATCACCAAATTTGAATTTTCTCCGTTGAGCAATTTTAATGTGAGTGAAAACTGATGGTAGAAGTTTATTAGCATTTTTCTTATTCACATCAACTGGTCTCATTTAGATTGTTCTATGAGTAGAGTTATTGTATGCGTGGAGCAATCCTTTTAGTATGGGCAGCCAATTATAGTTACCATTAAAACTGAATTCTTTCCACATTTTCTCTTTGAGAGTTCTATTGAATCGTTCAACAACTGATGCTTTCAATGAACTATACGTTGAATAGTGATTAATTTTGTACTGTCTCATCAAATCTTGGAAGATTTTCTTAAAAAACTACTTACCATCATCAGTTTGCAGATTTTTTGGTACTCGCTGGGAGCTATTGTAAATTGATTTTATAGCTTCTGTAGTGAATTTCGAAGTCTTATTCTTCTTTGAAAAGGTATCAATTACAGTCAGTAAATAGTCTGACGAAGTGTCTTCGAGCAGTTTTGTGCAATTCCTCAACAACATCTTGTTTACTCATCCTATATACTAATGAATTATGAAATAAAACTATTTCTTCTTTTATAATCTGTTTTAATTTTTATTCTTTAATAATTCGAACCCCACATTTCCTCTTTCAACTTTTGATACTTAACAGAAGATTGCTCTCTCTGCTTAGGTTTAGATAATGATGATGTTGATGATGATGCAAATTTAAATGGATTGCTTTTAAGAGCATACTCAATTTTTTTTTTAAAAAACTATCCTTTGGATTTATGTTATGTGTATTTGTTTGACTGCGATCCATTTCACTCTCAATCTGTTTGCTTATTAATCGAAACTAATACGCTGCCTCGAGCAGTAAATACATTATATACAAAGTAAATGATTAGCTCATCATTTTTTATATTCTTACGCATTATGATGAAATTCATCTTTACTGAACCGGGATAGAATCAGATACATACATTAAAGCAAAAATGAAACTAAAGATTCTTATTTACTTTTTTTTTAATTTTTTTTATTGTTTTATCTTTGTTTGTAATCTTGCATACAATGACATCAATTTCTTAATTCTAATCATTTTAATTTCAATCATATAGCAAATACAGGTGTCTGGTCTATTTTTACAGATATTTGACGACCAGGGGCATGTGACGAAATGACATCCATTATTAGATGTGGTGCGGGATATGTCTCAAAGTTTTTTAAAAAAGAAATGCACTGAAGTATCTCATTGTAGTGTTCAGCAAGTAGAATGTGTTGTTAGGTTCTTAAAAATATTAGGATTTCACCGAAAATCGTGCAACTATTCACATTGGACATGCCTTTCAATTGAATTGCAAACTGTAACTATTTATTTTTTTGTTTATTTGAGTCTTTTATAGGACACTAGTAGGGCTTTTATTCGATTCCTTCTTTTATAATCTGTTTTAATTTTTATTCTTTAATAATTCGAACCTCACATTTCCTCTTTCAACTTTTGATACTTAATAGAAGATTGCTCTCTCTGCTTAGGTTTAGATGATGATGATGTTGATGATGATGCAAATTTAAATGGATTGCTTTTAAGAGCATACTCAATTTTTTTTTAAAAAACTATCCTTTGGATTTATGTTATGTGTATTTGTTTGACTGCGATCCATTTCACTCTCAATCTGTTTGCTTATTAATCGAAACTAATACGCTGCCTCGAGCAGTAAATACATTATATACAAAGTAAATGATTAGCTCATCATTTTTTATATTCTTACGCATTATGATGAAATTCATCTTTACTGAACCGGGATAGAATCAGATACATACATCAAAGCAAAAATGAAACTAAAGATTCTTATTTACTTTTTTTTTAATTTTTTTTATTGTTTTATCTTTGTTTGTAATCTTTCATACAATGACATCAATTTCCTAATTCTAATCATTTTAATTTCAATCATATAGCAAATACAGGTGTCTGGTCTATTTTTACAGATATTTGACGACCAGGGGCATGTGACGAAATGACATCCATTATTAGATGTGGTGCGGGATATGTCTCAAAGTTTTTTAAAAAAGAAATGCACTGAAGTATCTCATTGTAGTGTTCAGCAAGTAGAATGTGTTGTTAGGTTCTTAAAAATATTAGGATTTCACCGAAAATCGTGCAACTATTAACATTGGACATGCCTTTCAATTGAATTGCAAACTGTAACTATTTATTTTTTTGTTTATTTGAGTCTTTTATAGGACACTAGTAGGGCTTTTATTCGATTCGTCATCCATTCTATTCTATGACATGAGCATGTATCGGGGCCTAATGTACATAAATCTCTGAATTGTTTGAAAGTCATATTTGAATTTATATGATCGTTGTATATATGTTTCAGAATAAGTTCATTTTCCTTAAAAACAATGATATAGTTTGCATTGTCTCGAATCAAATGTTTTGGTAGATGCGTATAAGATTGAAACAGGTAGAAACTGTCTACATCGTTATGTCGTCCCATGCTGAAATATTCTCGAATGCTATTTTGTTTATCACAAGCTACATCATCAAATATAAATATTGAATTTTGCTTTCCTGTAGAAGATTCAACTATTTCAGAATTATTCGAAAATTCATTGTACCCCATTCCCTTGATTGACTTTATTAGTTTTCTCAAGTATGTATACTTTGGTTGATGCAAAGGCTTTGAATATATGTAAAGGTTTTCAAACTTTAAACCGTTGGGGTCAAGCAGAATACTAAACATAACATAAGTTTTTCCACAGTTTGATGGACCCACAATTATTCCACGAATACAATTAGGAAATAATTGTCCATATTATGCATGTTTTCCATTTTCTTTAATTTTAGTATCAAAGTTCTTAACTTTAATACTACCTTGTTGTTGTTTTATGAACCTCATTCCACTACCGAATGAAGCTAATAATAATAAAAAGTAATGTTTTATTGTCAAAAGATTAATAAATGCTCAATGTGTGTAACAAGAAAGTGATTTAAAATGATTGATTATAGAGTGAAAGCCATCACTTCAAAACATTCATTCAAGGGGTGTGGATTAGTAAATTCCTTAATCGATAAGTTACCCTTTGAATTGCATCTTCCCTCGTATAATTTCTGTGGACCTGGAACTAAACTGAAAGAACATCTTGCTAGAGGAGATCGGGGAGTGAATCTATTGGATGGTGCGTGTCGCGAACACGATAGTGTATATGCAAATAAAAACAATAACCTGTCTGATCGACATATTGCTGATAAAATTCTAACTGAAAAGGCTTGACATAGGGTAAAAGCGAAGGACTCATCAATAGCAGAGAAATTAAGTAGCATATTGGTTACGAATATGATGAAAGCTAAAACAAAATTAGGTATGGGTTGCAAATCTAAACATAGCAGAGCAAGGAAACAAAAACTTAAAATGAATAAATAATTATTCAAAATAGCCATTATGGAGGCTAGAAACGCTATTTGAAATCCAAAAAGCAACGATCCAAACGAAATTGCAATATCTGCTTTACAAGCAGCTAAATAGGTTACTAAAAATAAACGGAAGAGCATTGGCATTCCCGCTACCAAAAATTGGAGGTTTCTTACCATTATTACCGATCTTAGCTGGATTATCAGCGGTTGGTTCCCTAACTGGGGGAGCTGCAGGACTAGTTAAGGCAATCAATGCTTCAAAGGTAGCCAAGCAACAGTTGGAGGAGAACAAACGCCACAACCAAGCTATGGAAGAGGTTCAAATTCAGAAGGGCAAGGGACTTTATCTATAACCATACAAAAAAGGATTTGAAATTTTTCTCAAACCGAACGATTGAAAAAACTTTTAAATTTGCTACCCAATCATCCGCTCTCCAATATTGATATTATCAAATTCGGAAAAATCAATATACCCCATTTTCGTGGTGTTTACATGAGAGATAAATTACCTATAAGATCGCTTGATAGAGAATGTGGTGTAATTAACTTGGACAATGAGCGTGGAGCAGGGACACATTGGGTAGCATATATTAAGAATAAAAATATTGTAAAATACTTTGACAGTTTTGGTAATTTAAGACCGCCTATAGAGGTTGTAAAATATTTGTGTGAAAATATTCAGTACAATTATAATAATTGTCAAAATTTTAATACATTTATATGTGGTCATTTATGTTTGAAGTTCCTATTCGATCAAAATGTAAATAAATAATGTTTCATTTCTATTCCAATAGCAATGTCGTTAACACTTACATTGAGAGCAAACAAATCTACGCTTACCGCCGATTACTTTCCTCCTATAATCCTAAATACTGATTACGTTTGCGGTGTAGTTGACTTCCAGACCTACAATTCTATACCTAATGTGGATGTATTTAATAACTCGTTTCATCATTTGATAACAATGAAATTACTTTTCCGGTAGGTTCTTACGAAATTGAGGATATTAATAACGTAATTCAGGAGGTTCTGAAGCTACACAACGAGGAAAGAGCTGAAAAAATTATAATTAAATTAAGAGCCAATAATAATACTTTGAAATGTGAAGTTTACAGCAAAATGGAAATTGATTTTTCTTATCATCGTAGTATTGGTTCACTCTTGGGATTCAGTGAGAAGGAACTTGTTCCCAATATTATGCATGTATCTGACCTATATGTTGACATCAATAGAGTGAATATTGTGCGAATTGAATGTAATTTAATTGATAAAACATATATAAGCAATCGACCTGCTCATATACTGCATGAATTTTCTATTAATGTAAGACCAGGATATAAAATAGTTGTAGTTCCTCACAATGTCATCTATCTGCCAGTGAACGCTAAGAGGATAAGTTCTATAACATTGAATCTCTTTGATTAGGACTGAAATCTTATAAGCTTTCGAAACGAAATGATAACAATTCGATTGCATCTAAAACCACAACAATGATACTATATGATAACCCATCGTACCCCTCAAATTATAAAAGAGTAGGTGATATTACTAAGCTTCGCAATATACTATCAGCTTCTGATAGGAAAACATCAGTACTAGCTGTACAAAATTTCTATTATCACTAGGTTCCAGATTAAAAATCTAAGCCAAAACACCTACAAGACATGCTGAATATTTTTGAAGAACCGAAATTTGAGGAGAGTATCTCAAAATTGGAATATCATACGTACTCGCCATATTTAAATTATTTCGACAAAAATGACATCATCCAAATTTGTGTCCAACATCCAAATCTTAATATTTTGCCTTCAGAAAGTTACATTTATATTGAGGGTACTTTGTCGAAACTGATGGATCAGCCGTTGTGAAAACAAAACTTGTAAATAATGGAGTAGCTTTCTTATTCCATGAAATTCATTATGAATTAAATGGTGTGGAAATTGATAGCAATCGAAGTGTCGGCATTACGTCAACAATTAAAAACTATCTCTCTTTAAATAAAAATGAAAATGATATGCTTTTGAATGCATCCTGGTCACCTAATTTTCAATCAATGTTAATGGATTCTAATTTAATTTTTGCATGCCACTAAATAAATTACTGGGATTTGCTGAAGACTATAAGAAAATAATACCAAATGGCCGTCATGATTTGATTCTAACACGCGCACGCACAGATGATAATTCATTAATTGCTGACGAGGATGAGAAAGCAAAGATAAACTTGCTTAAAGTATAATGGAAAATTCCACATATAACACTCTCTGATACTTTCAAATTAAAACCATACAAACATATTAATAATGGACAAACTATGAAGCTAGCTTTTCGCAACTGGGATCTATACGAATATCCTGCATTACCCAGCGTCAGTCATCATATTTGGAATGTAAAGACAACCTCTCAAATGGAGAAGCCACGCTACATTATACTTGCTCTGCAAACTAACAAACGTAATTTACTGAAAGGAAATGTAACTAAATTTAATCATTGTGATATTTTAAATATAAAGGCTTATCTAAATTCCGATGATTGTCTATGTGAAGATCTAAATTTGGCATTTGATAAAAATAACTATAGTTTATTATATTGTATTGTGATTTTCAAAAAACCTACTATAATCGCCTTTTTGTTGAACCACTCTTATCAAGAGATGCTTTTAAATCTCAAGCAACAATTTTCGGAATTGATTGCCGGCACCAGAGCGAAATAATCAAAAACGGTCCAATTGATATTCGTATTGAAATCAAAACAGCAACAACAAAAATAATACCTGCTAATACATCTGCCTACTGTTTAATGTTACACGATCGCATTATAAACTACAATCCATTGAGTCAGACAGTTTTACGAGAAATATTAGTCTTTAGTTTAATGCTGGCTTTTATAGCAAACACACGCCCTTTTTTTCTACCGTAAATACACGCGTACGCACTCGTAAAAATGTATTTTGTTATCGACCTGCAGGGATTCAAAGGACCAAAAAAACAGTTAATTACAAAGGAAATAGCAGTACTGCACAGTGCCCATTCAGCTCTGACCAGTTAACATCCTCATTAAGAAGACAAGCCAATTGGTTGTATGAAAACCATCACGGCTTAGTTTGGGAGGATTCACAAAATTCCGAACAGTGAGAAAATATCTTCAGGAGAAAACCAGTAATACTCTTTAGTACGTCAAAGGAACTGAAAAAGCTCAATGGATGAAGGAAACACTACAAGATGAAAATGTTGAAGTGATGGACATTGAATATATTGGCTGTCCGAACTTTAAAGAACTAAAGCGTCTCTATCCCAATGAGACAAAATGTTCATTCCACGGTAAATGCTGCGCCCTGCAAAATGTTTACCTGTTAACCAAATTTATAAGTGGAAACTAAGTGAAAATAAAATAAAAAAAACATTTTTGATTCTCTTAATGAAATTTGAAATTGGTGTTTTTTATTTGTGGCAGGGAACTGTGATCACCAAGAAATCTACGTTTTCTGCTCTGGGTTTGTAGGTTTTTGTCTCCGCAACAGTAATTATTTGATGTTCTTGCGTCCCACGGATATTATTCGAAATAATCTTTATATCATCTGTGTTCGTAGCATTAAGTACAGCTTCCTTAATCGTCTGAAAATTGACCTTCTTCGATGCTGAATAATTTAGATCTATTCCTTTTCTTTACACACAATTTGTTCGACGTCATCTCTTGTACTGTAGACTTTGTAAGCATAATTTTTGGGTCCACCACTTACAAATTCAGCAATATAACTTCCTTGACCATAGCTCTCTAATTCGTCAGTCATATCGCCTATGAATTCACCGGTCGGTGGGTCAGGTTCTCCTTCGTGACTTATGTAGATTACGGAATCGGTATCATAATATAGTACTCTATCTTCTAACTGTACAATTTTAGACGAGCTTGCGTGGTTGTATAAGCTGCAATACACATATTTACAGTTGATAATGTATCTGCTGCTTCTTCTTTATACAACCAACTTACTACGATATTTTCCTTATTTATAGGGAGAATATGTCAGAATAGTACGGTTAGATTCGTAAGCATCTGATATAAATCATATGGACTATTAACTATTGAACTTTTTCCTGATAGTTTTCTCTTTGTCCGAATTTATCCCAAAACGAATTCAGTATCAGTTTAGCAAAAGATCTTTTTCCAGGGTTGTTGAAAATTTCTTCAAAATCTAGTTTGACATCTTCATTGCTTAGGAAAACAGCTACATATTTGTTTTCTCTTCCTCTGTTGCACATTTATTCGGCCATCCTGATGCTTCTTGTTTTATTTTAATGAATTTGTTCATCATTTGAGTGAAGGGGCCATCTGATTTCGCAATTTTATCATATTGCATCATCGAATATTCCCATATTTCGAAAATATCTACTAGCTTATACCCTTTCTCTATTGCTTTCAAAACTTCATCAATAATCCATGATCCGTGTAGAGCTCTTTCATTATCATCGTGGGCGCATTGCTCTTCTTGAGATAATTGTTCACTGCATGTCATATACAATGTAAACATTAGTTTATTATTTTGCTTTACAGGTAATACCGGATGCAGCAATTGCTCTGGAGGAATTATTTTACATTTTATAACTCCATTGATGCTCTGTAAATCCACTTGAGAACAATCGGTGGTGGTGGTGTGAACTTTGGGGTGATTCAATAGAAATTTCCCGTTAGAGAACATACGTCTATGTATTTGATTTTTCCCCCCCCTCTTTACATTTGTAATAGTTGTATGTGTTGTCTGTACGGGCTCCGTAAAATGCATCGCGAGGATTTAATGGAGCATATTGTGTGCTTTTAAATATTTGACATCTTCATCACTCAACTGTTTTCAATTCAGCCCATATTTCAATTACCTCGTAACCGAACTGCCTTAGCCGAGTCAATTTAGCATTGGTTTTTTCATAGCGTGAATTTAAAGTGTCGTACTGGTCATTGCTTCAGGACTTATCACGATTATTTTTTAAACAAGTGTGCCCATGATAATAGCAGCCATGAAACTCCAAGCCCTGTTTGGTTTCCTTACAAAAACCGTCAACACTTACGCCAGCTACTACGGCTTCTCGTTGCTTGGCTGCATACTGAATGACACAATTGAGCCACTCAATTGCCTGGCGCGATTGATTATCAGCTTGTCTGCATCCATTTCTAGGTATTAAGCCAATAGTGATTGGTTGTAGAAAATTACGGCGATATACCAGGTTACATGCCGATGCTATAGTTACAGACTCTAGAAACGGCTCCACATTACACTTTTCTTTATTATTGAAGAAATGCGGAAAATAACCCTTTTTTAGCGATTGGTTTAGATCGAAAGCACGCGGAAGAACTCCTAAAGCCTTGGGAAAATAATTCAGTGAATCGATGAATTTCACATTTTCCAATTGCATGAGTATTATTTTAGTTCCTCTCATAATCAATGCTGGTTGAAATCTGGTATTTTGTAGGATGTAGTTTAGAATGAATTGATGATCGTACGCCTGACCGTTATGCGCTATAACAATAACCTTTTTAAAAGATTTGCATTTTTTTTGATTTTTTGGCAAAATTGTAACTCAATTTCACTCAAGCAATTGTCACATCTTTGCTGGAAAACACACAAATTTGGCTCGAGAAGTTTTATTGAATCGTAATCGTTTATCACCTTTTCACCAACAACCTTCTCTTGACGACTCTCCAAATCATAGAATACGTAGAGAACATCTTTTAATTTTGGGTTTCTTGTGTCTGGCTGAATGTAACACAAGTGTTCTTTAGAGACGTGTTGATCGCATTTATTGCAATAGAACTCCCCACAAGTATGTCCTCTATTTGCTCCATATGTTTTAAGGCAATCAGCGCATCTTTTAACAGTTTCACAAATCGCTCGGTTTCCGGTTGATCCTGAAGCCTTGTGTTTGTCAATACAATCCTGTCCTCTAAAACTTCTGTTGCACTCTTTGCATAGCATTTCGGGAAGGTTCGTCGGACATCTAGGTGCTTGTTGACATTGTGGACATGCCTTTACACATCTATGATCGGCTTTTGTATTGTACGGTATGTTGCAATTTTCACAATAGTAAACACAGCAAAAGGCTGCTGTCAAAGATGATACGACATTGATCATATACTATTGAAATATAGTAAATTTAGTCTTTTACTACTATTATTGGTGGCATCTTCAAATAGTACAGACCGTCCTTTTCGGGCATACTCGTAGACGGTGATCTTATATTCCGACAAATGATCTTGAAAGCTGCGAAGCTCTGGAATACCACAACCTTCAGTCGGTATATTAACACCGTTCATGCTAATTAAATTGGCAGTTTGAACATCCTGAACTTTTCCGGCATTTCGTCGGATTTTCATGTAATCCGAATCTTTGTTTACGAGAGCAATTGCTACAACCAATGCACGAGGTAAGCATAGGTTGTCCTCGTTTGATATAGGAAGCCTTACCGATGTGACATTTATCCGAAAAGTATCCCTACTTAGCCTTCGGAATTGCTCTGGAATATTTTCGTGATTAATTCCCAGATATCATTCCAAATTTAATTCGGACGCCTTCTTAAAACCCATCAAACCAGGACCACGATGTTCGAAATTCGTACCTGTAAACGTTATCCCCACCATATCTGAAGAATACAGATCTGCAGCAATACGCTCAAACATACCCTTCACTGCGTTTTGGACCCAATTTGTTGGTTCAGCGTTGTCTGCCACATCCTTAATACGAAATTCAATCCTTCGACCACGCAAGCTGAATCGCTTGACGAACGTTGCCTGATCCTTGACCACCTCAAAACGCTGAAAAGACAAATAAAAAAAACACCAAATAATTTTCAATAAGTATATTTTTTATTTTATTATTTTTTTTTTAAATAAATTTTACATAAATGGTTGTGAAAGTAAGAACTCCACCTCTTCTTCTACTTCCGCTGATGATGAGGCATGGAAAGTCAATTCAAAGGAGTTTCCATTAGGCTGGATCTCTCTTTTCCAGCTCCACCAAAATCCTGGACCTATATTTAGTCTGCCATCGGGTACCTTTCAGGATTCGGTACTTTGTCTTTAATTTTAATGCCTTCAGGCTCTCCAATGGCTTGACGGCTCCCAGTTGGTTTAAAAATTTCATTTTATTTAGCACCTTTCACGCTTTTAACTACAAGATAAACTGACACTTCCTAATTCTTACGCTTGGCCTTTATACAAGGAATCCCCTCCTAAAATTTCACAGTTTGTATTCAATAATCAACAAAAAGAAAAAAAAAAGAAATACGCGACAATATGATCAATGAGATAAGACAGGAATCCTATAAAACTCATGTGCCCCTTCCATGGGCTATTCACCCAATCCCAATCAACCATCAGACACCATAATATGTCGAAATCATAACAAACAACAATGTGTCGCATACAAGAGACTCAATCATCGTTGTGGCGTGGGAACGACGACTAGCATTTGTGGAGCATGGGCGGACGGCCCAGAGTAAATAAGCTCCAACGAAAATTGCAAAAGAGCTACCACCAAAACGATAGGGAGTCAGGTTCGATGAGGGAAGGGGAGACGATCCCTGCTGTCCAACTCCACCATTGGGAGCACGGGAGGAGCAGCAGAGGAGTGCGGGCGGACGGCCGAAACATTGCGCATACTCATATTACCCAAAAGCTGAATTGCGTGCCACTTAACGCACCACCGGCCCCAACTGTCAAATGGGGCCAGAACAAAGCGTGGACACACACCACCGGACCCAACTGTCATACGCCAAGTTTGGACAACGAACGAACACCAGTGGCCTTCAAGTGGACACCGTCCCAACAAATAATCCATCCAGTAAGGCCGAGAGCCCAACATAAATATATTTTCTTACATGTAAGGTATGACACGCTATCGGCAATTCCCCATTCCCCAAATCAGCGCAAAATTCCACCAAACCGTAAGTTACGCGTTGTAGTTTACTAGACTTGGTTCCTTGTCCTCCTCTCGTAGCTGGGGTATGACTCATCACGTTGGGTGAACAAGGGTTAATCGTCCTCGTCCGAATTTTTCGGGGTTTTTCTCCACATCTTGGCCTCCACTTAGTGGGTGGGTGGTTACAAATTTAACTTCGTCCAGTGGGGACATTAACGCGTAGCTAACTTTTCAGGGAAATTTCCTTAGCGCTTTGTTTTCATAAATCGGGTAAGCCAATCGGAATGGATTGGAAATGTTGTTCCAGGTTGGTCAGAGAATTCACGGCAAACGGAATTTCCAGTTGCGGATTTACGATACAATCGTAGTTGCATTCAATTAGTTTCATTTACGTTTATTATTTATTCATTTTGATTGATTTAATTTTTTTTATATTACATACTATTTATCGTATATATACGTACATATTTATTTTATAAATGTATACGGGTAGATTTACATTACCGACACTTCTTTGTGCGGTAGCCTTAGTGGAATTGTTTTTGCGATTTTTGTTTGGCAACATTTTTTTATTTCGGTTTCTTTTTCGCTTACTTTTGCTTGAGTGGGTAATAATAATAATTTTGCATTTTCTTTGGAAGTAAATATTTATCGAATTGTTTTATTTTTTTTTCTCTATCGCCATCATTGTGTTGGGCAATATCAAGTACTAGTTTTGTTGAAAAATAATTTTTTGTTTTAATTTCCTTGCTACGATTTACGATCGGTTTGGTTTTTATTTTCTTCACAAGCTTTTGATAAGCTATTGTTTTTCGAATTTTAACTTTGGGATTGTCGTTCAGTTTATTGTGTGAATTTTTAAAAATTCGTTGGGGGTCATACAGTTTTATCCCTATATATACGTACATTTGGTGGTGAATTTTGGGGAAATAATTTTAGTGTTTTCTTGCCAATTTGGTTTCAACTTACTATATTTCTCTTCCTTTTGTAACAAAATACTAAACGCCTTCTTCCTTTTTAGTTTCGTGGTTGAACAATATAACTAACGTATAATTTTATCTTGTTCGCTTTTGAATTTCGTTTGTGGATTTGACTTTTCGCTTCTACATATTTTGTTTCGGTTTTTCGCTCGGTTTTCTTTTTGGTTGTCTAATATTTTCAAAATGCAGATTAATAGATTATCGGCCGACGAGCTGGCATATGAAGTCGAGGCTCGGAGACTTCCTACAGGCACAGTAGATGCGATGAGGAAGTCACTGAGAGCTGCGCGTATGCTAGAGCGTCGAGGTTCGATGGCAGGGTTAGAGAATAATTACCCATTTACCTTCGAACAGGACCGGGACGCGGTTAGGGTAAAACTCGTAGAAATATACACCCTTTTGAAAGAGCCTCTAAGTGATCCTAATTGAATGGGCAATGGGTAGGATCGATCGCTCGATCCCAGAGAGCAGTGAGGAGGTCGGGGAGAAACTCGATCTTAGGTTTGAAATCATCACTGATTTAGGTAAATTAACCTCAGGTAATGAAGATGATGAAGAGGGTGGTGAAGATGATTCTGAAGAGGGTCAGAAAACTAAACAACCAACTCAGGTTGAAACCTTGCCACCAGAAGAGATGACCCGGGACCCTTCGCAACCAACGACGTCCACCTTTGCCAGAGAAAGGGATTCTCTTGCAAACGTTGGTGAGCGAAGTGAGCGTTTCGAAGGTGAACAACGTTTCGCAAGGGAACAACAGTTCACCTCTGAACGCTTTGAGAATTTATCCAAGTGGAACTTGAAGTTTTCGGGGAAAGGTGTGGTACTTCCGTCAATGCCTTCTTGGAAAGGGTTGATGAACTTCGCGAAGCAAGGGGGATCACCTTTACTCAACTTTACAGGTCAGTAGTGGAACTTTTTGATGGGAAGGCGCTTCTTTGGTTTAGGGCGACTCTCTTGGCAAGAGGTCGGTCTGTTCTTGGCAAGAGCTGGTGAGGGAGTTGAAACTGGAGTTTCTCCCTCCCAATTATGATGATCTTCTCCTAGAAGAGATTAGGCGGCGTACCCAGGGGAAGGAAGAATCGATAGGGGTATATGTTGCTACAATGCAGAACATGTTTGGGAGACTTTCAGAACCGATTTCGGAGATGAGAAAGCTCTCAATTCTGCAAAGAAACTTGGCACCGTTCTATCAGACGCAACTGGGCTTGGTGGATCCCAGATGTGTCAATGATTTAGTGGTGCTGGGTAGAAGATTGGAGAGGCGGCGTACCCAGGGGAAGGAAGAATCGATAGGGGTATATGTTGCTACAATGCAGAACATGTTTGGGAGACTTTCAGAACCGATTTCGGAGATGAGAAAGCTCTCAATTCTGCAAAGAAACTTGGCACCGTTCTATCAGACGCAACTGGGCTTGGTGGATCCCAGATGTGTGAATGATTTAGTGGTGCTGGGTAGAAGATTGGAGACGGTGCGGGCAAATGTCGAAACATTTGCTCCACCTCCAACAAGTCGCAACAGACATTTTCTGGAGCCAGATTTGGCATACATCAGCACTGAAGAACCAAGGGTTTCGGTTGTCACTCAAGACAACCAGCAGCGTCGGCAAATGCGTTGTTTCAACTGCGGTAATGAAGGCTATTTCGCTAATAGGTGTTCCGCTCCTAGTCGTTGTTTCGGTTGTGGTACTGTGGGGATTTCCAGAAGGGATTGCCGACGTTACTCGGGAAACGCCCAACGGACTCCCGGGTCAGCAGGACAGGAGCGCCGTCGGAATTAACTAGGTCGCCTGCTGGCGACCAGCTGGATAATTCTCGGGTTCATTTAGGCTTTACGTTGGAGGCAAACGGAAACGATAATCGGCCATTTTTAAATATCTCGGTCTACGGGATCCAGTTCGTCGGTTTGCTGGATTCGGATGCTTCACGCACTATAATTTGTAGGGACGGGTGGGAAACTTTGAAGAATTTAGGGTTAGTTTTGTTGAAGAGTAGGATTAGTTCAGTAGCTTTAGCGGACGGGGCAGGCATAGAGGTCCTGGGCGTGGTAGGGCTCCCAATTGTGGTACAAAATAAGTCGGTGTTCTTAGAGTGTTTGGTCATACCAGCTCTACCCCATGTCATGATCTTAGGAGCAGAATTTTGGGCTCTGTCGGGAATCGTCCCGGATTTAAGATCAGGCGTGTGGAATTTTTCGAGTCAACAGGTGGTTGCCTCGATCTCCGTCATTAGGGAGAAGTCCGAGTTGGACGATGCCGAAGTAAGGCAATTGGAATCGATGGAAGAACGAATCTTCAGGGAAATGTCAGAGGGCTTAGGTTGTACCCAATTTATTGCGCATAAGATTAGGACGTCGGCCGAACCGATTAAACAAAGATATTACCCTGTTTCGCCTGCGATGCAGGTTCATATCGATAAAGAACTAAAAGAGATGCTAGACGCGGGAGTTATTGAGAAATCAAACAGTCCGTGGGCATCTCCGATAGTTCTCGTTAGGAAAAACGACGATTCATTTCGGTTTTGTATAGACTTTAGGAAATTAATAAAGTTACAGCTAGGGATGCTTATCCACTACCCTATATATCAACGACCCTAGACAAACTTCGAGATGCGAAATATCTGACTTCTTTGGATATTAAGTCTGCCTATTGGTAGATTGCAATGGAGGAAGAATCGCGACCGCTCACAGACTTCACGGTGCCGAATAGGGGCCTGTTCCAGTTCAAGCGAATGCCTTTCGGCTTATACAAAGCACCGGCGACGTGGCAGAGATTTATCGACAGCGTTCTTGGTGCCGATCTCGAGCCACACGTATTTGTGTATTTAGACGATATTATAATCGTCACCAGCAATTTCCAAAAACACCTTGAGATACTGGAGGAGGTCTTTCAGCGACTTTGTGCAGCGGGATTGAAAGTAAGCAGAGAAAAATGCAACTTTTGTAGGCCTCCACTTAAATTCCTAGGTTATGTCCCTGATTGACTACACGTCGCCCCAGAAAAAGTGGAAAGCATTGTTAGGATTCCTGCACCAAAAACCGTGAAGGAAGTTAGGAGCTTTGTAGGGACAATTTCTTGGTACAGACGTTTTGGGCCAAACTTCGCCGAGTTAGTTAGACCTTTAAGAGATTCGTTACAGAAAAATAGCAGGTTTATTTGTGACAGCACCGATCCTGACGTGTTCGGATTTTCAGCGACTTTTCGTGGTGCAAATGGATGCGTCAGACTTTGGTATCAAGGCAGGGGAGAAGGTTATTTGTTATCTAAGCAGGTCACTCAATAGATGTGAAAGGAACTACTCGACTACCGAAAAGGAGTGCTCGGCTGAAAATTACAGAAAAATAGCAGGTTTATTTGTGACAGCACCGATCCTGATGTGTTCGGATTTTCAGCGACTTTTCGTGGTGCAAATGGATGCGTCAGACTTTGGTATCAAGGCAGGGGAGAAGGTTATTTGTTATCTAAGCAGGTCACTCAATAGATGTGAAAGGAACTACTCGACTACGGAAAAGGAGTGCTCGGCTGTACTATGGGCGATCGAGAAGTTGCGACCGTACATCGAAGGCATTCGGTTCACGGTCGTTACTGATCATTACTCTTTGATATGGTTGAGTAATCTTAAGGATCCGTCGGGTAGGTTAGCTCGCTGGGCTGTAAGACTTCAACAATTCGATTTTGAGATCGTCCACAGAAAGGGGAAGGAACATGTCGCCCCAGATATGTTGTCGCGGGGAGTTCTGATCGTTGCCGAGATCTCTAGCTCCGATATGGACCCTTAGGTGGTAAAGATGACTTCGGCGGTTGAGTCAAATCCACTGGCATACCCAGCGTGGAGGGTAGAAAATGGTCGTTTGTACAAGTTCATAAAAGCGAACCATATAGTAGTCCATGAGACTAATAACCAATGGAAATTGGTAGTAGGGAAAGCAGGTAGAGCGGGTGTTTTAGCTGAATGTCATGATAATCCGTTAGCAGGACATATGGGGGTTCGAAAGACTTATGCTAGAGTGGATGAAAAATACTACTGGCCAAAAATGAAAAGGGATATTACGCGTTATGTTAAAAATTTCACTGTTTGCCAACAAGTGAAGCCGGTGAATGCGAGACCGGCTGGTCTTATGAAGGAGAGAGTAGGGATTTCAAGGCCTTGGGAAATGATTTGTGTAGATCTGGTAGGCCCACTTTCGAAGGCCAGTAGGGGGTTCATTTATATTTTGACTGTGGTAGACTATTTCACAAAATTCCCCTTATTATTCGCGTTGAGATCTGCTACCGCAAAAGCAGTCTGTAAGGAGCTGGAAGACAACGTCTTCCTATTACTTGGCATTCCGTCAGTCGTGTGTGACAACGGCCCACAATTCCGAAGTAAGGAATTGAAAGCGCTTTGCCAGGCGTACGCGTCACAAATTAAATACACAGCGCCCTACCATCCGCAGGCTAATTCTGCAGAGCGCATTAACCAAATTATAAAAACAACGTTGAGATCGTATGTTTCGGAGAATCATCGCAGCTGGGACTCCCAGTTACCAAAGGTGGCGTGTACCATACGCACCGCCCAACACGGCGTTTTAGGTTTAACTCCATATTACGCGAATTTCGGGAGGGAAATGATAACGAGCGGGCGAGTATCGTCTCCCACACGTGATCACTCCAAGGGGAGAGAACCGGGCGACAATGAAGGAACAACTAATTTGAGTAGTAGAGGGGGTTCAGGTAGTCGGAGCTTAGGTTTAGTTGGGGACGACACTGGGGAGAATGATAGGTCGACAATAGAAGAAAGATTTCAGGAGCTAAGATCAGATATAGGTAGGAAGTTAGCGGCGGTAGTCAAGAAGTCCGCGAGAGCCTACAATCTCCGATCGCGGGATGTTCAATATCTCCCGAACGGGATTGTATGGCGAAGAAACTTCGCGTTATCAGAAGCAGCTAATTTTTACACCGCGAAACTTGCCCCGAAATTTATCGGACCGCTTAGAATCAAGAAACGCGTTTCTCCCTGGACCTACACTCTGACCGACGATAACGGTAGAGATCGCGGTACCTGGCACGTGAAGGACCTTAAGCCCTATCACAATGCCACCGAAGACTAGTCTAAAAGTCCCTAATAACGTAGCTCATTTCAACTTTTTTTTGCTTTAACGTTTGCTTTTATTTCTAGTCGTATTTAAGTTCTAGTCCGGCGAGTTGCCATTGATGAAAATTCTGTCCGTCGTTGTTTTGTTTACCTTAACCTTTGGAAATGGCTTGGGTTTCTCTGTAAACCAAGCACATTTCCTAGGAGGTGAGGGTGGGTTTGTCGCAGTAAAATTTACCACGACAAGAAGCACCCTTCGGTCCATTTCTTTTCACCACCCTTATCCCTCTCTTTTTCGGTTCGCGCCCCAAGGCCGTAGGAAGTGGAAGGGCAGCCATGGCCAATGGCCCACTTCGTTCGAACCAGGGGAGAGCAACCACCACAGGTGAACCCGGGGGACTCAGGACAGCCAAAGAAAGACGGACGGTCTACTGGCCTAAATAGAGAGATGGAGCCTATCCGAAGGTGAGCCGGGCGGACGGCCTGTAGACTCCCAACGGATCAGCGAGTCCAATCGGACGGACGGTCCGCAACGAACGAGTGCCACCCAACAAGGCACAACAAAAGGCAAGACGGACGGTCTGGGTGCAAAGCCAAAGCACTCCAACGCGTGTAAAAGGGTGTGGGCGGACGGCCCTTGTCATCAAACCACCCCAACAGATTATTAGATTAGATTATTAGATTTATTCATTCCATTGGAAGTTAATACAATATTTTTTACAATTTACTTAGCTATGTAATAATTAAATAAAAAGAAAAAAGAAAAACTGCTTCAAATAAGTAAATTATAAGTGTTTTTCATCGTGGAATGAATAGTTAGATACATTCTGTAGTTACTAAAAACTAGTTGCGAATGTAACGAGTCACAGTTCAACAAGATATAATTCAATTTATAAATAAAAAGAAATTGGTGTAGAGAGGGGTAGTTTGCAATGATTGATGAACGTTTGTAACTATATAATTACTTTAGATAAATTATAAATCTGCTCCAAGTCGTAGTTAAATAGCCACTGTTTAACTTTTCTGTTAAACGACAAGATATTCTGAGAACGCCTTTTCAATGGGTAATTTATTAAAGATACGCGGTGCCACAGAAGAGTAATAACTTAAGAAGAGATGAGTATTATGCGGGGGAACACAAGCAATACTCCTTACAGAGCTACGAAGACCGTAGTGGTTCGGATCATGATTTAAACAATACCCGCTTCTTAAAAAAAATATTTTTAAGACTTTATAGAAGTAAAGATGCTTTAAAGGCAATATAAAGGAATGCAAAAAAAGTGGAAAACTATGTTCATGGCGTCTTCTGTTCCAGATAATTCTGAGTAAATGCTTTTGTATTACTACCAAAGGTTGTATTTTGTTTTTATATGTACCTCCCCAACACGTCAACCCATACTGCAGTTTAGATTGGACCAGTCCATAATAAACTGTTTCCAAAAGTTTTCTAGAGCAATAAAGCCTCAAATGGTATAGTATTTTAGTAGTTTTTAGAAGGTATTTCCTTAGAGAAGTAGTATGAGAGCTCCAGTTTAAACTACTGTCGATTTCAAGACCCAGATACTTGAAGACCTGTACATTTTCAACAAGAAAACAATTCGTTGAACAGCTATTGTTAGTATAATACGTTACTTCAGAACGAGGGTTACAGCAAGTATCAGAACTTATTAATGTGTTGTTGCATTTCGAACTATGAAAAGTGAAAACTGGAAGTTGTAAGTTCAGAGCAGATATGCTAAAAGACATTATTTTCGTTTTATCGCTAACGACTAACTTATGCAAACTGAACCAATGTCGCAATATTTCTAAGTCGTAATTGATATCGGCTGTCAGATCTAAGAGGGAGTTGTTGGAATAGGAACAGCCTATGTCATCGGCAAACCCAGTAAGTTTACCTTTCATATTCAAAGTGAAAATAGAATTGATATAAACTAAAAACAATATTGGTCCCAGAACAGAGCCCTGAGGAACACCAATTTTTATATCACAGCTTTCACTAAAAGTTTCTCCTATTCTAACCATTTGTTTTCTATTAGTGAGATAGGATTCAAACCATTTGAGCATAAACCCTCTGAACCCAGCTTTGCTTAATTTATTTAGCAAGATAGTATGATCAACAGTATCAAAGGCTTTGGTAATATCGATAAAGAGAGCAGCAGTTAACTTCTTGCTGTTGACGCTATCGTATATCATGCTGCAGAAGCTTAGAAGTGCATCCTCCGTAGATCTACCGGCTCTGAATCCATACTGTTTATTGCTAAGAAAAGAAATAGTTTCAAGGTATGACACAACTCTAGTTTTGATTAATTTTTCAAAAATTTTAGAAAACACTGGAAGTAGAGAGATATGCCTATAATTATTTAACATTTTTTTATCACCTTTTTTGAAGATTGGTATAACTTCAGCTATTTTTAACGCATCAGGAAATTTACCACAAAAGATACTTTTGTTAAAGATATGAGCCAAAATATCAGCAATATTGAAAGCAATACTCTTGATAAATGCATTAGAATACGAATTGTGAGTGATGGAATTCGAGTTGTCTAATGACATAATAGTTTTATACACTTCAAAGGAAGAAATAAATTCATATGAAAAGCTTCGAACTTCAACTTCTTCTCTGTTAATACACCACGCCTTACATTGGTTAGAACCGGTGTTTATCCCTGCATCATTTATTGTTTTAGCTGCAACATTAGTAAAAAATAAGTTGAAAGTATTGGCTATTTCTGTACAATTTGTAATATCACGATTATTGTAGCATATATAAGAAGGTATCCCTGTAGGAGTGTTTCTGTTAAAAATCTCATTAACAATTCCCCATTCTTTTTTTATGTTGCCTTTTACGCTATGGAATTTGTTCATGTAAAAATTTTCTTTGCATATAGGAACTTCAACAGCAATTTCTTTAGAAATTTTATCGTAAGCATTACGAAATTGACTATTAAATGGATGCTTTTTACATTTTATTCTTAGTTTATTTTTTTCATGTATTTTATTTACCAGATAGTTAGATATCCAAGGCTTGAGTTTGCTGAATTTTTTACATTTCCTTTGCAAAGTCACCGAACATAACTCAACATGTTTGTGAAGTACATTGAAAAACAACTGAAAAGCAACATTAGGATCATTTATTTCCCATATGTTTGCCCAGCTTTCTTGTAATAAGCGAACTTTTAAATATGAGTGGTTAACGGTTCTAGAGGAACAATAAGGATTTTGTTTGTCAATACTTTGCACCTTATTCGAATGCAGGAATAAACAGATCATTGAGTGGTCAGAGATTCTGAAGTCGGCAGTGCTACTAATCAGAGACAATTTTGAGGTACAATCAAGCCTAGCGAAAATATGGTCAATGCACGTATTAGAGGGTTGTCTAGTAGGGACATTTATACATGACTCTAGTCCATTTGCACTCATAATTGATAGGTACCTCAAAACAGCTGGAGATTCGCTTAAGATATCCAGATTGATATCACCAACAAAAATAAGATTCCTAACTTTTTCGTCAGATAATAAAGACCGTAGCTCTTCAATAAATGCATCTTTACTCATACCATGAAGTCTATAGCAACCAAAAATTACAATATTTTGGGCATCAACAGTACAACTAACTTTTATCATGTCCGAACATCTAAGGTCAATGTTATCACATCCCGAAACAGATTTACTGAACTTGTTATTAAGTGAGATAAAAACAGATCGAAGTTTTTTCTTAAACTACGAATATTCTGATGCAGTATAAAAAAATTATTGATTTGTTGCTCGCAATGAAAAACACTTGTACAAAATTCGTTATCAAATCGGCAAAATGGAGTAATTAGGTCGTTATTAGGATCATCAAAGAGATTGTTGTGAACGAACATGATAAACAGAAAGGAATTTACAATGTTAAATTATTTAAATCATCAAATGAACAAATTTGTATAACTTCTTCTTTTCTTATCAAAACAATCCCATTACTAACCCATACAAAAGCAATTTTTTTTTCACGTTGAAGTTCCTTTGCTTTCTTGAACATCGTTCTATTGAAGTTCGTGAGACTCTCATTGATGAAAATTGGTTTGTTTACATTTCCATCGCCATCGCCAAACATACGCGAATTTAATTTCACCTTCTTCTTCTTGGTTAAAATGCTCCGCTTCAGCTCCAGTGATCTTAGCTTCACACAAACAATACCAAGCGTCTTCATACGTGCTGTTGAAACAGGTTTGGTGTTGGAGTTGCTTCCCGTAGATATGCTTTTGGTGGATTTGACATTGCACAATTTAATGTCATCAGGCGTTATGTTTATATTCAGTCCCTCTTGCAAAATCTTGACAGTACTGCTAAGCGCATTAGCACTATCTACATTTGGTATGCCGATGATGTCAATGCACTTATTCAACGGTTTCTGCTGCAGAACATTCACAGTGTGCTGAAGTTTGTTGACCTTATCCAGCAGTGTTTTGTTTTCATTTTTGAGTACATAGATTTCTTCCAAAGCATTGCGGTTCATTTGTTGGAGAGAGATGATCTCTTTATATAACACATCCAGTGTGATGGTAGCAGGAAGGTTGATTTGTGCATGTAGGCCCAGTCACTTGTTTGAATATTTACACAGTTTTGATGGAAATAAACTTTACAATTTTCACACTGAATTTTTGAGCAGAGACGGTCAACTTTTAATCCACATTTACAAGGCATTGTAATGTCAAAGCCCGCACTCTTGAGATAAATGAAAACTCTAACAATCAATAAATACAGAACGCAAATAATTGTAAACCAATCGTCACCAAGGATTGAACTGAACGCATTTCATAACGCCCTAGAGGCACACATTAGCAATTATGGAGCACGGGCGGACGGCCCAGAGTAAATAAGCTCCAACGAAAATTGCAAAAGAGCTACCACCAAAACGGTAGGGAGTCAGGTTCGATGAGGGAAGGGGAGACGATCCCTTCTGTCCAACTCCACCATGGGGAGCACCGGAGGAGCAGCAGAGGAGTGCGGGCGGACGGCCGAAACATTGCGCACACTCATATTACCCAAAAGCTGAATTGCGTGACACTTTACGCACCACCGGCCCCAACTGTCAAATGGGGTCAGAACAAAGCGTGGACACACACCACCGGACCCAGCCGTCATACGCCAAATTTGGCCAATGAACGAACACGAGTGGCCGTCAAGGGGACACCGTCCCAACAAATAATCCATAAAGTAAGGCCGAGAGTCCAACATAAATATATTTTTTTACATGTAAGGTATGACACGCTACCAAAGCGTAAGTTACGCGTTGTTGTTTACTAGACTTGGTTCCTTGCCCTCCTCTCGTAGCTGGGGTATGACTCATCACGTTGGGTGAACAAAGGTTAATCGTCCTCGTCCGAATGTTTCGGGGTTTTTCTCCACATCTTGGCCTCCACTTAGTGGGTGGGTGGTTACAAATTTAACTTCGTCCAGTGGGGACATTAACGCGTAGCTAACTTTTCAGGGAAATTTCCTTAGCGCTTAGTTTTCATAAATCGGGTAAGCCAATCAGAATGGATTGGAAAGGTTGTTCCAGGTTGGTCAGAGAATTCACTGCAACCGGACTTTCCAGTTGCGGTGAATGGTAATATAAGAGCGAGTGGAAGTTGATAGTGAAGGGGTAACGGAGAGCATTGGCACACCACTGCAAAAATTGCTTTGGAGTAGCTGGAAAGTGCCGCCCGTTGGTTCGCTAGTTTGAATGTGTGGGTAGTGTAATATATGGCGGACAACCACCCACACAGAGGGGGAAGTCCATGGCACGCCATACGTGAGATTCCACTGCCAATGTATGTATGTGAGTGTGAATGTCCAACTTTGACCGACTTTGAACAAAGGAACCTGGAAACCACTTCTTGGTTGACCAGCGAATTAGCCAGTCGAAGTTTTGGTAGTCGAGGAAATTTTTGTGAAAAGTTTTGGTAGTTGAAAAAAAAAGAAAAAAAAAAGGTGGAAATAAGTTTTAAAGAAAAAAAAAGAGAACAAAAAAAGTACAGGACGATTAAAGGACGAGTGGAACATAAAGTGAGGAGGGGGAGAAGGGAACAAGAAGGATAAGTAGAGTGGAATAAATCTTTTTTTTTGAATTGCAAAATTTTGGTTTGTTTGGGTTTTGTTTTCGAGAATTCCCGAGAAAAGACGGGACATGCGACCCCAGTGAATCTTTTTCCATTGCTTTAATTTCGGGATAAGTGATAGCGGGTCACCCCAACGGTCTGTGTAAAGAACTTGTGTTGTACCGCAAATCATCAATTCGAAGAGGCTTCGCCTAAAATAAAAGACCGTACTCCAACGGAGAATTATAACGTGTTAAAACTGTCGTTTCAATTTACATTTTTTTTCTTTCGATTTTCAGTTTTCTTCGTTTGCATTCGGATAATTTGTGACTTCAAGGTTTCACAATTCCCAAAAAAAAAAAAATTTTCTGTCGAAACAAATTTTTCTTATACCTTTGCCTAAGTCTTCTATTGAACGAACCCACACCTTCCACTCAGCTGCCGGGAATTAGCAAGATCTTTGCATTCGTTGCATCTGATCTGTGGAGTGTGACAATCGGCTTTGACTTTCTGGCGGTGGCGGCCGCTATATCTTCCTATTTACTTTTCGTTTATTCCCCCGGTAATTGTTTTCTTGTGTAGTTTGTTTCGCGTTTCTTTCTGTTTTTTTAATAATTTAAGGTGCAACAATGTATCGCATATCAGAGAATCATTTGTTTTTTATTTATTTATATAAGATATAGACCTCAAAAGACCACTCTCACATACAATGTGCCGTTGGATTTCAAGGGCATGGGCATGGTCCCAGATACTGGACTCGCTGGAGGGTCTGGTCATTTGGCTGACGCTGCAGCTTGGGTGCCATGGGATGGACGATGGATAAAAAATGTATAATCCATAGCAACCATACATTTAACATATCATGCAAAAACAAAAAATAAAACAAACATGACGACACAAACCAAAACGAATTCAACGACAACAACAATCAACCCCCATTCAAAACTCACATCTTCCCTCTCACTCTTACGCTGAATTGCCAGTCTCAATCGACCTAGCTCCTACTTAGAGCATTTAAAAAATCCAAATCACAATTAACTGATAACTAACATGACGACAGCTCCATGAATCACAAACACACACACCGCTCACTGACGCATCTCAACAGAATCCCCCTCAACACACACACTAATCACACCTTATGAAACAAACCAAAACCAAAAAATTAAACAAAGACACTAAACTGATTACTAATATGACGACACTCAATTTCATTTAAAACTCATATCTGACCACGGACACAACAAAGCAAAAACAAAAAATAAAACAAACACATGCGCCAACCACACAACAAAGTAACAAGAAAAAATAAAACAAACATGACGACACAAACCAAACCGAATGCAACGACAACAACAATCAACCCCCATTTAAAACTCACATCTTCCCTCTCACTCTAACTCAGAATTCCCAGTCTCAATCCAACTAACTTCTACTCATAAAGGGACTCAATTTCTGGAAGAAACACAAGACAAATTAGAGCAACTTAAAGCAAATACCAAAGCTGCCAAACAGTTTTTAAAACATTACCCATTATCTTAGAAAATTTGCGGAGTAGAAAATCTACACATTTAAAGTATGTAGAAATGGAAGTAATAGATCCCGCTGCGGACAACCCAAATAGTATACCGTCATGTAGCGAACTTCCCCAGGAAACACTTAACTCTATCACTGACATTACCAAAAAACATACAGTTGTTGTAAATATTAAACAGCATACATATTTAAATTTAAATGTATTTAAATAAAAACATAAGGAAAGGCTACAGTCCGCTTGGGGCGAACAGTATGATACCCTATCCTTATCCCTATGTACCCGAAAGAAAAAAAGCATTAGGAAGATGATGGATAGAATTTTATTTTATTCTATGAAATTTAAAGGAAAAATTTTTTTTTCGATTTCTATGAAAATTTTTAAAGAAAACAGCATTTTAGTGAAAAACGCCCACAAAAAGTAGGCGTGGCAAAAAACTTTATATGTCAAATTTATAAAGGTAGGCAGTACCTACATATCTTGTGAAGGTTTTACAACTTTATCTCTCTAACTTAAGCCTTAAAATGGTTTTTTCTAAATTGTGGGCGTGGCAGTGGGCGGATTTAAAAACTTTTAACACTTTACCATTTCGGGACCCTAGGGAGTATATGCTCCAAATTTCAGACTCCTAGCATAACTTTAAAGGCCTCAAAAGTTGATACGGACGGACGGACGGACATTGCTAAATAGTCTTAGGATTTGGTCCTGATCATAAATATATATACTTTTATGGGTCTACGACGAATATTAAGGGGTGTTACAAACTATGTGTCAAAATTAATATACCCTTAGGATAGGGTATAAAAAAATATTTACTTAAATATCAAAAAATATATTTTAAAATTATAGTAATATTAAAAAAAATGTATAAAAATAAAACTGTAGATATAAATACAAACATAATTATCTTATAACAAAAATGAACACGTCTCCAAACATTATTAAACGTTATCGTATTGAAATCAAAAGAGGAGTAAGTTAGGCATTACAAATAAATAAATTTAAGAAAAAAAAAATAATAATAAAATGATATCTTAAAAAATCAGTATCAAATTAAATAAAAATGTTTTTATATATTACTCATTACTTAATCAATGCAATACAAAAAATTATTCAATAAAAATTTAATACAAATGTTATTAAAAATTGAAGAAAATGCGAAGTATAATATTAAAATAAGTACTTAAGTTATGATTGCTAAATTATAATTGTAACAAAAAAACATAAAAAAATAGGAACTAGATATAAAAAACAAAACTTTTTAAAGTGTTATGTTCTGCCTTCCAATTTGTACCGAATATTTGTTATACGAGTGTTATGCCTCTTCGAAGAATAATCCTTTTTTATTAAGAAAATATGCTTACTTTCACTCTTATATTTCCCATATTTACTCATATCCAAAGCACTTGTCTTTAGAGAAATAAGATATTAGTTGTCAAAGCAAAATGAACACGTGTTTAATAAATCCAAGTTATATTCATGGCCTATGAAATGGTACCAACATTTCTGGAATGAAATGTCCTTGTTTTTATTTTACTCGTAAAATATATACTGGTTTATTAATAAAAAAATCGGTTAATAAAACCAGAAGTTATCCAACAGAGAAAAAATATTTTTTTTTGTTCCGTTCGCTGGAAGGAAAAATCATTGAAAGACACTTAAGCCCATGCCGCGTAGCATGCCACCCGGGTACTGTTGTTATAGGCGCCTGCCTGACGAAATGCGCATACTCCGAGCGGAGCAACGAAATTTTGATGCCAATTCATAGGCCATTTTCGAAATTTTGGATGCATGCCACGGCCAAACGGTAAGAGAGTGCCAACATTTTTTTGCTTAGGACATAAAATGGAACTGGAATACAAAATTTGAGCGATTTCGGAGATGGTGCAGTCTTGTAATTTTACCTATTATTGTTATTAATTTTCTTTTACGGTATATTTATTTTTCGTTTTATTATTTTTTTGTTGTTGTTTTAATTGTGAGAAATGTGCCTGTGTAGTGTGATAGTGTAATATAAGTATTCAAATATTGAAAAAAAAGGAAAATATTACAGGGATGTTTTTTTTTTAATTGAATTTAACTTATTTTATTGCTCGGTAGTGAACAGATTTTGGTGATCGGTCACATGTTCACCGTTCTGTGTCTTCAATGTTACCACGCTATAAGTTTGTCTACTCCTGGGTGATGTTGTATTACTCGGGCCATAATCGATTGTGTTTGACTCCGGTACACCTTAAATGGTTTCTCCAATAATAAAGTGTGCTAGAATTAGAAAAATCATCTGGATTGTTGCTTATTTGACAAAGTGGCCGTGAATTCAGACACGGCTCGATTTGAGCCAAGCGGGTATACAGCTCCTCAAAGGTGAGTGCTGAATTTCCGGTAACGCGGTTAAGGTGGTGTTTCACCGACTTAACACTGGCTTCCCAGAGACCTCCGAAATAAAATTCCATTCAATCCCGTCGCTTGCCAGAGTTTCTGTTACCTGTTTCTTGCCTAAAGCTGCTGCTTTTCGTAGGATTTTCCAGTTCTTTAGGCGCTACCACGAAGACTTACCGCAGTCACTGCAGATCTCCTTGCAGACTCCAGTTCAAGATGTATAGCCTTGGTGGCCAAGCAGACCAATATTACGATCATCTGTTGCGTTCCTCGATGGAAGGTTTTTTTGTGTGCGTCACGTATAATGAGTTGGTTAAAATGATGAATTGGCTTTAAAATTATTGGATGTCGTTGTTCATAACATAGGTCAGCGTTTTGTAGTCGACCTCCTATCAACAAAAGAATTTAATGACTTTTTTTTTTTTTTGTTATAATGTACGCGCACTAAAGGGACTTTGGATACCCTTATAATGATGTGACACAGTGCGGGCATTAGGGAAATGAAGGATAAGAGAAAGGGAGAAACCGATGCACGTTGGTTTTAAATGTTTGTAAATTATAACGCAAAGGAAAAACAGAGCGTGGTAGAGCATTCCACATTCGTATTGTACGGTTGAGAAAGGAATCTTTATATTTCACAGTACGTCCGAAAACAGGCTTAAGGGTAAACTGATGTGCATTCCTAGCATGGCGAGTATTGCGGTTGAATTGCTGTAGGGGTGGAATGCAACTGGCTATTTCATTTGAGCACTTGTGGTGGAAATACCGATAAAACAATGACAGGCAGGAGACATTACGACGATGACTAAGAGAGTCAAGTGATTTCGCAATGTCTCGATCGCCAATAAGTTTTACCGCTCGTTTTTGGATCCTGTCAAGTAGCTCCAAATATGTTATTGGTGCACCAGACCAGATTTTTTTTTTTTTTGCCCGAGGGTAGGTGAAAATCTTCCAAAGACACTATGAGGATAGCAAGCGCGTGCTCATAGTAGTGTCAGATTTTTACTGACTAAAAACACCACCCTTCTATAGAATGTTAGATACTGCAACTTATCAAGCAATTTTTCTATCGCGAAATATAAAAAAATTGACAGGTTACTTTCCACTGAAAGATCCTGCATGTTCCGCAATTAGGACGCGGTTAATCCTTATCTTGCCAAGTCGAAAGGTTTCGTTCTTTGTAGTCGGCGCAATAAATTATTCTCATCCAAAATGTGTCGGACTGTATTATTGATATGTCCGATTAGTCGGTTTCTATGCTTTCGCGCGGTGCTTCTAGTTTCAGCTTCGATTGTAGGAATTCCGAGATCCCTGTGGATATCGTCGTTTCCAATAGACCACGGAGCGTGGACAATTTCTCTAATCACTCTATTTATTTTGAAAAGTTTGTAAAATATTGGCATTTGTTTTCTTGGTACAACCCCAAAGTTGTATACCGTAGGTCCACACCGGCTTTAGCTCTTGCTTATATAAAAGCAGTTTGTTCTCGGTACTGAGCTGGGAATGTTTTCCGAGTAACCAGTACATTTCTCTATATTTAATATCGAGTTCTTTACGCTTCATTTTCACGTGCGAATTCCAGTTAAGCTTTATGTCGAGTGTCATTCCCAAGTATTTGGCCTCGTTTGCAAAGGGTATTCGGGCCATGTTTAAAAAATTGGCAAATCATTAGTTTTCGTATACGTGAAATTCACGTGAACAGATTTAGTTTCGTTGAGGGCGATCCGCCAGTCCCTCGTCCATTCATTTACTTTATTCAGTGCGGTTTGCAGTTTTGCAGTCGTTTCTTCGATAGTATTACCGACTGCAAGGATAGCGGTGTCGTCGGCGAACGTAGCGAGAGTAGTGCAATCTTCTCTTGGTATATCGCGAGTATATAACAGATAGAGAAGCGGCCCAAGGACGCTTCCTTGCGGTACGCCAGCCGAAATTTCTTTAAGCTCCGAGTATTCGCTTCCATGCCTAACACGGAAGAGTCAATTCCCGAGATATGATTCTTAATATCATATAGCCGAACGGGGAGAACTTGTCGTAATTTAAATTTTAAGCCGTCGTGCCACACCTTATCAAAGGCTTGTGAGACGTCAAGGAATACGCTTGAGCATATCTTTTTTTCCTCAAATGCTTTCTCGATTACGTCAGTAATTCTATGCACTTGGTCAATTGTCGAATGCTTGGTTCTGAACCCAAACTGGTGGTCAGGGATGAGATTATTATCTTCTATAACCGGTTATAGACGCCTTAGTAATATCCTCTCGAAAACTTTGGATATGACTGGGAGAAGCGAAATTGGTCTATACGATTTTACTTCCTTTGGCGGTTTTCCTGGTTTTAAAACCATAATGAGCTTTGAGAACTTCTCCGGTGATCAAATCATAACCAGAAGCTTTCTTAGGTTTTAGAGATTCGATTTCACGTTTTAGTTCCCTTAGTGTTGTATTCCTTTCACAAATAATTAAAATGTGCTTTATGTTGCGGAGCGCGGCTCTGTTGCCATTTTTTATGCGCCTTCCGTTTTTCGTTGACCAATTGTTTTATTTCGGGCGGATATCGTAAACCGTATTTGGCCGGCGTTTTCCTTGGGTTAGACGTATTATTCCAGGAGGCGAGCTGAACGACCTCAACGAAGCGATCAACTTCAGCTTCAAGTTCATAAGGTGTCGTAGGTGGAACGCTCAGTTCAACATTCTCTTCAATTTCGTTCCTAAAGCCTTCCCAGTTAGTTGTTTTACCAGTTAATCTCGCTGGCTCTAGGTTGTTGACTAGTTTTACACTCAATGTTAAAGTAACCGGTGAATGATCAGATGACAGATCAAAGCTCTCTTCAACTTTAATGTGGTTGGTAGATATTCCTTTCACGACGAAAAAATCTATCAGATCAGGTATTTTTGAGGTATCAGTTGGCCAGTAGGTCGGTTTGCCCGTCGAGTGGAAATCACAACTGTACTCCATACCTGCCCCATTGAGCACTCTGCCTTTTCGCGAGATGTATCTAGAACCCCAGAACGTGTGTTTCGCATTAAAATCGCCGCCAATAATGAAATTTGGTTTGAGCGATTTAAGCAAGTTAGTATAATCACTTTTTTCAAGCGCGGAGCGTGGTGGAGAGTAGATAGATGAAATTCTAAGAGTATGCTGATTGTTTTTTACTCGAATCGTGCATAGTTGCATAGTTTCAAGCTCTATCTTCAAGTCTTCGTATTGTTCAATACAGTCTTTAATAAACAATGATGATCCACCTCTCGCGTTTCCCGATGGGTGACAAGCGTGGAAATCATTATAGCCTTTTATTTTCAAAATTGATCGCTCTTTTACGTGGGTTTCAGAAATCAAGCAAATGTCAATATCTTTTTCGCGCATGAATACTTCCAATTCGTCCAGTTTTTGCAAAAGTCCTTTTGCATTCCAAGTACATATTTTTAACATGGGTTTTTCATTTATATTACATTTGAAGTACGCGTTTTCCTTGAATTATTTTCGAGCTTAACCAACCGATCGAGAATAATTTTATTTATTTTGCTTTGTTCTTCAAGTTTCTCGAGAATAACTGAGAAAACATGAGAAACAGGGTCTGGCGAAGTTTCAACTTTTTTTGGTTTTTCGAATGCCGCGGCCTGAGCGTAGGTCTGCACTCTGGCTGTCCGAAGGCCATTATTCGATGGCTTTCCTGACGGTAATTTTTGAATAGAGTTTCTTTTGACAGCAGAGGTCAAGGGCTCTACTGCTGTTTCTCTTTCTTTGATATTTTTACGTTCAGGAACCGGAGGTTTTAGATTGCCTACTTTCTCCTGAGAGGTCTTACGCTTTGTCTTAGTTAGCGGTTTCGATTTAGCATTTTGGGGCTTAAGGAGCACATCTCTCCGTTTTTGAAGCTCCTTAGCTACTTCACAGCCTCTATAATTTGCCGGGTGCTTTCCCTTGCAATTAGCACAGGTAGGGGAGGATTGTTTGTTTACTCCACAGTCTTAGGAGAGGTGATTTCCGGCGCATTTTACACATCGCGGATCTTTTTGGCAATACATTTGTGTATGATTAAATCCTTGGCAACGTTTGCACTGTGGAATTATTCTTACATTTCTACGCATGGGTTCGATTTTTACCACGATATTCAATATTGTTTTAATTCGGTAGATATCTTCGATACTATCTGACCTATCGAATGTAAGCATAACGAGTGGATATGAGCGTTGTACTCAAGTTTAGGGCGAATAAACGCCTTGTAGATTCTAGCCAGATCAGAAGGGGTGAAATATTTCTTGCATCGCTTAAGGAAGCCTAGACATTTCGCAGCGTTCTTGGCGACATCAAATATATGGTCATTCCAACGAAGGTTGTCATTAACACACATACCGAGAATGGAAAGTCGTTCGGTTTCAGCGATGCAAGTGCCATTCATAGATAATGGCAGAGAATAAGGGGTTCGCTTCAATGACAGCAGACAGCATTGCGTTTTGGAAGCATTAAATTCCACTCTGTTGGTTTTACCCCATTTAAGAATGCTGTCAAGATCGGAATTCAATGAGCTTAACATACGTTGCCGTTCCAGTTCAACGCCCGAAGATAAGGGGCGTTGCCCAGGAAACGAATATGTAAGGCTGAGGGTACTGTCATCAGCAAAGGAATGGATTGGATTAGAAATGACAGACAGGAGGTCATTAATAAAAATGAGAAAGAGAGTCGGAGACAAAACAGAGCCTTGAGGGACACCAGCATTTATTTGGTGAGTTGCAGACTTGAAACCATCCAAAACAACTTGTATTGAACGGTCCGAAAGGTAATTTCTAATCCATTGAAGAAGGGTAACATCGATCCCAAATGCACGCATTTTCGACAAGAGAGCTTGATGCCAAACTCTGTCAAATGCCACCATGGTGAAAAGATTGGTTCCACTTTTCGGTTAGATATGTCATCAAATCACCAGTGGACCCTTTGCTGCGAAAACCGTACTGCCGGTCATTAAGAGTTTTCGGGATTCGAGATATTTCATAAGCTGACGGTGTATCAGCGTTTCCATGACCTTGGAAAGAAATGGACTTTAAACCATTTATTGACATATTTTCCATAGAGTCCGATGTTTCCGCATAGAACATGTTACGTTGGGCAACCCGAACTACTACTTTTAAGCTGTATCAATTTCTAGTGGTGAAAAAATATCTGATTTTCGGTCCAGTGCGGGTTTTCGTAAATTGTAAACGAATCTTAAAATATATGCTAAAATCCGCAGCAACTTCTGAGAGCTCGAATGTCGATTGATTAATATCTCAATTGCATTGGGTTGTGCTATGACGCAATGTGTTCGAATTGTGCGGCATTCCTTGTCGGTCGCTATATTTCGCGGTTAATTTGGCATTATGAACTCCCATTTCGACGTCAGGAATTCTGTACCATTCCTTCAGAGATTGTTTGCATTTAGATCGAAAGGAAGAAGTCCACGCGATGCCAAATCAGCTGGGTTTTGTGACGTTGGAACGTGTCTCCAACTACTACAGTTTGTGGATCGCTGGATTTCTAAAATGTGAATGCTCACGAAGGTTTTCCATCCGGATGGGGGTGCCATGATCCACGCCAATGTCATACTTTAAGAAGAACATCGAAGGCCACATTTTGAAATGAAAAGGCCGATGGGATATCATTTTATTCCCAAGGAACTAATATGATCCGTGGATTCAAACGGTAACGAAAACCCTAACTCCTGCTGATCCAGTGGGATGGCTACCAATAATTCCTGCGAGTTGTTCGTTCATTTTCTCAGGTTAAACCTGCGGTGGCTAGCAGCTGCCGGACGTCATCCCTCTTTTGTAGGGCTTCTTCCAAAGTATCAGGTCTAGAAATCAAATCGTCCACGTACATATCCTCTCGCACGGGCTTCGCACCCACAGGAAAGCGCGCATTTTCGTCATCTGCCACCTTATTTAGAGTCCGAATTGCCAGATACGGTGCACTTGCTGTACCGAACGTCACGGTGTTTCCATTTAATGAGAGGCAATTTGTTGGCCGGGAGAAGCGCAGTCAGGGATTTGTACACAAAGGCCCGTGCAGTGGTCTCAAATGTGGAGTGTAGAGACCCGAACGAAATGTCACCATACCGATGACATGCTCCACTGCTGACCTTTCCCAGTCCTGATACTTCAAAAAATGTACTCGTGGCACAAAGAATAAGTAATTGCACTGCTGTTTAGATGATGAATGTGGCTTCTGTACCTGGTTTGATCAAGGCTATTAGGTTGCAATATCTACCATTCGATGATTTTACCTTCACCAAGGCCGTAGCTAGTAAGATTTGTGTGTTTTTGTTGTGTTGTGCGAGATGGTTTTGAACTGCTGCACTGGTAGTTGGTTGTTCCTGCTGAACCGTGTGAAAGGTCGAAGCACCAGAGTTTAAAGTCGGTGTTTGGTAGGACTGAGTTTGAACATTTGGATTTTGGTTTGAGTTAAAAGAGTATGGTATTGTGAAGTGTTGTTTAGATGAAGGTGCAGGGTTCGGGTTAGAAGAATTTACTATGGGGTGAACGTGTGACTCCGACGGAGGGGAAGGGTTAACATGGTGGCTGTTTGTGAGTGGAAGACTATGAAGCAATAAGTGCTGTCTCTGCTGGCAGAAATAGCAACGTGCTTGACTTGGGCAGTGTTGTGTTTTATGACTATATGCCACACGTTGCTACAAACTCCAATTTTAGTTCTACAACGTTCCACGTTCCATTTTAACAAATCGATTGCATGTTCAAATTGGATGTTGTCCCTTACCACACACGCCACAGCTAAACTGTCCCCCTTTATTGTTTTGTCTAACATGAAACGAATTTCTTGTTGCAGGTGTCTTTTGGTTCGAAACCTTGGAAAATGACTGACTCGCCTTGGGTTTTTGCTACTCAACAACTTCCATTCTTGAATCCATTTTGAAGCTCCTAGCCATTCTTCCCACAACTGTTGTGTGCATGGTGGGAGTTTTTGGAAAATGGTGTATATGACAATTAAATCCCATGTCTTTACAGGAACCCCTAGAATGCAAACACTCTGTGGAAGCTTGTGTAGCCATGATTTGGTAGCTGTTTCTATAACTTACCATGCAAATGATAATTGGGAAACCTTTGTCGCTGCATCGGCTTATTTCCCCTATGACTCTCTAACCCCTCCTCCACCATAGGCTGTTGTAGAGCTCGTAGAGTTTTGTGAATCCAAAAGTTTAGGTCTTATCTTGTGCTGTGATGCTAATGCTCAGAACACTGTTTGGGGCAGCAGCAAACGCAACATAAGGGGAGGTCGACTCTTGGACTTCATTTTATCGTCTGATATTACCGTCAACAATGTAGGTCATCAACCTACCTTTGTTACAGCCAGAAGACAGCAAGTAATTGATTCTACCCTGTCAAAGAGGCATTCGAAGTCTATCATAAATTGGAAGGTATTGCCAGATAGCACCTTATCAGATCACAGATACATCGAATTACAAATCTACTGCGAACTTTCACCATCGCAAGAGAGGAGAAATCCGAGGAAAACGAACTGGCCACGGCTTAGAGAGGAGCTTGCCAACTCTGTCAAAGTTCCACTCAAACTTAGATCAAGACAGGTCTGCTCAGGATCTGAACAACGTCCTCACCCGCTGCTTTGAACTTTCGTGCCCTGTTTCTAAACCGCCACCCCGCCACAGAAAATCGGTACCCTGGTGGAACTCCCAACTGCAGTGTCTTCGTAAAGAAACTAGGAAGCTGCTAAATCTGTCTTTAAAAACCAACTTAGTGGAAGACTGGAATCTTTATCGAACGAAGCAAAAAGTTCTTAAGAGACTTATTCGCAAGTCGAAAAATGACTCCTACAAAAAGTTTTGTGAAGAGGTCGAATCTCTAAGTGCAACTAGTAGGCTTGTTAAAGTTCTCCATAGGAACAGACCAAGTAAACTGGGTTTAAGTCAAGGTTTAAGTCAGGTTTTGCCAATGTTAAAAATAATTTTCACCGCTAGCTTGGCCTTGACCTATATACCTTCCCCATGGCGTATGGTTAAAGTGGTTTTCATACGAAAAATTGGTAAGTCTGACTACACTCTAGCCAAAAGCTTTAGACCCATAAGTCTGACTGAAAGACCGGTTGAGCTGCATGTGCGCAAAGTTACTCTGCGATCACATCCTCTCTCTGAGATGCAACATGCTTATCAGCGCGGGAAAACCTTGTTGGTAGGGTTGATAGTGCTCTTGACCGGAAGGAGTACGCGTTGGGCATTTACGTCGATATTGAGGGTGCTTTTGATAATGCGACCTTTGACAGTATGTGAAACTCAGCCAGACGGCATGGTGTAGATGAAACTTTGGTGTTGTGGATTATAGCAATGCTAACGTACAAGACGTTGGTAGCGGATGCAGATTGTGGCAAGTGCGTCATAACAGGGGTAAATAGGGACTGCCCTCAAGGTGGTGTTCTGTCTCCCCTCCTATGGTGTATGGTGGTAGACTCTTTGCCTACGGCTCTCAATTTTCCTGGAAACTACACTTAAGCTTATGCGGATGATGTCGCTGTTTGTTTATAGTTTTACTTTGCCTAAACAAATCTTCGAGAATCGCTAGTCTACCATTTTTAATATTTTTTGTCCTTTTCCCTCAGCAGTTGAATTAAAATTAGTGCAATCCTTTTTTATAATCGATAATGAATTTTTTAGCAGCTTAATTTCTTTAACAGTGCTCATAATGCATTTATATATATGGCTACCGGCTAATAATATTAACGCGTTAAGGCTATATATACATATATATATATACTATATATATATATTGGGATTAAAAGGGCTTATTCAACTCACTTACGCCAACTTTGCTGAGCTGCACTTTAGAATTTCTGTTTCGCGCCGTGAGAATTCCGTTTGCACAAAAAACTCACAGTAAAATGTCTATGATATGATTTAAGATTCCAAAAAATTAATTTATTATTCTTATTTTTTATTTGAATTTATGTTATTATAAATATTTGTACAATGTATCACACCCAATGTCACTTTTTTTTATTTAATTTTATGTAATTTGGTTCGAATGGACCAAATGTTCCTGCTATGTACCCAGTTATTCTGTAAATTATCTTCCCGTTGGGGCTGTAAATGTTAAAAACGGATCAAAAGGAAAAACGATAATATTCTTTAAAACGTAATAATACTTTATATTCTTTGCAGTGTAGAGAATTAGACATATAAAGTTTGACTAACTTAGTGTTAATTCACAGTAACTTATTTCATATTATTTATCTTTACCAAATTACTTTATATTAAATAAGTTAAATTGTTTTCAAAACACCTACTTATTTTACTGAATGTAGTATAGTTATATATCCGTTAGCTGTAAGTGACTTGTAGATTAATTTATTAAATAAATAAATAAACAAATACCCTGTTTTGCTTTTAACGTTTGGTCTTTTAGACACACACCTACCATCAGTGTTGCACCGAGTATTGATCACAGCACCATCAGCATCCATTACCAGTGCACGGGCAACACCAACTATAGATGCACTTTCTCTACTCATACTCGAGGGGGATTCCACTGCAACCACTTTTCGTCCATCAATACTACTAGTGGAGGAGACACAGGAGCTTCGGGAGGGTTATTAAATTATCTCTTAATGAGCTTGGGTGGCTTCTTCTTTCAGTATTACTCACGGCATATATAGGTGTATCACAGTTGTGCCTTGTTCTTGCGGAATATCTGGAGTTTAGATTAAAAATAAAATCGAGCACAGAATTCTTCCTTGTTGAATTCCTGTTGCGATTTCTTGAATTCGGAATATGAAGGTCAATTTACGCTTATGTTTTAATCAAAAGCCTAATTTGTATAGGAGAGTATCAAACATTCAATAGCTATCTCTTTTTCATACTAAGTTTTCCGTTTCCCTCTTATTTTGTTTCATTTTGGATTTAAATCAAGTTTTAGACACACCTATTATTTCCCATTGCTTAAATTGAATTGAAATCCTTAATTTAATTTAGAACCCTAAAATATTAATGTAAAAATTAAAACGTAATATATTTGATATTAGTGTAAATAAAGTTTCATAATTTTTAAGCCACTAAAATAAAAAAACAAACAACAAGTTTTTCACTGTGCCTATAAAAACTTAATAAGAGTAGTCTCAACGCAGCATTGATTAGATAAACGAGCATGATTATTGCGTTCCTAGGCAACTTTTTAAGGACCTGCCCGTAATTAAATCGTACCCTTGAGCCTTGTTTATTTAATTATACCCTATCCTAAGGGTATATTAATTTTGACTCATAGTTGGTAACACCCCTTAATATTCGTCATAGACCCCTAAAAGGGTATATATTTATGATCAGGACCAAAACCTAAGACTGTTTAGCAATGTCCGTCCGTCCGTCCGTCACCAATTTATAGGCCTTTAAATTAAAGCTAAAAAGCTGAAATTTAGAACATATACTCCCTAGGGTCCCGAAATGGTAGAGTGTAAAATTTTGTTTGATACGCCCACTGCCACGCCCACAATTTATAAAAAACAGTTTTAAAGCTAAAGTTAGAGAGATAGAGGGTTGTAATCTTTACAAGATATGTAGGTACTGCCCACCTTTACAAGTTTGTCATATAGAGTTTTTTGCCACGCCTACATTTTGTGGGCGTATTTCACTAAGATGCTGTTTTATTCGAAATTTTTTAGAGAAACCGAAAAAAAATGTTTAACAGGATATTTAGCCAATATTGTTTCCTATATATCGCCTATACCAAGTTGTTGGCCACGCCCACTTTTTGGGGGCGTTTTTTTTTCAAAAAATATGTTTTTTTTTTATAAAATTTATAGAATGAAATAAAATTGTACCCATCATCTTCTTAACGCTTTTTTCTTTGCGTCATAAGGGATATGGATAGGGTATCATACTGTTCGCCCCACGCGGACTGTAGCCTTTCCTTATGTTTATACCCAATCCTAAGGGTATATTAATTTTGACTCATAGTTTGTAACACCCCTTAATATTCGTCATAGACCCACAAAAGTATATATATTTATGATCAGGACCAAAATCCAAGACTATTTAGCAATGTCCGTCCGTCCGTCCATCCGTCCGTCACCAATTTATAGGTCTTTAAATTAAAGGCAGAAAGCTGAAATTTGGGACATATGCTCCCTAGGGTCCCAAAATGGTAAAGTGTTTTTTTTGATACGCCTACTGCCACGCCCACAATTTAGAAAAAACAGTTTTAAAGCTGAAGTTAGAGAGATAGAGTGTTGTAATCTTTACACGATATGTAGGTACTGCCCACCTTTACAAGTTTGTCATATAAAGTTTTTTGCCACGCCTACTTTTTGTGGGCGTTTTTCACTAAAATGCTGTTTTCTTCGAAAATTTTCATAGAAAGCGGAAAAAAATGTTTTACAAGATATTTAGCCAATATTTTTTCCAATATATCGCCTACAACAAGTTGTTGGCCACGCCCACTTTTTGGGGGCGTTTTTTAAATATTTTTTTTTTTTGTAAATTTAATAGAATGAAATAAAATGCTATCCATCATATTCTAAATGCTTTTTTTTCCGGCATATAGGGATATGGGCCCCAAGCGGACTGTAGCCTTTTCTTATGTTTTTTTTTGTATTTCACACTACAATTCAGCCAGCGATACAGTTTTTATTTCAAAATTGTCAGATATCCCGGCTAAGACCAAGTTTTTAATTAGCTTTTGACCGTCAAAGGGCTTAAATTTTTCTTCTAATTGCTCGGCAAATAAATCGGCTTTTCTTTGTCTCCTTTCGCCCATTGCTCTCTTATCCGCAGTGAGACCTTCAAGACATGAAGAGACTTCGCGATCTTTAAAGCATAGATTACTTAATGGTGTTTTATGCTGCGGAGCGTGAAATTGTTGCCAATTTTTACGCGCTCTTATTTTCTGTTTTACTATGGTTATTTTCCGAGAATATTTTATTGGAGAAGGAGTATTAGACCAGGCATAGCTTTGTATAACTCCGATTAATTGATCGAATCCGTCTTCAAGTTCATATGGTGTTTAAAGAGATACGTGCAGATCGATTTTATTTGCGTAGTCGTTTCTAAAAGAGTCCCAGTTAATTTTTAATCTAGTAAGTCTGAATAGAGAGTCCTTTTCACGTAGCCAGACGGCTAATAGTCAGAATGACTGATGAGTGGTCAGAGGAGATATCTAAACTTTCCTCAACTTTAACAGAGGTGCCAGACACACCCTTTGCGATATAAAAATTTATATGGTCTGGAGTTTTCGACGAATCCGGAGGCCAATACGTTGCTTTAGGTCGAGAAAAAGGCTAGCCAGAATTCCATACCGGCTTCGTATAGGATGTTTTGATGTAATATATCCAGAACCCCAAAAGGTGTGTTTTGCATTATAATCGCCACATATAACGAAATTTGGACCAAATGAGCCAAAGATACTTCTAAAATCATTTTTTACTCGCTTTTCCCTTTGAGGTATATAGACCAAATATCATAAGTTTTGCGCTACATTTTCACGCGAAACCTAATTATTTCCATATTATCAAGCTAAATTTTTGTACTTAGTCCATATGTCTTTGGCCGAGTATTTGACGACTTTCTGTGGATGTTTGCACAATTCCTTAGCCCTTGTCCCAGAATTCGTCGAATTCTCTTAACGAGATCATTCTATCGGGGTTGTTTGGCCATTGCGTACACCTTTTTCCGTCGTTCAGTTATTTTAGCGACGCGTAAAGATATTTCTTTGAGTACATCACGCCTGTTTTGCAACTCCTTAGCTAATTCGCAGCCGCGATTGTTCGCCGGGTGATTTCCTTTGCAAGTTAGGCAAGTTCGCAAATCGTTTCTATTTAGGCCGCACTATTTCGATAAGTGTTTACCACCACCCTTTTTACGCAACGCAGTTTTTGTTTTTGGCAATACGCCGTAGTGTAATTCTAACCTTGGCAACGCGTACACTGAGAGACGAGTCGAGTCCTTTGTACACCATTCTTGTAGCATTGTATTTTCTCAGCATTAAGCTTTTAAGATAGTGCGTACTTTTCCACCCATAATTATTCATGTATGTTGCTTTGAATTCGGATTTTAAAACTTCTTTAACAAAACTATATAATGTTTTATAATCCGCCATTCCGACAAACTTTATTAAAGGCGGAAGTTATTCCCTACCGTGAGTCTTTTTCTCGTGTATATAATTTTGTTTTCATAAAGGTTTTTTAAGCTTTTCATCTTCAATGATCTCGATTACTGAGACCCGGCGAACAATCATTATTCATGTATGATTGTTCGCCGGGTGATTTCCTTTGCAAGTTAGGCAAGTTCGCAAATCGTTTCTATTTAGGCCGCACTATTTCGATAAATGTTTACCACCACCCATTTTACGCAACGCAGTTTTTGTTTTTGGCAATACGCCGTAGTGTAATTCTAACCTTGGCAACGCGTACACTGAGAGACGAGTCGAGTCCTTTGTACACCATTCGTGTAGCATTGTATTTTCTCAGCATTAGCTTTTAAGATAGTGCGTACTTTTCCCCCCATAATTATTCATGTATGTTGCTTTGAATTCGGATTTTAAAACTTCTTTAACAAAACTATATAATGTTTTATAATCCGCCATTCCGACAAACTTTATTAAAGGCGGAAGTTATTCCCTACCATGAGTCTTTTTCTCGTGTATATAATTTTGTTTTCATAAAGGTTTTTTAAGCTTTTCATCTTCACTGATCTCGATTACTGAGACCCGGCGAACAATCATTATTCATGTATGATTGTTCGCCGGGTGATTTCCTTTGCAATTTAGGCAAGTTCGCAAATCGTTTCTATTTAGGCCGCACTATTTCGATAAGTGTTTACCACCACCCTTTTTAAGCAACGCAGTTTTTGTTTTAGCAATACGCCGTAGTGTAATTCTAACCTTGGCAACGCGTACACTGAGAGACGAGTCGAGTCCTTTGTACACCATTCGTGTAGCATTGTATTTTCTCAGTATTAAGCTTTGAAGATAGTGCGTACTTTTCCACCCATAATTATTCATGTATGTTGCTTTGAATTCGGATTTTAAAACTTCTTTAACAAAACTATATAATGTTTTATAATCCGCCATTCCGACAAACTTTATTAAAGGCGAAAGTTATTCCGTACCATGAGTCTTTTTCTCGTGTATATAATTTTGTTTTCGTAAAGGTTTTTTAAGCTTTTCATCTTCAATGATCTCGATTACTGGTGAGAAACCGACTTTTCGTGTGTTGTTTGGTCGCCTCCTTGTATTTGGATCTGTTTTGCGCGCTAGCTCTTCTTCGCCTGTGAAGTGATCTGGACGAACTGTGCTAATTGTTTAAACTTAAGACTCTTTTTTTGAGCTGAGATTCCTTTAACGCTTTGTTCTCGGCAGCGCAGGGATATAAGTCCCAACTTTTTATGTTGGGACTTATGTCCTACTTGAATGGGATGTATGGTATTATTTCCACATCAACATAGAAATATGCAGTGACGGTACATCATAGAGACAATTTAGGCACTATCTACCCAAAGAAAATAAAACCTCAAAGCTTATGATATATAAACTTAGAGACAAATTTGTTGAAGACCCAAATCGCATTTCACTCTTGCCTACACTCATCTTTTCTCTGTGATCTCTTATTTTCAGATTATTAAAATTATAAACCTGTTTCAAGGAAATGTATTGACATTGAATCAACTATAGGTAGACAAAATCCAGTATATCTACTTCTCCTAAGCAATAAGTATAGAGCCACTCTGGTAACTTATTGAGTCCTCAACAAGTTCTTCCAGAGAGAATAGTAGAATCTAAAGATTCAGCTCTTATTTTTGCATGTAAAAGGGCGAGAAATTAATCTACATACATATTCTGTATATCCCTAGTGTTGGTTTAGCTTGAGTTGCATAAGGTTTGTATTAATGCAAATTAATTTAGCATTATTCATGCTGCTAGCCAGTTCTTTGTTTCTTTTAAATTAATATAAATTGAATTCTTTTACTGGAGTTTGGTTGGTTGAGAGAGTTGTGCTGTCGCTGTAGTTTACAGTTTATGTATACAGATTTTACACACTTATCCTTTCCACTTTTAATTTGTAGTGCATCTTTGCAGGTCTCCTGGGCGGTAGTTATACTCAAACAAATTAAAGCGAAACCCCAATACTCTGCCATTATCCATGGATGACACTTGCATCGCTGAAACCGAAAGGCTTTCCATCCTCGGCATGTGCGTTAACGACAAACTTCGTTGGAATGACATCATATTGGACATAGCTTCATATTTCATCCCTTCTGATCTGTCTAGAATTTTTAAGGCGTTTATTCGCCCGAAACTGGAGTACAACGCTCACACAGGTACAGGTGCACTTCTTAGTCACCGTCGCAATGTCTCATGCCTCTCATTATTTTATCGTTACATCCATCATAAGTGCTATAACGAAACAGCCAGTTGCAATTCACCCCTTTAACAATTCAACCGCAATACTCGTCGTGTTAGGAATGCACATCAGTTTACCCTTAAGCCTATATTCGGACGTACTGTCAAATATAAGGATTCCTTTCTTAACCGTACAGTACGAATGTGGAATGCTGTGCTACGTTCTGTTTCTCCCTTACATTAGAGTTTATAGACATTTAAAACCAACGTGCATCAATATCTCCCTTTCCCTAATGCCCGCACTGTGTTACTTCATTATAAGGGTGTACAAAGTCCCTTTAGTGCTCGTTTGTTATAAAAAAACAACCTAAGTGGCAAATCGGCCTGGTCACCTGACTGTATTGCACATCCAAGGAACGTTTCACAAGATCTAATATGTGCTTACGCTCCTAGCGATGATGCTGAAGACCCACTCAAGAAAGAGTTTCATAACCACATCGAGGAACCCTGCGGACCATGTCCGGAGTAGCACGTCAAAATTGTACACGCTAAAAAAAACAATTTTGGTGGATTAGTCGGTCAGCACAGGCTGCACAAAATGGCAACTAACGCTCGGTTTCCAAAGCAATGAATCTACAAAGCAACCTGGCGCTCTCCAGATAGTCGAACTGCCAATCAAATAGAACACGTGCTAATTGGTGAATGAATGAGAACGAGTATCGGAACAACAGCAAGCATGTAGCTGAGACCACCGCAGGTTACCAACCACTAGAAAAAAAGAATTCATTGTATGATTTTGAGTGCGTCCACCGCAAAATGGTGACAGAACGTGCACATTTACAAGCTCTGCAGCGCAGAACATGAGCAGACAGATAAGAGTATCGAGCCAGGAGAAGGGAGGAAAAGAAAACCCTTCGTAGAAAGAAGAAGGCATGCATAGTCTCCTAGTGGAAGAAACTATGCCTGATGTATTGCAAGAACTATCGAGCCATATCCCTGCTTAATGTCGCATCCAATATCCTATCCAACGTAAGGCAAGGAGACGCGCTATCAAGTGAGTTCTGTAATTTTATTCTGAAACAGATAGTACGCAGGGCGCGCTTGGTCTGAATTATTGGAAGTTGTGTGTCCAGAACCGTTGAGAATAGAAGGTAGCAGTTTCTTAGGCAGAGATTCTCACGTGTCGGGAGCCCGTTAGTATGTTAGCTTAAATTTAAAGGCCTAAAAATTGGTGCTGAATTGTAATGGACAGATTTCCGAATTAGCTTTACTTCTTTTCTTTTTTTACCTTTCTTTTTTTCGAAGGCCGAGGGTCAAGTGGATGCCCAGAACTATTAAATTAGATAAGGTGTAATTTCACATGTAAAGACGTACATATTTACTTTCTTTCTTGGTTGATGTGGGCAGTCTAGCTCACCACACCATCATCTCTTTCAGATGCATGCGAGCTGAAGCTGACACCCACCCACACCCACACATTGGGAGGAAATTGTGTTTTCTTCACCTGCTCTGGGTTCGGAAAAGAGATACATATAAGCACATACATATGTGTGTGTGTTTATATAATGCAACCAATTCTAACAAAGAGAGTACCGATTTTGAATTATTCCGATGTCGCTCATAGGTTTTAGAAAGAGGTGATGGTACGACAGAGCAAGGAGGGTCATGCTTCTAATGTAATTATTTTTTTCTGTCGGTTTCGAAAAATCCGCTCGACCATTTGACAATTGGCGTTCGGTGGTTGCCTTGCCATCGTTGGCTCAAGAAAACAAAAAGGGCGATTACTGAATTCGTTCGTGCATTCTGTTTAATATTACCTACATAAGTCTAAATTAAATCCCATCCCGCTAGAACAAATCCCCGCGTCATAGTTTGATAAAATACGCAAGAGCCGCTGGTCAAACATGCCGTGTGGACACATGCTTTCAGTGATACCGCGTGATTCGATCCCAAAGTCTAAGCGTACGACATAGATGTCGCAGTTGAAAAGTTCACTACGCCTATATCAAGAGAGATCTCTCGTACATACATTTCACGGGATCCACTTAAAGAAAGAACAATAAATCAAAGCAAATGCGGTGCTATTCCTGTTTTTTCCAACGTGCACGACACAAGAACGACTTACAGCCCTCCTGTGTGAACCAAGCTCCCAACTCACCCTAATAAAAGGTTTCCAAGTCCTTTGACTAATCCTGTGAAGGTAACCTAACCACCTATCCAATCAATAGAAGAGACAAAAAACAAATCAAACAAAAAAAAGTGTGCATAATTTCAACCAGACAATAGTTAATAAAAACAAAAGAGAGAAAAAAAACTACATCAAATTTCTACGATCCCCGAATAAGTCAAGTGTTCCTGTCCTTGACCCCACTCACCGGCTAACTATCAACAACCTCTAAACCCAGACGCGAATTCATCGGCCAGTTAGTGTTTAATTTAAGATTAGTTTTTCTGCATTCCTTTTTTTTTCCTATTGATTGTTGGTTATGTAGTTATGATACAGTATAAGTAAGTGTCAAAGAGTGAAAACGGGTATTTATTTTTTTCGATTGTCTGCTTATACTTTCTCTCCCATAACAGGATAAAAATTTAAAAATACATCATGCAGTTAATAATCATTTAATTGATTTGATTAAATACCTATTTTTTTCTACTTTACGCTTTAAAATTAAAAATATCTATATAAATTATCTTAATATTTGATAAACTCTACCTAAATTAGAATTTTTTCTTATATATCTGTAAATTTTAAAATTTAGTGTCTCATTTCAAGGACTGAGTTGTGGTTCTTCGTAGAGAGAGTATAAGTCATTCTTTTCTCTTGGGTGCAAGTTCATTTTTTTACTTGCACATGGTTGGTGGGTACAGACCGTACATTTCCGCTGCGAGGAAGACCATCTGATCCTCATTTGGTAATTCTATCCGGTTTTAGGCTCCTTTTATTTTGCCCCTTTTTGTATTTATTTTGCATGCAACATTTTGTGTTATGGTAATAAGTTTGTTCACTCGGTTTGAAGAACCTCCCCATCGACGAGCTTAAGCTGAGACCAGCAAGAAATGCACCCCGCATTCAAGTACCGAACCATTTTCCTTTCCGTTTCCTCCTCCGTTCCTCTTTCCATACCTTGATCCCTTTTCCCCAAGTTTTTACCCCCGTCTCTTGAGTCCTATTTACTCTTCTTTATCCTCATCAATACTACCTCCATTACAAAATGGACGGCCATAGCTAAATCAACTAAGATGTTGATGCTGATTATCAATATATAGGTACAAATTTAGTAGCCTACGAGAAATATTAAGGGGAGTTACAAGCTCTGTGTCAAAAATAATATAGCCTTATGATATACTTTTTGGGCGCGCTTTTCAAATATAAGTGGTATTTATTTGCATAATATTGAGAACTTATTCTTCCTAACTTTTGACTTATACAACGTTTTTGGCCACACCCATATTGCTGCGGTTTTCCACAAATGGTGCTTTATTACGAATTGCTCATAGCAAACGAAATAAAATGTCATCAATCGTGTTTTCGATGCCTCTTTCATGAGGAGGAATATGGATAGAGAATCATATGGTTCGCTCTAAGCGGATTGTTCCCTTTCCAAATCATCCATCATATTCTTAACGCTTTTTTCACTCGGGCATATAGAGATATGGTTAGTATATCATACTGTTCGCCCCAAGCGGACTGAAGACTTAAAGACGAAATAAAACGTCACCTAATATTTTTTAACGACATTTCGTGGGGGCATATATAATGTTCTTGCTAACCTGTCTGTAGCCTTTCCTTATGTTTTCCTTATGTTTTCCTACAAAATCATTCTGTTTTATCTTTAACGGTGAAAATTAAAAATAAATACAATTACCTTCAGTGTAGTTTTTCTGTTTGTTAATTTTTATATCATGCATTTAAAATAGAGGCAAATTAATTTATTAAAGAGTTGCAGATAATTAACATTTCTAATTTTTTTCTTAGTAAGCAAAAGGCCTAAAATGAGTACTGCGAAACAATAATGAAAATTTTTGCAACGCTTTTGCCCCTTGGCTGACCATTCATAAATACAGTCATGCTCAGTTCCAGTTCAATATCCTGGGGACCTTCGAGTGTTCGCATAAGGCTAAGTTCCACCTGGTGGTCACGCTTGGCCGTCCTTTCAAAATAAAAAATATATTTAAAGTGCTATTAAGAATTTTGCTCAATATGAATTACGAAAGTAAATACAAAATAACAAACAAGGTTAATAACTTTAAATGTTCTTACGAAAAGTGGTTTTCTGATGCCTTCTCAATGTTAGGTGTCGCTTGTATTCTCGAAACTTTCAAATCAAAGTCAATATTCTCATACCAAGTTGGGCCGCGTAGAGTAAAAAGAATCCTGCCCTCGGGCAGAATGGGAAGCTTTGAGACCAAAGTTATAAAGTTGTACGTGTACGATGAGGCTTTAGAGAAGCACTCATCACCTTCGCATAAGTTGTTGGCCATCCTACAACGACTAGGATACAATATATATTTTAAGAGTTTTTTTAATTGATTCTAGGTTGTTTTTACTTACTTTTTCTGTTCAACGTCATTTATGTAGCCATAAGGACAGCGTATTGTCGTGCAACGATAACTGCCTCGAATGTTGGTGCAGATGTCATGTCGCCCAGTACAAAAGTTACCCGTTTCGCATTCGTCGATATCGCGACAAGCCTTCTTATCCAGCGATAATTCATAGCCACGTGGGCAGCTGCATTCGTAAGAACCAGGTACATTAACACAGATACCCATGCACAGCTTATAGGACTTGTGGATCTCACACTCATCCATGTCATTGCATGTTCGGTTGTCTGAGCTGAGTTCATACCCGGGATTGCATGTGCAACGGTAGCCACCCCAATAGTTGATACACTTCTGTTGGCAAAGTCCTGGTATCTCTTGACACTCATCGACATCGATACAAACCTTTTCATTTGAAAGCTGCTTTTTAAATCCAGACTTGCACTCACAGTAAAAAGATCCAATTGTGTTCATGCAATTAGCGTTAGATGGACAAACTTGATGTTTTTTATGCTCGCACTCGTTGATATCTACACAGCGATTAGATGTGTTCAGCTTGTGACCAAAGGGGCAAGAACAAACGAATCCACCGTTGCGATTTTGACAAATTTGATTGTGAACGCAATTGTGCTCATCAGTTGCACATTCATCGATATCTGAAGAAAAACCGCATTGATATTTGACTTTGCTAATAATAAAGAGCACTTGCACCAACTCATTTTTGACAACAATAGCTTTTCTGTTAATTAACTTATAGAGCGATAAATAAATCAAAAGAGTTGGCATAAATGGGACTAACTGACTGACCAATACACGCTGTTCCATCTGAGTTTGATTTGTAACCGCCACTGCACTGCATTAAATTCTGACAGCGATAGGACCCATTCGTATTAACACACCGCTGATGTGTATCACAGGTTGATGGAACTAGGCATTCGTTAATATCTTTGGAACGTTTTAACTTAATTACAAAAAAAAAATACAATTAGTTTAAAAAAAAAAAAATACCAGAACACGCCCCCAAATAGTTTTTATAAAATCCTGTTCCACACAAAACTTCTGAATCTGTGTATGAATTTTGCATATAATTTGGTAACGGTCTATATTGAGTACTGTATGTTTGTGATGCATATTTTGGGTTATTTTCTTGGTTATAGGTATACACCGGTATATTCCGAACTGGATCCACTTGCCTACCGAAAATGGGAGATCCATCTGTAGTACTTGGAACTGGCACTGGGGGTTTTGTTGTGGTAGTTGTTGTTGACGTTCGTTTCCGATCACAACGGAATGAACCCTTAGTGTTTCGACATTCGTAGTCGCTAGTACAAGTATCAGTTTTAAGAAGACATTCGTCATCATCGTCACAGTTCCCTGTTGTATAAAAAAACAGATACGAAATTAACATATTTTTGGTAATTTGTTAAAACTTTACTATTAAATAATTCCGATTTGTAATGGTCACTTCACTCAAATATTTGTTAACGTATTAAGTATATGTCATTTACATATGTATTTCTAAGAATAAGCCAACTAAAAAATATAAATGCTAACTATTTGTATATTTTTTAGTAATAGCATTACAAACTTGGAATTCTTTATAGCGTTAAGAACATGATTTCTTTCAATAAAATTTACATAAAAGCTTCCTTATCTGAATTTAAAGGCCTAAAAGTTGCGTACGGATGGACAGACATTTGCTAAATAGTCTTAGATTTTGGTTCTGATCATAAATATATCTTTTAGAGGGTGTACGATAAATATCAATGGGTGTTACAAACCATATGTCAAAACTAATATACCCTTAGGATATGGTATAAGTAGCCGCAAAAAATATATGATTTTAATTTTAACAACTTCGTATTTATTTTGTGACTAACTTTTTGCTCCATCATAAACATTTACATTAAAATAGCTATAAAAGTTGAATTACGTAAACTCAACACTTCGCAGCACTTTCCATTTCCAAACACATCCGCCCTGACCAGCTGTTTTTGTTGCCATTTGGTAATTTTGCAAAACTCCCCGCGCTAATATCATATTTTTGACACACCAACGCCATGTTTCTCGTTCACACGTATTTACAGATAGGAAAATTGAGCGACGATTTTGCAAATAGGGGAATGCAAAGTTGACTATCTGGTTAATGGTCTACATGCTCGCAAAGTGCAATGTTTTTTATAGAGCTGATTCTTTCAATTGAAGAGTGAATAGTTTGGGAGTGATTACTCTGGGCTCGGAGGGTTATGAGGTCACCCTTAGCTATGCAACTAGGTTGTAGTTTCAGAATATCATATCCTTCAAGTGCCAGTAGTGTTGTCTTATCATTGCACACTATCAATGATGTTGTGGATGTTACAGCGAAGATACATTTATTAGTATGTTGGTATTTCCTCCATATTGGGTTATTGCGTATAATATTCATTTGACATAATGAGACGTTTCTGATCTTATTTAAAATGTATATTTCGCATTGGCTCATTGTTCCTCCTCGATGGTAAATCGGATGCATTTGCGTACAAAGATACCTTGTTCTTTCTTTGACAGTGCAAGTCGATAACTCCTGTTCCGTGAGCGGGTAGTACTGGACAGTGGACATGGTGAGGAATAACTGCATGAAATGGTTTTTCGAGTACAATTGTTTTGTTTAATACTGCTGAAATTAGAATGATTCTTTATAATTCTAAATTTTCCGAACTTATCAGTGGAATTCTTATTCTAAAGATCACGTGGTTATTTGTGATCCGGCCGGCTGTAACTAGAATTTAGTAAGATACTACGACAACTAGAGAATGTTGTCTGTGGCTTAACCCTCCTTGATGAATGTCAGATATAGCATGAGTTATTGCTGATTGTATGCGTTGAATATTTCGAAGAAGTAATGTTGTAAACAAACACCATGACGAAAAGAGTTGCTGATTTTTGAGTCTGATGCTCCTGTGTTATTTTTAATCCTATTGATCACTTCATTTATTTTTTTGGAAGTGAAGGATGCTGTTGATCTAAAGTTTCTTGATTGTATTTAATTATGTTGATGGTGTTCTATTATGTTCTATTATTTAAGTGTGTTTTTTTAAAGATATAAAAGGTTAACTGCATTGGTTTGTATGTTGTCGATTGTTCTAGATATCTATTCAGCATATTAATAATCTAGAACTGTGAATTAGCTATTTGCCATGTTTACAATTAAATTGAATTCCCCTCTTTTGGATCGTTCGATGTTTGTTTTAACAAATGTACTGCTGTCTGCATATACTTCCTGATATATATGGTAGATGCGATCGAATACGTATATGACAGATTGAATATGAATTATGTCGTCTTTGAATCCAGATTTATGTAGAAGTTTGATCATCATTTTTGGAGCTTGGTCGAGTTCGAGGCTGTCGAGACAAGTGCTTTGCTTGATAGCTCTACTGGCATCGCACTGTTTTTTGTATGATATAATACGTACTGTTCTTTGAAAGGAGGTTTTGTGATTAATCGTGTTCAAAAGTCTTCCGATTATGCTCAACATTTGCTTCTTTTTCCGTCTGTGGCCTTCTTGAATTTAGGTGGCCATATATTTACTATACTTTCGTCAAAATGCAAGAATCGACGATGCCCTTGCAAACTTGTTGGTGAAAGTCCTCTTGACAAAATGTCTGCGGATTTTTCCTTAGAACATACATGTCGCTATTGCTGTGGATTAGTTAATTGTTGCATGGCTGCCACCCGTTGAAACGAAGGTCGGAAGAGTAGCTGACGATTTCAGAATCCGTCCATAGAAATACATCCTTATTTTAAGTCGTCAGGTCAGTTTGGAGGCGCGACATCAACAGGGCCGCAAGATTAGCTGAACTAGAGTTATATCTAGGGATTGTTGTTTGAGATGCCAGTTTGTTTTCTTTATGTAGCTACCCCCGATTTGGCGCAGAGTGATGGACTATAATCTTACTTTGAATAGTAACGGCTGCTTCATATGCCTTTTCAGGGAATATGTGATATTGCACGCTTTTAAGGATTATATTAGGAAAGACATGCCTTGGTGTCTTAATGTCATGTAGTGCCTTCAGGTCTTCTCGGTATTTTAGCCATGTTATTTGTATATCATGTGGTATTGCGGCGTGCAGTGGCTTATTGGTTAAGTGCGTTGGACCACTAAGCGAGAGGTAGCCGTTTCAAATCCCGACCTGTACAACCTGAAAGTTGTTATTCGCTGCTCCACCTCTTGCGAACGTCTGACAAACATCCAAGAGTAAGAAATGTCCTGAGAAGACTCTCAAAACAAATTGCCGTTCGGAATCGGCATTAAACTGTAGATCCCACCATTCGTGTCAAAAGTATAACTTCAAACACAATGGCTGGAGAAGCTAGGCTTTAGGTCCTGTATTGGCCGTTTACGCCTAATATTTATTTATTTTTTTATTGCGGCATTCCAGTCAAGTCTTAGTTTCGATAGTTGTTCCAGGAATAGTTTCGCAGTTACTACTATAGGAGCCATAATTCCCAATCGATTAAACAGGTGGACAATGTCATGGCAAGCACTTCTTTTTGCTATCCCTGATCGATCACTCCAAGAAGTTTTTATACAGAATGTCTCCGATTTTGGGACCCAGGTCATTCCAACAGTTTTTCTAAAGTACAGTTTTGTTTCTCTAACACTGAGCACCGTTTTCTGAGCTTAACTCCTGCAGATGTCAGAAGTGTTTGTTGTTCTGATTGCATTATATGGACTGTTGGTAAATTACCGGACCCTGTCATTAGCGTAGAAGTCTCTTGATAGAACCCTTGATCCTAAATTGTTGCTGATATTCTTCTGCCAGTGTTTTAAGACATTTGATTGCAATATATGGTGCTGACCTTCTTCCACATGTTACAGTTTTGAGCCTATAGCATTTCTCCACCAGATGAGTTGGTAGTTTCTGTCGTTTTCATGTATGAGTATTTGCCGGTACATTTTCTCCACGTCGGCGGTGAAGACAAACCTAGGCCAATGGAATCGAACTAAACTAGAGCAAACACCATCTTGAATGGTTGGACCGGTTGCTTATATGTCGTTTAATGATAGGTTGGTGTTCGTCTTTGCAGATAAATCGAAGACAACCCTAAGATCCTTCGTGACACAATGATGTGGTAAAAAATAGAAGGGGCTTTCCAATTGCTTAGCAACGTTAGCAGCTTTCGCATTTTTGACCTTCCCGGCTACTGTTCAGAACTGTATTTTGTAGGATGGGTTATGAAACTGCTATCTTGATTAGACTGACTGATAATATGGAGTGAAATATTTCAGCTCCAATTAAATTGGGCCTGGAATTTTGAATTCGATCTGCTTGATATGCATGCTATATTCCATGTGGATGTGTTAAAAAGCTTTCCAGGTTGATAAGATGTTATTTTTGGTATAATAATGAAGTACCAAATTGCCTCCCGATGCGTGCACAAGCATTTTTTATATGATCCGCGGCCGATACAATAAGGAAATAAAAGCTTACCGCGCGTACTGATTGGCAAACCTAAAGCAGCGTACTTGTACGTAGCGTGTACGTGATCTAGTGTTTATAAAATAAAAAGTGCATTGTGTTATGGCAATCCCTCCAGTCCCACTCGCACTCGTTTGCTGCTGCCTTGCTTGACTATAGCAATATATATTGTCGTATGTTTTTGCGTGTACTTGCTATTATTGGGTAAGGCATCTTCTAGGGCATAACACCTGCAGTGATTTGTTTTGGAAAGCTGACGTTGGATCTATACGGTACGTCTTAGCTTAGTCAGCATCTGAGTTTAGTCTATTGTGTTTGTTTTCTGTTATGTGTAGGAATTTTAGAGTCGACGTGAGCAATATTCGTGGGTTATTGTCATTATTCTTTTTACATCGCGGCCTCGCCGTTTATGTATATACGTAGTGATGTAGCCTATCAGCTTCTACCTCAATACGGCTAATGTTCCAATCCGGAATTTAATTTTATTTGGCTAAAATTCCATGTCTGTAGCCCTAACCAGGACAGGCATTCAACTTATAATGAGTTTGATGCACTGTCTCAGTCCTTAACTTAACCAGAATTGTGATCCTTTATCCTCGTACTGAAATCGTCATTGCGAGCGATTTCGATATATACAATTCAAGTTGGCTTCGGCATTCTGGACAGACAACATCCGAAGGAAGGTATATTGAGATCTTTTCTGAGGAGATTAATTTGACCCAGATTGTAAATGAGCTGGCACGGATACTGGACATTAGCGGTCCAAACGCCAACACTCTGGATTTATTTCCTACCTCTCATCCTTATAAATGCACTTTTAATGTACTATAGGTTCGTCAGACCATTGTATCATATCGGCAAATTTCTCGTACTCCAGCCATACAGTTAAATAACAAGCTCCTAAAACAACCGTTTGGCAATACGAGAAAGCCAATTGGGAAGCTTTAAACGGTTTCCGTTGATGGACTGATAGGCCTTGAAACCCTTAAGAAACTAGGTGCAACCATAGATCTGCCCAACAAAATATTAATAACAAATCGTACTTCCCATCCCTTATTGTTTAAACAGGAACTAATTTCCAAAATATAAACCATTCCGGCAGCAAAATTACCCGTCGATTTCAAAGACGGTGATATTTATATAACCGACCAAAAATTAATAATAATTTGGAAATACGTGAAGGAATTTATAATTCCAAGGATTGGTACTGCAATCTCGAAATTAACAATACCTCAAATGCAGAGCAATCCTTTTTTATAGAACAACCTATTCCCGTACAAAATGTTCAAAACAATTTCATAGAATTCAACCATATTATCATCTGCCCATATGACGAGTTTTTTTTTTTTTTTTTTTTATAATGCACCCGCACTAAAGGGACTTTGGATACCCTTATAATGAAGTGACACAGTGCGGGCATTAGGGAAATGAAGGATAAGAGAAAGGGAGAAACCGATGCACGTTGGTTTTAAATGTTTGTAAATTATAATGCAAAGGAAAAACAGAGCGTGGTAGAGCATTCCACATTCGTATTGTACGGTTGAGAAAGGAATCTTTATATTTCACAGTACGTCCGAAAACAGGCTTAACTGTAAACTGATGTGCATTCCTAGCAAGGCGAGTATTGCGGTTGAATTGCTGTAGGGGTGGAATGCAACTGGCTATTTCATTTGAGCACTTGTGGTGGAAATACCGATAAAACAATGACAGGCAGGAGACATTACGACGATGACTAAGAGAGTCAAGTGATTTCGCAATGTCTCGATCGCCAATAAGTTTTACCGCACGTTTTTGGATCCTGTCAAGTAGCTCAAAATATGTTTTTGGTGCACCAGACCAGATATGAGCGTTGTACTCAAGTTTAGGGCGAATAAACGCCTTGTAGATTCTAGCCAGATCAGAAGGGGTGAAATATTTCTTGCATCGCTTAAGGAAGCCTAGACATTTCGCAGCGTTCTTGGCGACATCAAATATATGGTCATTCCAACGAAGGTTGTCATTAACACACATGCCGAGAATGGAAAGTCGTTCGGTTTCAGCGATGCAAGTGCCATTCATAGATAATGGCAGAGAATAAGGGGTTCGCTTCAATGACAGCAGACAGCATTGCGTTTTGGAAGCATTAAATTCCACTCTGTTGGTTTTACCCCATTTAAGAATGCTGTCAAGATCGGAATTCAATGAGCTTAACATACGTTGCCGTTCCAGTTCAACGCCCGAAGATAAGGGGCGTTGCCCAGAAAACGAATATGTAAAGCTGAGGGTACTGCCATTAGCAAAGGAATGGATTGGATTAGAAGTGACAGACAGGAGGTCATTGATAAACATGAGAAAGAGAGTCGGAGACAAAACAGAGCCTTGAGGGACACCAGCATTTATTTGGTGAGTTGCAGACTTGAAACCGTCCAAAACAACTTGTATTGAACGGTCCGAAAGGTAATTTCTAATCCATTGAAGAAGGGTAACATCGATCCCAAATGCACGCATTTTCGACAAGAGAGCTTGATGCCAAACTCTGTCAAATGCCTTTGAAATATCAAGCGCAACGACCTTGCTTTCACCACCATGGTGAATAGATTGGTTCCACTTTTCGGTTAGATATGTCATCAAATCACCAGTGGACCTGTTGCTGCGAAAACCGTACTGGCGGTCATTAAGAAGTTTTCGGGATTCGAGATGTTTCATAAGCTGACGGTTTATCAGCGTTTCCATGACCTTGGAAAGAAGGGACGTAAGTGCAATTGGTCGGTAAGAGGAGGGAGAGGAAGATTCGCCTTTTTTGGGGACGGGCTGGACAAATGCTGTTTTTCATCTTCTCGGAAAGAGCCCTGAAGAATAGGACAGATAGAAAAGCTAACGCAGTGGTTTTGCCAGCGTGGAAGAACACCTCTTCAGAACTATAGGGGAAATACCATCTGGACCAGCGGATTTATGTATGCTGAGATCTTGAAGAACTCTTGCCACTGTACGAGTGCGAAAATGAATGGGTCCCATAGAAAATTCTACGCGCTCGAGTACAGGGGGAGATAAACCACAATCTGGCAGCGTTGAGCTAGCTGCAAAATGAGCAGCAAGCAGATTGGCTTTATCCGAAGAGCTGACAGCTGGGATGTCATTGCAAATGAGTGTCGGGATAGATGACGAGGCCGAATTTTTAATATTCTTGACAAACGCCCAAAAGGTTTTACTACCGGAGGGACTTTGTAGTATTTTTTGCCTCAACTTTTGGTCGTAGGAGAATTTGACACGATTAATGTGGGCATTGCAGTCATTTCTGGCTCGTTTTTTCGGTTTTCCTCAGTTGGGTTGGCCTTAAATGACCGAAAAGTTACCTCTTTAGCCCTGATAGCTTCTTTACAGCTCAAGTCACACCACGCGTTTTCCTTAGGTCTGATACACTTTATCCTGTTTGGGATAAAGCGTTTCATACCCAGATGAATTAAATTTGTAATCATATCGGCAGCGGCATCCACGTCGTTGTTGAGGAAGCACAACGACCAGTTAAAACTCCTAAAGAAACCGTTTAATGCTTCCCAATTGGCTTTCTCGTATTGCCATACGGTTCTTTTAGGAGCTTGTTCTTTAACTGTGTGGCTGGAGTACGAGAAATTCGCCGATATGATACAATGGTCTGACGAACCTAGAGGCGATAATACATTTAAAGTGTATTTATCAGGGTGAGAGGTAAGAAACAAGTCCAGAGTGTTGGCGTTTTGACCGCTAATGTCCCGTATCCGTGTCGGCTCATTTACAATCTGGGTTAAATTATTAACCTCAGCAAAGATCTCAACATACCTTCCTTCGGGTGTTGTCTGTCCAGAATGTCGAAGCCAACTTGAATTGTGTATATTGAAATCGCCCGCAATGACGATTTCAGTACGAGGATAATGGGTAACAATTCTGGTGATGGAATCAGACAGTGCATCAAACTCATTATAAGTTGAATGCCTGTCCTGGTTAGGGCTTCTGTACATAAAACAGTAGTGAATTAATTGCCTACGGTCATGAAATTTTAGCCAAATAAAATTAAATTACGGATTGGAACATTGGCCATATTGAGGTAGAAGTTGGTAGGCTACATCACTACGTATATAAACGGCGATACCACGATGGGAAAAGAATAATGGCACCAAGCTATATCCAGGCAGACTAAACTCCGTTAAATCGGAATCAATGCTGACCTGTGTTTCACTTAGTGCCAAAACAGCTGGTTTATTGTGAATCGCATGGGCGTACAATAAAAAAAAATTCGATCTCAAACCACGAATATTACTCACGTCCACTCTAAAATTCCTACGCATAACAAAAAACAAACACAAAAAACTCAACTCCGACGCTGACTAAGCTGTGCCGTACCGTGCAGATCCTGACGTTAGCTTTCCAAAACAAATCACTGCAGGTGTTATGCCCATACAATGAATTGCTTTGGTCTGCCAACAAAATCTACACAAAGCGACCCGCTATTCGCCAAATGATACTCTACCCAGCCATAGCAAGTGCACGCAAAAACATACCGCACTTGCTATAGCCAAGCAAAGCAACAGCAAACTATAGGGAGTGAGACCAGATGGAGTGCCCAAACACAATACGCTTTTTTTTTTGTTTTCACTGCACTATACACTAAACTGTTGTTGTTTATGCACAGCGCGCGCGCGATTAGCGTTTTTTCTTCAGCACACAAGTTTTTTGGTTTTTTTTTTTTTGTGTGTTTAAACCGACCGCGGAGTGAGTTAAAAATGCGTGTGCACGCGTCGGGTGGCAGATCGGAACTTCAAATTAAGTTAAAGGAGTTCGGAGTTAAATAAAAGTATAGCATCCGAAATGAATATAACGAAATTAATTCGAACTGAACATCTTAACTCCGAGGAACAGAAATCTATTTTTAAGCTATGTAGGAAATATGATGACATTTTTTTTATTGAAGTTGAGAAACTCTCCTTTTCAAATACAATCAAGCATCGTATTCAAACTACTACATTATATGGTCAACCAAATATTTTAGACCTTACCTTTTTTGTCGCAAGTTCAAAATCATAACTGGCCACAAGCCTCTTAACTGTCTTTTCTCCTTAAAGGAGCCCAGTTCCAAACTAGTAAGGTGGCGTTTGAAAATGGAAGAATTTGACTATAAAATTTTGTATAAGAAAGGCACAGCAAATACAAATGCTGATGCGTTGAGTCGTATAGAGATCCACCTTAACGAATCTATTGGCTCAAATTCTATTTCACAAACTTCGATTACATCAATACAAAACAATGTTAGTTCTGTCATAGCTTCTATTTTGATAGATTATGTCAACCCCAAGAAACTGACCGCTATATTTATATTTCTTTGGCAGTAATAAAATCAAATTAATAAGATGTATAGAAAAACTAAATGATATTACAGATCAAGATCAACAAGATGAAATCATAAATAAATATCATGAAGGTAGTAATCATGGTGGTATTAACAAAACTTTTAATCACCTCCGCAGATTTTACTACTTTCCCAAGAGGGAAAAAATAATCAAAACCATTAACAACTGTGACAAATGCAAACTTCTCAAATACGACAGGCATCCACCGAAGATACACTATGAGAATCCAGAAACGCCCAACAACCGCCTTGACATTTTGCTCATTGATGTATACAGCATTCATAGCATACAAATACTAACGATTATAGACATGTTTTCGAAGTTTGCTTCCGCTCACATCCTTACTGCACGTAACAGCATAAATATAAAAAGTTAATTAAAACAATTATTTTCGCAGCATGCTAGGCAATGTGAAATACCTTTGCACATTACATCGCCGCAAAATTCTACTCTCCTGTAGAAAGATTTCATTCAACGTTGACTGAAATTTATCGCATCATCTATGATAAAAATAACAAACAAATTCCGAGCAAAACAATACGTTCTCTAAGTGTAAGCTCTCAGTAGCGCTTTACGCAACGGTTGTTTGTTGCGCAACTAAGCTTCATCTACCGATCTTCAACTTATAGACTATTTCAAGTAATTACAAATATAATTAACTTAAAGTTAATGCATTAATGGACTTTTTAAAATCTGCTCGCGACAAGCAAAATTCAATTTCGTTGCAGCATTCATTAAATGTGCTTATGCACCTTGTAATAGGCTCATAATTACCATAATTGGTTCTATGCCTATCTGTATGAAATAAGCTTCTAACCCGCAGTGACCTTTGGGGAGCATATATATTTAAAAGAAAGATCAATTCTGGTGAATTAATATGATAATTAAGAATATCGCGAATAAACATGACGGAAGTTGCATCGCGTCTGAAACTTAAGGTTTGCAGACCAATTAAATTGCACCTTCTGCCATAATTAGGAAGCTCATCAAACATATTTAATTTACGAACCGCGTACCTCGTGAAGTTTTTTTGGACTCTTTCGAATCTAAGTTCGTGAACTGCATATGGCGAATCCCAAATTACGGAACAATATTCGAAATAAGGTCTGACTAACGAGCAATAAATAATTTTAAGGCAATTTATATCTCTAAAGTCTTTACTATTACGTTTAAGGAAGCCTAACAATGAGTTAGACTTGGCAATGACATAATCATAATGAAAAAAGAAACTTAACTTATTGTCAAATATGACACCAAGATCTTTCACTTCATCAAAACGCTGAAGTCTAAGATCATTTATAAAATAATTATGCAAAATTGTAGTACTAATACGATATGCCGAAAAAACTTTACATTTAGAAATGTTAAGTTCCAAAGCATTACGATTGCACCACTCCGACAATCTATTAATATCTGACTGAAAACGAATGCAATCAGATACATTTTTTATCCGCGAAAATAATTTCAAATCATCGGCGAAAGTCAAAACATTACAAAATTGAAATATTTCATGAACATCATTTATAAATAATATAAATAGCAACGGGCCCAAATGACTGCCCTGTGGAACACCGGAAGTAACTTCTATAACGCGAGAAGTCAAACCATCGACTTTAACCATTTGCCTTCTATTAGTCAGGTAATTACGAAACCATTTTAGCATTGATGAATGAAAACCCAAAGACTTTAGCTTAGCCAAAAGAAGTGTGTGATGCACCCTGTCAAACGCTTTCGTAAAGTCAGTATAAAGTACATGAACTTGTAATCGTACATCAAAACTATTAAATATATAATTAGTCAACAAAGCCAAATTAGTAGCACATGATCTACCACGAACAAAGCCATGCTGACTATTTGAAATAATTTCTTTTACCGCGAAAAAGAGTTTGTCCTTAACAATACTTTCAATCAATTTTGGTATTGCAGAAAGCTTTGATATAGGCCGATAGTTTACTACTTTTTGCCTTAAACCGCTTTTATAAATAGGTGTTATGAACGAATATTTCCATTCATTTAAGAAGTTCCCAGTTACAAGAGACTGGTTAAAAATAATTTTAAGTGGATGAAAAACGGATGATAAACATTTTTTTAATATTACCACAGGAATCCCATCTGGGCCAGGGTTGCTATTTAAATTTAGTTTTTCTAACGCGTTTATTAAATCGTCATCCGAGAATTGCAACACACCGATGTCCAGAACTTCAGGAATCATAATGTTATGATTTCCCGTTACCTGCACATGCGACTTATTGTACACTGACTCAAAGAAATCAGCGAACAAATTACACGTACTTTTCAAATCTGTTGAACTTACATCTTCGAATTCCATTACCTTAGGAAAGCCTGTGGTATTTCTTTTCGAATTAATGTAATTCCAAAACGATTTGCTATTACGCTTCACCGACGATTCTACAGACAAGATATATTGACTGTATAAAAACCGATTTAAAAATTCATATGTTTCCTGAATCTCAAAAAAAGTTCACGGTTAGAATTAGTTTTATAATAATCTTTTATTTGACCAAGGAATTTTAAACCTTTTGTTAAGACGCGTTTTTGGTACAAATAATTCAAAACCAGATTTGATCTTATCCAAAAATATATCATAGTTACCTTTTAAATTGGGGGATTTCAGCAGTTCATCCCAATCAAAACCACTCAAATATTCCTGTAAAGCAACGAAATTGGTTTTCGAAAAGTTATAAGATAACGCGGAATTAATATTATTTAAATCACTGGAGTAATTAAGAAAATTAATCTCCAAAAGTAAGACTTGGTGATGCATTTTATTGGAATCTATAAGATCCAGAGCTTCACTTATAGTATAATTAATTTCATTATTAAGAAAAACTAAGTCCAATATTCTATTAATAGAATTCGGAAAATGGTTTACTTGAAATAAATCCAAAGAAAGAAGACCATCGACAACTATTTGTTCAACCTCATGGTTGACGTTAAATTGTATTAAATTCTTATCACCATCCACATTCCTCCAGTATACATTACCAATATTGAAGTCACCCAATACACAAGGTATTTGAGTGGCAGCAAGATTACTAACGACACTACTTATGTTTTGAATGTGTTTTTCATACACATTGGCAACACTGTTTGGTGGAAAGTAGGAGACAAAAATAAATAACTAATAACGCATATCATTAACGAAATCAATACACACACACATCTGTTCCACTTCAACCGAACAATGTTCCAATGTCATTTGCCTGCTATGAAAACGAGAAGAGACAGCTATTAAAACTCCCCCACCTCGCTCGCTGCTTGTTCGACAACGATCATTTCGGTAAACGACATATGTTGAATCGAAGATCTCCGTAGAAAAAATGTGTGGGTGCAGCCATGTCCCCGTTAAAACAATGACATCATATTGATGGTCAGAGAGCGCAACAAAAATCTCTTTTGTTTTCGTTCTCATACCACCCATATTTTGATAATAAAGCGAATAATTTATAACGGAGGTGCATTGCTGTTGCAGCTGATCAGTGTTTATGTTTTGATTTCTGCGATGGGCAATGCAACTCTGTTTTTTGGCAAAAATATTTTCACACGAATTCGACGGCCATACCGAAGAATTTAATGCGCGCGCGAAGAATTCTTGCGCCAATTTAATTTTAAAATTAATAAAATTTAATTGGGTCAAGTCAGCAGTTGACTTGACTAATTTATTACAATTAACACGGCCATCCGGTATGGCTAACTTAGTTGAAATGTAATTTGTCAGTGCCTTTTCCATCGTGTCAACGCGAAAACCAGCGGCATGCAGTTCAGCTGGAGGAGCTGCAACAAAATCGAGCGCAGAATTATTATTCCCGATTATAGGCTTAATTTTATTAACGCGCTTTTTGTTTTTCCGCGATTTATTACGCGACACTTTGCTCCATTCGGTGCCTCCGGAGGCATTTTCTATCACGACCGGCGCGTTATCACATACGGGGGTATCATTAACTGACACCCCCGTTTCGGATATAATCGATTTTTTACCTATCGGCAACTGAATATCGGAAAGCAAAGGCACTGAACTACATTTCAATTCGCGTAGTTCAGATTTAATCAAACTCAGCTCATTTGTTAATGCGCTGAGCTTAGTGATTAAACCCAAAAATGGCATTCCATTGCAGATTTTGCATTTGTAGCAAAGTCCCTCACTTGTCTTCATGAGCTGGAGGGCTGCTCCGGAAAGCATCACACAATGGGTGTGGAATTTCCTGGAACATATCCCTCCGCAGCTAACGAAGTCACCAGACATTATGCCAGTATTGCATTCACCACAATTTTCAACCATTTTTAACAATAAAACAAAATTTAAAATTGAAATCAAAAAATAACTACGGTAGTTAATAATTCACACGTCAATGCGGAGCAAAGGTTACGGTAGAACTGAACCGTTCCGTACAACTGAATTGTTCCGTACATTTGGTTTTAACTTGTTCTATGTTTTCGTTCACTAAACCTCGAATAGTATTAATTTGTATGGGCTTTTCTGCGATCTTTCTGTATAATCCTTGTGGTATTCTGTTTGAATTAAGAGTGCTGATTGTAGACCCTGTATCAATCAGAGCTACAAGATTGTTGTTTTCTATAGTTAATTGAGTAAATATTTTGTTGTTGTTCGAGGCTCGTTGATAAAAAACTCGTTTTCTATCTGATTAACTTCATTCCTCTGACTTAAATTGTCTACCTCTATACGTTCAACTCTATGTTGCCTTGATCTATATTGTCCTGAATTCCAAATGTTATTATTTTGCCTATTCATGGGATTTGGTTGATTGTGGAATTGGTTAAAATTTTGTCTATATTGAGGATTTGGTTGATTGTGGGTTTGGTTAAAATTTTGTCTAACTTGACCTGATTCATATCGTCTTAAATGTGGGTGTTGGTTTAGGATATTAATATTATTAGTATAATACTGATGAGTGTCATGCGGTTGGGGAGTGTTTCTGTTGTGCTTTGTTTGTATTTTCTCAAAATGAAGATTAAACTTACCTTGGCCTACATATTTATATAAGGTTGCCCTTATGCTTGATAAAGAGTATTTATCGTGTATTTCAGCTGCTAATGAACCTGCAGTAATTTGTTTGATTCTTAAAATTAGTGAACTATTGAGGCAAGAAGCTATATCTAATCCATTTTCATCAAAAGCTGCACATTCAGTAATATAGTTAACAAATTCTTGGATTTCATCAAGTAGTTGACTTATTATAAATACCTTAAGGTTGTTTATCTCCCTGTTGATTGTGTTTGGTTCCTTCGTTGGTCTGTAGTGTATTTTTAATTTCTGCTTGCATTCTTCCCATGTTGCTGGTGTTTCTGTGGATAGGTAGTTTTTTGCCGCTCCTGTTATTATACCCTATCCTAAGGGTATATTAATTTTGACACATAGTTTGTAACACCCCTTAATATTCGTCGGAGACCCACAAAAGTATATATATTTATGATCAGCACCAAATCCTAAGACTATTTAGCAATGTCCGTCCGTCCGTCCGTATCAACTTTTGAGGCCTTTAAATTTATGCTAGGAAGCTAAAATTTAGAGCATATACTCCTTAGGGTCCCGAAATGGTTAAGTGTTAAAAGTTTTTAAATCCGCCCACTGCCACGCCCACAATTTAGAAAAAACCGTTTTAAGGCTTAAGTTAGAGAGATAAATTTGTAAAACCTTCACAAGATATGTAGGTACTGCCTACCTTTATAAATTTGTCGTATAAAGTTTTTTGCCACGCCTACTTTTTGTGGGCGTTTTTCACTAAAATGCTGTTTTATTCGAAAATTTTTATAGAAACCGAAAAAAAAATGTTTAACAGGATATTTAGCCAATATTTTTTCCAATATATCGGCTATACAAAGTTGTTGGCCACGCCCACTCTTTGGGGGCGTTTTTTCAAAAAAATATATTTTTTTTTCCATAAATTTCACAGAATGAAATAAAATGCTATCTATCATCTTCCTTATGAATTTTTTCTTTGGGGTACATAGGGATAAGGATAGGGTATCATACTGTTCGCCCCAAGCGGACTGTAGCCTTTCCTTATGTTTTTTTCATTGTAAATGATGTTGAAGACAAGTTCTTGGTTATTTCGTTAAATGGCTGCATGAACTTTATTTCCTTTCCTATTGCTGTACTCCAATTCTGCGGTTGATTTTGCCGTGCCATAATTTCTGTTAGGGCTAGTAAGCATTGTTCTATATTGTTCTGTTGTGCCATTTTCTTCAATTGGTTTGTTTCTGCGTACACTGGTAAATTTGTTCTTCACTGTACTTCGTTTACTGCCTTATTATATATTTTTTCGCTGATTTGTTCTTTTGATACTAAAACGTTTTTAGTTTGTTAAGTGTTATTTTCACTTGTTCGTTGTGATTTAATCTTATGGAATAGATTATTCTTTCACTTATTACGATGTGATCACTTAGTCTTTGTTTTTCACTTTCCCCTTTTTCGACCGAATAGGGGAATACCGACTGCGCCAGTAACGTTTTACGTTGCCCCGCGAGATAAAAACATAAGGAATGGCTACAGTTCGCTTGGGTCGAACAGTATGATACCCTATCCTTATCCCTATGTACCCCAAAGAAAAAAAGCATTACGAAGATGATGGATAGCATTTTATTTCATTCTATGAAATTTATTGAAAAATTTTTTTTTTTTCAAAAAACACCCCTAAAAAGTGGGCGTAGGCAAAAACTTTGTATAGGCGATATATTGAGAAAAATATTGGCACAAAAAGTAGGCGTGGCAAAAAACTTTATATGACAAATTAAAAAAGGTGGGCAGTACCTACATATCTTGTGAAGGTTGTACAACTTTATCTCTCTAACTTAAGCCGTAAAACGGTTTTCTCTAAATTGTGGGCGTGGCAGTGGGCGTATTTTGAAAATTTTAACACTTTACCATTTCGGAACCCAAGGGAGTATATGTTCCAAATTTCAGCTTCCTAGCATAATTTTAAAGGCCTCAAAAGTTGATACGGACGGACGGACGGACGGACGGACATTGCTAAATAGTCTTAGATTTTGCTCCTGATCATAAATATATATACTTTTCGGGGACTGCGACGAATATTAAGGGGTGTTACAAACTATGTGTCAAAATTAATATACCCCTAGGATAGGGTATAAAAAACAAACTTTTTTATATCTTTTGGACAACGGGGACCTTATTTATGTCTTTAGCTTAACTACTAAACTGAACCAATGCTGACCCGCCGTCCTTAGCGTCGCTGCAGTCAACAATGGTTATAATCGAATTATTGGTCTCTTGGTGTTTATTGGTTCTCCCCTTTTATAGGTTGATATTGTAGAGTCAGCTGTATTGGTTTCAGTATCGGCTGCTGATGTCATGGAAATGACTGTTGCTGTTGTTGACCCAATTATTGTTGAGTCAGCTGTATTGGTTTTGGTATCGGCTTCTGATGCCATGGAAATGACCGTTAGTGTTGGTGACCCAATTCTTGGTGGCTTCGGGGGACTGACCGTAATTGGTGGCGTTGTGCTTGCATATGCTACTCGCGCGCGCGATTAGGGTTTTTTTTTGTTTTTGTGCTTCTGCACACTTGTTTTTTTTTTGTATGCAAACCGACCGCGGAGCAATTTTAAAATGGCAGATCGGCACTTAGGAAGGCGTTTCAACTAAGTCGGTCGTGCTCCAATTTTTTCGAGATGGGTTCTTTGACGTGAAGGCTGTTCGAATTCTGGAACTTCTAATTCGATCAAGCTTTGTTACTCCTGCTGTCATGCGAAGTATCTTCATCTCAGCTGGTGTCAGCCTGCCCTCATACTTTTTGTACATTGTCCAGCATTGTGAACCGTATGTTAGCGCCGGACGCACAACTGCGGTGTAGCAGGACATTTTTCGATCACAGAATAGGGCAAAGTTTTCCTGCCACTTTATCCACCCGACGCTTACACGATGATTGATGTCGTCATTAACGGTTGCATCGCTGTTAATCATTGATCCAAGATATTTGAACTTTTCACCATTGGGAACCACCACCCCATTCAAATAAATGTCTGGAATGGGTTGGCTTGGGTCAGAGAATGGGCAGTACAGATACTCTGTCTATTTTTGGCAAAAACCATTTCCATTCCCTTCTAAAGTATATACCCAAACATCAAGTGCTCGTGATCAGACTTCCATGGATGATCCACTTATGATGGCTCCGTCGTTAGCGAAGAATAACTGATGCACTTTAGGGTCCGTCACTTTTCCCTCAAGCAGATAATCTAGGACCATGATAAAGAGCAAAGGACTTAAGACACTTCCCTGGTGAACACCGACTTTTATTGGAAATTCATCGTTGACTCCCGCGGGACATCTGACTTTTGTCTTCGCTCCCTCGTACATGTCCATGATTATTTGTACGTAGGTTTCAGGAACTCCACGTTGTCTTAGCGCTACCCATATCAGATCTCTAGGTTGTCTACCGAATGCTTTTTCAAAATCAACCAGAATCATATGCAGATCCTTTAAGGAATCACAATGCTCTTCCAAATTTCCCGAGCATTTTTTCTTCTCTGTGTGACAATCTTGAAAATTGTTGTTCCCTTGTTCGTGCTTTGTCGAAGCTCGTGGGTTACCTGGTTCCTATCAGCAGGCGAAAAAGATACCTCTTCCAGCTCCTGATACAGACTCTTCATACACTTAGCTTAAATTTGGGTAAATTTTTCTTCGCTATACTTTTGCAACGTCTGTATTCCACTTCGACCATGTTTGCAATAAGTCTTCAAATACTGTTAACTGGACCATTGCAAGTAACGCGGCGGTGCGTTTACTCAGCGATCTTAGACGCTTAGAACGCCAACGGAAAGCTAATAGTTTCACGAATAGTGCAAAATAAGTCTTAATACCGACCGCCGCGAAGTAATGCCTTACGGCGGTCCCGCGAGGGCAAGGTTTCCACCATCAAACGAAAAAATAAAAATCTATGGACGATGATCAGAAATTCGTTCCTGTGAAATTTACTACCTAAGCCATGGGCAACTATGTGCAGAGTAACTACTGATATTGATGGGCCTCGCTGCATACAACTATGCAATGCAAATGAATGGATTTACGTTTTGAAAAGACGAAATCCTTTAAATGTCCTCTGGAATAGCACTGTTTTTTCAACGTTGAACTCAAAAGATTTAAGAGTTATGAAATTATACGTCGAGTTAGAATTTGAAAAAGGGGCGTGGAAACCGCCCATATATCGAACTCATGCAATAGTTATGAAATTTTACATGACGGTAGTTGTTTTTAAGTCAAACAAGTATCTATATAACAAATTGTATTTTTTTTTTCAAAAAAGGGCGTTTGCCTTCGGTTAAAATTCTTACAATTTTAAAATTTTCCAAAATTTCCATGTACAAATAAAGCGCACGACTGCGTCATACGAAACTTTCTCGATACATGAGATGCGTTTTTGTATCGCAAAATGAATCGAAAATGAATGGTGATAAATTATTTAAATCACTTATTAGGTTTGAAAAATTAAATTTTTTAAAAAACGGCACCTACGATGTTAATGTAATTTCGCACATTGTACAAATTTAATATAATTGTTAAAAAAAAAAATTACCAAAATCGTTAGAGCCGTTTTTGAGAAATCGAATTCAATTTAAATTTAAGAAAATCGTTATAAAAAAAAAAAATTAAAAAAAAATATTTTAAAAATCGAAGTATGCAAATTCGACTTAACAGTATAAAAAGATCAGTAAAATTTTTTTGAGGTCGCTTTGTTACTTTTCGATATATTGGCGTACTTATGAATTACCGTAAATCGATTTTGTATCCAAAATCTGAGTATGCAGTATTTTTGGCCTTATCCCAAGTACAGAAAAAGACCAAAATCCTTGCAACCATTTTCTACAAAAATAGTGATAAGTGAATTTCACAAAAAAATTGTATGGCAGTTACCGTTATTTCAAACGATAACGCAAAATATAAAATGATGCTCTCGAGATGTAACCCCAAAAACCTTATATACGAACTTTGAAGCCAATCCGACGAACCGTTCCGCCGGTACGGTGCCCGGACAGACAGACTGACGGACGGGATTGGCGGACCCACTTTTTTGGACTTCTCTATAGTCGTAATATCATCCCTCATACTCAGTTTGAGTTCGAAATTTCCGCACGATCGCAATAACTTTCTCTTTAGTATAGGTACTAAGTAGTATACGAGAAAGTTAAAAAATCTGTGCAAAAAGTATTGCAATCATACCAAAAACATAAATGTTAAAGAATATCCAAGAGTTCTCTTATATATAAATCGCTATCGCCTTACAAGTAAGCCATACAAGAGTACTGAGATCTGAATAAGAACGCCGAGTTTGTATTGTAACTATTAAAAATTGCGCAAATAGTATTTATATTTTTATACATTGGTGACTATAATTTGGTGACATGTGCATATTTATTTTGCTAAGTAAGGATTTTATTTGTATAAATAGTATCATAGCAAATAAAGTAATATCATTCACAGTTCAAACGTTGGCTATTAATTGTTCTTTAAGTTCTGATTTGCTTCATGTTATGATTCAAATGAGAACATACCGAAGTGCGCAAGTCATACTTTGAGATATTCTGGTGCTCATCTCCTGTCGTCAGAGTAAAACAGTTTGATCGAAAATGTATGACAGGTATCGTACACGAATAATTCAAAAAGTACCGTTATTATTTCTCTGGCTCTCTTGCAAAGCGTTCCATATGAAAAAATTCAAAATTTGTTTGCGTCAACTGAATAGATAGAATATATTAAATAAGAAATAGAAGTTAACGGAATGAAATTAATTTTAGTATGGCGTAATTCATAAATTAAAATTAATGGCGGCAATAACTATCCTCAATCTGACGGCCAGATTCATAAACTTTGTGCAATATCCACCCCCAAATATTTTTAATAAGGCTTAAGAGTGAGTACGGTGGGCATGGAAGCAATTCCACATTCTGCTTCTTTATCCAATTTTTGACTATGAGCGCCGTATCGCCGAGGGAGTTTTCCTGCTGCAAAGTCCAAAATTTAGGAAAAGTGTCCTCCAAGATTTCTTTATACCTCATTGTAGTAATTTTTGGGCTTTGGAACTAAGTGCTCCCCATTATAGTGCATTATAGTCATAGTGGAGAAGGTGGTGTCTTTATGACTGAAATAAGACTTAGGTAGTTAATGGTTCATTTTCGAAACAAGGCCCCAGGTATCCACGTTTGGAGATAAAATTTTAAACCAATTGCTTTATATATTTGGGAATATATCGGCTTTTCAATCTCTTTTATACGATGCAAAAAGGATAGACATAGATTTGCGGATAATTTTTTGTTGTTGTAATGAACTGGATTTCATAGGCTGGGAACCCTAGAGTATGCCGCTGACAAATAAAAGTTACCACCACACTATTTGATCTGCTATAAAAGAAAATCTGTTAAGCTAAGTTTTCCTCCCATAACTGTTTTAATAAAAAAAACAAAAATGAAAAGACTTCCCCAACTTGAACATTTTAGTCTTTAAATCTTTTCTCCATTTAACGACGAGATTATGATCAGGATTATAAAGATCATAACCCTCCCACTTTACTACATTCCTACTGGTCCGCCAGTGGGGTTCGGTGTCATTTTACATTTTAGTCTTTAAATAATTTGAAATAAAAAATGGCCCCAAACAAAATAAAAAAAGGACCAAAAATGTGTCACTTCCCATGAAAAATAGACCCAGAAATTTATATTGTAAGCAACAACATGAAAGTTTCTGTAGTTTGGGGCCATTTTCCATATTTTTGGGGCTATTTTTTTTTTTTTGAGCCATTTTTAATTTTTTAGTTTGGGATAAGTTTCATTTCATTATGAAAAATTGACCCCAAACATTGAGAAAAATAAATTAAAAATGGCCCCAAACAAAAATTTAAAAATGGGCACAGGGACATTAGGCCCCGGGACATAAGTTCCAACTTTTTATATTGGGACTTTAGTGGAACATAAAAATTCGATTTCGGACTTATGTCTCACTTAAGTGGGTATAAACAAAGTTTGTATATACCCAACATCGCGTCTACTCCAAATCTAAGTGAAACCAATCATTGGGGCTTCAGGGGGTACCGCTCAGGTAACTTCCTTGCTCTGCGCGGGGTATGTGCTTTTCGTCAAGCAGGCGCCTATGGCAACAGTACTTGTGTGGACCACTGCTCGGGATTGATTTGGGGCATTTTTCAACATTTTTTGAAAAGTTTAGGGTCATTTTACATTATGAAATTTTACCCAAAACTAAAAATATTAAAAATGCCCTCAAACAAAATGAAATATGGCCCAAAATAAATTTTCATGTTGTTGAAAATTCTACAAGTATTTAATATTCGGCTTTAAACAGCTTTGTCCATGCTTCTCAATCTACACACGGAAATTTAGCACAAAGCCTCTCGAATGCCTGAATGCATTTTCATTAACCTTTCGTGATGTCCATCAGCCTAAGCTACAATTATGTAAAGAAAAAACAGTGCATTTGTGTGTATTGGACATCTACTCGCTAGTCGCAGTTCAAGTAGAAACTTCCCTGAAACATTGCGTATTGTTATCATTGGGGCTTGTTCGAAAAAGTTTCGAAAATGTAAAGCAATTTGCATCAATTAAATAATTGATTGTCGTAAATACATCGCTTATCTGTATTTATTTATTTTTTTGTATTATTTTTTTAATACCATCAAAAAGCAAAACACAAAACACTACGTTCTCTAAGTGTAAGCTCTCGCGCAACGGTTGTTTGCCGCGACCAAGCTTCATCTATCGATTTTCATTTTATAGACTATTTCAAATATATATTTAAAAATCTTAAAGCGGCAACCAAAAATCAATTTCGTTGCAAAATACATTTACCATAATTGAATGGTGATTTGTTAAAAGGGCATGAGTCACAATGACTAAGTTTTCCTTAAATTAAAAAAAAACTGTCTGTGCTTACGCATAACGGCAAAATCTTATTTCAAAGGATGGGGATTAATTCTTGGCGCCCTACGTAAGTTTTTAGTTAAAAATCTTATTATTAGGATATTTTATATGAATTTTCATATATTAAGGACTAATGCCCTTTCAACAAATTTCGAGATTTAATCCTATGAAAACTTAAGATTTTAATGGATATTGGCTTTTAATCTGAAAATGTTAACAGTATCTATAGATGTTTCATCGGTCATTTGTACTATAAAGTATTTTCGTGTATACAAAGATGCATATGATACATACAAAAAACGAAGAAATTAATACATGGTTTATTTTTTTTAAATTTTTTTATTTTTATTTAAAAAAAAAAACAATAATGTTAAGGAACATAATTATTTAACTGCAGTTTATAGATATGGATATATAAGATAATATGTTTCTGGTGCAAGAAATGGTACAGGCTGCTAATAGTGAAGAAAACTTTTTCGTTCCTTGGTCTAATCTTGGACACTTCTGAGACTGTTGTGTTGTTGTAAAAAAGCTTCCACCATCCTTTGAAATCTTAAATATCGGATGCCTTTGCCTCCTTCACAATGAAATGTTGCACCGTTTTGAAATGTTGAATTTGTTAAAAGGGCACCAGTTAGTGACTCATGCCCTTTTAACAAATATCGTAACATTTGAGCGCCTAATAAACGGTAAAAAAATTATGTTACTGATGTCGTTTTAGCATCAAATTTAGGCTCTATTAATATAGATAAATAATTGATCAAAACATTAAAATCGAAAAAAAATGTGACTGATGCACTTTTAGCAAATCACCATTCATTTATTTTTGGCAATAAGCAAATGAGATCTAACTTCATGTGTCTGGCTCACAAGAATTCACAGATAGGAAAATTGAGAGAGGATTTTGCGGCCATTATTAAATACTTTTTGCGGGTTTTTTAGCTGTAGGTAAAGAGATAAAGGGTTAGAACCCTCACAAGATGTGTAGGCACTGCCCTCCTTTATAAGTTTGTCATATAATTTTTTTTTTGCACGCCTACTTTTTGTGGGCTTTTTTCACTAAAATGCTGTTTTCTTCGAAAATGTTTATAGAAACCGAAAAAAATGCTTAACAAGATATTTAGCCAATATTATTTCCAATATATTGCCCATACAAAGTTATTGGCCTTTTGGGGCGATTTTCATAATATATTTTTTTTTTCGATTTCATGAAATGAAATAAATAGAATGAAATAAAATGCTATCCATCATCTTCTTAAAGCTTTTTTCTCCGCTGTTCGCTCCAAGTTGACTCTAGCATTTCCTTTTGTTTTTAATAATAAATTTTAGTGCAACTCTTAAGTTAATTTTATTCTCATAGCGAATTTATAGTTATCTCTCAGTGCTATTATAATTTATTTAAATTTCATTAATATAATACATAACTGCCTTTTGTAATCAGCTCATGTGAGTAATTTATAGGGGTATTTGACCTGTTTAGGTTGGAATTTCCTATACCATGGGAGCTACCTGGGAAGTGGGTGCCTAGTAGCAAATTAAGCTATTCTTCGCTAAAGGATGTCCAGGATCCTGCTGGTTTTAATAAGGAGCTAGGCACTACCGGATTATTTGAACGGATTTTTCTTAGCTTGACGCCTTTAGAGGACTCTTATATTTTGCCACAAAAGAGTGTCCATAAAGCTCGCTTTGTTTTCGTTAATTATTTTTTGTATAGCTTGAGGGATTCTTTATAAGAAATCCAGTCAGTAACATTATTCCTGACTTTGACTATATTGAACACTCACAAACGGAATCAGACTTGACCCTTTCATCCGGCAATGCCTGCTCTTCTGCTGATCCGAAAAGCAAGAAGAAGCGAACCAAGCTAGTTAAGAGATAAAACCCTCCTCATGTTCCTGTGTATACCCGCGCCATTTTTTTTATAATATACGCGTACTTAAGGGATTTTGGATACCCTTATAATGTAGTAACACAGTGCGGGAAGTGAAGGATTAGGAAAAAGGAGATACCGATGGACGTTGGTTCTAAATATCTATGAACTGTAATGTGTAGGAAAAACAGAGCGTGGTAGAGCATTCCACACTCGTATTGCACCGTTAAGAAAGAAATTTTTATATTTCACTGTCCGGCCGAATATAGGCTTCAAGGTGAACTGATGTGCATTCCTAGTATTGTAAAGGGTGATCCATTTCGAGGTTCCCTACTTTTTTAAAGAAAAAAACACAGAAAATTCAAATTTAATGGAGAATGTTTATTATCATGTGAAAGAACATTCTTTGGCATTTATTTTTTGAAGATTATGTCTATCAAATGTTGGCCGTTGCTACGTCGCAGATGGTCCATCCGTTGAGACCAATTTTCGATCACTCGTTCGAGCATTTCGACTTGTAACTGGCGAATGACACGCGTGATGTTTTCCTCCAAGGCCTGAATCGAAGCGGGTTTGTCGGCATAAGCTTTTGACTTTACATATCCCCACAGGAAAAAGTCTAATGGTGTGATATCGCACAATCTTGGTGGCCAATCGACCGGCCCAAAACGTGAAATTATGTGCTCACCGAAATGTTCTCTCAATAAGTCCATTGATTGATGCGATGTGTGGGAAGTGGCGCCGTCTTGCTGAAACCAAATGTCACCGAGATCACGAGCTTCAATTTCAGGCATCAAATAGTCGGTTATCATGGCACGATAACGGTCGCCATTGACGGTTACGTTCGCACCGGCATAATTTTTGAAGAAATATGGACCGATGATTCCACCGGCCCACAAACGACACCAAACCGTTGTTTTTTCTGGATGAAGTGGCAGTTCTTCAATCTCTTCAGGTTGCTCTTCGTCCCAAATGCGGCAATTTTGTTTGTTTACATACCCATTGAGCCAGAAATGGGCCACATCGCTAAACAAAATTTGCCTCGAAAACGTCGGATCTTCTTGGAACTTTTCAAGAGCCCATAGAGCGAAGCGATGTCGCTTGGGAAGGTCGAGCGCCTTCAGTTGTTGCACAAGCTGTATTTTGTATGCGTTCAATTTAAGATCTTGATGTAAAATGCGCCAAGTCGTTCCATACGTCAGTCCGAGTTGCTGCGAACGGCGCCGAATCGACTCTCTACGGTCTTCGTGTACACTCTCAGCTACGGCCGCTATATTTTCTTCACAGTGTGCTGGACGTGGTCTATTCGGTCGAATATTATCCAATAATGAATGCTGGGTCTCAAAATGTGTGATGGTGTTGCGAATAGTACGCTCAATAGGGCGATTATGTTGACCATAAGTTGAGCGAAGTGTACGAAACACATTCCTCACAGAACGTGAATTTTCATAATAAAGTTGAACAATTTGTAAACGTTGTTCTTCCATTATGAAATGCCAAATAATACTAAACAAAAATAACATGACAGCATGACACGACTCACACGTGATCTGTCAAAAAAGGCTATTGAAAAAAGTATCTCTACTTGGATCACCCGTTATTATGGTATGCAAATACAGACACATCCACATAGTGTACTCAGCTCATGCCATTTATGTAAGACAGTGCATTTTCGAGAATTAAATATAAAGCTTGTCAAGAAAGTGTTTTTACAAGCAAAAATATTCATTCAGTTTACTTTTTCCTTGCTAATAAAGACAGATACTGTAAATTTTTTTATTTTTTTTTTCTTTACACTCCTTAAATTAGTATTCCAGAGACCAGATACAAAAAAAATTCCACTAACTTTTATTAAAAAACATTAGAAAAAAAAACAAAAACTATAACATTCACAAAATTATAGTGTCCATAAAGTCTTTTTACATATTGTCCGTAAGCCTTCAAAAGTCAATTTTATCATAGTTAGCGTTTCATCGATATAATTAATTTTTAAGACCATATTCGCTAGGTATTTTTGCCTATTTCTCTGGGATAAATTGAAATATTTGATTTTGGTCTTAAAATTTCTTTTATCAACCTTGTTTTTATATATATGCCCACAAATTCTCTAAAGTATTAAGATCAGAAATCTCTGCTAGTGTATTAAAACCTTTGGGACAATTGTAAAGCAGCCACATCTTAATTTGGGTGTTTGGTGCATTAACCGCAATTAAATCCCAATCAACGGGCCCTAATATGCAGCTTAAAATGCAAAATGTTTAAATATTGCTTCGCATCTATGTTTCCAAGTCCTTTGCTTGATATGCAAGCCCACACCACAACAGACAATTTACTAAATTTAACAGTTGGAATAATATTTCTTTCATTCAACGCTTTTAAAGGTTCAGTTTGCTTAGCGAATCAAAATACATATGAAGACAGACGAAACAGCAAAACTGTAAATATGGTTGGCAGAATGGGTAACATATACGCAGTTGAAGATGACAATGGCACAACGGACGATTAAATTTTGTTAGTGCAATCAGTTGACAGTGTAGATAAAAAGAGTATAGAATTCGTCAAAGTAGCAGGTAAACGTCAGGAAGTAAAAAGGTTAAATGCGTAATTGACACAGGGGAATCATGCAATATTATGAGCTACAAGTGTTTTCAAAGTTAAAGGGGCATTTATTGAATGAGAGTACCGCAAAATTAAAAAGTTGCAGTGGGTATATATTAAAACCAGTCAGCGAAGGGAAAGTAACATGTGTAACCTCTTTTTTCAATTGCTAAACGCTGAGTGTTAAGCAATAGTTGGTACAAAAGATTCTATTGCAATAAGCATCATACAAGTTAATAGACTGCAATATGTAAATCTCACGGCATCTGCTATTCTAAGGCAATAAAGTATTCAGCCAAGACAGCAACAGCCCAGACGAATACCCGTGACTATACGAAACCAGCTCTAACGGAAATTAGATGAATTAGAAAGCCGCGAATTATAAGCAAAGTAGACCATCACACGCCTTGAATCAGGGATTTAGTTTCAGTAAGGTGAAATAATAAAATTAGCATATGCCTGGATCCAACTGAAGTGAATAAAACTCTCAAACGCATAAACTATCAAATTCCAACAACAGACGAAATGCTCCCAAACTTATCAAAAGACGAGCAGAGCACTGGCAACGTTTTGGACACCATTTGGCAGGTACTAGTGGAATAGAATATCATTTGGTATTTCTCCAGCACCTGAATATTGGCAAAAGATTATGCATGAGATTGTTAATGGATTAGAAGGAATAGAGGTGATCGCAGACGACATCGTGGTATTTGGAAAAGGCGATACTATCGAAAAAGCAACGGTTAATCACAATAAGAATCTTTCAAATTTACTTTCTAGATTAAGAAAACACAACATTAAATTGAATCCGGATAAAACTAAGCTTCTGTTGGAACAGGTACCATTTTATGGACTTTTACTAAAAAACGAAGGACTAAAAATTGATAGCAGCAAAGTTAAAGCAATTATGAACATGCCGGCACCGAGGCACAAGACAGAAACTCAAACATTTATTGGTTTATGTACGTATCTTTCACGATTCTTACTAATCTCTCTTCCATTGCAGCTCCATTACGTGAAATCTGTTAAGTCAATCACATATGGCAATGGGGCACCGATGAAGAGAATGCGTTCCGATCTTTAAAGCAAATGATAATTAAAGCAACAAATTTGCAATAATATAACGTCGATAAAAATGTGACTCTACAATGTGACGCAAGCCAAGAGGGATTAGGAGCTGTGCTGATGCAGAAAGGTCACCCAGTAGCGTTTGCATCTCGAATGCTCACAAAAACAGAGCAACAGTGTGCACAGATAGAAAAGGAGTGCCTGGCAGTTCTATTTGGCTGCAACCGTTTTGATCAGTATCTCTGCGGAAGGCGCAATGTCATAGTAGAAAGTGATCACTTACCCTTGCAAACGATTTTTAAGAAATCGATACTCACACCCCCAGACGCTTGCAAAGAATGAGGCTTAGTCTGCAAAGATAAAACATTAATCTCATATACAAAAAAGGTTAATTTATGTACATCGCGGATGCATTATCAAGAGCTGCACTTGAATCAAACAGTGCTGGAGATCACAGAGATTAATATAGTAGAAGAAATGAAGAACGTCAGTATCACAGAACAACGCATCGAAGAAATTAAATCCGAAATACTGAATGATCCTAATCATCAAATGTTAATGCTGATTGTGAGTGAGGGTTGGCCAATGAACGCCAGCAAATTGGATTTGGAAATCAGGAGCTACTGGATGTATCGAGACGAAATAACAATTCAAAATGGACTTCTTCTCAAAGGATCATTCCAAAAAGTTTACGACAATCTATTCTGAGGCAACTGCACTATACCCATCAAGGAATGGAATCGTGCATGAAGAAATCTAGAGACACAATATTCTGGCCCAACATTAAGAGTCATGTAAAAAATATGTGCTCTCTTTGTGAAGTATGTTTGGCGGACAGACCAAACCAGCCGCGCCTTACCCTATAATGCCCAACTTTACCTGACGTACCCTTTCAACGAGTTGGTCTCGATATATTTGAATATCCTAAAGTTAACAAAAGCAAATACTTCTTAGTAACTGTGGACTTCTTTTCAGATTTTGTTGAAGTCGATGAGCTACCCTCGATCAAGACATCTTCTATCATCGATACCTGCAAGAAAAACTTTAGCAGACATGGTGTCCCACAGGTTGTCACGACAGATGGAGGTACCCCATTTATAAATGAAAGCTTTGACAATTTTTCCTAGCAGTGGGAGTTCAAGCATACCAGAAGTACGCCACACCATCAGCAAGGAAATGGCAAAGCAGAATGTGCAATAAAAATAGCAAAAAACCAATGAAAAAACAACGCAGTCGGAAAACTGCTTCTAGAAGATATTACTAGATCAGCGCAACAGCTCGAACAACATTGGGTCTGGTCCAGTACAACGATTAATGTTAAGAAGAACTAGATGCTCTGTTCCAGTTATAACAGCAAAACCACAACCGGAAATTCAAAATAACGTAAGGGAAAATAGTGTTTACCAACGGCGGATTAGTAAAAAGTACTTTGACAGGAAAAGTGTTTGTTTACCGGAACTAGAATAGGGACAAGATATAATGGTACAACTCAAGCGATCTGGAGGTAGTAAGTGATCAAAAGGAACAGTGGTCAATCCTGTGACGGAAATAGCAGTTATTGTCGAGTAGGCGATAGAGAGTATTTACGTAACAGTGAACATATATATAGAATTTGAATCACATCCGAGCCACAAGAAGAAGAAACTGCAGTGGACCAGCGACAGGACTACAAGTCATCACCCGGATTGAAAGACGAACCACAGGAGCTCCGTATAGCCCAAAGAAAGACAAAGACGAACTTTAGGATTCCGGAGCGCTATCCAGAATAAAACACAAATTATAAACATGTATTCATTATCAGTTTACCTTGGCATAATCATTCCGTTAAATCATAATTTGTATTTCTTTAGTTTAATATAATGAAGTATTTATTTTATTTTTCATAAAACTTAAGCACTACAAAACTTTATTTACTTTTATATATAAATATATATATATATATATAAAATATATGAATATAATTTATATTTTTTTTTGGAATTTACAATTGCTCAAGAATTATTAAATTTAGTATTAATGTTTAAAGAAGGGGAGATATTATATTATGGTATGCAAATACAGACACATCCACATCGTGTACTCAGCTCATGCTATTTATGTAATCCGTTGCTTATAAATACTTATTAAGAACAGACGTCTTTTAATACGTAATATTTACAACACCTAGCATGGCGAGTATTGTGGTTGAACTATTGTAGGGGTGGAATGCAACTGGCTATTTCGTTTGATCACTTATAATAGCAGCTGCGATAAAACAACAATAGGCAAGAGACATTGCGACGATGACTAAGAGAGTCAAGCGATTTCGCGATGTCTCTATCGCCAAATAGTTTAATCGCACGTTTTTGAAACCTGCCAAAGGCTCCAAATATGTAATTGGAGCACCGGACCGGATATGAGTATTGTACCCAAGTTTGTGGCAAATAAATGCCTTTTAAATTCTAGCTAGATAAGAAGAGTTAAAATATTTCTTGCATCGCTTAAAGAAGCCTAGACATTTCGCAGAGTTCTTAGCGACATCGAATAAGTGGTCATTCCAACGAAGTTTGTTGTTAATACACATACTTTCGGTTTCGGCTATGCCAGTGCCACCCAGGTATAATGACAGAGTATTGGGGTTTCGTTTTAAAGACAGAAGACAGCATTATGTTTTGCAAGCATTATATTATACTCTATGGGATTACCCCACTTAAGAAGGTGAGGTCAAGTTGAGAATTTAATGAGATTAACATACGTTGCCGTTCTGGGGCCACGCCCGAAGATGAGGGACGTGAATCATAAAATGAATATGCGAAGCTAAGGGTACTGTCATCAGCGAAGGAATGGATTGGATTAGAAGTAATAGACAGGAGATCAGTCGGACTCAGAACGGGGCCTTGGGGGATACCAGCATGAGTTGCCGACTTGAAACCGTCCTTGGAAAGAAGGTACATTAGTGCAATTGGTTGGTAGGAGGAGAGGGATAAAGATTCACCTTTTTTGGGACAGGCTGGACAAATTCTGTCTTTCATCTTCACGGAAAGACCCCTGAAGAATAGGACAGATAGAAAGCTTACGCTGTGGTTTTTCCAGCTCATATTGAAATCTTGGATTACTCTTGCCACTCTACGAGTGCGGAAGTATAGACATGGCTGCTGCTGAGGTTATAAAATCATGCATAACATGCATCTATATATGCATCTTGGTAGGACTCATTTCCATTGCAATGTCAAACAGTGCTAATAGAGGACGTAACCCAGAGTCTTCATTCATCTTGTTTACTCAAATCAACTAACAGCATTGTAAGGGCGCTGTCGCTATTTTGAGTAGCAGGCTTGTGTCCCGTATAACAGAATCATACACGAAACCCACCCAGGAACCATGGGTGTAGAAAAATCGCATCTGTGGTTTTCATTTTTCGTGATGAGCAATCCGAAAGCCCTAAGACTTGTCTTATTATATGGAATTACTTCACAGTTTCTATGATCAAAAGCTTTTGTAGCCAAGATTTGCTACAGAGAGCTGCTTCCATAACTTACCATGCAAATGATAATGAAGGAAGCCTTTGTCATTGCACCGGCTTATTTTCGATATCTAACCCCTTCTCCAGCAAATGTAGTTGGAGACCTTGTAGAGTATTATGAATAAGAAATTTTGGGCCTTGTCTTATGCTGCAATGCTATTACCCAGATAAGTGTTTGAGGCAGTAGGAAATGTATCATAAGGGGGATCTACTTTTGGACTTAATTTCATCGGCTGATATTGCCATCAACATTGTAGGTCATCCACTTACCTTTGTTGCAGCCAGAAGACCGCAAGTAATTGACGTTACCCTGTAATTGTAACGCATCGCCAGATTACAGGTAATTCCAATTTCAAATCTAATGTGAATATTCCCCTTCGAAAGAAGGGAGAAAACAACTCAACAAAGCTTGTCAACACTGTCAAAGTTCGACTCCACTTAGATCAAGACAGGGGGAGGAGGGGTATACTCAACATCGTTTTTTTTTAACCGAGGGAAGAGAAAATCTTCCGAAGACACTCTGAGGATATTTTTGACAGGTTACTTCCACTGAAAGATCCTGTATTGTTGACATGTCCGATTAGTCGGTTTCTATGCTTTCGCGCGAAGCTTCTAGTTTCAGCTTCGATTGTAGGAATTCCGAGATCTCTATGGATATCGTCGTTTCTATTTAGTATAACACGGAGCTTGTACAATTTCTCTAATCACTTTATTTTGAAAAGTTTGTAAAATATTGGCATTCGTTGTCTTACTGCAATTTCAAAGTTGTATACCGTAGGTTCACAACGGATTTAGCACTTGCATGTGTAAAAGCAGTTTATTCTCGGTACTGTGCTGGGAATGTTTCCAAGTAACCAGTACATTTCTCCATATTTGATTTCGAGTTCTTTACATTTCATTTTCACATGCGAATTCCATTTCAGCTTTACGTCGAGTGTCATTTCCAGGTATTTGGCCTCGGATATTCGGGTCAAGTTTAGAGTTTTCTCATATGTGAAATTCACCGAAACAGACTTAGTTTCTTTGAGGGCGATCCGCCAGTCCTATTCAATGCGGTTTGCAGTTTTGCAGTCGTTTCTTCGATCGTATTACCTACTGTATTCCTTGACGTCTCACAAGCCTTTTTGAGCATATCGTTTTTTCTTCAAATGCTTTTACGATTATGTCAGTAATTCGGTGCACTTGGTCAGTCGTCGAATGCTTGGTTATGAACCCAAACTTGTGGTCAGGGATAAGATTATTATCTTCTATAACATGTTGTAGGTGCCTTAGTAATATCCTCTCGAAAACTTTGGATATAACTGGGAGAAGCGAAATTGGTCTATACGATTTTACTTCATTTGGCGGTTTTCCTGGTTTTAAAGCCATAATGACTTTGGGAACTTTCCATTGGCTCGGCACGTGTTTTAATCTGAGCGCAGCATTTATAATATTTATATAGAAGCTTAATTAATGCTATTCTAGGTAGAACTTTGAGTACTTCTCCGGTGAACAAATCATAACCATGAGCTTTCTTTGGTTTTAGAGATTCAATTTCACGTTTTGGTTCCCTTAGTGTTGCATTTGTGAGTGTAAAGTCGTCAGAAAGTAATTTCGTTCCATAATTGGTTCTGTCGTGAGCCGCTTCGGTCGCACGTTCGCATCGCACGGTTTAAAGGTTTCTTCGAGATGCGCGGCAAAAATATGTCTTTTTCTTTGTCTTCCCTTGCCCATTCTTTTTTATACACTATCCTAAGGGTATATTAATTTTTTTTTCTATAAATTTCATAGAATGAAATAAAATGCTATCCATAATCTTCCTAATATGCTTTTTTTCTTTGGGGTACATAGGGATAAGGATAGGGTATCATACTGTTCGCCCCAAGCGGACTGTAGCCTTTCCTTATGTTTTTGATCTGTTGTTATTTGCGGCGTGGGGATTTAGGGCCTTTTGGTGTCTTTTACAGCTTTCCAAAGTGAATACTTGGAATCTTTTTTTGCTGTTAAACTTTCAAGGTAAGAACATATCGCACGATTTTTAAAATCTTTAAATCTCTCTTCAACTTCCTTTCACGATGATAAAATTGATCAGATCAGGTATTTTTGAGGTATCGGTTGGCCTGTAAGTCGGTTTGCCCATCGAGTGAAAATCACAACTGTACTCCATACCTGCCCTAAAGAGCATTCTGCCTTTTCGCGAAATGTATCTAGAACCCCAGAACGTGTGTTTCGCATTAAAATCGCCGCCAATAATGAAATTTGGTTTGAGCGATTTAAGCAAGTTAGTATAATCACTTTTTTCAAGCGCGGAGCGTGGTGGACAGTAGATAGATAAAATTCTAAGAGTACGCTGATTGTTTTTTACTCGAATCGTGCATAGTTGCATAGTTTCATGCTCTATCTTCAAGTCTTCGTATTGTTCAATACAGTCTTTAATAAACAATGATGATCCACCTCTCGCGTTTCCCGATGGGTGACAAGCGTGGAAATCATTGTAGCCTTATATTTTTAAAAGTGATCTCTCTTTTACGCGGGTTTCAGAAATCAAGCAAATGTCAATATCTTTTTCGCGACTGAACACTTCCAATTCGTCAAGTTTTTGCATGAATCCGTTTGCATTCCATGTATATATTTTTAATATTGATTTTCATTCATACCATATGTGAACTACGCGTTTTCATTGAATTATTTTCGAGCTTAACCAACCGATCGAGAATAATTTTATTTATTTTGCTTTGTTCTTCAAGTTTCTTGAGAATAACTGAGAAAACATGAAAAAAAGGGGTCTGGCTTTTTTTGGTTCTTCGAATGCCGCGACCTGAGCATAGGTCTGCACTCTGGCTGTCCGAGGGCTACTATTCGATTGTCCCTAATGGTAATTTTCGAAGTTTCTTTTGACAGCAGAGGTCGAGGGCTTTTCTGCCTTCGAAAACGGGAAGAGCCCGTTACTAAATATTTATAATCAAATTCATGGTAGCTTAAATTAAGACGGACATTGCTAAATAGTGTTAGATTTTGAAGCTGATCAGAAGCATATATACTGTATATATACATATATATATACTTTAGTTACAAAGTATGTGTATGAATTAATATACTCTTACAGCCTTATTTATAAACATATTGTAAAGCCAAAGACTGCGTAAAGTATGTGTAAAATTTGTTTTTGATTGCAAATGTCATCTTTATATTTTCATTAAAACAAAAAAATGTAAAAAGGTATAAAAAGATATAAAAATGCCATTTGATTTCGTGGCTTTTGTGAAGGATATGGATTTAATTAACTTCTTCAACCAACAAAGTAACCCGAGACAATGCGAATTTTATAATTGATTATAATATGTGTGCCTTTGCAACATATTTCATAAAAAAATTGTAGTACCCTATCAGTGGAATCCCAATTTTCCGACATTTTTCTTTTATTTTGGGAGTTCATCATGCTACGCAAAATATTTCCATATTGTTAATGCCATCTATGAGCAATGAAGAAAGATGTACTCTTCCAGTACATCGATTAGATTTTTCTTCCTCGGTCATAGTTGGCACACAACCCCACACAACTTCAAGTCTAATACAACACTTACTTTTGTTTCATCAAACGTTGTGGCGACCACTTGAGTTTTTTTTTCATCTTCGGAACGTGATTTCAATAAGTTGGGTTTGTACTCCATCCTAGTTTAGGATTCACTCCATCGACCAGGAGAAGACGATTCCAGCCCCAAACATTGGTCCATGCGAGCCGGATCGACAGAAAATTGCTGTATGTCACACCACTCCGACGCCTTAACTGCACACAATTGCGCAGCCTCCTCCGGAACACAAGCCGTGTGCACATCAGACCGCTGCCTCTACTGCGAAAAAGCACATAATTGCGCCGTCTCCACCGGAACGCCAACATTGTGCAGGCCATTGCGCAGCTGCCGTCGGAGCACATATATAGCGGCAACCACTACGTCATCCACGTCAGGTCGATTGGAGAAAATATTGCCGTTAATCAAAATTCATCTCATAAAAAAGTTTTTTTCAAAACTCAAACGCAATTGGCTCTGTATTACGTACAAGATAAGACCACCGTTCTTGGACGAAAACAAAACACCTGGAACACTCCGTACAAACGCATCTAATAGCTGCATCGAGACATATCTACCTATCATCTTTAAAAAGTTTCTTGTAAATGCACGTGAGCCACCGTCGCCGCCATCATCTCTCCACCACAAGATTTCATCATCAGCAACATCAATGCGAACAACACTATCGCCGTCATCAACAACAGCAAGCAACTTCAATCAATCTAATCACAGGTGTGTATTCTTTATTCAGTGCATTTTAATTGATTTACAATATCATTGTATTAAATATTAGAATTCTGCAGTTTATATTATCTGAATAGATCTGTTTTGATCTATAAACAAAGACTTGGACTGATTTGTGACAAGTGATTTTATTTACAAATTTCCAAAGCTTAAATACTATTTTTCTTACACCTAGATCGTGGGAATACATTTTTAGAGTTGGGAAAATTGGGAATTTGCTTATCAGCGTCAGACGAAATCCGATACAATGTCTGGGCTTGGGGCAGGTGTCTATTTTATTGTATGAAATGTGCGAAACTTAATGTGCTTAAGGTGAAAATATTGAATCGTGCATTTGGGAATGAGTGTGTTGGGAAAATCTAATAGGAAGGTCAGATTGCGTAGACTTAAGTTTCAACATTCTCCCCGGCGTTGAGATCCTGGAGCTCAAATACTATGTTTTTTGGATTAAGATCTATCTTGTTTTTTCTTCTTTGGGAAAATATGACAAAAATCAGCAACAAAACAGCAAAAAACGATATGTATCCAATGGTGTATTGATGTATGTCATGATGAGTTAATAAGTTTGGTAGGTTTTGTTGAGTTTTTTGATCTGCAATCTTCTTAATTAATAGGGCTAGGTCATCATCTCCGCGAATGATGGATTCATTTACTTCAATCGTCTCCTGAAGATTATCTTGAAGTGATTTTCTAAGTGGTATTCCTAAGAGCTGACTAAGGTTTAGAGCTGGTAAAAATGAGAACGATGAGTTTGCTGTGTAGAAATTGTGAGAATTGATTGTCATTGTTGGTTGCTTTATGGCACAATTTTGGGCCAATTTTAATAGTCCTACTCCAAGTAACTTGGTGCTGCTTATATCGGATCCACACACTATAGAAATAGTTTCTTCTTGTTGAAAGGCGAAGATCCAGTGATTCGGGTTGTGTAATTGGATCCACATCTTTCCTGGACTGGTAGTTTTGATGGTACAGAAAGGTGATAACTGTTTTCTGTGATTGAGCAAATGTATTTCACACTGATTTTCCACTGAATGTGTGTTAAAAATTGGATGGCGTTGCTTGCAGATATATTTCCGCTCATCGATTTGTAGACATCCTTGGTATTCGACTTGTGAAACTGGAAAGTATTGGTCTCTATATGGGGTTATGGCCAGAAACGATGTCGATGGTTGTATGAATACGAAAGAGCCGTTGTGTGGAACAGGTAATGGTAGCAGTTTGAACAGCATGAAGACTTGGTTGCCTAACAGTGGTAGTTTGACGAGAAACAGTATTGTGGTCGAGGTTATACGGACCTTCACTCTTAAAAGTTCGTATAACTTTGGTAGATTGTGCTCATCGTATCCAGGCAAGGTTAAGTTGGGTGGTATATCTTTCCGGATTTTGTTGAGCTCCTTGTACAGTTGGCTTGGTGATAAAAGGAGTGAACTAATTCTTCCTTGGTGAGTATCAGTCACTGCCTCGAGAATCGCTAGTTGAGTCCGTTGAAATCTGTCTATTAACTTAGACACATAAATTGTAACTGAGCTAAGTACTTCTGCTTCTATTAGTGTTTGGTTGAGGGTATCGACAGCGTGGTGCGTTTGAGTCAATTGTTGTTTCACAATAATGAACTGGGTACTTATTGCAGTTATAGACTTGTTGAGAACGTTTGCTGTTGATTCGTAGAAGATACTGAACGTTTTCGTTTAAGAGCTGAATTATCAGCTCTAGTGTTTATAGGAAGGAATCTGCCTTTGAGAGGATGTTTTACGCCCGAAGTTCTTAATACTACTGTAGGCTTAGTAAGGGACTCCTTTGGCGGTTTTTGCTGTATTTCTGAAGGCAGTGGACAGATCTTAGCTATGGATCTTCGTACTTCTCCATTAGATGTCTTGATATCGACTACCCGTGCCCTTCCGTCGGGACCTGGAAGTGTCCTGATAATTCTTCCCATTAGCCATTTTAGAGGGGGTAGGTTATCTTCCTTTATTAGTACAAGGGTTCCTGGTTGGATATCTTCTTGGAGATGCTTCCACTTATACTTCTGCTGGATATCTTGCAGGTATTCGCTGCTCCATCTACGCCAAAACTCTCGGTGTATTGATGTAACTAGATTCCAGCGTGCTACGTGCGTGATGGAAGATGTCTTGTAATCTGGATCGATGATAGTTGTCAGTGGGGCCCCAATTAAAAAATGTCCTGGAGTGAGAACCTCTAGATCGTTTGGATCTGAAGACATCGGAGTCAATGGTCTTGAATTGAGAACAGCTTCTATTTGCGCAAGACCAGTGGTGAATTCTTCTTGTGTTAAAGCTGCACCAGAGAATACCCGTTTTATGTGGTGTTTAGCCGACTTGACCGCGGCTTCCCATAAACCTCCGAAATGTGGTGATCTTGGAGGAATCGGTGTCCACTCGATACATTTTTCGGCGCAGTGGTTTTTAATAGCTGCTGTTCCTTTATTCGCAAAGATTTTTGAGTAAACTTCGTTTAATTCATTCCGGGCTCCCATGAAGTTTGTTGCATTGTCCGAAAATATTTTAGCTGGACATCCTCGTCGCGCCACGAATCTTTTTAGTGCTCCAATAAATGCTTGTGTTGTGAGATCCGTTACTAATTCCAGATGTACCGCCTTGGTAGAAAAGCATATGAATACAGACACATATGCTTTTGTTGGTTGTTTACCACGGATTTTATAATGTATGTAGACTGGGCCAAGAAAGTCTACTCCTACATTTTGAAATGGTCTTGACGGTTGAACTCTTTCGGGGGGTAAATTGCCCATTAATTGCTCGATACCCTTTGGTTTTGCTCGAAAACAGCGTATACAGTTGTGTACGATGGTTTGAGCCAGTTGTTTCCCTCTCAAAATCCAGTAATATTGTCTTGATGCAGCGAGTAATGCTTGCGGTCCTGCATGTAGGTTATCGTAATGCAATTGTGTCATTAATAATCTGGTGAAAACATGAGAGCTTGGTAGAATAACCTGATGTTTGGCATCATATGGGAGACCGGACGCTTCCAAACGCCCTCCCACTCTAATGATAGTTTTGTCATCTAGGAAGGGTGACAATGAGCTTAGGCGGCTTTTTCCTGATACTTGTCCGCATTTCTTGAGTAACTTCATCTCTTCCGAAAATGCTGTTTCTTGTAAATGTTTAATTATAACAATTTTGGCTGCTTTTAGTTCTTGTACTGAGAGAACTTTGTCCAAAAGCCTGTAAGTTCTTGCTCTTTTGAGGTTACTTATGAACCTTATGACATATGCTGTTATTTTTCGTAGTGTTGAGAAAGAATTTCGATGGTTGATGTGCTCAAGAAAGTGCATTCCTGTGTTCGCTGCTGCTAAGACTGTTTTAATTTGCTTAATTTCGGGCACCTCTTCTTCTTTTATCAGCTGCGGTTGTGCTGGCCAGTCGTCTCGAGTTTGTTGTAAGAATGGGGGTCCATGGAACCACATGCAGGACCTTATTAGTTGCTCTGGAAATAAGCCCCGAGATAGTAGATCCGCTGGATTAAGATCAGTGTTGACGAATTTCCATTGGCCTTTCCTAGTTTCGTCTTGAATGATGGAAACACGATTAGCTACGAATGTTTGCAAGGGCGATTGCGTGTGTATCCATGCTAATACAATTCGTGAGTCCGTCCAGAAAGTGGTTTCCTTGATTTCGATTGGTAAGTTTTCTTTCACAAACTTTATCAATTTTGTCATGAGTTTAGCGGCACATAGTTCCAGACGGGGTATGGTCTGTTGTTTGATTGGGGCTACACGGGATTTTGAGCATACCAATTGTACACTGACTTCTCCTCGATGATTTGTAGACTTCAGATATACTACGGCTCCGTATGCCCGCTGAGAAGCGTCGGAGAAAGCATGAAGCTCCGCACTAGTTGAATCTGCTAACATTATGTGCCGTGGTATCTTTAGGTTGTTGAGTTGGAGCAGGCTCTTTCTAAAGGCAGTCCATTTAGTGTGCATCGACATTGGTAATGCAGCGTCCCAATCTAATTTTGAGATCCATAACTCTTGTATAAATACTTTGGCTAGTATAACTACTGGACCCATAATTCCCATTGGATCGAAAATATGAGCAGTGTCCGCCAATATTGATCGCTTCGTCACCCTTGTTGCTTCTGTCCATTTAGTTTTGATGAGGAATTGATCCGATGACGGCAACCAGGTCATACCAAGAGTTTTAACTGATCCTTCCTTTTGATCGGGTAGCACATTTTCCGCTTCACAGTCTGCCTTGGGTATATCCGCAAGGAGTGCTGGTGTATTTGAACACCATTTTCGCAGATGAAATTGTCCTTCTGCTAGTAAACCTGTAAGCTCCTTCTTCATGCGAAGAGCCTTATTGAGGTCGTTGGTGCCCGTTAAGATATCATCCATGTAGATATCTTGCTGAATAATGGTCGCTGCCAGTGTATGCCTGCTATCTGCTGTTTCGGCCAAATCTTGAAGACATCTTATCGCTAGGTAAGGTGCAGATTTGGTTCCGTAGGTAACGGTGTTTAGCTGATAAACCTTCAGTGGTTGATTCGCAGTATCTCTCCAAATGATATGCTGGAACTGTTTGCTGTAGTCATCCATCAATATTTGGCGATACATCTTGGAGATGTCGGTCGTAAATACATACGTATGGACTCTGAAGCGTAGAAGAATGGAGAGTAGGTCATTCTGCAATGCTGGTCCAGTGTGCAAAATATCGTTGAGTGATATATTCGTTGATGTCTTTGAGGATCCATCGAATACCACCCGTAACTTTGTGGTACTGCTTTCTGGCCTCAGCACGCAATGGTGTGGTAGAAAGAAATTAGGGGTTTTTATTGATTTTCCATCAACTTCCTTCATATGACCTAATTCGATATATTCCGTCATGAACTCAGAATACTGTTGACGAATTAGCGGCAGTTTACTCAATCTCTTCTCCAAGCTGAGAAATCTTCGAGTAGCTATTTCCCTCGATTCCCCAAGACTGCTTGGGTTATGTTTGAACGGCAGCTTCACAATATAACGACCAGAATTTGTTCTTTTTGTTGATGTTGTGAACACTTCCTCACACTGCCGATCCACTTTTGACAATTGCTTTTGTTTAAATGCAGATGTAACTGGAGCTTCCTCCAAGTTCCAAAACCGTTCCACCAGATTATCCAATGATGAAGTGTCGACTCCGATGCCGCAAAATAATGTTGATGGTACTTCAAATGTAGTCCTTCCAATGACTACCCATCCCAGTAAAGTATTCTGCAACGTGGGCCCTCCGTTATTGATTTTTATCTGTCCTATCGACAGAAGCTCGGGATAAAGTTCTGCTCCGATGAGAATATCCACTTCTTGAGGTTGGTTAAACGTTTGATCGGCTAGTTTGATATTCTTTGGTAGTCGCCATTGACTATTATCGACGTATTGGCTGGGTTGCCTGGATGTTATCGTTTTCAGCACATAAACTTGTAAATTTGTACTGTAGCCAGTAACGCGTGACTGAAGGTACAGATTCACTGTCTTACTGACCTGGATAGGGTAATCTCCCATTCCAGAAACTTGCAATGATTCATGTTTAGAAGCTAGCCCAAGTTGATTTGCTAGTTTTTCGGTGATGAAACTCATTTGCGATCCCGAATCCAGCAATGCTCTTGCCTTGGTAGGACTGTTATTCCGTGAAAGAACATTAATTACAGCTGTTCCCAGGAAAACATATTTTGATACCATATCGTCTGAATTAGTTGTTGACAAGCTAGTTCTATTGTCGATTGTTGGTATTTGAGTGTTCATTTGTTTCTCTTTAACCTCTGGTGTTTGGATATGGAGCAGTGTGTGGTGAAATTTCTCGCATTTAGTGCAATGTCCCGAAGTACAATTTGAGGTTTGATGACCGAATCTTAAGCAATTGAAGCATCTGCTCAACACCTTCACTTGCTTGAGTCTTTCCACTGGCGTGAGTTGTAGAAATTTGGGACATTTGAAAATGGGATGATTATGTTCATCGCAAATGGCACATCTAATACCTGTCTCTTTCTTCGCTGCAAGAGTTACTCGCGCCAATCGTTTGGTATCATCGACATTTAATTTGTTGGTTTTAGTACCCAGTGCCTCCAATGATTGGAATCTAGTCTCCAAAAATGAAAGGAACTCATGGAAACTGGGTAGCGCCTTCGGTTTCTTCAGGGATTGTTCCCAAATGGTCAGTGTGTTTCGATCCAACTTCCTCAGAAGTATATTCATTAAAAGTGGATCCCAATTTGATGTCTCGATTTCGAGGTTTTGCAGACTCAATAGGCATTCCAATGTCGTGTCGTGCAATGATTTTATTTGACTCGCTCCTTCGTGCTGAATTACGGGCTGGGCCATAAGCTTATTTATTAAAGCGGTGACTAACAGCCGTGTATTTTCATACCGCTCTGTGATTACTTTCCACGCAGCAATATAGTTGGCGTCAGAGGTTGTGAAGTGCCGAATTAATTTCTCGGCTTCCCCAGTAAGTGTTGTCTTAAGATAGAACAACTTCTGGCAGTTAGCAATTGGTTGATTATGCACTAATTCAGTGAACAAGTCACTATACTGTCGCCACTGTAGGTAGTCCCCATCGAACTTCGGTAGGGTGATTTTAGGTAAATTCAATGTGGCGCTAGGCATGCTTATTGCAGATGTCGATGTAGCTTGGGATGTCATTCGATGAGTTGTTAACTCTTCTAGTCGTGTGGATAACGCAATCATATTGCTGTTTACTTTATCCTCCAACGTTAGATATCCCTCCAATTGGTATTCTTCTGCATGAGTGTCTTCTAATAGTTCTGCGATTTGTTGATGTATTTCCTCTATTTGGCCCCAATATTTATTTATTGTATTTAACTGCAGCTGACAGAACGTAGTAGTCCATGCTTCCATAGACCTTTCGTCAAGCTTGGTAAATACCCGTTGCAATATTTGTGCAATCGACTTCTGCCGTCGAACAATTTTTACCACCTCGGGTATCGGATTGATGCCTGTGTATAGCTCTTCAGTTGATCCAGACAATAGTTGCTTGCCGCTTGTGGGATTCGCATCTTTGTCGTCTGGAATTGAGAGCAAATATTTCTTTATCTCTTCGTAAATCTGCTTTACCTTAGCGAAGGTGTTGCATTGCATATAGGGTGTGTCAGCCTTGACAGAATCTTTTACTCGTTCATGATTCTCGCTGAACTCCAGCCATATGCCTTCGATGAGACTCAATCTCTTGTCCCGGTATGAGCTTGTTTTCCTGCCGGGACCATCTTTTCCAGTGTTTATCTGCAACTTCTGCAGCTCGTCCGATAACGCCTTCTGCCTGGCAATGATGCGGAATACTTCAATCTCATCCATGACTGTAGTTATCCGTTGATATATGTTGTGTTGATACCAGTGTTGTAGCCCTGGTTACGCTTTGATTTATTCTGAGAGTACGATCAGAAAACAACAAAAAAAAGGAACCAATGTTTGAAGCCCTGGTTACGCTTATTTCGGATAGAATGATTTGCCCCTTACCACTGGTGGGGGGAAGCAAGATCACGTCGGGGTCACCAAAAATGAATAGATCTGTTTTGATCTATAAACAAAGACTTGGACTGATTTGTGACAAGTGATTTTATTTACAAATTTCCAAAGCTTAAATACTATTTTTCTTACACCTAGATCGTGGGAATACATTTTTAGAGTTGGGAAAATTGGGAATTTGCTTATCAGCGTCAGACGAAATCCGATACAATGTCTGGGCTTGGGGCAGGTGTCTATTTTATTGTATGAAATGTGCGAAACTTAATGTGCTTAAGGTGAAAATATTGAATCGTGCATTTGGGAATGAGTGTGTTGGGAAAATCTAATAGGAAGGTCAGATTGCGTAGACTTAAGTTTCAACATTATCTATTCATTTATCATATACATATTATCAAATTATGTACATATGGATCTAATTACTTAAGCGGTAAAAAGAACAAAAGAAAAAAAAACCCTTTTGAAATTATTCGTTTGGCACAGGATAGCTGTTTCTATGTGTGTTTATGTATATAGATACCGTTGCGGAATTGCGCTTTATATTTTTTATACCCTATCCTAAGGGTATATTAATTTTGACACATAGTTTGTAACACCCCTTAATATTCGTCGTAGACCCATAAAAGTATATATATTTATGATCAGGACCAAATCCTAAGACTATCTAGCAATGTCCGTCCGTCCGTCCGTACGCAATTTTTAGGCCTTTAAAATTAAGCTAGGAAGCTGAAATTTGGACCACATACTCCCTATGGCTCCGAAATGGTTAAGTGTAAAATTTTTTTGAATACGCCCACTGCCACGCCCACCATTTAGAAAAAACCGTTTTAAAGCTAAACTTAGAGACATAGAGCATTATAACCTTCAGAAGGTATGTAGGCATAGCCCTCCTTTATAACTTTGTCATATCATAAGTTTTTTGCCACGCCTACTTTTTGTGGGCGTTTTTGACTAAAATGCTGTTTTCTTCGAAAATTTTCAAAGAAAGCGAAAAAAAATATTTAACAAGATATTTAGCCAATATTTCTTCCAACATATCGCCCATACAAAGTTTTTGGCCACGCCCACTTTTTGGGGGCGTTTTTTCAAAAAATATATTTTTTTTGTAAATTTAATAGAATGAAATAAAATGCTATCCATCATCTTCTTAATGCTTTTATCTTTCGGGCATATAGGGATGTGGATAGGGTATCATACTGTTCGCCCCAAGCGGACTGTAGCCTTTTCTTATGTTTTTAATACACATTTCGTTTGGTGATACGGTCGGGCACAGTGTTACCGTGTGTTTTTTTTTGTTTTCTTGCGATAGTCAAGGAAGGTGAAGGAAATATTTCTTAGTGCTTGAAAAAGTGTTACCGAGTGACAAAAGTGTCATATTTTATATTTAATTAGATACCGTGGTAAAACTTACTTACTTTCTCATCGCGCTTTAAAAATTAGTAAAGATTTGCTGAAGGTTTTTGCTTAATATCTTTTCTAATATATCGGCGAGTGCGGCATCATTTCGCAAGTACCTAGTTCTAATAAATTTAACATTGTTTTCGAGAATTGCCACTTTATGCTCCTTCATATTTAACCGTTCATGGAAACTTTCTAGTACATCACGCGCTCTAACTACATTCCCGTTCAACAAGTCGAGCAACGGTTGATTAATTTATTTGTTCTTTAAGACTGAATTGCGTGTTTTAAGAAAACTTCACACGAATATTTCGTACGATACATACAAGTTTTGGGCCTAACGCTTTACCGATTTATCGTAGATAGCTACAACAGCTCTAGAACCGCTCTACAGAACCGCTGTCATACCCAATCTTAGTGTCTGATCAGACTCCAGAATTTACCAATCGTGGCAGTTCCGTGCAAATACCTGAGTTTTCACCCCACTGCATAAAATTACCACCATGTGACACAGAAATCTTCCATGGCGATTACCTATCATGGCCGGCATTCAGAGATATGTTTGAAGCGATATACATAAGACATCCTAGATTAGGAGCCGTAGAGAAACTTTTTCATTTTCGATCCAAAACTAAAAGGGAAGCTTTTAGCATAGTTAGTAAATTCCCATTGCTAGCTTTGAGTTAGCATGGGAGTCTTTAGGATCAACCCATGAAAACAAACGCATATTGGTTAACAATCAGGTTAAAAGCTTACTAAATCTTAAACCGTGTCTCGAAGAATCGGCTTTTGGGATAAAAACGTTGCAACGCCAGATCAATGATAGCATCGCAGCACTTACGGCTCAAGGTATCTCTGTGCGGAGCTGGGATCCTATTATCATTTATTCCTGTTCAAACCGGTTACGGCCCACCACTCTTTCACTGTGGGAGCAGTCTTTAAATGATCCAACTCAAGTTTCTACGTGGCTTCAAATGGATAGATTCCTCAGCCTTCGATTCCAAGCTTCCAAGTATTAGAAACAATTTCGGATGTGACTTCGATATCAATTTCTACCTATGATAAGCGCTTGAAACCCACACCAAAATGTTCTTTTCAGAACAACCAAGTGAAGTCATTCCATTCTAAATCAAGATCCTTCACTTGCTCACTATGCAAAGGCAATCATTCTTTTTGAAGCTGCTCTCAGTTTCTATATATGAGCATTCTTTCCAGGATTGAGTTGGTGCATCAGAGAAATATCTTTGAAAACTGTCTTTCAAGTAATAATTCACTACAAGCAAGTGGTAGCAAATTCGCTTGTAATACATGCAAGCAACGTCATCATTCATTATTACACCAGGCCAACGCAATGAGCAATAGCTTGGCTCTTCCGCAAGTTACGAATCACTCTCAGCTTCCAAGCACTTCTGGAGCTTCATGGGTCACTCTACAAGATAACACTTCAACTTTACAGTCCAATTCATCAGCCTTTGTTCCACCGACAACTAGTCAAACCCATTTTGCTTCTACGGAAAGAAGAGTCTTGCTCGCAACAGCCCTAGTTACTATTGTTGGTCAAGAATCTAATCATTGTGTCCACGCGCTTATAGATCCAGGGTCTGAAGTTTCATTTATTTTGGAAGCGGTCCAAAGGCGTTTGAATCTGACTACATATCCTATCAATATTTCGATTTCCAGCATTAACTCCGCTAATTCGGGTACCTCGAAAAACTTTGTGCATTTTCAATTCTCGATAAACAAAATCCGGGAATACCTATTGCGGCACAAGCCATTGTGTTGAAAAAAGTAACAAATGATTTACCGACCGCTTCTGTCTCTTTCATTGAACCTGCACTTCCTCACGGTCTCTGTTTGGCTTATCCCACTTTCCATATATCTTCCAAGGCGGACCTGCTCATTGGAGCAGATATATACCCTGCTATTCTCCGAAATGGTGTTTGTTCCGTTGCCAACTCGCTGGTCGCCCAAAACACGATGTTCGGGTGGGTACTCTCAGGCCCTCTGCCAATATCCGTTAATGTCTTCAATACCTATGTGGTAGAACAGGTTCGAGATGCTCTTAAGGAACAGCTTAAGAAATTTTGGGAATTAGAGGAACTTACAGAGTGTAAGCGTACGTTGTCCACAGAGGATCAATTTTGTGAGGAATTATACGCTAATACAACCTACCGACGTCAAGATGGAAGATATGTCGTTCGACTTCCGTTTAGGCCCAATAAAACTTTAAAGAAATTAGGACAGTCCCGATCTATAGCCTTAAAACAATTTTTACGGTCAGAAAGGAGCATGGCCCATAATCCCGCGTTGCAGTCGCAATATTCAAATGTCCTGAACGAGTATCTCACACTGGGCCATATGCGCAAGATAACCGATTCAGAGGTAAACAGGGATGGATTAGTTTCATCGTTTTATCTCCCTAACCACGCAGTCCTAAAGCCTGACAGCACCTCCACTAAAGTGCGGGTGGTATTTAACGCATCGAGTTCATCCTCCACTGGGGTTAGCCTAAACGATCCGGGGCCAGTACTACAACGTGATCTTTCGTCAATTATTATTCGTTGGAGATTTTTCAAGTCCGTTTTCAACGCTGATATTGAGAAAATGTATCGGCAAATCGTCATGCACCCTGATGACACAGCCTTTCAACGAATTTTATTTCGGACCTCGCATAGTTCCATCATTGAAGATTATCAGTTATTAACTGTTACCTTTGGGGTGAACTGTGCCCCCTACTTAGCCATTCGCACTCTCTTACGTTTAGCGAATGATCAACGGACCAACTTCCCACTTGCTGCACAAATTCGTTTATCAGACTGTTATGTCGATGATATCCTCTCCGGAGCTCACGATCTCTCAACCGCAAGAAGATCACAAACCGAGTTGATCGAATTACTTGGGTCTGCAGGGTTTCCACTCCGGAAGTGGACTTCGAATACGTCCGCCCTCCTCGAACACTTACCTCCGGACCATGTGTTAAGCGAGCATTTTTTAAGTGTGGACAAAGACAGTACGACAAAAACGCTAGGCGTCCGGTGGAATGCCCAGGGGGACTATTTTTATTTCAACACCCCGAAGATTCGGTTTTCAATAGCGCCAAGCAAACGAGATGTCTTTTCCCAAATTGCTCAGCTTTTCGATCCGGCAGTATGGCTTGCCCCAGTAATAATTACTGCGAAAATGCTGATGCAGAGTATTTGGATTGAGAAGACCAAACGTGACGAAAGCATTCAAGCGTGAGTCTTTGTAAATGAAAGTTTTTTGTCGAAGCATTTGGTGAGATTGAATGAATTAAAATACCTCGTTGGGTGGAATATTCCCCATCGGCGCAAGTCCAGTATCACGGATTTTGTGATTCATCAGAAAAAGCCTATTCTGCAGCCTTATATGTGCGTGTTGAAAAAAAAGATGGAACAGTACGATGTTCGTTGGTTTGTGCTAAATCACGAGTTGCACCCATTAAACTAGTTTCATTGCCTCGACTGGAACTATGCGGAGCAGTACTTCTTTCACGGCAAAGGTACAAAATACCATATTTACTCATATTCTTACTCATATTTCGCAGCAAGAAATTAACTTTGTAAGAAACCGTTTAATATTACTTGCTCAAAAGTCCCATTTTCCTGCTGAATATGAAGCCTTATCAAGGAAGAGAGAAGTTCCTGCAAAAAATTCTATCTTATCACTGAATCCATCGCTTGATTCCAATCAACTTATGCGCGTTAATGGCAGGCTTTCCATGGCAAGCCATCCAATAATTTTTATTTTTTTTTATTTTTTTGTTTAATACTATCACAGAGGAAAACACAAAACATTACGTTCTCTAAGTGTAAGCTCTCAGTATCGCTTTACGCAACGATTGTTTGTTGCGCGACTTTGGGGAGCATATATATTTAAAAGAAAGATCAATTCTGGTGAATTAATATGATAATTAAGAATATCGCGAATAAACATGACGGAAGTTGCATCGCGTCTGAAACTTAAGGTTTGCAGACCAATTAAATTGCACCTTCTGCCATAATTAGGAAGCTCATCAAACATATTTAATTTACGAACCGCGTACCTCGTGTATTTTTTTGGACTCTTTCGAATCTAAGTTCGTGAACTGCATATGGCGAATCCCAAATTACGGAACAATATTCTAAATAAGGTCTGACTAACGAGCAATAAATAATTTTAAGGCTATTTATATCTCTAAAATCTTTACTATTACGTTTAAGGAAGCCAAAGCATTACGATTGCACCACTCCGACAATCTATTAATATCTGACTGAAAACGAATGCAATCTGATACATTTTTTTTATCCGCGAAAATAATTTCAAATCATCGGCGAAAGTCAAAACATTACAAAATTGAAATATTTTATGAACATCATTTATAAATAATATAAATAGCAACGAGCCCAAATGACTGCCCTGTGGAACACCAGAAGTAACTTCTATAACGCGAGAAGTCACACCATCGACTTTAACCATTTGCCTTCTATTAGTCAGATAATTACGAAACCATTTTAGCATTGATGAATGAAAACCCAAAGACTTTAGCTTAGCCAAAAGAAGTGTGTGATGCACCCTATCAAACGCTTTCGTAAAGTCAGTATAAAGTACATCAACTTGTAATCGTTCATCAAAACTATTAAATATATAATTAGTCAACAGAGCTAAATTAGTAGCACATGATCTACCACGAATAAAGCCATGCTGACTATTTGAAATAATTTCTTTTACCGCGAAAAAGAGTTTGTCCTTAACAATACTTTCAAACAATTTTGGTATTGCAGAAGGCTTTGATATAGGCCGATAGTTTACTACTTTTTGCCTTAAGCCGCTTTTATAAATAGGTGTTATGAACGAATATTTCCATTCATTTAATTAGTTCCCAGTTACAAGAGACTGGTTAAAAATAATTTTAAGTGGATAAAAAACGGATGATAGACATTTTTTTAATATTACCACAGGAATCCCATCTGGGCCAGGGTTGCTATTTAAATTTAGTTTTTCTAACGCGTTTATTAAATCGTCATCCGAGAGTTGCAACACACCGATCTCCAGAACTTCAGGAATCATAATGTTATGATTTCCAGTTACCTGCACATGCGACTTATTGTACACTGACTCAAAGAAATCAGCGAACAAATTACATGTACTTTTCAAATCTGTTGAACTTACATCTTCGACTTCCATTACCTTAGGAAAGTCTGTGGAATTTTTTTTGAATTAATGTAATTCCAAAACGATTTGCTGTTACGCTTCACAGACGATTGTACAGACAAGATATATTGCCTGTATAAAAACCGATTTAAAAATTCATATTCTTTCCTGAAGAAGGTATTTGAGTGGCAGCAAGATTACTAACGACACTACTTATGTTTTGAATGTGTTTTTCATACACATTGGCAACACTGTTTGGTGGAACGTAGGAGACAAAAATAAATAACTAATAACGCATATCATTAACGAAATCAATACACACACACATCTGTTCCACTTCAACCGAACAATGTTACAATGTCATTTGCCTGCTATGAAAACGAGAAGAGACAGCTATTAAAACTCCCCCACCTCGCTCGCTGCTTGTTCGACAACGATCATTTCGGTAAACGACATATGTTGAATCGAAGATCTCCGTAGAAAAAATGTGTGGGTGCAGCCATGTCCCCGTTAAAACAATGACATCATATTGATGGTCAGAGAGCGCAACAAAAATCTCTTTTGTTTTCGTTCTCATACCACCCATATTTTGATAATAAAGCGAATAATTTATAACGGAGGTGCATTGCTGTTGCAGCTGATCAGTGTTTATGTTTTGATTTCTGCGATGGGCAATGCAACTCTGTTTTTTGGCAAAAATATTTTCACACGAATTCGACGGCCATACCGAAGAATTTAATGCGCGCGAAATAAATTATAAAAACCACCAAAATTTTTAATAGAGATTTATTCTTTCTTTATTCTTTATCTATTGTTTTTGGCTTAAGGTTCTATAATTATCACTATAGTAGAACGGTCGCCGTCTTAAGCGGAGCTGCACCGTAGTACTTGGTTGAGGTCTGTAAAAGAACTAACTGTTACAACTACTAGAATGCCAGAAGAAAATTGACATAAATAAATGTATTATTATGTTACGACATAAATCCACCATTGACCTGCTTGCCTTTACAGTTTCCACTGGGTCAGCCGAATGCATTGGGTGAATTTATTCACTCTATTTTTACCAATGAATTGGCCTACTTTCGTTTGTTTATGTTATTCGGTCGTCATCAATTTTATGTGTCAATATAAAAGTGTTGACGATAATAATTTACCAGTATAATGGCCTACTGTAAATTCAGCAAGTACGGTTTATGAACGTAATATTGTCATGACTTATGACCAATACTTAACTCCTCCTTCCTTAGAGAAAATTTTCTCCTGGAAATTATTATGACTTGGGATATCTATTACGTTTCCCTCTTGTTTTTCAGTTAAATTGTTAATTTTGACTTTAATTTTTTCCGTTCTTCTGACATTCTTGTAAATTATGCTTCCGACAATAACGGTGATTAATATTATTATGAACATAGTTGTACCGGAAATTACATAGGATTTTATTTTATGGTATTCAACTAGATCAATAGTACGTCTATTTTCAATTTCTTGCCATTTTTCAAATTTTTTAAATATGGTATTAGCAGTAAAGTTTTCTTTAATGATTTCTTCATAATAAAATTGAAATGTATAGTTGGTTTCCTTATTTTTAACTATAGCATCATTAACTTTGATATTACAATTCTGAATATTAATGATATAATTTCCTGCAAGATTTAAGTCTCTGGAGTCACAATTATTTTGCACAGTTTTATTTTCGGCATTTTTAACAATATAAGTTCTTTCATTTATTTTCATAATTTCAAAGTTTCTGTTTATTTTCATCAAACAATTTTGTTTAACAATACAATCGTTTCTTCTTCTTAAATCGTTAACGTTATTTTTTTCACCGTCATATATATACTCGTTTCCTTTGTATACAGTTACAATAAATGGTTCTAAATCTACTTCTTGTTTTTCATGATTTGTTATAGGTATAATTAGTTTGATTGGGAGTGTAATGATTTCATCTGGGATTTTCAATGCTATAATAATGGACTCATCCGTGTATTTCATGACTCCTGATTTCATATTTTTTAACTTGCTTAAATTCATATCTGTCATTATTAATTCGTCTTTTGTAAGTAAACTAGGGTGAGTAATTCCCATTTTGGTTGCAGCTATGGTATCTATTAAATTATCAACTAGTTTCTCTAACATTTGTAGTCTAGTGAGTACTTCTGTCCGCTGTAGACGCTTAAGTATTGTCTTTTGTAACTGTTGACTTTCGTTCTGATATCGTTCTATTTCCTCCCTGTCCTTTGCAACTAAATCCCTTATGTTCTTCATATTTTCATCTAATTGTGTGTTAATTTTAATTTGATTATTTAGTTCGTGAATCGCGTTTTTATTGTTAGTATCTGTTATTCTAAGGTGCTCGTCTATTTCTTCCCTATCTGCATCATCCATGGTACCGAATAACCAATTCTGAGTACTTCCTACAAAATTTAAGAGTCCTCTCTTGGATCGTGTCTTAGGAGGCATGATACTAAGTATTTTTGTATAAATTGTTAAACACTCTTTTCTTATTTCTGGGTCTTGCCCAATGATCTCAAATTTTTGTATTTCCTGCAATGTTTCTACCAGCTTGTTTAACTTAACGATGTGAAGGATGGTCTGGGTCTGGTTGATGATCTCTCCTTCTCCCATATTTATTATCGTGAATCCGCTATTACTCTCGATTGGCGTTATTACCAGTGCCGCTTGTACTAGGTTGGTTGTCATCATTAGGAAGATTAACATCAGTGGCAGATTCTGCAAATTGTCTTGGTCTTTTAATATTTGCTGTGTGTACCCTATCTAAATTTTTCAATCTAAAATTAGGTTCATTCTTATGTCTTACATGTTTATAATTTTTAATATAACCCACTTGCCTGGTTTCTGTATAGTCTTCCCTGTCTTGATTCCTTTTGTTTATAACGTTTGTTTTCCTCTTTTTAAGTCTCCTTACCACCGATTCTACATTTGTATGTAATACCTGTTCCGGTGACATGCCTATCGTAGTATGATATCTTTTGTTATAAATCTGAAAAGCTCTGAACATCTTTGTGTTTACTGATTCTTCCTGGTTCATGGTAAGTAAAATCTCGGCTATGGTGCTATGTAGGCGTTCTATGTCAGCGTTACCTGTATGCGAATTTGGTTTAGTGTAATGTACGTCAATGTTTCGTTCTCTAAGGTATTCTCTAATATGTGCAGTGTTAAACTCGTTATCTGTTATAATTTTTTTAGGTGAGCCTATTCTAGTCAAATGTTCAGTGATAGCATCTGTTTTGTGAATGGGGTTTTTACTTTCCAGTCTGTATACATACCCTTTCTTTGTTAACTTATCAATCATTGTTAGGAATATGTGTTTTTGGAAATGGTATATATCTAAATGAATTATTTCATTAGGTTGTTTAGGAGTTTCTGTTAACTTGAATTTTCCCTGTATCGGTTTCCTCTCGTATTTAGCTCTCTGGCAGATATCACAATTGTTTATTATCTGGGTAATTAGTCGAGTAAGTTTAGGATAATAAATTTGTTGTTTCAGTGTGTTATAAGATTCTATAATTCCCGAGTGTTGACTCTCTCTGATGTGGTAAATGGATATCTGTCTCCTAGCTTCAGCCTCTGTTCTTAAATCTCTTACTCTCCGTGTTAGTTTCACAAATTTGATTTTTCTGTTTCCTGCATATAAATTTATGATTATTTGCTGACCTTTATTATAATCTGGCTCTCTTACTTCAGCATAAATGCCAATTGTTCCTTGGGCTATTTCTTTGAGTTGGTCCGTTATTATTCCTATAGGATCTGAAGCTCTAACATACTAAATTCTTTTACCATGAAGTGTTTCGATTTTTGGTTCCTTATCATAACTTAAAATGATTTGTTGTTTATATATATTGACTATACCTTCTTTGATAGGAATGTGATCAAATTGTTCCTCCATTCCTGAATGGACTGTTTCGTTGTCCGACGTTTGATTAACTTCCAAGCTTGCTTCTTCGATTCTGCTTAGAAAATCGGCAACTTTATTCTCCTGGCCCTTGAGATATTCAATCTCATAATCAAACTCTTGCAATTTAAGTAACCGCCTTTGGTTGCGCTGAGAGAATTCGGCACCATTATATTTTTTGTTCAAGTATTTTATAGGAAGATGGTCAGTCGTGATTTTGAACTTATTACCCCACAGGTATGGTCTTAATTTGGATACACTCCACACGATAGCTAGAAATTCCTTGTCCGTCACGGAATAGTTTCTTTCATGCTCGTTAAGAGTCCTTGAAATATAACAAACCCTCTGTTTGTCTTGTGTGAGGACAGCTCCGATGGCGAAATTACTTGCATCAGTAAATAGCTGGAACTGTTTCTTGAAATCCGGAAACTTAAGGATTGGGTGTGTTATCAAGTTAAGTTTGAGTGTTTCGAAAGCATTCACATACTCTGGGTCATTAACGTTTATCTTGGTGTCTTTCTTGAGGTACCTGGTCATTGGGTATGCAATTTTTGCATAATCCTGTATGAATTTCCGGTAATACCCTGAGGCTCCTAGAAAACTTCTAAGTTGTTTTTCAGTTTGCGGGAGTGGAAGATTTTTGATTGTATCTACTTTGTTAGGGTTCGGCTTTATTCCCTCTTCCGTCAGAATGTGGCCTAAAAACTCTGTTTCTTTCTTAAGAAATGAGCATTTACCAATTTGCAATTTTAGATTATGCTTTTTCAGAATTAAAAAAATGTCTCTAAGATTTTTTAAATGTTCTTTTAAAGAAGTAGAGAATATTAAAATGTCATCTAAATAGACAACGCAGGTTTTGTTTATGTGTTCCCGTAATATGTGGTTCATTAAGCGCTGAAAGGTAGCTGGGGCGTTCTTAAGCCCAAAAGGCATACGGATGTATTCGTATAATCCTTGTGGAGTTATAAATGCAGTTTTCGCTATATCATTTGGATGCATTAGTATTTGATGATACCCTTTTGCTAAATCCAGAGTTGAAAAGTAAACTGCCTTCCCTAACTTATCAAAGAGATTGTCTATATTTGGTAAGGGGAACCGGTCATCTTCGGTGAGTGCATTTAACGCTCTATAGTCGACACAAATGCGGTATTGCAATTGACCATCTTGATCTGGTTTCTTTGCAACAACCACGATCGGGGAAGCGTATCTGCTCATACTTTTCCTGATTATGCCCTGTCGCTCCATGTCTGTAATCTGTTTAACGACTTCATCTTCATGCTTTTTTGGCAACCTATACAACTTTGAGTATATTGGTTTATCTTCTTTAAGATGGATTTCGTGTTTGATCGTCGAGGTGTGGGTTAACCGATCGCCATCCCGGTATTGGATATCTTGGAACTCGTCTAGTAAAGAGGCCAATGCTGAGTGTTCTTCGCGATTGAGGCTGCCGAAGTCAGGATTACCTTCTTCTAGGTAGTTGCAAGAAAGCTCTTGCCCACGCTCTATCTTTAGTGTGGTCTTGTTTCGTAGAGTTATCTTTACTTGCTCAAAATCAATAGTTTTAATTATATTTTTGAGGACATCCATACCCAGAAGTATGGTATAGTTTTTGTTCTCTAAGCTCTGAGCGTAAGCTTTAATGAATGTGTTATTGCTGTAGCCAAATTCTGTTGGCACGGGAAATTGAATTATGTTCGCACTCTGAGTTATGGTGCTATTAATAGTTCTTATTTCAACTTGTCGGGTATCTAATATTGGGTACGGCGTCATGTCGAGTTTGTTTGTATTAACAATCGTCATGGCACTTCCTGTGTCTATTAGAATGTAGTGTCGTTGATTGTTAATATTAGTGGGTATGGTCATTATTTGTCCGAGGCTCCATTCAGAAAAACCGGTCGTTCTACTGAATTAATTTCCTGTCGCATGGGCCTTTGGTCAGTTTGTACGTTGTTAGTATCCATGGGCTGTGACCTTGGAAACTGATTTTGCCGGACATTTCCTGATGTTCTTGGCTCATTCTGGTAATAATTATTATTTCTAACGTTCCCTGAGGATCTACCACTTTGGTCACCCCCATTCCTAAAATTCCCTGAATTTCTATAATACCCCCCAAGTTTTTGTTCATTATGGACTCGGCTCTGATGTCTACTTGGATGCTTATTTTCCATGGGCTTTAAATTTCCATGGTCATAACCAATGTAGGAGAATAAAATTCGTTTTATACTTTGTATATCATACTTATCTCTTAACTCCCTAGCTAAGTTACCTACAGTAATATCCCTCACTTTATTTATAATAATGTTGTGGAGCAACAGTTTCTCTGGCTCCTGATTGTCGGAAAATATGAACTCACTTTCAGGCTCACTATTTCCCTCGTCAACTCCGTACTGCTGATGATCGGTCGGTAGTGGTGTCTGAACAGTTCCTTTGCCTGGCTCCATGTGGTCACGCCATTGACTAGGAGTAGACCCATTGCTCGTCCTTTGATCTTTGTCTGTTGGATTATTGTCCAGGTTGCCTGCTGGTCCCCTCCGGTATTTGTGAGATGGTTTTCCACCATGACTAGGAAGTGTGTCAGCGTTTTGCTATCTCCTTCGAATTCGGGTAGATGTTGTATCTCTCTTAGTACATGGCCGCCAATGCTAGCCGGTGGAATTCTGGCCACAATAGCCATAAGACTATTCAAAATCTCTCGATTAGACACTTCCGGCATATCTACCTGGTTATGTGCCATACTTATATATGTGTATGCAGTTTATTTTTATGTCTGCACAAAAGTCACTTCACGAATTTGTTTGATTTGATACGACTTATTAAACTGTCGTGTCGCCGCGAGTTAAGGATCTTAGAACTTTGTACGTAGCGAACTTTCACGTTTTGGATCAGGATAGTTGTACCTGATCCTACCGACTGCGCCAAATAAATTATAAAAACCACCAAAATTTTTAATAGAGATTTATTCTTTCTTTATTCTTTATCTATTGTTTTTGGCTTAAGGTTCTATAATTATCACTATAGTAGAACGGTCGCCGTCTTAAGCGGAGCTGCACCGTAGTACTTGGTTGAGGTCTGTAAAAGAACTAACTGTTACAACTACTAGAATGCCAGAAGAAAATTGACATAAATAAATGTATTATTATGTTACGACATAAATCCACCATTGACCTGCTTGCCTTTACAGTTTCCACTGGGTCAGCCGAATGCATTGGGTGAATTTATTCACTCTATTTTTCAATAGGTTACCCAATGAATTGGCCTACTTTCGTTTGTTTATGTTATTCGGTCGTCATCAATTTTATGTGTCAATATAAAAGTGTTGACGATAATAATTTACCAGTATAATGGCCTACTGTAAATTCAGCAAGTACGGTTTATGAACGTAATATTGTCATGACTTATAACCAATACTTAACTCGCGCGAAGAATTCTTGCGCCAATTTAATTTTAAAATTAATAAAATTTAATTGGGTCAAGTCAGCAGTTGACTTGACTAATTTATTACAATTAACACGGCCATCCGGTATGGCTAACTTAGTTGAAATGTAATTTGTCAGTGCCTTTTCCATCGTGTCAACGCGAAAACCAGCGGCATGCAGTTCAGCTGGAGGAGCTGCAACAAAATCGAGCGCAGAATTATTGTTCCCGATTATAGGCTTAATTTTATTAACGCGCTTTTTGTTTTTCCGCGATTTATTACGCGACACTTTGCTCCATTCGGTGCCTCCGGAGGCATTTTCTATCACGACCGGCGCGTTATCACATACGGGGGTATCATTAACTGACACCCCCGTTTCGGATATAATCGATTTTTTACCTATCGGCAAATGAATATCGGAAAGCAAAGGCACTGAACTACATTTCAATTCGCGTAGTTCAGATTTAATCAAACTCAGCTCATTTGTTAATGCGCTGAGCTTAGTGATTAAACCCAAAAATGGCATTCCATTGCAGATTTTGCACTTGTAGCAAAGTCCCTCACTTGTCTTCATGAGCTGGAGGGCTGCTCCGGAAAGCATCACACAATGGGTGTGGAATTTCCTGGAACATATCCCTCCGCAGCTAACGAAGTCACCAGACATTATGCCAGTATTGCATTCACCACAATTTTCAACCATTTTTAACAATAAAACAAAATTTAAAATTGAAATCAAAAAATAACTACGGTAGTTAATAATTCACACGTCAATGCGGAGCAAAGGTTACGGTAGAACTAAATTATACCTTATTCATCAAAGTTCGCACGTCTTCTCATACAATTTATACATGATATTTCTATCCATGGGCAAAACGCACTTATGATTCGGATAACCAGGCAGACTTTTTGGATCCCAAAACTAAAGAATTTAATCAAAGCATGTATCCGAAGCTGTAAAACATGCATTATGCATAAAAAACAGTTACGTTCCCAACTCATGGCAGCATTCCCAAACGAAAGATGCACGTTCTCACCCCCGTTTACGTATACGGGAATTGACTTCGTAGGCCCTTTCGTAGTCAAGAGCTTTAGAGCTAGAGGCTGTCACGTAACCAAAACATATGTTCATATGTTTTTCGACAAAGGCCATCCATCTAGAAGCAGCCACCGACTTGTCCAAACAAGTCTTTCTACAAGCCTTCGACCGGTTTGTTGCCAGAAGAGGGCTCCCAAGTGAAGTCTTTTCGGACAACGGAACAAATTTCATAGGGGCTGATAAAATTCTTCAAAAAGAGTCTGACAAGTTCTTAGAATCTGTGTCCAATGGAACTCGTCTGAAATATAGCGTTTAGGGTTTGAAATGGAATTTCATTCCTCCAGGAGCACCGCACATGGGCGGCTTATGGGAAGCTGGGGTGAAAAGTTTTAAAACCCACTTCCGAAAATTGAGTGAAACTTATAAGTACACATTCGAGGAATTCTCAACAGTTTTAGCTCGTATTGAGGCGTGCCTCAATTCACGTCCGTTTTCACCAATGTCAAATGATCCATCCGATCTCCTTGCCTTGACCCCCGGTCACTTTCTTCGTGGCAGTCCTTTAATCACGTTTCCGGAAGTGGATGTCAATGAACCTTCACTTTCCCTAATAAATCGGTGGGAGAAGTTAAAGGTCATTCAGCAACAGTTTTGTAGACGATGGAAGGAGGAGTATCTAAAGGAGCTCCATAAACGGCATAAATGGCAATTCCCGAATGACAATGTTAAAGTAGATGATCTAGTTGTCATTAAACAAGAAAATATACCGTCCACTGAATGGCGATTAGGCCGAGTGGTTAAGACTTGTCCAGGCGCGGATGGCAAAGTAAGAGTTGCGATAATCAAAACGGCAAACGGCGACATAACTCGCCCTATTACAAAGCTTTGTATTTTGCCAATAACACAATAAGTTATAAAACCAAATCCAAATATATAAAAAAACATAAGAAAAGGCTACAGTCCGCTTGGGGCGAACAGTATGATACCCTATCCTTATCCCTATGTACCCCAAAGAAAAAAAGCATTAGGAAGATTATGGATAGCATTTTATTTCATTCTATGAAATTTATAGAAAAGAAATTATTTTTTTTCAAAAAACGCCCCAAAAAGTGGGCGTGGCCTAAAACTTTGTATGGGCGATATATTGAGAAAAATATTAACATAATATATTGTTAAACATTTTTTTCCGATTTCTATGAAAATTTTCGAAGATTACAGCATTTTAGTGAAAAACGCCCACAAAAAGTAGGCGTGGCAAAAAACTTTATATTACAAATTAATAAAGGTGGGCAGTACCTACATATCTTGTGAAGGTTGTACAACTTTATCGCTCTAACTTAAGCCTTAAAACGGTTTTTTCTAAATTGTGGGCGTGGCAGTGGCCGTATTTTGAAAATTTTAACACTTTACCATTTCGGAACCCTAGGGAGTATATGTTCCAAATTTCAGCTTTCTAGCATAATTTTAAAGGCCTCAAAAGTTGATACGGACGGACGGACAGACGGACATTGCTATATAGTCCTTGATTTTGGTCCTGATCATAAATATATATAGTTTTAGGGGTCTGCGACGACTATTAAGGGGTGTTACAAACTATGTGTAAAAATTAATATACCCTAAGGATAGGGTATAAAAAAATGTTTTGTTTGATTCATTACTATCTTATGTCAAACACATCTTACATTCCATAATCATTTTTAGATGAAGTATCTATAAACTCATACCGCTTGAGTAAAGTGAAGTATTTTGAATTCAATTAGTTTGTTGACTCTTATTATATATGTACTATGTTAATTCTTAATAACTGAAAACATAAGGAAAGGCTACAGTCCGCTTGGGGCGAACAGTATGATACCCTATCCTATCCTTATCCCTATGTACCCCAAAGAAAAAATTCATAAGGAAGATGATAGATAGCATTTTATTTCATTCTATGATATTTATAGAAAAAAAAATATTTTTTTGAAAAAACGCCCCCAAAAAGTGGGCGTGGCCAAAAACTTTGTATGGGCGATATATTGGAAAAAATATTTGCTAAATATATTGTTAAACATTATTTTTTCGATTTCTATGAAAATTTTCAAAGAAAACAGCATTTTAGTGAAAAACGCCCACAAAAAGTAGGCGTGGCAAAAAAACGTTATATGACAAATTTATAAAGGTACCTACATATCTTGTGAAGGTTTTACAACTTTATCTCTCTAACTTAAGCCTTAAAACGGTTTTTTCTAAATTGTGGGCGTGGCAGTGGGCGGATTTAAAAACTTTTAACACTTTACCATTTCGGGACCCTAGGGAGTATACGCTCCAAATTTCAGCCTCCTAGCATGACTTTAAAGGCCTCAAAAGTTGATACGGACGGACGGACGGACGGACGGACATTGCTAAATAGTCTTAGGATTTGGTCCTGATCATAAATATATATACTTTTATGGGTCTACGACGAATATTAAGGGGTGTTACAAACAATGTGTCAAAATTAATATACCCTTAGGATAGGGTATAATAAGCACTGAATTTAGTATACACTTAATCATAAGTAATAATCATTCTAATCATTGTATTACATATTTTATTGGCGTAATACGCCTTGGCCGGTAATGTTAATGCCATCTATGAGCAATGCAGAAAGATGTACTATTCCAGTACATCTATTACATTTTTCTTCCTCGGTCATAGTTGGCAAACCCCACACAACTTCAAGTCTAATAAAACACTTCCTACTGTTTCATCAAACGTTGTGGCGACCACTTGAGTTTTTATACCCTATCCTAAGGGTATATTAATTTTGACACATAGTTTGTAACACCACTTAATATTCGTCGTAGACACATAAAAGTATATATATTTATGATCAGGACCAAATCCTAAGACTATCTAGCAATGTCCGTCAGTCCGTCCGTACGCAATTTTTAGGCCTTTAAAATTCAGCTAGGAAGCTGAAATTTGGACCACATATTTCCTAGGTCTCCGAAATGGTTAAGTGTAAAATTTGTTTGAATACGCCCCCTGCCACGCCCACAATTTAAAAAAAACCGTTTAAAAGCTAAAGTTAGAGAGATAGAGTGTTACAACCTTCACAAGATATGTAGGAACTGCCCTCCTTTATAAGTTTGTCATATAAAGTTTTTTGCCACGCCTATTTTTTGTGGGGGTTTTTGACTAAAATGCTGTTTTCTTCAAAAATTTTCATAGAAAGCGAAAAAAAATGTTTAAAAAGATATTTACCCAATATTTTTTCCAAAATATCGCCCATACAAAGTTTTTGGCCACGCCCACTTTTTGGGGGCGTTTTTTCAAAAAACCTTTTTTTTTTAAATTAATAAAATGAAATAAAATGCTATCCATCATCTTCCTAATGCTTTTTTCTTTGGGGCACATAGGGATATGCATAGGGTATCGTACTGTTCGCCCCCAGCGGACTGTAGCCTTTCCTTATTTTTTTTTTCATCTTCGGAACGTGATTTCAATAAGTTGGGTTTGTACTCCATCCTAGTTTAGGATTCACTCCATCGACCAGGAGAAGACGATTCCAGCCCCAAACACATATAAATAAACAAAAATCTGTCAAATGCAGCTGAGTTTCTGCACTTTTAAAGCCAAATGTTGTAGAATTTTATGTTTTTGGTACTATTTTTTTAAGTGTTTTTATTTATTTATACTCAAACCTCGTTTAGTTAAAACACAGAAGAAAATCGTTTATAAATCAGAATTTTAGCAAAGATGCGTAAAGGTTAGGTAAATACTTACGCGTTGTTTAACTGAACAACATCTGAGAGGTGTTTTAAGGAAATCTTATAAATACGGCTGTTAGGGTATATACATGATGAATAGCATGTTCATTCATTCTATGAAATTTAAAAAAGTGGACGTGGCAAAAATCTTGAAAAAAATTATTATCTTTAAGACAATTTTTTACGTTTTCCATAAAAATTTTCGATGAAAACAGCATATTGTAGGCTTTGGAAAAACCTTACTTGGTAAAGTTATGAATTAGTTCAATGTCTATATATATTTAAGCAAATCTTTTATAGCAAAAAGCGAATTCGTTAAATTAAGTAAGCTGTGCTTCAATTGCCTTAGTGGTGGTTATATATCGGTCAAGTGCCAAACCAAATCTTGTTGTTAGACTTGTAACACCTTTTTATACCCTATCCTAAGGGTATATTATTTTTGACACATAGTTTGTAACACCCCTTAATATTCGCCGTAAACCCATAAAAGTATATATATTTATGATCAGGACCAAATCCTAAGACTATCTAGCAATGTCCGTCCGTCCGTACGCAATTTTTAGGCCTTTAAAATTAAGCTAGGAAGCTGAAATTTGGACCACATATTCCCTAGGGCTCCGAAATGGTTAAGTGTAAAATATTTTTGAATACGCCCACTGCCACGCCCACAATTTAGAAAAAACCGTTTTAAAGCTAAAGTTAGAGAGATAGAGTGTTACAACCTTCACAAGATATGTAGGCACTGTCCTCCTTTATAAGTTTGTCATATAAAGTTTTTTGCCACGCCTACTTTTTGTGGGTGTTTTTGACTAAAATGCTGTTTTCTTCGAAAATTTTCACATAAAGCGAAAAAAACTGTTTAACAAAATATTTACCCAATATTTTTTCCAACATATCGCCCATACAAAGTTTTTATACCCTATCCTAAGGGTATATTAATTTTGACACATAGTTTGTAACACCCCTTAATATTCGTCGTAGACCCATAAAAGTATATATATTTATGATCAGGACCAAATCCTAAGACTATCTAGCAATGTCCGTCCGTCCGTCCGTCCGTCCGTCCGTCCGTCCGTCCGTCCGTCCGTCCGTCCGTCCGTACGCAATTTTTAGGCCTTTAAATTCAAGCTAGAAAGCTGAAATTTGGACCACATACTCCCTAGGGCTCCGAAATGGTTAAGTGTAAAATTTTTTGGAATACGCCCACTGCCACGCCCACAATTTAGAAAAAACCGATTTAAAGCTACAGATGGACAGATAGAGGGTTATAACCTTCACAAGATATGTAGGCACTGCCCTCCTTTATAAGTTTGTCATATAAAGTTTTTTGCCACGCCTACTTTTTGTGGGCGTTTTTCACTAAAATGCTGTTTTCTTCGATAATTTTCATAGAAACCGAAAAAAAGTGTTTAACAAGATATTTATCCAATATTCGTTCCAATATATCGCCCATACAAAGTTTTTGGCCACGCCCACTTTTTGGGGGCGTTTTTTCAAAAAATGTTTTTTTTTTTTTCTAAATTTTATAGAATGAAATAAAATGCTATCCATCATCTTCTTAAGGTTTTTTTTGGGGCATATAGGGATAGGGATAGGGTATCATACTGTTCGCTCTAAGCGGACTGTAGCCTTTCCTTATGTTTTTTTTTTTAATTAATAGAACTAAATAAAATGCTATCCATCATCTTCTTAATGCTTTTTTCTTTGGGACATATAGGGATATGGATAGGGTATCATACTGTTCGCCCCAAGCGGACTGTAGCCTTTCCTTATGTTTAAGAAGCACTCCGTTAGCGCACACTTTTACCCACCGCTATTGGCAATGTTTTAGGTATCAGGAAGTACGTTTTCTACTAGACTCAAAAACACAAATGTCCTTCATCTCCGAAGCATGTATCCAGCGACTTGGTTTGGAACCTCGAAATGCAGGTATACAGTGTTTCGATATGCATTTTGTATCGTTTTCAATCAACTGAGCTTCAGTTGATGCATATGAATGACATCACGTAACTGCACCGTTACCAACGGTCTCATTATTATATATATATAAATATGAGTGACAGGGATCACATAAATAAGTAGCAATTGGCGGATAATCCATTCAACTTATAAAGTTCGATAGACATTTCATTAGGAGCAGACAAGCTTTGGGATATATTGAGAGCAGGGTTAATGTTTACTGAACGTGGGTATCAAATTGCTCAAACAATAGTTTTTGATGGATTTTTGTTGGTTAGTTAATGTACAATAGGCAGCAAACCATTTATTTGCATCGCAGTGTTCTCGATATTGTCCTACAAGCTTTCTTAATTATCGAGGAAGTAGATCAAAAATCCTACCTCGCAAAGGAAGAAAACAATTAAAAACACATTAAATGGTGCAATGCATCTACTTCTGTCAGTGGAGAGGAAATTTGGAAAAATAAAGGACTTCGCCATTGTTACACACAATTTTATTTGTGCAAAATTCAATCACCTGATATCGCATGAATGAACGTGTTCTACTTACCGCACTATGCGGTACTCAAACTTGATAGTGCCTCTACAAAACTTCGTGTCGTGTACGACGTGTCGTTCAGGGATACCAATGGTAAGTCATTATCATTACCAATTCAACGTAACCTTTTTTCGATGTGCTTAAAATTCAGACAGCACAAATTCGTCCTTACCACGGATATCTTCAAAATCTTTTGCCAAATTTGGTTTTCGAAGAAGATTATCAGCGAATCATTTGGCGCAAATCTCCTAATGCTCCTTTTTAACATTTTCAGCTGTGTAAGATTACGTATGGTAGATCTTGTGCACTCTTTCTCTCCGTTCGCTTTTTGAGCAGTTGGACGTTGATTACTCCTATGATGATTACTACAGATGACATAGAATGAGGTGCAGAGACCTTACCAGATGGGATATCTAAAAAGAATTGCTTTTTTTCTGTTATAATTTGCACGAACAAAAGGGATAGTAAGCACCCTTATATTGTTATAGTAACACAGCACGGGCGTGTTAAGCGGAGTTTAAATATTTGTAAATTGTAAAGGTCGGGAAAAACAGAGTGAGCTAGAGCGTTCCACATTCGTGTTGTACGGTAGAGAAACGAATCCTTAAATTTCACAGTTCGACCGAATATAGGCTTTGGAGTGAACTGATGAGCATTCCCGACATAGCAGGTATTACGGTTGAAGGGGAGGAATGCAATTGACTTTTTCGTTTGAGCACTTCTGATGGTAGTATCGATAGAACAACGATAGGCAGGAGACATTACGACGATGACTAAGAGGGTCAAGCGGATTTGCAACACCGCACGTTTTTGAATTCTGTTAAGAAGCTCCAAATATGTAATTGGTGCACCGGACCAGATATGAGCGTTTTGCTCAAGTTTTGGGCGAATAAACGTCTTGTAAATTCTAGCCAGATCAGAAGGGGTAAAATATTTCTTGCATCGCTTTAGAAAGCATAGACACTTCGCAGCGTTCTTGGCGACGTCAAATATGTGTTCATTCCAACGAAGGTTGTCATTGTCACACATACCGAGAATGGAAAGTCTTCTGGATTCAGCGATAGAAGTTCCATTCATGGATAATGGCAGAGTATTGAGGTTTCGCTTTAATGATAGAAGACAACATTGTGTTTTGGAAACATAAAATTCCACTCTATTGGTTTTACCACACTCAAGAATGCTATCAAGATCGGAATTTAATGAGCTTAACAACCGTTGCCGTTCCAGTTCAAAGCCCGAAGATGAGGGGCGTTGCCCAGGAAATGAATATGTAAAGCTGAGGGTACTGTCATCGGCGAAGGAATAAATAGGATAAGAAGTAACAGAGAGTAGATCACTTATAAAAATTAAAAAGACAGTCGGAGACAAAACGGAGCCTTGGGGAACACCAATATTTATTTTGTTAAATTGCAGACTTGAAACCGTCCAAAACAACTTGAATTTAACGTTCCGAAAGGAAATTTCTAATCCATTGAATAAAGGTATCATCGATTCCAAATGCACGTATTTTCGAAAAAAGAGCTTGATGCCAAACGCTGTCAGATGCCTTTGAAATAAAATAAATTTTGCCAGCGTGGAAGAACACCTCTTCAGAATAGTAGTGGAAATACCATCTGTACCAGCGGATTTATGTACGTTGAGATCTAAAAGAACTCTTGCTGTACTGTCATACTGTACGAGTGCGAATATAAATTAGTCCCATAGTATATTCTACGCGCTCGAATACAGGGGCAGATAAATGAGCAGCACGCAGATTGGCTTTATTTAAAGAGCTGACAGCTGGAATGTCATTGCAAAAGAGTGTCGAGATAGATGTTGAGGCCGAATTCTTTATAATCTTAACAAACGACCAAAAGTTTTTACTACCGGTGGGACTTTGTAGTATATTTTGCTTTAACTTTTGATCGTAGGAGAATTTGACAGTGTAGTCATTTCTGGCTCGTTTGAACTTTATTCGGCTTTTATCAGTTGGGTTGGCCTTATAATACCGAAAGCTCACCTCTTTTAACCTGAAGTGGATTTTTCCCATTGAATGTTCTACACGCTCGGGTACAAAGGGGAGACAAAGCACAATCTGGGAGCGTTGAGCTAGGCGCAAAATGATCAGCGAGAAGATTGGCTTTGTCTGAAGAGCTGACAGCTGGAATGTCATTGTAAATGAGATGAAGAGCCGAGTTTTTGATGTTTTTCACAAACGACCAAAAGTTTTTACTATCGGTGAGACTTTTTAGTATTTTTTGCCTCAACTTTTGGTCGTAGGATAATTTGACACGATTAATGTGGGGCATTGCTGTCATTTCAGGCTTGTTTGAACTTTTTTCGGTTTTCCTCAGATCGGCTGGCCTTAAATTACCAAAAACTTACCTCTTTGGCCCTTATAGCTTCTTTACAGCTCAAGTCACACCACGCGCTCAGGTCTGATACTTTATCCTGTAAGAGATAAAGCATTTCATACCCAGGTGAATTATATTTATAACCATATCGGCAGCGGCATCCACGTCGTTGTCGAGGAAGCACAACGACCAGTTAAAAATCCCAACGAAACCGTTTAAAGCTTCCCAATTGGCTTTCTTGTATTGCCATACGGTTCTTTTAGGAAATTGTTCTTTAATTGTGTGGTTGGAGTAAGAGAAATTCGCCGATATGATACAATGTTCTGACGAACTTAGATACGATAATACATTTAAAGTGTAGTTATCAGGGTGGGAGATAAGAAAAAAGTCCACAGTGTTGGCGTTTTGACCGCTAAGGTCCGGTATCCGTGTCGGCTCACTTACAAGCTGGGTCAAATTATTAACGTCAGGTCTGAGGCCACCTTCCTTCGGTTGTTGTCTGTCCAGAATGTTGAAGCCAACTTGAATTCTGTATATTGAAATCGCCCGCAATGACGATTTCAGTACGAAGATAATGGGTTACAATTCTGGTGATGGAATCAAACAGTGCATCAAACTCATTATAAGTTAAATGCCTGTCCTGGTTTGAGCTTCTGTAAATAAAACAGTAGTGAATTAATTGGCTACGGCCACGGAATTTTAGCCAAATAAAATTAAATTCCGTATTGGAATATTGATCATATTGAGGTAGATGTTGGTAGGCTACATCACTACGTATATAAACGGCGATACCACGATGGGAAAAGAAAAATGGCACCAAGTTATTCCCAGGCAGACTAAACTTTGTTAAATCGGAATCAATGTTGACCTGTGTTTCACCTAGTGCCAAAACAGCTGGTTTATTGAGATTCGCCCTTAACCCACGAATATTGCTCACGTCAACCCTAAAATTCCTACACATAACAAAAAAACTCAACTCCGATGCTGACTAAGATAGGCCGTACCATGTAGATCCTGACGTCAGCTTTCCAAAACAAATCACTGTAGGTATTATACCCATACAATGAATTGCTTTGGTCTACCAACAAAATCTACACAACGCGACCCGCTATTCGAAAAATGATGCTTTACACAGCCCTAGCAAGTGTACAAATAAATATACGAGACTCGCTATAGCCAAGCAAAGCAGCAACAAACGATAGGGAGTGGGACCAAGAGGAATACCCCAACACAATACAGTTTTTTTTTCACGATCACTGCACTGTACACTTTTTTTTCCTTTTTGTTTTATTCTTTTGCACACTTTTTGTTGTTTTTTTGTGCGAAGAGCGATTAAAAAAAAAATACGTGTGCATGCGTCGGGTGGCAGTTCGATACTCCAAATGCAAATGCAAGCAACATAAAGCTCCATCTGTCTGATATCATGATCATGTCAAAGTCAATTTGGTCATCAATCGGGTCCCCTGCTCATCACACGGCCAAAGAAGTTTCAACAAATCAACTGCCCATCATCGGAGAATTTGAAGCTAACATAATATTCCAAGGCAATCATTAGGTTAGCACAGTCTACGTTTCAAAAATCATCGGTCTTAACATTTTTGGAGTAGATTTAATGGAGAAATTAACTTGTGGGAAAAACCAATTAGTGTTTTTTTGCAAATCAATTGACGCAATCGAAAGATCATCAGTTTTCCTATCGATAAAAAATCAATTCCCAGGCCCCAGAAGGGCCACCCAGGGCAGACAGGTTGTTGAGGAGCATTCAACTAAGATCTACCCCCCACCCCCAAAAAAACATGAAAGGACAACAAACAAAACAGATAACTACTCCAGGTGTAACGCACGACTCAACTTTCATGGAGGACCACACTGATAGTCAAGGGTGTGGAGGCAGATTGCTACTTGACGGCAACAAATTGAATCGGCAGGATGCGAGCGACACACCGGAAGTTAAAGCTGCGTCGGAGAGTTTGTGGCCGTCATGGCCGTGCTCGGGGAGGTACTTTTCCTACAAGTTGGTAACAGTTAGACCATTGACTCCGAGATAGAGGACAGACTTCTGGAGAAAACACTCGTCCCCCGTTAAGAGATAGAGGTACAAGAACCTTTGAAGGGGAGGGACGACTACAAATGCTCCCAGAAGTACCTGAGGAAGATGAAGGACTGCGACATGGCCTCTGACAGAGATAGAGCGTTGGTGAGGAAGCACACCAAGCTAGTCAAACAGTACGAGAATCGTCTTGCCAACAATGCCAACAAGACACATCTCGTGCACACGACTGGCGAGGATTCGGTCTCACCAACATGCCATGGAGGAGAAAACAACAGAGTCGTTATGAGGGTGAAACGACCTACTCTGGAGGCAATCCCCATCCCATCGACCTCCAAGGCGGTGGTTCCCGTTCTCCCACCACCACGAAAGCTAAGCAATGTTCCAAAGGCGCAAAGAGCTAAGCAATCCCACCCACGGTCGGATAAGTCCAAGGACCCGCAGAACACTGGAAGGGAAACAGCTAAGGTACCAAGAGAACTCGCATGGCGACCGAAGTAACAGGGACAACGAAAACCCTCGCCCCATCGACCTCAAAAACAGCTTTCTCTGATCTCCCACCACCACGAAAGGTAGGTAATGTCTAAGGACTTTAAGGTCGCTGGAAAGGAAATAGCTAAGCAGGCCCAGCCTCTTTGCAGCTCAAGTCACACCATGCGTTCACATCGGGTTTGATACTTTTAATCTGATTAGGGATAAAATGTGAATTATATTTATTAGCATATCGGCAGCAGCATCTACATCGCTAACGAGGAAGCATAGCGACCAGTTATAACTCCTAAAGAAACCATTTAATTCTTCCCATTTGGCTTTCTCGTATTGCCATACGGTTCTTTTAGGAGCTTGTTCTTTAACTTTGTGGTTCGAGTACGAGAAATTGGCCGATATGACACAGTAGTCTGACGAACCTAGAGGCGATAATACATTTATGGTGTACTTATCTGGGTGAGAGGTGAGAAACAGGTCCAGTGTGTTGGCAGTTTGACTACTAATGTCCGGATTTCCTGTCGGCTCATTTATAAGCTGGGTTAGGTTGTTTACCTCAGCATACCTGCCTACGGGTGTTGTCTATCCAGAATGACGAAGCGAATTCGAATTGTGTACATCGACCGCATCAACGATTTCAGTGTGAGGATAAAGGGTTACAATTCGTGTAATGGAATCGAACAACCCATCAAACTCGTTAAAAGTAAGATTACGGTCCAAATCTGGGCTTCTATAAATGAAACAGTAGTGGATTAATTGCCTACGGACGTGGAATTTATGGCAAATAAAATTAAATTCCGGATAGGAACGTTGGGCGTATTGCGGTTGAAGTTGGTAGGCTACATCACTACGTATATAAATGGCGAGACCACGATGAGGAAAGAATAATGGCACTAAGTTGTAACCAGGTAGACTAAATTCCGATGAATCAGAATCAACGCTAACCTGAGTTTTACTCAGTGCCAAAACAGCTGGTTTGTTTTGGGAAACATGGGCGTACAGCGAAAAAAGCCCCGTATGCTACTCACATCTACTCAGAAGCCCTTAAACATTACAAAAAAACAAACACAGAAAATTCAATACTGACGCTACCTAAGCAAAGCCGTGCAATGAAAATTCTATGTTAACTTTCTAAAACAAATTGCCGCTGGTGTTATGGCCATACAGCAATTTGCTTTGGTCTACAAACAGAAATTTACACATATGACCCGCTTTTCGCCAGTTGCTGCGCCTACCCAACCATAAAAAATACATAAATGATAGGAATCACTGTGTACTAAGTATGGTCAAGGAGAATCAGCAGCAAACGAGATGGAATGGAGGTAAGGACCACGCACAGTGCACTTCATGTTTTTTTTTGGTTTTTTATTAACACAGCACTGAACACTTGCTTATGTTTTTTTTTGCACGCGTGACCGAGAAAAGGTTTTTTTTTCTTTTGTGTTGCGACGGACACGATCACTGGCCGCGGAGAACAGAGAGGTACGTGTTAACGCGTCGGTGGTCAGATCGGAACTCATGATAAATAAAACTTCATGCGAAAGCTGGTTTAACGCTTGGCAAATGGCAAAGCAACTGCAAGGAACTACTAGGTGAAGGAGGTGAAGAGTAAGATGATGCAATTTCCTTGGACACCGATTGAGATCCTTGGGTAAAGCTGCTGGGATTATATTTCAATTCTAAGTCGGACTATTTTAGTTTTTGTGCTAACTTTACCCCATGCGAACGTATATATTTTCGACCCGCTAGAGTTTCACGCACCCTACGTAAATCATCTTTCAAGAGCACAAACTAGAATGGGATGAAGAGTTCCAGTCTCCATCGCAACTGAGTGGACAAAATATCGAGAAGAGTTTCTCATTTTTGCCAATGTCACGATACTAGGCCAGTCGGTTTCCTAATTCTTGCTTTAAATTACATAGGTTTTCCGATGAATTGGCAGCTGCTCACGCAGCCGTAATGTACTCAGGGTATGAACTACAATGTTTTATTCGAAACAAAAATTGTAGCAGCTAAAACACGGGTTGCTTCGCTCAAACAAATGAGCATTCCTCACCTCGAACTTTGTGCACCTCTACTACTTGCAAGACTTGGTTGTTCTCACCATGTCGTAATTGGGATGTATTTGTTGGCAATCGCACCTCTAAAATCCTGAACACAATACCAAGAAGTCGATGGTTTCACGTTAGGTCCCAATACAATCCCGCGGAATGTGTGTCTCGCGAAATATCAGCTTCAAAGTTATTGGAACATTCGATCTGATGGCAAGGACCATATTGGCTTCATCAAAATGTGGGAAGCTGGTTTGTCGTGAGTGAACATGTTGAAGATCCTGACTGCTGTTGAAGAACAACGCAATTGTTGCTAGGGGCTAACGATGAAGATGTCTTCGAACAAATTGCCTTCAGATTTTCTTCGTGGAACAGGCCTATAAGGAGTGTCCCATTTCGATATCGTTTTATATTAAGCTCTCGAAAACTTACTCGTACTCATACACTTTATTTAAAGGCACAGCATAGCTACGACTTATCATATGGATGCAAAACATATACTTTGGAGATTCTATCGAACATCTAAAGAAACATGGTAAATTTCATTTGGCACCCAAAGACCAAATGTTAGAAGCAATTAAAATCAGTTATCTCTCCAACATCACCCATTAGAGCTTTATCTGAGCTATGATTCTAGTATATAAGTTAGTTTAAGTTCGCGCTAGCATTAGCCAAAAGCATCTACTAGCTATTATTTGTTTGCGTTTGGTCATTAAAACGAACTATAGTGCAGTTATTAAACAGATAAACATTAGAAAAAGACGATAAAGTGTTTCTCTTGGATCACCAAGCATTCTTATATATTTGGCGCAGTCGATAAAAACAAGAAATAAAGTATTGAGTGAATTTAGCTGAAGAACGCAAATACAAAGCAGAATAGCGGATTTAAAAATAAAAAGTGAACAAAAAACCCCAAAGTGCTAGCAAAGTTCATAAAAAACGACCATCAATGCTCCAGCCTGAAGCAACACGACACCGTATAAAAACATAAGGATAGGCTACAGTCCGCTTGGGGCGAACAGTATGATACCCTATCCTATCCTTATCCCTATGTACCCCAAAGAAAAAATTCATAAGGAAGATGATAGATAGCATTTTATTTCATTCTATGAAATTTATAGAAAAAAAAAATATTTTTTTGAAAAAACGCCCCCAAAAAGTGGGCGTGGCCAAAAACTTTGTATGGGCGATATATTGGAAAAAATATTTGCTAAATATATTGTTAAACTTTTTTTTTCGATTTCTATGAAAATTTTCAAAGAAAACAGCATTTTAGTGAAAAACGCCCACAAAAAGTAGGCGTGGCAAAAAAACTTTATATGACAAATTTATAAAGGTACCTACATATCTTGTGAAGGTTTTACAACTTTATCTCTCTAACTCAAGCCTTAAAACGGTTTTTTCTAAATTGTGGGCGTGGGAATGGGCGGATTTAAAAACTTTTAATACTTTACCATTTCGGGACCCTAGGGAGTATACGCTCCAAATTTCAGCCTCCTAGCATGACTTTAAAGGGCTCAAAAGTTGATACGGACGGACGGACGGACGGACATTGCTAAATAGTCTTAGGATTTGGTCCTGATCATAAATATATATACTTTTATGGGTCTACGGCGAATATTAAGGGGTGTTACAAACTATGTGTCAAAATTAATATACCCTTAGGATAGGGTATAAAAACTACTTCGTCCAATTTCTAGAATACCAGTTTCATGACTATTTCGATGTACTTATCGGAAACAATATTTTGGTTCCCTTAAACCGATTATAGACTATAAAAACCGGTTACTTAAAACAGATGATGCAAATATTCGAATATCCTTAAGAAAGAAGAAGAGATCTATGAAAATAACTGTCATAACGATAAATCATTAGAGGTGTTTTGTAGCGAGATTTTCGAAAATTAATTAACTGATAAACATTTTGCAAATCAACCAACGAATACTGACTTATCTTAATTAAGAACTCTGTTACAATCTTTCAGATCAGGTTTTTTTAAGGTGGTGGTTTTTCAACATTAACGAATTAAATAAAACATAAAATTATCACAAAAACCGACATTCCGATATACAGCAAACTCTATCCGTACCCGGAAGTACACACATAAGAAGTTAATCAGCAGATTCATGAGATGCTGCATCAACATAAAATAGCGCCGAACAATAGTCCTTACAATTCGGCCATTTGGGTACTATTTTTTCGCAACAAAAGACGACAAAAACGGACTACAATGGTGAATTGTAGTGGACTTCCGAAAGTTGAATGAGCAAACGATAGAAGATCGATTTCCTAAGCCCAACATCGACGATTTGTTCGATTAACTCGTTAAAGGTTTTCACAAAACTGAAGTTAAACCTTGCGATAGGCCAAAAACAGCATTTTCAACAAAAAGTGGTCTTTACGTATTTCTCAGACTGCCGTTTGGGTTGCGCCTGGGACTTTCCAAAGATTAATGAACAATATATTAAAGGAATTCATAAATAAAATATGTGTAGTGTACCCGGATGATATTCTTATATTTTCCATAAGCTTTGACTAAAAAAATGTTTCTAAAACTAAAAGAGTATAACCTAAAAATACAAGTTGGTATATGCTCTTTCGCTAGTCTATCTACAAACTACTTAGGACATACAATTGGAAATAATGGAGTCAAACCTGACGAAAGTAAATGTATGTCAATAATATCGATGAAGCTACCCCGCACCATAAAGGAAATTAAACAATTTTTAAGGCATAACCGGTTACTACCGAAAATTTATTAAAAATTATGTGAAGGTAGCATATTCCATGAGTAGATATTTAAAAAAAAAACATAAGGAAAGGCTACAGTCCGCTTGGGGCGAACAGTATGATACCCTATCCTATCCTTATCCCTATGTACCCCAAAGAAAAAATTCATAAGGAAGATGATAGATAGCATTTTATTTCATTCTATGAAATTTATAGAAAAAAAAATATTTATTTGAAAAAACGCCCCCAAAAAGTGGGCGTGGCCAAAAACTTTGTATGGGCGATATATTGGAAAAAATATTTGCTAAATATATTGTTAAACATTTTTTTTTCGATTTCTATGAAAATTTTCAAAGAAAACAGCATTTTAGTGAAAAACGCCCACAAAAAGTAGGCGTGGCAAAAAAACGTTATATGACAAATTTATAAAGGTACCTACATATCTTGTGAAGGTTTTACAACTTTATCTCTCTAACTTAAGCCTTAAAACGGTTTTTTCTAAATTGTTTGCGTGGCAGTGGGCGGATTTAAAAACTTTTAACACTTTACCATTTCGGGACCCTAGGGAGTATACGCTCCAAATTTCAGCCTCCTAGCATGACTTTAAAGGCCTCAAAAGTTGATACGGGCGGACGGACGGACGGACGGACATTGCTAAATAGTCTTAGGATTTGGTCCTGATCATAAATATATATACTTTTATGGGTCTACGACGAATATTAAGGGGTGTTACAAACTATGTGTCAAAATTAATATACCCTTAGGATAGGGTATAAACAAAAGGAAAGGCTAGGTCCGCTTGGGGCAAACAGTATGATACCCTATCCTTATCCCTATGTACCCCAAAGAAAAAAAGCTGATGGATAGCATTTTATTTCATTCTATGAAATTTATAGAAAAAAAAAATTTAAAAAAAAAAACGCCCCCAAAAAGTGGGCGTAGCCAAGAACTTTGTATGGGCGATATATTGAGAAAAATATTGGCTTAATATATTGTTAAACATTTTTTTTGATTTCTATGAAAATTTTCAAAGAAAACAGCATTTTAGTGAAAAACGCCCACAAAAAGTAGGCGTGGCAAAAAACTTTATATGACAAATTAATAAAGATGGGCAGTACCTACATATCTTGTAAGGTTGTACAACTTTATCTCTCTAACTTAAGCCTTAAAACGGGCGGAAACTACGTAATCGATAAAACAACAAAAAGAAACACTTAATATTATAAAGAACAGTTTAAACGTAGATATAAATACCAACAATAACTTTATACACCACCACTTCCTGTTACCTTCTTTTTATACCCTATCCTAAGGGTATATTAATTTTGACACATAGTTTGTAACACCCCTTAATATTCGTCGTAGACCCATAAAAGTATATATATTTATGATCAGGACCAAATCCTAAGACTATTTAGTAATGTCCGTCCGTCCGTCCGTCCGCCCGTATCAACTTTTGAGGCCTTTAAAGTCATGCTAGGTGGCTGGAATTTGGAGCGTATACTCCCTAGGGTCCCGAAATGGTAAAGTGTTAAAAGTTTTTAAATCCGCCCACTGCCACGCCCACAATTTAGAAAAAACCGTTTTAAGGCTTAAGTTAGAGAGATAAAGTTGTAAAACCTTCACAAGATATGTAGGTACCTTTATAAATTTGTCATATAAAGTTTTATTGCCACGCCTACTTTTTGTGGGCGTTTTTCACTAAAATGGTGTTTTCTTTGAAAATTTTCATAGAAATCGAAAAAAAAATGTTTAACAATATATTTAGCAAATATTTTTTCCAATATATCGCCCATACAAAGTTTTTGGCCACGGCCACTTTTTGGGGGCGTTTTTTCAAAAAAATATTTTTTTTTTCTATAAATTTCATAGAATGAAATAAAATGCTATCTATCATCTTCCTTATGAATTTTTTCTTTGGGGTACATAGGGATAAGGATAGGATAGGGTATCATACTGTTCGCCCCAAGCGGACTGTAGCCTTTCCTTATGTTCTTCTTTTCCGTTGGTTTCTTTTCGATTCTTGTCTATTCGATCAACAAATTTGATTTTATTTAGTCCCTCGGCCTCCATTATTATTTCTATTTATTTTAGCTTGAAAACAAAATTATTCTTTTAATTTGAAATACAGAACATTTCGTATGATTTTTTTAAGTAGTAAATGTCAAATTACGGCGACATGTTCATAATGGGTTCATCCGAAGTATTTTTTTGCTGTTGTAAGGTTTATTAAGTGTGTTCGGGATTTGATGTGATACAACTTACACGGTCAATGCTTTTGTTTTCTTAAAGGCTTCACGAATAAATTATACGAACCCTAGTAAATTAAATATAAGAAAATACAGGAAAAGAAAATAGAATAACGTTTATAGAATGTGGTTGAATAATAATAATAATAGGAAAATGTCTACAAAGAAAAATAAATATTATAAAAATTGCTTAGCTATCTTGTACTTTTGTTTTTTGTTCAATAAATAAAACTAAATAATTATGTTATTAGGAAATTGTTAAATGTATATTCACTTTTTCACATTCTATAATTCGAAACCCAATATGTATTAATTTTTGCCATCCGTTCTCATGCTGTTATGCTGCATTGGAAATAAAAACAAGTAGAATTGTTATAGATGTAGAAAACTTAGACAATTTAGATTTACCAGTAGATATGGCTGTTAATCAACTGAACGATATGGCTCGACCCATGAACAATGATTTTCGTAATCAATAAAAAATAAACGGTGGACAACTTAGTTGACATGTTCAATTCACTTAAGATCGCAGACGCAATTAAGGATCTCCCGAAATTCGATGGGGATCCAAGTTTGTTGTTTGAATGAAAAACGTAGAAGAAATCCTAGTGATAATGATGGCACCCCACAACGCAGGATAGTGCGATAACAAATAAAATAGAAGGAAGTGCCAGCGAAGTCCTAATCATGTATGGGACACACGTGGTTTGGGATGAAATAAAAAGCAAGCACATTCTCCATTACGCAGATAAACGAAATGAGACGTCCTTAATAAGAGACCTACACGGTCTGACTCAAGGTAACAAGTCAGTTGAAAAATATTACAGTAATGTAACAGAAATATTATTGGCAATGTAAAACCACGTTAAAATTCACGAGTTGAATCAAAGCGTTGTTATTGCTAAAACAGCACTCTTCAATGAAATGTGACTAAATTATTTGCGTTCGGGCTTAAAAGAACCCTAAGGATCGACAGTAAGGGCCATAAGACCCAAAATACTAAGTTAAGCATTTTTATTTTGTGTTACATAACAAAATATTTTCTACACGAAATAGGAACATGACAGGCAACAACCTAAGTCAAACACCGCCAGGGCCCTATTTCAGAGACAATATAATTACAATGACCAACAACAATTCCGACCAAGACCCATTAACCAAATCAACCCTAATAACAATTATGAGCCTCAAAAATAAAATAGGCCACAGCAAAATAATAATTCCAATAAACTTTACACGCAAAATAGACCGGAGCCAATGGAAAATGCATTAGGCAACAGTCGCATCCGGAATTAACATTTCCGGAAATCACATTTAGACAAAACAGACATAACTACAATAACGAACTAAATAACGTAAACTATTATAACCGAAACTTGCAGCGACGCACCATCAGCATGCTACCCAAATTTAGACCAACTTGAAGAGAATGTGGAAATGTATTAATATATTATTTAAACTTGTTCAGTAGCATTTTATTATAATTTTTTTTTTGTATGGGCGATATATTGGCAAAATATCTTGTTAGACATTTTTTTTCGGTTTTTACGAAAATTTTCGAAGACAGCAGTTTTTTTTGGGAAAAAAGCCCACAAAAAGTAGGCGCAGCAAAAAATGTAATATGACAAACTTATGAAAGATTGCAGTGCCTACATAGTCTTGGAAAGATTGTAACACTCCATCTCTCTAACTTTAGCTAACTAACTCTAACTAACTAATTGTGGGCGTGGCAGAGGGTGTATCAGAAACATTTTACACTCTACCATTTTGGGACCCTAGCATCAAGGACAAAACTGAATAAACAGAACAAAATTTTTATCGCCGGTTTAATTCATAATAAGAATTCGGCAATTTTTCTAATACCATTACATATAATGTTTAAGTTGGCGAGTGGCAAAAGATTTTCAACACTTTAAAATCTAATGTAGTTTTAAGATAAGAATTGAAAATACCTTAGAGATGTCGTGTGGCAACATTTTAGACGAAAAACGGTGGTAACTAAAGAAACATTTGTGTAAGGGGTGAATTTCATAAGATGCAATAAATGGCTGAGGAGAAAAAAATTGTGTATAAACAAATTGTAAAAATCAAACCAAAGGAAAGGCTACAGTCCGGTTGCGACAGACAGTATGATACCCTATCCATATCCCTATACGCCCCAAAGAAAAAAGCGTTCAGAAGATGATGGATAGCATTTTATTTCATTCTTTTCGATTTCTATGAAAATTTTTGAATAAAATAGCATTTTAGCGAAATACGCCCACAAAACGTATACGTGTCAAAAAACTTTATATGACAAAGTTATATCTTGTAAAGATTGTAGCACTCTATCTCTCTAACTTTAAATTATTTTTTTCTAAATTGTAGGCGTGGCACGGGGCGTATAAAAAATGTTTATGTTCCAAATTTCGGCTAGCTGGGACTTAAGCCGTTCAGTTCACCACAGACCGTAGATGCGAGTTCACCAGTCTCGTTCATAATCAATAAAAACCCTAAATTTGGAACAGTTGGTTTTTTATCTTTTTCTCTACATTGTTTCTTGTTTCTTGCAGAGTTTAAGTGGCACTTTTTCTATTTACCAGTTTTTGGTCCTTCGAGCCGGACATGAACCTATGGAATTTAGTCCTTCGCAGCCGGATTGCGTGAAATAAAATTGAATAAACTGGACATATATCAGTCAATACTTAATTTCGATTAAAGTTTGCGGTTATAATAATTCAATTTCGAGCGGTTTAAAAAAAAAATTAAATCAAAAAAGATATGAAAGTGCTACGAGCTAAGCGACAGACTTTAAAAGGAGCCTTTACTCGAATTTCAAATTTTGCGCCTGCATTAAATGATGAAACTAGCGTTGAGGAATGTGAGTCACTTTTGGAGAAATTATCACAGGTATGGGATGAATATCACATGCTTCTTAATTTAATGAAAGAGAAGATCGGCGAAGATTGCGTCGAAATGGCAGAGCTGGAGGCGCATTTAAGTGATTTTGAAGATCGCTATCATAGTACTGTATCAACTATTAGGAAGCACGTGGCATGCAGCAAAGAAACATTTAATTTGTCAATATCAAATAAAATAATGGAATCCATTACAGAGAACCCTAAGTTAACAGCAATTTCTTCGATTGGGCATCTGCCCGAGATTCATATAAAGCCATTTTCTGTTGATTTTACAGAATGGAAACCATTTCATGACTTGTTTGTAAGCTTGATTGATACTGATAGCTCGTTATCGGCATGCCAAAAGTTTCATTTTCTTAAAAGTTTTCTTGTTGACGAGCCTGCAAATCTTTTAAAATACATTGCTATAACTGAGGAAAATTATGAAGAGGCGTGGGCGAAGCTTAAAGTCCGTTATGAAAAATCAGGCATCATAGCAGGTTCTTTAGTTCGCAAATTTATGAATATTTCGTCGATTAGTAATACTAAAGCAGTCGAAAACTAACGGACTCTGCTGATGAGGTGTTAAGAGGCTTGAGGGCTTTAGGGACAGAAGCTGAACAACGTGACATTTGGTTAATTTCATTTCTACTAAGCAAACTAACTGGGCTGAGCATGAAAAATGTAATAACGATTTTCCTACCATCACCGAGTTTCTAACCTTCTTAGATCGCTCATGTTCCATACTTGAAACAAGCCACCATTCTGACAAATCCCGTTCACAAAACTCACATCAAAATTCAACTAGGGTTCATCAGATTTCTATAGCAAATTCTTGCAATAATTGCAGAGGTGATCATGAGCTTAGTCGTTGTGAAAAGTTCTTGGCAATGAGTGCAGCTCAAAGAGAATTTGTCAACAAGAGGATGTTATGCTTTAATTGTCTTCGGTCTGGTCATCGTGTATCTACTTGCAGATCTAAGTTTAGCTGCCGTTCCTGTCATAATTCGCTTTTGCATGTCATCACTTAATTAGCTTCAGATTCAACTCCTCCTCCAAATTCTCCGGATGACTCCCACGCTCCCGAACCCTCCACATCTTCGCAAGCAAGTAATTTCAACCCGGCCTCATCAACAGTAACGCACTATAGTCATCGAAATTCATATCCATCGTCAACACCCGCTTCGACTTTACTCACAACTTTCAAATGTGCAGAATCCTATTGGATTGTGGTTCACAAGTTTCATTTGTTTCAGAAGCATGTATTCAACAGTTGGGCTTAAAACATAAGCATGCCCGAATTCAAGTCAACTCAGTCTCGGAAGCAGGGATTGGTAATACCAGAGGATGTGTAAGCCTCCATGTCCAATCCGCAATTAACCCAAACTCGATCGATCTCAATGCATATATTCTTCCTACAGTAACTTGCCATTTGCCGACTCAAATACTAAACTTTGACGATTCTTCGTACTTAAATTTGGAATTGGCAGATCCTCAGTTTTTCTTGTCTTCGCAGATCGATCTACTTCTTGGTATGGATAAGGTCTTCCATGTATTTGAGGACATCCAGGCAAACCTGGACATCCTGATGCAATGCCGCAATCTTTGGCTGCGTGGTAGGAGGCGACATTTCACCAATTTCTTCAATTGGTCCCTTGGACTCAGTGGTCTCCACTTATCACACAAATGTAGAAATCGATAGGACATTAGCTTGCTTTTGGGAATTGTAGGATGTTCCCACAACCAGATTTATTTTAGATGAAGAAAATCAAGCAGAAAAGGTTTTGATGCCAACTGCGTCTGCGGGTCTGATGGTAAATTTTGCATTGCGCTTCCCTTTAAAGTTCCTCCACCGGTTGAATTTGGAAAATCGGTCGACGCTGCTATGCGACGTTATCTACAAACGGAAAATCGCTTAATTTCAAATGCTGCATTAAAGGAAAAGTACTGCGCCTTTATGAAGGAATATATACCCACAACTGAGATCTTCAAACCTACCTCAGAGTGTTATTATTTACCGCACCAGCCTGTATTTAAAGAGGGCAGCAGCACTACCAGTTTGAGAGTCGTGTTCGATGCTTCATCTAAAATAGGAAGCCTTCCATCTCTGAATGATACTCTACTCATAGGAACCCCAATTCAAAGAGAGCTTGTTTCCGTTCTCCTCCGATTTCGCTGTCATCGTTACGCAATTTCAGGCGACATAGAAAAGATGTTTAGGCAGATATGAGTTCAGAAGAATCATTTTGACTACCAACGAGTTCTCTGGAGAGATTCTGCCACCAATGCGATAACGCACTTTAGGCTAAAGACAGTGACATATGGAACATCATGCGCCCCATATCTATCCATTAGGATATTGGAAAAATTGGGGAAATGTAGCAGAAAAGAACATCCATTGGCATCAAAGGATATTCTCAACGATTTTTATGTCGATGATGTGATGACTGGGGTAAACAGTATTGATGAGTTAAATGTTCTGCACAAAGATCTTGTTTCTACTTTGCACTCGGCTGGTTTCAGCTTGCGTAAGTGGACCAATAATTATTTTCCATTCTTACAGTCGTTACCAGAGGAAATGGGAGAAATGTCGCCATTAGATTTTCAGTCATCTAAAACAGTAAAGGTCTTAGGACTAAGATGGAAACCCCTACATGACAGTTTTGTTTTCTTTGCGTCCTTTCCTCCACCTTCGAAGATCACTAGGCGAGCCATACCATCGGAAGGATCTAGGATTTTTGACCCACTAGGTTTTTTGACTCCACCTACTGTAATGATAAAGATGCTGTTTCAGGAACTGTGGCCCGAGAAGTTACACTGGGATGATGAGGTACCAGCAGATGTTGCAAAGAGTTGGCTGAAAATTCGTTCAGATTTTCCAAATATCGACAAACTGGAAATTCCACGACCTATTCGTGTTTACTCCGGCATTAATTAGTTTCATTGGTTTTCCGACGCATCAAAAAGTGCCTATGCTGCAGTCATTTATTGCCGAACTGATACTAGCAATATAACAACCACAAATTTCATCATAGCCAAGAGAAGAGTTTCGCCAATACAAACTGGGAGTATCCCCCGTCTCGAATTGTGTGCAGCTGTTCTCCTGACAAGGTTGATGAAAAGCATAGTTGATATTCTGAGCGTTGACGTATCTCAAGTGTTTTTGTGGACGGATTCACTAATTGTATTGCACTGACTGTCATCACCCCCCAAACGATGGGCTACTTTCATTTCAAATCGGACTGCGGAAATTCAACAATCTTTTGAGAGCTGTCATTGGAATCATGTTGCTTCAGAAGACAATCCAGCTAATTGTGCCTCTCAAGGATTCTGTCTTCTTCGCTCTTCAAAAGGGACATATGGTGGAACGGTCCAAGCTGGCTTACGAAGCCACAATCTTGCTGGCCAGCACAGGATGGCGCTAAATCTAGTTTTGATAAAGCAAACATCGATGAAAGAAAATCCGGACTCAATAACACAAAATCTTTCCACATTGCCACTCAAGACAACATTATTTCTAACGTTCTCCGTAGGATCTCATCATGGGTTAAATTAGTTCGTGTATTTGCCTATTGTGTTCGCATTTTTTCAAAGCCTCAACAATTATCATTTCTAACTCATAAATTTTTGACATCACAAGAATTATCTAAATCTCGTACCTTTATTCTACAGAGTATTCAAAATGAAATGTTTTTCAAGGAGATAGCTGCACTGAAATCAAATTTGGAGCTCGCAATCAAAAACAAAATTTCGTCACTAAATCCATTCATCGACCAATGCGGGTTGCTTCGCGGGGGTGGACGCATTTCAAATTCATCAGCAGCATTTTCGATTATGCATCCTATTATTTTGTCGCATAAGCACATCGTAACCGAATTGATAGTCCAGTACTTTCATCTTCATCACCTGCATGTTGGCGTTACAGAGCTTAATTATTTGGTTCAAAAGAAATTTTGGATACATTCGAAATTTAGCAAATCGATTCGTCCATCAGTGTGTAACCTGTTTCAAGTTGAGGAAATCGATTCCATCACAACTAATGGGCAACCTGCCAACCGAACGAGCAACCTTTACCAAACCATTTAGTCGAGTTGGATGTGACTACGTTGGACCCTTTAACTTAAAGGTAGCCAAGGGCAGAAGTCCTAAGAGAGTAAAAGCGTATGTATCACTCTTTGTTTGCTTTCCAAAAAAAGCAATACATATAGAGTTATTTGGAGATTTAACCACTCAATCGTAAATCGGGGCTTTGGATAGATTTATTGCACCACGTGGGAAATCAATCGAGATATGGTCGGACAATGGTACGAACTTTCATGATGCGCAACGCAGGCGGGATCAAATGCTTCTTGCTTTTCAACGACTGCGTAAGTAATCACCTAACAATAAAAGGCATATCATGGCGGTTTATTCCACCTGCTTCCCCTCATTTTGGAGGGTTATGGGAAGCTGGTGTGAAATCCATAAAGACGCATCTTCGACGAGTTATCGGCGATCATTCCCTTACCTACGAGGAGTTTTGTACACTTCTCACACGCATTGAAGCTCTTCTTAACTCCCGTCCGCTTTGCGCAAATAGTGATCTTGAAATTGATGCTCTAACACTGTCATATTTCTTAATCAGAGAAGCGTACACTGCGGGACAAGAACCAGTTGCGGAAGATAAGAAAATTACCTACTTACCATGATGGGAAAAGGTAAAACATATTTTTCAAGGGTTTTAGAAGCGTTGGCATTCCGAATACTTGACCAGTCTTCAACAAAGAGGAAAATGGAGAACATCTCGTCCAAATGTTAAACTAAATCAAATTATTGTTCTACGGGAGCCTTACCTATCGCAGTCGAAATAGATCTTAGGTAAGGTAATCCAACTTCATCCAGGTCGTGACAACAAGGTTCTAGTTGTAACAATAAAGACAGCAAAGGGCACATACAAAAGACCAATCGTTAAGGTATCGCCGTTACCAGTTTCTGGAAGATGTTCTTCCAGCGAGGGGGAGAATGTTTATAATTGAAATGTGCCCAAGCGGATCTAATCAAGTCTTTACATCCAACGCCCTACACGCACCATATACATACTATATTTTAATAGATCCTCTATAATTCTCACTCGGATGATCGACACCGGGACTTAAGCCGTTCAGTTGACCACAGACCGTAGATGCGAGTTCATCAATCTCGTTCATAATCAATAAAAACCCTAAATTTGGAACAGTTGTTTATACCCTATCCTAAGGGTATATTAATTTTAACTCATAGTTTGTAACACCCCTTAATATTCGTCATAGACCCACAAAAGTATATATATATTTATGATCAGGACCAAAACCTAAGACTATTTAGCAGTGTCCGTCCGTCCGCCCGTCACCAATTTATAGGCCTTTAAATTAAAGGCAGAAGGCTGAAATTTGGAACATATATTCCCTAGGGCCCCGAAATGGCAGAGTGTGAATTTTTGTTTTATACGCCCATTGCCACGCCCACAATTTAGAAAAAACTGTTTTAAAACTAAAGTTAGAGAGATAGAGTATTGTAATCTTTACAAGATATGTAGGTACTGCCAACCTTGCCGGTTTGTCATATAAAGTTTTTTGCCACGCCTACGTTTTGTGGGCGTTTTTCACTAAAATGCTGTTTTCTTCGAAAATTTCCATAGAAAGCGGAAAAAAATTTTTAACAAGATATTTAGCCAATATTTTTTCCAATATATCGCCTATACCAAGTTGTTGGCCACGCCCACTTTTTGGCGGCGTTTTTTCAAAAAATATTTGTTTTTTTTTGTAAATTTTATAGAATGAAATAAAATGCTATCCATCATCTTCTTAACGCTTTTTTTTTGCGGCATATAGGGATATGGACAGGGTATCATACCGTTCGCCCCAAGCGGACTGTAGCTTTTTCTTATGTTTTTATTTATCTTTTTCTCTACATTATTTTTTGTTTCTTGCACAGTTTAAGTGGCAATTTTCCTATTAAACAGATAGAGTATACAAACGCCCTCAAAAAGTATGCGTGGCAAAAGCCTTTATATGGGAAACTTGTACAAGAGTTCACTGTCTACATATTTTGTAAACGTGCTAATCCTTATCTCTCCAACTTCAGCTTTCAAATAGTTTTTTCCAAATTGTGATATAGGGTTGTTTATATAGGGTATAAAAAGAGTACAGTACGAACTAGGAAACCTAACAAATAAATTCGAATGCATTTTCATATAAGTTCCAAATAAAGTTAATATATGTAGATAGAAAACTATTCTTTTAAATGATTATTTTATTGAGTTCGAATTCAAAATATACTTCCTTAATTCCACAGAATTAATTGTAGATCAAATAACTGAAGCAATTCTTTTCCTACAAGATAATATCTGTTCATGTGAATAGCATATACATAATTCAGATTTGATATTTTAAATCCATAATTTTAAACTAATATTATAGTTGTATGTAAGAGGTTTTATGTAGGGGTACATACCAAATACAACTCTACCTTACTTTTACTACTAACTATAACATGTTCGGTAAATAATTGTATATATATGAACTCAAAATATAGTTTAATTTTATTTGTTCTGAAGTAGTTTTCATCGTACTGTTTTCGATAATCAAAACATAAAGAAACGCTACAGTCCGCTTGGGTCGAACAGTATAATACCCTATCCATAATCCTAAATGCCCAAAAAAAAATGCATTAAGAAGATGATGGATAGCATTTTATTTCATTCTATTAAATATATCTAAAAATTTTTATTATTTTTTTAAAACGACCCCAAATTGTATGGACGATTATTGGAAAAAATATTCTCTAAATATCTAAATTTTCGGAGGAAACACCATTTTCGTGACATACGCCCATAAAAAGTAGGCGTGGGAAAAAACTTTATATGAGAAACTTATGAAGGAAGGCAGTGCCTACATATATAAATTGTGGGCGTATCAAACAAAATTTTACACTCCACCATTTCGCGATCCTAGGGAGTATATGTTCCAGATTTCGGCTTCCTAGCATTAATTTAAAGGCCTAAAAATTGATGATGGGTGGACAGTAGTCTCAGGTTTTGGTCCTGATCATAAATATATATACTTTTATGGCTTTACGTCTTTGTCTGGCTTTGTAGAAAATCTTAAAGTATTCCACTGAAGAAACCATTGTAATAGATGAACTCCTTAAATCAAACGTGAACATAAAAGGCCTTACTAATAACCAGACACAAATGTTGACTACTAGCTTATTGCAAGGTTATAGTATAGTGGAATAAAATAGAATCCTACTAATAAAAGATTTCACCTATTCATTAAGTAACCTTCGTACTTTCTTTCAATCTACTACAATTTCCAACGATGTTGTTATCAAACAACACTAAATGTCGAAATCAGTTTTGTAGTTTAAAAAAAAAATCCAAATTAAATATTAAAAGTAGTTCGAGTGACGAAGGTTTATTTGCCGGTTTGGAAATAATTTGAAATAATGAATGCATCATCATTACTTTGAAATCCGATTACTTTTTAGTTATTTTCGGACGAAATAATGGATCTACTCAAGATTGTGTTACAATTACCGTGTGGTAGTAGTAGTTGATATTTTAGCACTACCAATAAGTATTGTTGCTCTTGATACCCGGGTGTCATGTCAATTCATTTTTAGTTTCATTAATTAATTGATTACAAATAACATGACAAAGGTTGTTTTGTCATAACGTCCTTAGAAACTTTTGTGCATTTTGATTTCCTACTAAAGCTCCTCATGTTATACATGTCGAACCTTTTCATTCGATGATTGTACCGAGTAGGAACTATTAATATACATATATGTGGGGGATTTATTTTTAAATAAATAAAAAAACACAGATTCAATATTGTAATTATGTTTAGTGTTACTGCGTCTAGACATGTTGTGTAAATTCTTTATTGGTACATGATTTGTTTACAGTATATCAAAATAAACAACTATAATTTAAGCAGCAACATACCCATACAAAGTTCCAATGGAAAAATCGACATTTCAAATTTAATAAAAAAACCCTCACCTTAAGGCAGAAGGGCAGAAGACGAGTCGAAAAATCTGACACGAGTTCGAAAACGTATACTTCCAGGAGGAGGGCAATTTAACGTTTACGAATAAGGTCAAACAGAAAACCAGTTTACACCAAATCATATCGCTATCCTTATATACCTTACATAAGGAAGAGGTAAAAAGAAAGATCGGTGAAATGCTCAAAAATGGCATTATCAGACAAAGATATTCTCCTTGGAACTCTCCGGTATGGGTTCCACAGAGGAAGCTCTGTGACATTGCATTTCTTGGGCACCTCGTCACTACCGAGGGTGTCCAACCAAATCCTGATAGAATAGCAGCCATACACAATTTTCCCATTAAACACAGAAAGAAATAAGTAGGTTTCTCGGGTTATTGGGATATTATTGTAAATTCATCCAGGACCTTGCACACCTAAACAAACCCTTAACACACTGTCTTAGGAAAAATAATAAAGTCACTCACACCGAACTTTTCCGGAAAACATTTGAACTTTGCAAAGATATCCTTTCGAATAATCAATTACTTCACCTTGTCGTGCGTGCCTTTGTAAAGGCGCCTGGGGCAGAAGCTTTACATCGCAATGACTCAACGGGCTCTGCTGTCAACGACGTTAATGATCTTAATCCAGAATGTTAAGCGACCCGTGCTTATTAAATGGTTTGCAGTCAGGGTAACCTATATTCTAGCGAAGCCCCTTCGAAACAGGGCCGCCTCAAAGAGTAACCATGATCTTACCACGCTAATGCGCGGCACTGGCCTGGCTGACTGTCTTTTCCGCTCTACTCGTGGGATATAACCAAAAAAGCCTACATTTTTTCTTAAATAAATTGCGGGAATAAACCACATCAGAAGTTGTAGGTTGCTTGGAGCATGACATCTACAACGATCACTCGGTAGACTTCAGGCAAGTGCGTCCTAGCACTAGACAGAATACCGCCACCACCTTACGAAAGGTGTTGCTAGGGAGTCAAAACCCTAGCAGTAGGGGCGGGAGCCAAGCTCCAACCTCATCCTGGACGGAAATGGTGAAAAAGAGAGTGAAGAAAACTCCAGAAGTCTCTAACTCCTTTGAGCCAGGGAAAGCAAGAAGGAGGGCCGAAGAGCATCGGGATAAGCCTGAAAGAAAAGTATTGGCTGCGTGGATGGTGTGTAGAAGGCCGCGGGTATGCCTGTGAACGTAGTTACACTGCGGCGGCGAAAACTGCCGCGACGCGGGTACGACAAACTACTGGTGCGATGGCTGAACAGGTAGCTGTTCTCCCTTTGAATTATCCACTGGATATGGCTCTGGAGGGCAACATTGTTTATGAAATGGCCCTGGGATTGGAGCTCAAATTCCAGGGCATACATTTTGAGAAGGGGGAAGAAGGCCCTTAACCTACCGATTCGGCAAGGTAGCGGTGTGTGGACTCAAGAAGTCTGAGTTGAGTACCGGGCAGGCACCGGAAGATTCAACTCCGTCCTAGCAGAGTACAGAGTTTCCGATATCGAAAAAAACACCACCAATACCCTCGGAAGAATCGACGGTTCAAGAAGCAACCGAAGATTCCATGTCCATCTCAGGGAGCTCGCTCTCAGAGGGCGACTTGGACACAACGGTCATATACCTCTTCCGGGATATAACACCGGAAGAAGTGGAAACGCTGTTGACAGAGGATGGGACACGCGCATGTGAGCACTAAGCTCGATGGTAAACATTCACCATGCTATATCGGGTTCTGCTGTTATAGCTAGAATGTTCACCTCTCAAGGCCTTGGACTTGTCTTTATTCAGGAGCCTTGGATCCTAAAGGGACAGGTCAAAGGACTGCTGTGCAAGGATGCACAGGTAATTTGGAAAACTCGGGCTGGACAACCGAGGGCATGCCTTCTTATAACAAATAAATTAAAATTATTCTACTCTCAGAATACGCGACGCATGGGTTGGTGGCATTACAGGTGCTCTAAAAATGGAAGGAGTTCACCACACCATCATCATCATATCAGCGTACTGTCCAGGAGATGAGCAAATGTCATTAACTAACTGGGATACCTTCCAAAAAGCCCTGAAAGACAAACTAGGAAAACTCGGAATGATGAAACCTCCAGTAAACTTTCTGGAGCCGGAAAACGTAGTAAAGGACGTTGTCAGGGGAAAAGAGAAGGAAGAACATGCCGTCATGGAATATTGCTTTGTCAAAATTCAGATCCGCAGTGAGCATGCTGTTTAATGCAGCAAACCGCAAATGAGATTGGCAAAGGTATCAAACGGCCCTTACCACCTATAATAAGGAAATAAGAAAGGCTTAAAGACAAAGCCTTTAGGAAAGGGTATCGTATTAGCCAAAAGAAGACAGAGTATCTGTACTGCCCGTTCTCTGACCCAAGCCAACCCATTCCAGAGATTTATTTGAATGGGGTGGCGGTTCCCAAGTGTGATAAGTGGGAATCATGATCAACAACGAAGCAACCGTTGATGATGACATCAATCATCGTGTAAGCGTAGGGTGGATGAAGTGGCAAGAAAACTCTGCCACACTCTGTGACCGAAAAATGTCCCCACCGCAGTTGTGCGTCCGGCGCTCACATACGGTTCACAATGGTGGACAATGTACAAAAAGTTTGAAGGCAAGTTGACAGCAGCTGAGATGAAGACGCTTCGCATGACAGCAGGAGTAACAAAGCTTGATCGAATTAAAAGTTCCGAGGAAGCCTTCACGTCAAAGAACCCATCTCGAAAAAATTGTAGCATGACCGAGTCAGTTGGTATTGGCAATCAACTTTCCCTTACAATCGCGTAAGAGATTCAGGCCTAAAACTCCTGGATCACACAAATGCAGAAACACCAGCATTTGATTGGCCTCAATGATGAAGTGATCCAAAATCGAGATGCCTGCAGATTTTCTTTGAAATCAAACCGGCGAATCCCATAGGTAGACCAGTGAAGTCGGAGAGTTATGATCCCTGTAATCTTAATCATACACTTGTCTTTAAATGGAGAGAAGAAGAAGTATTGCCGTAGGGTACTACAATAGAGAGGAGCGAAGGTTGTGTTCATACCAAAAGTTGGGAAAAAAGACCCGACACAGCCAAAATCGTATAGACCGATCAGCCTTACTTTGTTTCTGTTGAAAACAATAGAAAAGGTTGTGGATAATTATCTGCTGTAGTACAATCGTCATAATCATTGTGTTCATAAACGTCTGAAATGGCCGCGAAACAAATAATTAGGAGTTTGATTTTTAAGCCACTATTGAAAAACAAAAAAACAAACATAATTGTAAAAAACATTTCTCGAACAAACAAGAGGAATGAAGCTTTAAAACGTTTTGTGAGTCTTAGAAAATAGCGAGTTGTTCCAAAAAATCCATTATTTTCCTTAATTCAAAGTATCCCGACGATGTGTTTCAAAGCCACTTTAGGATGTCCAGATCAACATTTAATGTAAGTTCTTTTCTATGCAAAATAAATAACAAATAAATGAAGATTGCTATCCATATTTTGTTGAAAAGGAGTTAAACATTTTATGGGAAACAAAAACCACCGGCCGACCAAAAATAGCGTTGAAACTGGCTTTGTCCTTAACGATCTGGAAGCTAGCTAACGATTCCTGTTTCTGAGAATTGTGCAATCTGTCACAACATCTAGCTCAAAAAATCCGTGTGTTTTATTTTGGACAGGACTGTCCACCAGAATGTTATTTTTTTACAGAATTAAACTCGGCGTCCATTCCAATTTATTGTTTGGATTAATAGCCTTAAATGGCAATTTTTCGTTTTCCCTTTAAAATCGTCATAACAAAATATTTGCAAAAAATTCTTACATTTTATGCAATGTAAATGTAAAAATAATGGATTTGAAATCGTTTTAGTTGCAATATATAGATCGCCTAATAGTTCTGAAAGAGAATTCTGTACATTTTTTGAAGGTAGTACTGAAAAACTGACTGAAACAACAAGTAATATTTTAATTACTGGAGATTTTAACATCGATTGGTGCAAAGATCAACTATACAGAAGAGAAATTGAACGGATTTTGAATGACAATTGTCTATCACAAAAAATGGAGGAATATTCTAGAGTTACGCCTACATCAAAAACTATTATTGATTATGTAATAACAAACATGCAAAACATGACGGTATATGCAGATAGGAATCATAAAATATCGGACCATGAAAATATGGAAATTGTTATAAAAACGGAAAGTGTAATAAAGACATATGGAAATACCATTGAAGTATGTAAATACAGAAAAAATCGTTTCGCACAGGAACTTAGTAATTTGGATACAGAATATGATGCAGAAAGAAACCTAAACGAACATGCTATTAAAATAAATATAATCATGAAGAATACGGCAGCTAAATTTATCACCAAAAGAAATAGTACAAATGAAAACATAAGGAAAGGCTACAGTCCGCTTGGGGCGAACAGTATGATACCCTATCCTTATCCCTGTGTACCACAAAGAAAAAAAGCATATTAGGAAGATGATGGATAGCATTTTATTTCATTCTATGAAATTTATAGAAAAAAATTTTTTATTCAAAAAACCCCTCCAAAAAGTAGGCGTGGCCAAAAACTTTATATGACAAATTAATAAAGGTGGGCAGTATCTACATATCTTGTGAAGGTTGTACAACTTTATCTCTCTAACTTAAGCCTTAAAACGGTTTTTTCTAAATTGTGGGCGTGGCAGTGGGCGTATTTTGAAAGTTTTAACACTTTACCATTTCGGAACCCTAGGGAGTATATGTTCCAAATTTCAGCTTCCTTGAGTAATTTTAAAGGCCTCAAAAGTTGATACGGACGGACGGACATTGCCAAAAAGTCTTAGGATTTGGTCCTGATCATAAATATATACACTTTTATGGGTCTACGACAAATATTAAGGGGTGTTACAAACTATGTGTCAAAATTAATATACCCTTAGGATAGGGTATAAAAAATAGGTGGTTCAACAATGAACTTAAAACTCTGAAAAATGAAAAAATTAATAAATATCAAAAAGCCAAAATACTTAACAACAATGAAAGCTGGCGAGATTACATACTTATACGAAACAGATACAAGGTTAAATTAAATACTGCAAAGAACATATATATAAACAACAAAATTGCCAAATGCAATGGACAGAAAGAGATGTGGATGCAAATAAAAACATTAGTATTGAAAAAACATAAAAGCAACAAATTTCGCCGAATATCGTTACAAGATTTAAGAACAATATGCAAATCAATAAAAAAACATAAGGAAAGGCTACAGTCCGCTTGGGGCGAACAGTATGATACCCTATCCTATCCTTATCCCTATGTACCCCAAAGAAAAAATTCATAAGGAAGATGATAGATAGCATTTTATTTCATTCTATGAAATTTATAGAAAAAAAAAATATTTTTTTGAAAAAACGCCCCCAAAAAGTGGGCGTGGCCAAAAACTTTGTATGGGCGATATATTGGAAAAAATATTTGCTAAATATATTGTTAAACATTTTTTTTTCGATTTCTATGAAAATTTTCAAAGAAAACAGCATTTTAGTGAAAAACGCCCACAAAAAGTAGGCGTGGCAAAAAAACGTTATATGACAAATTTATAAAGGTACCTACATATCTTGTGAAGGTTTTACAACTTTATCTCTCTAACTTAAGCCTTAAAACGGTTTTTTCCAAATTGTGGGCGTGGCAGTGGACGGATTTAAAAACTTTTAACACTTTACCATTTCGGGACCCTAGGGAGTATACGCTCCAAATTTCAGCCTCCTAGCATGACTTTAAAGGCCTCAAAAGTTGATACGGACGGACGGACGGACGGACGGACGGACGGACATTGCTAAATAGTCTTAGGATTTGGTCCTGATCATAAATATATATACTTTTATGGGTCTACGACGAATATTAAGGGGTGTTACAAACTATGTGTCAAAATTAATATACCCTTAGGATAGGGTATAATAAAGCTGATTTCGATAAAGTAAGCCCTATAATGACACTAGACAACTGGAATATTTTAAGTAACACCACTTTGCAATTAATAAATAAATCACTTTTAACTGGTGAATTTCCTAGTTCATGGAAAGGTTCAATGATCACCCCGGTTGAAAAAATTGCAAACACCAACAAATGTGAAGAATTTAGACCAATAAATACTTTAAGGACAATTGAAAAAACATTAGAGGCAATAGTAAAAAAACAACTAATGGAATATATTGAACAAAATAATATTTTATCAATTTACCAATCCGGTTTTCGAAAAAAAGTATTCATGTGAGACTGCAGGAAACCATTTAATAAATGAATGGAAAAATTGTGCAAAGAAGACGAAAATAATTGCACTTTTTCTTGATTTTAAAAGAGCGTTCGAAAAAGATCAGGAAAGTTTATTACAAAAATTGTATAAATATGGTATCAGGAATAAGGAACTAAATTGGTTTAGGTCATTTATAACAAATAGAACACAGAGGACAAAAGTTAATAATTCCATATCGGAATATATTAAAGTAGAACAAGGAGTTCCTCAAGGATCAATTTTAGGGGCGCTCTTATTTATAATTTATATAAACGATATGCCAAGAATCATGCAATTTTGCAAAAGCGTGTTATATGCGGATGACACTCTAATATTCCCTGAAGGAGACGACACTGAACAATGCAGAACCATGTGAAACATCTAGTATCATGGCTTAGAATGAATAAACTGAAGCTTAACGAACAAAGAACTAAGTTGATGACATTTAATATAGCGAATTAACTATTGAAATTAATGGGAATTCGATCGAAAATGTTAAAAGCATAAAATATCTAGGAATATAATAGATAAAAATTTAAAAATGGAACAGCACGTCGACTTTATATGTAAAAAAATAGGGAAAACGATTGGATTTTTTAAACGAATTCGAAAAAGAATGGACTATATAACAGCGGTTAATGTATACAATACTATAATAAAACCACATTTTGAATATTGTTCTACAATTTTGTTTTCATGTTGCACTCAAGGTCAAATCGAAAGATTGCAAAAACTTCAAAATAAGGGTATGAGAAGCATCCTGAAATGGCAATCGATATACACCTATAAGGCAAATGTTGGATACACTGAGATGGTTGGATGTCAAGCAGAGACTGGAACTGAATGCACTTCTCACCGTTTTCAAAATAAAGTATGGCGAAGCACCAGCATATTTAACACGGGAAGTTAGGCTAGTAAGTGAAGCTCAACCTTACAGACTACGAAATGCGAACGATTTCCGACTGAATTTGCAAATGTCAGCAGATGGACAGAAGACAATACTATACAAGGGGATCAGGCTATTTAACATGTTACCAATATATATAAAAACCGAAGATAATTTTAGAATTTTTAAAACTAAATGTATCAAACATGTAAAAAGAAATATTTAAAAAATTACTTTAAAAATGAAATTATATAGAAAAATTGTAATTATAAATGAAATAAAGTATTTAAAATACTAATAAATATATATACTACTACTACTACTACTACTAAAATTAAAAATATTTCTGAAATATTGATAATGTACTGTGAAATGTTTCCTTTGAATCGAGCTCTTTTGCAGTAAAAAAAAATCGATGACATATTGATATTTATGAACAGTCGGTACTGCAGTTAATCTAAGTTAGTATGATTGTAGATCTGCATTAATGAACATGGATAACGCAGGCCTTTGTTAGTCTCACGTTTATGAAAACACCCATAGTATTAGTTGTCAGAGGCTAACTCAGGAATGGTGCCTCACGGCTGGACTGATCATAAATGCGGCTAAAATTACGATAGTGCTATACAAGAAAAAGGAAAATTCAAACACTCAAGGAAATCCGATTGTCAGGCACGACACTGATACCGGTCAATGAGGTGAAGTGACTACATCTGGACAGTAAACTCCTCTGGAAGAAACACACAGAGGAAATCACCAGAAAGGCAAGCTATTCTCGTATGATATGCCACAGCCAATGATCATACATGGAGAAAACGAACAGGTCTCATCACAACGAGAGAATCTCTTAATAAAGTGCAAAGACTACATGATGCACTACTCGGAAAACTTCCACTCTAGGAAATACAACTTTGAAAAGAATTTCTTAACAAAGCTCAGCAACAAGAAAGAATGGAGCGATGAATCCACAATCTATGCACTGAGCGATGCACGATAAAGTGGTATACTGACGGATCGAGTGCAGGAGTGTTTGGCCAAGAACGAAACAGTACGAATCCATGGGCAAGAGTACCAGCACCTTTCAAGCAGAAATGTGCGCCACAGAATGATGTGTTCGAATCAATCTCGAAAAGAATAACAGAAACTGTAACATAGCAATAATATCAAATTGTTAAGCAGCTATCAAAGCACTGGTATCCTTTGTCATTAAATCCAAACTTTTATGAGAATGCCAACAAAGTCTCATCTAATTGGACAAGATTAAAATAGATTATCTGTCTGTGGGCATTTTTGGTAACGAGGCGGCGGACTCTACCGAGAAAAGGGGCAGCAACACCCTTCATAGGATCTGAACTATTCTGCAGGATAGGGGAACACACCCTACGCGAAGAATTCAGGAAATCAGAAAAAGGGGTAGAACCTTTTGAGTTCTCCAAGGCCAAGCCAAAAAATTCTAAGGAGATTATAATCTCAAAAGCTTTAAAGCATATCCTAAAGGGGCGTTGCAACCTCAGGGAACTCCTAAAGAACCTTGAAATTTAGCACCTTTAGTAGAGTTTACGGAGACACCACGGGGAGAGATCTAAAATATGCGATTTTCCATCCAGGGGGCGTGGCAGCCCCCCACTTCTATTAACTGATCATAATCATCAATACTATGGAGCACTTCCAAACATCGTAAAACCCTGAAATTTAGCACATTAACAGGGTTTGTGAAGAAGCTGCAGGGAAAAATCTAACATTTGTGATTTGCCATACAGGTGGCGTGGCCGCCGCCCACATCTCCTAACTCATCTTCATTATCAAAACTATGGAGCACATCCCATCATCGTACAACCTTGAAATTTAGCACAGTAATAGGGTTTACGAAGAAACCACAGGCAAAAATTGAACATTTATGATTTTTCATTCAAGGGGCGTGGCAGCCGCCCACGTCTTCTAACTCATCTTCAGCCTTAAAACTATGGATCACTTCCAATCATCGTAGACCTTGAAATTTAGCACAGTTAGAGGGCTTTTGGAGAAACAACAGGGAAAAATCTGACATTTGTGATTTTCCATTTAGGGGACCCTGAACTCATCATCACCATCATCAAAACTATGGAGCACTTCCAATCATCGTAGAACCTTACAATTTAGCACAGTAATAGGGTTTGGGGAGAAACCACAGCGAAAAATCTAACATTTGTGATTTTCCATAATGCAGCCACCCACTTCACTTATTAATTCATCATCAAAAGTATGGAGCACTTCAATCATCGAAGAACCTTAAAATTTGGCACAAATCCAACGTTTGTTATTTTCCATCCAGGGGGCGTGGCAGCCGCCCACTTCACTTAACGCAGCCCCCAAATGACCTACAATTATAATTTTTTACATGAGGGTTGGATTTTAAGAACACACTTGAGGTGAGGTACACACTTGAGGCGAGGTACCCGCCCTTTTTCTTTAACCCAGCTCCAAAAGACTTACAATTGTGATTTTTTACATGAGCGTTGGATTTTCAGAACAAACTCGGAAAAAAAAAATATATATTTCTTATTTTCAATATAGGGACGTGCTAGCAGCCCCTTTTCTTTAACTTTGCACCCAAAAGACTGTGAAATTATACATGGAGTAAGGATTTGAAGAACAGACCGAAACTTTGTGTATATTCCAAAAAAGAAGCATAGCAACCGCCCATAAATTGAACTCATTCTATAGTTATTAAATCTTACATGTCGGTATTTGTTATAAAACAAATTTTATTCTCCTCGAAAGAGGACGTTGATGTTCGGTCGAAATCCCTACAAATTTAAAATTTTTCAAAATGTCTATGTATATAAAATCCTGGCAAAAAGTATTGAAATCACACCAAAAACATTAATGTTAAAGAATAGTCAAGTTCTTTTATACAAAAATCGCTTTTGCCTTACAAGTCAACCACAAAAAGTAGTGAGATCTAAAAAAGAACGCCAAGTTTGTATTGTAATTATTGAAAATTTCACAAATAGTATTTAGGTACATTTTTATACTTAAGGGCCTGAAAATTAAAGATCTATACACATGTGTTTTATATATATTATATATATATCTTCAAAACTTCAAATTGGAAAACTTGCCAAGTCGACATACTAAAACTAGGCAAATCTCGGAAGAGAACAGGTCATCAAAATTTCTTGCACAAAGTATATTATAAGAAAAAGAACATTAAAGAAATCTCGAACTCAATCACATATCAAAATAACGGATGGAAAAGAACCTCTTAAGGTCTTAAAACTTAAGCTCAAAGATCTCGAAATGCAATACGAAACAATCAGGCCTAGGATAAGATATCGACGCGGACTAATTAATGGACTAGGGAATATAATTAAGTCCATCACGGGTAATATGGACACAGACGACGCTCGATATATTAATAAAGAAATCAACAACATTCTGACATATGAAGAAAAAATTCGAGACAATTGAATACTCATAGCAAACTGAACGAACAAATGATTGAACGTTTCGAAAAAATTTCTAGACACATTAACGAACCATAAGCATATATTACTCATTTTCTAGAGAACTCGAAGAACAGTTTAGGCAAACGACTTATATGAAACTCAATTTTCAAAGAGATCCTACAACACTTTTTTGACAAATCATCTTAAGAACATCATAGAAGCAATATCCTTGGCCAAATTAAATATTATTTTGAACTAGCTCAGCTTGACCATTCTCTTAGAAAAAAAAAAATATGAACTACTTGGCTTAGAGGCATATAACAATGACCCAAATATAATATTTTATGAAAGTCATACATAATTATTTCCACTCCATCCCTATCCAAAATATAATCAGACAAACCCTTCGCATCTCCATCCGACAACAATATCAACTACTACGAAGAAAAATGCAGAATCATCGAGTGCACGTGGAGTCAAATTTTAAGAAAATATAAAAACATAAAATGTATCGGAAGACCACTTCACACCAAGATGCGGAATGTAACCTGCTGGAAACAGATATTACATCAGACATCAGAAAACCAATTTACTATTATAACAACTACATGCAACCCGAGTAACTTAACAATTAAAGGAACGGGCTTGATTCACTTTAAAGATTGCGAAATTAACATCAACAATTTTTAATTTTTTTATTTTTTTAAACATTAGCAGATCTGTGTCGTGGAGTGCTTATTACAAGCAGCTGTCACGAGCAGAAATTTGCCTGCATAAAAGTGCACCACAGCCTCATCATTTAGTGCTGGTGTTAGTAAATACGTACACAAAGCAAACATATATTAATAACACAAACACAAAAGATATAAAAATTATCTAACACTAAGACACTAGAATATGATTACGCAAACACATTTTCAGTTTAAATTTACTGACATGCAAATCAATCACATGATCGTTTAAATTATAAATTCTACTCATGCGAGTAATTGGCTCATTCCTGCCATAATTGGTCCTATGATAACCACTTATTTAAAGATCAACACTACGTAAATTGTGAGCACAACCACGGAAGTTGAATGCAATGGAGGACAACAGATAAGGACCATCTATATTACCAGCTATAAGTTGCTGTAGGAAAACTATATCATTATTCAGTCTACGTTGAGATAGGGGTAACATTTGAAGAAGTTTGATACGTTCACCGTAGGGGGGAAGGAGGTATGGATCATCCCATGGAAGACCTCTAAGGGCAAAACGAATAAAGTTACGTTGAATACCTTCAATTCGAATTGAGTGAATATTGTAGTACGGAGTCCAAACTTGTGAAGCATATTCTAGATGCGGACGGACGAAACAATTGTACAAAGATTGAGTAACATAGGGGTCGTCAAATTCTTTAGACCACCTCTTAATAAAGCCCAGCATGGAGTTTGATTTATTAACAATAAAATTAATGTGACCAATAAAGTTAAGTTTGGGGTCAAAGAAAACTCCAAGATCTTTGAAACTATCAACATGATCGGATAAAGAATAATGAAAAAGAGAGGGAATACGTTTTCTTGAAAATTTCATATGCTGACATTTAGATGGGTTCAAAGTTAACCCATTTTTAACACACCAAGTGGCAAAACTATCTATGTCCGCTTGGAGAAGATTTCTGTCATACTGATTGTTAACAGATTTAAAAATGTTCGTATTATCTGCGTATATTAAAATATTGCTGGATTTTATGCACCCTTTAACATCATTTATAGCAAGTATGAACAAAATAGGGCCTAAGTGACTTCTCTGAGGAACTCCAGACCGAGCAGAAAAAGATTCAGAAATCGAACCTCTAAATTTGATATGATAATCCCTACCCATAAGGTATGTATTAATCCATTTTATAAAAACAGGTGGGAAACCATACGCCCTGAGTTTAAATCCGATTATCTCATGGGACAGCTGATCGAAAGCCTTAGAGAAGTCGGTGTATATGCAATCGACTTCATTATTATTTTCTAAGGAACTAGAGCATGCACGCAAAAAATATAACAAATTCGTAACAGTGGACCTGTTTCTTACAAATCCATGTTGTTCGTTACAAATAACACTACGACACAGAAATATTAATTTTTCGCAGACTATTTGCTCAAAAAGCTTAGGAATACACGAAAGCTTAGAAATTGGTCTGTAATTCGTGATATCACCACGTTCACCCTTTTTAAATACAGTCGTGATAAAGGCACTTTTCCATAGCTTAGGGAATTTCCCAGTGCTAATGGATAAATCGAACAAATACTTAAGATAAGGACTAAGGGCTTAGCTGCATTTTTTAAGAACAATAGGTGCAATGCAATCAGGTCCAGATGAGTAGTCATTTTTCAATAGGGAAACAAATTTCGAAATAGTTTCCAAATCGAAAGAAAAATTACTGAAAGTAATCTGGGAACAGCTATTTAAATAGCTAAAATAATTACCATCGATGAAAAGAGGAGAGTCACTGAATGACCTACTAAAATAGTCAGCAGACATATTGCTAACAGCAATGGAATCAGAAGTTTTAATATTACAGTAACTAAAATTTGCTGGATACCCATCCGCTTTTTTCTTCGAGTTAACAAACTTCCAAAAACGTTTAGGATCAGTTTTTATTGAAAATTCCTTATTTTTGACATAATCCCTATAAACGTTAAAGGACGTTAAACTAAATCGTAACACACTTATTCCAGCAAACCTAACAGATCGTATTAAAATTGCATTGTATTAACTTTTCACCTCACATGCTACTGAAACCCAATAATGTAAACCTAAAATATTATGTTTAAAAATTCACTTTATTCACTTTTTTACATTCTATAATTCGAAACCCAATATGTATTAAATTTTGGGCATCCATTCTCACGGAATGGTTATGCTGCATTGGCAGTAACAACATATGAAAAGCCTATGTAAATAAAGTGCACGACTGCGTTTTCGAGTCGCAAAATGAATCGAAAATGAATGGTGAGACATTTACTTAAATCACTTTTTAGGTTTAAAAAAATTTGAATTTCTCAAAAACGGCACCTACGATTTTGATGTAATTTTGCACACTGGACACTTTAGCTTAATTGTTCGACATACAAAAAAATATTAAAATCGTTAGAGCCGTTTTTTAAGAAAACGAATTTATTTTAAATTTAAGAAAATCAATTTTTTCTCCTAAAACTGAGTATGCAGAATTTTTGACCCCATTCTAAACATCCTTAGTACGAAAAAAGACCGAAATCCTTGAAACCACTTTCAAAAAAATAGTGAGAAGTGATTTTCACAAAACCATTTGTATGGCAGGTACCGTTATTTAAAGAGATAATACAAAAAATAAAAAGATGACCCGAGATGTAACCCCAAGAACCTTATATACGAACTTTGAAGCAAATCCGTTGAACCGTTTCGCCATATGGCGCTCGGACAGACAAACAGACAGACAGACCGACGGACGGCATTGGCGGACACACTTTTTTGGAGTTTTCTATAGTCGTAATATAATCCCTCATACTCAGTTTGAGTTCGAAATTTCCGCACGATCGCAATAACTTTCTCCTTAGTATACTATTGTATATGAGAAAGTTAAAAACTACAGTTTGTTCGGTCCGGAAAATAAAAGTTTACGCGAAGCTCTGCCGAAAATAAATTTTGCAGTGCAGTGCAGTGATTTTAAAAAAAGTGTATTGTATTAGGGCAATCCTTCTAGTCCCACTCCCTATCGTTTGCTGCAGCTTGCTTGGCTATAGCAGGTGTCGTGTTTTATGCGTGCACGCTAGCATTCCAAAACAAATCATCATTAGAAGATTGGGTAGACTGTCATCTGCCGAATATCGGGTCACGTCTTGTGGATTTTGTAAGTGGAGTAAAGCAATTCATCGGATGGGCATAACACATAATGTGATTTGTTTTGGAAAGCTAGCGTAGGATTTACACGCCACTATCCAGCTTAGCTTGCGTCGCCCACACGAATAAAAACAAGCCAGCTTTTTTGGCACTAAGTGAAACACAGGTCGGAACTGATTCCGATTTATCCATTATTCTTTTCCTATCGTGGTATCGCCATTAATATATGTAGTGATTTTGCCTACCAACTTCTACCTCAATATAGCCAATGTGCCAATCCAGAATTTAATTATATTTGCCTAAAAATTCCATTCCCAATTGAATCATTACTGCTTTATTTAAAGATCCATCAACCATTATCTTCGTACTGATATCGTTTTTGCGCGCGGTTTCGATATGCACAATTCAAGTTGGCTTCGACATTCTGTACAAACAAAACCCAAAGGAAGGTATGTCGAGATCTTAGTTGAGGTTTAGAATTTGACCCACCTCGTTAATGAGCGTACATAGATACCGGACATTAGCTGTCAAACCGGCAACACTCTAGAAGTGTTTCTTACCCCTCACCCTGATTAAAACACTTTAAATGTATTATCACCACAAGCTTCGCCAGATCATTGTTCCATATCGGCGAGTTTATCATTCTCCAACCACACAGTTGAAGAACAAGCTTCTAAAAAAACCGTATGGCAATACGAGAAAGTAAATTGGAAGGCTTTAAACGCCTTCTTTAGGAGTTTTACCTGGTTGCTGTGCTTCCTCGACAACGACGTGTATGCCGCTGAAATAAATCCCTAACAGGATAAACAGTATCAAACCTAGGCTTGGCGTGACTCGAGGTGTAAGGAAGCTATCAGGACTAAAGAGGTAAGTTTTCGGTCATTTAGGGCCAACCCAACTGAACAAAATCTAAGAAGCTTAAACGAGGCAGAAATGACGGCAATGCCCACATTAATCGTTTCAAGTCGATTTTTCCTACGACCAAAAGTTGAGACTCAAATACTACAAAGTCCCACCGGTAGTAGAAACTTCTGGTCGTTTGTGAAAAGCATAAGAAACTCGGCCTCTTCACCTATTCAGAAACCTTGACATTCCAGCTGTCAACACTTCGGATACAGCCAATCTGCTTGCTACTCATTTTGCAGCTAGGCAAAACCGCTGCATACGCTTTTCTATCTCTCCTATTCGTCAGAGCTCCTTGCCAGAAAATGGAAAACAGTATTTCTCCAGCCCCTCCCAAAAAATGTGAAGCTTCCTCTCCCTCCTCTTATTGACCAATTGAATTGATTCTATGACATATCTAGCCGTAAATTGGAAACAATCTATCAATCAATAATTGAGGTAGTTGCACTTAATATTTAAAGGCTTTGACAGAGTTTGGCATTAAGCTCTTTTCAGTCAATGAACTTTCTTCAATTGTGGGTGCAGTGGCTTAGTGGCAAAGTGCGTTGGATTATTAAGCGAGAGGTCGCTGGCTCAAATCCCCACCTGAAAGACTTTATTCGCTGCCCCACCTCTTGCGAACGTCGCACAAACATCCAAGAGTGACAACTGTCATGAGAAGTACAATACGTATAATACGAATGTGGAAAGCTCTACCGCGCTCTGTTTTTCCTTCACATTATAGTTTGCAGGGATTTAAAGCCAACGTGCATCGGTATCTCCCTTTTTCTAATCCTTCATTTCTCCAATGCCCACAATGTATCAATTCATTATAAGGCTATCCAAAGTCCATTGACTGCATATACATTATATAGAAAGGCTATAGTCCGCTTGGGCGAACGGCATCATAACCTATCCAAATCCCTCCCATTGGATGACAGTTTATTTGGTTTTTTAAAATAAAATCATATAAACAGGTTTTTAAAAAAACCCTCTCAAAAAGTGGGCATGGCCAAAAGCGTTGTAAGGGTATTAAGGATAATATTCTCTAACTTTTGTGTTAGACAATTTTTTTCATTAAAAACAAACGCCCATATAAAAACAAAACGCCCCCATAAAGTGGGTGTGTATAAAAACTTTAAATGGATAAGTATGTTGCGAATTGTATTGCCCGAATATTTTGTTATATTTACAATTTTTCTGTTTTCTAAGAAAATATTTAAGAAAAACAACACTCTCTTTTAAAAACGCCCCCAAATAGTGACGGTGACAAAAAGCTTTGTATGGCAAATTTGGTTTGGTAGTAAGCCTAAAGTTGATGGAATAAAGCACTAAGATCTTCACATAATATTGTGGGGCGTTTTTTTTTTAAATGTTGTTTTCTTCAAAAATTTCCTTGAAAAGCAAAAAAAATGTAGATATAGCAACATTTTAGACACAACAATTCGCAGCATTGTACCCATATACAGTTTTTAGCCACGCCCACTTTCTGGTGGCGTTTTCTTTTATATTCTCAACCTTTAACCTTTACAATGTTTTTGACCATGACCACTTCTTGAGGGTTTATTTTTTCAAAAAAACCTATATATATCATTTCACTATATAAAACCAAATACAATGCCATCCAATGTATTTCTATGCCTTTTTCATCAGGAGAGCTATAGATAGGGTATCATACCGTTCACGGCAAGCGCACTGTAGCCTTTCTATATGGTTTTTGTAAGTTTCAAGGCTGAGGCTAAGTAGTTGTGGATACCTCAATATGATCCAAATCAATTTCGATATAATAACCTATATTTTCGATTTAATTAATAGAAGGCTTATGTACCCGCTTAAAAATTATTCCAAGGCTCCATGTTATATAATGGGCTTGCTAATCAAGGTTCCAAACATTTACGATATAATTACTTATATTTTCAATGTATTTAATGGATGGTGTGTAGACCTGCTAATAAAAGATCTATTTTTTGCCAATTGTTGTAATAAACATAAGGAAAGGCTACAGTCCGCTGGGGGCGAACAGTATGATACCCTATCCTTATCCCTATGTACCCCAAAGAAAAAAAGCATTAGGAAGATTATGGATAGCATTTTATTTCATTCTATGAAATTTAAAGAAAAAAAATATTTTTTTGAAAAAACGCCCCCAAAAAGTGGGCGTGGCCAAAAACTTTGTATGGGCAATATATTGGAAAAAATATTGGCTAAATATATTGTTAAACATTTTTTTTCGATTTCTATGAAAATTTTCAAAGAAAACAGCATTTTAGTGAAAAACGCCCACAAAAAGTAGGCGTGGCAAAAAACTTTATATGACAAATTTATAAAGGTAGGCAGTACCTACATATCTTGTGAAGGTTTTACAACTTTATCTCTCTAACTTAAGCCTTAAAACGGTTTTTTCTAAATTGTGGGCGTGGCAGTGGGCGGCTTTAAAAACTTTTAACACTTTACCATTTCGGGACCCTAGGGAGTATATGCTCCAAATTTCAGCCTCCTAGCATAACTTTAAAGGCCTCAAAAGTTGATACGGACGGACGGACGGACGGACGGACGGACGGACGGACGGACGGACGGACATTGCTAAATAGTCTTAGGATTTGGTCCTGATCATAAATATATATACTTTTATGGGTCTACGACGAATATTAAGGGGTGTTACAAACTATGTGTCAAAATTAATATACCCTTAGGATAGGGTATAAAAACTGTCAAAGTATCATTGAAGTGAACGGTTGGTTTTCTGCGAGTGCTCCGAGTTTTAACTGATTATTTACGATATAAAAAAGGGTTTCCATACCAAAACATAAATAAAACAAATCTAAGATAGTGACTTTTAAATATTTATTGAAAAACGTAGTTTAAAAAGAAATTAACAGAAAATTTCAAATAACTGCAGCATCTACTTTTACTTTTGTCTGCTACTGTTTATTATTCACTGTTTCTCCTGTTACATGCAGTAAGTACCATGAATATGTGTGACCATTGCAAAGAGAATCTACCCCTTGCTGGTGATTTTGTCGTCTGCCATTTGCGTTCCCGAAAATTGCATTTTGACTGCACCACGGTCACCGAAAGGTCGTGGAGATCAATGGGCTCTAAAAGAGACACTTGGAAATGTCAGTTTTGCCGAAACGCCAGTGAAAGTGTAGGCATCACTCTTTTAGAATCTTCCTCGCGTCCATTAACACCTGATATGCAATCAAACAAAAGAAATAGGTCGGAAATCATTAGCCCACAAAAAGTAGATAAACTTGGTGGAAACATATCAGAAGCAATAACGAACGAAATACTTGTCGAGCTTAAGAACATGAAAATGGAAATGAAAAGCATTTCCGATTTTTGTAATTTCGTCTCACAGAAATTCGACGACATAAACAAAAACATTGAAAAAAACATAGGGAAAGGCTACAGTCCGCTTGGGGCGAACAGTATGATACCCTATCCTTATCCCTATGTACCCCAAAGAAAAAAAGCATTAGGAAGATTATGGATAGCATTTTATTTCATTCTATGAAATTTAAAGAAAAAAAAAATTTTTTTTGAAAAAACGCCCCCAAAAAGTGGGCGTGGCCAAAAACTTTGTATGGGCAATATATTGGAAAAAATATTGGCTAAATATATTGTTAAACATTTTTTTTCGATTTCTATGAAAATTTTCAAAGAAAAGAGCATTTTAGTGAAAAACGCCCACAAAAAGTAGGCGTGGCAAAAAACTTTATATGACAAATTTATAAAGGTAGGCAGTACCTACATATCTTGTGAAGGTTTTACAACTTTATCTCTCTGACTTAAGCCTTAAAACGGTTTTTTCTAAATTGTGGGCGTGGCAGTGGGCGGATTTAAAAACTTTTAACGCTTTACCATTTCGGGACCCTAGGGAGTATATGCTCCAAATTTCAGCCTCCTAGCATAACTTTAAAGGCCTCAAAAGTTGATACGGACGGACGGACGGACGGACGGACATTGCTAAATAGTCTTAGGATTTGGTCCTGATCATAAATATATATACTTTTATGGGTCTACGACGAATATTAAGGGGTGTTACAAACTATGTGTCAAAATTAATATACCCTTAGGATAGGGTATAAACAACACCGTCATGGACACTCTTATGAACGAAATTCAGAAACTAAAAGATGCGCATCATGAAAAAGACGAAGTCATTTCACAAATGCAAGCACAAATCAACAAACTGGAACAACAACAACTAAAGAACACAATAGAAATTAAAAACATTTCAACAACACAAAACGAAAATTTAACCGAAATTGTCAAAGCGATCGGAAACACAATTAAACTGGAAGTAGCATCCGGAGATATAGCAGATATCTACCGCACAAGAACAAAAAACACAGACCGCTCTTCAATTGTAGTCACTTTTAACAGCAATATTATAAAAACGAATTTCTTAAAGAATGCCCGTGCAACGCGTCCACTAACAATTGCTAAAATCAATCAGAACATAAATAACAATGCAAAATTGAAAGAGACTAAAAACAACAACAATGTCTTTATTAACAATATGCTCACAGGCTTGAACAAACAATTGCTGTGGCAAGCCAAGAAGAAGGCGCGAGAGGAAGGGTGGAGATTTGTGTGGGTGAGCGCTGGAAAAGTATACGTGCGAAGAGAGGAAAATGTGGAGGCATTGTTTATACAGTCTATGACTGATATAAATAAAATCAGACGCAATTAATTTAACTGTATACATACATGTATTAGTGATCAAATTGTTTTATGTGCTTATGGATATGGATGAGAGTGACAATATCGAAGAAGATCTGTTTGATTTGAATTTTATGGAATTCTCTGATTTTTATCAAACAAAAAAAGAATTAGAGAAATTGAATTTAAGTTGTTTATGTCTGAACATAAGGTCGCTGAGGAAAAATTGGGATGTTTTTTGTGCAAATGTAAGTCCGATTCTGAATTATATCGATGTAATTGTTTTAGTGGAGATAAATATAAAAAAAGAGGAAAATTGTCTGTATTGTATTGATGGTTTCTGTTCAGAATTTACAAATAGAGATAAAAGAAAAGGTGGAGGTATTGCGATGATCGTATGAAAACCACAGATGAGTAATTATACAGATAGCCAACTGAGAGGATTTTTGGCTCTCCCGCCTATCGTTTTTTATTCGCTTCAAAAAGGCACAGTACTGTGTTCGTATATGTTTTTACATGCGAATCAAATTGAGCCAGCTCACGCATACAATAGCAATTCTGCGCCTAAGAATCCATTTTGGAAAAGATCTCGTGTTGTCATATTAAAAGTCAAAACTGGGATGTGTCCAATAACATCGTAATAACATGCGATGATTTATAATGAATTTGCAACAGAATAAAATGTTGGTGAATGTTATTAATTATTATGTAAACTAAAATAATAGTTTTACCAAACAAAAATATTTTTAAGGGTAAACATTTTTAAGCAGTTTCGTAAACATTTTGGCAGTTGCGCAAGTTAAACATAAAATAAGGGTTATCATAATTTGTTTGCCAGTAGTTAAACTAATTTAGCAGTTTTAAATTGTCAGTAATAATAAAATAATTTTGGTGGTTGACTTATCGAATGTCGAGTAAAATAATTAAAATCAAATAATTTTTAAACGGAAGGTTTAATAAATATTTCAGCAGTGAATTAATGAAATATTCTGTAAAATTACTAAAATTTTAGGTAAAATAAATAAAAGCTCAATGAATGAAATTAATGAGTAATGCGTGATAAGTTAACTGACCATTTCAATAATTTAACATAGTATTTTATAAATTCACTGCTATTCACTATTCCAATTCAAAGATAATAACGTTATTAAATATGTTAAACATGATGAAATAAATTTAATAACGTTGTTAACTTGGAATTGAAATAGTCAAGTCTACAGTTTGTGTTTAAAAATGCATTTAAAGTTATTTTGTCGCAGTTTGTCAATTCGCTCGCTCGCTCTCATATGAACGTTCCGAATATGTAGGTATGTAAATATATTAAACTTTCATATGTTCAATAAAAACATAATAAAGAACCAAAGAATTTAATATACATGAAAAACTAATCCAAAACTATTAACTATAAATATTTTGCACCCAAATATTAATAATTTAGTAATATTCATGCAATTATAAAATAATATATACATTTTATCTCACTCTAATAACCAAAATGGAAAAAATATAACAACCCAAGTATGTTTATTTTAAGGCAGATAGAAAATTGAGAACTATTTCTTATAAACACTAAAAATATTCGCATTTAATTGCAACAACTTCATTATGTATTATATACCTAACTATTTTTTTGATAAACATTTCAATTAAAATATCTATTAAACTTGAACTACTTTAACTCAATACTTCGCAGCACTTCCCCAACACTTCCGCTATAATCAGCCGTTTTTTGTTGCCATTTGGAATTCTTGCAAAACTGCCCGGCTTATGACATATTTTTGACACATCAACCCTTCCATACTTTATTTGGCTGGCTCACACGTATTCACAGATAGAAAATTTGAGAGAGGATTTTTTCTCCATTTTTAAAAATTTTTTGCGGGTTGAAAGGGACAGAGGTATGCTGAGTCGACTATCTGTATAATTACTCATCTGTGATGAAAACTTAACAGTGAAAATTAAAACAAATAGGAAAGAGAAAATAGTCTGTGGAATTTATAGACCGCCAAATCATTCTGAAAATGAATTTGTTGATGAACTCTTGCAAATTACAAGCAAAAAAGGAGCAAATGACGATATAATCATTTTGGGCGACATGAACATAAATATAAAAGATAGTGCAAATAATCATGTACTCAGCTATCAGGAAATGCTGGCTTCAAATGGTCTTCGTAACGTCATTAAAGAAGCAACCAGAATAGATTTAAATATAGGCAGCTGCACATTGATTGACCACATATTGGTTAATTTATCGGTGGTAAAAATATTTTCGCCTATAGTTGAATGCAACATCTCAGATCACTATAGTACTATTTATGGTATCTATGATGTGTGTGCGACAGAAAATGCCCAAACATTGCGATCGCACATTAGAACTAGAAAAGTGAATGATATGATTAGAGCTACCGACTGGAATTCGATATTAGCAGAAACGGACACCGAAACTATTTTTGATTCACTTGTTCAAAAAATGGGCGATATATACACAAACTCGACAGTCATCTGTAAGGAGAAAACCCTGAGAAAAAATACCGATTGGATTACAATGGACATCATAGAGACCTGCAAGGAAAGGGACCGATTGTATCGCAGGTGGAAAAATAATCGAACCAATGTATCATATGAAACTGATTACAAAAGATTTCGCAACCGAGTAAATAAAAAAATTTGTAAAAGCCGGGAACAATACTACAAAATTAAATTTGAGGAAGTGAAGTGTGATCCCAAAAAAACGTGGGCACTCATCAATGAAGTACTGGGAAGAAGGAAGCCTTCATTAGATGAAACAATTGTGAAAAACTTTCCACCCAATACAAATATTGCTGGATTGGCTAATACATTTTCGAATTTATTTTCCCAACAAGCAGCATCAATAATCCACGTATGTAATACAACAACTTCAAGCCATCAAACTATATGTTTACGGGACACAATTTATTTGGGAGATACAGACTCTGTAGAGGTAGGAAATCTTATAGCTCGCTTAAATATCCAAAAGGCACCTGGGACAGATGGTATTAGAGCAATAGACATAAAATCCAACGCTCATATATTTGCGCCCATAATTACGAATTTTATCAATATGAGTTTTAATACGTCCACTGTGCCAAAAAAGCTCAAAGAGGCACTTGTTAGACCTATCTACAAGGGAGGAGCCAAACATGAGATAGCTAACTATCGTCCGATTGCAATATTGCCGGTGATAGAAAAGATCTTAGAGCAAATCGTAGCAGATCGAATATGGAAATTTATTGATAAGCATAAGCTAATAAGCAAGCATCAGTACGGGTTCCAGAAAGGAAAAAGCACCAACCAGCTTCTCGGTGATTTCGCAAATTTAGTTAACACCAGTCTTAACAAAAATCACCACGTGTTAGTACTTTTCCTAGATTTTAGCAAAGCATTCGATACCCTGGACCACAACAAACTCATCGATGCATTGGAGAGAATAGGAATTAGAGGAAAACTGGCAGATTGGCTGAGAGACTACCTCAGAATGAGGACTTTTCGCGTGGGAATCAAAAGCAACTGCAGTAAAGCCAATACAGTGCAGTATGGAGTACCACAAAGCTCTAAACTTGGTCCCCTCTTATTCATTCTATACACCAATGAATTATTAAATCCTTTAAGATGAGCTATCCCTTCGCATATGCAGACGACACAGCAATTGTTGTTTACCACAGATCAATCGTAGAAGCAACGAGGATGATGCAAGCAGAGTTCGACGAAGCAGGAAAATGGTGTCATGATAATGGGATCGTAGTAAATGCGGCAAAAACAAAATTATTACATATTCGTAGCCCACAGTACCCAGAGTCACAAATAAACATTAAATCATACAACTGCACCAATCCAAGCAACTGCCAGGTTATAGATGTCGTAGATAAGTACAAATATCTGGGTGTAACGATCGACAGCCATTTTCTATGGGAATCACACATAAATGATCTACGAATGCAGCTGAAAGGATCCCTGTTTGCATTGGCTTGCCTCAAGCTGTGTACAAAAACAAGTGTACCACGCTATTGTCGAGTCACGACTGAGATACGGCATACTAGCGTGGGGAGGTGCAGCAGATACACATATTTCTAAGCTTCAGAATATACAAGACAGAGCGATTAAATTGCTGTCGGGAAGAAACAGCGTAGACGGTAGAGTGAAAGTTCTCACAGTGAAGCAGATATATAACATGACAGCAGCGTTGGAGTACTATGACGATGAAAGGTTTCGAACTCCAATCAATCACGGCTTCAACACCAGAAGACGAGCAGAAGGGCTTTACCAACTCCCATCCTTCAACAATGTGTACGGCAAGCGTCAGCTGATGTACACCATACCAAACATCCTAAATAATCTTAATAATAATTTGCGTAATTTAAATAATGTGAACGTAAGAAAGAAGAGATTAAAGCAATATTTCCTAGAAAGTATAACGTAATGTTTATGTAATTACCGTTCATAGCTGTCTTTTTAAAATGCTTATGAATGTTTTTAAAAACTTTTTTTAATCAAAAATATTACAATCAAATTTATGTTAATGCACTTAATTAAAATTACCAATCTTTTTGATGATACCAGAAATATTAACTGAATCTGAAAAATAACCTCCTGCAGATAAGCTATCTGGCTTCGCAGGTAAGAGAACAAAATATTGTACTAGATTTAAGATGCATGAAATAAAATTGAAATTGAAATTGAAATTGAAATAAAATCCTGACTAGAAATTTTATTAGAATCTAAGAAAAGAAAACAAAACTATTCGATCGACACCGTCGCGATAACAAAAACCGCCAACTGTCAGAAATTTAACATATATGACTAACCAGAGTGGCTATCCTCCCGGCAGTCCAGTCGAGGATCGCGTTCTATGGGAAAACCTAAATTGTTAGATTAGGCTGATGTTGCCACTGATGTCCGCTGAAAAGATGAATTATATGCAAAAAACACACAAGGAAAGGCTACAGTCCGCTTGGGGGAACAGTATGATATCCTATTAATATCCATATATGGAAAAATGCAATATACATGATGGATGGCATTTTATATCAATCTATGAAATTTATAACAAAAAACAATTTTTTGGTAAAAACGGCTCCAAAAAGTGGAAGTGGACAAAGACTTTGTATGGCTGCTATACTGGAAAAAATATTGGCTATACATTTTGTATAAATTTTTTTCGTTTTCTATACAAATTTTTGAAGAAAACCACATTTTAGTGAAAAACGCCAGCAGAAAGTAGTCGTGGCAAAAAACCTTATATATGAAAAACTTGTGAAGGAACGTTTTATGTCTTCAATTACAACTTTAAAACGGTTATTTTCTAAATTCTGGGCGTGACAGTGGGCGTATTTAAAATTGTTTAACACGTTACCATTTCTTAACCCTTTGGAGTATATGTTCAAAATTCCTAGTAATAATTTAAAGGCCTCAAAAGTTGATATGGACGGGCATTGCTAAATAGTTTTAGGTTTTGGCCCTGATCATATATGTATATACTTTTAGGGGTCTGCGATGAATATTAAGGGGTGCTACAAACTATGTGTCAAAAATAATTACCCTTAGGATAGGGTATAAAGAATGGGCGCCGCACAATTTTATGGCCAAATTGCCACCGGCGTGACTCATTTTCGCGTTGTCCCGAATGGGCAATTAGGGTTAAAGGGGTCGCGAGTCCCGTCTTTTCACGGGAACATTTATTGCCGGAACCCAACCAGACCTATTTTTACCAATACTCCCTAACACAAATGACCACTTTGTTCAATAAATGAAAAGAAAGTAATGGCTACAGTCCGCTTGGGCGAACAGTATGATACCGTATTTATATCCCGATATGCCCAAAGAAAAATGCGTTAGGAAATGGAAAACTTCTCGTATAATGCAACTGGTAAGCTGACTGGTCAACCAAGAAGTAAATAATGGGATTATTTTTAAAACATAATAACCATAATAGTGGCACAAATATAATAAAAAAAATATTACGGGAGCGAGCTAAATGTAGCTCGAGTAAAAGCGCCTGAAAAACAGAACAACATTATTGATTTTCCTACCATAATAAAGAAAGTGCGACATTTTGTAATAGGCTGGAGATAAATAAGAAACTGTAAATTAGTGCGAAATCAGTTTGTAATTAATTAAAGTTTGCTTGTGAAACATTTTGAATAATTAATGACTAAGAAGAGTTATATTAGAACAAAATATTTACTGTCAGAGGAAAAACGAAAACCATAAATGTTAAATTTGCAATTCAGTCAAAATCCTCCTATCAGAAAATGCTATAAATTTTGCGATTGGCCCCTAATGTCAGTTCTTTTTTGACATTTGTGTAGTAAACACATGCGAAATACACGTTAATAAACAATGTTACGCTACACTGCTCCAGAACGCGGAATTTTGGTGACTATTTATTTGAGCAATAATCGGTCGGTGACTTCGGCACAACGTGAATTTCGTCGCAGATTTCCTAGCCGTCCAACGCCTACTGGTGAAACACTGCGGCGTTTAGCCGCTCGCCTCGAAGAGACTGGCACAACACGAGATGCTGCCAGACGTGGCAGACACCGGAGTAGTCGTTCTGCAGATAATATTGCTGCTGTAGCCGAAGATGTCATGGAAGCGCCGTCGACATCGACCAGACGACGTGCCACGCAAATGGGTATCAGTCGACGGTCTTTACAGCGAATTTTGGTACAAGATTTGAAGATGTTTCCGTATAAAGTCCAGACGGTGCATCAGCTGTTAGTTGCTGACCGCCAATCGCGTCTAACATACGCTCAAGCCATCCTTAATCACCACCAAGAGGAAGATGATTTTTTATCAAAAATAATCATGAGTGATGAGGCCCATTTCCATCTTAGCGGGTACGTAAATAAGCAAAATTTACGCTTCTGGGGCACTGAAAATCCGCGTGTAACCCACTGTATGGTGTGCTGTTTTCGCTGGAGGAGTCATCGGACCTTTTTTCTTCGAAGACGTCGTGAGCCAAACGGTTACTGTGAATAGTAAGCGCTACAGAGCAATGATCAATGATGCAACTTGATGAATTGGGATTGGAAAACATGTGGTTCCAACAGGACGGTGCAACGGCACACACTGCACGTGCCACAACCGATATGCTGAAGGATGCATTTCCCGGGCGCCTAATCTCCCGTTTTGGCGATTTGCACTGGCCAGTAAGATCGCCTGATTTGACCGCTCCAGACTTCTTTTTGTGGGTCTTTTTGAAGTCGCGGGTTTATGTCAACAAGCCTCAGACTCTTGTAGCTCTTAAAGACAATATCCGTCAAGAATGTGAGGACCTATCGCCGGAAGTTTTGGCCAAAGTGATGGAAAATGCCATAAAAAGGGCTCAAATGACAATCAACTGTGGCGGCGGCCATTTACATGACATCATATTCTCGACTTGGTGTAAAAAAAATTAAAAGACCAAATAAAAGAAGGTTATTTTTGCGCCACCTTGTACCTACCTAAGTACCTATTCAATTGGATTCGAAACAAGAAATTTTGATTCTGAATGTGATTCGGCTCATTCTGACTTATTGCAAGACAACAGTGTTTGTTTGTTAAGCCAAAATCAAGTTATGGAACGTTTCTGGCTCACAAATAAACAAGTAATCTCCTAATTTCAAAACGTAAGAAGCAAGGAAGAACTTGGGGTTCATAACAAAAGAGCGCATTGTGGTCAATTTTTATTCGCGTTTAACAGTGAGTGACAAAAAAAAATTATATGTGATTTGAAAATAAAAAAAGAACAAATATCGTTCGAGATTGCTCATCTTGTAGATACTCTTCGCAGTCGCCGTTCCCGCATGAACAAAACCATAAAAAAAACTTCCCCAAATTCATTGTTGTAATATCTCCCATTACGGGGCAAAATTAAAAAGGTATGAATTATGAGTTTTTCTTTCCGAGACCTCGATCAAATTCTTCGATCGTAACTGGACCCCACTTAAAATTACTTGCCGACCCGGTTACACGAACAAGTTAGTAGGTCTTGACTGAGTTAATATCAATTAGAGTATTTACTTTAAATGAAGTCTCCCACAAAATATTTTACTTTCTATGCAATGAAAGCAATTTGTCATATAAATCCGAGAACAATAAAGCAACCCGTTGTATTGAAATATATATTTTCTCACTTCAAATAGCTAATGTTTAGCTGGGTAGTAAAACTAATTTCTTTTAAAACAGGCAATGAGCTAGTACATACATAATAGGTTTTATCGGTCCTTACATTATGCCGAAAAGTGCGATATAAGGACATTAGAACACCAACTTAACCAACTCTCCAAAAGAGGTTGAGACTGAACGAGTTCTATGCAACGGTCAACCATCAGTTCTCCCTGAAAATTAATAAGATAGAATCAAAATCTTAAGCCCAAGAAACATAGTCGAAATATACCACTACCGCTCCCTTGACGTATTTATACGGGTAGTTTATGTTAATTACTCATAAGATGTTGTCGCAGACGGTTGTGTATGAGCTTATTGTTATGATCGGCGCGATCATAGGCATAGATGACAATGTCATCCAAACAAATCAGTCGATACCTTGTTATCCCATAAGGACGTTATTCATGAGTCTTTAAAACGTAGCTGGGCCATCTTTAGACCAAATGACATACGTTTATATTCGCAGGGCCCGAAAGGAGTACTGGAGGCTGATTTTTCCTTCTCCTTTTTAACTACCAGTATTTGGTAAAATCCCTTAGCTTATTTAGCTTTATCCAACTGGTCGAATATAGCTATTATGTTTCATAAGGGGTATGCGTCGCCAACCGTTAGCTCGTTAAGTTTCCTAAAATCTACCACAACTCTCCACTTCTTCTCAACGTCATTCCCGGCCTTTTTGGGGACGAGTAGGAGGGTAGAATTCTAAGGACTGAATATGAGAATATGAGTTCGATAATTAGAGATATCCGTTTTTAGGTCTATCCCACTGCTGCCGAATTGCCCGTGCTGCCTCAATCGTTGAGGGAAGAGTACAATGGCGCATTATAATTTTAGTTTTGCCTATTTTTATTACTACGCCCGATGTCTTATGCTAGGCTGCGACCTTCTAGTTTGTTATTTGGAAGTAAAATAATCTGCCTATTTTTTCGATCCATCCCAGTTTAGCTGATGATCATCACACTTTATTCAAACATTCATGCCCTAGTTTATGGTCACAACACTTTCGCTAAATAAGGTCAATATCTGATCTAATTTGTGTTCGTTACCCATCCTTACACTTTATGATTGGTGTGTACGATCAACGGCGAAAATGATGTGTGTGTTGATCGTGTGTTGACATACTAGGGTGAGTGTGATTTTGTACGAGTGGATTCGTATGACTGGCTCTATGATGTAATGTGTTAGTTGGCACCAGGGTGGGCTATGTGTGTTGTTTTAGTACTGCAATTATTACGGAGAGTGAGAAATGAATAGCGGGGTATTTCTCTAAGTTAATTAAAAAGTACAGCACCATTTTTGGCCCAGTCAATGCTAACGAGCTAATAAAAACCGCTCTGAGAGCGGATATAAGAACTATCACATATGAGCCTATTTATACTAAAAGTTACCCTTACCCACAGTGTTTGAGGAAAGAGGTAGATAAAGAGATTAGAGCGCTTCTTGCAGAAGGAATAATCCGCTCTTTCACATCCGCCTTTATAAATCCGCTATTTGGGTGGTTCCCAAAAAGCCTTAGCCCACTGGAGAGCTCCAATATCGGACGGTGATCGACTTTAGACGGTTGAACCTTGTCACCACCGCCGATGCATATGCTAGGTAAAGCGAAATACTCTACCGCCATGGATTTCATATCTGATCTCCACCAAACCATAATGAAAGAAGCGGATATCCCGAAGACCGCATTCTTGATGATGAATGGCTCAGGCTGCCTCCAGAATTTACCGGCCATTTTTCAAAGAATAATCGACGACATTCTTAACGAATATGCTATGTTTACATCGATGACATCGTCATCTTTGGAAGTAGGCCAATATTGAAACCAGTCTTGCTAGCTTGAGGTAAGTGACCGTAAGGTCAATTTAGAAAACAGGTAATTTCTGAAATCTGAGGTAGAGTTTCTCTCGTTATATTATCACCCCCAATGCCATTTGAACAGACCCAAAGAAAGTTGAAGCTATCCAAACATTTTTGCAACCAGAAAACTTTAAGGAAATTAACCAATTTGACAAGAGGAGAAAATGCTTAGATTAAGGCAAATCAATCGAAACGACGAGACTAGACTAGACAAGAGAAAACTGTAAGCATTTGATCTTAAGGTTCTGCTTACGTCATCTGACGTTCTTGCTTTTCCTGACTCTAAGTCTAATGGTAGCATTTTATTAAATGAGATCGTGTATTTATTTGATTCTCTTGATTCTCATTATATATATTTACAGAAAATATTGCTTACTTTACAAATTACATACAAATTAAATTACAGGTATCAACATTATTTAATGCAAAGTCAGCATGCATATGTCACCATATGAAACAGGAAATCATAGGTATAAGAATAGCAATGATTGAGCTATAATTTATTCCATGATGAATCCGATATATTGTTGTAGTATATGTTAAGTGCTATTCATTTTTGATATCCGTTTTAAATTTGTTTAAAATTCGGATATCTTCATTGTCCGATTTAAGAATGACATATGAAATAACCAGCACCTTGGAGGTGTTTCTAGAGCTTGTAGACAGCATCTCTGTTAAATTTGCAAGTGGAATGTATGCTGCATTGATACTATATGATGTGATGGTCATCGTATCATATTTAAGGAAACAGTTCGGCTGTAGTGTCAATATACCGTCATTTTGCATTGATAATAATTCTAAAACCTTTCTGCCACAAATCCGTTAAAGGTAAACATCTTGTCCAGGACGTAAATCCAGCTGTTGCTACTGTTTAGCTGATATGGGGGATGGTTTGATACTGTGAAACTAACAGTGGGTTAACAAATCTTCGGCATGAGTCGGTAAATCCATTTCTCATCTGCTGACATTAAACAGATATGGGTGCTGATGTAGAGTGTTCTGCGTGTGTTTATAATTCAGCATTGCTAACGTCGCATATTAAATTTCTGCTCTGCTTTCTTCTGGTTGATCATGCCCTTAAGGTTCCCTAGGTCGGTTTGGAATGCTTGCAGTTGTGCAGTAACGATTTCAATGGTTTTCTGTAATACATTGTTTTACAGAATATATTGTAGCTTCTGCGACTGAAGTCCGATTTATATCAGTTCTAGCAAAATGATTTTCATATTGTCGTGTTTGCTAAATTTGTTGCTCACAGTGTTGCTGACTCATCCAATACCCCGAACAGCTTGTTTGCCACAGTACCAATAAGGTCGAAAGGCGATCGTTTTGATCTGACCTTCAGTAAACTTCCAGCTTCTTGTGTATACAGTAAGTCGTTGTCGTTTTTTATGATTGTTAGCTGATGGTTTAACTGATGAACTATATTGTAAGTCAGAATATCAGACCTCATTTTACAAAACTCATTCATATCCTTAAGTTCCTTAAATCCTTCAAATTCGCTCCAATAGTTGGTCATGTCATAGAACACAATTATTTTCCAAACGCTTGACATCAGTTTTAAGTTTCCAATCTTTGCAAAGTAAATTCCCGGACGGGTTTTAAATGGAATAGCTCTGCTATGTGTTCCCTTTTCCGACAATTATCAGGGTCAAAGTGGTAAAGAATAACCACCTTATTGGTCGTTTTATCTTCCTTTTTCAAAGTGTATGTCGCTTTGTGGGTGCCTGTTGTAAATTGGGTCTGGTCCAATGGTTCTGACTTCTCCGTCGTCAGTCATACAGATCTGCTTAGTCCAATATGTAAATTTACTCTGGGTTTTGTTTTTTCTATCTCAATTGGTTTCATAATATTATCTTCAGCTGGAATAAGGTATAGTTTTGTAACAGTTCATTTGATATATTTCTTGTTGCAGTAAATATTTGCAGCTCGACCATGATTATCCAGGATATATTTCGGTGATGCGACCTAGCAGCCAGTTCAGTGTAAGTAATCGTTCTACCATAACAAAAACGATTTCGCCAATGTTTATGTTCACTTAAGTGCCCTTCCACTTCACTCGTTGTCAAAGGTTTGATAAGTGCCTAGTGGGCCATATCTTGGGTCACCTTTTGTAATAACTTTCAGCGGGATCCATGATGTCGTATGTCGTCATTGAGTGTGGATCCATTGAGGAAATGATCAGAAGTGATGATTGGAGTGTCGTCTATGTCATTGCTTTCCTGTATCAACGGTCGGGAGTTCAGGCATGCCTCTATCTGCGTGAGAAGAGTGGATAGTTCCTCGAAGGTAACACTGAAATCACCAACAGGCCGCCGAAGTGTGTTCCTGGTGGTGGTATGAAATGCTACTCTATTCCATTCATTGTTAATCTTGTAGAAGCATCCCTTTTCGCCTAATTGATGGTTTGTATTCTTAGGTTCTGAAAATTCGTTTTAGTTCCAACGAATGTTGTTCCATTATCACCGTATATGTGAAGTTGCAACTCCCTTTTTGATACGAAACGTCTCACAGCTGAGAGAAAAGCTTCTGATGATAAATTACTAACAAGTTCAATATGAATAGATTTGTAGCTAAACATACAAATATTGCCATGTAGCCCTTTGAAGTCCGATTTAGTCTTCTCTTAAAAATTTTAAAGGTCAATGGTCTTGCGTAGTCTACTCCAGAATGCGTGAATGGTCTGGATGGTGTTTCCCTGGGAGGTGGCAGCATTACCATGATTTGATGTATAGCTAAGGCATTAAACCGAAAGCATTTGGCACAGTTATGTACAATTTTTCGGCCCATTCGTTTTGCATGAGGAAGTATATAAATATCATGGATCAATGGATCATTGGATTATTTTTTTCTTATCGATGGTAGTGCAATTGTTGAATCTGTCAATGCGAACATCTTGACGATTTGAGTACCAAATATTAGCTGCACTTCTTTGAGACGTTTTGGCAACAAATGCCCCATATAGTTCTAGTTTGACCGTAGTAAGCTTGTTTTTGCATGGATGGATGCAAACTTTGTTTTGTATGCCATCAATATAGTTATAAAAGTTGTATTATTCGTTGTAGTTATCGCATATACACGACTGCGTAAGCACCCTATGAGGTATCACAAAATCCATGTTACTCGATTTTCTGCCGTTGATAACAATTTCAACCTGATAAATACACTTTGAACGTATTATCGCCTCTAGGTTCGTCAGACCATTGTATCATATCGGCGTATTTCTCGTACTCCAACCACACAGATAAAGAACAAGCTCCTTAAATATCTGTATGGCAATACGAGAAAGCCAATTGGGAAGCTTTAAACGGTTTCTTTAGAAGTCTTAATTGGTCGTTGTGCTTCGTCGAGATGATTACAAATATTATTCACCTGGGTAAGAATCGCTTTATCCCTAACAGGATAAAGAGTATCAAACCTGGGGAAAACGCGTGGTGTTACTTGAGCTGTAAAGAAGCTGTCATGGGTAAAGAGGTAAATTTTCGGTCATTTAAGGCCAACCCAACTTAGGAAAACCGAAAAAATTTCAAACGAGCTAGAAATAACTGCAATGCCCACATTTTGCAGCTATCTCACCGCTGCCACATTGTGCTTTATCTCCCTCTATACTCGAGCTCGTAGATTATTCTATAGGACCCATCCATCTTTTCAAGGTCATGGAAAATCTGATATATCGTGAGCTTACGAAATATCACAAATCCCGAAAACTTCTTAATGAGCGGCAGTACGGTTTTGCAGCATCAGATCTGGTGATTTGAATATTTCTAACCGAAAAGCGCAACCAATCAGCTCACCGTGGTGGTGGAAGTAAGGTTTTTGCTCTTGATATTTCAAAGGTATTTAACAGAGTTTAAAGCTCTCTTGTCGAAAATGCGTGCATTTGGGATCGATATTACCCTTCTTAAATGGATTATAAATTACCTTTAGGAGCGTTCAATTCAAGTCGTTTTGGACGGTTTCAAGTCTGCAACTCACCAAATAAATGCTGGTGTCCCTCAAGGGTACGTGTTGTCTTCGACTGTCTTTCTCATTTTTATCAATAACCTCCTGTCCGTCACTTCTAATCCAATCCATTCGTTGAACTAGAACGCCAACGTATGTTAAGCTCATTACATTCCGATCTTGACAGCGTGAGGTATGCATTCTAACTTTTTCATTTCATACTATCAACCCTCGCCCTTTTATCCATAGTTCGCATTAGTTCAATCACTTTATCTACCTACTTTCATAGCGGTCTACGGTTAATATTAAGTGGTGTTACAGACTTCGTTTCAAAATGTATATGCCATTAGAATAGAGTATACAAGTACCACAAATGGAAGTGCCGATAACAAATAAATCCATTGTAATGATTGACTGTCAGACATTTGGACAAGGGGAAAGTGCGGGCGGAATTTGTTGAGAAGCCGCATGATGGACAAGAAGAATAATGACGCTAAAAGAAATTACTATTTTGTCACATATCATATATCACATCACATATATAAAGTTTTGGGTATTCCAACATTTTTGAGGCGTTTTTCCAATGTTTATATTTTTCTTTTTTATTAATTTCATGGAATGAAATAAAATGCCGTTCATCATGTTCTTAATGGTTTTTCTAGGGTATAGGGATATGGATATGATAACAAACTGTTCGCCCCAGGTGGACTGTAGCATTACCGTATGTTTATACCCTACTCTATATTAAACGTATACTAACATTGATATAGAGTTTGTAACACCTTCTAATATTCGTCGTAGACCCCTAAACTACTAGGAAGCGAAATTTGGAACATATACATGTATCAGAATGGTAGGCTGTATAAAATTGTTTGATACGCCCGATTCCACGCCCATAATTAATAAAAAACTGTTTTAATGTTAAAGCTGATGGAATAAAGCACTAAGGCCTTCACAAAATATGTAGACACTGGACTGCGAACAAAATTTCATATAAAGTTTTTTGCCGTGACTACCTTTTTTGGTTTTTTATAATGTACGCGCACTAAAGGGATTTTGGATACCCTTATAATGAAGTAACACAGTGCGGGCATAGAGAAGTGAAGGAATAGAAAAAAAGGAGATACCGTTGCACGTTGGTTTTTAATGTCTGTAAACTATAATGCGTAGGAAAAACAGAGCGGGGTAGAGCATTCCATATTTGTATTGTACGGTTAAGAAACGAATCCTTGTATTTCACTGTACGTCCGAATACAGGCAAGGGTAAACTGATGTGCATTCCTAGCATGGCGAGTATTGCGGTTGAATTGCTATAGGGGTGGAATGCAACTGGAAATTTCATTTCAGCACTTGTGGTGGAAATACCGATAAAACAATGATAGGCAGGAGTAATCACGACGATTACTAAGAGCTTCAAGTGATTTCGGGATGTCTCGATCGCCAATAAGTTTTACCGCCCGCTTTTGAATCCCGTCAAGTAGCTCCAAATATGTTCTTGGTGCACCAGACCAGATATGAGCGTTGTACTCAACTTTTGGGCGAATAAATGCCTTGTAGATTCTAGCCAGATCAGAAGGGGTGAAATATTTCTTGCATCGCTTAAGGAAGCCTAGACATTTCGCAGCGTTCTTTGCGACATCGAATATGTGGTCATTCCAACGAAGTTTGTCGTTAACGCACATACCGAGGATGGAAAGTCTTTCGGTTTCGGCGATGCAAGTGCCATCCATGGATAATGGCAGAGTATTGGGGTTTCGCCTTAATGACAGAGGACAGCATTGTGTTTTTGAAGCATTAAATCCTACTCTATTGGTTTTACCCCACTTAAGAATGCTGTCAAGGTCAGAATTTAATGAGCTTTAAATACATTGCCATGCTAGCTTTACGCCCGAAGATGAGGGACGTGAATCATAGAACGAACATGCGAAGGGAACAGCAAAGGAATGGATTGTATTAGAAGTGACAGACAGAAGGTCATTAATAAAAATGAGAAAGACAGTCGAAGACAACACGTGCCCTTGAGGGACACCAGCATTTATTTGGTGAGTTGCAGACTTGAAACCGTCCAAAACGACTTGAATTGAACGGTTCAAAAGTTAATTTCAAATCCATTGAAGAAAGGTATCATCGATTCCAAATGCACGCATTTTCGACAAAAGAGCCTGATGCCAAACTCTGTCAAATGCCTTTGAAATATCAAGCGCAACGACCTTACTTTCACCACTGACGATTTATCAGCGTTTCCATGACCTTGGAAAGAAGGGACGTAAGTGCAATTGGTCGGTAGGAGGAGACAGAGGAAGATTCGCCTTTTTTGGGACGGGCTGGACAAATGCTGTTTTCCATCTTCTCGGAAAGAGCCCTGAAGAATAGGACAGATAGAAAAGCTTACGCAGTTGTTTTGGCAGCATGGAAAAACCAGCCGATTTATGTATGTTGAGATCTTAAAGAACTCTTGCCACTGTACGACTGCGAAAATGGATGGGTCCGATAGAATATTCTACGCGCTCGAGGACAGTGGGAGATAAAGCACAATCTGGCAGCATTGAGCTAGCTGCAAAATGAGCAGCGAGCAGATTGGCTTTATCCGAAGGGCTGACAGCTGGGATGTCATTGCAAATGAGTTCGGGACAGATGACGAGGCCGAATTTTTAGTATTCTTGACAAACGACCAAAAGTTTTTACTACCGGAGGGACTTTGTAGGCATTTAGACTTTTGTCGGTTTTCCTCAGTTGGGTTGGCCTTAGATGGCCAAAAACTTACCTCTTTACCCCTGATAGCTTCTTTACAGCTCATGTCACAACACGCGTTTTCCTTAGGTCTGATACACTTTACACTGTTAGGGATAAAGTTTTCATAGAAAGCAAAAAAAAATGTTTAACAAGATGTTTAGCCAATAGTTTTTCCAACATAACGCCCCTACAGAGTTTTTGGCCACGCCCACTTTTGGGAGTGTTTTTAAAAAAAAAAATAGTCAACATAGTATTACGAAAATATTCTTATTAATATTTGACCTATACAAAGTTTTGGCCATGCTCACGTTTTGACGGGTTTTTTTTCTAAAATGCTGTATTCATCGTTCAATCATTGGGAGGATATGGATAGGGTATCATACTGTTAGCCCTAAGCGGACTGTAGGCTTCCATATGTTTATACCCTATCCTAAGGGTATATTAATTTTGACACATAGTTTGCTACACCCCTTATTATTCATCGTAGACCCATAAAAGTATATATATTTATGATGAGGACCAAATCCTAAGACTATTTATCAATTTCCGTCCTTCCTTCCGTACGCAATTTTAGATCCTTTGAAATTAAGCTTGCCAGCTGAAATTTGCACCTCATATTCCCTAGGGCTCAGAATTGGTTAAGTGTAAACTTTTTTTTAATATGGTCACTGCCGCGCCCACAATTTAGAAAAAACCGTTTTAAAGCTAAAGTAAGAGAGATAGAGTCTTACAAGCTTTACAAGATATGTAGGTACTGCCCTCCTTTATAAGTTTGTCACATAAAGTTTTTTGCCACGCCTACTTTTTGTGGGCATTTTTCACTTAAATTCTTTTTTCTTCGGAAATTTTCATAGAAACCGAAAAAAAATGTTTAACAAGATATTTAGCCAATCTTTTTTCAAATATATCGACAATACAAAGTTTTTGGCCGCGCCCACTTTTTGGGGATGTTTTTTCCAAAAATTATTTGAATTGAAATTGCAAATAAATATTGTAAATTCCATCCCCAACGGCTAAGTTGTTCAGATATGAAATGGCTTTTAATGTACATTTCCTTGCAATTATGGCCAAAGTAGAATAGAAAATGCAAAAAAAGCACATTCATACCCATGCCATTTCTGAATTACTTTTCCGATAGGGATGAAATTTATACTATTAAGTCGCAATTTAAATGCCCTGGATATGAGTCTAATAAAGTTTTCCAATTGGGTATTATTTAAGAATTTCGATCCCATGTGCAATGTACACTGCTCTAATCGAAAATCGAAACCAGACATTTGCTATAACCCGAGCTATTTTGGAATCACTAATTCGATATGGATTATATATACACGATTTAGTAATAATATTCTCGACCTTATCGGTAAAAAAAAGAAAATACTTTTATTCATATTTAAACTAATAGAGGGTGTCCGCCGGGAAGGTATGATACTTTGTTTGTTTATAACTTTTGATTAAATAAAACAGAACAGATCTTATATTGATAAATGTTTTATTTAATGTCGGCAATTATGCATGGAATATAATATCAGGTAAATGTCCGCCTCTATTAGTCTCACAAATTCGAGCCCTTTTGAGCATATTTTTCATTACATTTTCATACATTTCACGCGGTACTTCATTAATTTCATCACGAAAATTTTGTTTGAGTTGCTCAAGCCTTTCTGGTTTGCTTGCATAAACCTTGCTTTTCAGATATCCTCACAAAAAGAAGCCCGGAGCAGTCAAATCAGACGACCGTGGAGGCCAATCAACATCACCATTTCTTGAAATAACTTGTTGTGGAAAGAGGTCTCGCAGTAATTCCATTTTAATTCTGGTTGTATGCGATTTGGCACCATCTTGTTAATACCACATGTTAATTAAGCCCAAAGCATGAAGTTGTGGCGTTAAAAAGTTTTCAATCATATCACGATATCGCTCCCCATTCACAGTTACCGGGAAGCCGTTTTCATTTTCAAAGAAATGGTCCAATGATTCCTCCTGACCAAATTCCACACCATACTTTAAATGGATGCAATAATTTGATGAATAATTTGAGAGTTTTCCATTGCCCAGAACCAACCATTCTGTTTATTCACATATCCATTAATTTTTCCCAAAAATTACACGTAACTTTCTCATCGTCACAGTAACCGTTAATTGATTTTGAAAAAAATGTTTCAACGATTAAAACACGTTGGTTTATCGAATATTTTTCCATAATAAATTTGCCACGTGTCTACTTCACGACTGCCAAATATAAACTGTCAAGACTAATGTTTACCAAAATGGCGGGAAAAAAAGTAGTATATCTTCCCAGCGGACACCCTGTATTTTTTTTTTGTCAATTATTTGACATTTCCTAAGAATTCATGGCAAAAGTTCACCGACAACTTTTTAAATGGTATTTGGAAGCACTAATCTATATTTGCTTAGGGATTACCGCCGAAGTTTTTATTGTATTTAACATGCAAATTGAAAAGAAGCGTACATACGCTTACCAAAAAAACACGGCTAATAATAAGATCTTTTTTGAACGAAGTTTAATTTAAAGCATGCATCGAACTTCCATGCAAATTTAATTAAGATTGAGACGTGATTGTGTGAATTATAGGGCTAAATGTGCGATCAGACGGTCATCGACACTTGTCATTTGGATGACATCCTGACGTCACATAGTTAACAATAGTTTTAAGTCATTGTACAGAGATATGAAAACAAATTGTATCTTACTACTGAAAATCAATATTAGGTTTTTGAAAAGCAGATAATGCAGAAATATGTAAAGAAAATAAATAAATTAAAAACTAAATAAAATAATAACTAAATAAAAAAATAAAAAAATTATAAAACAAATAAATCATTAAATGAATAAATAAATAAATAAATAAAAATGAAATAAATCCAGATCTCTTTAATTTTATTTATATATATAGTTTTTTTTTATTTTTTTAATTATATTTTTGCTTATACAAGGCATCTAATAAGAGAGTTTTGACTTAATTCACTTTTTTAAAAATATTTTTCATTCAGAACTTCAATTTTGCGGTTTATTTGTAATGCTTTAGCCTGTAGGTGTAAATCCTGAGCCGAAAAGTGCCATGGGAGATTAAGCGTCACTTTTAAAATTTTGTTTTGTAATATCTGCATTTTTTACCTATGCATTTCAGCACAATCTCCCCAAACGGGTGATCCGTATAATAATATCGCTTAAAAAACGACTTTGTGTTTACTAAGTAATGATTTCCGGTTAATAAGGGGGTATAACAATTTGATACCATAATTTATTTTATTTGTTGTAATTTTTGTGTGATCCTTAAATGTCAACTTCTTGTCTAAGTGAACACCTAAGTACTTGACAGAGCTGGCCCATGGGATGTCACAGTTATTTATGTGTAGTTACGGCTGGGTAAGAAACAATCATTTATTTTTCTTGTGAAAAAGATAGCTCCAGAATTAATTTGAATTCACCAATGTTTATAATATTCAAAAATAAGGACAAGGGAATTTTGAATATTGTTTCTTATATTCGTAGGATTTTCATCGGATGAGTACGCTAGGTCATCAGCGTACATACTAAGGTAGTACAAAAAAAATAAGGTAGGAGATAAAACTGATCATTGAGGAACACCCGAAGGAATAATTTTAGAGAAAGAACTTGTTTAGTTTAGTGAAACTAAGAACTGTCTTTCGCTCAAATACCTTGTATTGTATTAATTAAAAGCCCGGACCTTCATTCATAATGAGCTTGTGTATGACTGCATTGTGCCACACAGTATCAAAGGCTTTTTCTACATCTAGTGGAACTGCAGATTTTTTATCTGTAAGTTTTTCTTTTACGTATCTACTGATTCTAAGAACCTGGTGTGACGTGTTATGTTATTTTCTGAAACAAAATTGCTGCATCGGTTAAATATTCCTATCATTTAAAAAAGTTTCTAGTTTTATTCGAATCACCTTTTCATAGATCTTTTCATAGATACTACTCAGTTGGCTCATTGGCCTGTAACTTACTAGATCATTACGGGGTTTTCCCGGCTTCAATATTGGAACAACTTTTGCAATCTTCTACCATGCATTTACTAAACCTGTCAAATAAACAATGGGAAGTTGTTTAAGGAATTGATTTTTTATGCCATCAATTCCCGGAGATTTTTTATTTTGCAAATAACATATAAAACATAAGAAAAGGCTACAATCCGCTTGGGGCGAACAGTATGATACCCTATCCATATCCCGATATGCCCCAAAGAAAAAGCATCAAGAAGAAGATGAAGATTCTATTAAAAACAAACATTTTTTTTTTAAAATTACGCCCCCAAAAAGTGGGCATGGCCAAAAACTTAGTATGGATGATATGTTGGAAAAACTACTGGCTAAATATCTTGTTAGATATTTTTTTTCGCTGGCAAAAAACTTTATATGACAAACTTATAAAGGAGGGCAGTGCCTACATATCTTCTGATTGTTATAATGCTCTAACTCTCTAAGTTTAGCTTTTAAACAATAAAAATACTCTATATCTTCTATCGTAATTTGTTCATCATCGGGGAAACTCTTTTGGTTCCTATTTAATTCATAGATAGAAGTATCTACGAGATTAGTCAAAACTGGGTTAAGATTTATAGAAGCAACATGATTATTAGAGAAAGTATTTCCGAAATGGCTTAGAACTAGGATGTAAGGAACACAGTTTATTATTCCACTCTTCGTTTCTGAACACTAAAATTGTTAATTTATTAAGATGATTCATTTCTTGAAAATCATACTGCAATCTGAATCTTTGCCATTTTTGTCTCAACATATTTCTCCATTTAACAAGTTATAAGATTGAACGAGGAAGGACCATCGCTCTTCTGATAATTGATTTTTTAGGGACTGTAACATTGATACTATCTATAATGGTTTTTTCAAAATACTCAACACAGACATCTACTTCTTTACAACATGTAACAGTTTCAACACGATTTTCAGATTGACGAATTTTTGAATTAATGTGCGAACGATAAAAGTGCCAATTGGCATTCTTAAAATCTAAATAAATTAAGTTTGGCTTAAGCGTAGAATCACAGCAGACAGGAATATCATCCGAACTAAGCACATTGTCAGTAGTATTTGTCGTTAAGCAATGAGGAATATTTAAATAAATAAATCTATTGTAGATGGTGAAGATCTCCTTGAGGCAGGGATATACGTTGATCCGTTTGGGTACATAAGGGTGATGTGATATCTCATCGCGAAATCTAACAAATCATTACCCCACGAGTTAGCCCTAAGACAACCCCACCCCGGTGTTTAGAATTAAAGTCTCATCCTATTATAAATTGGTCATTACGATTTCTTTAAATCGTTCTTAAAATGTCGTTTTTTAATATAATTAGATCTACCGCCGATAAAATATATGCAATCAATTTTCAGTTTATTGGAACTGTCTAGTACCACTTCGATTCCAATTGCTTCAATAATGTTAGCATTAATTTTCGGTAGTAGAACATGTTTTATTTCGTTTTTGAGAAGGATGGCTACACCGCCGCCCAAACTCTCTCTATCTAATCAATGGCATAATATATAAAGGGTATTTTTTTTAGATGATGGTTTTTTGAATAGAGATAAAAGTGACATTTTGTTGTCATATCTGGCAACTCAAATGTCATTTATGTTCAGTTTGGTTTGCCATTTCATCATGAACAGGTTGACAAATGAACAACGCTTGCAAATCTTGCAAATTTATTTCGAAAATAATGGTTCAGTTCGCGAAGTTTACCGCAAGTAAGATGAGGCTGATTTTGGGTTGAATGGATACGTTAACAAGCAAATTGCTGCATTTGTAGTGAAGAGAATATACATGAGACCCCTGTAACGCCATTACATTCACAAAAACTGACATTTAGGTGTTCTCTATTGGCTTCCAAGTCCCCAAACGTCCCCCAACGACTTCACATATCACCAAAGCAAAAAATCCAATGGTGTCAAATAACATGATCTTGGTGGCCAAATGACAGGTACATTCTGCGAAATTATGCGCTCATCGAATGTTTCCTTCAATAAATCGATTCTGACATGCGCTGTGTGGCATGTAGCGCCGTCGTCTTGTTGGAACCACATCCCATCCACATTCATGCCATCCAATGCGGGAACAAAATAGTCGGTTATCATGGCTCTATACCGGTCTCCATTAACGGTAACAGACTCTCCAGCATCATTTCGTAAGAAGTATGGCCCAATGACTCCACCAGCCCATAGAGCACACCAAAAAGTCAGTTTTTGTGGATGTAATGGCGTTTCAAGGGTCTTGTTGATTCGAAGTAAATAATTTATTGTAGTTTGCATACCAATATTGAAGTCCCTTCTGGCACTTTTGTAAGGTTATATGGCAACACTTAGATAACAAAATTATAAACAAACTTATTGCCAAAATGAAGTCAAAAAAAAAAAAATAATTATTTTTCTTCCCTTCTTGGAACATGGAACTTACTTCACCTGTTTTTCTTTTCAATATATTTTCTGCTGGCTTAAGTCTTGACTTAATTCGTACAGCATTGAGTAATCACAAACATAATTTTAAATTGTGAACATTTTTGGTGACCCCGACGGGATCGTCAAGGCTGAGTAGAAATATTTTAAGGCATTTTGTAATTAAAATCTAATTTCTACACTTCACGTAACCTACATCGACATGTCCAAGACCAATTTACTTCGCAACAGAAGAAACGTGTGATTGAAGCAAATGGACCGCATAAAGGAATTCGCAACACTAAAGGCTGCAGTGGCAACCACTGAAGAGCTGAACAGTCACCTTAATGCACTTGCTTCGATCTTTTCTCCAAATTGCAATCAAAACTAGAAGATGCTGTCCCTGAGGAAATCGACAACGATGAACGTTTAACCTACGAGAAACTTTAATACAATATTCGCCTGGCATTGGAAGCACGTTTGGCAAAGGCAGAAAAAGCGTTATTAAAGACGATGGTTGTGCTGGATAAACCTCTGCAGTATCGCAAGTAATAAAATATCCAAAGGCTCATATTCCTACATTTACAGCTACTGCCACTGAGTGGATGTCATTTTATGATGCTTTTACATCGCTGGTGCATTCTCACTCAAGCTTAAGCAATGTGAGCAAATTTCACTACCTACTTAGCGCTTTCGATGGTTACGCACTAATGGTTGTGCAATCCTTGGAAGTCACCGATACAAACTACCCAGTGGCAATCAAAATGTTGCAGGACCGATATGAGAACAAAAAGGTGATTGCACATGAGCACCTGAGACACATCTTCGAAGCACTACCAGTACAAAAGTACTACCCAGTATCCCTCCGGAACTTGCTAGATAACTTCAACGTTCACCTCCGCGCATTAGCATCATTAGGACGATCTACACTGCATTGGGATGACTTGATTGTGTACATCATAACGACGAAATTGGATACAGTAACTCCTAACAAATGGCAAGAAGAAGCACCTGTGGATCGACTTGCGAGCTACCAAGAAATCTCCAAGTATCTCAACAAGCGGAGTCAGATATTGGAAGGGATGATAAGCCAAATGCCATCAGCTAAGGTAAGTTCTAATCATAAGGTAGATAGTAGACCAAAATACATACCAAAATCATTTCCTGCCACTAACAACGTACAACGTGCCATATAAGTCCGGGCATGATATCACAAGATGTTATCGTTTTCCTCGCCTATCGGCAGTCGAACGCAGACAGCAAGTCTCCAACTTAAGGCTTTATGAAAATTGTCTAGAAAACGGCCCCTCAACTGAAAACTGTGGCTCATCTAGCTGCCGTAGTTGCGGTCAAAGGCATCATACGCTGCTTCACCGAGACACACAAATCAATCCCAATGCTCGCAAATACATTTCAACTGCTTCCAATGACGCAACGTCTTCCAACGAAAACTTTGTGCACTCCACATTTGACACCACACGCACTGAATCGACTACCAAGATTCTCCTGTAGCGTGCGGCGTTTTACTGGATTCGGGGTCGCAAATCAATTTTATTAACGACCAATTTGCTCAGCACATAGGTTCCGTTCGCACAAAAATCCACCAATCCTATTCTGGAATAACATCATTCAAAAACCAAGCATATCACAAGGCTCTATAAAATCGAGAATAAATAATTTTACAACCTCCATCGAAGCGCTCATACTGCCCAAAATTACGGGTCTCTTGCCTTCTGAAAAAATTAATACCACTGGTTTTGATATACCAACAAACATAACTTTAGCAAATCCCAATTTCCAAATTCCACATAAAATGTACCTACTATTCTTCTCTCTACTCTCCGATGGTCAAATACGGTTAGGAAACAACTCAATAATTATGCAAAACACACTGTTTGGGTGGATTGTGTGCGGCAAATAAATAGAAACAACCAAACCAGCTGTTCAGTGCAGCATGGTCGTGGAAAATTGTTTTGATGATGGTCTCCTAGACCAACAGCTGAAACGATTTTGGGAGATCGAAGATCGCGTTGCTCCTGCAAATAAATTTACTTCCGTGGGAGCATCTCGCGAGCATCACTTCGTTGAAAATGTTCGTCGTCTCAACTGTGGTCGGTACCAAGTCAGATTGCCATTGCACTGTGATCCATCTTCGATTGGTCCATCATATAACATTGCTCTGCGACTTTTCTAAGCCTGGAGAGAAAGCTGAAAAGCTCCGCCTATCTAATAGAAAAATACAACGAATTCATCAATGAGTATTTGCAACTGAAGCACATGGAACCCATTGAATATGTCGACCATTCAAAACCTCACTTTTATCTTCCTCATCACTGTATTTATAAGCCCAACGAAATTAAGAGTTGTCTTTGATGGTTCATCCAAATCGGAGAGCGGTAAATCACTTAATGAAATTCTAATGATTCAACCAGATTTGTTCGCAATAGTTCTTCGGTTCCGTATACATCAATACGTTTTTACCAGCGATATAACGAAAATGTACCAACAAATTTTTGTTGATCCAAGAGATCGCAATTTTCAATAATATTATGGAGAGACTCCGAGAAGAAACCAATCAGCAAATACCGTTTATGCACGGTAACATATGGAACATCGTCTGCTTCATATTTAGCAACTCGCACGTTGAACCAGCTTGCTATTGACGAGATGCAGAATTTTCCTCTTGCAGCAAACGTAATCCGGTCAGCTTATTATGTTGACGATCTCTAAACTCTAATCTCTAGCAAAGGCAAAGAAAGTTAAGGCTGAACTAACTGCGGGGCTTCAAAAAGGAGGATTTGAACTAAGGAAGTGGTGTTAGACCTCACATGCTTTATTAGAAGACATCCCGCGGAACATCGAGAGTCCTACTTTCAAATGCAGAGCAGCAATGTTAAGAAGACTTTGGGAATCATGTGGGAGCCTTCCTCAGATACCTCCTGTATAAGACCCTCGATCTCTGGAAAATAGATTTAATGACAAAACGGTCCACACTGTCAGACAGTTCTAAACTGTTTGATCCCCTTATTAACACTGTTATCGTGCTGGCTAAGATATTCATGAAACAGCTGTGGCAAATAAAATTATCATGGGATAAACAGCTTCCCCAAGAATATGTAAAAAGGTGGACAAACTTCCGCGAAGAACTCAAACTTCTTCAGAAGTTGCAAGTGCCAAGAATGGTCTTATCTCCGCACAAATACACGCAATTGCGGACAGCTCTGAGCTTGCGTATGGCACCTACATATACCTTCGATCGGTCTTAACATTTGGAAGCATCCATTCGCTGCTAATCGTGTAGCAGCCATTCAAGAAACAACGACCTTGCAACAATGGAGACATATCGAGTCCAACCTCAACCCGGCAGATATCGTGTCAGGAGGAGCGCGACCATCGACCTTGATAAACTCAGAAGTTTGGTTTTTTGGCCCAGATTTCTTAAGACAGGACTAAGAATATTGGCCATGCGCCAAGACCCGTTCGGATGATACAAATACTAACGCGGATTTGTTAGAACACCGCAAGGTTAAAATCGTGCTGTCCGCGCAGATCGAATCAGAATTTGTAACTGAAATTAAATATTATAAGTCATATATCAGTCTACTTCGTATTATTTCGTACATTTTCCGATTCAAATATAATGCGCAATCAAGGCGCGGGAACTATGCTTGCTTACCTGGAGCTATCACTGTAAGTGAGATTAAGCATACACTACTAGTAGTCCTAAAATTAGTTCACCGCTATTTCCAATGAGCTGGAATGCCTAAACAAAGAGGAAAAGATCCCAAAACGTAGCAGTCTAGGATCACTAGCACCGTTCTTGGATACTGATGGTTTGATCAGAGTTGGAGGAATAATTCAAAATTTAAATCTCTCATTGTTCTATTGGCATCCTCTCATGTTTTTACTGATTGTGCAATTCAATATCTGCACAGCAAATATGGACATTTAGGACCTCAAAATCTTTTGGCCGTAGTCCGTCAACAATTTTCGCCAGTAAATGGAAAAGCTTTTGCAAAAAGGATTGTACGCAAATGCGTATTATACGCTCGCTGCACCAGGGCCCCTCGAACAGCTAATGGGAAATCTACCTATATCACGTGTACTGCCAGCGAGGCCATTCTCAACGGTTGGAGTTGACTCTTGTGGTCCTTTTATGGTACATTACCGACGAAAAGGTGTAGCACCTACAAAGCCATACGTTTCAGTATTCATCTGCTTTATTACTCTCATGGAGCTCTACGAAGACCTTACCACTGCCGCATTCATATCCGCTCTTAAGCGATTTACTGATCGTCGTGGCTTATGTTCTGTTATCTATAGCGATAATGGACTAAATTTTATCGGAGCGAAAAACGAGGTTCACGAAGTCTACCAACTTCTTAAGAAACGAGAAAGCAAAACCGATATTTTAAACATGTGTGCAGAGGATGCATTGAGTGGATAACAATACCGCCTAGATCCCCTCATATGGGAGGCATTTGGGATTCTGCAGTTAAGTCAGCCAAAGGTCACATCAAAAAATTGCTGCACTTAATTACTCCGACTTATGTTGAATTGTCTACCATTTTAGTTCAAATTGAGGCTATATTAAATTCTCGTCTCTTAACACCAATATCATAGTCATTTCTTAATAGGTGGGCCGCTGACAGCAATCGTTGAAAATAATCTCAAGGACGATAAACTCAATAGACTTTCACGATGGCAGCAAATGCAATGGGTCATGCAAACATTTTGGGCTAGATGGTCATCGGAATATTTGCAAGGACTTCAGAAACGTACGAAATGGAACAGCGTTTTCAAAATTGTATCCATCGGTGCTCTGGTAATCCTAATGGACGACAATCTACCCCACTGAAATGGAAGATGGGTTGGATAGTTGAAGTACATCCTGGCAAAGATAATATTGCTAGAGTAGTCACAGTTAAAACCGAGTATTCTACTCTAAAAATATCAATAGCTCAGATTTGCAAATTACCAATTGAAGAGCGTTCACCTCCTCCGGGTGGGGGCATGTCGATTCGAAGTAAATAATTTATTGTAATTTGCATACCAACATTGAAGTCCCTTCTGGTACTTTTGTAAGATTATATGGCAAAACTTACATAATAAAATTATAAACAAACTTATTGTCAAAATGAAGTCTTATGCCAGAATGAAGTCTAATAAAAAACAATCATTCTTTTTCTTCCCTTCTTGTAACGTGGAACTTACTTCACCTGTTTTTACTTTCAATATATTTTCTGCCAGCTTAAGTCGTGACTTAATCCGCACAGCATTGAGTAATCACAAACATAACTTTAAATTGTGAACAGGTCTCATGTGGATTCTCTTCACTCCAAATGCGGTAATTTTGCTTGTTGACGTAGCCATTCAACCCAAAATGAACCTTATCACTGAAAAAAAATTTCGCGGTAAACTTCGCGAACTGAACCATTATTTTCGAAATAAATTTGCACGATTTGCAAGCGTTGTTCATTTGTCAACCTGTTCATGATGAAATGGCAAACCAAATTGAAAATAAATGATATTAGATTTGCCACAAAATGTCAGTTTTATCTCTATTCAAAAACCAACATCTAAAAAAAAAACAATTTGGAAAATATATACAAATGTTTCATGATTTTTGGTTATTTTTTTTTATATTTTCGCACTTAAGGCCTTGTTATATTAACTCAGTATTAATAGTGTTAGAGTCCAAACCGAACAGAATAACTATAAATGACCTTTCATTGCGTGAGAAACAATTGGTATCTTTTAATGATTTTAACACCTTGTTATATGTTTCTAATGAATCACAGAAAACTTTGATGCCAATGGACATTTTTTAAATAGAATAATCTGTTATATTAAGTTCTTTTATCAACGAATGAAAATTACCACTTTTATTGGAGGAATGCATAGTTTCTCTCTGGAGTGGGTATCTCAGTGCTAATGGATGGATCATCCATTCGACTGAAAGACTTTCAAATGGATTAATGTTATCCATCATATATATTTTGGGGGGATTTATATACCGAGGATTTAAGATCCTCTTCGCTGCGTAAGGGCTTTTGTTGGATTTTGAGGGTTCTAATTACTATTCAAATATGTAAGTACTGAATCGCACGTCTGTCTCTGACACTGACTATGACTGATTTTTTTTTAAAGATAATTAGTTTTACATATATACAAATAATACCTGTCTCTGCGTTTAAAGTGTAACCGGTTCCGCAGCCTTGAAGGCGAATACAGGTATATGATCCAATTGTGTTGTCGCATCGTTGTGTTGGCATGCAGTTATGATTATTTATTTGGCACTCATTGATATCTAGAGGATCCCAAAGTTAAAATTGCAAACATTTATGTACTTTTGTGTACTGCGAGTTTACTCACCTATACAGGCATTTATTGTTGTATCCATATTGAAGCCTATTTTACAATCGCAATGGTATCCACCAATGTCATTGGTACAAATTTGATTGCTGTCGCAAGCATGTTTGTCTGTCACACATTCGTCTATATCTTTCATAAAAATTGTAATTATTAGTTTCATATTTGGCAAGTTTATTTGAAGGCCTCGTCTTACCTACACATCTGTTATGTTTCCAGCGGAAGCCTGTAGCACACTTTTCCGCTTTGTAACTGCGGCCCAAAGTCTCCCGATTAAAACCTGAAAACTTCTTTTGGCACTCATAATGACCAGGATAATTAGAACAGACCGAACCACCGTCGCAGGGATCATCGATGCATTCGTCATAGTCTAACATAACATAGAATTTAAGCTATACTTTCTTTCAAACGGTTTTATTACAAACTACCTTCACACTTTCCTGTTTCTGCCAGAAAAATATAACCCTTTGTGCACTTCTGTAAAAAATTGTCCTGGCACGTATAGCCACCACGAGTGTTCATACATGTTTGTTCGTTCTTTTTGCAATTATTTGTTTCTTCAAGACATTCATTAATATCTAACAATAATTATAGGAGGCATTAACAATGACGAAAATAGTGTCTGGAATTGTGTAAACATACCCTCACACTCCTCTGCCTTTGTATTGAATCGGTAGCCGCCCTGGCAATTAGTTGTCTTGACATTTACACATTTGAACCCACCTGCTGAGTTAACGCAGTACTGATGATCGAGACAGTTAGCTATACCCTTCAAACACTCATCTATATCTGTGCATTTACCAGTCTTTTTATCTTCTGCGAAACCATCGGTACATTCCCTAAAATATATATAGTTATATGGATAGGAAACGTATATACAAAATAAAGTTTTTACGCTGGCGTTCTTGCAACTTGGTCTTTCACAGTGATGTCTTCCAAATGATCACTGTCTACTGTTATAGGAATCTTCGTGCACGTAACATGGTTGTCATTTAATCGATAACCACTATTACACTTACATACGTAGGAGTCCTTTGTGTTCTCACATATTTGTTCGCAAAGCTTACCTGCGCCAAATTTTTCACAAATATCCTCTACAAAAAAATCTTCAAAAGCGGCTTAAACATATCATAGTTTTCATATCTTACCATCGTTTCCTAACACTAAGGTCCCATCATCACCGTTTTCATTATTATTCTCCTCATTATCTAATGCTGCGTCTGGGAGCGAACTTGCTTGATTGCAGCAAATCGTATACGACTCGTCCTTAGCAAAAAGGTTAATTATTGCGTCACTGCAATTATTACCACCTGCTGATACCGCAAGGCCAATCTGACAGGATTTACAGCAATCTGTGTACGATGCCGAGTTATATTTATCGTCGCCAACGCATTTTGATCCCGTAATGGCAGCCTCCCGTCCGGCTATGCAATGCAACTGCTGTTTTTCGCGTGAGCAACAAACACCCAAAGCTGATATACACAATCCACGCCATAGCGGTGGAATTCTATCAATTTCGTAGTCGTAATCGTTGCAGTGGCCGATCTTTTTCGCGTAAACGGTACCCGCTGAACAGCATTGTGTTATGTGCTTTGAGATGTTAGCTGCAAATTGATAAAAGATATGTTTATAATAACACACTTGCTTAAGAGATGAATGTTTGGGGGTAAGCGGCATAAACAAAAAGGACATAACCGAATTGGTAAAAGAGAAAACAAGCGCTTTAAAAAATGACAAAAAAATTAAACTAAAAATTAACTAAATTTATTAAATTATGTATGAAATTTACCTAAAAAATATTAAGAAAAAAAATTGTTAAATGCCACAGTCCATTTGGTTCGAATAGTATGATAGACCTTAACCTTGAAATATGTCATTTTTGAGGTCATTCTGAGCACCTTGATATACATTTTAGGGCTCGCTCATGCCTCCTTCATATTATGTTTTGCGTTCAAAAGTTATAATTTTTTATTTTTAATATTGCATTATCCGATACTTCCACATCTCTAACTCACTCTTACCTTTCTTTTTCCACATGCAGTTTACATTTTACCCGTCTACTCTACATTCTACGCGAATTAATTTAAACTTTTTCCCATCACATTCCTCATCAGTACACATGCACATTATTCAGGCCCACACTCAGAATATTGAGCGACTCTGGAGGGATTTACAAGATAACATCCCTGCTTACGGGGTTGATCGGCGTCACTATCATCTGTACATTGCAGAGTTCCTCTTCAAACGTGACGTTACTTACTCAGACAGGTTGACAGCGTTCTTTACTGAGGTTGCTCATCAATATCCACTACCGATTGACGATTTTCTACATCTCTACTAAGTACATATGTAAATATACACCTTCATATCACTGATTTTGTTTTCTTTTATCAAACTAAACAGTACTTTGCCTGACTCTCAGTTGGTTTTACCCTTAAAACACGGCATTGTGTGGTACAAATATTTGGACCTTTCTGCAAAAACTCCAATTATATGGACAGCTACTTATTTCTTACTGTCTAGCGTCTCATCAACAGTCTGTCCTGAACACTAATTTTCTTTCTCCTCCATTCGGAGCTCCTCTTTGCTAGCGCGCCGCCATTTTTATATATTTGTCATTAGCATGTTCCCCCCTACCACATATCCCAAAATCAAGGTCATCGAAATGTTGTATCTTAAAAGCTAGAATTTCCAATAATTTAAAAAAAAACCCCTCAAATAGTAAATATGGCCAAAAACTTTGTATAGGTGATCTTAAGGAGACATTTAAATATTTTAGCCTTAATATTTTGTTAGACAATTTTTTTTTTATTTAAAAAAAAAAGCCCCAAAAAAGTGGGCATGGCTGCAATCTTTGTGTCGGTGGAATATTGAGAAATGTATTGTCTAAATATCTTTTTATTATTATTTTTTTTTAAGGAAATTTTTGAACAAAACAACTTTTTGTTAAAAAAAATGCCACCAAAAAGTAAGCGTGGCAAACATATTTTATATTTAATATATGCGAACATTTTTAAAGGGCTAAGTACGTTAGTCTTCCATCAGTTAAAGCTTTAAAACGGTTTTATAACAATTGTGGGCGTATAAGGCGTGTAACTTGCCGAGTTGTAGGGGCTGAGTAAGCTCAATGATTCTGTTGATCTCTACAAGCTGGCTGTAAGCAGCCTAGGCGAGGTTTGGCCGGGTGCTAAGCTCGAGGTCGTAGCAAAGGAGAACGTCCCTAGCAGACCTAACACTCGCTCCAACTCTGCAATCCCACACTACCCACTAATGGCTGAAAGGTCGCAAAGCTGGAAGAGCAAAGGGTGCCTTTAGAACTGCTGTGATAGGTATCAACCAGGAAGCCTTTAGCGAAGACCAACGGCGTGATATGTTTTCGCTGGGATAAAATAACCAAACCTTATGTTACCCTAGGCAGGCAGTACGTTGTTAGTATGCATTATACTAACAACGTACTGCCTGCCATCGGCCTATCTCGCTCATGTTATCATAGGAGAACCTCCTGGGAACACCCTGGATAATCTCGCAAAGAAGCTGGAAAACGAAGTCTTCTCTCCATTTAACGGCGAGATTATGATCAGGATTATAGGGATCATAACCCTCCCACTTCACTGCATTCCTACTGGTCCGCCTGTGGGGTTCGCCGGTTTGACCTCAAAAAATATCTGCAGGCCTCCCGATTTTAGATTACTTCATCAGCCAATCAAATGCTGATGTTTCTGCATTTGCGTGATCCAGGAATTTTTAGGCCTGCCTCTCTTACGCAATCGTAAAGGAACGTAAATTGCCATTGCCTTTTTGATGGGGTTCGTAGGATCCCTCCTTTCAACATGACAATACCAACTCAGTCGGTCGTGTTCCAATTTTTTCGAGATAGTTTCTTTGACGTGATGGCTGCCTTGGATTCTTGAACTTCTAATTCGATCAAGCTTTGTTACTCCTGCTGTCATGCGAAGCATCTTCAAGTCAGGGAAGTCAGATCATCACTTATGATGGCTCCATCGTCAAAGAATAACTGATGCACTTAAGGGCCCGTCACTTTTCCCTCAAGCAAATAATTAAGGACCGTAATAAAGAGCAAAGGACTTAAGACACTTCCCTGGTAAACACCGACTTTTATTGGAAATTCATCGGTGACTCCTGCGGGACATCTGACTTTTGTCTTCACTCCCTCGTACATGTCTACCTTTCCATGATTATCTGTACGTAGGTTCCAGGAACTCCTCGTTGTCTTAGCGCTACCCATATTAGATCTCTTGGTTGTCTATTGAATGATTTTTCAAAATCAACCAGAATCATATGCAGATCCTTTAAGTAATCACGATGGTTTTCCATTATGATCCTTATACTTTGGATTGCATCTGTGGTTGATTTATCCGCAATAATGTCATCAGACAGCCGTATTATTTGTCTTAGGCGGCCATCTAATACCCGCTCAACAATCTTCATGGTGTATGGCATCCACTTAATTGAACGGTAATTATCACAGTTTCGCGTGTCTCCCTTTCCTTGGTGCAAAGGAAGAAGATAACTTTCCCTCCACTGATTGGGCATTGGATCACCTCTCATGAGTTTAGAGATAAGAATCATGAGACATCTGAGCCCGATGTCTCCCATCTTTAGTCAGAACTCACTGGGTATCTCATCCGGCCCAACCGCTTTTCTCCTCTTGGAGTTCTTGATCGCTTTCCCAACTTCTTCGACTGTTATGTCGGTCACTTTTTCATTGTTGGGTGCGGCTCCTGGAAAACATAGCCGCGAAAACTGTTCGTTTAAAAGTTGCTCGCAACACTCTCGCCATCTGTCTACAATTTGTTCGTCGTCCACAAGTAGTTGGCCTTGAGCATTGTTAATGAACTTTGGCGAACGAATTTCCTGAGCATTTCTTCTTCTCTGTGCGGCAATCTTGAAAATTGTTGTTCCCTCATTCATGTAATGCCGAAGCTCGTGGGTTACCTGGCGGTGAAGAAGATACCGCCTCCAGCTCCTGATACAGACTCTCCATACACTTAGCTTGAATTTTGGCACACTCGTTCTTCGCGATACTCAGTATGAGCATTACTTTTCGACATTAACAATAGAGGTGCATTACTTTTCAATTATATTTTACACACCAATCTAATTATTTGCAACAGACTGCATAACCAGAAGTCGACAAGAGGTCTTAGGCATAACTCTTGTCTCTAATTTATTCACTGAATGATCGACAACTGACATTAAATTCAATCCCTCCCCGCAAATCAACCTTCAGAAACTACCGTAAAACTAATTGGCTCATGTACAGAGATTCACTTTGGCGTTTAGTGAACTCTATGCCTTTATGTTCCCCTTAAGATACTAACGAACTTAATCGTAACGTAAGAGAACGCACGGTGGCTCTAAATAAACCACTATCCTCCTCGTGTCCATCGATCGAGAGGCAAACGTAAGCCGCACTGGTGGAAACTAGGCCCACTTAGGAACGACTGTACTGTAAAGACAATTTTGAAAACTGTTCAATAAAGCCAAGACCACACGAACAGATTCCGTTGGGATGCATACAAAATATCCCTCGAATCCTATAAAAACATTTCCCTATCCATATCTCGATATGCCCCAAAGAAAAAAGCTTTAAGACAGTTTTGGATAGCATTTGAAGAAACTATAAAATTTGTAAAGACAATTTTTTTTTTAAAAACTCCTCAAAAAAGTGGGCGTGGACAAAAATTTGTATGAGCAATATATTGGAAAAAATATTGGCTAAATATGTTGTTATAATTTTTTTTTTCGTTTTCTATAAATTTTTTTGAAGCAAACCATTGTTGTAAAGTGCACCATTTGACGCATACCAATCACTTTACAACTTCTTTACTGGTATGCAGATTTTTAACTCTACGATCAATGTTGCAACTTTGTAACAATATATTGATTGTCCCAAATAAACATCCTCCCTAACTGCTATTTCAGCTTGCCACTGCCAGCGTCAATGCCCAACACTTCCGACCTGAATAAACAACGCTTATTATTGCGCAACTTAGTGCACAAGTTAATTAACTCGTTTTGCTGATGTCGCATTTCACTTTCCATACGAACGATCGCTTTATGTATCGATCGTATGCGCGGAAAAATAACATGAGCTACTTGACTTATCCGGGAATTCCCTTCCGGATTTCCCCGTTCTTTTTGCTTTTCTTCGTTCATTGAAATTCATCGAAATCGAGGCTATTTATATTGGTCACTGGGCAATGACGCGACTCAGTTTTAAGCAGTCACTCGGTTTTCAACCTCGAAGTCATTTTTACTATATCGTATACAGATACTCAGTTACAAACGGTCAATCGGCTCGGGGCTAACTTTTCTATATCGTTATAAATCCTATCCCAGTCACTCAATACCAATCTTAAACTAACATCTGTCAATATTAATAATTGTAAGATATTATAAATTGTACTTATTAAAAAGTGAATTAAGATAAAAACCATAGATATAAGTTAATTGTAATAAATAGCTTAAGAAATCAAGTGTCACTGTTTTGTTGTTTTATTGATTGGACTTACAGATAACACGAACAGGTAAACCCAACTAAGAGCCGTACCTCTCAGCATAAAAGATATAAAAGTACATAACAAAAATTGGTGTCAGATGTGGGGTCTGCCTAAAAGTGTTAAAAGTCCAAACAAGTGTGAACAATAAACTCTCAGTAAAATAAACTAAACTAATGGTGAAATGGAATACCATCAAGTTATTCGAGTGCAAACTATACTCGCAGTAAAAAAGACAGACATCATTGTCTAAAAAAAAAATTAAAGACTATCAGAAACTAAAACAAAAAAGAATGTTTATTCATTGACTGCAGCAATCATCACCATCATCCACTTGAAGCAGATCCAGCCGCTGAAGTTCCAGCAATCCAGGAGTAAATAGTATTAACATTTTTTTTTCATTTTCTTTCTCTCTACTCCTATTATAATTATTTTATTATTATATTAATATTATATTAGTCCTTAGTATAAGTTAAGAAACAGAATACTTTTTACGTTTCTAGTGTAAGTCAATTGTCCTCTGTCCTCCTATATCCTCAGAAGATAGTCTAGTACCTATCGACGATTCAGAAGTCTCCAGCACAGCTTTGAACTCATCCCAGACCGATTTACCTATACTCCTTACAATTATTAAAGCCAAATTAAGTGGTCCCGCATACAATATCGTCAAATATTCCCAATTTAATCCGTGGGATGCTTTAAAAGGAAAACTTCAAAATCAATTCTTAGAAACGAAGTCTTTATCGCAACTGCAAGTGGAATTAATCCAAATCACGCAGAAACCGTCTAAGTCCGTACGAAATTATGCTGACAGAGTTGAGCAAACGCTAGCGAATTTAAATGACGCCTGTATAGCCAGTGAGGGCACCGAAAATTCCGAGTGCATACAAAGTTTAAATGCGAAAACTGTTTTAAAAAGCTATGAAAGGGGTCTAAACCCAAAATTCAGTTTGATTATTAAAGCCTCCAGATTCGAAACTTTATCAGAAGCCGTAGAAGCAGCAGTAGAAGAGGAAAAAAACTCCTCCTCCTTCCCCCCTCACTATCCAAATTACAGTAAACCTATACCTACTAAGACTTCGTGTGCTTATTGTAAAAAGCCGGTTCACTCTATAAACCAATGCTACGCGAAGCAAAATTAAGACAATTAACCCATGATAAAGAGTAAAGTGAGAATAGTCACTGCAACGTGTAGCTACTGTAAAAACCCGGGACATCAATCCTAACCCTTTTTTTTAGAAAACATATCATCGAATATGACCCAATACCATCTCGCTTAGTTACAATACCTGCTAGGACAGAATTAGTTGTCCCTATTCTTAAAGAAACTACCGCTGACAGTATTTGTCTCGCTCAACAATTTTGCAATGGTCTTTATATTAGCAACAGTATAACCGTTGCCAATAGTTCTATTTCGTACATATCTGTTATTAACTCCTCCGAAACTGATATCGAATTTGACACAGAAAACATGCTTTTCGATGAAGTCGCTAACTACAATATGTTCCAAATCCAACAGCATCCTACTTCATACGATAGAATTCAAGCTAACAAAGAGTTAGTCATGACTGACCACATGACCAACTACGAAAAAGACTCTATCCTAAACCTGTGTATGTCGTATGGCGATTTATTCCACCTAAATGAGGATAAATTGACTCATACTACATCCGTTCAACATCCCATCCATACCCCCGATTCGACCCCTACTTATATCAAGCCTTACAGGCTACCTGAAGCTCAGTGACAAGAGGTAAATAAACAAATTCATGAGATGATGGACGATAATATTATCCAACCATCGAATAGTCCATGGAATTTTCCTCTTATCGTTGTCCCTAAGAAACCTGATAATGGTAATAAGAAATGGAGAAACGACAAAACTGTTGGCGACGCTTATCCTCTTCCTAATATAACTGATATCTTAGATCAGTTAGGGAGTTCTTAATTCTTTTCCACCCTAGATCTCGCCAGTGGATTCCATCAAATACAAGTTAAACCTGAAGATAGAGAGAAGATAGCCTTCTCCTCGCCGTATGGTCATTACGAGTTCGTTAGAATGCCTTATTATGCCCCAGCTACATTCCATAGATAAATGAATAATGTTTTAACTGGTCTTCAAGGTATCAAAACTTTCGTAAACATGGATGACATGGTGGTCTACGGAAAAACATTAGAAGACACATTTCCAAGTTAGTTGAAATCTTTGATCGTTTAAGAATACACAATCCCAAATTACAACCTGAGAAATGCCAGTTCTGGCATCGGAACTTATTTACTTAGGTCATATAATAAACGAATCTGGTATTAAACCTGATCCTCAGAAAATCCAGTGTGTTAAAGACTTCGTCCAACCCAAAAACGCGAAAGACATAAAACGTTTTTTGGGTCTCGCTGGATACTATCGCCGCTTTATCAAGGATTTCGCAAGGATTTCTAAACCTCTTACCAATCTTCTTCGCAAGGTAAGAAGCCCTTTTGACTATACTCCTCTTTGTACTAATTCTTTTCATGGATTAAAAGAAAAACTTATTAATCCACCCCTTCTTCAATATCCTGATTTTACTAAAAAATGTATCCTTACAACAGATGCTAGTGATGCTGCTATTGGTTGTGTGCTTTCTCAGGGTAAGCCAGGAAATGACTTACCTATCGCATGTGCCTCTCGTACGCTGAATAAGAGTGTGAAGAACTATTCCACTACAGATAAGGAATTGCTTGCCATTGTATGATCAGTCCGGCATTTCCGACCCTATTTGTTTGGAAGAAAATTTCTCCTTATTACAGATCACAAGCCACTCATCTACATTCATAATTGTAAAGATATTAGTTCCAGGCTAATGCGATATTGTCTGCAACTAGAAGGGTTTGATTATGAAATCATTCACAAAAAGGGCGAACAAAATACGAACGCCGATGACCCTTCGATCATCTTCAAATTCGTCTCCTACATCGTCTACTAAATCGTATACTACATCGTCTTCAAATTCGCCTCCTACATCGTCTACTAATTCGTCAACCATATTTTGTTCCAAATCATCTTCTAAATCGTGTTCCAACTCTTGTTCAAATTCATGTACTAACTCTTGTCCAAAATCGTCTCCTAGCTCATCGTCTACTATATCGTGTACCAATTCTTGTATTAACTCGCCTACTACATCGTGTACCAATTCTCCTAATAATTCGTTTACTAACCCATCTACTAATTTATGTACTAATTCTTCCAAATCGTCTACTAGTTCTTCTACCAACTCTCGTTCCAATCCGTCTACAAGCTCGTCTCTAAATAACTCATCTCCTACTTCGTCGCCAAACCTGCCTACCATTTCGTCGTCTAACCTAACCCCTCCGGTTCAATATCCGTGTACTTCTTCACAAGTCATTAATTCGTTAACTAAATCCTCTACTAGTCGTGAACCAACTCGTGAAGAAATCGAAATTGTACCAAAGGAATTCCACTTAAATCCAATTGGAGGACATTGTGGAGTCAACCGCACTTTTAAGCGTATAAAATTATATCACAATTGAAGAAATATGTTCCAAGCTATAAAAGCGTACATCAAAAACTGCGAACTCTGCCAGAAAAACAAAGTCACCAACTAACTTTTAAGCATCCCTTCAAAAACATATCTATTGACATCGTTGGTCCATGTCACTACTTCTAACCAAAACAAATATCTTTCAACCTTCATCGATGATTAAACCAAATACACCGATACCAAATCAGGAAGCTAATACTATGGCTGAAGCATTCGTCAAGGAAATAATCTTTCGCTTCGGTACCCCTAAATATGTTTTATCCGAACAAGGTCAAAACTTTCTTAGTGACATATTTAAAAGCGTTTGTAAACTTTTAAAGATCACTAAACTCCAAACAACAGCTTACCGACCTCAATCAAATGGGTCTTGTGAACGAAGTCACCGAAACTTCGTGGAGTATCTCAGCTGTTTCATTAACAAATCTCAAGATGATTAGGATTCTTTTATTAAATATGCCCTATTCGGGGTAGTATCCCCTAATACTTCTACTGCTTTTACTCCCTTTGAGTTAGTTTTTGAAAGACAAATTTAACTTCCTTCTAGCTTAACTAAAAATCCTGAGATATGCTATAACTATGATTTATATGCGAATGAGCTGAAATCACGGTTACAACACGCTCATCACATTGCCCGAGAAAACTTAGTCACAAGTAAAGAATCTTCTAAGCTCCAGTATGACAAGAATCAAAATCCTGTAAATTTTACAGAAGGAGACCACGTTTTACTTAAAAACAAAAGTTGTCCTAAGAACAAAAACAAAAATTACTTCGTATATGGAATGGCCCATATGATATTATATCTTCCTCTGGAGTTAATTCCATAATAAAATACAAAAATCGAGCTATAAAAGTTCACATCAATAGACTCAAATTATTTTCTTCTTAATAAATAAAGAAATTATTCCTATATATTTCTAGAAATGGACGGAATTTTTGTAAAACTCCTCATCCTTAGCACCTTTGTATATTTTACCTCACCAATGGCCTTATAGAACCAACCCGTAACCTCTTATGAAATCATCGATCTACAAAACAAAACTGGACTCTACTACGAAGACATTGGTAACCTCAAGCTCTTCTCAAATCATTGGAATTTACTAATTTATTCTAGTATAAATGAATTTGATACCCAATACAAAGCTATCTGACTATATAATCAAAAAATATTATCTCTCTGCGAACAACTCCTCTCAACTCAAGAATCCTTAAACCAATGCACTACCCTTCCCATTCAATCCTCCATGATCCTGGACAGAATTAATGAACAGGATCTCATTATAAACAAATATCTTGGTACCTCTGTAAGACCCCGTCTACTAAAACGCGGTCTTCTAAATGTTGTCGGGACTATTTCTAAGCAATTATTTGGAACCCTTGATGATAACGATGCCAAAATGTTCTCTGAGCACATACACAATTTGGATTAACAACAAAATCATGCATTCAATCTTTATGAAAAACAAATTTCCGTATCAAAAAATATCATACAATCAATTTGGATCAACCACAAAATCATGCATTCAATCTTTATGATAAACAAATTTCCGTATCAAAAAATATCATACACCAACTAAATCTTACTAATGAACAATTATTTGCTCTTGAAGAAAAACTAGAAAAAGCTAGCCTAAAGATGGCGAAAATTCAACTTGACCAGAACAACCATGACTACTTAACCGAATCATTTTTTCAACTAACAGAACTCTTTACTTTGTTAATTCCTTATCTGAATACTACTATTCAGCAAAAAGCCACCTTTTGGAGGCCATTTACTCCGCTGCCCATGGAAAACTACATCTATATCTTATAGATCCATCTAAATTAACCGAAGATATTAAAACAATTCAATCTTTTCTTCCTGAAGAAAATCGTCTCCCATTTCCCCTACAGGAACAATACATAGACAAACTCTTTAACATTTTAGAAACACATATATATTTTTCCAACGACGAAATACATTTTTTATTGAAAATTCCACTAACCACCTCTAAAAGCTATAGTATTTACAAAATGACCAGTATCCCCAATCTTGTTGGAAACAACTCATATTCCGTAATAATTCCCGAAAAGCCCTTACTCGTCATTGATTCTGAAAAACAGTCTTAACTTCTACATCTCTACGAAGAACAATATTTAGAAAAATGTTTCAATACCCATAAATAACGGGTGATCCAAGTAGAGATACTTTTTTCAATAGCCTTTTTTGACAGATCACGTGTGAGTCGTATCATGCTATCATGTTACTTTTGTTTAGTATTGTTTGGCATTTCATAATAAAAAGACTTACGCGTGAACAACGTTTACAAATTGTTCAACTTTATTATGAAAATTCACGTTCTGTGAGGAATGTGTTTCGTGCACTTCGCTCAACTTATGGTCAATATAATCGACCTACTGAGCGTACTTTTTGCAACACCATCACCCATTTTGAGACCCAGCATTCATTATTGGATAATATTCGACCGAATAGACCACGTCCAGCACGCTGTGAAGAAAATATAGCGGCCGTGGCTGAGAGTGTACACGAAGACCGTAGAGAGTCGATTCGGCGCCGTTCGCAGCAACTCGGACAGCAACGCGCATTTTCCGTCAAGATCTTAAATTCAACGCGTACAAAATACAGCTTGTGCAACAACTGAAGCCGCTCGACCTTCCCAAGCGACATCGCTTCGCTCTATGGGCTCTTGAAAAGTTCCAAGAAGATCCGACGTTTTCGAGGCAAATTTTGTTTAGCGATGAGGCCCATTTCTGGCTCAATGGGTATGTAAACAAACAAAATTGCCGCATTTGGGACGAAGAGCAACCTGAAGAGATTGAAGAACTGCCACTTCATCCAGAAAAAACAACGTTTTGGTGAGGTTTGGGGGCCGGTGGAATCATCGGTCCATATTTCCTTAAAAATTATGCCGGTGCGAACGTAACCGTCAATGGCCACCGTTATCGTGCCATGATAACCGACTATTTGATGCCTGAAATTCAAGCTCGTGATCTCGGCGACATTTGGTTTCAGCAAGACGGCGCCACTTCCCACACATCGCTTCAATCAATGGACTTATTGAGAGAACATTTTGGTGAGCACATAATTTCACGTTATGGGCCGGTCGATTGGCCACCAAGATCGTGTGATATCACACCGTTAGACTTTTTCCTGTGGGGATATGTAAAGTCGTAAATTCGTCAAACAACAAACATATCACTAGATACTATTTATATTCTCTTGGCCATACTTTTCTTTATGATGTCCATCGTTATCGCTTTATTATGAATATTATATAAACAAAAAGTGATACGGAACGATCTTGTGATTTCTGACTCTCTGCCTGTGCCTCTACCAAAACCACGATCATCCGCAAATCTTTCTACTCCATTTCTAATTCCATGCAAATCGTCATTAAATCTCTCTCGTTCTCTTCCCTTACCAACAACTCAGACCATTAATGGTCCGTCTTCTTCTTCTTCCGCCGAAACTCGTACCAATCCTAGGTACAAGTTTCGTATTTAAGGGGGAGGTCTTGTAAAGTGCACCACTTGACGTATACCAAGCACTTTACAACTTCTTAACTTGTGTGCAGATGTTTAACCCTACGATCAATGTTGCAACTTTGTAACAATATATTGATTGTCCCAGATAAACATCCTCCCTAATTGCTATTTCAGCTTGCCACTTCCAGCGTCAATCCCCAACACTTCCGACCTGAATAAAAAACGCTTATTATTGCGCAACTTAGTGCACAAGTCAATTAACTCGTTGTGCTGATGTCGCATTTCACTTTCCATACGAACGATCGCTTTATGTATCGATCGTATGCGCGGAAAAATAACATGAGCTACTTGACTTATCCGGGAATTCCCTTCCGGATTTCCCCGTTCTTTTTGCTTTTCTTCGTTCATTGAAATTCATCGAAATCGAGGCTATTTATATTGGTCACTGGGCAATGACGCGACTCAGTTCTAAGCAGTCACTCGGTTTTCAACCTCGAAGTCATTTTTACTATATCGTATACAGATACTCAGTTATAAAAGTTCAATCGGCTCGGGACTAACTTTTCTATATCGTTCTAAATCCTATCCCAGTCACTCAATACCAATCTTATACCAACATCTGTTAATATTAATAATTGTAAGATATTATAAATTGTACTTATTAAAAAGTGAATTAAGATAAAAACAAAAACCATTGACATAAGTTAATTGTAATAAATAGCATAAGAAATCAAATGTCAGTGTTTTGTTGTTTATTAATTGGACTTACAGATAACACGAACAGGTAAACCCAACTGAGGGCCGTACCTCTCAGTATAAAAGACATAAAAGTACATAACACCATACTCTGTTAAAAACCGCCTACAAAACGTGGGCGTTACAAAAAACTTTATATGGCAAACTTGTGACGGAGTTCAGTGTCTACATACATATATATTTTCAAGGTTCTAACTAATGCTTTTAATCGGTTTTCTAATTTGTGGGCGTGGCATTGGGCGTATTTAAATTTTTTTAACACTTTACCATTTCGGAACCCTAGTGTATATGTTAAAATTATCAGCTTTCCAGCATTCACGATCTCATTACCAGGGATAGACTACTTTGAGCGCTAGACAGCTTCAAACCATGTAAATCGGCGGGACCAGACGTCATTATACCATTATACCATCATTATACCGTTACATACCTGTGTTGGAGATAATTCTGAAAAGTTGTGTAGAACAGGTTCACATTGCGCTCATATGTAGAGAAGTAAAAGTGGTTTTTATACCCAAACTGGTAAACATTCCCTTGTTACTCCAAAAGAAGTACCGAATTACCTCCCGACGCGGGCACACGCATTTTTATTTTACTTTTCTGTAATTGTCCGAGGACCAGTGTCCATAGACAAAAAAAAACAAACAACCCTAATCGCGCGCTGATAGCTGGAAAGAAAACAGTGTGCTGTGCTGTGATGTGTGGATAAATAATGAAAAAATAAGAAAAAAACATAAGAAAAGGCTACAGTCCGCTTGGAGCGAACAGTATGATACCCTATCCATATCCCTATATGCCCCAAAGAAAAAAGCATTAAGAAGATTTCATTCCATTCTATTAATTAAAAAAACAATTTTTTATTTAAAAAACGCCCCCAAAAAGGAGGCGTGACCACAATCTTTGTATGGGCGATATGTTGGAAAAAATATAGGGTAAATATCTTGTTAAACTTTTTTTTTGCTTTCTATGAAAATTTTCGAAGAAAACAGCATTTTAGTAAACAAATGCCCACAAAAAGTAGGCGTGGCAAAAACCTTTTTATAACAAACTTATAAAGTGCCCCCCTTTACATATCTTGTGAAGAATGTAACACTATCTCTCTAACATTAGATTTAAAACGGTTTTTTCTAAATTGTGGGCGTGGCAGTGAGGGTATTCAAATAAATTTTACACTTAACCATTTTGGAGCCCTAGGGAATATGTGGTCCAAATTTCAACTTCCTAGCACAATTTTACAGGCCTAAAAATTGCGTACTGACGGACCTACGGACGGACGGACGGACATTGCTAGATAGTCTTAGGATTTGGTCCTGATCATAAATATATATACTTTTATGGGTCTACGACGATTATTAAGGGGTGTTACAAACTATGTGTCAAAATTAATATACCCTTAGGATAGGGTATAAAAAGTGCATTGTGTTAGGGCAATCCCTCTCGCCCCACTCCCATTCGTTTGCTGCTGCCTTGCTTGGCTATAGCATGTGCCGTATGTTTTTGCGTAGACTTGGAATAGCTAGGTAGGGTATCATTTGGCGAATAGCGGGTCGCGTTGCGTAAATTTTGTTGGCAGACCAAAGCAACTTATTGTATGGGCATAACACCTGCAGTGATTTGTTTTGGAATGCTGACGTCAGGATCTACACGGTACGACCCTGCTTAGTCAGCGTCGGAGTTGAGTTTTTTGTGTTTGTTTTTTGTTATGCGTGTAAATTTTAGAGTGCACGTGGGTAATATTCGAGGGTTGAAATCGATTTTTTTTCATTGTACGCCCCTGCGATTCACAATAAACTAGCTGTTTTGGCACTAAGAGAAACACAGGTCAGCATTGATTCCGATTTAACGGAGCTTAGTCTGCCTGAATATAACTTGGTGTCATTATTCTTTTCCCATTGTGGTATCGCCGTTTATATACGTAGTGATGTAGCCTACCAGCTTCTACCTTAATATGGCCAAAATTCCAATACGGAATTTAATTTTATTTGGTTAAAATTCCATGTCCGTAGGCAATTAATTCACTACTGTTTTATTTACAGAAGCTTTAACCAGGACAGGCATTGAACTTATAATGAGTTTGATGCACTGTCTGATTCCATCACCAGAATTGTAACCCATTATCCTCGTACTGAAATCGTAATTGCGGGCGATTTCAATATACGCAATTCAAGTTGGCTTCGACATTCTGGACAGACAACACCCGAAGGAATGTATGTCGAGATCTTTGCTGAGGTTAATAATTTAACCCAGTTTGTAAATGAGCAGGCACGAATACCGGACATTAGCGGTCAAAACGCCAACACTCTGGACTACTTTCTTACCTCTCACTCTGATAAATACACTTTAAATGTATTGTCGCCTCTAGGTTCGTCAGACCATTGTATCATTTCGGCGAAATTCCCGTACTCCAGACACACAGTTAATGAACAAGCTCCTAGAAGAACCGTATGGCAATACGAGAAAGCCAATTGGGAAGCTTTAAACGGTTTCTTTAGGAGTTTTAACTAGTCGTTGTACTTTCTCAATAACGACGTAGATGCCGCTGCCGATATGATTACAAATTTAATTCACCTGGGTATGAAACGCTAAACGAAAGTGTATCAGACCTAAGGAAAACGCGTAGTATAACATGACCTGTAAAGAAGCTATCAGGGCTAAAGAAGTACGTTTTCAGTCATTTAAGGCCAACCCAACTAAGGAAATCCGAAAAAAGTTTAAACGAGCCAGAAATGACTGCAATGCCTTCATTATTCGTGTCAAATTCTCCTACGATCAAAAGTTGAGGCAACATATATTACAAAGTCCCACCGGTAGTAAAAATTTTGGTCGTTTGTTAAGAATATTAAAAATTCGGCCTCGTCATCTATCCGGACACTCATTTGCATTCCAGCTGTCCGCTCTTTGGATAAAGCCAATCTGCTCGCTGCGAATTTTGCAGCTAGTTCAACGCTGCCAGATTGTGCTTTATCTCCCCCTGTACTCGAGTGCGTAGAATTTTCTATTGAACCCATCTATTTTCGCACTTACAATGGTAAGAGTTCTTCGAGATCTCAACATACATAAATCCGCCCCTCCAGATAGTATTTCACCCTATCATTCTGAAGAGGTGTTCTTCCACGCTGGCAAAACCAATGCGTATGCTTTTCTATCTATCCTACTCTTCAGGGCTCTTTCCGAGAAGATGGAAAACAGCATTTCTCCAGCCCGTCCGAAAAAAGGCGAATCTTCATCTGTCTCCCCCGACCGACCAATTGCACTAACGTCCCTTCTTTCCAAGGTCATGGAAACGCTGATAAATCGTCAGTTTATGAAATATCTCGAATCCCGTAAACTTCTTAATGACCGGCAGTACGGTTTTCGCAGCAACATGTCTACTGGTAATTTGATGACTTATCTAACCGAAAAGTGGAACCAATCTATTCACCGTGGTGGTGAAAGTAAGGTCGTTGCGCTTGATATTTCAAAGGCATTTGACAGAGTTTGGCATCAGGCTCTTTTGTAGAAAATGCGTGCATTTGGAGTAACTGCAAGGCGACGAACTCGCCAAACTTGGAACTACCCTCTCAATCTTGTCAGAAAAAGGCTCCTTAGGCATACCAGCCTCCACATGCAAACTCTTATTAAAACTGGATGCAAAAGATAAAAAGGCGGTGCTACTTGACTGACAACGAGGCAGATTTGGCCTAGGCTAGATCTGAGACACTCTAAGAGTTTGATTAGTCTCATTAGATCGCACTCGACCGAACCAAAATGTCTCTTAGTCTTTATAGAAAGCTCAAATTGGTTCAACGAATAGGCAGGAAATTTAGATCCACGTGGTATCACAATGGACCGTACTTAGGTCTAAATGAGTCGAACTTCTTTCCGACTGCAACTTTAACCTAACCTAGCTAACCTAGTGTTCTATGTCCGTCCGTCCGTCCATACCAAACTTTGAGGCCTTTAAGTTTATGCTATAAAGTTGAAAAATGGAACCTATACTACCTACGATTTCGAAATAGTAATGTGTTAAATTTGTATAAATACATCCACTTCCACGCCAAAAATAAAAAAAAAAAACGTTTTGAAGCTGTAGTTGAAGAGAAGTAGGATTAAATTCTTATCAAAATTTGTAGACTCTGAACTCTTTCACAAGTTTGTCTTATAAAGTTTTTGGCTATGACTACTTTTTGAGAGCGTTTTGTAACAATATGTTATTTTAATCGTAAATTTCGATAGAAAACGTATAAAATTTTATAACAAGACATTAAGAAAATATTTTTTCTAGTGTATGAGTATTCAAAGTTCTTGGGCATGCCAACCTTTTTAAAAATTTCATAGCAAAAATTAAAATGCTATCAATAATGTTCTTAACGGTTTTTTCTTTGGGACATATATGGATATGGATAGGGTATCATACAATTCGCCCAAGTGGTACTCCAGCCTTTCCTTATGTTCTACATGAGGGTTGTCTATTTAAGAACTAAAAAAGAAAAAAAAGGAAAATATTGTTGATCTTCTATATTTGTTTTTTTTTATTTACTATCGGATCTGTGTCGTCGAGGGATTAATGTAAGCAGCTATCACGAGCCGAAATTTTCCGGTACAAAAAGTGCACCCACCCGCAGGTAGTTGTATGGTGTTTCTACACAGAAGAAACATAAAAATAACAAAAAGCGATGTCTGACTGCGATAAAGGGCGAAACGGGCATACGATGTGATGGAGTATGTTGAAAGGTTGTCCACTCAGCAGTAAAATATTCGGGCCTGGATAGCTACAGCCATGGAGTTCTTGCTACTAATATCAAGGTAAGATATATGTATATGCGGAGACTGCATGCAATATACATAATATGGATTTGGAGGTGAGGGAAATGCAAGAAAGCGTTAATAAAAACACCGATTATCTAAAGCACTATAAGGAAGAGTTGTTTAAAAAAAGTTTAAAAAAACCATTAAATTACTGAATGCGAAGAAGAAACAATAATAAAAACATAAGGAAAGGCTACAGTCCGCTGGGGGCGAACAGTATGATACCCTACCCATATCCCTATGTACCCAAAAGAAAAAAGACTTAAGAAGAAGATGGATAGCATTTTATTTCGTTCTATGAAATTTATAAAAAAAAATATTTTTTTAAGAAAAACACTCCAAAAAAGAAGGGGTGGCCAAAAACTTTGTATGTGTTATATGTTGGAAGAAATATTGGCTAAATATCTTGTTAGGCATTTTTTTTCGAAATCTATGAAAATTTTTGAAGAAAACAGTGAAAAACGCCCACAAAAAGTAGGCGTGGCGAAAAACGTTATATGACAAATTTATACAGGAGGGCATTGCCCACAAATCTTGTGAAGATATGCAGTAGGCGTATCTGAAAAAATTTAACATTTTACCATTTCGGAACCCTAGGGAATATCGTTCCAAATTTCAGCTGCCCAGCATAAATTTAAAGACCTCAAAAGTTGATATGGACGGACGGACTGACATTGCTAAATAGTCTTAGGTTTCGGTCCTGTTCATAAATATATATACTTTTAGGGGTCAACGGTGCATATTAAGGGGTTTTACAAACTGTGTGTCAAAATTAATATACCCTTAGGATGGGGTATAAAAAGCTGTTACCAAACAAACATTGGTAACTCTGAATGATAAGTGTTATCGTGGAGGGCTTTTTTTTTATCTTTGACATTTTTTTAATGTGTGGAGAATACATTAAAATGTAGTTACAAAATTGTTATCTGTTTTCTTTAAGGAAAAAGATTATTTGCGTTTGTTTTGTTTATTAGAAATGGTTTTAATTTAATCCAAAGACTAAAGTGCCCAAAAAAAAAGATATTTTTGACGCGAAAAAAAATTCATCAAAATTTAAAAATTAAAACCGTAACTGCGAATCAAGTAGGTGACATTTTGTCTGTGGGTAAACGCACAGTTTACAGACTTCTTAAGGAAAATAGGCCACAATTCGCCACCAAAGAAGAAAAACCAAACTAATTTAAAAGAAAAGTATATGATTTCGATAAGTGTGCCATTAGGCAAATTGTGCATTGGGTTTTTCCAAATAACGAACTTACGATGCTGGATAAAATACTGCATAAGGTAGGACGCTATGCCAACATCACTAAAATTAGCAGGTCTACTCTCCATACGGGTTGAAAAATTAAACTGGGTTTTAAATTTGCCCATCGTCAGCGATTTTGAAAGAACTGACATCATAACTTAGAGATAAATTTATTTTATTTTTTATAAATAAAACATTTAAAATGAAAATTTCAATCTAAAAACAGCATGCCAACATAATATTCTTCCAGGTTTTTGCTGATTTAAAGTCCTTAGTACGGGAACCCTGTAAGAGCTTTTGTTAGAATAGCACCTTACAGAAAACAAAAGACTGCGAATGAGAGTCAAGCATGCCTATCTTCCCTGTGCTACCAATTTATGTTGGACGGAGTATAGCAATTCAATATACTTAAAATTGTATATATTAATATGCAAGGGTTAACAAACAATTTTGAGGAACTTGAAATCATGGCAGAAAACAAGCAATATGAATTTATTATTCTATCAGAGACACACCTCACTGAGAATATTGAAGAAAATGAAATAATAATAAATGGGTATAAAAATATACAGTTTTTCTCTGATTCAACACTGCAATATATGTTAAAATCGAAAAACTGACTGAAACAGCAAGTAATATTTTAATAGCTGGAGATTTTAACATCGATCGGTGCAAAGATCAACTGTACAAAGGGGAAACGGATATTAAATGACAATTGTCTATCATAAAAAATTTAGGTAACACATACATCAAAAACTATTGTTGATTATGTAATAACAAAAATGCAAAACATTACGGTATACGCAGATAGTAATCATAAAATATCGGACCATCAAAACATTGAAATTGTTATAAAAACGGAAAGTGTAATAAAGACATATGGAAATACCATTGAAGTATGCAAATAGAGAAAAAATCTTTTCTCACAGGAACTTAGTGATTTGGATACAAAATATGATGTAGAAAGAAACCTAAACGAACATGCTATTAAAATAAATATAATCATGAAGAATACGGCAGCTAAATTTATCACCAAAAGAAGTAGTAGAAATGGAAAAAATATGTAACAACGAACTTAGAACTCTAAAAAAAAAATTTAAAAAATATAAAAAAGCCAGAATACTTAACAACAATGAAAAAAACACTTAACTTAACAAAAACAGCAAAAAACTTACATATATATAAGCAACAATATTGCCCAATCCAATGGACAGAAAGAGATGTGGATGAAAATAAAAACATTAGTATTGAAACAACTTAACAGCAACATAAAAATGTAGTATTCGAAAATGAAGAATATCATGATAAAAAACAATAATAGCTAATAAATTAAACAAATATTTTATAGAAAGTGTAATCGAAATTAGTAAATCAATTGAAAATACTATATATAGAAATTACTTAGTTCAACACGATAGCGTGTTCAAATTTCACCGAATATCGTTACAAGATTTAAGAACAATATGCAGATCATTAAAAAATAAAGATGATTTCGATAAAGTAAGCCCTATAATGATACTAAACAACTGGAATGATTAAAGTAACACAATTCTGCAATTAATAAATAAATCACTTTTAACTGGTGAATTTCCTAGTTCATGGAAAGATTCAAAGATCACCTCGCTTGAAAAAATTACAAATACCAACAAATGTGATGAATTTAGACCAATAGATACTTTAGGGACAATTGAAAAAATAGGTATTAGAGGCAATGGTTAAAAAACAACTAATGGAATGTATTTAACAGAATAATATTTTATCAATTTACCAATCCGGTATTCATATGAGAATGCAGTAAACGATTTAATAAATGAATGGAAAAATTATGCAAAGCGGACAAAAATAAACAAAGTGCACGACTGCGTCATACGAAACTTTCTCGGTATTTGAGATGCGTTTCTGAATCGCAAAATTAATCGAAAATGAATGGTGACAATTTTATTTAAATCAATTTTTAGGTTTTGAAAATTTGATGTAATTTTTCGCATTCGACACTTTTAACATAATTGTTAACAATACAACAACTTATCAAAATCGTTACAGTCGTTTTTGAGAAAACGAATTTAATTAAAATTTTAGAAAATCGTTATGTAAAAAAAAAATATTTCGAAACCGAAGTATGCAAATTTATTCATCTTTATAGTATAAAAAAAACAGTAAATTTTTTTAGAGTTCCATTTATTAGTTTTCGATATATTGGCAGTTTTATAAATAACCGTTAATCGATTTTCTTTGCAAAAACTAAGTGTGCAGTATTTTTGGTCCCATCCCAAGTATCCATAGTAAAAAAAAAACAATATCCTTGCAACCATTTTCGAAAAAATGAGTTATAAGTGATTTACACAAACAAAATTGTATGGCATGTACCGTTATTTCAAATTCCGCCATACGGCGCCCGGACAGACAGACCGACGGACGTCATTGGCGGACCCACTTTTTGCGACTTCTCTATAGTCGTAATATTATCCCTCATACTTAGATTGAGTCCGAAATATCCGCACGATCGCAATAACTTTCTCTTTAGTATACTAATGTATACGAGAAAGTTAAAGTATAGGGAAAAACATAAGGAAAGGCTACAGTCCGCTTGGGGCGAACAGTATGATACCCTATCCTATCCTTATCCCTATGTACCCCAAAGAAAAAATGCATAAGGAAAATGAAAGATAGCATTTTATTTCATTCTATGAAATTTATAGAAAAAAAAAATATTTTATTTTGAAAAAACGCCCCCAAAAAGTGGGCGTGGCCAAAAACTTTGTATGGGCGATATATTGGAAAAAATATTTGCTAAATATATTGTTAAACATTTTTTTTCGATTTCTATGAAAATTTTCAAAGAAAACAGCATTTTAGTGAAAAACGCCCACAAAAAGTAGGCGTGGCAAAAAACTTTATATGACAAATTTATAAAGGTAGGCAGTACCTACATATCTTGTGAAGGTTTTACAACTTTATCTCTCTAACTTAAGCCTTAAAACGGTTTTTTCTAAATTGTGGGCGTGGCAGTGGGCGGATTTAAAAACTTTTAACACTTTACCATTTCGGGACCCTAGGGAGTATATGCTCCAAATTTCAGCCTCCTAGCATGACTTTAAAGGCCTCAAAAGTTGATACGGACGGACGGACATTGCTAAATATTCTTAGGATTTGGTCCTGATCATAAATATATATACTTTTATGGGTCTACGACGAATATTAAGGGGTGTTACAAACTATGTGTCAAAATTAATATACCCTTAGGATAGGGTATAAAGATTGGATTTTTTAAACGAATTCGAAAAAAAAAGTAACTACTATATATAATGTATAAAATACTATAATAAAACCACATTTTGAATACTGTTCTACAATTTTATTTTCATGTTGCAATTAATGTCAAATCAAAAGATTGCAAAAACTTCAAAATAAGGGTATAAGAAGCATCTTGAAATGCAATCGATTTACAACTTTAAGGTAAATGTTGGATACACTGAGATGGTTGGATGTCAAGCAGAGACAACTGAATGAACTGTTCACCATTTTCAAAATAAAGTATGGCGAAGCACCAGCATATTTAACACGGGAAGTAAAACTCGTAGGTGAAGCTCAATCTTACAACCTACGAAATGCGAAAGATTTCAGACTGAATTTGCAAATGTCAAAAGATGGACAGAAGACAATACTATACAAGGGGATCGGGCTATTTTTACATGTCACCAACATATATAAAAACCGAAGAGAATTTTAGAATTTTTAAAACTAAATCGATCAAACATGTAAAAAAAATATTTTAAAAATTACTTTAAAAATTAACTTATTTAAAAAAAATGTAATTATAAATGAAATTATAAAGTATTTAAAATACTAATAAATATATATACTATTTACTACTACTGCTACGACTACTTGTTTGTATGGTATTGGCATTCGGATTCGTTGGAATAACATCGGTCCTTCACTGTTCCCCACCAAAAAGAATCCAAAGGGATCAAATCGCAGCCCAGAGGCCAATTGACATCGCCAAGACGGCTGATAACACGATTTAGGAAAAAAATGGATTGAGAGATGGGCTATGTAGCATGTCGCGGCATCCTGTATGAACCAGAGGTTTTTCAAATCAATGTCTTCAATTTCAGTAAAAACAAAAATTCAGTTAACATGGCTTTGTAACGCCCACCGTTACAACTTTCTGAATTTCCGTTGGTTAGATAATCGACCGCCTCAGCCAGAATTTTTTTTCTCGGCTGTGAACGAAGCTAATATATTGAAATAAGAGGTCGCTGGTTCAAACGCCGACAACTTGACACTTCCTATTTCCCTAAAATTTATCTGAATAACACTAGTCATTAAGTTTGTTGAATCTGCAAAGAATCTGAGACTAACGTTTAACAAAACCCTTAATTGGGACGACCACATTAGACTTACGTTAGGTAAAGTCAATGGAGGTCTACGTATGCTTTGGGCCTGTTATGTTTGGTGTTTATCAAGTAGTTATTAATGAAACGCACGCCTAGACGATTGAAATATTACTCCGTTTTATTACTAGAATTGATTGGTGTTTATATAAAGTGATTACGTAGGTACATAATACTTAAATTGAGTACCTATGAAGATATGTAAATAGAAAAGCTTTTACACTAATATCATACGATTTTCCTTTCTTTATTTTGTTTAGTTCAAACAAATCCAAAATAAATGAACTTAAGTACAAAAACCGTAACGAAAAATAAAACTAAAACATGTCATTTCTCTTCTAATTCACCTGGCTTGCCAGGTCTCCTTGAAGTCATTTATATTTTAGTAGAAGTACCTTCCAGAAGCACCGATCACTGCGTTTCGCTTTTCTGTAAGAAGTTGCAATCATTTTATTACTTTTACACCACACTTACACTTGCCAACCTTTAATTGCTATGTCATTGATTTTATTAATGTTACTCAGATCGGAAAAAATTTGCTTTATGGACCGCGAATTATCTAGCGAATAAATTTCATTCTTTTCATCCACCTCGTTAATATTACTCCATAGTGAAGCACGGGAGAGCGCGTCGGCAAAAACCATTTCACTACCTTTTAAATATTTAACCTGTATATCGTAGCTTTGACGGCTGAGTCTCATTAGCTGCAGGCGTCGTGGGCTTTCTAAAACATATCTCTTGAATATGGTCTGGAGAGGCTGGTGATCAGACTGGACAACAATGTCCGATTTTCCGCATATAAAGGGTGATCCATTTCGAGGTTCCCTACTTTTTTAAAGAAAAAAACACAGAAAATTCAAATTTAATGGAGAATTTTTATTATCATTTGAAAGAACATTCTTTGACATTTATTTTTTGAAGATTATGTCTATCAAATGTTGGCCGTTGCTACGTCGCAGATGGTCCATCCATTGAGTCCAATTTTCGATCACTCGTTCGAGCATTTCGACTGGTAACTGGCGAATGACACGCGTGATGTTTTCCTCCAAGCCCTGAATCGAAGCGGGTTTGTCGGCATAAGCTTTTGACTTTACATATCCCCACAGGAAAAAGTCTAACGGTGTGATATCATACGATCTTGGTGGCCAATCGGCCGGCCCAAAACGTGAAATGTGCTCACCGAAATGTTCTCTCAGTAAGTCCATTGATTGATGCGATGTGTGGGAAGTGGCGCCGTCTTGCTGAAACCATATGTCGCCGAGATCACGAGCTTCAATTTCGGGCATCAAATAGTCGGTTATCATGGCACGATAACGGTCGCCATTGACGGTTACGTTCGCACCGGCATAATTTTTAAAGTAATATGGACCGATGATTCCACCGGCCCACAAACCACACCAAACCGTTGTTTTTTCTGGATGAAGTGGCAGTTCTTCAATCTCTTCAGGTTGCTCTTCGTTCCAAATGCGGCAATTTTGTTTGTTTACATACCCATTGAGCCAGAAATGGGCCTCATCGCTTAACAAAATTGCCTCGAAAACATCGGATCTTCTTGGAACTTTTCAAGAGCCCATAGAGCGAAGCGATGTCGCTTGGGAAGGTCGAGCGGCTTCAGTTGTTGCACAAGCTGTATTTTGTACGCTTTCAATTTAAGATCTTGACGTAAAATGCGCCAAGTCGTTCCATACGTCAGTCCGAGTTGCTGCGAACGGCGCCGAATCGACTCTCTACGGTCTTCGTGTACACTCTCGGCTACGGCTGCTATATTTTCTTCACAGCGTGCTGGACGTGGTCTATTCGGTCGAATATTATCCAATAATGAATGCTGGGTCTCAAAATGGGTGATGGTGTTGCGAATAGTACGCTCAGTAGGCCGATTATGTTGACCATAAGTTGAGCGAAGGGCACGAAACACATTCCTCACAGAACGTGAATTTTCGTAATAAAGTTGAACAATTTGAAAACGTTGTTCACGCGTACGTCTTTCCATTATGAAATGCCAAACAATACTAAACAAAAATAACATGACAGCATGACACGACTCACACGTAATCTGTCAAAAAAGGCTTTTCAATTTGTGCGTATTGTTGTTCTGTTTTTGTTAAAACTCCTGACGAATATGCAATTGGGCGTCCGTATTGAAGCAGTACGGCTCCAAGTCCTTTTGAGCTTGCATCACATTGGGCTTAGTAGCATCAAAATATTTCAAAATTGACTCATTTTCTGATTGCTTCGCTGTGTTAAAAATAAATCTTTAATAGCGCTTGTTGACTAACGGCTTAAAATAATTTTGAAGAGAATCGAGAATGCCTTTAGTAGATTTTTCATCTCTTTCTGAAATATCAAGATTTCCTAGAATGCTAAAACACTCGTCGCATACTTTAAGAATAGCAGCATGCCTTTATTCCGATTTTGTTAATAAATCAGCTGCCACTTGATATTTTTCCCATTGTTGTCTAAAGAAGTTTCAATTCGACACAACATCGCCTTTTGTAACCATACTATTCGGTTTCGGTATATTCATAATGAGTTCTATTCTATTCTGCGCGACTTCTTCTCATCCGAACTTTCTGAAATTTAAATTTCCGTATTAAATTTTTAATTCCGTAGACATCTGAAACCCTATTATGTTTGGTGCTTACCAAGTAATTATTAATAAAACGTACGCCTAGATGATTGAAATATTACTCCGTTTCATTACACGGTATTTGTATTTATATAAAGTGATTATGTAGGTACATAATACTTAAATTGAGTACCTATGTAGATATGTAAATAGAAGAGCTTTTACACAATATCATAACAACACCATATTACGCCTAATGTTCCGTTCAATAGCATTGCGCGTTATGTTTTTGGCCTAAGAAGATATGACCGTATCTCTATGTATGGTATCACACTAGACAACTTATTTAAGTTCAGAACATTAAACATGCTTCATAACATTCCTGAATCCCGTCAACCCGAATATTTGTTTAATAAAACTAAATTCCCGCGCTCAATTAGATCTTGTGACCCCACACCAATTCGATACACATATTTAGTATCTGAACGCCAGTTGCTTGTACATGCCATTTGATTATAGAACTCTCTCTCTCGGTCCATTAAAATGCATAATGCTGCAAAGCTCGGTTTCGGAGGATGTTCAAACTACTTTTAGAGACCCAGTGATGATGTTGATGATACTTTCATTTTAGCCTTTTTGAATTTTTATCTCTTTTGAATTTTATTCTATTTTAAATCGTAAAATATTTTTAATTAAACTATTACGCCTAATGTTCCGTTCAATAGCATTGCGCGTTATGTTTTTGGCCTAAGAAGATATGACCGTATCTCTATGTATGGTATCACACTAGACAACTTATTTAAGTTCAGAACATTAAACATGCTTCATAACATTCCTGAATCCCGTCAACCCGAATATTTGTTTAATAAAACTAAATTCCCGCGCTCAATTAGATCTTGTGACCCCACACCAATTCGATACACATATTTAGTATCTGAACGCCAGTTGCTTGTACATGCCATTTGATTATAGAACTCTCTCTCTCGGTCCATTAAAATGCATAATGCTGCAAAGCTCGGTTTCGGAGGATGTTCAAACTACTTTTAGAGACCCAGTGATGATGTTGATGATACTTTCATTTTAGCCTTTTTGAATTTTTATCTCTTTTGAATTTTATTCTATTTTAAATCGTAAAATATTTTTAATTAAACTATCTTTTCTTTTGTTTACATAATAATTATAATCTAATTTTAATCTTACAGTAATTAGCCTTCCCTTGTGGGTGCCTGCTCTTCTTTTTTTTTAATGACCACTTTGTAGCATTATTATTATTATATTATTATATATTTTGCACAAACTTGCGTACAGCAGGCGCGGTGGGTGCTTTATTTCGGCCAAAACTGATTCTCAGAAAATTCACTATTTGGTCTACTCACTTTGAAAATATGAGATATTTACATATTGTATCTGCATATACATTTTGCTAAAAAAGGAGTGTAGTCAGAAAATATAGGGGGGCAACACCGAGCCGTATTTTTAGGTGGGACTTTTTGTTCCCTGCAGTATTGTACGAAGAAAAAGTACAAGAAAACAGTTAAACTATTTATAACTTAATTTCTAATTAGGAAAAGGAAACAAAAACTTCAAAAAACATCAGTCGATAAAAAAATTGTACTTCAAATGATATTGTGTGCTCCTGGCACTCCATGCAAATTACCTTTGTACGAATTTCAACTTAGTTTGCTGCACAAGACACACATTTCCTACGGTTTCTCAACATTTTATAAGGCCGCGTTTGCCTTTGCAAGAAATGTCTGAACGTCTATACCACTGCGACTTGCAAGTGGAAACTGCACAGCAAGTTCGATCGCGACAGTTCTTGCATAACTTCTTGCGAGTATTTGCAAGTGTAAATAATTACAGGTTTAATTAAGTGGTTCTCGAGCGGTGGGAATGAACAAAATCTTTTTATTTGAATTAATCCACTTTTTTATAAATATATATACAAGGTGTTTTTTAGAGGAATAGAACTTCGAATTGAAATAAAACACAAGAAAATATTTTAATGCTTTATTGGAAGGATAGTTTTATGCCACTAATGTTTAAATATGATTTCGGGCATGTGGCCGCCGCGGCTGGTTCGAATAAAGACAAGTCTAGAGGTCCAAATTTCCACCACTTTTTCAAGTATTTGGGGCTGTATGTTGACAATAACGCAATGAATGTTGGGTTCCAAGTCCCCTAACGTTTGTGGTTTGCTGGCGTAGGCGAGCGACTTCACATATCCCCAAAGAATATGACAAAAAACATGATCTTGGTGGGCAATTGACAGGTCCATTCCGCGAAATTATGCGCTCATCGAATGTTTCCTTCAATAAATCGATTGTGACGTGCGCTGTGTGGCATGTAGCACCGTCTTGTTGGAACCACATTCATCCGCATTCATGCCATCCAATACGGGAACAAAATAGTCGGTTATCATGGCTCTATACCGGTATCCAATAACGGTAGCTGACTCTCCAGCATCATTTCGTAAGAAGTATGGCGCAATGACTGCACCAGCCCATAGAGCACACTAAACAGTCAGTTTTTGTGCATGTAATGGCGTTTCAATGGTCTCATGTGGATTCTCTTCACTCCAAATGCGGCAATTTTGCTTGTTGACGTAGCCATTCAATGAGCCTCATCACTGAACAAAATTTTGCGATGAAAATCAGCATCGATATCAATCTCATTTTCGGCCCACACCCCAAAATCACGACGTATTGCATGGTCTAGAGGCTTTAATTCTTACACAAGCTGGTTCTTGTAAGGTCGTAAGAAGAGATCTTCGCGCAAATCGTCCATAAAGTTGATGGACAAAGCTCCAATTGCTATGCACGGTGGCGAATCGATTCATTCGGGTCCTCTTCAACACTTTGCTCTACAGCGGCAATTGTTTCTTCGGTGTGCACTATTCGACGTCTCTGTCGACCACATAAAGTAAACATAGTGCTAAAACGATCCATGGTTAACCGAATTAATTGCTCTGATGGACGATTATGTCGACCATAAAATGAACGCAGCTTGCGGTAAACTTGGATAACTGAACCAGTATTTTCGAAATAAATTTGCACGATTTGCAAGCGTTGTTAATTTGTCAACCTGTTCATGATGAAATGGCAAACCAAACTGAACATAATAAGAGTTGCCAGAATTGACCACAAAATGTCAGTCTTATCTCTATTCGAAAAACCAACCTCTAAACAAGAACACCCTATATATATATATATGCACTATGTGCAGAAGAACTAATTAAAACTAACTGAACTGAACTGAGTCTGACTTAAAACCGAATTATTATTTTAATCTGAATCATACTGTGAGTGTCTTTTATTGTACTCATTTTTGATGACCTGCACTAAGCCACTAACCTGTGGGATAGGAAATGCAGGTATCGGGTGTTTAAAATTATGTCTGCGCGTGGAGTGCAAAAATGTTTAGGTCTGCGAATAAATGTCTGCGCGTGTACATAACTGCACATGTGGGTTGCGCGTGTTCATAACGGGACATGTGGGATTGGTTTTGGGAAAGAGGGGGTGGAAGGGGATAGCTCCGTTAAGAAGTATTATTACTAATAGAAAATGGTGGATAATGAGGGGCTTGAAGAGTAGTGGGTGTGTAGAAAGGAAGTCTCCGACGTCTCCCCCCTTAAGATTCTGCTCCGAAGAATTCGAATTCTTAATTTCGACTTTAATATCGGCCCTATTTTTCTTATTTTTTCTCAAAAGGTAACCGATCAATGATGTAATCAATATAATGATTAATAGAATAGACGTCCCAATGGCTGTATGTTCATGTAATGCATTTCTGACTTTAATTTCTTCAATGTTTACTGTTTTCGGCATGTTTTATATGCAAATCTTCCACAGAATAATTCATTAAAGTTTTTTTATAGTTGTATTACTGAAATTTGGTATTACAATGTTTTCGATTTTGACAATATTTTCGTAAAAAACATAATTTATTCGTATAAGACAAATTTCAAATTTTATTAAGTTATTATTTCTTACATTTATAGTACACTGATTAAGATTATAATTAATTCTGGTGATAGGTACATTCTTAGTTATAATAACATTGTTAGTTAATTGTTTAATTTCTTCATTCTTATTTTCCTTAAAGTTACAATCTGACTGTTCCTCTAATAGATGTGAAACACAATGATCTTTAATAGGTTTTAAGCTTCTCTTAAGAACTACACTTTCTTGATTTTCGTAAATATTTTTATTATTAATAATTAAAATTCGATAATTCGTGTCTATCTCAAGACCTTTATATCCTATCCTAAGGGTATATTAATTTTGACACATAGTTTTTAACACCCCTTAATATTCGTCGTAGACCCATAAAAGTATATATATTTATGATCAGGACCAAATCCTAAGACTATTTAGCAATGTCCGTCTGTCCGTCCGTCCGTCCGTATCAACTTTTGAGGCCTTTAAAGTTATGCTAGGAAGCTGAAATTTGGAGCATATACTCCCTAGGGTCCCGAAATGGTAAAGTGTTAAAAGTTGTTAAATCCGCCCACTGCCACGCTCACAATTTAGAAAAAACCGTTTTAAGACTTAAGTTAGAGAGATAAAGTTTTAAAACCTTCACAAGATATGTAGGTACTGCCTACCTTTATAAATTTGTCATATAAAGTTTTTTGCCACGCCTACTTTTTGTGGGCGCTTTTCACTAAAATGCTGTTTTCTTTGAAAATTTTCATAGAAATCGAAAAAAAATTTTTAACAATATATTTAGCTAATACTTTTTCCAATATATCGCCCATACAAAGTTTTTGGCCACGCCCACTTTTTGGGGGCGTTTTTTCAATAAAATATTTTTTTTTCTATAAATTTTATTGAATGAAATAAAATGCTATCTATCATTTTCTTTATGAATTTTTTCTTTGGGGTACATAGGGATAAGGATAGGGTATCATACTGTTCGCCCCAAGCGGACTGTAGCCTTTCCTTATGTTTTTATATTTGTCATAACTTCGATTTTATTGTCTCTTCTCATAGCATTTCCGTTATCCATAGTCTGAATTTCGATTGATTGGCTTTTACTTATAGTAAATAAGCTGATGAGAATCAAACTTGTCAGTCCTACGGTTGTCGACCGTTTTTTTCGTTTGTGAATTCTAAAAAAAATGTTATGTATTCTCCTATTTATATTTTCCCTTGGTCTGTGATAAAATTTGCTGCCTTTTTCATTCCTGACATAATCTATATCAATAATTTCTGGGTTTGGTTTCTTATGAGTTGATTTAAGTTTAGTGTTATCCCTATTTTTTAAATATATGGGTTTTTCGTTTGTAAAGTCTATATCATTTTTGCTTATACCCTATCCTAAGGATATATTAATTTTGACACATAGCTTGTAACACCCCTTAATATTCATCGTAGACCCCTAAAAGTATAAATATTTATGATCATAACCAAAACCTAGGACTATTTAGCAATGTCCGTCCGTCCGTATCAACTTTTGAGGCCTTTAAATGTATGCTAGAAAGCTGCAATTTGGAACATATACTCCCTAGGGTTCCAAAATCGTAAAGTGTTAAAAGTTTTCATATACGCCTACCGCCACGCCCACAATTTAAAAAACTGTATCAAAGCTGTAGTTAAAGAGATAAAGGGTTAGAATCTTCACAAGATATGTAGGCAATGGCCTCATGTATAAGTTTGTAATATAAAGTTTTTTGCCACGCTTACCTTTTGTGGGCGTTTTTCACAAAAATGATATTTTCTTCGAAAATTTTCATGGAAAGCGAAACATTTGTTTTTAACAAGAGCCAATGTTTTTTCCAAAATATCGACCATACAACGTTTTTGGTCACGCCCACTTTTTTTTCAAAAAATATATATTTTTTTTAATATAATAGAATGAAATAAAAACGCTATCCATCATCTTCGTAATGATTTTTTCTTTGGGGCATATAGGGATATGGATAGGGTACCATACTGTTCGCCCCAAGCGGACTGTAGCCTACCGCTATATTTTTATACCCTATCCTAAGGGTATATTAATTTTGACACATAGTTTGTAACACCCCTTAATATTCGTCGTTGACCCATAAAAATATATATATTTATGATCAGGACCAAATCCTAAGACTATTTAGCAATGCCCGTCCGTCCGTCCGTCCGTATCAACTTTTGAGGCCTCTAAATTTATGCTATGAAGCTGAGCATATACTCATTAGGGTCGCGAAATGGTAAAGTGTTAAAAGTTTTTAAATCCGTCCACTGCCACGCCCACAATTTAGAAAAAAACATTTTTAGGCTAAAGTTAGAGAGATATAGTATTGGAACCTTTACAAGATATGTAGGCACTGCCCTCCTTTAGAAGTCTGTCATATAAGATTTTTTGTCACGCCTACTTTTGTGGACGTATTTCGTACTTTTCATAGAAACTGGAAAAAAATGTTTAACAAGATATTTAGAAAATATTTTTTTCAATATATCGCCCATACAAAGTTTTTGGCCACACCCACTTTTTGGGGGCGTTTTTAAAAAAAAAAATTTTTTTATAAATTTCATAGAATGAAATGATATCCATGACCTTCTTAATGCTTTTTTTTTTGGGCATATAGGGATATGGGTAGGGTATCGTACTGTTCGCCCCAAGCGGACTGTAGCCTTTCCTTATGTTTTGTTTGGTTTTCGTATTTCTCCTTTTTATTGTTTACTAGCTCTATAATCATGGGATAGTCTTCACTGGTTATATTTCCGCTCAGGAAGTCTATTGGTCTTCTGTTAGTTGCCTTAAAGAGTTTATCACGAAGGGTGTATTTATTAGTTTTGTCAGCTCTGAATGTACGGATATGCTCCTTAAGAGTGGAGTGGAATCTTTCGATGTCCGAATTCCATGTATGGTGATAAGGCGTGGTAATATAAAGATCAACGTTATTTTCTTTGAGGAATTCTTTGTTATTATTTTTTCTGAGGTACCAAGTGATGCAAATCTGCATTTAAGAGTTTTCAGTAACGCTATCCAGGTTCTGTGTTTGATTTCTGACATGGTAACGTGTTTCGTGAATTTACCTATCATTGTTACGTATTTGCGGTTGATATTTGCGTACCAAATATCGATATGTAATATTTGATTAGGTTTGATTGGAGTTTCGGTAATTTTTAGTGGAATTTTATATGGTTTTCATTCATATTTGGATTTGTTGCATACATCGCTTCTTTTTCTGGGCCAGTGAAGTCTCCCAGGAATTTACTACACTTAACGACTCTTAAGTCTTGTTGAAATATTTTATAAAAAAGTCTTGAAATTTTGCAAATAAATGATCTCGAAGAAAACTCCTACTAGGGAGGAAATACATTTCTTTATGATGTCGAGAATGAGATTTTCGCTAAAAACTTTTATTTCTATATTATTCTATATCTATTCCCTTCTTTCCAAAAGCATAGTGTGTTTTGTGATTGCTAGCATTAGGCGTGTTGTTCAATATTATTTGGGTTTTGTACAAATTAACAGGTGATCCAACAATAGGAATACAATCGCTACTTTCTTCATCAGCGCTGTGAAAAATGGCTGAAATTGATTGTTCATCTAGGTTATCTTCCATGGTTCCTCTACATTTGCATTGTAAAAAACCTCCATTGTTTGGTTGTTGGTGGTAGCTTGTAATCTCTTATTGCCGTGATTTTATTAGGATTGGGTTTGATCCCGCTAGTTGTTACTATATGTCCTAGAAATTCGGTTTCTTTATTTAGAAACTCACCTTTATCAAGCTGGACTTTTATGTTAATTTTCCTCAATCTTTCTATTTTCTTTAATGAAATTATGTGTTCAGAAAGGGATGTTGAGAAGATTATAATGCCATTAGGTGACCAAGACATATCTTCCCAATAAAATTGGAGAATTCATCAGCCTCTGAAAGGTAGCCGGAGCATTCTTTAAACCAAATGGCATACGATCGAACTCGTAGTATCCATTGTTGGTCGTTTTCTTTACATTTTCCTCTGCTATTTCCATCTGGTGAAATCCCTTAGCCAGATTTAACGTGGTGAAGTACTGCGCTTTACTTATTTTTTCGAAGCTGCCATCGATGTTGGGGATGTAGAACTCATCATCAACCGAAACTTCGTTTAGCTTCCGATAATTGATGACAATTCTCCATTTCTGCTTTCCAGAAGCATCCTTCTTTTTTGGGACGATCCAGATAGGCGCAGAATATGGCAAGCTATTGGGCCTGATAACGCCCTGCTCTAGCAACTCATTTATTTGGCGAGATACCTCGTGTCTATGTACCTCTGGGTACCTTTAATTTTTCGTATAGATAGGAATCTCGTTTGCAGTCCTTATTGTGTGGTTAATTGCATTTGTAAACGTTAGATCGCTACCTTCTTGATAAAAAATTGACGAGTATTGAGAAACAAGGTTGGTTATTTCCCTTTTCTCTTCGACGTTGAGGTGATCGGTTCTTATCTGTTCAATAACCGGATCCCTGATCGTTTCTGTGTAGTATGTTTCCAAAGTTGGTTTATGTTTTCCATAATTTTCTATTGTGTTTTCTTCTTCTTTGTTAAAATAAATTGGAATTTCTTTTTCGTTAATAAGTAGAAGCCTTCTGTTATAGTCGAGGATTGCTTTTAATGGTAATAAAATGTTGTTTCCAATTAATCCGTTAAATGTGTTGTGAAGTTTGTACTCGAGAAATTCTGCGGTCATATTTAACGCACCGAATTTCTCAAATAGTGGGATTCTTACTTTCTTATTTACATATTTCGGTGTACTAGTTGTTAAAACCTTAATGGGTTTGTGGAGATTAATTTGCCATTTGGGATGGCACACTCCTGGGTTAAAAATACTGGTTTCTGAACCTGAGTCAACTAGTATCCCAAATGTATATTTGTTGTCTTTTGTTCTTATAACTATATAGGGTAGTTAACCTGAGGGCTTTTTTCCCAAAAAAAACGGAATTTCTTCCTGCCTTTACCTGCCTTTGGTAAGAACCGGACTCTGTGTCCATTGGTTCGACTGTGTTGTTATTGTTATTGAATCTTTAATTCATACTACGATTTGATTGATTATTATGACTATTGTTGTTAAATTTGCGATCCACACTTTGATAAGTTGTGTTAGTTGTCTTCTTAATCGAATGTTTTTAACAGGTTTTCACTGAATTTGTTACTGCTATGTATGTTTTTAAGCTAACGTTTTTAGCTTATCACTATAGTGCACAAATTCTTCACGAATTTATCGCGAACTTTTCGTGTTTACCGACGGCGGCAATTATGTGGTGCCCGAGCGGTGAGAATAAAAAAAATATTTTTATTTGAATTAATCCACTTTATTAAAAATATTGGTTTTGGTTTTTGGAAAGAGGGGGTGGAAGGGGACCGCTCTGTTAAGAAGTATTATAACTAATAGAAAATGGTGGATAATGAGGGGCTTAGAGAGTAGTGGGTGTGGCGAAAGGAAGTGAAGTCTCCGACGTAACAGTTTAAACAGGTTTGCATTAACTCCTGTCAGTTGTTTCAGCTTATCGAAATATTTAGTTTCGAACACAGATGAGTAATTATACAGATAGTCGACTGAGAGGATTTTTGGCTCTCCCGCCTATGGTTTTTTATTTTATTTCAAAAAGGCACAGTACTGTGTTCGTATATGTTTTTACATGCAAATCAAATTGAGCCAGCTCACGCACATAATAGCAGTTCTGCGCCTAAGAATCCATTTTGGAAAAGATCTCATGTTGACATATTCAAAGTCAAAACTGGGCTGTTCCAATAACATCGTAATAACATGCGATGATTTATAATCAATTTGCAACAGAATAAAATGTTGGTGAATGTTATTAATTATTATGTAAACTAAAATAATAGTTTTACCAAACAAGCATATTTTTTAGGTAACCATTTTTAAGCAGTTTCGAAAACATTTTGGCAGTTGCGCAAGTTAAACATAAAATAAGGGTTATCACAATTTGTTTGCCAGTAGTTAAACTAATTTAGCAGTTTTAAATTATTAGTAATAATAAAATAATTTTGTTGGTTGACTTATCGAATGTCGAGTAAAATAATTAAAATCAAATAATTTTTAAACGGAAGGCTTACTAAAATTGTAGGTAAAATAAATAAAAGCTCAATTAATGTAATTAATGAGCAACGCGTGATTAGTTAACTGACCATTTCAATAATTTAACATAGTATTTCATACATTCACTGCTATTTTATTCACCGCTATTCACTATTCCAATTCAAAGATAATAACGTTATTTAATTTGTTAAACATGATGAAATAAATTTAATAACGTTGTTAACTTGGAATTGAAATAGTCAAGTCTACAGTTTGTGTTTAAAAATGCATTTAAAGTTATTTTGTCGCAGTTTGTCAATTCGCTCGGTCGCTCTCATATGAACGTTCCGAATATGTAGGTATGTAAATATATTAAACTTTCATATGTTCAATAAAAACATAATAAACAACCAAAGAATTTAATATACAGGAAAAACTAATCCAAAACTATTAACTATAAATATTTTGCACCCAAACATTACTAATTTAGTAATATTCATGCAATTATAAAATAATATATACATTTTATCTCACTCTAATAACCAAAATGGAAAAAATATTACAACCTAAGTATGTTTATTTTAAGGCAGATAAAAAATTGAGAACTATTTCTTATAAACACAAAAAATATTCGCATTTAATTGCAACAACTTTATTATTTATTCTGTACCTGACTAATTTTTTATAAACATTTCAATTAAAATATCTATTAAACTTGAACGTTACGTTAACTCAATACTTCGCAGCACTTCCCCAACACATCCGCTATAATCAGCTGTTTTTTGTTGCCATTTGGAATTCTTGCAAAACTGCCCGCGCTTATGACATATTTTTGAAACATCAACCCCTCCATACTTTATTTGGCTGGCTCACACGTATTCACAGATAGAACATTTGAGAGAGGATTTTTTCTCCATTTTTAATAATTTTTTGCGGGTTCAAAAGGACAGAGGTATGCTGAGTCGACTATCTGTATAATTACTCATCTGTGGTTTCGAATATATCGCGCTAGCGGCTGGTTGACGTCTTTGTTTATACCCTGTCCTAAGGGTATATTAATTTTGTCACACAGTTTGTTACTCCCCTTAATATTCGTCCTAGACCACTATATATTTATGATCAGATCAAAATCTAAGACTATTTGGCTATGTGAGGCCTTTACATTTATGCTAGGAAGCTGAAATTTGGAACATAGCAGAGAGAATAGTCAACTAACAATGGAATGACAACCCTTAGTTTTTGCTTTTAATATTTAGAAGAACCGGAAATTTGGTTCTACTGATTAATAATTAGACAAACATACATATTTTGTATTTTATCCGTTAGCTTTAATTTGTTAGTGTTGGTTTGGCTTGCACTCGGCTGCATTAGTCATGGTTCCCCCTTGAATGCAGCGTAGTCAATATGGTCATTGAAAGTAAGACGAGAGTCAGAATGCACTCTGTTTAGTACGCTAGACTTTACAAAATATTTAAAATGGATTGGCGCTCCCGATCTGGTTAATGTAAAGCATTTACATTTAGCTATATTTAGGGATGGATTGTTGTAAAGTAACGTCTTCTTGCAATAGCTTACAGTCAAATTCTGATTTAACAAGGCGAAAAAGTTTAAGATAATCGGCATATATGAGACATTCAGAAGATTTTAGTACACATGGCAGATCATTAATAAATAATACGAATAACATGGGGCCGAGGTGACTGCCTTGAGGGACACCTGACGTTAAACTTAGGGACACAGACAAACAATTATCAATTTTTACTAATTTCAAACGACTACTGAGATAAGATTCTATCGATGAAAGTATATTGGAGTCAAGGCCAAGTGTAGATAGTTTTTGAATGAGTGTCCTATGACAAACTTTATCAAAATCTTTTGCGAAATCAGTATCAGTTTGATTGCCAGATCCGAAATTATTACTAACAAAATTGCAAAATATTGCTAAGTTAGTGGCAGTACACCTTCCGGATATGAGACCACGCTGGTGTTCTGATACCACATTATGGATTGCAAATGTGATCTTATTATAACAATATTTTCGAACAGTTTGGGGATGGAACAGGCCTGTAATTGCAGATGTTCTGCTTAGGGCCAGACTTGTAAATAGGTACTATATGTGATAGTCTCCAAGCGTCCAAAAATATTCCGGATGCAATGGACTTACTAAAGATAACACAAAGAGGAGTTGAAAGCTCTTTTGTCTACCATTGTAAGGATATTTAAAACATCAATGTGATCAATATTAGTAGGAGACTATACAGAACTGAAAAAAGAAACAAAAAATTACATAGAGTATTTTTATCATCAGAAGACGAATCAGACTGGTACATAAGGCTAGGCAGATCATTTGTGTTCCTCTTGGAGTTAATGAATTTCCAACAGTACTTACTATCGCATTTTAGGTTGGTTTCTGCAGACAGTATATATAAACAATACAAAAATGTGTGTAAAATATTGTATTCCTGCTCGCAGTGAAGATAGAGTGACTTGAGCTCAAGATTAGATTTATTTAATCTAGAACGTTTATATGCCCTTTTCTTTTTATTTTTCAGATTAGTTAATCTTATATTAAACCATGTTGGGATTGAGTTGACTTTAATTACAAATTACTGTCTTAATTGCTTATAGAAACGATTCATATGATACCTTTAAATCGTTAGATGAAAAAACTGTATCCCAAGAAATGTTATGTAAAGAAATATTCATATCATCAAAGTTAGCCTTATTATAGTCATTATAGGAAATAATACCAGATGTTTACCTTTGGTAATGTAAGGATGTAAGTACAAACATGACAGCAGTATGGTGTAAAGAATAATTTAAGATAGGAGAGACAGGCAAACCAATTTTAACAACAAACACCTCATCAACAAATGCAAGATTTAAGATACGATTAAGGCTATTAATAAAATAATTAATTTGAATAAAGTCATATTCATTTAAAAAATCAGTTACCAATAATTCAATATTACTTGAAACGTTAAAAAGTATTTGATAGTTATCATCATCATCAAACTTCCAAGAAATGTTCCCTAAGTTAAAATCGTTATCGGTGACGATGTTATCGAGAATCATTTATATTATCGATAAAGTAACGGGCATTATTTAAATGAATATTAAATAGTTCTAAGTAACCACGAGGTGGTAAATAACAAACAATTACAAAAAGATCAAAATTACCCAATAATGATACTTTTACAATTGTAAGATGATCAACGTCGTAATTTGATTGAGAATAGAGGTGCTTTGATGGGAGCTCGATTTAACAACATGAGTAAATATTACGAACTGCAATCAAAACACCACCCCACCCGCTGACAACGATCTTTTCGAAAAACGTTGTAAAAATAAGTATTCAAGAATTCAGGAGTTAAGTGACAGTCAGTTAACCATGTTTCAGTAAATATAAGTAAATCATAAAAGGGTGATGATCAAGATAAAAATAACTTATTCATTCTAGTTCTAATTTCACCAACGCTATGATAATAAATTGAATACATAAATATTGATCTTAAAGCATTAGGCTCACTTAATCGTTTTTTGGATAAGTTGTAGAAGGTGCAGGCTCGCGGCAGAAAACACCAAGTGTAGTACTTTTTAGTTCAACCGAAGGATTATGAGAGGTAGTATTTTTAGCCCGCTGAACAAATTCATGCACCAAAATTCCATCAGGACAAAAGTTTAACGACATTATTTGATTGAAATATCGTTAGCTACGATGCGATTTTAAATAGCAACAAATATTAAAAGAATATTTAAAGCAGAATATTGCAGTCGATGTTGATCGTATTTTGCTTCCTATATAGTTTAATTCGTCTTCAACGCTAGTTGACGTATCAAGTTTCGAAACAAATACAGATTAACGAGAAGATCTTTTAACGACCACCAGGTAAACAGAGCAAGCGTTACATCAGTTGAATTACGCGGAGCTAGAACAGCAGTGGGAACCACATTTACTTCAGAAGTAGTAGGAACAACTTCCACTTCAGGCATCAACAAATTTGGATCAGCTAATATATTGATGGCGGGAACTTCCTCATTAGTGGATCGCAGCACTCTTTTGCGTTGAGTTACTAGTTGTGCTTGTGGTGCATGCATCTGCTTAATTTTAGCTTGTTTTTGAGGTCTATTAGTTTTAACTAATTTTTCAACCCTTCTCTGCTCCGTAAGAGTATGTTCCCCAGAGTTTTGGGTCTCATTTTGATATTATTGAAACCTACAAAAATTGAAAATCTCATGTAGCTCCGCAAATATTTGAGTCAAGCTATTTTGAAGTTTCACAATTTTCCAATGTAGGATGTCGGGAGAAATGTTTCTGTGTTTTTCGCAATAGAAACATAGGCCGGGAGTTGAGATTATTTTGTCGACATCTTTACCTTTTATGCCGATGCATTTTGCACGAACCTTTTCAAAGCAGAAAATATTCACATCGCAAATGTAGCAATCGTAATAATCCATTTTAGGCTAATTGATGGATTACTCGGTAAATGGTTGATGAGTAAGCTAAGATGTACAGCTGAGAAATATATATAATCTTTCAAACTGTTTTGAATTCCAGTACTATCAAAGACCGCAACCAATCCGAGGTCTCCAAGAAATGAAAAATGGGTTGCAGTATGAAATAAAAATTGATGTTAGTATCCGACTTGCTAATACAGGCAGAACACGTACTGAAAATTGTACTAACACGTGAAGGAGTGAAGAAGATCGTTGAAAATCGAAAAATATGAGGACTCGTGCGTTGAAGGGAGATAGTATCAATTTATCCACAAGGAGGAATAAGTCAAAAAGTTTTTAATTAATTAAAGTTTTTCATGACAGACCCTTCTACATTTTTTGAGATTATGAGTAAAAATACAACTCCCGAAATTTTATGCAATGAGAGAGAAACTCTTAATTTATCGAGCAATACACAAGTTGAAATTTTTAGGCAGAAATATTAAGTTTTACTTCCACAAATTTTGTCAAGCCGTCCATAGGAAAATAAAAATCTGTTGGTGTTATTTTTGTGAGATCTAGGTATTTATACCCTATCCTAAGGGTATATTAATTTTGACACATAGTTTGTAACACCCCTTAATATTCGTCGTAGGCCCATAAAAGTATGTATATTTGTGATCAGGACCAAATCCTAAGACTATCTAGCAATGTCCGTCCGTCCGTGCGCAATTTTTAGGTCTTCAAAATTAAGTTTGGAAGCTGAAATTTGGACCACATATTCCCTAGGGCTCCGAAATGGTTAATTGTAAAATTTGTTTGAATACGCCTATTGCCACGCCCACAATTGAAAAAAACCGTTTTAAAGCTAAAATTAGAGAGATACAGTGTTACAAGATATGTAGGCATTGCCCTCCTTTATAAGTTTGTCTTATAAAGTTTTTTGCCACGCCTACTTTTTGTGGGCGTTTTTTAATAAAATGCTCAAATTTTCATAGAAAGAAAAAAAATATGTTTAATAAGATATTTTGCCAATATTTTTTCCAACATATCCTCCATACAAAGTTTTTGGCCACGCCCACTTTTTGGGGCGTTTTTTCAAAAAAAAACTTTTTTTTAATAATAGAATGAAATTAAATGCTATCCATCATCTTCTTAATGCCTTTTTCTTTGGAGCATATAGGGATATGGATAGGGTATCATACTGTTCGCCCCAAGCGGACTGTAGACTTTCCTTATGTTTTAATTCATTAAATTCATTAAATGTGCTTAAGCACCTCGTAATTGTCTCATTATAACCATAATTTGTTCTATACATATCTGCAGAAAATAAGCTTTAGCCCGCAGTTAACTTTGGGGAGCGTACAGAGGTATTTAAAATAATGATCAATACTGGTGAATCAATATGATAATAAAGTATATCGCGTATAAACGGAAGACAATCTAAATTGAACCATCCGCCATAATAAGGAAGCTCATAAAACATATTAATTTTACGAGCCGCGTATCTTGTGAAGTTTTTTTTGGATTCTTTCGAATTTGAGTTCGTGAACTGCATATGGCGAATCCCAAATTACAGAACAATATTCTAAATTAGGTCTAACTAGCGAGCAATAAATAATTTTAATTTATTTATATACGTTTAAGGAAGCCTTACAATGAGTTAGACTTGGCAATGACGTAATCATAGTGCAAAAAGAAACTAAACTTATTGTCAAATATGACACCACGATCTTTCACTTCATCAAAACGTTGAAGTGTAAGATCATTTACAAAACAATTATGCAAATTTGCAGTACTAATATGATATGCTGAAAAATCTTTACTTTTAGAAACGTTAAGTTCCAGAGCATTGCGATTGCACCACTCCGACAATGTATTAATATCTGAATAAAAAGGAATGCAATCAGTTATATTTTTTATCCGAGATTTATAATTTTCTCTATTATTAGATAAAGTCGTGTAATTTTCGTTTTACTTTTATTTTTTTTTAAAGCTTACGAGGTTTAGAATCTCTTTTATCTGTGTTCCCCGGACATAGGAACATAGGGGGAAAGAGAAAGCCGAAGAGCCGGCCACAATTGGCTCCTTCCTTCGGGAATACTGCGCGGTGGTACTTTCCCACCCGTTCAGCTTCGTGGGTTAGACCAGAATAGTATTGTTCGCTGATGCATCACCTTAAGCCGTGTGTGTCCACCTTCAGTGGTCACTTGTGCGCTGAACTAATGTCTGTAAAATGTTTGTAATATTGTTGTCCCTTTCTATTCATCCTCTAGTTCTTTTTCCGTTTGAAATAAAATGAAGTTGGTTTTTGTAATCTAAGGACGAACACACGTTTCATTTCGCTCGGAAATTAGTGATTACAGAATTCCTTTCAGCCTGGAAATAACGCCTAAGCTATTACACCTGAAGTTCCAGCAACGCGAACGAATAAACAAGTATGGTTCGTGGTATGAAATTGGAGGGCAAATAAAGGTCAGGATTATTGCAATATTTGCATGTTGGCAAAAATACATTCATTGCCTTTTCTCAAATGTCCGAACGTTTATGACAGATACAACGAAATCGGAAAGAAACTTTTGTTGCGTCGTTATTTAAAATCAATAAATATTGTTCATCTTTATACATCTTTTTAAATTTATTTATAAGTAATTTTAGATAATAAAGCACACTCTTAACTTAAAAATATAAAAGCTAAAAGTAGGAATATTAAAAGGAATTTTGAAAATATAATCTGTAAAAATGGTGTCTGATGTACTACCAAGTCAGAAGAATTGTAAAAATTAGGACACGTCAGTCGCAGAGGGTTAATTCACACAGATGTATATATGTGGACCTGTGAACATCAAATCGAATGGGGGCGCTCGATATTTCTTGACGTTTATAGATGATAAGTGCAGATTTATTTTTGTTTATATTCTAAAGTCGAAAGACGAGGTACTGGATAAATTTGCTAAGTGCTCAGTGATGTTCTAATAAAAACCACAAAAAAAAGCATGAATTGCACATCCCTTGTCCATTCTGAGTAGGCGCAGAAACTGCCGAAAAGGGGGTCGTATGTATAAATTTTTGTTGGTAGACGAAGCCAAATTGCTGTATGTGCATAACACATGCGGTAATTTGTTTTGGAAAGCTAACATAGAATTTTCATTGCACGGCTTTGCTTAGGTAGCATCAGTGTTGAATTGTCCGTGTTTGCTTTTTGTAATATTTAGAAGCTTCAGAGTAGATGTGAGTAACATTCGTGACTTAAGAGCGAATCTTTTTTCTCTATACGCCCATGTTTCCAAAAACAAAACCAGCTGTTTTGGCACTGAGTGAAACTCAGGTTAGCGTTGAGACTAATTCGTCGAAATTTAGTCTACCTGGTTACAACTTAGTGCCATTATTCTTTCCTCAACGTGGTCTCGCCGTATATATACGTAGTGATGTAGCCTGTAAACTTCAACCACAATACGGCCAATGTTACAATCCGGAATTTAATATTATTTGGCTTAAACTCCACGTCCATAGGCATTTAATCCACTACTGTTTCATTTATAGAAGCCCAAATTTGGACAGTAATCATACATTTAACGAGTTTGATAAGTTGTCCGATTGCATTACACGAATTGTAACCCTTTATCCTCACACTGAAATCGTTGTTGCGGGCGATTTCAATGTTCACAATTCGAATTGGCGTCGTCATTCTGGACAGACAATACGCGAAGGCAGATCTTTGCTGAGGTAAACAACCTAACCCAGCTTGTAAATAAGCCGACACGAATTCCGGACATTAGTAGTCAAACCGCCAACATACTGGACTTGTGCCTCACCTCTCACCCAGATACTTCAGTACACCATAAATATATTATCGCCTCTAGGATCGTCAGACCACTGTGTCATATCAGCGAATTCCTTGTACTCCAAACACAAAGTTGAAGCACAAGCTCCTAAAAGAACCGTATTGCAATACGAGAAAACATGGGAAGAATTAAACGGTTTCTTTAGGAGTTTTAACTGGTCGCTATGCTTTCTCGATGGCGATGTGGATACTGCTGCCGTTATTATAACAAACATACTTCACTTTGGTATGAAACATTTTATCCCTAATAGGATTAAAAGTATTAAAACCAAGGTAAACGCATGGTGTGACTTGAGCTGCAAAGAGGCTATCAGGTTAAAAAAATATGAGCTTTCGGCCTGATAAGGCCAATCAAACTGAGGAAAACCGAATAAAGTTCAAACGAACCAGAAATGACTGCAATGAGTGCATTAATCGTTTCAAATTCTCATACGACCAGAAGTTGAGGCAAAAAATACTACAAAGTTCCACCGGTAGTAAAACTTTTGGTCGTTTGTTAAGAATATTAAGAATTCGGCCTCAACATCTATCCCCACACTCAATTGCAATGGCATTCCAGCTGTCAGCTCTATGTTTGCTTATTTTGCAGCTCGCTCAAAGCTCCCAGATTGTGCCTTATCTCCCCCTGTACTCGAGTGCGTAAAATATACCATGGGACCAATTCATTTTCTTACTCGTACAGTGGCAAAAGTTCTTCGAGATCTCATCATACACAAATCCGCTGGTCCAGATGATATTTCCCCCATGTCCTGAAGAGGTGTTCTTCCACGCTGGAAAAACCACCACTTTTCTACCTCTCCTATACTTCAGGGCTCAAAAAAGGGAATCTTCCTCTCCCTCCTCCTACCGACCAATTGCACTTACGTCTCTTCTTTCCAAGGTCATGAAAACGCTAATAAACCGTCAGCTTATGAAATATCTTGAATCGCGGAAACTTCTTAAGGACCGGCAGTACGGTTGTCGCGGCAACACGTGATTTGATGACATATCTAACCATATTCGTTTCCTGGGTAACGCTCCTCATCTTCGGGCGTTGAATTGGAACGGCGACGTATGTTAAGCTCATTTAGTACCGATCTTGACAGCATTCTTGAGTGGGTCAAAACCAATAGAGTGATATTTAATGCTTCCAAAACACAATGCTGTCTTCTGTCAATAAAGCGAAACCTCAATACTCTGCCATTATCCATGATTGGCAGTTGCATCGCTGAAACCGAAAGACTTTTCATTCTCGGTATGTGTGTTAATGACAACCTTGGAATGACCACATATTCGACGTCGCCAAGAACGCTGCGAAGTGTATGATCTAGCTGATCTAGCTGGAATCTACAAGGCGTTTATTCGCCCAAAACTTGAGTACAACGCTCATATCTAGTCCGGTGCACCAATTACATATTTGAAGCTACTTAATAGAAATCAAAAAAGTGCGAGATATTGCGAAGTCGATTCACCCTTTTAGTCATCGTCGTAATGTCTCCTGCCTATCGTTGTTCTATCGATACTTCCATCACAAGTGCTCAAGCAAAATAGCCAGTTGCATTCCTCCCATTCAACACTTCAACCGTAATACTCGCCATGCCAGGAATGCTCATCAGTTCACCCTAAAGCCTATATTCGGTCGAACTGTGAAATTTAAGGATTCGTTCCTCTGCCGTACAAAACGAATGTGGAATGCTCTACCTCACACTTTTTTTTTCCAGACCATTACAATTAAAAAACATTTAAAAACATAAGGAAAGGCTACAGTCCCATTGGGCGAACAGTATGATACCCTATCCTTATCAGTATATACCCCAAAGAAAAAGCGTTAATAACAGGATGGATAGCATTTTATTTCATTCTCTAAAATTAATAAAAAAAAATATTTGCTAAATATCTTGTTAAACATATTTTATCAGTTTCTATGAAAATGTTCACTGAAAACAGCATTTTAGTAAAAAAAAACACAAACAGTGGGCTTGGCAACAAATTTTGTATGACAGACTTATAAAGGAGGGCAGTGCCTACTTATCTTGCGAAGGTTCTAACACTCTATCTCTCCAACTTTAGCCTTCAAACAGTTTTTTCTATATTGTGGGCGTGACAGTAGGCAAATTTTAAAACCTTTTAACACATTACCATTTCGGAACCCTAGGAAGTATATGCTCTAAATTTCAGCTTCCTAGCATTAATTTAAAGGCCTCAAAAATTGATACGGACGGACATTGCTAAATAGTCTTAGGATGTGGTTCTGATCATAAATATATATACGTTTATGGGTCTACGGCGAATATTAAGAATACAAACTTTGTGTCAAAATTAATATACCCCAAAGATAGGGTATACAAAAAATAGGCATATGTCTTGTAGCAGTATGTTGTACTTCATGGATACAAATTTTAACATAAACCGCATCCTCATAACACACCTAGAATGGGGGCTGCCGTTATCATCATCGTAAATACAGAATATGCTGAAGATGACAAATTCCCATCATATGAGATACAGGCCCCATCCGTAAATGTAAAGTCGGTCAGCCGGCAGATAATGGTAGCAGCAGTATAGTTATTGCTTTCCTATATTATAAGTGAAGCAAAATAGACTAGTAAATAAATTAACTGGCTGCAACTATTTAAGGAAATTGCTGGAAGAATTAATGGAACTATCCGCAGTGATCAATACAGCAGAGCAATTAGAAAGCAAAGAACATACTTCCGCCTTAAATATTAAATATGCAAAGGGCTACATGGACTTCAACACCTGAGTCAAACCCAAAAATAAAAAGAAATGTGCATCATAGAGAAATAAAGGGTGATTTTTTAGCTGGTTTGGTTTTGGCAACACTGGTTTTGACAGCTGACGTGTGTTTAGTACCTTGTGTCACTGTCAAACAGCTTCAATTTGGTTTGCAATTTAACCATGGATCGTCTTACAAATGAACAACGCTTGCAAATTATTGAATTTTACTATCAAAATTCGTGCTCGGTTCGAAATGTTCATCGCGCGCTGCTTCCATTTTATGATCGGCATTCTCGACCTTCTGAGCAGTCTATTCGGAAGATTGTGACCAAATTTCTCACCAAATTTACTTTGTTGGACATTAAACCACCAACACGTTTACGTACTGTGCGTATTGAAGAAAATATTGCGGCCGTATCAGCTAGTGTGACAGAAGACCGCGAAATGTCGATTCGGCGCCGTTCCCAGCAGTTAGGCCTTTGTTACAGCACTACGTGGAAAATTTTGCGGAAAGATTTGGGCGTAAAGCCTTTTAAGATACAGCTGGTGCAAGAACTAAAGCCAGCCGACCTACCACAACGCCGAATTTTTGGTGAATGGGCTCTTGGAAAGCTGGCCGAGGATCCGCTTTTTTATCGAAAAATTGTGTTCAGCGATGAGGCTCATTTTTGGTTGAATGGGTACGTAAATAAGCAAAATTGCCGCATTTGGAGTGAAGATCAGCCAGAAGCATTGCAACAGCTACCAATGCATCCCGAAAAAGCCACTGTTTGGTGCGGTTTATGGACCGGCGTCATTATTGGGCCATATTTCTTCAAAGATGATGGTGAACGCTACCGAGCGATGATAACAAACTTTTTTTTGCCCGAAATGGAAGTTCTTGACTTGCATGATATGTGGTTTCAACAAGACGGTGCCACATGCCACACAGCACGCGAAACAATGGCGCAATTGCGAGGCGAGTTTGGTGAACAGTTAATTTCACGTTTCGGGCCGGTCAATTGGCCGCCTAGATCGTGCGATTTGACACCATTAGATTATTTTTTGTGGGGGTATGCCAAGGCTAATGTGTATAGGGACAAGCCCGCTTCGATTGACGCACTGGAAGCCAACATCCATGCATTCATTCGTGAGACACCGGCCGATATGTGTGAAAGAGTATGCCAAAATTGGACTCAGCGGATGGGCTACCTGAGACGCAGCCGTGGTCAACATTTGCATGAAATTATCTTTAAACATTAAATTGCAAGGTTCAAACTATCGATTCAAATAAATATTTCATTCATTTTTTCGAATTTTTTGTGTTTTTTTTTTAAAAAAAGTTCTAAACCTCTTAAAAAATCACCCTTTATATAACACAATTTCTGAATGAAGAAAAGGTCGTAAAAACTGGTACTTATCGAGGGAGCTAAGTGCCAGAAAAAAGGCTTTATAAAATAACGAAACAGCTCAGAAAAGATATTTGAGAACTTAACAACTTCATTAGCAACTTGACAAAATATGCAAGTACAGGTTATATACTGTGGAAATCTACCGAACAATATAAAACGACCAATGATATACATTCAGAAATACGTCTTCCAGCCATATGAAGACAATGAAAATATACAATCAGAGGAGTTCTGTGATGGTGAGAGAATAATCCCCCCGGTAACATTCGATCTTATTTCAGGCGAAATTCTAAGAAAGTTCTCAAAAACGAGATGAAAAAAATACCACAAATTATAAGCGCATCTTTTAGACTTAGGTATGTGCCACGAATGTACAAAGTCGCGGAAGTAATGATGGTAGCAAAACCTAAAAAGTGAAGTTAAAAAAACATAAGGAAAGGCTACAGTCCGCCTGGGGCGAACTGTATGATACTCTATGAACAGTAGAAATTAACTTACTTACCGTTGAAAGGGTTTTCGATATTTTCCCTCTATAGCTCGAATGCAAAAAACGGAATGAAAACACATTCCACACTTTTCTTCAGAAAAAAGGAACACGAAAAAGAAGCATTACACTTTCCACTCCATTTGATGACTGGCCATTACAAAGCCACAGTCCAAAAGTTACGTAAAAACGGATGGATGGACGGGCATTGCTAAATAGTCTCAGGTTTGGGACCTGATCACCAATATATATATACTTTTAGGGGTCTACGATTATTATTAAGGGGAATTACAGCTATGTGTCAAAATAAATATACACTAAGTATAGGGTACAACAAATAGCTGATTAGTTTAACGAATAGGCGCGATATTTGAAAGATGCCACAAGTCATTCATTCTCCGGGTGCTTTTAGTAGATATCCAACACTATCGCAAAGATCGCGTCTTTCGATGACCATTCGAAGAAAAAAGAATACTGCACAAATCAAACAAAATATCCAATTAGAGTAGGCTTTGGGACGGGAGTTGGAAACGAATCGATATCTTGTTACTAGAACTAGAGCACAGTTTGGTACGGGAGTTGGAAAGATGATTTGGTAACTTAGAATTAAATTTAATGTTGACATTAGTTTTCTCCAGATTCTTGGTGGATTTATCGATCAATTTGCAGATGCACATCTTTCCCATATCAAAATTAGAACCAGCAGGATTTTAAAGTAAGCACTCATAAATAGCAGGGAGGTCGAATTTTTAGTTTTTCAATTTTAAATTCATTTTTATTATCTCCAAAAGATTTTACATTCTAGACAAATGATTAAATCTAATTTAAAAACATAAGGAAAGGCCTCAGTCCGCTTGGGGAGAACAGTTTCCTTATCCCTATATATCCCAAAGAAAAAAAGCATTAGGAAGATGATGGATAGCATTTTATTTCAATCTATGAAATTTATAGAGAAAAAAAAATTTTGAAAAAATGCCCCCAAAAATTGAGCGTGACCAAAAACTTTGCATGGGCGATATATTGGGAAATATATTGGCTAAATATATTGTTAAACATTTTTTTTCGATTTCTATGAACATTTTCGAAGAAAACAGCACTTTAGTGAAAAACGCCCACAAAAAGTAGGCGCAGCAAAAAACTTTATATGACAAATTTATTAAGGTGGGCAGTACCTACATATCTTGTGAAGGTTGTACAACTTTATCTCTCCAACTTAAGCCTTAAAATAGTCTTTTCTAAATTGTGGACGTGGCAGTGGGCGTATTTTGAAAATTTTAACACTTTACCATTTCGGAACCCTAGGGAGTATATGTTCCAATTCCAAGGCCTCAAAACTTGATACGGACGGACATATCTAAATAGTCTTAGATTTTGGTCCTGATCATATATATATATATACTTTTAGGTTTCTGCGACGAATATTGAGGGGTGTTACGAACTATGTGTCAAAATTAAATATACGCTTAGGATAGGGTATAAACATAAGGAAAGGCTACAGTCCGCTTGGGGCGAACAGTATGATACCCTATCCTTATCCCTATGTATCCCAAAGAAAATACGCATTGGGAAGATGATGGACAGCATTTTATTTCATTCTATGAAATTTATAGAAAAAAAGTTAATTTATTTTGAAAAAACGCCCCAAAAAGGGGGCGTGGCAAAAAACTTTATATGACAAATTTATAAAGGTGGGCAGCACCTACACATCTTGTGAAGGTTGTATAACTTTATATCTCTAACTTATGCCTTAAAACGGTTTTTTCTAAATTGTGGGCGTGGCAGTCAGCGTATTTTGAAAATTTTAACACTTTGCTATTTCGGAACTCAAGGAAGTATATGTTCCAAATTTCAGCTTCCTAGCATAACTTTAAAGGCCTCAAAAGTTGATACGGACGGATGGACGGACGGACATTGCTAAATAGTCTTCGATTTTGGTCCTGATCATAAATATTTATACTGTTAGGGGTTTGCGACGAATATTAAGGGCTGTTACAAACTATGTGTCAAAATTAATATACACTTAGGATAGGTGCACGCATTTTCGACAAGATAGCTTAATGCCAAACTCTGTCAAATGCCTTTGAAATAGCAAGCGCAACGACCTTGCTTTCACCACCATGCTAAATAGATCGGTTCCACTTTTCGGTTAGATAGGTCATCAAATCACCAATGGACTTGTTGCTACGAAAACCGTACTGCCGGTCATTAAAAAGTTTTCGGGATTTGAGATATTTCATAAGCTGACGGTTTATCAGCGTTACCATGACCTTGGAAAGAAGAGACGTAAGTGCAATTGGTCGGTAAGAGGAGGGAGAGGAAGATTCGCCTTTTTTTGGGATGGACAAATGCTGTTTTCCACCTTCTCGGAAAGAGCCCTGAAGAATAGGGCAGGTAGAAAAGCTTACGCAGTGGTTTTACCAGCGTGGAAGAACACCACTTCAGAACGATAGGGGAAATACCATCTGGACCAGGGGATTTATGTATGTAGAGATCTTGAAGGACTCTTGCCGCTGTAGGAGTGCGAAAATGAATGGGTCCCATAGAATATTCTACGCGCTCGAGAACAGGGGGAGATAAAGCAGAATCTGGCAGCGTTGAGCTAGCTGAAAAATGAGCAGCAAGCAGATTGGCTTTATCCCAATAGCTGACAGCTGGGAAACAACCAAAAGTTTTTACTACTGGAGGGACTTTGTAATATTTTTTGCCTCAATTTTTGGTCGTAGGAGAATTTGACGATTGACGATTAATGTGGGCATTGCAGTCATTTCTGGCTCGGTTGAACTTTTTTCGGTTTTCCTCAGTTGGAATGGCCTTAAATGACTGAAAACTTACCTCTTTAGCCCTGATAGCTTATTTACAGCTTAAGTCACACCACGCGTTTTCCTTAGGTCTGATACACTTTATCCTGTTAGCGATAAAGCGTTTCTTACCCAGGTGAATTAAATTTGTAATCATATCGGCAGTAGCATCCACGTCGTTGTTGAGGAAGCACAACGACCAGTTAAAACTTCCTACTTGGCTTTCTCGTATTGCCATACGGTTCTTGTAGGAGCTTCTTCTTTAACTGTGTGGCTGGAGTACGAGAAATACGCTGATATGATACAATGGTCTGACGAACCTAGAGGCGAAAATACATTGAAAGTGTATTTATCAGGGTGAGAGGTAAGAAACGAGTCCAGACTGTTGGCGTTTTGACCTGTAATGTCATCAGGTAATGGAATCAGACAGTGCATCAAACTCATTATAAGTTGAATGCCTGTCCTGGTCAGGGATTTTATAAATAAAACAGTAGTGAATTAATTGCCTACGGGCATGGAATTTTAGCCAAATAAAATTAAATTCCGGATTGGAACATTGGCCGTATTGAGGTAGAAGTTGGTAGGTTACAACACTAAGTATATAGACGGCGAGACGGCGATGAGAAAAGAATAATGAAACTTAGTTATATCCATGCAGGCTAAACTCCGTTAATTGAGAATCAATGCTGACCTGTGTTTCACCTAGTGCCAAAACAGCTGGTTTATTAAGATTCGTGCGAAACCTGACCGCGCAGCGATTACAAAAAATGTGTGTGCACGTTTCGGGTGGCAGATCGGTGAAAAATATTAAAAATGGCCCCAAAAATTTACATTCATTTTCAAATAAAAAACATAAGGAAAGGCTACAGTCCGCTTGGGGCGAACAGTATGATACCCTATCCTTATCCCTATGCACCCCAAAGAAAAAAAGCATTAGGAAGATGATGGACAGCATTTTATTTCGTTCTATGAAATTTAAAGAAAAAAAAATATATTTTTGAAAAAACGCCCCCAAAAAGTGGGCGTGGCCAAAAACTTTGTATGGGCAATATATTGGAAAAAATATTGGCTAAATATATTGTTAAACATTTTTTTTCGATTTCTATAAAAATTTTCAAAGAAAACAGCATTTTAGTGAAAAACGCCCACAAAAAGTAGGCGTGGCAAAAAACTTTATATGACAAATATATAAAGGTAGGCAGTACCTACATATCTTGTGAAGGTTTTACAACTTTACCTCTCTAACTTAAGCCTTAAAACGGTTTTTTCTAAATTGTGGGCGTGGCAGTGGGCGGATTTAAAAACTTTTAACACTTTACCATTTCGGGAGTATACTCCCTAGGGAGTATATTACCCTAGGGGGTATATGCTCCAAATTTCAGCCTCCTAGCATAACTTTAAAGGCCTCAAAAGTTGATACGGACGGACGGACGGACATTGCTAAATAGTCTTAGGATTTGGTCCTGATCATAAATATATATACTTTTATGGGTCTACGACGAATATTAAGTGGTGTTGCAAACTATGAGTCAAAATTAATATACCCTTAGTATATATAGTTCCAAAAATAAATATGAAAATCAAGGCGGGGTGACATAAAGCCCGCGGACATTATATTTGCTTCGAACGGCCACTAAATCTATGTCTTAGTTATATTGGCATGGAAAAAATACCGTAACCTCTCGCAGCGGGCCACCCAAGTTGTTTTTTTTTATAATGTACGCGCACTAAAGGTATTTTAGATACCCTTATAATGAAATAAAACAGTGTACGAATAGGAAAAAGGAGATACCGAGGCACGTTGGTCTTAAATGTCTGTAAACTAGTACAATTTGTAGGAACAGCAGAGCGGGGTAGAGCAGTGCATTCCTCATTCGTATTGTACGGCTAAGAAACGAATCCTTGTATTTCACTGTCCGTCCGAATATATGCTTAAGGGTGAACGTATGTGCATTCCTAGCTATGCGAGTATTGCGGTTGAACTGCTGTGGGGGTGGAATACATCTGGCTATTTCGTTTGAGCACTTATGGTGGAAGTAGCGACATAACAACGACAGGCAGGAGACATTGCGACGATGACTAAGAGAGTCAAGCGATCTCGCAATGCCTCTATCACCAATAAGTTTAATCGCACGTTTTTGAATTGGCTTCATGAATTTTGGCCCCAATCAAAAATGGCCCCAAACTAAATTTTTTAATTTTCATAACGAAACAAACTAAAAATTAACAATGGCCTTAAAAATTTAAATTATTCTTCAAAATGACAAGTTCTTAATAATTTTGTGATTGTAATGGGATAGCCCCCTGCTTGGTTTCACTGTTAGATTTGGAGTAGACGCGAGGTTGGGTATATGCTAACTTTGTTTATACCCAACCTCACACATACTCCTAATCTAACAGTGAAACCAAGCAGGAGGGTTGCAGGGGGAGAATGCCCACCACATACCATTCGACGATTCTTTATTCTTGAAATAACTTTCTTTGGGAAAAACTGCCCTTTTTTCCAATGTTTGGGGTAATTTTTCATAATGAATTTTGGTCCCAAGTTAAAAAATGAAAAATGGGCCCAAATCATAGGCATTTTTGTGTTGTTGTTTCCCATAAAAATGTTTGGGCCATTTTTCCTTTGGGGCGTGACACATTTTTGGGGCCTTTTTATACCCTTATATATTAATTTTGACACATAGTTTGTAACACCCCTGAATATTTGTCGCAGACCCCTAAAAGTATATATATTTATGATCAGGACCAAATTCTAAGACTATTTAGCAATGTCCGTCCGTCCGTCCGTATCAACTTTTGATACCTTTATAGTTTTGCTAGGAAGCTAAAATTTGGAACATACACTCCCTAGGGTACCGAAATGGTAAAGTGTTAAAATTTAAAAATACGCCCACTGCCACGCCCACAATTTAGAAAAAACCGTTTTAAGGCTTAAGTTAGAGAGATAAAGTTGTACAACCTTCACAAGATATGTAGGTCATGCCCACCTTTATAAATTTTTTGCCACGTCTACTTTTTGCGGGCGTTTTTCACTAAAATGCTGTTTTCCTCGAAAATTTTCATAGAAATCGAAAAAAATGTTTGGGCGCATGCACCAAATCATCAACCATGTTTGGGTGGAGGTAAGCATGCCCGATGACTGGACCATCAGCTCCATATGTCCAATCTACAAGAAAGGCGATCCCGATATGTCTTGCAAGAACTATCGAGGCAAATCCCTGCTTAATGTCGCATATAAGATCCTATCCAACGTACTGTGTGAATGTCTCAATCCTTTCTGCAACACACCAATCGGAAAGTACCAGTGTGGCTTCCGGCCCGGCAGATCAACTGTAGAGCAAATCTTCACACTAAGGCAAATCCTGGAAAAGACCAACGAATTTCAAGTCGAGACACACCATCTCTTCATCGACTTTAAAGCCGCATATGACAGCATTCATCGTCAGGAGCTTTTTATGGCGATGGCCGAATTCGGGATCCCGTCAAAACTGATACTGACACTAGATAACACGCGATGTAATGTGTAGTTTGGCAGCAGCTCCTCTGAACTCTTTTAAACATGCACCGGATTTCGGCCAGGAGATGCGCTGTCGTGTGATTTCTTCAATCTTGTTCTTGAGCAGATAGTGCGCAGGGCAGGTGTCAACATGGAAGGCACTATCTTCAACAGATCAGTCTTACTGATGCGGTATATGGACGATATAGATATCGTCGGTCGATCCCACCGTGCCGTGATATAGGCTTTCACGGCTATTGAAGAACAGGCTAAACTCGTTACCCTTGAAGTGAATGAGGACAAGACTAAATATATGCTATCAACAAACAAACAATCATCCGTCCACCGACTGGGACAAAATGTCACTGTTGATAGCAGTAACTTCGAGGTAGATAAGGAGTTCATATACCTCGGGGTAAACATCAACTCCACAAATGACATCTTAGTGAAGATCCGTCGAAGAATTACCCTAGGAAACCGCTGCTACTTCGGTTTGGCAAAACAAATGGGTTCAAAACTCCTAACTCGAAGGACAAAGTGCATGCCCTACAGAACTCTTATCCTGCCAGTTCTGCTATACGGCGTTGAGTGCTGGACGATAAGCAGGAAAGGAGAGTTAATACTGGGATCCTTTGAAAGAAAAATCCTTCGACGGATATTTGGTCCTGTGTGCGAGGAGGGTGAATGGAGAAGATGATACAACCGTGAACTCTATGAGCTGTACCAAGATTTGGATGTAGTCCGCAAAGCCAAAACCCGTCGACTACATTGGCTCGGCCACATCGAGCGAATGGACAACAATGCTCCAGCCAAGAGGATCTTCGAATCCCAGCCCCCAGGTTCGAGACGACAAGGAAGACCGAACCTCCGTTTCAAAGACCAAGCCATCGCGGATGCCAGAGCGCTTGGTCTGGATAACTGGAAGCAGCGTGCTCGGGATCGCAGAGGGTGGAAGGCTGCCGTATCTCAGGCAGGGACTCTTCACGGATCGGGAGCCCGTTAAGTAAGCAGTAATATATTTAGCCAATATTATTAATTAATATATTTATGATAAACGTGTCGTTGTAGAGACTGATCATAAACCACTTGTTCCACTGCTTACGACAGATTTAGCTAAAGCTCCAGCTCGGCTTAAAAGATTTATGGTTCGGTTGCAGTGTTATGATCTACAAGTGGTTTTCAAGAGAGAAAGATATTTTTACAGCCGACACGCTTTCCAGAGCACCATTGCCTGTATTGCACCATTTTAACTCATTAATTGCAATGTTGTAGTCTGTATCACCATACCGTTTACAAAAAATCAAAGAAGCTAGTCATAGTGACGAAGTTTTAACAAAAGTGAAAAATTATATACAGAATGGTTGGCCAAATGCTAAAAAATCTGTTTTGAAAGATTGCATGCCATATTATAAGGTCAGAGATGAATTGCATGTAATCGATGACATTTTGAAATCCAATCGTATAATTATTCCTTTTTCAATAAGGCACGATATATTAAAGCTCAATCGTGAATGCTACTTGGGTATTCAACGATGTCAAAGTCTTGCAAATGACCTATTTTGGCCTAATATAAACAATGATACCCAGAACATAGTCACCGAATGTGAAGCTTGCATGCGTCATCGTTCATCCCAGCCCAAAGAGCCATTAAACTAATATGAGATTCAACCAATCCAGTGGTACAAAGTAGGTACAGACTTATTTGAATTTAGCACACATTTTGGAATGGCCTAATTTTCAACTGATCATTACTCTGTCGATTGTTATTTCGGTAAATTCTTAAAAAAGGGAACACAATTAAATCGTTTTCATATGCTTTATTAATTACTTAATTATGATAATGCGAACGAACGCTTCTTCGTACTACTAACGGCTGACTTTGCCTTCCTGTGCCCCGGTAGAACCTTAGCATATTTGCTTCTTCCTCTTCCCACACTCTCTTTTAGCTTACTCTTAATCAATCATTTTGTTACAACTCGGCCGTTTTGACCCCAAATCGTAGCGATTCCACTGATATGCGCTTTTACTATCTGAAGCCCAAGACTTTATATTTCCCACTTCCCATATCCCCTTATACGGAAACCCTCTACTTCCTTCAGTAGATATTTGTCGTTCGGTTGGACATTCGTTATTTTATACGGGCCCTTAAATTTGGGGATGATCTTCTTGCACGCACTTGCTCTACTCTCATAGTTCGATAGTAATACGTTGTTTTAGTTCTGTTACGATCGTTTGCAACTTGTAGCGGTTCTGACGGCTTCGACGGCTTCGTTCTCCGTCTCTCTAAATCCCTCTCTTCCACTTTATCCCTACACGCATTCAGGCTTCCCTTCAAATGATCTAACAACCCCGAACAGCAGCTCACTCGGACTCTCTCCCGTGCTACAGTGCACGGTATAGTTCAATGCGAACTCATTCTTCGGCAACACTCCATCGAGCGAGGAAGTTAAACCCGCGCTTGTCATTTTCTCTATCATTGGGCCAAGGCTTCTGTTCACCCTCTCGACCTGCCCATTTGTTTGTGGCGAGCCGGTCGCAATCATTACATATTGGACATTGTTTTCCTTCATGAACCCTTCAAAGTCCGTAGATGTGAAAGCGCTACCCCGATCGGATATCGGGCGACTGTGCAACAAGAAATAGGTTTGCAAGCACCTTAGAACTTCCCTGGTATTGGTAGACCTAGTGGCGAACAACTTCACGCACTTGGTGAACGCATCGATCACCGCGAGCACACATTTTTGCATTTTTCATAGTAATCGGTCCCAAATGATATATGTGTATGGTATTAAATGGAGTATCGCCTTTGGGAATTTTATGAAGGAAACCTTCTGAAACGGATCTAGGATCTCATAAATTGGCGTCTTTCATTTTTAAAACCCTATCGTCAAAATCTGCTCTTATTTTCATATTGGATTACTTCAAGAAGCCTTTGCCCAAAATTACAGAATATTCCATCGTGCCATTTCGTACAACCAGCAACTCTACTTTAATTTATTTTCATTCAAATAACGAAAGACTCTCAATTTTTCCATAAACAAAAAGTTGACTTTTATTAACACCGAATAGCTTACATTTATTTTCATGTTTTTTATACCCTATCCTAAGGGTATATTAATTTTGACTCATAGTTTGTAACACCCCTAATATTCGTCATAGACCCCTAAAAGTATATATATTTATGATCAGGACCGAAACCTAAGACTATTTAGCAATGTCCGTCCGTCCGTCCGTCACCAATTTATAGGCCTTTAAATTACAGCTAAAAAGTTGAAATTTGGAACATACTAGGGTCCCGAAATGGTAGAGTGTAAAATTTTTTTTGATACGCCCACTGCCACGCCCACAATTTAGAAAAAACAGTTTTAAAGCTAACGTTAGAGAGATAGAGTGTTGTAATCTTTACAAGTTTGTCATATAAAGTTGTTTGGCACGCCTACATTTTGTGGGCGTTTTTCACTAAAATGCAGTTTTATTCGAAAATTTTTATAGAAACCGAAAAGAAATGTTTAACAAGATATTTAGCCAATATTTTTTCCAATATATCGCCTATACCAAGTTGTTGACCACGCCCACTTTATGAGGGCGTTTTTTCCAAAAATATGTTTTCTTATAAAACTTATAGAATGAAATAAAATTGTACATATCATCTTCTTAACGCTTTTTTCTTTGCGGCATGTAGAGATATGGATAGGGTATCTTACTGTTCGCAACACGCGGACTGTAGCCTTTCCTTATGTTTTTTTATTAAAATGGGGGGCACTAATTTCTGGCGAATGAGGCTAACAGGACTAACGGTGTCCATCGGGGTTTCCTAATAATATTTAATATTTAAAATCTACGTTTACAAATACATGATACAATTTCCTTACATATTCACCCTCGCTGTCATCGTCGTTGATCTGGCAAAAGTGATATTATATTTAGATCTAGTTCATACTGCGATAACACATTTTTTATTGTACATCAGAATGTCAGAAGTTTGAGAGAAAACTTTGCGTCTCTTGTTACGCACCTTGATTCGTTCGCGTACATTCCAGATATTATTTTTGTTTCTGAAATATGGATTTACAATTTTGAAAAGAGTGATTACTTTATTCCCGGCTTTAATTTCTTTGCTAATACGAATGAAAATTACGCTGCCGGTGGTGCTGGGTGCTTTATAAAAGAGGGTTACCAGATTCAAGAAGTTTTGTGTGTCGATTTTGTTAGTGCAGATGTCTTAAAAGTTTCTATTGTAAAGGGTGATTTTTTAGCTGGTTTGGTTTTGGCAACACTGGTTTTGACAGCTGACGTGTGTTTAGTACCTTGTGTCACTGTCAAACAGCTTCAGTTTGGTTTGCAATTTAACCATGGATCGTCTTACAAATGAACAACGCTTGCAAATTATTGAATTTTACTATCAAAATTCGTGCTCGGTTCGAAATGTTCATCGCGCGCTGCTTCCATTTTATGATCGGCATTCTCGACCTTCTGAGCAGTCTATTCGGAAGATTGTGACCAAATTTCGCACCAAATTTACTTTGTTGGACATTAAACCACCAACACGTTTACGTACTGTGCGTATTGAAGAAAATATTGCGGCCGTATCAGATAGTGTGACAGAAGACCGCGAAATGTCGATTCGGCGCCGTTCCCAGCAGTTAGGCCTTTGTTACAGCACTACGTGGAAAATTTTGCGGAAGGATTTGGGCGTAAAGCCTTTTAAGATACAGCTGGTGCAAGAACTAAAGCCAGCCGACCTACCACAACGCCGAATTTTTGGTGAATGGGCTCTTGGAAAGCTGGCCGAGGATCCGCTTTTTTATCGAAAAATTGTGTTCAGCGATGAGGCTCATTTTTGGTTGAATGGGTACGTAAATAAGCAAAATTGTCGCATTTGGAGTGAAGATCAGCCAGAAGCATTGCAACAGCTACCAATGCATCCCGAAAAAGCCACTGTTTGGTGCGGTTTATGGGCCGGCCGCATTATTGGGCCATATTTCTTCAAAGATGATGCGAATCGCAGCGTTACTGTCAATGGTAAACGCTACCGAGCGATGATAACAAACTTTTTTTTGCCCGAAATGGAAGTTCTTGCCTTGCATGATATGTGGTTTCAACAAGACGGTGCCACATGCCACACAGCACGCGAAACAATGGCGCAATTGCGAGGCGAGTTTGGTGAACAGTTAATTTCACGTTTCGGGCCGGTCAATTGGCCGCCTAGATCGTGCGATTTGACACCATTAGATTATTTTTTGTGGGGGTATGCCAAGGCTAATGTGTATAGGGACAAGCCCGCTTCGATTGACGCACTGGAAGCCAACATCCATGCATTCATTCGTGAGATACCGGCCGATATGTGTGAAAGAGTATGCCAAAATTGGACTCAGCGGATGGGCTACCTGAGATGCAGCCGCGGTCAACATTTGCATGAAATTATCTTTAAACATTAAATTGCAAGGTTCAAACTATCGATTCAAATAAATATTTCATTCATTTTTTCGAATTTTTTGTGTTTTTTTTTTTAAAAAAAGTTCTAAACCTCTTAAAAAATCACCCTTTAGTAAACAATGAAGTGTTCGTTTTTTTGTGTGTCTATAGGCTGCATATGTTTAATATTTCGATGTTTATGAAAGAATTTTCTGATCTTCTAATTAAAGAAAAAGCAAAAAATTTAATTGTTGTTGGGGATTTCAACATTAACAATTTAGAGAGTAGCGAAACTGTTTCAACATATCTAGCCTTATAAGCTGCGCATGGACTTATTTCATTTATTAATGAGCCTACTAGGATTGTGTCAGGTAGATGCTTGGATCACATTTATGGGCGATTTAAATGTGCTTCTTCTAATAAATGTGAGAAATTTGTTCTTGATTTGATGATCACTGACCATTGTATGATAGGACTCCTTGTAGAAACGTTTAACAGGAAGAATTGCGATTATCCAAAACCACTGAACAATATGAAAATTAACTTCAGCAGACTCAGAAACAATTTGCTTTAAGAGTTTTGGGATGACGTCTATTCGTGTAGTAATGTTTCGAATTCCTACGCAATATTTATTGATTGCCTTAAGAAGCATATTTATTAGTGTTACTCTTTTTTACCTCCAAAAAAATCAAGAAAAAGACTCAAGCCCTGGATCTCTAGGGACTTAGTGAATAAAGTCAATGCTAAAAATAAACTTAGATTGAAATGTAATCGGTACCCTAGTAATATGAGATTAAAAGGTAAATACACTAAATTGTGCGCTGAACTGAAAAAGAAGATTCCAATTTGTCGTGATACCTATTATCGAAATTGTTTTAATTTTACCAGAGGAAACCTTAGAAAGGAATGGCAAATAGTGAACAGCTTACTTAAAAAATCTTCTTCCTCAAAAAATCCTTCATCTTTGCGTATCAATAACTGTTTAGTGTCCGACAAATACGAAATCACTGAAGCTTTTAATGACTACTACACAAATATTGCTAGTAGCCTACAACCCTGTCCAGTCATTTCATCTTGTTCTCGCTGTCTGTGTGCTGATCCATTTCAAAGTAATAGCTTTGTTTATAAGCCCATAACATCTCTTGAAATGTTTAAAGCTATTCGCAGCTTAAAAAATACTAATTCAAGTGGCGCAGATGGTATCTCAAGTCTGATTCTAAAAAAAATTGCTCGTTTCATAGTGGATGTTTTAACGGACATATTCAATGGCTGCGTTTTTGCGGGAGTTTTTTCTGAAGAACTCAAATGTGCTGATGTTATACCTTTGTTCAAAAAAGGTTCTGCTGTAAAACTGTGTAACTACAGGCCTATTTCTCTCCTCCCTGTGCTAAGTAAGATTTTTGAAAAACTTATAAAAGACAGAATAGTACACTTTTTAGACACTAACAATTACTTTAGTCCTTTAGTTTGGGTTTCGGAAAGGCAAATCTACTGAAGATGCTCTACTTCAGTTCTGTTCCCAAACAATGTCTAATCTTGATGGCAAAAAGTGTTCAGCTGGATTGTTCATTGATATTACCAAAGCCTTTGACATGGTCAATCACAATATTTTGATTGGAAAACTGGATAAAGCTGGATTTCGTGGTTTTATGCTTGATTGGTTTAAGGCTTACCTAAAAAATAGGTCTCAAAGTGTGAAAATTGGTGAGATGAGGAGCGAAATAAAAATGTTTAACCTGGGCGTACCCCAAGGCACTGTCTTGGGGCCAATTCTTTTTCTCATTTACATCAACTCACTCTTTGCACTTGACTTCAAAGGCTCACCAACTGCTTTCGCGGACGACATAGGTTTTCATATAGTCAGACTAATCCTTTGGAACTCGTTGCTGATATTAATTGGGATTTGAATTTGTTGCGAATCTGGTTTGAGAACCATAAGTTGTTAATTAGCCCTAAAACAAAAATAATGTATTTCTCTCTGTCATCTGCACACAGTTTAGGAGCAAATATCCACTTTCATTCACCTGAGTGTCATAAATTCAGACTTACCAATTGCAATTGTACGCATAAACCTACTACTCCCACTTTTTGTAGTACTCTTAGTTGTAATGATAACTGTTTTCTTATCGAGGAAGTAGATGAATATAAGTATCTATGACTTGTTATTGATTCCAATATGAGCTTTTTTTTTTTGTTTTTTTCTTTTTAATACCATCACAGAGCAAAACACAAAACACTACGTTCTCTAAGTGTAAGCTCTCAGTATCGCTTTACGCAACAGTTGTTTGTTGCGCGACTAAGCTTCATCTACCGATCTTCAACTTATAGACTATTTCAAGTAATTACAAATATAATTAATTTAAAGTTAATGCATTAATGGACTTTTTAAAATCTGCTCGCGACAAGCAAAATTCAATTTCATTGCAGAATTCATTAAATGTGCTTATGCACCTTGTAATAGGCTCATTATTACCATAATTGGTTCTATGCCTATCTGTATGAAATAAGCTTCTAACCCGCAGTGACCTTTGGGGAGCATATATATTTAAAAGAAAGATCAATTCTGGTGAATTAATATGATAATTAAGAATATCGCGAATAAACATGACGGAAGTTGCATCGCGTCTGAAACTTAAGGTTTGCAGACCGATTAAATTGCACCTTCTGCCATAATTAGGAAGCTCATCAAACATATTTAATTTACGAACCGCGTACCTCGTGAAGTTTTTTTGGACTCTTTCGAATCTAAGTTCGTGAACTGCATATGGCGAATCCCAAATTACGGAACAATATTCTAAATAAGGTCTGACTAACGAGCAATAAATAATTTTAAGGCTATTTATATCTCTAAAGTCTTTACTATTACGTTTAAGGAAGCCTAACAATGAGTTAGACTTGGCAATGACATAATCATAATGAAAAAAGAAACTTAACTTATTGTCAAATATGACACCAAGATCTTTCACTTCATCAAAACGCTGAAGTCTAAGATCATTTATAAAATAATTATGCAAAATTGTAGTACTAATACGATATGCCGAAAAAACTTTACATTTAGAAATGTTAAGTTCCAAAGCATTACGATTGCACCACTCCGACAATCTATTAATATCTGACTGAAAACGAATGCAATCAGATACATTTTTTATCCGCGAAAATAATTTCAAATCATCGGCGAAAGTCAAAACATTACAAAATTGAAATATTTCATGAACATCATTTATAAATAATATAAATAGCAACGGGCCCAAATGACTGCCCTGTGGAACACCGGAAGTAACTTCTATAACGCGAGAAGTCAAACCATCGACTTTAACCATTTGCCTTCTATTAGTCAGGTAATTACGAAACCATTTTAGCATTGATGAATGAAAACCCAAAGACTTTAGCTTAGCCAAAAGAAGTGTGTGATGCACCCTGTCAAACGCTTTCGTAAAGTCAGTATAAAGTACATCAACTTGTAATCGTTCATCAAAACTATTAAATATATAATTAGTCAACAAAGCCAAATTAGTAGCACATGATCTACCACGAACAAAGCCATGCTGACTATTTGAAATAATTTCTTTTACCGCGAAAAAGAGTTTGTCCTTAACAATACTTTCAAACAATTTTGGTATTGCAGAAAGCTTTGATATAGGCCGATAGTTTACTACTTTTTGCCTTAAACCGCTTTTATAAATAGGTGTTATGAACGAATATTTCCATTCATTTCAGAAGTTCCCAGTTACAAGAGACTGGTTAAAAATAATTTTAAGTGGATGAAAAACGGATGATAAACATTTTTTTAATATTACCACAGGAATCCCATCTGGGCCAGGGTTGCTATTTAAATTTAGTTTTTCTAACGCGTTTATTAAATCGTCATCCGAGAATTGCAACACACCGATGTCCAGAACTTCAGGAATCATAATGTTATGATTTCCCGTTACCTGCACATGCGACTTATTGTACACTGACTCAAAGAAATCAGCGAACAAATTACACGTACTTTTCAAATCTGTTGAACTTACATCTTCGAATTCCATTACCTTAGGAAAGCCTGTGGTATTTCTTTTCGAATTAATGTAATTCCAAAACGATTTGCTATTACGCTTCACCGACGATTCTACAGACAAGATATATTGACTGTATAAAAACCGATTTAAAAATTCATATGTTTCCTGAATCTCAAAAAAAGTTCACGGTTAGAATTAGTTTTATAATAATCTTTTATTTGACCAAGGAATTTTAAACCTTTTGTTAAGACGCGTTTTTGGTACAAATAATTCAAAACCAGATTTGATCTTATCCAAAAATATATCATAGTTACCTTTTAAATTGGGGGATTTCAGCAGTTCATCCCAATCAAAACCACTCAAATATTCCTGTAAAGCAACGAAATTGGTTTTCGAAAAGTTATAAGACAACGCGGAATTAATATTATTTAAATCACTGGAGTAATTAAGAAAATTTATCTCCAAAAGTAAGGCTTGGTGATGCATTTTATTGGAATCTATAAGATCCAGAGCTTCACTTATAGTATAATTAATTTCATTATTAAGAAAAACTAAGTCCAATATTCTATTAATAGAGTTCGGAAAATGGTTTACTTGAAATAAATCCAAAGAAAGAAGACCATCGACAACTATTTGTTCAACCTCATGGTTGACGTTAAATGGTATTAAATTCTTATCACCATCCACATTCCTCCAATATACATTACCAATATTGAAGTAACCCAATACACAAGGTATTTGAGTGGCAGCAAGATTACTAACGACACTACTTATGTTTTGAATGTGTTTTTCATACACATTGGCAACACTGTTTGGTGGAACGTAGGAGACAAAAATAAATAACTGATAACGTACATCATTAACAAAATCAATACACACACACATCTGTTCCACTTCAACCGAACAATGTTCCAATGTCATTTGCCTGCTATGAAAACGAGAAGAGACAGCTATTAAAACTCCCCCACCTCGCTCGCTGCTTGTTCGACAACGATCATTTCGGTAAACGACATATGTTGAATCGAAGATCTCCGTAGAAAAAATGTGTGGGTGCAGCCATGTCCCCGTTAAAACAATGACATCATATTGATGGTCAGAGAGCGCAACAAAAATCTCTTTTGTTTTCGTTCTCATACCACCCATATTTTGACAATAAAGAGAATAATTTAAAACGGTGGTGCATTGCTGTTGCAGCTGATCAGTGTTTATGTTTTGATTTCTGCGATGGGCAATGCAACTCCGTTTTTTGGCAAAAATATTTTTACATGAATTCCCGACGGCCATACCGAAGAATTTAATGCGCGCGCGAAGAATTCTTGCGGCAATTTAATTTTAAAATTAATAAAATTTAATTTGGTCAAGTCAGCAGTTGACTTGACTTATTTATTGCAATTAACACGGCCATCCGGTATGGCTAACTTAGTTGAAATGTAATTTGTCAGTGCCTTTTCCGCCGTGTCAACGCGACATGCAGTTCAGCTGGAGGAGCTGCAACAAAATCGAGCGCGGAGTTATTATTGCCGATTGTAGGCTTAATTTTATTAACGCGCTTTTTGTTTTTCCGCGATTTTTTACGCGACACTTTGCTCCATTCGGTGCCTCCGGAGGCATTTTCTATCACGACCGGCGCGTTATCACATACGGGGGTATCATTAACAGACACTCCCGTTTCGGATATAATAGATTTTTTACCCATCGGCAAATGAGTATCGGAAAGCGAAGGCACTGAACTACATTTCAATTCGCGTAGTTCAGATTTAATCAAACTCAGCTCATTTGTTAATGCGCTGAGCTTAGTGATTAAACCCAAAAATGACATCCCATTGCAGATTTTGCACTTGTAGCAAAGTCCCTCACTTGCCTTCATGAGCTGGAGGGCTGCTCCGGAAAGCATCACACAATGGGTGTGGAATTTCCTGGAACATATCCCTCCGCAGCTATCGAAGTCAAGACATTATGCCAGTATTGCATTCACCACAATTTTCAACCATTTTTAGCAATAAGACAAAATTTAAAATTGAAATCAAAAAATAACTACGGTAGTTAACAATTCACACGTCAATGCGGAGCAAAGGTTACGGTAGAACCTTTTCGAATCATACGGAATCTTTGAGGAAGTATTTACGTTCCACTCTGAGATACTTCTATTATTTGCGAAATGTCTGCTCTACAATGCTCATAAAGAAAATCTACTACGGTATTTTTCACTTCAAACTGCTATACAGAATTTCTTGTTGGGGAGGTATTTATCTTAATAAAATACAACCTCTCTTAGTGTTACAGAAGTATATATTAAGAAAATTATATCAAAAACCTGTTAGATATCCTAGTTTTCCTTTGTTCTGTGAACTAAAGATCCTGCCTGTTCGTCATCTGTATTGTTTTAAAGTATTGAAGTCATTTTTTATGAAATCTGGTAATCGAAATTTTCGATTAATTTCTAATTACAATTTATGTGGAAAAATTTCGTACTTGATATCTGTTCAATTTGCTCGTACTACTGCATACCGTCCGTAATTTTTATTCCGTTTTGTCTTTTCGCCTTTTTTAATAAACTGCCACAGTCTATCAGGGCAATAACAATACCTGGAATGTTTTTAAAATGTGTAAAAAATTGGCTTTTGAACTTCAACTACGCTAGTTTAGAATCTGTTACTCTTGACATCCTGATTTAACTTCTTCTTAAATTTCTTAGTTTTCTTTATTTTTATTTATGACTGTAATTGAGTTTCTTTTTCTTCATCCTGCATTTTTCTGTCAATTTAAATTCTATTATGAATGAACTTTGTTGTTAAGTGCCACCCCATCATAAACTTTTTAAGATTCAATAACTGTTTGAAGTGGCATTCAATACTATTTTCACTACTTTTGTTAGTAAAATACAGAATGTCTCAACTTTTCATATAATTTCCATTTGTGCGTTAAATTTTTAAAATAATATTTTAATGAATTATGATTGAATTTTACTTGAAATTTATATGAAAAAAAAAAAAAAAGTTTCGTCTTCTTTCATGGGCATAAAACAGGTAGATGTCTCATCTCGCCGCACACGTGACATTCTCCTCGTTCTTTGGTTTGTTACACTCGTGAGCCATGTGCCCTATTATGTTGCAGTTGTGGCATCTGCTGGTGTTGGCTACCCGCCAGTTGCTGAAGCCTGTCTTGATGTTTAAGGCATCATTAGACTTGGAACCGCAATCGTCTTCGGCAGGTATATTTTGCTTAACGCCTGAAGCAGCTAATGTTTGCTGCTGAAACAATGCATCCCTGCCTAAGAGCACAAATACGGATCAGGAATACCTTCGGTCAAGCATTCAAGCAAAGCTTCGTCTTCCATCAGAACTTTGTTTGCCAGAATCAATCTCTCCCTTATCCGAATCCTTCACTTTCCTATTGCCCGCACTGTGTTACTTCATTATAAGGGTATCCAAAATCCCTTTAGTGCGCATATATTATGAAAAAAAAGAACAGTTTTCTCGTGGAAATATACCTTCATTTCCGAGAGGAGTTCAGGAACAGGAATAGTGGTCATATCCGATCTGGAATGGAACCACTTGAGTGCCTTTCCCTTTCGACGACAGGCAATCACTCTCACACAGCTCTCGTCGAGTTGATACGCTGCCTTGAGGTATGGTAGTTATGCCTCCCAGTGCGACAAATAGTCGGCTTCACCAGAAAATTTTGGCAGCATTTCATTTAAATTTGTGCAATTTTTTTTCATCCCACTGTCATTGCTTCCGTCATTCTTTTGTATGAACCCTTTTAAATTCGCCTCTTTCTTCAACCACTCGTTTTTACTCTTCAATATTTAGTTTTCACGTTTCTGCATGTCAACTTACCTAAGCTTTACTTTCAGTTCTCTTTACATTATCTGCCACATATCGTCGCTGTTTAAGAAAACCGGCATAACTCAAAAAATACGAACTTTGAGTTAATAATGCCACTCGAATGAGAAAAAAATCTATATTTCTGTAAAATCGGCATAACTGTAGCTCTTCAAAATCTCGCTAGATGGATATAGTGTCAATTTTTTTTCACTTCTTTTCTCTCCTATTTTATGTGCAATAAAGGTATAACTCAGTAGCGTGCAGGTGTTCAAAGTGGTTGGACCACTATTTTGTGCGGAAAAGAGACATATTTTGAGTTCTGCGTGTTGATTTGCTTCAAAGTTTAGAGAAAAACGGACTTTTTTTTGTTAGACTGCTATTCAAGAACAAGTAAGTATGATTTTAATCTTTTTTTTCTGCACTAAAACGAATTGTCCCACTTTTCCTGAAATAATCTAAGCTTTTGTTTTCTGTAGTGACACTTTAATGATTTATGTCATTTTTCCATAAAATAATTTTTCACATTTCTTAGAGAAATAATTTTTGATAATTTTTATTTTTGAGCTAAATCGATTTTCCATATAAAACTTTGGTTAAAACCTATTAACTCTTTTTCGGCTTTTGAATTAGACCATTTGAACACTTTTGTGCACCTACAGTTATAATCTTAGTATGTATGATTTTCGGCCGTTTACTCATAACGATTCACTTATAATGTTGATACATAAGCTAAAGTCATGTCAGAGGTACGCAGCTACTACTTAAATTAGCAAGAGAAGGAAAGGACAAGGAAAACAAGGCAAATAAAGAAACGACTTGTCCGAAAGAAAAATGGTTTAAGGTCATTTGTGATAACGATCCCCTAATCGGTAAGCTTTGCTGCCCTATTTTGTTTTGTTTTATTTTGTATATTAATGGGTATTTTTTGTTCAATATACAAAGAAATTGGTGCGCCGAATTTTTGTGTATCTGATGCTGCCAATTCGGCAGAAGATCCTTCTCAGGGCTCCAAAATGGACACATTGCAAAAAGAAGATACGCCTGCTGCACATTGTTCTAGAGCTGCAGATTTGGAGAATGAGACGTCGTCGAATACATCGGGAGACTTCTCAGCAGACGATTGTGAAACCGATCCCAACTACGTTGAGGAACATTTAGCGAGCAGCTCAAGCTCTAATGAGGATGTGCCAGTAGATATATCTGCAGATGTTTTGGTTTCCAAGAAAAAAAGGCGAATTGCTAATCCGAACCAATGGAGAAAAAACCTGGCAAAAAGCTTAAGAAATTCCGGTAAGACTTATACGTCTACTTCAAAGTCACAGAAAATTGTTCAGGCAAAACAAATTGGCCCTCCCTGTGGCAATAAATGCAGACTACGATGTCCCGAAAAAATTACTGAAGACGACAGAGCATCAATTTTCTCAGTAGTATGAAACCCTTATCACCAAAATACAGATACATCAGGGAAGAGCCAAAGCGAGAGATAAAGAAATTCGGGCTTGCAAATTGTTTTTCCAAAATACACTGGCGGTGACGGCGCGTGCAATACGAACTGTTGTTGAAAAAAATGACACAGAACTGGAACGGGGTAAATATCCTAATCATACTCAGATAGATGATGAAGTCAAGCACAGTGTCCAAGAATTGAAGGTTCCAAAAGCCTTGCTGATTTACATCGTGACTATTGCTTATATCGTGAAACTCAAAACCGTCCATTCGCAAATTACCAACTCTACCGAAAGATCTTCAAAAAGGAGTTTAATATTTCATTTTTCCGGCCCAAAAAGGACCAATGTGAGGATTGTGTGGCATTCGACAATGGAGACTCTCAAGCTAAAGAGATTCTGCGGGAAAAATACGACGCTCATTTACTAGAAAAAGATTGGTCAAGAAAAGAAAAAAAAAACTGATGTTACCAGAAAGTACAAAAAAGCAAAGTTCACAGTCTTTGCTTATCTATTAAGCTTACTTATAAAATAGTTTTGATTCACTTCCAAAGTTTTAAAATCGGATAGTTTTTCAACTTTGTAATAATATATCTTTGTAATACCTTTTTTTGAGAATAAATTATGATTTTATTTCGTTTTAACTGTTTGTGTTCTTGTTTTTCTTTGTCCGATCCAAGATGAACTAAATACAATTCAATAAAAAAGTGTACTATATACAAACATTTTTTTCGGGAAAAGTGACCTAAGTTGGAAAGGGATGCAAAAACCCTAAAATTTTAATACCTTATATAATATTATTTCAACTTTTTTTTTAGTTTCCATTAGATAAAATAATGGAGCTATCAAATGAAGTTTTTAAAAAGAAGATTGATAGTCACTTGAAAAAATTAAAAGTGTGAAAATTTCTGCAACTCAGAAACTTTAAACAGCTCTCCTGAAAAATCAAGTTTTTTGAGTTATGCCGGTTTTCTTGAACAGCGACGATATGTTCCCTTTCAATTTCTCCAACCTTCTTAACTCTCTTTATTCTGTTTACACTCATCGTTACTTCGGGCACTCCTTTTTGTCCCTCATCATCGTTTTGTTCACCTTCATCCCTTAAATGTTCTTCGTCTCGATCGTCATTTACCTGCACAATGCTGTCGTCGTAATCATCAGACTCTTCTGATTGTACTTGTTCGATTATGCTCAATTCACCCCGCTCCATCTCCGGCTCGGCCAAAGTTGTAACAACAACTCGCTTTTGTTGCCCATTGTATTTTTTTTTTTCAGCTTACGTACCCACTCCTTTAACTGTGACGCCGTATATTGGCGATATTTTTCGATTTCAGCCATCTGTGTCGCTTTTAATATAGTTATTTATACCCTATCCTAAGGGTATATTAATTTTGACTCATAGTTTGTAACACCCCTTAATATTCGTCATAGACCCACAAAAGCATATATATTTATGATCAGGACCAAAACCTAAGACTATTTAGCAATGTCCGTCCGTCACCAATTTATAGGCCTTTAAATTAAAGGTGGAAAGTTGAAATTTGGACCATATACTCCCTAGGGTCCCGAAATGGTAGAGTATAAAATTTGTTTTGATACGCCCACTGCCACGCCTACAATTTATAAAAAACTGTTTTAAAGCTAAAGTTAGAGAGATAGAGTGTTGTAACCATTACAAGATATGTAGGTACTGCCCACCTTTGCAAGTTTGTCATATAAAGTTTTTTGTCATGTCTACTTTTTGTGGGCGTTTTTCATTAAAATGCTGTTTTCTTTGAAAATTTTCATAGAAAGCGGAAAAAAAAGTTTTACAAGATATTTAGCCAATATTTTTCCCAATATATCGCCTATACCAAGTTTTTGGCAACGCCCACTTTTTGGGGGCGTTTTTTAAAAAAATTAATCTTCTGAATGCTTTTTTTTGCGGCATATAGGGATATGGATAGGGTATCATACTGTTCGCCCCAAGCGGACTGTAGCCTTTTCTTATGTTTTTTTGATGTTTTTCGCACTTTAACCTTCGGGTAGGGTAAAACAAAACTGTAAGATATTATAAACCAGGTGCCGACCAGTTCTAAAGGGTGATCCATTTCGAGGTTCCCAACTGTTTTAAAGAAAAAACACAGAAAATTCAAATTTAATGGAAAATGTTTATTATCATTTGAAAGAACATTCTTTGGCATTTATTTTTTGATGATTATGTCTATCAAATGTTGGCCGTTGCTACGTCGCAGATGGTCCATCCGTTAAGTCCAATTTTCGAGCACTCGTTCGAGCATTTCGACTGGTAACTGGCGAATGACACGCGTGATGTTTTCCTCCAAGGCCTGAATCGAAGCGGGTTTGTCGGCATAAGCTTTTGACTTTACATATCCCCACAGGAAAAAGTCTAACGGTGTGATATCACACGATCTTGGTGGCCAACCGACCGGCCCAAAACGTGAAATTATGTGCTCACCGAAATGTTCTCTTAATAAGTCCATTGATTGATGCGATGTGTGGGAAGTGGCGCCGTCTTGCTGAAACCAAATGTCTCCGAGATCACGAGCTTCAAATTCAGGCATCAAATAGTCGGTTATCATGGCACGATAACGGTGGCCATTGACGGTTACGTTCGCACCGGCATAATTTTTAAAGAAATATGGACCGATGATTCCACCGGCCTACAAACCACACCAAACCGTTGTTTTTTCTGGATGAAGTGGCAGTTCTTCAATCTCTTCAGGTTGCTCTTCGTCCCAAATGCGGCAATTTTGTTTGTTTACATACCCATTGAGCCAGAAATGGGCCTCATCGCTAAACAAAATTTGCCTCGAAAACGTCGGATCTTCTTGGAACTTTTCAAGAGCCCATAGAGCGAAGCGATGTCGCTTGGGAAGGTCGAGCGTCTTCAGTTGTTGCACAAGCTGTATTTTGTACGCTTTCAATTTAAGATCTTGACGTAAAATGCGCCAAGTCGTTCCATACGTCAGTCCGAGTTGCTGCGAACGGCGCCGAATCGACTCTCTACGGTCTTCGTGTACACTCTCGGCTACGGCTGCTATATTTTCTTCACAGCGTGCTGGACGTGGTCTATTCGGTCGAATATTATCCAATAATGAATGCTGGGTCTCAAAATGGGTGATGGTGTTGCGAATAGTACGCTCAGTAGACCGATTATGTTGACCATAAGTTGAGCGAAGTGCACGAAACACATTCCTCACAGAACGTGAATTTTCATAATAAAGTTGAACAATTTGTAAACGTTGGTCACGCGTAAGTTTTTGCATTATGAAATGCCAAACAATACTAAACAAAAATAACATGACAGCATGACACGACTCATACGGGATCTGTCAAAAAAGGCTATTGAAAAAAGTATCTCTACTTGGATCACCCGTTACTGTAAAATATACACTCTTCGGAGGCAGGCTCTATGGATTCTGGGGAGAGCCATTTCTTGCTCCTTCCTTCTACAAAAGATCGACTTGAAGTTTTTACTCGTACAAATATTATCGACATATGCTTGATTTCTGAAACGCGTCTTACGAAGGAATCAAGTGTAAAAATTAAAGGATATAGTGCCTATCATGCATATCAGCCTTCGGAAAGGGCTAGAGGCGGAGCGTCTTTGTTTATTAAAGACACCATTGAGCATTCAAAAAGCACAAAAATCGAGCAAGTTAATATTCAAATGATTACGGTTCGTGTAAAAAATATTAGACAAACTTATGATATTGCGTCTATATATATCCCTCCAAGGGAAAAGATAGAAAAATTTGATTTCACGTGTATTTTTAACTCACTCACACGGAACGTTGTTGTCGATGGTGATTTTAATGCAAAACACACCTTCTGGGGTTCACGATGCATTTCACTAAAACGAAAAATTCTCTATAAATCCGGTATGCAATTTGGAGTAGACTTTTACTCGTCAGGCAAACCGACGTATTGGCCTACGGATACGGCAAAAACTCCAGACCTTATAGATTTTTACATTTTAAAAGGGATTTCCGAAAGCTTTGTTGAAATTGAAGAATGTTTCGATCTGTCTTCTGATTACTCGCCTATCATTCTGACAACTAGCGGCTGCTTACTGAAAAAGGAGGCCCCACCCAGACTTACTAGCGTATTAATTAAGTGGGACTCCTTTAGAAAAGACTGCGAATATAAAATCGATCTTAACGTGTCTCTTCAAACGCCATTTCAACTTGAACTCGATAAATTTATTGGAGTCATACAAAGTTCAGCCTGGTATAATACTCCTTTTAAATGGATAACAGATTAAAAAAGCGAAATAAAATATCCTCCGGAAATAACCGAATTAGTTAAGGAGAAAAGAAAAGCGCGTAAAAAATTGCAACAATCTCGCGCGAAGTTTTTTAAACCTTGAAGGTCTCACCGCGGACAAGAGTTCGAGCTACTCGTTGTGGAAAGCTATAAAAAGCATCAAAAAAACAAAATCGCAAGCGCCTCCTATCAGAAAAAATAATGTCGAATGGGCGAAACGAGACAAAGAAAAAGCCGACAAGTGCCGGAAGTGCACCTATTGTTGGTGCTGCCCGTGCACTCGTAATGGATGATGCTGGTGTTGTGACCAATACTGGGCGCAGCACTAGTGGACAGAACTTTGTCGACGCGGACGGCTCTGATGGTGGGTGTGCGTCTAAAAAATCATGTGCTAAACGCAAAAGAGTGCGAGTTAAGAAGCATTCCTATAAGAATGCTGCTGTCTCCTCTTTAGCAGTTCGCATTGGGAAAGCGGGCAATGATAATAGTATGAGTGTTGCAGAGTCCGAATACTGCAAAACTCATCTCTAGGAACTGGCTGCTGCAACAAATGCTTGCATTTAGGTGGAGGGCTGTGTGTTAAAGGACGGAACCCTCATGGTGAAGACCTCTTCACAGAAAACCTCTGAATGGATTAGCAGTATGGTGCCGAAAATCCCCACATTTAGGACTTCATCTTTTGAGGTCTACAAACCACCCAAGCTTACGCGGGCTGTCTGCTGGATCCCTGAGAAACTAGGGAAATCGGCGGATGTGCTAAAGTATTTGCAAACCCAGAATCCTGGTCTCGACACAAAAGTCTGGGTTGTCCGTTCACACAAGAAGAGCAAAAACCGCCACAATGAAGGTGGTGAGTATAGACATGGCTGCTGCCGAGATCATCAAATCTAGGTACAACATGCGTCTCTATCTGCATCTTGGCAGGATCCATTTCTATTTCAGTGTCAAACAGTGCTAATAGTGGACGTTACCCAGAGTATTCATCCATCTTGTTTACTCAAATTAACCTACAGCACTGCAAGGCTGCTACCGCCCTTTTAAGTAGCAGGCTTGTGGCTTGTAGAAAAAAATCACACATAATATCCATCCAGGAACCATGGGTGTGGAAAAGTCGCATCTCTGGTCTTGGTTGCTTGAGTGATTTATACCACGTTCTTTATGATGAGCAATCCGGCTTATTCTCCCTATGACTCTCTAACCCCTCCTCCCCAAAGGCTGTTGTAGATCTCGTAGAGATTTGTGAATCCAAAAGGTTAGCTCTTATCCCATGCTATGATGCTAATGCTCAGAACACTGTTTGGGGCAGCAGCTAATGCAACATAAGGGGAGTTCGACTCTGGGACTTCATTTTGTCGTCTGATATTACCATCAACAATGTAGGTCATCAACCTACCTTTGTTACAGCCAGAAGACAGCAAGTAATTGATGTTACCCTGTCAAACAGGCATTTGAAGTCTATCATAAATTGGAAGGTATCGCCAGATACCACCTTATCAGATCACAGATACATCGAATTTCAAATCTACTGCGAACTTTCACCTTCTCAAGATAGGAGAAATCCGAGAAAAACGAACAGGTCACGGTGTACAGAGGAGCTTGCCAACTCTGTCAAAGTCCACTCAAACTTAGATCAAGACAGGGAGTGGAGAGGTCTGCTCAGGATCTGAACAACGTCCTCACCCGCTGCTTTGAACTTTCGTGCCCTGTTTCTAACCCTGTTGGAACTCCGAAGTGCAGTGTCTTCGTAAAGAAACTAGGAAGCTGCTAAATCCGTCTTTAAAAACCAACTTAGTGGAAGACTGGAATCTTTATCGATCGAAGCAAAAAGTTTTTAAGAGACTTATTCGCAAGTCGAAAAATGACTCCTATAAAAAGTTTTGTGAAGAGGTCGAATCTCTAAGTGCAACTAGTAGGCTTGTTAAAGTCCTCCAAAGGAACAGATCAAGTAACCTGGATGCAATCCTTAAACCTGATGGCACGTACACTGAGACAATGGCGGAGACTTTCAGTCTTCTACTTAAGACTCACTTTCCAGCAAATCAGGTTACTTCGTATTCTTCAGCCCTTCAAACGACTGTGGCTACATTTGAACCGACTAATACCACGCGGCACAGCTGGTATTTTGCATTAGGAGTGGTAACTGCTGATGCTATCAAATATGCCATTGCATCTTTTGAGAGTTTCAAGTCACCTGGTCCGGATGGAATTTATCCAGTTTTGCTGAAACAAGGTTTAAGTAAGGTTTTGCCAGTGCTGAAAAGAATTTTCACCGCGAGCTTGGCCATGGCGAATAATTAAAGTGGTTTTCATAGCAAAAAATTGGTAAGTCTGACTACACTCTAGCCAAAAGCTTCAGACCCATAAGTCTGTCTTCCTTCTTACTGAAAAGTTTGGAAAGACTGGTTGAGCTGCATGTGCGTAAAGTTGCTCTTCGATCACACCCTCTCTCTGTGATGCAACATGCAGATTGTGGCAAGTGCGTGATAACAAGGGTAAAACAAGGGTAAATAGGGGCTGCCCTCGTATGGTGTATGGTGGTAGACTCTCTGCTTACGGCTCTCAACTTTCCTGGAAACCACACTCAAGCTTATGCGCATGATGTCGCCGTTCTTTCTGTCGGTTCAAATCTAGGGGCTGTCTGCTCTCAAGCGCAGAGATCCCTTGATTTGATCGATGTCTGGTGCACTAGTAATGGGCTTTTTAGTGAATCCTCTTAAAACCACGGTTGTTTTCTTTACGAGAAGGAGAATCATCACTGGTCTGTCCCACCTCGTGCTTAAAGGTGTCACCATCCCTATATCCGATGAAGTCAAATATCTGGGTGTTATCCTTGATAAAAATCGTCTATGGTCCAAACATGTCGAATCGAAAACCGATAAAGCACTGTCGACCTTCTGGCAGTGTAAAGGCGCTTTTGGTAAGACATGGGGCTTGTCTCCGAAACGGGTCCTTTGGATCTATACGGCATGATTAGACCGCTACTCTCATACGCATCAGTTGTTTGGTGGAACAGGCTTTCGCGGAAACGTGTTACTGTTTCTTTGCCAAACTCCAAAGAACGGCTGGTCTCGGCTGCACAGGGGCCTTCCCTAGCACCCCAGGCTCTGCTCTAGATGCTTTGATGAATCTTCCTCCCATTGACTTATATATCATGGGATGTACGCTAAAAACCATCTTTCGCTTAAAGAGAGGTGGTTTTTGATATCATGCGCACTGGAATTTTGAAGAACTTGCTAGAGAATTATCCTTTGACCCCTGTCTTATGGATATGCCGTCTGATGCAATGGCACCAGAAATCCTTCTGCGAAAAAACTACCACGTCAACTTTCCACAGGTAACGGAATGGCTTCGGTCAGACTCTGAACCATGGATTGAATGCCATCGTATTTTCACTGATGGCTCCAAAACCGGGCAGGGGTCTGGTGCTGGTGTCTTTGTGGAATGCGATGCAATACGACTTTACTACCCCTTGGGAAAACACGCATCTGTTTTCCAAGCGGAGATTTTTGCCATCCTAATGGCTATGCGCTATATTGTGAACAACAGGTGGAGGGCTAGAGGCATTTGCATCTGCAGTGATAGCCAAGCTGCATTAAAAGCGCTTCTAAACCCTCTTACCTCGTCCATGTTAGTGCTAGAACTCAAGCTTTCTCTGAATTTGGTCGGAAGACTGAACACAGTGAATCTTGTCTGGGTACCAGGTCACACTGGCATCCAGCGAAATGAGATCTCGGATGAGCTTGCTAGGGAAGGTTCAGAAGAAGTTTTCTCAGGACCCGTACCTGTGTTGGGTCTGCCTGCATCTTTAGTCATGTCGTCTATCGATTCTTGGGTTTCTCGTGATCACAAGATTCGGTGGCGCGATTGCGGTGGATGTAGACAGACCAAACTACTGCGCCCGGACATTTGCAAAAGGTCAGCATCTTTTCTTCTATCTCTGAGGAGAATCGACTGTAGGCTGCTTGCAGGCGTTCTTTCGGGCCACCAAGCTTTTACTAAACACTTAAATGTGTTGTCCTTAAGCGACACCACTACCTGTCCTGCTTGCGGTGAGGAGGATGACACAGCAGAACACTTTCTTTGCAGTTGTCCGGCCTATGCTCGCATCAGGTGGCGGATCTTCGGGGCTGACGTGGTGAGTGCCGAACATCTAAGCTCTTATTTGAAGCTCCTTCCTTCGAAAGACGGGAAAACTAAGTACATTAATGTAAGGTGTCTGAATGGTAGTACAATGGACTTGTAGTTGTGTCTGAGCGCTCCATCGGATAGCAGCAACCTCCGACAAAAAAAAAAAAAAAGTCAAACGAAAAGACCAACGAGTTTCAAGTCGCGACATGCCGCCTCTTCAACGACTTTAAAGCCGCATATGACAGCAATCATCGTCAGGAGTTTTTGTATCGATGGCGGAATTCGGGATCCCGTGAAAACTGATCCAGATGTGTCGCGTGACACTAGATAACACGCGGTGCAATGCGCAGTTTGGAGGCAGTTCGTCTGATTTCTTGCAAACATGCAAGATGCGCTTTCATGTGAGTTCATCAAACTTGTTCTTGAACAGATAGTGCGCAGGGCAGGTGTCAACACGGAAGGCATTATCTTCAACAGATTAGTCCAACTGCTGGGGTATGCGAACGATATAAACATCATCGGTCGATCCCAGCGTGCCGTGATAGAGGCTTTGTATACCCTATCCTAAGGGTATATTAATTTTGACACATAGTTTGTAACACGCCTTCATATTCGTCGTAGACCCATAAAAGTTTATGTAAATATACAGTATTGTGCAAAACCTAAGCAACTTTTCCTACTCTCATGTAAATGTTGTCTCCCACTTTTAAAAATTCTTCCCGGTAAGCTGTAAATATATTTATTTACATATTTGCATGTGTCCTCAAAATCACCCAAACAAAGTTTTTAATTTTCATTTATTAACAGTAAATAAAAAAACTAAATCAAAATCAGTTCAAAAAAGAGCTGTGCAAAACCTAAGCAACTCTTTTAATATTTTGTATAATATCCGTTATTTTGTATGATTCCAGCTCATCTACGAGGCATCGACTCAATTAAATTAGAAATAATAGCTGCTGGTATGTTTCCCCACTGTATTTTCAATAAATTTATCAACTCCAGTTGGTTTTTGCACCGTATTGTTCCAACGCGACGCTTAAGAATCCCGAATAAATTTTCAATCGGATTCAAATCCGGCGACTGTGCAGGCCAATCAAGAACTTCAATCCGATGGTCTGTTAGCCACTCCTTGACCTTTTTTGAAGTATGCTTCGGGTCGTTGTCATGTTGGAATACCCAAGAAAGTGGAATATTCCATTCGGCATACGGCAGTATCACATTTTCCAAAATATTCTTGTAAACAAAGCGATCCATTATGCCCCCTATTTTATGAAAAGGACCAACCATAACCAGAAAAGCATGTCCATATCATAACACTTCCACCCCCATGCTTCAGTGTACTTTTACAGAAGCGTGGATTAAGTCTTTGCTTGGGCGTACGCCTTACGTATTGTATGCCATCAGTGTTCCACATGTTAAATTTACATTCATCACTGAATAACACACTTTTCCACTTGCCGACTGACCAATTAATATATTTTTTAGCAAAATTCAACCTATAAAGTGTTTTAAAGGGAAGATTATTTCAATTAAAAAAAAAGTTTATCAATAAACCTTTTCTGTACATGCTTTTTCGTAAGCATAGGTTTCTTCAACACTGAATAACTTTTAAGATCAGCTTCAAGAGCCCGTCTACGAACCGTACTGGAGTCAACGCTCAAATTCAAAGTCAACAATATTTCCCGAGAGGAAATAAAGGGATTTGATTTGATTAATCTCGTTATTTTCCTATCCTCCCGAACAGTTGTTTTACACGGCCTTCCTTCTACATTATTATTTTCTTAGCTACCGGTAGCTTTATATTTTTTAATCAAACGTGAAACTATAGATTTATTAATTCCGAATATTTGTATACCCTTTCCTAAGGGTATATTAATTTTGACATATAATTCGTCGCAGACCCCTAAAAGTATATATATTTATGATCAGGACCAAAATCTAAGACTATTTAGCAATGTCCGTCCGTCCGTATCAACTTTTGAGGCCTTTAAAATTATGCTAGGAAGCTGAAATTTGGAACATATACTCCCTAGGGTTCCGAAATGGTAGTGTTAAAATTTTCAAAATTCGCCCACAATTTAGAAAAAAACCGTTTTAAGGCTTAAGTTAGAGAGATAAAGTTGTACAGCCTTCACAAGATATGTAGAGACTGCCCACCTTTATTAATTTGTCATATAAATTTTTATAGGGTATCAAAATGCCGTTAAATTCGTGGTAATAACAAGAACAAGAAATTTGTCATATAAATTTTTATAGGGTATAAAAATGCCGTTAAATTTGCGGTAATAACAAGAACTGTTTTAGCAAACTCGAAGTTGCTTAAGTTTTGCACAGCTGTTTTTATACCCTATTCTAAGGGTATATTAATTTTGACACATAGTTTGTAACACCCCTTAATATTCGTCGCAGACCCCTAAAAGCATATATATTTATGGTCAGGACCAAATCCTAAGACTATTTAGCAATGTCCGTCCGTCCGTCCGTATCAACTTTTGAGGCCTTTAAAACTACGCTAGGAAGCTGAAATTTAGAACATATACTCCATAGGGTCCCGAAATGGTAAAGTGTTAAAATTTTCAAAATACGCCCACTGCCACGCCCACAATTTAGAAAAAACCATTTTAAGGCTTAAGTTAGAGAGATAAAGTTGTACAACCTTCACAAGATATGTAGGTACTGCCCAAGTTAATTAATTTGTCATATAAAGTTTTTGGCCACGCCCACTTTTTGAGGGCATTTTTTGAAAAAAATTTTTTTTTTATAAATTTCATAGAATGAAATAAAATGCTATCCATCATCTTCCTAATCCTTTTTTTCTTTGGGGTACATAGGCATAAGGATAGGGTATCATACTGTTCGCCCCAAGCGGACTGTAGCCTTTCCTTATGTTTTGAACTGATTTTGATTTATTTTTTTTATTTACTGTTAATAAATGAAAATTAAAAACTTCGTTTGGGTGATTTTGAGGACACATGCAAATATGTAAATAAATATATTTACAGTATTTTTAAAAGTCGGAGACAACTTTTTACATGAGAGTAGGAAAAGGTTTAGGTTTTGCACAATACTGTATATGATCAGGACCAAGTCCTAAGACTATTTAGCAATGTTCGCCCGTCCGTCCGTATCAACTTCTGAGGCCTTTAAATTTATGCTAGGAAACAGAAATTAAGATCGTATACTCCGTACGGTCCCGAAATGGTAAAGTGTTAAAATTTTTTAAATCCGCCCACTGCCACGCCCACAATTTAGAAAACAAACCGTTTTAAGGCTAAAGTTAGAGAGATAGAGTGTTAGAACCTTCACAAGATTTGTAGGCAGAGGAATTTTGTAGAGAAAAGAATCATTATAGTACGTCCGAATGCAGGCTTAAGGGTAAACTGATGTTCATTCCTAGCATTGGGAGTATTGCGGTTGATTTGCTGTAGGGGCGGAATGCAACTGGCTATTTCGTTTGAGCACTTGTGGTGGAAATACCGATAAAACAATAACAGGCAAGAGACATAACGACGATGATTAAGAGAGTCAAGTGATTTCGCGATATCTCTATCGTCAATAAGTTTGACCGCTCGATTTTGAATCCTATCTGTTATTTCAGCATCAGTAAAACCACGCGTCTCATAGTTTGGTTCTTTTAATTAGTAAAGCAACTTAAAGACTAACTTATAAAAAACTATACAATAGGTAGATAAGTATAAATGAGTATATAAGAGTGTTTCGCATTTCTCTATGACTACAGTCGAGGTGAAGTAGACGTGTGTGTACAGAGAGTCAAATGACTTTTCATACACAACAGTTTTCCCCCTTTTTTTTTAAAAAAAAAACATAAGGATAGGCTATAGTCCGCTTGGGGCGAACAGTATGATACCCTATCCTATCCTTATCCCTATGTACCCCAAAGAAAAAATTCATAAGGAAGATGATAGATAGCATTTTATTTCATTCTATGAAATTTATAGAAAAAAAAAATATTTTTTTGAATAAACGCCCCCAAAAAGTGGGCGTGGCCAAAAACGTTGTATGGGCGATATATTGGAAAAAATATTTGCTAAATATATTGTTAAAAATTTTTTTTTTCGATTTCTATGAAAATTTTCAAAGAAAACAGCATTTTAGTGAAAAACGCCCACAAAAAGTAGGCGCGGCAAAAAAACTTTGTATGACAAATTTATAAAGGTACCTACATATCTTGTGAAGGTTTTACAACTTTATCTCTCTAACTTAAGCCTTAAAACGGTTTTTTCTAAATTGTGGGCGTGGCAATGGGCGGATTTAAAAACTTTTAATACTTTACCATTTCGGGACCCTAGGGAGTATACGCTCCAAATTTCAGCCTCCTAGCATGACTTTAAAGGCCTCAAAAGTTGATACGGACGGACGGACATTGCTAAATAGTCTTAGGATTTGGTCCTGATCATAAATATATATACTTTTATGGGTCTACGACGAATATTAAGGGGTGTTACAAACTATGTGTCAAAATTAATATACCCTTAGGATAGGGTATAAAAAAGCCAAGCCAAGCGAACAAAGACCCACTAGAATAAAAAAAAATAATAGAAAACTGAACTTTTTTATCAATAACGGATCAACAAAGACGAAACATTTATTTCGACAAATTCGACAACCACATGAGTAATCACCAATTAAAATCCAATTAAAATTTTAGATCTAGTGAGTAAGATCCCTTTATTTGACGGAAGTGAAAAGTATATGATCGATTTTAATGAAAGGGTTGATTCACTGTTACCCACTTAAGAGTCTTTTGATCAAAACAGCCAAATAATTATTACAGGTTATATAAGAGATAGGATCATGGGAAATGCGCGAATAAAACTTAAAAAAATGGTAGATTAAGAACTTGGGTTGAAATAAGGGAAATTATAAAGAACAGTTGCGGAGAAAAGCTTTCTACAGATAAGATAATTGACGAAATAAGAACAGCTAGATTAATACATCTATTGAAGAATATTATAACCAAATAAATTCCATATAAAGCAGAGCCAACAGTCTTATTCGGGAACGGTCAAAACGATCAGCAAATGATTGCATCGAACAATAGCATTGCTCTTGAAGCATTTAAGTCTAATTTGCCGGAACCAACAATTTTATTAAGCCGAAAGCCTGGAACACTTAATGAAGCCTACAAAATAATTTTCGAAATAAATCATCAGTCAGACGACCTGAATTATGTTGGTCTACAATTTAGTAGCATTCACAGGGACCATAGCACCTCTCATTTAACCGAAGACCTAACAACAGAAATTACGGTGATGTGAACAGTTATTTAACACCAAGAGCAACAACGCTACAAGACAATAATTATAATTCAAGACAAAATCAAACTTACATACGTTCAATAATTATTCCCGCGGTGGTCAATCACGAACAGCATACAAACTAGTCAAATACAAGCGACAAATCGAAATATTCCACAACATACTGAACCCATGGACTCATAGAACCCATAGAACTCATCGAACAGAGACCATATAACGGACACCAACCTCAAAACCATTCAAATTTTCAAAGAAATCGACGAAACAATTACCCTACATAATCCTTAAAACTCCGTTAGGCTTTTTACGATTTATAATCGATTCAGAATTCAGAATTTTGTAACCCAAAGTGGGAGATATTTCATAAAGATAAACCCACTTTTCTTAAAGTACTCGGCCATCAAATCGAGGAAAACGTACAATGCAATATACCCTTATTTACCAAATTTAATAAAAAACATAAGGAAAGGCAACAGTCCGCTTGGGGCGAACAGTATGATACCCTATCCTTATCCCTATGTACCCCAAAGAGAAAAAGCATTAGGAAGATGATGGATAGCATTTTATTTCATTCTATGAAATTTATAGAAAAAAAATTATTTTTTTTGAAAAAACGCCCCCAAAAAGTGGGCGTGGCCAAAAACTTTGTATGGGCGATTTATTGAGAAAAATATTGGAATAATATATTGTTAAACATTTTTTTTCGATTTCTATGAAAATTTTCGAAGAAAACAGCATTTTAGTGAAAAACGCCCACAAAAACTAGGCGTGGCAAAAAACTTTATATGACAAATTAATAAAGGTGGGCAGTACCTACATATCTTGTAAAGGTTGTGCAACTTTATCTCTCTAACTTAAGCCTTAAAACGGTTTTTTCTAAATTGTGGGCGTGGCAGTGGGCGTATTTTGAAAATTTTAACACTTTACCATTCCGGAACCCTAGGGAGTATATGTTCCAAATTTCAGCTTCCTAGCATAATTTTAAAGGCCTCAAAAGTTGATACGGACGGACGGACATTGCTATATAGTCTTAGATTTTGGTCCTGATCATAAATATATATACTTTTATGGGTCTACGGCGAATATTAAGGGGTGTTACAAACTATGTGTCAAAATTAATATACCCTTAGGATAGGGTATAAAAACTACTTCGTCCAATTTCTAGAATACCAGTTTCATGACTATTTCGATGTATTTATCGGAAACAATATTTTGGTTCCCTTAAATCCGATTATAGACTATAAAAACCGGTTACTTAAAACAGATGATGCAAATATTCGAATATCCTTAAGAAAGAAGAAGAGATCTATGAAAATAACTGTCATAACGATAAATCATTAGAGGTATTTTGTAGCGAGATTTTCGAAAATTAATTAACTGATAAACATTTTGCAAATCAACTAACGAATACTGACTTATCTTAATTAAGAACTCTGTTACAATCTTTCAGATCAGGTTTTTTTTAAGGTGGTGGTTTTTCAACATTAACGAATTAAATAAGACATAAAATTATCACAAAAACCGACATTCCGATATACAGCAAACTCTATCCGTACCCGGAAGTACACACATAAGAAGTTAATCAGCAGATTCATGAGATGCTGCATCAACATAAAATAGCGCCGAACAATAGTCCTTACAATTCGGCCATTTGGGTACTATTTTTTCGCAACAAAAGACGACAAAAACGGACTACAATGGTGAATTGTAGTGGACTTCCGAAAGTTGAATGAGCAAACGATAGAGGATCGATTTCCTAAGCCCAACATCGACGATTTGTTCGATAAACTCGTTAAAGGTTTTCACAAAACTGAAGTTAAACCTTGCGATAGGCCAAAAACAGCATTTTCAACAAAAAGTGGTCTTTACGTATTTCTCAGACTGCCGTTTGGGTTGCGCCTGGGACTTTCCAAAGATTAATGAACAATATATTAAAGGAATTCATAAATAAAATATGTGTAGTGTACCCGGATGATATTCTTATATTTTCCATAAGCTTTGACTAAAAAAATGTTTCTAAAACTAAAAGAGTATAACCTAAAAATACAAGTTGGTATATGCTCTTTCGCTAGTCTATCTACAAACTACTTAGGACATACAATTGGAAATAATGGAGTCAAACCTGACGAAAGTAAATGTATGTCAATAATATCGATGAAGCTACCCCGCACCATAAAGGAAATTAAACAATTTTTAAGGCATAACCGGTTACTACCGAAAATTTATTAAAAATTATGTGAAGGTAGCATATTCCATGAGTAGATATTTAACAAAAAACATAAGGAAAGGCTACAGTCCGCTTGGGGCGAACAGTATGATACCCTATCCTATCCTTATCCCTATGTACCCCAAAGAAAAAATTCATAAGGAAGATGATAGATAGCATTTTATTTCATTCTATGAAATTTATAGAAAAAAAAAATATTTTTTTAAAAAAACGCCCCCAAAAAGTGGGCGTGGCCAAAAACTTTGTATGGGTGATATATTGGAAAAAATATTTGCTAAATATATTGTTAAACATTTTTTTTTCGATTTCTATGAAAATTTTCAAAGAAAACAGCATTTTAGTGAAAAACGCCCACAAAAAGTAGGCGTGGCAAAAAAACGTTATATGACAAATTTATAAAGGTACCTACATATCTTGTGAAGGTTTTACAACTTTATCTCTCTAACTTAAGCCTTAAAACGGTTTTTTCTAAATTGTGGGCGTGGCAGTGGGCGGATTTAAAAACTTTTAACACTTTACCATTTCGGGACCCTAGGGAGTATACGCTCCAAATTTCAGCCTCCTAGCATGACTTTAAAGGCCTCAAAAGTTGATACGGACGGACGGACGGACGGACGGACATTGCTAAATAGTCTTAGGATTTGGTCCTGATCATAAATATATATACTTTTATGGGTCTACGACGAATATTAAGGGGTGTTACAAACTATGTGTCAAAATTAATATACCCTTAGGATAGGGTATAAAAAGAAAAGTATAAACGAAATAAAAATGTAACTTTTTGGTCTATTATTCCAATAATTTTCACATTGGTCTAAACTACTTTCGCTTCTTTTTCTCTGTCTTATCTCTAACTTATTACTTTCAGTTTTTTTAAAAAATTCATTATAGTTTTTTTTTAAAAAATATTTGTTTCTTTGAAACTGTTTTTTTAAGTGATTTATATGTGCTGTTTTGATAACACTATTATTAAGACAAATTTTATAAATAAATCTGCTAATTTTTTTTATGATTTTACCTGGAATCCATTTTACATTGTTTCCAAAAATGTTTTTATACAATATTGACAAATTGTTTTTATTTTTTATATTTAATGAAGAACTTTGCTTTAAGATATTTTTATTATATAAGCAATCTAATAATGTCTTTGGCTTATAACTAAATACAAGTTCGACAGGCGTGCAAGATGTTGATGTTGCTATGGTATTTCGTTGCATGAACAAGAATTTATTAATCAACTTAGTAATTGGTGTGCTTTCTGTGGAGTGGTCAATCAAAAAACCCTTCAAATGCCTTTAGACAGTTTGTACATTTCTTTCGGCGATGCCGTTTGATTGGGGGTGATAAGGTGGTGATTTGGTTATCTTAATCCCGTAACGCGTACCGAAATTATAAAACAAATTCGAATTGAAGGGTGGACCATTGTCAGAAACTATTTCCGTGCATAATCCAAACACTGCAAAAAATTCTTCTAGCTTATCGATTACCGCATAGACATTGGTTTTTTGCATAATATATATGTGCACGTACTTGCTGTATGAATCAACAAGTAATAAAAAGGTATTCTTACCAAAAAAAAAACTATGTGGACGCGCTCGAAAGGAAATTTGCTAACCGGCCAATGTGATGTTTTCTCTTTTGAATAATTTTGCAATTGCTGGCATGGCATGCATGATTTTACAAATTCCTCAATAGCAATATCAATTTGTGGTCACCAAATATACTGCCTAGATAATTGCTTCATTTTAACAATTCCTGCATGACTCTCATGGAGAATTTGTAAAATCCTAGGACGAAGGACACTTGGAACAACAATCCTATCCATATAAAAAATACAATCATTTTCTATGCTAAACTTAGTCAAATTTTCCTAACCTTTTGTATAATTTCGTAAACTAGTATCTTTCAACAAATTTTTCTTTCCTTGTTTAAGCCAGGCTATTACTTTTCCCAATTCCCTGTCCGCTTTTGTTTCTGCCTTGATCTGATTCATATCTATTGGCATTTCGGATGAGAATGAGAGAAACTTAACATTTGTCTCTTGCAAATCGTTTTCCATTATAGGTAATGGTAGACGCGAGAGAGCATCCACATGCCCCATCGCCAAAGACTTTCTATGAACGATTCGATACTGATACATGTTAAGCTTAACCGCATACCTTTGTAAACGTGCGGCTGCGACTCCACTTGTACTTTTTGATGGATTAAAAATTTCAGTAATCGCTTGGTTATCAGTATACAAGGTGAACTGGTGTCCATATATATATTTATGGAAGTGATCCAGCGCAAAAATTATTGCAAATGCTTCCCTATGAAGCTGACTCCAATTCTTTTGGGCCGGAGTTAATGAACGAGAAACGAATCGAATTGGTTTTTCAGTTCCGTTTACCAGGTGACTCATTACTGCCCCAATTCCATACAGACTGGCATCTGTAGCAATAATAATTGGCTTTTTGGGATCATACAATTCCAACAAACAATTATTCTTTAATAATCGCTTGCTTTCCTCAAAAGATTTTTTCTCTATAGAGGTCCATTTGAATTGCTGATTCTTTCTCAAAAGATCATAAAGACTTTTTAAGTGGGACGAAACATTGGGTAAAAATTGAGAATAATAATTCAGCAAGCCTAAGTACGCTTGCAACTCCGTAATATTCTTCGGCTCAGGTGCATTTTCGATGGCTATCATCTTATCTGGCATTGGACGAATATTTCCATTGCTGAGAATATGGCCTAAATATTTAACTTCCGTAACTAGAAACTTACATTTAGATAAATTTATCCGCACATTGTGTTTATTAAGTTTTTCTAACACTTCAAAAAACCGACTTTGACACTCTTCGTAACTGTTTCCTCCGATAAGTATATCGTCCATATATGCAAAGGCTTGGGTACCTAATAAAATTCTATCGATAATAGATTGCCAAATTGCAGGACTACTACTTAATCCAAAAACTAGACGCGTGTACTGAAATAACCCTTTTGGAGTATTAACAGTTAAGAACTCTCGAGATTTTTTTTCACCCAAAACTTGCAAGTACGCTCCAACACAGTCAATCACACAAAAATACCTATATCCAGCCAAATTCGCGAACAAATCTTCTGGCAAGGGTAGAGGATATTGCTCTATATCAATGAATTTATTTATCGTTTTCTTCAAATCAACGCATAATCGAATTTGTCCATTTGATTTCGGCACAGCGAACATAGGCGAAGCCCAACGGGCCGTCCTTACAGGCACTAAAATATTTTGACTCACCAACTTATCTATTTCTTCCCCAAATTGATCGCGAAATTTATACGGTATATTATAGGATTTACAGAATATAGGCCGTGCATCCGCATGCATTTTCGATAAATTAATATCTGCCTCGAAACCCACGATGGGCGTGTTAATTTCTTGATTCAACACGTTTGGAAATCTCTCTTTTATAGCACTTAATAAGGTTATATTACTTTCCTCCCCACTTTTCGCACATGCAATAGCCTCTAATTTACCTTTATTTTCGATACTTCGGCCTCTTAAAAGCATGGTTCTCCATTCTGGTTGCAAGACATCCAACCAATCCCTTCCCAGTAAACATGCTGCATTAAGATTTGTTCTGACGACCACCAAATTAAATTCATAACAAGCACCATCATATTGCACTTCTGCCGAAAGGCTTCCTAATACATCAATTACGTCGCCTGAAAATGAGAATATAGTTTGACTAATAGATTCTAACGCCTTATGTGAAAAATAACTCTTATATGTAGCCTCACTAATAAGAGTTATGAACGATCCAGTGTCTACCTCAAAAACGATTTCCTTGCCATCAACGTTTAATATACAACCTGCTGGTAACGATGCATTTGCCGCCGTGATGTTATTTATATTTGCATAGCATGCTGCTCTGGTGTGACTCCTGCGCTGACAGCGATAACAGATCCAATTTTTTGCTGGGCATTCGCCTATGTGGTTTTTTTTACATCGACCACAATTTCTCTCCTTAGTATGTTTTCCTTGCCGAGGTTTATTGTTTAGTTGACCGCCATTCTGAGACCTATGATTATGTGCTCTTTGTTCGTAGATTTTTTTCTCACTCAACGATTGAGTGTGGGGCTTAAGTGCGTTAATTTGATTTGTTGCTACAACTCTGCAATTTATTTCCGCCATTTCAAGGTTAGTGGCCAATTGACAATAGTCCGCGAATTTATTAGTATCAGGCTCCACTAACATCTTTTGCTTGATTACATCATCTCGTACACCGGTTATTAACTTATCGCAAAGAGCCTCATCAAGATATGCGTCGAATTTGCAATTCAGAGACAATTCCTTAAGTCTGACAATATAGTCAGAGATGGATTCCCCCATTTGCTGATTTGCCATATAAAATTTTACCCTCTCCGAGCCTTTATGTGTCCTCGGGGCAAAATGATCAAGATGTAATGATAAAATTTGATCTAACGATTTGCTCTCTGGCTCGTCTGGATACAGTAAGTTTTTTAGAGTTTTACAGACCTCTCCTCCAGCCAAGGGCATAAACAGAGGCACCTTAATATCATCCGAGATTTTATTTATTTTTAATATTTGCAAAAAGCGTTTCTCATACAATGTACATCATCGCCCGGTATAAAAACTTCCAAATTTCCAATTAGCCCCATGCTTGTATGGCTATTCTCCGTAGAAACCGCGTGTTCTTGGTCACTTTTAATAATCTTCTTATCGTCTCCGCTCAACATATAAATTAAATCGATAAGTTTAATTACACGTTATTTTTTAATATAAATTTAAACGTTTTATATACGATGTTCTCGGATAACTTTGCTTTACATCCCATCCTCGTCGCCAATTGTTATTTCAGCATCAGTAAAACCACGCGTCTCATAGTTTGGTTCTTTTAATGAGTAAAGCAACTTAAAGACTAACTTATATAAAACTATACATTAGGTAGATAAGCATAAATGAGTATATAAGAGTGTTTCGCATTTCTCTATGACTACAGTCGTGAAGTAGACGTGTGTGTACAGAGAGTCAAATGACTTTTCATACACAACACTATCAAGTAGCTCCAAATATGTTATTGGTGCACCAGACCATATATGAGCGTTGTACTCAAGTTTTGGGCGAATAAACAACTTGTAGATTCTAGTCAGATTAGAAGGGGTGAAATATTTCTTGCATCGCTTTAGGAAACTTAGACACTTCGCAGCGTTCTTGGCGACGTCGAATATGTGGTCATTAAACCGAAGGTTGTCATTAACACACCCAGAATGGAAAGTCTTTCGGATTCAGCTATTCAAGTGTCATCCATGGATAATGGCAGAGTATTGGGGTTTCGCTTTAATGACAGAAGACAGCATTGTGTTTGGAAGTATTCAATTCTACTCTATTGGTTTTACCCCACTTAAGAATGTTCTCAAGGTCAGAATTTAATGAGCTTTATATACGTTGCCATGCTAGCTTCACGCCCGAAGATGAGGGATGTGAATCATAGAATGAATATGCGAAGCCAAGGGTACATCAAAGAAATGGATAGGATTTGAAGTGACAGACAAGAGGTCATTGATAAAAATGAGAAAGAGAGTCGAAGACAAAACGGATCCTTGAGGGATACCGGCATTTATTTGGTGAGTTGCAGACTTGAAACCGTAAAAACAACTTGAATTGGTCCGAAAGGTAATTTGTAATCCATTGAAGAAACGTATTATCGATTCCAAATGCACGCATTTTCGACAAAAAAGCCTGATGCCAAACTCTGTCAAATGCCTTTGAAATATCAATCGCAAGGACCTTACATTCACCACCATGGTTAATAGATTAGTTCCACTTTTCAGTTAGATAAGTCATCAAATCACCAGTGGACCTGTTGCTGCAAAAACCATACTGCAGGTCATTAAGAAGTTTTCTGGATTCGAGATATTTCATAAGCTGACGATTATTAGCGTTTCCATGACCTTGGAAAGAAGGGACCTAAGTGCAATTGGTCGGTAGGAGAAGACAGACAGAGGAAGATTAGGCTTTTTTTGGGACGGGCTGGACAAATGCTGTTTTCCATCTTCTCGGAATGAGCCCTGAAGAATATTACAGATAGAAAAGCTAACACAGTGGTTTTGGCAGCGTGGAAGAACACCTCTTCAGAACGATAGGGGAAATACCATCTGGACCAGCAGATTTATGTATGTTGAGATCTTGAAGAACTCTTGCCACTGTACGAGTGCGAAAAAGGATGGGTCCCATAGAATATTCTACGCGCTCGACTACAGCACAATCTGGTAGCGTTGAGCTAGCTGCAAAATGAGCAGCGAGCAGATTGGCTTTATCCGAAGGGCTGACAGCTGGGATGTCATTGCAAATGAGTATTGGGATAGTTGACGAGGCCGAATTATTGCCCCAACACAATACACTTTTTTATGTTTTTTGGGTGTTTTCTGTCCAGAATGTTGAAGCCAACTTGAATTGTGTACATTGAAATCGCCCGCAATGACGATTTCAGTATGAGGATAAAGGGTAACAATTCTGGTTATGAAATCAGACAGTGCATCAAACTCATTATAAGTTGAATGCCTTTTAGGGCTTCCGTAAATAAAACAGTAGTGAATTATTTGCCTATGGACATGAAATTTCAGCCAAATTAAATAAAATTCAGGGTTGGAACATTGGCCATATTGAGGTAGAAGTTGGTAGGCTATACCACTACGTATATAAACGGCGGTACCACGATGGGAAAGGAATAATGGCACCAAGTTATATCCAGGCAGACAAAACTTCGTTCAATCGAAACCAATGCTGGCCTGTGTTTCACTTAGTGCCAAAACAGCTGGTTTATTGTGAATCGCATGGGCGTACAATGAAAAGAATTTGGATCTCAACTCACGAATATTACTCACGTCCACTCTAAAATTCCTACACATAACTAAAAACAAACAAAAAAAAAACTGTAGGCAGCAGCAACGTTTTTAACTAAAATGCTGTTTTCTTCGAAAATGTTCATAGAAATCGAAAAAAATGTCTAACAAGATATTTAGCCAAGTTCTTTTCCAATATATCGCCCAAACAAAGTTTTTGACCACGCCCCACTTTTTGGGGGGTTTTTTCAACAAATAGTTTTGTTTATTAAGGATGGGGATATGAATAGGGTATTAAACTGTTCGCCCCAAGCGAACTGTAGCCTTTCCTTATGTTTTAACAATATTTGCAATCACTTACTATTAGTAGTAGTAGCAAATGTTATGTTTTTTTCATAAATTTTTTTTTAAATACAAAAGATTACAACTTTACAAACAAAGTCGTCTGTTTAATTAATTCAATATATAACTACAATGTAACTTAAAGTGCATGCTTATTTATGAGTTGTACGCAACTACGAAGCAAATGCATTGAATGTTCATATGTTAATTAAAAACAATAAAATAATAAATAAATAAAAAAACAATCAGAGAATTTAATATATATGTATATATGTAAAGGGTGATCCATTTCGTGGTTCCCTACTTTTTTAAAGAAAAAAACACAGAAAATTCAAATTTAATGGAGAATGTTTATTATCATTTGCAAGAACATTCTTTGGCATTTATTTTTTGAAGATTATGTCTATCAAATGTTGGCCGTTGCTACGTCGCAGATGGTCCATCCGTAGAGTCCAATTTTCGATCACTCGTTCGAGCATTTCGACTGGTAACTGGCGAATGACACGCGTGATGTTTTCCTCCAAGGCCTGAATCGAAGCGGGTTTGTCGGCATAAGCTTTTGACTTTACATATCCCCACAGGAAAAAGTCTAGCGGTGTGATATCACACGATCTTGGTGGCCAATCGACCGGCCCAAAACGTGAAATTATGTGCTCACCGAAATGTTGTGGGAAGTGGCGCCGTCTTGCTGAAACCAAATGTGGCCGAGATCACGAGTTTCAATTTCAGGCATCAAATAGTCGGTTATCATGGCACGATAACGGTCGCCATTGAAGGTTACGTTCGCACCGGCATCATTTTTAAAGAAATATGGACCGATGATTCCACCGGCCCACAAACCACACCAAACCGTTGTTTTTTCTGGATGAAGTGGCAGTTCTTCAATCTCTTCAGGTTGCTCTTCGTCCCAAATGCGGCAATTTTGTTTGTTTACATACCCATTGAGCCAGAAATGGGCCTCATCGCCAAACAAAATTTGCCTCGAAAACGTCTGATCTTCTTGGAACATTTCAAGAGCCCATAGAGCGAAGCGATGTCGCTTGGGAAGGTCGAGCAGCTTTAGTTGTTGCACAAGCTGTAATGTGTACGCTTTCAATTTAAGATCTTGACGTAAAATGCGCCAAGTCGTTCCATACGTCAGTCCGAGTTGCTGCGAATGGCGCCGAATCGACTCCCTACGGTCTTCGTGTACACTCTCAGCTTCGGCCGCTATATTTTCTTCACAGCGTGCTGGACGTGGTCTATTCGGTCGAATATTATCCAATAATGAATGCTGGGTCTCAAAATGGGTGATGGTGTTGCGAATAGTACGCTCAGTCGGCCGATTATGTTGACTATAAGTTGAGCGAAGTGCACGAAACACATTCCTCACAGAACGTGTGATCATAATAAAGTTGAACAATTGGAAATGTTGTTCACGCGTAGGTCTTTCCATTATGAAATGCCAAACAATACTAAACAAAAATAACATGACAGCATGACCGACTCCCACGTGATCTGTCAAAAAAGGCTATTGAAAAAAGGATCTCTACTTGGATCACCCGTTACATATAAAACATTCCAAAACTTTTTCCTATAAATAATTTACATCCAAACATCACTAATTTAGTAATATTTATGCAATAATACAACAAAATATACATATTATCTCATTTTATTAACCAAAATGGAAAAAATTAAACCCAATTATGTTTGTTTGAAGGCAGATAAGAAATAGAAAACTATTTCTTATAACCGCAAAAAATATTCGAATTAAATTGTAATAACTTCGTATTTATTGTGTAACTAATTTGTTTGGTTCATCATAAGCATTTACATTAAAATAGCTATAAAAGCTGAATTACATTAACTCAACACTTCGCAGCGCTTTCTATTTCCCAAAGTATCGGCCGTGACCAGCTGCTTTTTGTTGCCATTTGGAAATGTTGCAAAACTCCCCACACTAATTTGTGGCGGGTAATCAATCAAATTAGATCTTACTTCATGTGGCTGGCTCACACGTATTCACAGAAAGAAAAATTGGGAGAGGATTTTGCTGCCATTTTTAAATATTTTTTTTTGGGTTGAAGGCGATAGGGGAATGCAAAGTTGACCAACCGGTTGATTCCCCATCTGTGGTGGCGTCTTAAGGGGTTGCATATGTTTATTCGGGAAAAAAAGTTATGTTTTCAAAAAAAAATAAAATATTTTATTTAAACTTTTTACTGTCTGAAAATACATTTGAAAAAGAATTTCCGTCATTGTGACGTCAATTCCAGTGGTCCCTCGGTAAAGAGGTGCTTCCGCGTTGATAGTAGAACTCGTGAAAGGATCATCAGAAGTGAAAAAAAACTTGTGTTTTATATAAGACTAGAATTTGGACGAAGGAAAAAAAGTGAAAATTGGATTTTTGGCAGACCTTTTTACAAAAAACTGCCAATTTTGGTAAAATTTGCTCAATATTTTCTTTTAAATAGTTGTGAAGAAAAAAAAATCTCTCGTCCAAGTCCTTGTGTATCGAAGACCTATGCAAAATTTCATAAAGATCGGTTAAGTGGTTTTCGAAAACTTTTGACAACCGACTTTGAAAACACAGAATAACGCGTTTCAAGTTTGGATAACCTTAAATAAACCGCGTGATTCAATTAAGTACGCACCTTCCCAGGGCTGTATCTTCGAAACTTTTATTCGGAAAGACTTGAAAATTTAGGATAATATTCTCGAGATAAGACAATAAAAAAAACGATTTTTTGAAGCTGAGAAACCCATGTAACCCCTTAAGTCGATGGAAAGAAAGTTCTCCAAAGAAAAAAGTATTTTTGAAGACTCAAAAATTCCAGATTCTGAGATGGGAAAACCATGTGTTTTCGACTTCCCCCATCACGCTATTTTAAAGCTGGACAGCATGACCGCAAAATTACGTGTTGTTTATGATGATTCTTACAAAGACTCCCTAAATGACTCGCTGCTGGTAGGACCACCCATTCAACGTCGTCATCGTATGGTTTTCATTGCAGATATTGTTAAGTTGTTCCGGCAAATCGTGTCAGAGCCCTTGCAACATTTTCGGTTACGTACAGTTACGTGCGGAATATCCTGCGCTCTCTTCCTTCGGTCTGTTTTCTGCAACAAGTCGCGGAGAATTTTTTTTTTTTTTTTTTGTTTTTTTTTCCATGTAAATACCATCACAGAGCAAAACACAAAACACTACGTTCTCTAAGTGTAAGCTCTCAGTATCGCTTTACGCAACGGGTGTTTGTTGCGCGACTAAGCTTCATCTACCGATCTTCATCTTATAGACTATTTCAAGTAATTACAAATATAATTAATTTAAAGTTAATGCATTATTGGACTTTTTAAAATCTGCTCGCGACAAGCAAAAATCAATTTCGTTGCAGAATTCATTAAATTTGCTTATGCACCTTGTAATAGGCTCATTATTACCATAATTGGTTCTATGCCTATCTGTATGAAATAAGCTTTTAACCCGCAGTGACCTTTGGGGAGCATATATATTTAAAAGAAAGATCAATTCTGGTGAATTAATATGATAATTAAGAATATGACGGAAGTTGCATCGAGTCTGAAACTTAAGGTTTGCAGACCAATTAAATTGCACCTTCTGCCATAGTTAGGAAGCTCATCAAACATATTTAATTTACGAACCGCGTACCTCGTGAAGTTTTTTTGGACTCTTTCGAAGCTAAGTTCGTGAACTGCATATGGCGAATCCCAAATTACGGAACAATATTCTTAATAAGGTCTGACTAACGAGCAATAAATAATTTTAAGGCTATTTATATCTCTAAAGTCTTTACTATTACGTTTAAGGAAGCCTAACAATGAGTTAGACTTGGCAATGACATAATCATAATGAAAAAATAAACTTAACTTATTGTCAAATATGACACCAAGATCTTTCACTTCATCAAAACGCTGAAGTCTAAGATCATTTATAAAATAATTATGCAAAATTGTAGTACTAATACGATATGCCGAAAAAACTTTACATTTAGAAATGTTAAGTTCCAAAGCATTACGATTGCACCACTCCGACAATCTATTAATATCTGACTGAAAACGAATGCAATCAGATACATTTTTTATCCGCGAAAATAATTTCAAATCATCGGCGAAAGTCAAAACATTATAAAATTGAAATATTTCATGAACATCATTTATAAATAATATAAATAGCAACGGGCCCAAATGACTGCCCTGTGGAACACCGGAAGTAACTTCTATAACGCGAGAAGTCAAACCATCGACTTTAACCATTTGCCTTCTATTAGTCAGGTAATTACGAAACCATTTTAGCATTGATGAATGAAAACCCAAAGACTTTAGCTTAGCCAAAAGAAGTGTGTGATGCACCCTGTCAAACGCTTTCGTAAAGTCAGTATAAAGTACATGAACTTGTAATCGTACATCAAAACTATTAAATATATAATTAGTCAACAAAGCCAAATTAGTAGCACATGATCTACCACGAACAAAGCCATGCTGACTATTTGAAATAATTTCTTTTACCGCGAAAAAGAGTTTGTCCTTAACAATACTTTCAATCAATTTTGGTATTGCAGAAAGCTTTGATATAGGCCGATAGTTTACTACTTTTTGCCTTAAACCGCTTTTATAAATAGGTGTTATGAACGAATATTTCCATTCATTTAAGAAGTTCCCAGTTACAAGAGACTGGTTAAAAATAATTTTAAGTGGATGAAAAACGGATGATAAACATTTTTTTAATATTACCACAGGAATCCCATCTGGGCCAGGGTTGCTATTTAAATTTAGTTTTTCTAACGCGTTTATTAAATCGTCATCCGAGAATTGCAACACACCGATGTCCAGAACTTCAGGAATCATAATGTTATGATTTCCCGTTACCTGCACATGCGACTTATTGTACACTGACTCAAAGAAATCAGCGAACAAATTACACGTACTTTTCAAATCTGTTGAACTTACATTTTCGAATTCCATTACCTTAGGAAAGCCTGTGGTATTTCTTTTCGAATTAATGTAATTCCAAAAGGATTTGCTATTACGCTTCACCGACGATTCTACAGACAAGATATATTGCCTGTATAAAAACCGATTTAAAAATTCATATTCTTTCCTGAATCTCAAAAAAAGTTAGAATTAGTTTTATTTGATATATAACGAGAATAAGCTTTCCTTTTTACGTTACGTAAATTAACTAATCTTTTATTTGACCAAGGAATTTTAAACCTTTTGTTAAGACGCGTTTTCGGTACAAATAATTCAAAACCAGATTCGATCTTATCCAAAAATATATCATAGTTACCTTTTAAATTGGGGGAGATTAGCAGTTCATCCCAAACAAAACCACTCAAATATTCCTGTAAAGCAACGAAATTGGTTTTCGGAAAGTTATAAGATAACGCGGAATTAATATTATTTAAATCACTGGAGTAATTAAGAACATTAATCTCCAAAAGTAAGGCTTGGTGATGCATTTTATTGGAATCTATAAGATCCAGAGCTTCACTTATAGTAAAATTAATTTCATTATTAAGAAAAACTAAGTCCAATATTCTATTAATAGAGTTTGAAAAATGGTTTACTTGAAATAAATCCAAAGAAAGAAGACCATCGACAACTATTTGTTCAACCTCATGGTTGACGTTAAATGGTATTAAATTCTTATCACCATCGACATTCCTCCAATATACATTACCAATATTGAAGTAACCCAATACACAAGGTATTTGAGTGGCAGCAAGATTACTAACGACACTACTTATGTTTTGAATGTGTTTTTCATACACATTGGCAACACTGTTTGGTGGAACGTAGGAGACAAAAATAAATAACTGATAACGTACATCATTAACAAAATCAATACACACACACATCTGTTCCACTTCAACCGAACAATGTTCCAATGTCATTTGCCTGCTATGATAACGAGAAGAGACAGCTATTAAAATTCCCCCACCTCGCTCGCTGCTTGTTCGACAACGATCATTTCGGTAAACGACATATGTTGAATCGAAGATCTCCGTAGAAAAAATGTGTGGGTGCAGCCATGTCCCCGTTAAAACAATGACATCATATTGATGGTCAGAGAGCGCAACAAAAATCTCTTTTGTTTTCGTTCTCATACCACCCATATTTTGACAATAAAGAGAATAATTTAAAACGGTGGTGCATTGCTGTTGCAGCTGATCAGTGTTTATGTTTTGATTTCTGCGATGGGCAATGCAACTCTGTTTTTTGGCAAAAATATTTTCACATGAATTCCCGACGGCCATACCGAAGAATTTAATGCGCGCGCGAAGAATTCTTGACTTGACTAATTTATTACAATTAACACGGCCATCCGGTATGGCTAACTTAGTTGAAATGTAATTTGTTAGTGCCTTTTCCGTCGTGTCAACGCGAAAACCAGCGGCATGCAGTTCAGCTGGAGGAGCTGCAACAAAATCGAGCGCAGAATTATTGAACTACATTTCAATTCGCGTAGTTGAGATTTAATCAAACTCAGCTCATTTGTTAATGCGCTGAGCTTAGTGATTAAACCCAAAAATGGCATCCCATTGCAGATTTTGCACTTGTAGCAAAGTCCCTCACTTGTCTTCATGAGCTGGAGGGCTGCTCCGGAAAGCATCACACAATGGGTGTAGAATTTCCTGGAACATATCCCTCCGCAGCTAACGAAGTCACCAGACATTATGCCAGTATTGCATTCACCACAATTTTCAACCATTTTTAACAATAAAACAAAATTTAAAATTGAAATCAAAAAATAACTACGGTAGTTAATAATTCACACGTCAATGCGGAGCAAAAGTTGCGGTAGAACTGAAAGAGTTACGACAAAGAGTTTCCAATTGGTTTGCAATATTGAATACTGGTAATATGCCTTTTATGTCGACGACGTTGACTCGGGCGGAAGTAATGTTCAAAAACGGTCCTTAATCGAACTCTTATCTAGATGTGGTATGGAACTTAGTAAATGGCAAAGTAATTGTCCAGAACTACGCGAAGACTCGAATAGTCCTCTTAATCAAACTGTTCCCCTAGACACTGAAGCATTCGTTGGTGAAAGTGCTCTGTCGTTTTTGGAACTCGCAGTGTGATGAATTTAGTTTCCGCCTTAAATATACAAGATGTGAGCCCATTACAAAACGCCAAATATTAAAAGATATTGCACAAATCTTCGAACCCTTTGGATGCCTTTGCGGTTGTACAGTTAAAAATCGTTTTCGTAGGTGCAATGAGGAAGTTAGGAAGGTTCCGATTCAATCAAACCTTGTAACGCATGGGGAAGAACATCCATTTCAAATACTTTCAAATCGACTTACATCGTGAACATTTTGATTAGGACTCTCGCGAGGATTACTCGTTTTTATCTAAATGTCGGAAAAGCACAGACCATCGAGCTCTTTGCAACCACAGGAGATTTACGTTGCTAAAACCAAAATCATTAATTGGATTTAAAATCTACACTACAGGATCGGCTGATTTAGTGTTGTTATCTTTTAATACAGTTATGAATTTCGATGCCATAATTGCACGTTTGCATCATACGCATTCCGATAAACTAATGGTAGTTTGTTCATGTTCTCGAAAACTCTCCATCCTAGGGCAAGGTTGTATGAATATTTCAGACTTTTATGATCAAATTGGAAAAAGCTTAACGCTGATAATAAGTAAAATAACGATGGAATACTCAGAGAACCAGGAAGTGAAATACTCATTGGCAGCGAACTATCGCTCTTTCTTGGATGTTAAGACAAAAGCATACAAGATTACTACGGTAAAGAACAGGGTAAGAATGGTATAGGTATCATCCTTGCAGCAGAGTTGCTTAGCAACGTATTGACCATTTCAAAGTCCACTGACCGTTTGATGTCTCTCAAACTGGTGATCGAAGGCGAGGTGTATAATATTGTCAGTGCATATGCTCCCCAAATCGGGTGCGAGCAGATGGAAAAAGATGCATTCTGGCTTGATTTCCACAACCTCATCAAGAATATCCCAAATGATTAGCTTTGTTTGTTGGCGGAGATTTGAATGGACATGTCGGGAAGTCTAACGAATACTATGAAGACTCCCATGGAGGGCTAGGATATGGCACTAAAAATCCTTTTGGTGAAGACATCCTAAACATGTGCAGGTCATACGGTCTTATCGTTTTAAATACAATGTTCGTCAAACAGAGCCGGAACTTGTTCACTTATAGCAGTGGCGGAAATGAAACCCAGATTGACTACCATTTGGTTTAAATTTTCATGAAGCCTAGGGTTTAAGATTGCAAAGTGATCTTGGGAGAGGCAATCACAAACAAAGGCTTCTGCAAAAATCAAATGGTACAACCTGGACAAAGAAAAAGGCGAGTTATTTATTATCAACATGGAAACTTTCCTCCGTAATAAAACCAACGAAGTTTATGATGAAGAGTGCAGCGCACAAGATATGTGGGATTCCCTACAACAAGCTTGCCTAGAGAAAGCTAAAGTACTGCTTGGAGCCTCGAAGAGTCACTACCAGCACGGAAAGGAAACTTGGTGGTGGACAGAGGAAATTCCAGCAGCAATAAAGGAAATGAAAGTGGCTTTCAAAGCTTGGTCAAAGTGCGCCTCTAAAAATAAAGTTTAAAAAGCCGGTCTTGAAGTGGAATGCAGATGTTGCAAAAGTATCGCGAAGGAAAAGTGTGCCCCAATTCAAGCTTAGTGTTTGAAGAGTCTGTATTAAGAGTTGGAGGAGGTATCTCCTTCGCCTGCTGATAGGAACCAGGTAACCCACCAGCTTTGACAAAACACGAACAAGGGAACAACAATTTTCAAGATTGCCGCACAGAGAAGAAGACATGCTCAGGAAATTCGTTCGCCGAAGTTCATTAACAATACTCAAGTCCAACTACTTGTGGACGACGAAAATTAGTACACAGGTGGCAAGAGTATTGCGAGCAACTTCTAGAAGAACAGTTTCCCCGGCTATGTTTTCCAGGAGCCGCCCCCAACAATGAAGAAGTGATCGAAATAACAGTCGAAGAATTTGGGAAAGAGGTCAAGAACTCCAAGAATAGAATAGCGGTTGGGCCGGATGAGATACCCTTTGTGTTCTGGTAAAAGATGGGAGACATCAGGTTCAGATGGGTCATGATTCTTATCTCCAAACTTATGAAAGGTGATCCAATGCCCAACCAGTGGAGGGAAAGTTATCTTCTTCCTTTGCACAGAGAAAAGGCAGATACACGAAACTTTGATAATTACGGTTCAATCAAGTTGATGTCACACATCATGAAGATCGTTGAGCGGGTATTGGATGGTCGCCTAAGACAAATAATACGGCTGTCTGACGACCAGTGCGGGTTTGTCGTGTGTAAGTCAACCACAAATGCAATCCAAAGTATAAGGATCATAATGGAAAAGCATCGTGATTCCTTAAAGGATTTGCATATTATTCTTGATTGATTCTGAAAAAGCATTCGATGTCAACCAAGCATCAGTTATTCTTTGCTGACGATGGAGCCATCATTAGTAAAGATCAGTCTTCTCCGCAACGAGCACTTGATGTTTGGGTAGTTGTTTTAGAAGGGAATGGGTATCGTATTAGCCAAAAAAAGAGATAGTGTCTGTACTGCCCATTCTCTGACCCAAGTCAACCCATTCTTGACATTTATTTGAACAGGGTGGTGGTTCCCAAGTGTGAAAAGTTCAAATATCTGGGATCAACGATCAACAGCGAAGCAACAGTTGATGACGACATCAACCATCGTGTAAGCGTAGGGTGGATGAAGAGGCAGGAAAACTCTACCATCTTCTGTGACCGAAAAATGTCCCCTACGCTGAAAGGAAGGCACTACACAGCAGTTGTGCATCCGGCGCTCATAAACAGTTCACAATGCTGGACAATGTACAAAAAGTATGAGGGCAAGTTGACAGCAGCTGAGATGAAGATGCTTCACATGACAGCAGGAGTATCACAGCTTGATCGAATTAGAAGCTCAAGAATCCGAGGAAGCCTTCACGTCAAAGAACCCACCTCGAAAAAAATTGTAGCACGACTGACTCAGTTGGTATTGTCATGTTCGAAGGTGATATCGTACGAACCCCGTTGAAAAGGCAATGGAAATAAACGTTCCTTTTAGGCAGGCCTAAAAATTCCTGGATCACGGAAATGCAGAAACACCAGCATTTGATTGGCCTCAATGATGAAGTGATCCAAAATCGGGATGCCTGGAGATATTTTTTGAGGTCGATTGGGCGAACCCCACAGGCGGACTAGTAGTAATGCAGTGAAGTGGGAGGGTTATGATCCCTGTAATCCTGATCATAATCTCGTCGTTAAAGGGAGATAAGAAGAAGACGCCCGACCACCAAAATATGGAGATATTAAGGGCACAGGAAAACGAATTGGCAAGGTCTAGCAATAGACAGGTTGACATAAATAGTCAGATTCAGAATAAATAAGATGAACTAACAGACAGAATAAACAACATTAATATAATTGATAAGCATAAAACGGCCGATTATCAGTCTTGAAATTTATGAAATTTATTTAAAAAAAATATTTTTCTGAAAGAAAAACCTCCAAAAGTGGGCGTAGCCATAAACTTTGTATGGGTGATATATTGGGAAAAATATTTGCTCAATATCATTTTTTTCAGTTTTTGTCTAAATTGTGAGCGTGGCAGTGGGCGGAAGAACTCACTAAACAGAACTACAAAACAATCACACGGCAAAATGTCCCACCACACACACCATCTGGAAAAAATTGAGTTGCTAGGAAATGGACTTATTATTGCAAGGAATTAAAATATTTCTATTGAAGAAAAGGATCATCGTATCAAGTTAAATGGATCATTCCTCATGTATATTGAGAATACAATCAAAATCAATGGGAAATAATATACATTACCCAACCATCTGATGTACATTTCCTACCAGCACCGAAGAAGACAATCCTTAATCAAACTTCGTTTAACGGGCAAATTTCTCTTGCCTACTTGCATAAGTTACACCTCATGAACAATGAAAAAATCAAAGAGTTCAGTGTTACACTAGAAACCAACAAGTGGATCTGGTATGGCGTATCTGGAATACTTTCCATCATCATATTTAGCCTGCTCTGTATGAAACTTAAGCCAAGGACAGTAAATATAAAAACAAATACAGACTATGTACAGGAATCGATGTCGTCAAAAATGGATAAAGAAGCCATAAGAATGCGAATCATTAAAATGTTGAACGAGGACGTTCAAGTTTAAGGAAGGGAGCAGTTAATAGCACTCACTATATTTTCATTCAGACGAGTTACATGTTCAAGTTTTAACAAAATCAGCAAACAACCAGATGGTACATTTGTCCTTTCAGAAGTTTATTGAAAATTGCACCTTTTGCATAAAATATAATTGCACTTTTGCATAAAATAATAAAACTGCAATTACATCAATAATCGACATAGTTTGCACTTCTCTTTTGGTTTCCGTTCTGCCTGGAATTTAAAGCAAACAAAATATGTATCTGGTTGAGTTGTATTTTTGTTATCCGAAGAATAAAGAATAAGATTGATACGTACAGCCGAAGAAATCGGTAATATATATTTTTTATACTTTGCTTACTCAGATCGAAGTCATTCTTAATTCGCGACCGTTGTGCCAAATTTCTAACCCTCTAACACCTGCCCATTTTGTTTTAGGTGAATCCTATGCTGCAGTTCCCGAACCAATTTTTGACGTACCTACGAACCGTTTATCATCTCGGCAACATCTAGAGTCCAAGGTCTAAGGTTTTTGGAAGCGTTGGCAGATGGAATACCTCACATCTCGGCAACAACGGCCCCGCGATTGAAGTCCACCCCGGAAAGGATGGACATGTTCGGGTCGTAAATATGAAAACATCCACTGGGAATTTTCAACGTCCGATATATATGTTAGCTGTTCTTCCGGTATGCTGAAACGTCCTTCAGGGGCGACGGAATATTCAAGATTTGCATAAATTGTGTAATAACATTTAAAATTTTATTTTTGTTAATTTAATTTGGTTTAAACTTAATCTACATTGTGCTCACCCTGTAATCAAAACAGTGATTATTTAATCACTCTTTGCTTGTGACATAATTTAAACTGCTATTCTAATGTCATGCACTCTCTTTAACTATTCTGCTTTACATCAGTATTACCGAAATTCTATGTTTTATGTTTCTGTTTTGTTTGCTCTTCCTCAACTTGTACATCTCGGTCACATGGACCAACAAACATAAAGCTTGTAAAAATAAATTTGTTGCTGGTTAGTAGGAACACCTTTTCTCTTTTCTCCTACTTCATTTTTGTGTAATTATACAATCTTAGACTCATTATAAAACAGGCAAAATTGATTTCTCTAGTACCCCTTACGTAGCAATAATCGACTGAAATTACCAATTTTCATCTCTTTTGAAGGAATTCAAAGATTTATTCGAAAAACAGCCAACAAAACGTCAAGAAGTAAAAACAGGAATTACACACCGTATTCCTACATCTGGGTCTCCCACAACCTCGGAGGTTATCGCCCGTAATCCATCAGTATATCCAACAGGGCATATCTAAACCAAAAGTTTAGTGGTCATCTCCTATGCACATGGTCCCAAAAAACAATAATACTTGGCGGCCGTGCGGGACTTTAGACGCCGTAAAGATAACACTGTTTCGGATAATTATTTGATCACTCACGTACAGCATATTGTTAATTTATGTCATAGTAAAAAAAATGTTCAGCACGATCAATCTCGAAAAAGCCTATTACCAAGTTCCTGTTGGACAAGCGGATGTACCAAAAATAACGATTACTACTCCTTTAGGTCTATGGGAATTTCACTTTATGACAGAAGGACTGAAAAACACAGTGCAGACGTTTCAGCGTATGATCAACGGCGTGTTACGTGGCCGGAATTGTGTTATACCGTCCATTATGATCTTTTGTGGGCCTCTGAATCGCTGGAAGAGCATAAGGTTCATCTTCGTGTCATTTTTACTAGGCTCGGTTAATATGGACTAACGGTGAACTTATCAAATTGTGTTTGGTTTAAGTCAGAAGTACGATTTTTAGGTCACCTAGTTTTACCGGAAGGAAACAAGCCTTTGCCGAATAAAGTAGCTGCGATTTGAATTTGAGAAGCCTATAATTGCCAAGGACTTATGACGATTTTTAGGAATGATAAACTTATACAAGAAGCAGTAGATACTTCTGTTTTTGCGCTAGGTGCAGTTTCAAACCAAACAATAAATAAAGAAACGAAACCACTAACTTCCTTTTCGAATGTTTTCAGTTTCACAACAGAAGTACTCAACTTACGGCAGAGAGCCATTGGCCATATACGAGGCTATCAAACATTTCAGACCTTTTTTGGAGGGACGAAATTTCACCATATTTACGGACCAAAGGCCTTAGTCTACATTTTCATCAAAAAGCGGACAGAGTCTAACCCAGGTATTTGAAATTTATAAGTCAGTTTTCGACTGATATTCGCCACATGTAAGGAAGAGAAAACATCATTCCGAATTTCGTTTCGAAAATTGGAGAGGTAACAGCAAACAATGTAATCTATCTTACCGAACTGTAGACCAGAAAACTGATGCAGAGTTGCAAGCTTTATTGGCAGACAGCAAAACATCTCTTATACTAAATACACTGAAACGGCAGTCACGTTAATATATGTTTTCTCAAGTATGCACATCCGACCATTCGTCACTAAAAGGTTTTTTGGAAATCGAGGAACCTTGCAACTTGATGCGAAAGGATTGCGTGAACTCAAAAAACAATATGTAGGAGCGCGTTGAAAGATTAGGGTTTAGTTGGACACTTGCCTCCGTCAAATGGATATTCGTACCTGCTAACAATCATCGATCGAGCAACTCCTTGGCCAGCGGCTGGAAAACCTAGCTTTTATAACTCGTTACGCAGTTCCTGCTCACATAAATAAGAAACGCGTCACATGAAGGGGAACAGTAAAGAACGCGCTCTGGCAGGTTCGTTAAACTCCGCTTACTCAAGATCTCACGTTAGAGGGAGAATAATGTACCAGCACTTAACTATGCATAATCGGCAATACTTAAACAACAAAACATAACTACACAACATAAATATAATACATAATTTTGCAAGAATAAATACACAGCTAAATCCCATCTCCAGAAAACAACCTATTTTTAAAAACTAGTAGGCGTAGCAAAAAACTGTATATGCCAAATTTGTTTGTGCTTTATTCCATCAACTTTAACACAACTCTTTTTTTCTTAACTGTGGGCTTGGCAGAGAGCGTATCAACAAGTTTTTTACACTTTACCTTATTGAGACCCCAGGGAATATATGTACGTACCAATTTTAAGCTGCCAAGCCTTTTGATGACTGTCGTCACGCCTTCCCAAAGAATACTCAAAAGTTACAGCAACCGCAAAGCCTCACTTGCATGAGTCATCAATCATATTGCTTATCTGTCTCTATGGGACTAAAGCAGTAATTTAAGGCCAATGCATCATCATATCTTCGCATTTGTTTACACAAGTGTTCATTGCATCCTTAGTCATAATATGATGCAATTGTTACTGTTATTCTCAGGTGATGAAATTAATCTTTTTATTTATCCAACGCCCACTATTTCCTTTACTAATTTAATGGATCTTCAAATGGAATTTACCATTCGAAATTATATCTAAATAAAATCTAAAGTGTTTTAATATACCCCAAGTGGTTTCGGGTTAAACAAATAATTTTTTTTCGTTACGGCACCGATCCCGTAACTGGCAGAGTCGGAAAACCAAATCCAAATTCGGTACACCTTTAAATCCGCAAGTATTGGTATAAGTATGTACCCCAAAGAAAAAAGCATTAAGAAGATGATGGATAGCATTTTCTTTCATTCTATGAAATTTATAAGAAAAAATATTATTTAAAAAACGCCCCAAAAAGTGGGCGTGGCCAAAACCTTGTATGGGCGATATATTGGAAAAGATCTTGGCTAAATATTTTGTTAAAAGTTTTTTTTTCGATTTCTATGAACATTTTCGAAGAAAACAGCATTTTATTTAAAAACTCCCACAGAAAGTAGGCGTGGCAATAAACTTTATATGAAAAACTTATACAGGAGGGCAGTGCCTACATATCTTGTGAAGGTTTTAACCGTTTATCTCTGTGACGCTTTTTTCTAAATTGTGGGCGTAAATGAAAAATGTTAACACCTACCATTTCGGAACCCTAGGGAGTATATATTCCAAATTGCAGCTTCCTACCATAAATTTAAAGGCCTCAAAAGTTGATACGGACGGACGGACATTGCTAAATAGTCTTAGGCTATGGTCCTGATCATACATACATAGGGGTCTACGATGAATATTAAGGGTGTTACAAACTATGTGTCAAAATTAATATACCCTGAGGATAGGGTATAAGCAGTAAACTCAAAGAAGGACAAAACCAGAATTAAGCAGTAAACTCAAAGAAGAAAAATCAGAATAAGCAGTAAACTCAAAGAAGAAAAACCGAAAAAAAGCAGTGAAGTCAGGAAATCAATTAATAAGGAAGCATTATACTCAAGAACGAAAATCAGAAATTCAAGACAACACCAAGAAAGATTCGATTTTTTATTATAAGCAAGTAATTTTTAAGTAATTAGTAAGTTAACAAAAGTACAAAAATTAAATAAAAGTTTTGAGGAATATAAAAAGACTAAATATTTAAATATAAATTTCTAAGGAACTTATTAAAAATCAAATATATATTATATAATTTAAAGAATACATAATAATAAATAAAATGGCAAATATCCTAGTAACCCCAGACATTATCAAGAATCTTCCAGATATTTCGGAAAATAGCAAAGAGCTTAAACATTTTATAAAAAGTGCAGATACAGTATGGAGTATTTTATGCCAAATTGAATATGCCCCAATTATAATATGGGACAAGCTATTCCAAATTAAAGATAGGGCATCAGATAGACTTAGGCTATACGGGAACCCAGATAGCTGGGATGAAATAAAAGAAATACTGCAATGACACTTTTTGAACCACTACTAACTTTTACTTAACCGGCTCCCGACCCGCGAAGAGTCCCTGCCTGCGATACGGCAGCCTTCCACTCTCTGCGATCCCGAGCACGCTGCTTCCAGTTGTCCAGACCAAGCGCTCTGGCATCCACGATGGCTTGGTCTTTAAAACTTAGGTTCGGTCTTCCTTGTCGTCTTAAACCTGGGGGCTGGGATTCGAAGATCATCTTGGCTTGAGCGTTGTTGTCCATTCGCTCGATGTGGCCGAGCCGATGTTGTCGACGGGTTTTAGCTTTTCGGATGACATCCACATATTGGTACAGCTCATAGGGTTCGCGGTTTTATTTTCTCCAAATATCCGTCCTTGGTTTTTTCTTTCAAAGGATCCCAGTATTAACTCTTCTTTCCTGCTTATCGTCCAGCACTCGGCGCCATATAGTAGAACTGGCAGGATAAGGGTTCTGTAGAGCATGCACTTTGTCCTTCGAGTTAGGAGTTTTGAACCCATTTGTTTTGCTAAACCGAAGTAGCAGTGGTTTCCTAGGGTAATTCTTCGACAGAGCTCCACTAAGATGTCATTCGTGGAGTTGATGTTAACCCTGAGGCAGATGAACTCCTTAACTACCTCAAAGTTGCTGCTATCAGCAGTGACATTTTGTGCTAGTGGACAGATGATTGTTTGTTTGTTGATAGCATATATTTAGTCTTGCCCTCATTCAATTCAAGGCCAACCAGTTTCGCCTGTTCTTCAATAGCTGTGAAAGCCTCTATCATGGCACGCTGGGATAGACCGATGATATCTATATCGTCCCCATACCCCAGCAGTTGGACTGATCTGTTGAAGATAGTGCCTTCAATTACACCACAGCGCATCTCCTTGCCGAAATCCGGTGCATGTTTGAAAGAGTTTAGATGAGCTGCTGCAAGGCTGCACATTGGATCGCGTGTTATCTAGTGTCATGCGACACATCTGGATCAGTTTTGACGGGATCCCGGACATTGCTAAATGGTCTTAGATTTTGGTCCTGATCTAAAAATATATATACTTTTAGGGGTCTGCGACGAATATTAAGGGGTGTTACAAACTATGTGTCAAAATTAATATACCCTTAGGATAGGGTATAAAAACAATAATAAAGAAAAATCAGAGCTCCAATGGTCGCAAAATGATCGAGTAGAAGCAATAAAATCTGATAAAATAAATAAATCCAAAAAAAGAAAAAAGAAATATAAAAATAATGAAAAATCAGAGCTCCAATGGTCGCGAAATGATTGGGTAGAAGAATAAAATCTGATAAAATAAATAAATCCAAAAAAGGAATAATTAATATAAAGTGAAAATGTCATATGTTCCGAGAAAACCGTTTATTGAAGCGTTAACCGCGCCCGACGTAGAATTCGACGAAAATGCAACGAAATGTCAACCCGAGGAACTGCAGCAAACGAGTCCCGAGGCTTCGAAGAAGAGGGGAACCTGCGCACTGACGACGAACGCATTCCAGTGCACAACCTGGATGCAGAGTTGGCCAGAACCGAGATGGAAATCCTGTTGCTGCAAAAGCGGCGCGAGTTGCAGGCGCTGGAGGAGGAACTTGGCATGGCCGATCAAAAGCGGTTTGATTTCTCGGCTTTTGAAGCCATGGTTCACCCCTTTGGCGACGACAACTACGATATCAGGAAATGGAAGCGGACCTCCGATGCCCCGCGGAAAACTGCAGTCATCCCAACCTCTGTCATGACCCCCAAACCGAGGACAGCAGCTAGCGCAGTTTGCACCGATGAGCAAGTGAGGTGCTATAATTGTTCTCAGTTTGGCCACTATCAGAGACAGTTCCTGAAGCCGAAGCTACCGATGAACGCCTGTTTTAAGTGTCACGAGATGGGGCATTTCCATCAAAATTGCCCCAAAAAAAACCGCCGTCGCCGCAATCTAGCAGCACCCCAAAGAGAGAAATACACGCGACCGTGAGGCCATTGAAGGATTCGTGGAGATGGCAGAGAGGATGAGGGAGTTTGAGAAGATAGCTGAGAAAATGAAGTCGTTTCAGATGGTAAGTGTTGCCTTTGTTGATCGTTATAACTAGTGCACTGAGGATAAATCCTATTTTTGTCTATTCGGGCAGCCCAAGTAGCCGCTAGTCCCGTTTATTTATGGGGTTCAACCAGACAATTTTTGTACTGGTTGAACAACCAAATTTCGTTTAATAAAAACAATATTGGATTACATAAGAAAGTTGTCAGTGCACTTTGTCATTTGATTTATTGAAGAATCCCGATGTTGTAGAGAATAGTGTTAAGATAGACCCGATAGAATAAATGAATAGAATAAGTAATAATGTAGAAAATGTAAACACAAATTGTGATGTCTCGACCGAAGGTGTTCACATGTTTCGGGTGGTCGCAAAGTAGTGATAATAAAGGGTGATCCATTTCGAGGTTCCCTATTTTTTTAAAGAAAAAAACACCGAAAATTCAAATTTAATGGAGAATGTTTATTATCATTTGAAAGAACATTCTTTGGCATTTATTTTTTGAAGATTATGTCTATCAAATGTTGGCCATTGCTACGTCGTAGATGGTCCATCCGTTGAGTCCAATTTTCGAGCAGTCGTTCGAGCATTTCGACTGGTAACTGGCGAATGACACGCGTGATGTTTTCCTCCAAGGCCTGAATCGAAGCGGGTTTGTCGGCATAAGCTTTTGACTTTACATATCCCCACAGGAAAAAGTCTAACGGTGTGATATCACACGATCTTGGTGGCCAATCGACCGGCCCAAAACGTGAAATTATGTGCTCACCGAAATGTTCTCTTAATAAGTCCATTGATTGATGCGATGTGTGGGAAGTGGCGCCGTCTTGCTGAAACCAAATGTCGCCGAGATCACGAGCTTCAATTTCAGGCATCAAATAGTCGGTTATCATGGCACGATAACGGTGGCCATTGACGGTTACGTTCGCACCGGCATAATTTTTAAAGAAGTATGGACCGATGATTCCACCGGCCTACAAACCACACCAAACCGTTGTTTTTTCTGGATGAAGTGGCAGTTCTTCAATCTCTTCAGATTGCTCTTCGTCCCAAATGCGGCAATTTTGTTTGTTTACATACCCATTGAGCCAGAAATGGGCCTCATCGCTAAACAAAATTTGCCTCGAAAACGTCGGATCTTCTTGGAACTTTTCAAGAGCCCATAGAGCGAAGCGATGTCGCTTGGGAAGGTCGAGCGGCTTCAGTTGTTGCACAAGCTGTATTTTGTACGCTTTCAATTTAAGATCTTGACGTAAAATGCGCCAAGTCGTTCCATACGTCACCGAGTTGCTGCGAACGGCGCCGAATCGACTCTCTACGGTCTTCGTGTACACTCTCAGCTACGGCCGCTATATTTTCTTCACAGCGTGCTGGACGTGGTCTATTCGGTCGAATATTATCCAATAATGAACGCTTGGTCTCAAAATGGGTGGTGGTGTTGCGAATAGTACGCTCAGTAGGCCGATTATGTTCTTTTCATAATAAAGTTGAATAATTTGTAAACGTTGTTCACGCGTAAGTCTTTCCATTATGAAATGCCAAACAATACTAAACAAAAATAACATAACAGCATGACACGACTCACACGTGATCTGTCAAAAAAGGCTATTGAAAAAAGTATCTCTACTTGGATCACCCGTTAGAATTGGATGACCGGGGTATGGTAAACTTTATAGATTTAGATCGGCTAATGAACGCAGTTGGGACTTGTATCAATAATGACGACAAATTAAATATAAATGAACAATTGCCAAAAGGTCATTCAAGTGCTGTCAGGGCAGTGGTCGAATTATTCAAAGAAACTTATCTTAACCAGGGATATGCCAATACATTGTTCGCCTCGGCGACTTTCGTACTACGAACGCACTGAAGTACAACATATTGTCGATCGGTTTTTGGAGAAAGGGATAGTCAGATCGAGTAATTCACCCTATGCTTTCGCCTTAGTACTCGTGAGGAAAAAGAATGGGTAGGTTCGGATGTGCGGGACTGTCGAGCCCTAAACAAACATACCGGACAACTTTCCGCTCCTGTTAATCGAAGACTGTTTGTAATATTACGCAAGCAAGAAGATTTTTACCACGATAGATTTGAGGGAAGGTTTTCATCATATAAAGATTCTGAGGAATCGGTCAAATATACCGCGTTCGTAACTCCTTTTGGGCAATTCGAGTACGTTCACGCCCTTCGGTCTTAAGAATGCACCCGCGGTCTTTCAGAGATATATTTACTTAACGTTGAAACCGTTGATTGATAAAGGCAAAGTTATTGTTTATATTAATGACATCTCATTTGAAACCATCGACATGCAAACGCACACTCACCGAGGTGCTGCGCATATTAGAAGAAGCCGACTTGGAACTTAATATGAAGAATAATAAGTTCACACTTAACGAAATCGATTATATTGGCTATCGGATTAGTGCAGATGGAATCCGCCCTAACGACAATTACTTAGAAGCGATCACTTATCTGATGCCCCGCAATACTACAGAGGTCCCGAGGCATAATGGGTTGTTTTCCTATTTCCGTCGCTTCGTCCCAGGGTGCTCCTGCATTGCCAGGCCATTGACAAATTTGCTTTGAGCAGCTAAGAAATAAACTGATTTCTTCGCCAATATTGGCAATATACGATCCCAAACTGGAAACGGAGTTGAACTGTGATGCATGTGCACATGGTTTTGGGCCTCACTTATGCAAAGACAGAGTGACAAGAAATTTCATCTTCTAGCCTTTTTTCAAGAAAGACAACTGGTGAAGAATCGAAGCTAATTAGTTTTAAACTAGAGACATTAGCTGTTGTACATGCCCTAGAACGGTTCAAGACTTTTCTTGATCGTTTGCCATTTACCATTGTTATTGACTGTGAAGCCGTGTCGCAAACGCTGAAGAAGGAAGACGTAAATCCGCGGATAGCCAAGTGGGCTTTAGCTTTTGAGAACTACAATTATCAAGTTGAACATCGGAAAGTGGAAAGAATGGCTCATGTTAATGCGCTTAGTCGCGTGCCCGCCATCGGGTCAATAACGAGTGAAGACTTGGATCCCAGATGCGCAATGAGAAATATTAAGAAGCCGAAGAAGTATGTGCTAAAAAATTTGTTATTTTTTTATGTCGGTCCGCAGAACAGACGTCAGCTTTATGTCCCCAATGAACTAGAAGAAAACGTCATGCGTGTCACCCACGAGAAATATGGGCATCTGGGTATTGACAAATACGCAAGTCACATCCAGAAGCATTATTGGATCTCGAATGTAAAGAAAAAATTAAATCACTTTATCAGGATTCCAAGCCGGCTTCTTTTAATATGCGCAGCACCTCGGTGAGTGTGCGTTTGCATGTCGATGGTTTCAATGGAGATGTCATTAATATAAACAATAACTTTGCCTTTATCAATCAACGGTTTCAACGTTAAGTAAATATATCTCTGAAAGACCGCGGGTGCATTCTTAAGACCGAAGGGCATGAACGTATTCGAATTGCCCAAAAGGAGTTACGAACGCGGTATATTTGACCGATTCCTCAGAATCTTTATATGATGAAAACCTTCCCTCAAATCTATCGTGGTAAAAATCTTCTTGTTTGCCCCCGCGAAATACTGTCCGAATCCTATATAATATTGCGAAACGGCCCGAGCCTTATGGCACCGTAAATATAGACCACTTTGGCCCGCTGCCCTCCATATGTTCACGGAATAAGCGTATTTTGGCTGTCATAGATGGCTTCACGAAATATCTCAAATTATATCCTGTCAACACTCCCGGAACAAGAGAAACGATAAGCGCCCTGGAGCGATATTTTGAATATTACAGTCGTCCACGTCACAGGAATTTCGTAAATTTCTGGAGGAAAATAACATTGAGCATATTAAAGTTGCTGTAGCGTCTCCTCAGTCAAATAGCCAGGTTGAAAGGGTAAACCTAGTTTTGAAGGCAATGTTAGCAAAGTTGGTTAAGTACTCCGGGTGCGCCGATTGGAAACAGCAGTTTACCAGGGTTGAGTATGCCATAAATAAGACTAATCATTCAAGCACGGGGTCGTCCCCAAGTAAACTGCTGCTCGGAGTAGAACAACGGGGAAGTGTCATCGACGAGCTGACTGAGCATTTGGATGAGAAATACGATTAGATTTGAGCAGGCTGCGACATGAAGCCCCGAAGCAATCGAAAAGTCCCATACTCCGCCCAAGCAGTTTAGCGTCGACAAATTTCGCGGTCTATATGTAATAAAGAAGAAACTAGATAATGACAGTTATGTGATAGAAGATATTGAAGATTATTGAAGACTAAAGAAATGGGTCGAGTGCAGTAAAAGTAGTACAGTTAAATAGACGGATTCGAAAGGCAACATTTATCTTTAGCTTTAAGGTATACAATCATGGTCGGTAATGAACTAGAATTAAGTTCAATATTTGGCACGACCAAAAGGTAATGCCTCAAAGGTGTATTTGTGACAAGGTTCCAAGCACTTGTCTTTAGAGAAGTAAGAGATTAGTTGTCAAAGCAAAAGGGTCACGTTTCTTTATAAATCCAAGTTTAAATTTTAAATGAAAAGACGTTTAGAAACAAGATATTTTCCAATTTTCCCATACAAAGGTTTTGGGGGGTTTTTTCAAAAAACATTTTTTATTTTAAAGGTTTCATAGAATGAAATAAAATGCAATCCATCATATTCTTAATGTTTTTTTCGCTGGGGCATATAGAAGTATGGATCGGTTATCATACTGTTCGCCCCAAACGGACTGTAGAATTTCCTTATGTTTTTTCTTAATTTCAAGACCGAGACGACTTATAAGCACTTGTGGCGGCACACGGTAGTAAATTAGTACCGTCAATATGTCGGTGCAATCAACTGAAAAAAGGTAGAGCAACATAAGGCGCTCAAGAAACTATGCATTCGTTTCGTGGATCTGCAATTCCAACAAGCAACAGCAAACATATCTGAATAATTATTATTTTGTAATAAAGAGATTTAATATATTTTGTGAATAGTCTCTTATTTACGAGAATCACCACAACTGGTGACCGCAACAGCAACTTCGCACTTTTGCTCGTCCCAAAACCTTCCATTCTACGATTACATCAAAAGCTGATCCCGGTACCACCCAATCAGTTCCATCACACCAAATGCTTGTAGATATCGCCGTGCAGGAGATCGCAGCGCCAGAAAATGTTAGAATCCCTTCATTCTGGAAGATAAATCCGGTACTGTGGTTTGTCCAAGTAGAAAGTCAGAGCCATAATCATCGGATCTTGTCTGACAACAGCTAATTCAACGTCATTGTCGCAGCTTCGGACCCAGAGATTTTCAACGAATTATCCAACCTGATCCAGTCACCACTGGACCTGTCTGTCCGTCATCATAGCTGATGTTAAGACAGCATTTATATTGCGGAGACTACAGGTGTCTCAACGCTCAAACTCAACCGGCCCGGTACTCAATTCCCCACATTATAGACTTTACCGAGCATCTCAACAAGAAAATTATCTTCATAATTCTCGACTTGGACAAAGCCTGCTATAAAATACATATGACACCTGAAGGCATACGTAAAGAAAACTGACACAGTATAACAACAAGATACTGAACTTCAAACAATTTTAACCGGAAACGCTTCGCTCAAAATACAACAACTTGGAATAGAACCAGACTGCAAAATTTAGTGCGCTGTTTCAACAAATCTAATTAGACCCCACATACCACAACCTCCTCGCCGAAAAGCTTTTGATTCCGTCTGGTAGAAAGTTGGCATAGGCCTCTTAAAGCAGCTCTTATGTGTCACCAACCGAACAAATGAATTGAAGCACTTCCAACTTTGCTACTGGGATTAAGAACATATTTCAATGAAGATATTAAAGCATCAGCCGCCGAAATGTTGTATGGTTCCAGTATTCGAATTCTTGTTGAGTTTTTTTCTAAACGAAGATCTTCCACATAATCCACAGACATTCTTCGAGAAGCACCGCGAAAATATTTGACAATTCCAAACACCAACAGGACATCACATTAAGAATAGAACGTTTGCTCTACCAGATCTCTACAAATGCACACATGTTTTCCTTCGTTGCGACGCTGTAAAAAACAACCCTCTAGCGAACCATATTCTGGACCATATCCAATTATCAATAGGATTCCCGGCAGGCTATTCACGATTCTCGCCGATGGACGAACGATTAAAATATCTGTCGACAGACTGAAACCGGCACATTTGGAAACACATCTGAGTATTGATGGAAGTAGTAGACTCGCACCCGCATTGAAAACAGATGTCAACAAAAAAATTAAAGTTACATTTGACATTTCATGCCGTCACTAAAGGTGCGATCAGACGGTCATCCAAAAACTTGTCATCCGGATGACATGCTAACTTGTGTATTTCGGTTGTCATCTGCATGTCATCGGCTAGACGACACCCGATCACACAGTGTCATCCGTAAGTTCATCCGAGTACCTTTTTGTTCAAAAATGAATGACACGCTTGCTGTGTCATCCGGATGAAATGCCTGGATGACATAGCCGGATGATAGGATGTAACACGAGATTATGCTAATGACATGGAAGACATTAATGACACTGTTGACAATTTGTAATTGAATTGAACTCTGTAGGGTTGTTCACGAAAAACGCAAAGTTGGAAATGTAGACCCATAAACAGCATCTGCAATAGTAAACGGAGCTTCAATATATTCGTACGCTTTTAAAATAGAAAAATAAACTCCTAATAGAACTGTAATATATAAACTTCGTGTAGCTTGAGTATGATTATTATCTATTAATCTATGATGTGCTCAAGTTACTGTAATACTTGTAGCTAATAAAATTGTTGTATTTGATAGATGAATTTGGAATGGGTTAAATGGGATAATACCCACAGGTGGTCAAATAGCCCCTAATTCAATTGTTGGTGATAATCTACTATGACAAAAAAAACTCAAAAAAAGGATGAAAAAAAAGTACTTCTGATAAAATAAATAATATTATTCCTCGTCGTAGTCCTTGTGTAGTTATTGTGAAAAAAAATGACATTGATTATAAGATTTAGTTAAATTGTGAATAAATAAAGCAATCAGTGCCGCGGATTGTTCGATATAAATCTATATAAAATGGCAAGAAGCATGGGAGGAGGAGGAAGTTAGTTTTTATATTTGGATTACCGTCTGATCGTACCTTAAGTTAATAAATATAAATGGTAAAATTCACGGAAAGAATTGTAGAGGAAAGTTGGTTGTTAAATGTTTTGTTTCAATAATATCCATGCCTACATATCTTGCGAAGGTTGGAGGAGGTTGCAACTTTAGCTCTAAACCGTTTTTTTTATAAAGTGTAGCCGTGGCAGTGGGCGTATTAAAACCAATTTTACACTTAACCATTTCGAAGCCCTAGGGAATATGTGGTCCAAATTTAAGCTTCCTAGCTCCATTTTAAAGGGCTAAGTATTGCGTACGGACGGACAATACTAAATAGTCTTAGGTTTTGGTCCTGATAATAAATATATATATTTTTACTATGTTTCTATGTTTCAAAATTAATATACCCTAGGATAGGGTATAAAAATATAATTTATTTTGTGAATTGTCCTGTTCTTATTTACGACAATCGCCTCACGACATTTTGTAATTGGTTGGAGATAGATAAAAGATGGGAAATCAGTTTGTCATTTTAAAATTATTTTGCACAATTAATGACAATTAAGTAAGTAAAAAAATATTTATGATATTATTTAATATTATGGGCCTTAAATTCTTTGGAATAACCATTCTGTTACTTCTTAATAGCAAATCGTCAATAAGACTGAGTTCGTTTCTAACAGAATAACAGTCTTTAATGTCGGAAGTGGGTTTAATAACCAGTCTCTGACCAGTGTGGACGTGTTTTCAATTCTCTCCCGCCTGTAAATAATTCATATTTCCATTTTCTGCTAATGTTATAAAAAGTGAACTCGTGCAACCTAATTTTCAGTTCTATTAATCACATTTCCACTAACGCCGCAGAAATAAAATAATAAAAAAAAAAAAAAAATACAAACAAAAACGCTGAACCTCTCATTGCTTTTCCGCTAACTCTGCATAATTGCCCTTACCTTTGCTGTGCTTAGTGAAAATTGTGTATTAATAAATTCTGACCTGGTCAATTCCATTTTAAATATGGCTTGCGGTAATGAATCTTGTGTTATCAAGGATGATGTACAAGAGTGGGTGTCTTGTAGTGGAATTTGTGGCAAGTCGTTTCATGCACTCTGCGTCGGCTTGAGAAAAAGATCTCGTCGCCACCTGAAAGATTTTGCATTTAATTTTAGATTTTACTGTGATGAGTGCAAAGAAGTTCCTCTGGCGGATGTTCTCAGGGCAATTCAATGCAGTAATGAAGCCCTTAAACCTCTAATTAGTGACAATTATTCTAAGTTACAACACCAACTTAATAAATTCGCCACTACTATTAAAACTTTTGACGACCAAAATGCCTCCCTGCTCGCTTGTGCCGATTCCCATTCGTCGAAATTGAACTCAATGGAAAAGCAGTTAACATTCACTAGCCGTGCCACAGCCGATTCGTTTGATTCCATTGTCAACGTTATCAACTCTATTAACAATGACCTTAAAGCAAATTGTTCCGCTAATAACATCTCCAACCTGAAATTGTGCGAATTGTTAAACGCCTTGCGTGAAGACTTTGAGGTTCATTTTCAATCGTCCTCAAAGAAACAACCTTCTCTGTTACGGCCGGATCCTATGCTCGAAGTAATCTTTGATAGAATCAACGGAGTGGGCGATGATCTATCTGCCACACAATCAACCATTTTGGATGTCGAAAACCTCAATGAAATGGTTAGCAGCAAAATCGACGATTTACCAACACACACCCAACACCACCAGAATGTATATTCCAATCCATCCATTTTGGCTGAATTACTGGAAACCGAAACTGAGCCAGTTTCACAACGACCTCTTCCCCCGAATCGGATGACAATCCAAGAGTCCGAACCTATCTCACTGTCAACTCATCCCGTCGCCGCCCCACGCAAGCTCATTAAACAATTTGGTACCACTTGGACCTCAGACGAATAGAGGCGCAGGCTGGATAAAATAACTTGTGAAACCCAGATGACTTCATTTTTCATCAAAGGCACCAAAACGCCGATATTTCTTGGATAACGAAATTCTTCGCAATTAATTACGGTATCACCATCAGCCAATGTAAAATGTTCCTGCCATCTAACCACAAAGGTAATCGAAATTTCAAATTCGACCTCCCTGCTAAATACGAGTGGTTATTTAAAAATCCCACCGGTGCTAATTTCAACATTGGAAAAATGCGGATGTGTAAATGGATGGACAAACCTACCATGAATCAGGAGAAAACTAATCTTAGTATTAATTCTAACTCTAAGTTAACTAACCCCGTTTACAAATCCCGTGCTAAACAGCGCTCTAGTCCAGGTAACAAAATATCGAAACTCGTCCCCAACTCCCGTCCCAAACCCGACTCACACTAGGTATTTAAAACTAACTTATTCTCCAATTTTGCCCGATTGTGAATCATGCGATTCACAATAAACCAGCTGTTTTGGCACTAAGTGAAACACAGGTCAGCATTGATTCCGATTTAACGGAGTTAAGTCTGCCTGGATATAGCTTTTCCCATCGTGGTATCGCCGTTTATATACGTAGTGATGTAGCCTACCAACTTCTACCTCAATATGGCCAATGTTCCAATCCGGAATTTAATTTTATTTGGCTAAAATTTCATGTCCGTAGGCAATTAATTCACCACTGTTTTATGTACAGAAGCCCTAACCAGGACAGGCATTCAACTTATAATGAGTTTGATGCACTGTCTGATTCCATCACCAGAATTGTTACCCATTATCCTCGTACTGAAATCGTCATTGCGAGCGATTTCAAAATACACAATTCAAGTTGGCTTCGACATTCTGGACAGACAACACCCGAAGGAAGGTATGTTGAGATCTTTGCTGAGGTTAATAATTAAACCCAGATTGTAAATGAGCCGACACGGATACCGGACATTAGCGGTCAAAACCCCAACACTCTGGACTTGTTTCTTACCTCTCACCCTGATAAATACACTTTAAATGTATTATCGCCTCTAGGTTCGTCAGACCATTGTATCATATCGGCGAATTTCTCGTACTCCAGCCACACAGTTAAAGAACAAGCTCCTAAAAGAACCGTATGGCAATACGAGAAAGCTAATTGGGAAGCATTAAACGGTCTCTTTAGGAGTTTTAACTGGTCGTTGTGCTTCGTCAACAACGACGTGGATGCCGCTGCCGATATGATTACAAATTTAATTCACCTGGGTATGAAACGCTTTATCCCTAACAGGATAAAGTGTATCAGACCTAAGGAAAACGCGTGGTGTGACTTGAGCTGTAAAGAAGCTATCAGGGCTAAAGAGGTAAGTTTTCAGTCATTTAAGGCCAATCCAACTGAGGAAAACCGAAAAAAGTTCAACCGAGCCAGAAATGACTGCAACCTACGACCAAAAGTTGTGGCAAAAAATACTACAAAGTCCCTCCGGTAGTAAAAACTTTTGGTCGTTTGTCAAGAATATTAAAAATTCGGCCTCGTCATCTATCCCGACACTCATTTGCAATGACATCCCAGCTGTCAGCTCTTCGGATAAAGCCAATTTGCTTGCTGCTCATTTTGCAGCTAGCTCAACGCTGCCAGATTGTGCTTTATCTCCCCCTGTACTCGAGCGCGTAGAATTTTCTATGGGACCCATTCATTTTCGCACTCGTACAGTGGCAAGAGTTCTTCAAGATCTCAGCATACATAAATCCGCTGGTCCAGATGGTATTTCCCCTATAGTTCTGAAGAGGTGTTCTTCCACGCTGGCAAAACCACTGCGTAACCTTTTCTATCTGTCCTATTCTTCAGGGCTCTTTCCGAGAAGATGGAAAACAGCATTTGTCCAGCCCGTCCCCAAAAAAGGCGAATCTTCCTCTCCCTCCTCTTACCGACCAATTGCACTTACGTCCCTTCTTTCCAAGGTCATGGAAACGCTGATAAACAGTCAGCTTATGAAATATCTCGAATCCCGAAAACTTCTTAATGACCGGCAGTACGGTTTTCGCAGCAACAGGTCCACTGGTGATTTGATGACATATCTAACCGAAAAGTGGAACCAATCTATTCACCATGGTTGTGAAAGCAAGGTCGTTGCGCTTGATATTTCAAAGGCATTTGACAGAGTTTGGCATCAAGCTCTCTTGTCGAAAATACGTGCATTTGGGATCGATGTTACCCTTCTTCAATGGATTAGAAATTACCTGTCGGACCGTTCAATACAAGTTGTTTTGGACGGTTTCAAGTCTGCAACTTACCAAATAAATGCTGGTGTCCCTCAAGGCTCTGTTTTGTCTCCGACTCTCTTTCTCATTTTTATCAATGACCTCCTGTCTGTCACTTCTAATCCAATCCATTCCTTTGCTGATGACAGTACCCTCAGCTTTACATATTCGTTTCCTGGGCAACGCCCCTTATCTTCGGGCGTTGAACTGGAACGGCAACGTATGTTAAGCTCATTGAATTCCGATCTTGACAGCATTCTTAAATGGGGTAAAACCAACAGAGTGGAATTTAATGCTTCCAAAACGCAATGCTGTCTGCTGTCATTGAAGCGAACCCCTAATTCTCTGCCATTATCTATGAATGGCACTTGCATCGCTGAAACCGAACGACTTTCCATTCTCGGTATGTGTGTTAATGACAACCTTCATTGGAATGACCATATATTTGATGTCGCCAAGAACGCTGCGAAATGTCTAGGCTTCCTTAAGCGATGCAAGAAATATTTCACCCCTTCTGATCTGGCTAGAATCTACAAGGCGTTTATTCGCCATAAACTTGAGTACAACGCTCATATCTGGTCTGGTGCACCAATAACATATTTGGAGCTACTTGACAGGATCCAAAAACGTGCGGTAAAACTTATTGGCGATCGAGACATTGCGAAATCACTTGACTCTCTTAGTCATCGCTGTAATGTCTCCTGCCTGTCATTGTTTTATCGGTATTTCCACCACAAGTGCTCAAATGAAATAGCCAGTTGCATTCCACCCCTACAGCAATTCAACCGCAATACTCGCTATGCTAGGAATGCACATCAGTTTACCCTTAAGCCTGTTTTCGGACGTACTGTGAAATATAAAGATTCCTTTCTCAACCGTACAATACGAATGTGGAATGCTCTACCACGCTCTGTTTTTCCTTTGCATTATGATTTACAAACATTTAAAACCAACGTGCATCGGTTTCTCCCTTTCTCTTATCCTTCATTTCCCTAATGCCCGCACTGTGTCACTTCATTATAAGGGTATCCAAAGTCCCTTTAGTGCGCGTACATTATAAAAAAAAAAAAAAAAAAGCCACCACGTCAACGTGTTTCTTTCGAATTAACCCCAACCAGTCACCATGATCATACCCCACTAGCAACTCTTTCCCTAATTTCGATCTCAAAACCGGTGCCTAATACCCTAATTTCATTAGTTCCCATACTTTAAACCCCACTTCTAATACACCATCCTCTACAACCTCTTTTTCCCATACCCCTATTCTCGATCCCCTTCTGCCTCCTACAGTCAAACTAACGCAGTAAACCATTGATACCACAGAATGTCGTTATAAACTATCTAGGCTTAGAGAAAATAAAATATACGAGAATGTACGTCTCTTTCTTGCTTATTTACATAACAAATCTGACTCGGTTTGCTATGAGGGAAAAACAAAAACAAGTGTGATGGTTTCCATCCAGCAAGAAGGTCTCCCTACCGACCTTATCGGTCTCAAAAAGCTTTACATCAGGTTCCACGAGATTTACAATTTGTCTCCTCAAAAAGTGGAGGACGACCTTGGTGCTTTGGTAATTATGCTCACTCCAAAAGAGTGTCACACCTTCAACGGAGTCGTGTGGACCAAGATAAATTTTTTCGTCCCTAACTCAAGATTTGTGTCAGTAACGCAACAATCTTTACCACCTCCCAACAGCCTTCCTCTTTCTTTTTACTACCAAAACGTAAGAGGACTTCGCTCGAAAACTCGCACTGTTTTGAGGCAAACTCATGCCCTCCCTTTCGAAATCTGTGCTCTGACAGACACCAATCTTATCCCCGAAATTAAGAACCAGGAGTTATTTCCCTCTACATTTAATGTTTTTCGTGATGACGATCGTAAGCCCCCTAACCTTGGCTCTCCCTGTCGAGGGGTCCTGTACATAACAGCCTTGACTCTTCTCTCATTGCTGTGTCAACTTCTACTAAAATCGACTTTGTTGCAATTAAAATCACACTCCCCCGTAGGTCCCTGTACGTTATGTGTTGTTACATCCTACCAGTTCAACCCATCGAATTTTACCAAGTTGCTATTGATTCGATTGATCAAATTATCGACTCGGCTGACTCCCTTGACGATATCCTTATTCTCCCTTATCTGCCTCAGTTGCAGTAGACTCCATCAGATGATCGATCCTTTTTTATCGCCTCTAATAGCAACTCGACAAAAGAATGTCTCTTCCTTGATCGATTAACAGACTCAAGTCTTTCTCAAGTAAGCGGAGTCTCAAATTACATGGGTAGGCAATTAGACCTTATTTTTACAACAGATCCGATTAACTCTTCTGTCTCGCTTTGTCCCCTATCGCTATCCACTATTGATAACTTTCATCCTACTCTTCTTCTTTCCCTCTTTCACAACTCTCCACTCCAGGCCATTCCTTCCACAAATTTCTCCTCTTACGACTTTCATAAAGCAAATTTTCGCAAAATTAACGCTTATCTCGAAAGGTGTTCCTTTAATTTTAGTAACCTATCTTTAAATGATGCGATTGCCCTTTTTTACAGAGAACTTTTAATTCTTTTTTTCTGTATGTCCCCTTTTCACGCCAGAAAACATCATCTACATCCTTTCCTTGGTATAATCGAAGACTTCGCTCCTTACGGAACAAAAGGAATAAGTTATGGACAGTTTTCCTTCGCACCAATTCTTTTTCTGACTACTCTAACTATCTCGGTACTTACTTTCAATTTACCTAACTTTATAATTCTCTCTTCGATCGCTACCTTACAAATTCGGAAGTCAATCTTATAAATGACCCCAAGTCTTTTTACCAATTCGTCAACTATAAAAGAAAATCTGACGGATACCCTACCTCCCTATCTTTCGAAAACAAATCTTCAACCGATCCACACACTATTGCCGACTTTTTTGCTACCCATTTCAAACGATCTTTTGCCGATAACTCTTTCGTACCGGACCCCTCTTACTTCAATTACCTACTTAACTTCTCCTTCGGTCCTTTTCTATCTCATAGCTTTGATCCTACTCTTATCGAATTTAAGTTACAAAATCTCAATGATGAATTCATACCCGGCCCAGACGGTATCCCCGCCAAAAAATGTTCTTCCAACCTTTCGCTTCCCCTTTCTAAACTTTTTCATCTATCTCTTTCACAAGGAGAATTTCCTCAGGTTTGGAAGATCTCTTTTCGATCGATACACAAAAAAGGATCAAAGAACGAAGTAACCAACTATCGTCCCATTGCTAAACTTTCTCATATACCCAAACTTTTAGAGAGTATTTTATACGAAGCCTTAAGCTTTCAATGTAAATCCATCATCTCCCCTTGCCAACATGGCTTCCTGAAAGGCAGATCAACTACTACTAACTTCGTCGAGTTCGTCTCCTTTTCCCTCTCTGCTTTAGAGAATGGAAACGAAGTCGATGTAATTGCAACCGATTTCAGTAAGGCTTTTGATAGGATATCTCATCAATTAATCATCTTCAAATTGTCTGCCCTAGGTTTCGAACCTACATTGTTAAAATGGATTTCCTCTTACCTAGAAAGCCGTTCGTATAGTGTTCGCTTCAGATCCTTCCTCTCGGCTCCTTTCATGGCAACCTCTGGTGTCCCTCAAGGTAGCCATCTAGGTCCTCTTCTCTTTATCCTTACAATAAATGATCTGGAGCGGGTCATTAAGCATTCCTCCCTCTCCCTCTACGCTGACAATACCAAATTTTTCAAAACCATTTCTTCCCCCGAAGACTCTAGTCTCCTTCAACAAGACCTTGACAATTTTTCGATTTGGTGCCTCAAAAATTTCTTAGAGCTTAACATCGCCAAATGTCAATCTATCACCTTTTCTCGTAAGCGCAACCAGTCCCCTCCCCAAATATACCTTCTCCTTGGTCAGCCTATATCCCTTGTACAATCTCTTCGCGATCTTGGCATACTGTACAACAGGGAGCTAAATTTCCGTTCCCACATTGATGAGATAATTCTTAAAGCTAAGTCTTCACTTGGTTTTGTTAAACGGTGGTCCAAAGAATTCTCCAACCCTTATGTAACAAGATCCCTCTACATTTCCTTTGTTCGCCCCCTTCTCGAATACGCCAGTCAAGTGTGGTCGCCCTTTCATCGAGTTCATGTATCCAGAATTGAGAGCATTCAACGTCGGTTTCTTCGATTCGCTCTTCGAGGTTTGCCCTGGAACGACCCTATTATCCTGCCTCCCTATCAAGACCGTCTTAAACTTATAAACTTGAATACCCTTGAAGAACGCAGGGACGTAGCAGACATTCTCTTCATTCATAGACTCCTCTCAGGTTCTATCGATCTCACGTCTATTTACAAATCTATTTTCTTCAACACTAACCCTCGTAATTTACGTTGTCCTCCTCTTTTTTATTTACCAACCCACCGGACCTCTTATGTCTCCAACGAACCAATCTGCCGTATGCTGCGAAAGGTAAACGCAAAACTTACGGTTTTTGATTTTAACCGCAGCACTGCCTGTCTCAAACTCGATCTCCCTTCCTCGATCTCCTTCCCAATTCCTCCCATAGTTAATAAATGGGGACATTTGCCCCCACCAAAATTAAAAATTAAATTAATCTTTTCTGACTATTCAGTTCTCACATAATATTTTATTTCCTGACATTCCCTATCCAATATTTGTGACAAAATATCTTGAACGATATTTTCGTCTTGTGTGAATATTCTGTAAAGAATAGCTGAATATCGCTAGCCCGTTTTAAAAGAAATTAATTTTACTATCCAACCAAATATTAACTATTTTTAGTCAGAAAATATATTTTAGTTCTATAGAGTGGCTTACTACATTGTTCTCGAATTGAAATGATAGTTTGCTTTCTCGGCATAGAAAATAAAAATATTTTATGGGAAACCATTTTTAAAGTTAATACTTTAATTGATAGTAACTCAGTAGAGACCTACGAACTTTTTCGTTTAAACCAGGGGTCGGCAAGTAATTTGGAGTGGGGTCGAGATACGATTGAAAAATTTCATGGAGCTCTATAAAGGAAAAACTGATAATTCATATAATATCATGGAGGTCTAGAAAGGAAAAACTCATAATCCATATAATATTCACTGCTTAATATTCGTCGTAGACCAATAAAAGTATATAAAGGGTGATTTTTTAGCTGGTTTGGTTTTGGCAACACTGGTTTTGACAGCTGACGTGTGTTTAGTACCTTGTGTCACTGTCAAACAGCTTCAGTTTGGTTTGCAATTTAACCATGGATCGTCTTACAAATGAACAACGCTTGCAAATTATTGAATTTTACTATCAAAATTCGTGCTCTGTGAAAAATGTGAAAATCCGCTGTTTTATCGAAAAATTGTGTTCAGCGATGAGGCTCATTTTTGGTTGAATGGGTACGTAAATAAGCAAAATTGCCGCATTTGGAGTGAAGATCAGCCAGAAGCATTGCAACAGCTACCAATGCATCCCGAAAAAGCCACTGTTTGGTGCGGTTTATGGGCCGGCGGCATTATTGGGCCATATTTCTTCAAAGATGATGCGAATCGCAGCGTTACTGTCAATGGTGAACGCTACCGAGCGATGATAACAAACTTTTTTTTACCCGAAATGGAAGTTCTTGACTTGCATGATATGTGGTTTCAACAAGACGGTGCCACATGCCACACAGCACGCGAAACAATGGCGCAATTGCGAGGCGAGTTTGGTGAACAGTTAATTTCACGTTTCGGGCCGGTCAATTGGCCGCCTAGATCGTGCGATTTGACACCATTAGATTATTTTTTGTGGGGGTATGCCAAGGCTAATGTGTATAGGGACAAGCCCGCTTCGATTGACGCACTGGAAGCCAACATCCATGCATTCATTCGTGAGATACCGGCCGATATGTGTGAAAGATTATGCCAAAATTGGACTCAGCGGATGGGCTACCTGAGACGCAGCCGCGGTCAACATTTGCATGAAATTATCTTTAAACATTAAATTGCAAGGTTCAAACTATCGATTCAAATAAATATTTCATTAATTTTTTTGAATTTTTTGTGTTTTTTTTTTTAAAAAAGTTCTAAACCTCTTAAAAAATCAACCGTTATAAAAAACCATTGCGAACTATTTACTACAAATATTTTACACCCAAACATTACTTATTTAGTAATATTTATGGAATAATACAATAAAATATGCATTTTATTTAATTTTATTAACGAAAATGGAAAAAGCATAACAACCCAAGAATATTTATTTTAAGGGAGATAAAAAATAGAGAACTATTTCTTGTAACCGCAAAAAATATTTCAATTAATTAAATTGTAACGACTTTATTGGGTAACTAATTTTTTGTTTCTGTATAAACATTTATATTAAAATAGCTATAAAAGTTGAATAACATAAACTAAACACTTCGCAGAATTTCCTATTTCCCAACACATCCGCCGTGACCAGCTGCTTTGTTGTTGCGATTTGGATATATTGCAAAACTCCCCACAATTATTTTTGACGGGTAATATAGTAAATTAGATGTAACTTCATGTGTCTGGTTCACACGTATTCACAGATGGGAAAATTGAGAGAGGATTTTGCGGCCGTTATTAAATATTTTTTGCGGGTTGAAAGTGATAGGGGATTGCAGAGTTGACTATCTGGTTAATTCCTCATCTGTGATTACAACCTTCACAACATATGTAGGCACTGCCCCCCTTTATAAATTTGACATATAAAGTTTTTTGCCATGCCTCCTTTTTATATCCTATCCCAAGGGTATATTATTTATGACACATAGCTTGTAACACCTTTTCATATTAGTCGTCGATTCCGAAAAGTAAATACAAACATTTACGATCAGCGCAAATAGCTAAGACGTCCGTCCGCAATTCAAAATATATATTCCCTAGGGTCCCGAAATTGTAAACTGTAACATTTGTTTTAACCTTTTAAAGGGATAAGGTAGTGGAATCCTAACAAAATATTTGACACTGAACTCGAAGAAAACAACATATTGTTAAGAAACGCGTCGCAAAAAACTATATATGCCAAACTTATTAAGGAGGGACAAGGTTGTTGCTCTTTAGATTTCAAAGGTTTTTTTTTAAATTATGGGCGTGGCAGTGGGCGAATTAAACAACTTTGTACGCTTAACAATTTCGGGACCCTAGATTTACAAATTGCGTACGGAAAAACTGATATTGCTAAATCGTCTTAGATTTTGATATTTATACCCTATCCTAAGGGTACATGGGTGTTGTGAAATAGGGTTGCCACTGTCCGGTATAATCTTGGATATACCCAGTGATGTAATTCACTTCGTCTTCGAGTTCGTATGGTGTTCCGTCAGATAGATTGGATTCATGCAGTTTTTTTAAAGGATCATAATTAGTTTTTTCTCGAGTCAGTCTTGGTGGACCGTCCTTTTAGCGTAAACCGCCGCTAGTAATTATCAGAATGACCGGCGATTAGTCAAAAGAGAGATAAAAACTTTCTTCAATTTTGACTGAGTTTTCCTATACTTCTTTTGCGATAAAAAATTCTAAGAAGTCTGGAATTTTTGCCATATCCGAAGGCCGAAAAGTCGGTTTCACCATACTCCACACCGGCTTTGAAAAGAATTTGACTTTTGTCAAATATCTTTTAAAACTTCGCTCGTGGAGGACAATAAATAGACGCAAAGTTATATGTAATGCGTTTAATTTTTACGCTAACCGTGCTTATCAACCTCAATTATTGTGATCAGAGGTGTTTTTTTATAAAAATGATACGCGTAAAAGCCGCTGTATCCCCTGACTACTTTACCAGAATCTTTCGTCAAATGCGTCTCAGATATATCTCAATATAACTTTTGCGAAAGAATACCTCTATCTCGCGTTCCATGTTACTATTTTTACTACGTTTGTTTACCATATCCTAAGGAAGCAAAATAGACCCGGAACGTTAGCAAAATAGACCCGGAACGTTAACGGACATGCGGGTGTGTACCTGGAATGTGCGGACACTCTACACTACAGGTGCTACTCAAAAACTTGAGTCTGTCTTCTCGCGGTACAAGGCCGACATTACCGCGATCCAGGAGATACGATTGATAGGATCAGGTACTATGAAAAGACAAAATTGCGACATATATTACAGTTGTAACAAAAGATTGCACATGTTAGGATGCGGATTCGTCGTAGGAAATCGGCTTAGATACAATTTTCTCGTTGCAGCTAGATTCAGAGCTCGACTGTCCAACGAGAAGAAGCTGCGAACTGCCCAAAAGAAGAAATTCGACTTAGCACATCTGGAGTCACCAGAGCGCCTGAGGGAGAAACTCCCCACCGTGCAGTCACCTACCACAGACGCCAACAACCAGAGGTCTCAGTATCACGACATCATCAAGGAGGTAGCGGAAACCACCCTAGGAAACCAGCCACCCCAGAGAAAAAGCTCGTGGTATGATGATGTATGCGTATACCGGAAAAAGTTGACAGAAGATGCACATATTAGAAGGCTGCGGAGTAAAACAAGGGCAGCAAGGGATGAGGATGACGGGAGGAGAAGAAGCTCCTGCGTAGAAAGAAAAGAGAGCACGCAGTCTCCCAGCTCAAGGAGATCGAAGAGTCCCGCGACTGAAACAACATTCGGAAGTTCTGTAAGAAAGCCAAGCAACTGGCTGCTTGCTTTAAGACCGGAACACAGGCTCTTCGTAACAGCGATGGAAACCTAGTCACCGACGCGCAGGGAACAGTAGATGTATTTAAGCAGCATTTCCAGCAGCTGCTTAACGGACAAAATGTAAAGAGAGTGGTGGGGCAAGAAGATAACCCGAGTCAAAACAATAAAGAACCAGTCCCTCCCCCAGTATAGAAGAGGTTGGCTTAGGTATTAAAAAGCTTAAGAACAACAAGGCCGCCGGCTCTGATGGTCTACCTGAAGAGCTTTTCATATACGGAGGTGATGTTATGGTACGGCGCATGCACCAAATCATCAACCAAGTTTGGGTGGAGGAAAGCATGCCTGATGACGGGACCATCAGCTCCATATGTCCCATCTACAAGAAAGGCTATCCTATGTCTTGCAAGAACTATCGAAGCATATCCCTGCTTAATGTCGCATATTATATCCTATCCAACGTACTGTGTGAACGTCTCAAACCTTTCTGCAACACACTGCGTGCTCGGGATCGCAGAGGGTGGAAGGCAGCCGTATCTCAGGCAGGGACTCTTCACGGGTCGGGAGCCCGTTAAGTAAGTAAAGTAAGTAAGGATTTTGAAACATCGTTTGTAACACTTCTTAATATTCGTCGTAGACCCCTAAAAGTATATATGTATATTTATGAGCTACATGAATTTTGGCCCCAATGAACAATGGCCCCAAACCAAAAATGAAAAATGACTTCAAAAGTATGAAAAATGTGTCACGCCCAAAATCATATTTTAGTTTGGTCAAAATTAATTTTGAAAAATTACCCCGATCTTTGGGGAAAAAAAACCAAAATGAAAAATGGCCCCAAAAGTATGAAAAATGGCTATTCATGTAGCCAAAAATGTGTCAGGCCCCAAAATGGAAAAAAATTAAAAATGGCCCAAAAATTTAAATTCCTTTCCAAATAAAAAATTTAAAGAAAGGTATAAACATAAGGAAAGGCTACAGTCCGCTTGGGGCGAACAGTATGATACCCTATCCTATCCTTATCCCTATGTACCCCAAAGAAAAAAGTCATAAGGAAAATGAAAGATAGCATTTTATTTCATTCTATGAAATTTATAGAAAAAAAAAATATTTTATTTTGAAAAAACGCCCCCAAAAAGTGGGCGTGGCCAAAAACTTTGTATGGGCGATATATTGAAAAAAATATTTGCTAAATATATTGTTAAACATTTTTTTTCGATTTCTATGAAAATTTTCAAAGAAAACAGCATTTTAGTGAAAAACGCCCACAAAAAGTAGGCGTGGCAAAAAACTTTATATGACAAATTTATAAAGGTAGGCAGTACCTACATATCTTGTGAAGGTTTTACAACTTTATCTCTCTAACTTAAGCCTTAAAACGGTTTTTTCTAAATTGTGGGCGTGGCAGTGGGCGGATTTAAAAACTTTTAACACTTTACCATTTCGGGACCCTAGGGAGTATATGCTCCAAATTTCAGCCTCCTAGCATGACTTTAAAGGCCTCAAAAGTTGATACGGACGGACGGACGGACGGACGGACGGACGGACGGACGGACGGACATTGCTAAATAGTCTTAGGATTTGGTCCTGATCATAAATATATATACTTTTATGGGTCTACGACGAATATTAAGAGGTGTTACAAACTATGGGTCAAAATTAATATACCCTTAGGATAGGGTATAAAAAGGATAGGGTATAAAAATATTTTTTTGCTTAAAGCTAAAATTAGAGAGATAGAGTATTACAACAGACACAAGATATGTAGGTACTGCCCACCTTAACAAGTTTGTCATATAAAGTTTTTTGCCACGCCTACTTTTTGTGGGCGTTTTTCACTAAAATGTTTAACAAGATATTTAGCCAATATTTTTTCCAATATATCGCCTATACCAACATGCCACGCCCACTTTTTGGGGGCTTTTTTTAAAAAAAAACTGTTCTTTTGTAAATTTAATAGAATGAAATAAAATGCTATCCATCGTCTTCTGAATGCTTTTTTTTGCGGCATATAGGAATATGGATAGGGTATCATACTGTTCGCCCCAAGCGGACTGTAGCCTTTTCTGGTGTTTTTATTATATTTTTGTTAATAATTTTAATTAACTAATTTAATTTTACATTATGTTTATACCCTATCCTAGGCTATATTAATTTTGACTCATAGTTTGCAACACCCCTTAATATTCGTCATAGACCCACAAAAGTATATATATTTATGCTCAACACCAAAACCTAAGACTATTTAGCAATGTCCGTCCGTCCGTCACCAATTTATAGGCCTTTAAATTAAAGCTAGAAAGCTGAAATTTGGGAGATATACTCCCTAGGGTCCCGAAATGGTAGTGTGTAAAATTTTGTTTGATACGCCCACTGCCACGCCCACAATTTAGAAAAAACCGTTTTAAAGCTAAAGTTAGAGAGATAGAGTGCTGTAATCTTTACAAGATATGTAGGTACTGCCCACCTTCACAAGTTTGTCATATAAAGTTTTTTTGCCACGCCTACATTTTGTGGGCGTTTTTCACTAAAATGCTGTTTTATTCGAAAATTTTTATAGAAACCGAAAAAAAATGTTTAACAAGATATTTAGCCAATATTTTTTCCAATATATCGCCTATACTAAGTTTTTGGCCACGTCCACTTTTTGGAGGCGTTTTTTCAAAAAGTATGTTTTTATTTTTTTAAAATTTATAGAATGAAATAAAATTCTACCCACCATCTTCTTAACGCTTTTTTCTTTGCGGCAAATGGGGATATGGATAGGGTATCATACTGTTCGCCCCACGCGCACTGTAGCCTTTCCTTATGTTTTTTTTTAATTTTAATTGAATGAAGTAAAATGTTATCCATCATCTACTTAACGATTTTTCTTTGGGGCATATAGTGATATGGATAGGGTATCAACCTGTTCGCCCCAAGCGGACTGTAGCCTTTCCTTATGTTTTTATGTAGTTGTTGTTCCATAGTAAATATTTGTGTGTGCATATGTTCTATGATTTAGTCTTTCTTTTTGCTATTATTCTTTAGTTCATTTATTTCTTTTGTGAAATGTTCCATAATGTTGTTGTTATACCCTATCCTAAGGGTTTTATTAATTTTGACACATAGTTTGTAACACCCTTTAATATTCATAGTAGACCCACAAAAGTATATATACATGTATTTACGATCAGAATCAAAACCTAAGACTATTTATAGGCCTTTCAATTAAAGCTAGTTAGTTGTAATTTGGAACATATACACCACAGCGTTCCGAAATGGAAGAGTGAACATTTATTTTATTACGCCCGCAGTGTCGTTACAACCTTAGTTTATAAGTTAGTCACATAAAATTGTTGCCACTCCTTTTTGTGGGCGTTTGTATACCCTATCCTAAGGGTATATTAATTTTGATACATAGTTGGTAGCACCCCTTAATATTCGTCGTAGACCCATAAAAGTATATATTTTTGTGATCAGGACCAACACCTAAGACTATTTAGCAATATCCGTCCGTCAGCCCGTCACCAATTTTAAGGCCTTCAGATTGTCGCTAGGGAAATTAAATTTGGAACATATGCTGTCTATGGTCCCGGAACCGTAGAACGCACAATTTTTTTTAATACACCCACTGCCACGCCCGAAATTAAGACAAAACTGGTTCAAGCCTTAAGTTGATGGTATATCGCACTAGGGTTAGGTTAGGTTGAAGTGGCAGTCGGAAAGAAGTTCGACTCTCCAAGACCTAAGGAAGGTCCATTGTGATACCACGTGGATCTAAAGTTCCTGCCTACTCACTGAACCAATTTGAGCTTTTTATAAAGCGTGAGAGACACTTGATGGCCGCCTGGCTGTCCGAAAAGCTTCGGATAACCTTTATGGATACCACGTTCTTCTTAACCCAGAACAAGACTTCCTTTATCGCCATAATTTCGGCTTGGAAAACACTGCAATGACCAGAAAGACGGAAGGAGAGACTAAGATTTAGTCTGTCCGAGAGGACACCTCCACCAACCATATCATTTGTTTTTGATCCGTCCGTATAAAAATGGATTGATCGTATAAAAATGATTGAACTTCCTCCAGCAATGCGCCGTCCTCCCAAAAGGATCTAGAGGGAATGGATAGCTGTAAGTTTTTATTGAACTGTTGTTGGGGGTATGGCTATATTCCTAGGAAGGGTTCTGAGTGTGTTCAGAATTGCAGAGTGGCCGATTTCATTTTCGGTAGATTGAGAGGTCGCTCAAAGGCGAATGGCCGTGGCTAGCAGCTAATGTCTGCTAAAAATGTCAAGGGGTATAACGCACTAAAACCTTCACAAAATATGTGGACCCTGACCTCTTTAACAAACTTGCCATACGAAGTTTTTTGGCACGCCTACTTGTGGAGGCGTTCTTTAACAAAATGTTTTATTCTTCGAAAATATGCTTATTATTGTGATATGTATATATAAAAATTGAGCCTTTAAATTTTGTTCGTATGTCGCCGTTTCACGCCTTACCGCATTAACCAAATTTAACCAAACATTCACAGATCTTTGTTATTGGTCTATATATAGTTTTTGTATATAGTTGAGCGTTGAAAAGCGCATGAATGTCAGTACAATTTATATAAGTCATTCAATTTATTATTTGGAGCGTCATCAATGAAAGTTGATAAAAGCAGGTTAATTTTGCTTTTCATATTTTGGGAAATTTGTTATGCAAAATAAGTGGATAGAAATCGAATATTTTACAATGAGACATAACCTCGCAAGTCGGTATACATTTTTTTTATGCACAGAAAACGAAAGTGGAGGAATGTTTTCTTAGAAGATCCAGGTGGTGCCGGAAAAACGTTTTTGATTTCCTTGCTATTAGCGACTATAAAACCAGAAAAGAATATAGCATTAGCACTTGCACCGACTGGAATAGCTGCTACATTATTGGATGGTGGTCGTACTACTTGCACTTAAATTACCATCGAGTTCCGAGCCGCCGCGCACACACGTGTTCTTTGTTGCTCTCCGCGCCAACAAAAAAACTTGATAATCTTTTTTGTGTGTTCGCACATACAATTAAAACCCAAGAAAGAAACAACGTTTGCGTGTAAACAAAGTGCAAAAAAACAATAAAGGGTGAATGGTGTTCCCTCTACCTCATATCCATTTCGTTTACTGCTGCTCCTATTTCATCATAGCATTCATAACATAGCATTGTGATTTCATTTATCACTTGTATGCTTGGTATGGTTAGTTAGGCGAAGCATCGGGCGAATAGCGGGTCGCGTGGTCTGAAGTTTTGTTAATGGACCAAATCAAATCATTGTATGGGCATAACACCTGCGGCGATTTGTTTTGGAAATCCAACGCAGAATTCGCATTCCACGGCTCAGCTTAGGTAGCGTTTTCTGTTTTCTGCGTCAAATTCTCCTACGACCAAAAGTTGAGGCAAAAAATACTACAAATTTCCACCGGTAGTAAAAACTTTCTGGTCTGGACGTTTGATACAAACCTTAAGAATTTGGCCTCATTTTCTGTTCCGTCATTGTCAGCTCTTTTGATAAAGCCAATCTGCTTGCTGCTCACTTTGCGGCTAGCTCAACGCTTTGAGATTGTGCCTTATCTCCCCCAGTACTGGCGCGCGTAGAATTATCTATGGGACGAATCCATTTTCGTACTCCTACAGTGGAAAGAGTACTTCAAGATCTCAATACATACAAATCTGATGGTCCAGATGATATACTTCCTATCGTTCTGAAGAGGTATTCTTGCACGCTGGCAAAACCACTGGATAGCTTTTCTATCTGGTCAATTTTTCAGCTTATAGCATTCTTGAGTGTAATATTTCTAAAAAGAATTCGCATTCCACGGCTCAGCTTAGGTAGCGTTTTCTGTGATGTTTTGGAATTTTAGAGTGGATATGAGCAACATTCGGAGCTTAAAGACTAATCACTTTTCGCTCTACGCCCATGTTTCCCAAAATAAAGCAGCTGTTTTGGCACTGAGTGAAACACAGTCTCGTGTTGATTCCGATCCATCCGAATTTAATCTGCCTGGTTACAATAAAGTGCCATTATTCTTTCCCCATCGTGGTCTCGCCGTTTATATACGTAGTAATGTAGCCTACCAACTATAGCCACAATACGGCCAATGTTGCGATCCAGAATTTATTTTTGTTTGGTTTAAATTTCACGTCCGTAGGCAATTAATACACTACTGTTTCATTTATAGAAGCCCAAACTTGAAGCGCAATCTTACTTTTAACGAGTTCGATTAGCTGTCCGATTCCATCACGCGAATTGTAACCCTTCATCCTCACAGGGAAATCATTGTTGCGGGCGATTTCAAGGTACACAATTCGAGTTGGCTTCGACATTCTGGACAGACAACACCAGAAGGCAGGTCAGCTGAGATCTTTGCTGAGATAAACAACCTAACCCAGCTAGCAGATCAGCCTACACGAATTACGCATATAAGTAGTCAAACCGCCAAAACACTGGATTAGTTACTCACCTCTCACCCAGATAAGTAAAGCATAAATGTATTATTGCCTCTGATGGGCCTCAGTTTACCCTAAAACCTGTGTTCGGACGTACTACGAAATATAAGAATTCTTTTATTTGCCGGACAACCCGAATATGGAATGCTCTGCCGCACTCTTTTTTTCCCAACCATTACAATTTACAAACATTTAAAACCAGTGTGCATCGGTTTCTCGTTGTTTCATCTAATTCCCCATTTGTGTTACTAACATTGCCAGGGTGCTAACAATTCCCTTTGCAGGCGCAATTTATATAAAAACAAATTGAATATGCAAATTAATGAAAATCCAAGGTGTAATATTTCTTAAAATTCTGGAATGGGACGAGTTTTGCAACAATGCCAATTAATAGTATGGAATGAATAAATAATGGCACATAAGAGCTCCGTGGAAGCTTTGGATAAGACTTTAAAAGATTAACGTAATAATCATGAAATATTTGGTGAAGCTTTGATATTATTGTCTGGTGATTTCCGTCAAACACTTCCCCGTTCAACTAATGGCATGTTAAAAGTCAACCAATTTATGGGAGAAATGTCCAAACACTCACTTTAATACCAAATTTTAAAGTAAAATTAGAAAATTATTTATCGGTTGACGAATTTTCTGGGCAACTACTGTCGATAGGAAATGGAAAAAATTCTATTGATGCTGCTGCTGTATTTATCGCTTTGCCAGATAATTTTTGTAATTTCCCACAAACAAAACAACAACAATTAGTTTTCCACATAGTCGTTACTCACGCTGAATATTTTACCAAAAAATGGCTCCGCTGTCCATATATTTCTTTGAAACAACCCACTATGAACCAAAAATATATGCTCCAAGTATAAATGCTAAACAGTCGTCAAAAGGATGGTGAATGCGATTATATGAGAATACTAGCGTTCTCACTTTAGCATAACTTCTCACCAGCTAGTGACTGCTGAGTGCCTAGTACCTCGCCTGGAGATGGGGTAATCAATCCCTGTCGAAGGTCATTGGTGGCAGATAACGAGAGAGGGGGGAAGAGTGCCAGTTTACTAAGGCACTTCTCCTGTTTTCGGACGGTGACGGACGAATTCTGCGGATGGATCAACGGCGGCGTCATCCGCATCAGAGGTACATTCCAAAACATTAGCCTCATATGTGCACACGCCCATACCGACGAGGCTGAGGACCCTATCAAGGAGGAATTCTATGACCTCTTGGACGGAGCCTACGGAGCCTGTCCGGAGTACGATGTCAAAATTGTACTCGGGGATTTCAATGCTAAAGTCGGCAAGAAAACATCTTCGACGGATTAGTTGGTAAACACAGCCTCCACGAAACGACAACAGATAACGGCTACCGACTAATAGACCTTGCAGCAGCTTGTAATACGGTGATAAGTAGCACTAGGTTTCCGCGACTAAGGATCCACACAGCAACCTGGCGCTCTCCAGACGGTCGAACCGCCAACCAAATCGACCATGTGCTAATCGATGCGAGGCACGCATCCAACATCTTGAACGTGCAGATTTATCGAGGGGCAAACGTCGGCTCTGAACATTTTCTTGTTGCAGCTAGATTCAGAGGTCGACTGTCCAACGAGAAGAAGCTGGATCGATGCGAAGCACGCATCCAACATCTTGAACGTGCAGATTTATCGATGGGCAAACGTCGACTCTGAACATTTCAACGAGTTTCAAGTCAAGACACACCACCTATTTATCGACCTTAAAGCCGCATATAACAGCATTCTTCATCAGGACCTTTTTGTGGCGATGGCCGAATTCGGGATCCCGTCAAAACTGATCCAGATGTGTCGCGTGACACTAGATAACACGCGGTGCAATGTGCAGTTTGGCAGCAGCTCGTATGAACTCATTCAAAAATCCACCGGATTTCGGCAAGGGCGCTGTCGTGTGATTTCTTCAATATTGTTCTTGAGCAGATAGTGCGCAGGGCAGGTGTCAACACGGAAGGCACTATCTTCAACAGACCAGTTCAACTGGTGGGGTATGCGGACAATATAGACATCATCGGTCGATACAAGCGTGCCGTGATCGAGGCTTTAATTGTAGAACAGGCGATGCTAGTTGGCCTTGAAGTTAACGAGGACAATACTAAATGTATGCTATCAACAAACAAACAATCATCTGTCCACCGACTAGGACAAAATTTCACTGTTGATAGAAGAAACTTCGAGGTAGTAGAAGAGTTCATCTACCCCGGGGTAAACGTCAACTTCACAAATGATATCTTAGTGTAGATCCGTCGAAGAATTACCCTAGGAAACCGATCCTACATACGTCGGTTTGGCAAAACAAATGGGTTCAAAACTCCTGACTCGAACGACAAAGTGCATGCCCTACAGAACCTTTACCTTGCCAGTTCTACTATAGGGCGCCGAGTGCTGGACGATAAGCAGGAAAGGAGAGTTAATACAGGGATCCTTTGAAAGAAGGTTTGGTCCTATGTGCGAGGAGGGCGAATGGAGGTGAAGATACAATCGCGAACTCTATGAGCTGTTCCAAGATGTGGATGTAGTCCAAAAAGCCAAGAAACGTCAACCACATTGGCTCGGCCACATCGTGTGAATGTACAACAACAAGAGGATCTTCAAATCCCAGTCCCCAGATTCGAGACGACAAGGAAGACCGAACCTCCATTTTAAAGATCAAGCCATCGCGGATGCCAGAACGCTTGGTCCGGACAACTGGAAGCAGCTTGCCCGGGATCGAGGAGGATGGAAGGCTGCCGTGTCTCAGGCAGGGACTCTTCACGGGTCGGGAGCCCGTTAAGTAAGTAGGTATAAATATTAAACAAGAATATTAAATGGTCCGTTTCGATGATCACATACGAATTTTTATCAATTTATAATTGATGTCATAAAAACTCATCTTTTAGACACTACATATTACTTATAAAAACTACTAGAACATACACATGAAATCAAGCCACTACTGAAACCGAAATGGAACGGATTTCTATTGAAAATGCACCAAAAAAATAAAAAAAAATTGGCGAGTACAGCACCTCGAAGCATGCTTATTTTCGGATTTCGGGCGATTCCGTCTTCACAACAGATCCAAATGTTTGGGCGATTGTTTATTTCATAGTCTGGGCAAAGGCCGATTTATTGGTTTTTCTTGTGCTATCCTTCATTATCAAGAGGCACAGTAGTACCCGGCTAAGTTCTTTAGCAACTTTGGCACTACACCCTTATTTACACGAACCAACTTATGCCATTTTGACCCCCCCTCTTACTTTAATTCAGCCCCGAAAAGGCCTACAATTACGATTTTTTGCATGAAGGTTAGATTTTAAGAACAAACAAACTTTGTGTATAAGTTAACACAGGAAACATCTTCTCATTTCTTTTTTCCTTCTCATAAAAATAAGTCCGTGTAAATGTTTGGGAATTACTGTTCCTATGCTTCAAATTTTTTTTATAAAGTATTCAAACGCTTTCGACCCACAGCAGCGTCAGCGTCTGATTCTTAGCCATACGCAACGAATGCAGTGCAGCATCAGCGTTTAGTTCTCTTAATCAGGTCTATCATTATAAGTTGAAACAAATATTTTTTTACAATAAAATTAAGTCTTATGTGAGACGTCGAGAAAGTGTGTGTTTTATTTTTGACATAGTCCAAATCGGAAAGTAAAAATAATTGAAAAAAAGGCCATATCAGCAAATAAAAATAATTGGCGCCCAACTTGCAGTTACGCGATTAAGAAAACATTTTTTTAATACAGATGCTTATAAAGGATAATAGTTCGCGTTACGTGGTATTACGATCTCACAGTAAAATCAGTAAAATCTAAAAAGTGTGTCGAGTGCTGCATAAATGGTGAAAAGGGCAAGTGAAAAGAAGCATTAATAAATAGTGCACACAAAAAAAAACATTCAACTCAACAAACAACTGAAGCAAATTCCAGAGGAGGTGCTACTGAATATCCAACGGACTTTTATCAACACGACCCTGATTATGCCAGTGTAGGAATTAATTATAAATTAATTAACTACTTAGTTATAACCTACTTGTAGAACCAAAAATTAGTAGATGGGAAAGTGTAATTGATAATAGATTAAGACCATTGCATAAAATTATTTTGATTAAGTGTTTATGAATAAAAATGATCCTATCGAAAGGCCAAATAATTTTTTTAGTTTTTTGCTGTCTACGATAAGCGGGAGTGAAATACATGTTCATAGTTTGACAAACTAATTTCTGAAATTATTTCTTGGTAATTTCGCAATTTTTTTTTAAATTGCTTTGGTTGTCAAGAATGGTATTGCTTTTTAAATTCTTATTAGAATGATGGATGATGTTCAATTAAGGGAATAGTTGCAGCTGCGGCTCAAATCGCTACAGAGTTCTCGAGACAAAGCTTTCAGAATTCAATAGAAGAACTGACGAAAAGGCTTTGCAGTTTAGAAACATCGACAACTGCAGAGGCTTACGAATCCGCTACTATCGATCCAAACAGAAAATGTGACGAGTCCTTCGATCTCATGAAAAGCTTACTAGAGTTTAACGCCGATCAGGTGCGTATCATGGCGTCAAGCGGCCTTTACGGCTTACAAGCTATTTGAGTCGCATGAAGGTGGCTCAAAACCCTACCAGGCTGTTGCCATTTTAAGAAACTCAGCCGATTAGGTTTTGTCCTCCCTTAATACCACATTAAATTTCAAGGCTATAATAGCTACATAAACGATTTTATCGGGGTATGTAGCTATTATAGCCCATCGTACACGTTCCTTGGAACAATTTTTACAACCCACACAATTCACCTCATTACAGGCCGATTGACAGGTCAAGACCTAGACCTACCTTGATGGAAGTAGATTCATCATTTAGATCCAATAGACCAAACGGTGCGCAAGGCAATATTGTTAATCCCATTTCGAAATATTGCACCCGTCCTTAACAATTTCGATCATAAGAATATTCCCAATAACTCTAATCGATGACCACGGCAAAGTTTTCCTATGCAAAATTATAGAGAATGATCGCATAAGAGACAGCAGTATGAAAGTGACTGACAACCATTGGAAAAAATTCAGCGTATAAACCACTTTAATCAACTGACAGGCGCAGAGGTAGAGGCAAGAGGAAATGTTTGACAATCATTATGAAGAGCATACAGAGAAGAGAATACAACGAAATCCCACAAGTCTTAGATGAAATTAATTTTTTAGAGGAACATCTCTCCTCCCATACGTCAGTCGGAAATATAGCTTCTTATAGATACAAGTGCTTCGAAAAACTATATTAAGAATTTCGAATCCCTCAAAGCAGTTAAAGAAATTGACTCACCCTTTTTATAAAACCTCTTCATGGAACCAATAAAGTCCCACATAAATGCTTAATTGACACTTTTAAAAAGAATACCACTTTCTACAAACTCCAAATGCTACGCACTTTCGATGGAATAATCGGTTTTGATTTCCTGTCTCAGATAGGTGCTAGATTAGATTTAAAAACTGGTACCCCTGATTACAATGGCGGCAAAGCAGTGTTGATGTACTAAAATCGATGTACAAATCTCTTCCGTTATTAAAATAAACGCAAAGGTTTTTGAAGATCCGAAGGAATCTCTACCCTACAATACAAATATGGTTGCAACGATTAGAACCACCGACAATGAGCCGGTTTACTCAAAAGCATTTCATTATCCGATTGCCGCTGCAGAAATCGTCAACTGCGAGATTTCTGATCTACTACAAAATGGCATTATCAAACCTTCCAGGTCACCTTACAAAAACCCTATCTGGGTAGTTGATAAAAAGGGAATCGATGAAGCCGGTCACCAAAAGAAGTGCCTCGTTATAGACTTTCGCAAGTTAAACGGGAAGTCTGTTGCGGACAAATATCCTATCCCGGATACGTGTGTAATTTTGGCCAATCTTGGTAAATCATCCTTCTTTACTACAGTCGATCTTAAGTCAGGCTTTCATCAGATTAAATTGGCTGAGCGTGACAGAGAAAAAGGTATTTTCTGTGAATAATTTTAAGTTTGCATTCTGCCGACTTCCATTTGATCAGAAAAATGCTCCAATTTTTTTTCAGAGAGCAATTGATGACATACTCGGGAAGAAATTGGATAATGTTGTCACGTTTATATTGACGACGTTATTGTCTTTTCAGAAACAAGAGAGCAACATTTAAAAGGCATAGATCGAATTTGGCTATTCTTTAACATTTATGTTTTTGGTATGATCAATAACTGCCCCATGAAACGCACTCTCGGGGTTTGGTTGTAGGCTACAATTCGCACAGTGGTTGGAGAATCTAGGCTTTGAGTCCTGGATGGGCCCTTTACGACGAATATTAAGGGGTATTACAAAGTACGTGTCAAAACTAATATACCCTTCGGATAGGGTATAAACATATAAAAAGGCAACAGTCCACTTGTATCGAATGGTAATATACCCTATCCATATCGCTCCCGATGAAAAAGACAGAGAAAATACGTTGGATGACATTTAATTAGGTATTTTACAATAAAATCATATAAACAGGTTTTTTTTTTTTTTAAAACCCCTCAAAACGACGTTGTACAGGTTAAATATTGACGAGAATATTCGTTGAATATTATGTTTAACAATTTTTTTTATGATTTCTACGCAAAATTTCGAAGAAAACAACATTTTGTTAAAAAAACGCCCCCAAAAAGTAGGTGTGGCAAAAACCTTTGTATAGCATCAACTTAAGGCTTAAAACAGTTTTTCTTAATTGTTGGCGTGGGGGTATTTTTTTACACTTGACCATTTCGGAGCCCTAGGGAATAGGTGGCCCAAATTTAGCCTAGCTTATTTTAAATTCCAATAAATTGCGAACGGACGGGCAATGCTCAATAGTCTTAGGTTTTGCTCCTGATCACATATATATAGCCTTTTAGGGGTCTACGACGAATATTAAGGGGTATTACAAACTATGTGTCAAAATGAATATCCCCTTTGGATAGGGTATAAAATGTGTCAACAGCTAGCTATCTATTGTGACGACAAAAGAATATGGAGCAGGTGAACCATTGATTGATGGTAATGACAATACCGTACATCAAGTCCGTTGTTGGCTACGGGAGCTAGGCTTACCGACGGCGGGGGTAAAGACGTGCGCGTATCAATCAATTGTCGATCGTAGAGCGTGAGCGACATGGAAGCGGGTATGAAAACGATGACTACGAAAAGCCGCAGCGTCAGTCACACCTGAGCTTTAGACAGCAAGCGACATGATTATTGCGTATCAAATATCCATTTTTAAGTTTTTCTTTCCGCCCTAATTTACTTGCAATCATTTCATTGCGCGCGCGTTCACCTATTGCCGAGGACAACATTCTGTCCTCAGATAAAAAGTCCCAAATTTTTTTCGAAATGACTAAGCGCAAGCTAAATTCCAGTACAAATTACTGGAGTCCGCTGCAATGTTTACCCGATAGCGATAGCCAAGATATGGACGAAATAGTCGCTCCAAATGTCACAAATACAATCCATATCCCTCCTATAAAACTATTGCAGAAATCATCTGACAATCACCAATATCAATCTCGCGAATTAATCAATAAAAATAATTTCGATTTTGAATCCCCAAACTCCTATAATATTGTGCTGAGTAAATTACGTGAAGACAATTGTCAATATTTCACACATGAACTTAAAAGCGAAAAAACTTTCAAAGTTGTGTTGTACGGTTTGAGTCAGATAGACACAGCAAAATAAAAAAAAAACTTGTCAGACTTAATCCAAGTGTAAAGAAGTTAAAATGATCACCAATTAATTCGATCATTTTACAGATACCTTCTACATTATATCGTTAAGGAGTGGTTCGGTAAAATTAGTCGATCTCAAAAAAAGTCTAAGCCAGTGTTACTTTTGAAAAATTGCAGAAAGAGTCCAAAACGGGTCCCGGATAAAAAAAGGAGTCCGATAAAAACTTAAAGAAAAACACCATTATTTATTAACGCTAAACTTGTATTTCAAATTCAAGTAGGACAACGAACGCAACGTCTATTTAAGACAAAATAAAAATATAAGGAAGTATTTATTTTATTAAGTACTTAACAAAAATCAGTTAATTTAAGTTAAAACTAAGTAACAAAAATATACAAGCTAAAAATGCTACCGAGTTATTAGCAATAATGTTTCTCTACTGCTTAGTTAAAATTGAGTCAGGAAGCCAGTCTTCTAGTTGCTTATGATTAATCAAGTTTAGTGCAAACAACATTGACTAACAAGATTCTACCTTAAGTCGGTTGGTTAGTTTATTTTTGGTCAAAGCTAATTTCTTTACACACAAGGTAAAGTTTGATTTTTAAAGGGAAAATAAAATTGGGTAAAATTTGGAGTTATCAGCTGGTTTTTAGCCATACTGTAATCGATTTTCAAATCTTACGGATAACTTTTACACATTTAAAATTATTGGAGAATAGACTCTTAGGTGAACATAGGCCGTTGTTCCATATTAAAATGTTATGTCAAGTAGATCTATGTCCACATTAGCTATTATTACAAAACAAAATTTCAAAATACCGAAACGTATAATGAAACAATTCAATTTTATTTTTAGAACATCATTTAAAACTTTTCAATGTCTCTAATTTCAAAATAACTTTTAAAATTGCATTGCATGCATTTCTAGTAATTTGTATTGTTCGATACATTTTTCTTGATAATAGTTAAGATCTGCTTGCATATTAGTTACATTTGGATCTAACTACTTAAGAAGTGAAATCTTACTATCCTTGATATTAATGCGAAATATCAATTGGTCACAGATTCCTTTAAAAAAACCCATCCGCCACACCGACAACAATTCAACGCACAGCCCACTACATCGCAGCACAAACACATAGTGCAAGATGATATGCAAGGCCAACCAGATGTTATTTCTTAAACTCTAAAAATATTGATGTAGCTTTACTAATGGAAATATGGCTAAACTCTAAGATTAGACTGTTTTCTTTGAATTTTAAATGTTATCGGGTAGATAGAAAAAATAGGAGAGGTGGAGGTGTTGCGATTTTTGTATAAAGATTCATTAGCCATTTATTATTGTCGGTTATTAGAACTAAATGTGTAGAAAATGTAGGTAAAACGATTATGTTTAGTGATGGGAGTGAAATGAATGTAGTCTGGGTTTACTTCCCAGGCAAGGCAGCATCTTTACAACAACTTTAAAAGCGATTTGCGTAAGCTTTTAGTTAGAAATGATGATTATATAATTGGTGGTGATCTAAATTGTAGGCATCGCGATTAGGGATGGGATTCAATACCTTCCGGAGGCGTGGAAAAAACCTAAGGTCATACCTACCCCAAAACCAGGAAAATCACCAGGTGAACCAAATAGCTATGGACCAGTTAGTCTGCTGTCTAATATTAGCAAACTGTTTGAGAAGGTGCTAAAGCAAAAATAATTAGAAGTTATTCAAGAAAATAATATGCTTCTGAACGAGCAACTTGGTTTCAGAAGAAATTACAGTACATCCCATCAAGTACTCAGAGTGTGCCAGCATATATAGAAAAATCGTTCAATGGGAAAGTTCACTGGCCTTGTCTTACTGAACATTAGGGCCTTATTTATAAGATGTTGTTATTTCGTTTTCCTTAATACATCATCAAACTTGTCCTTAGTTTTTTTTCAAATCGGTTCTTCAAAGTTTACGTCAATTCCTGTTTTTCTGTTTGTCAAAGTGTTGTTGCTGGTGTACCTCAGGAATCGGTATTGCGACCGATTTTGTAGAAAATGTTTATGTCTGATGTTCCGAGACTTCCTAACTGTGAAGTAGCTATTCTTGGGAATGAAAAAGCAATATATTCTTCGCATGAGTTTGGTCGCAATGTGGAGACAAATTTACAAAATCCGATTGATATATTGCTAAACTATTACAGTTGCTGGTAATTAAATTTAATGCTGAGAAGGTGTAAGCTATCTTTTTCAGAAGAAAACGAAAGACTTTTTTTCTTCCAAGCAACCATCTAATTGTAAACAATGTAAGTTGGGTTCCAACGGCAAGATACCTGCAAATACATCGGAGCCAAAACTTACATTTCAGGAACATACCACGAGAACCTTAAGCAAAGTGAGCATAGCGATAGATATGCTGTAACTCTTTATAAACAGGAAGTCTCGTTTGAGCAACGCCAATAAAATTAATATCTTTCAAGTAACTTTTCATTCAATTCTATTGTATGGATGCCAAGTTTGGGGAAACTTAGCAGAGTGTCGCATACAAAAATTACAAGTTTCGCAAGAAAAGAATCATATGATGATGCTTAATCTTAATCCGTATCACTCAACCACAAATGTTGATGTAATTTCTGATAGAATTACAAAACTATCCACAAAGCTTTTACAGTATTGTGAGATTTCCGAAAATCCACTCATTAATCAATTAAATGTTTAACCATGCTTTCTTCTGGTCATAATTTAATTATTATTTAATAATTTTTGTTACCTGTTTATATATTATATATTATATATTATATATTATATATTATATATTATATATTATATATTATATATTATATATTATATATTATATATTATATATTATATATTATATATTATATATTATATATTATATATTATATATAAAGATTATATATTATATATTATATATTATATATTGTATATTATATATTATATATTATACATTATATATTATATATTATATATTATATATTATATATTATATATTATATATTATATATTATATATTATATATTATATATTATATATTATATATTATATATTATATATTATATATTATATATTATATATTATATATTATATATTATATATTATATATTATATATTATATATTATATATTATATATTATATATTATATATTATATATTATATATTATATATTATATATTATATATTATATATTATATATTATATATTATATATTATATATTATATATTATATATTATATATTATATATTATATATTATATATTATATATTATATATTATATATTATATATTATATATTATATATTATATATTATATATTATATATTATATATTATATATTATATATTATATATTATATATTATATATTATATATTATATATTATATATTATATATTATATATTATATATTATATATTATATATTATATATTATATATTATATATTATATATTATATATTATATATTATATATTATATATTATATATTATATATTATATATAAAGATTATATATTATATATTATATATTATATATTATATATTATATATTATATATTATATATTATATATTATATATTATATATTATATATTATATATTATATATTATATATTATATATTATATATTATATATTATATATTATATATTATATATTATATATTATATATTATATATTATATATTATATATTATATATTATATATTATATATTATATATTATATATTATATATTATATATTATATATTATATATTATATATTATATATTATATATTATATATTATATATTATATATTATATATTATATATTGTATATTATTATACCCTATCCTAAGGGTATATTAATTTTGACACATAGTTTGTCACACCCCTTAATATTCGTCGCAGACCCCTAAAAGTATATATATTTATGATCAGGACCAAAATCTAAGACTTTTTAACAATGTCCGTCCGTCCGTCAGTCCGTCCGTCCGTATCATTTTTTGAGGCCTTTAAAATTATGCTAGGAAGCTGAAATTTGGAACATATACTCCCTAGAGTTCCGAAATGGTAAAGTGTTAAAATTTTCAAAATACGCCCACTGCCACGCCCACAATTTAGAAAAAACCATTTTAAGGCTTAAGTTAGAGAGATAAAGTTGTACAACCTTCACAAGAAATGTAGATACAGCGAACCTTTATTAATTTGTCATATAAAGTTTTTTGCCACGCCTACTTTTTGTGGGCGTTTTTCACTAAAATGCTGTTTTCTTCGAAAATGTTCTTAGAAATATATTATATATTATATATTATATATTATATATTATATATTATATATTATATATTATATATTATATATTATATATTATATATTATATATTATATATTATATATTATATATTATATATTATATATTATATATTATATATTATATATTATATATTATATATTATATATTATATATTATATATTATATATTATATATTATATATTATATATTATATATTATATATTATATATTAAACAGGAAGTCTCGTTTGAGCAACGCCAATAAAATTAATATCTTTCAAGTAACTTTTCATTCAATTCTATTGTATGGATGCCAAGTTTGGGGAAACTTAGCAGAGTGTCGCATACAAAAATTACAAGTTTCGCAAGAAAAGAATCATATGATGATGCTTAATCTTAATCCGTATCACTCAACCACAAATGTTGATGTAATTTCTGATAGAATTACAAAACTATCCACAAAGCTTTTACAGTATTGTGAGATTTCCGAAAATCCACTCATTAATCAATTAAATGTTTAACCATGCTTTCTTCTGGTCATAATTTAATTATTATTTAATAATTTTTGTTACCTGTTTATATATTATATATTATATATTATATATTATATATTATATATTATATATTATATATTATATATTATATATTATATATTATATATTATATATTATATATTATATATTATATATTATATATTATATATTATATATTATATATTATATATTGTATATTATATATTATATATTATATATTATATATTATATATTATATATTATATATTATATATTATATATTATATATTATATATTATATATTATATATTATATATTATATATTATATATTATATATTATATATTACATATTATATATTATATATTATATATTATATATTATATATTATATATTATATATTATATATTATATATTATATATTATATATTATATATTATATATTATATATTATATATTATATATTATATATTATATATTATATATTATATATTATATATTATATATTATATATTATATATTATATATTATATATTATATATTATATATTATATATTATATATTATATATTATATATTATATATTATATATTATATATTATATATTATATATTATATATTATATATTATATATTATATATTATATATTATATATTATATATTATATATTATATATTATATATTATATATTATATATTATATATTATATATTATATATTATATATTATATATTATATATTATATATAAAGATTATATATTATATATTATATATTATATATTGTATATTATATATTATATATTATATATTATATATTATATATTATATATTATATATTATATATTATATATTATATATTATATATTATATATTATATATTATATATTATATATTATATATTATATATTATATATTATATATTATATATTATATATTATATATTATATATTATATATTATATATTATATATTATATATTATATATTATATATTATATATTATATATTATATATTATATATTATATATTATATATTATATATTATATATTATATATTATATATTATATATTATATATTATATATTATATATTATATATTATATATTATATATTATATATTATATATTATATATTATATATTATATATTATATATTATATATTATATATTATATATTATATATTATATATTATATATTATATATTATATATTATATATTATATATTATATATTATATATTATATATTATATATTATATATTATATATTATATATTATATATTATATATTATATATTATATATTATATATTATATATTATATATTATATATTATATATTATATATTATATATTATATATTATATATTATATATAAAGATTATATATTATATATTATATATTATATATTATATATTATATATTATATATTATATATTATATATTATATATTATATATTATATATTATATATTATATATTATATATTATATATTATATATTATATATTATATATTATATATTATATATTATATATTATATATTATATATTATATATTATATATTATATATTATATATTATATATTATATATTATATATTATATATTATATATTATATATTATATATTATATATTATATATTATATATTATATATTGTATATTATTATACCCTATCCTAAGGGTATATTAATTTTGACACATAGTTTGTCACACCCCTTAATATTCGTCGCAGACCCCTAAAAGTATATATATTTATGATCAGGACCAAAATCTAAGACTTTTTAACAATGTCCGTCCGTCCGTCAGTCCGTCCGTCCGTATCATTTTTTGAGGCCTTTAAAATTATGCTAGGAAGCTGAAATTTGGAACATATACTCCCTAGAGTTCCGAAATGGTAAAGTGTTAAAATTTTCAAAATACGCCCACTGCCACGCCCACAATTTAGAAAAAACCATTTTAAGGCTTAAGTTAGAGAGATAAAGTTGTACAACCTTCACAAGAAATGTAGATACAGCGAACCTTTATTAATTTGTCATATAAAGTTTTTTGCCACGCCTACTTTTTGTGGGCGTTTTTCACTAAAATGCTGTTTTCTTCGAAAATGTTCTTAGAAATATATTATATATTATATATTATATATTATATATTATATATTATATATTATATATTATATATTATATATTATATATTATATATTATATATTATATATTATATATTATATATTATATATTATATATTATATATTATATATTATATATTATATATTATATATTATATATTATATATTATATATTATATATTATATATTATATATTATATATTATATATTATATATTATATATTATATATTATTATACCCTATCCTAAGGGTATATTAATTTTGACACATAGTTTGTAACAAGCCTTAATATTCGTCGCAGACCCCTAAAAGTATATATATTTATGATCAGGACCAAAATCTAAGACTTTTTAGCAATGTCCGTCCGTATCAACTTTTGAGGCCTTTAAAATTATGCTAGGAAGCTGAAATTTGGAACATATACTCCCTAGGGTTCCGAAATGGTAAAGCGTTAAAATTTTCAAAATACGCCCACTGCCACGCCCACAATTTGGAAAAAACCGTTTTAAGGCTTAAGTTAGAGGGATAAAGTTGTACAACCTTCACAAGAAATGTAGATACTGCGAACCTTTATTAATTTGTCATATAAAGTTTTTGCCACGCCTACTTTTTGTGGGCGTTTTTCACTAAAATGCTGTTTTCTTCGAAAATTTTCTTAGAAATATATTATATATTATATATTATATATTTTATATTATATATTGTATATTATATATTATATATTATATATTATATATTATATATTATATATTATATATTATATATTATATATTATATATTATATATTATATTTTATATATTATATATTATATATTATATATTATATATTATATATTATATATTATATATTATATATTATATATTATATATTATATATTATATATTATATATTATATATTATATATTATATATTATATATTATATATTATATATTATATATTATATATTATATATTATATATTATATATTATATATTATATATTATATATTATATATTATATATTATATATTATATATTATATATTATATATTATATATTATATATTATATATTATATATTATATATTATATATTATATATTATATATTATATATTATATATTATATATTATATATTATATATTATATATTATATATTATATATTATATATTATATATTATATATTATATATTATATATTATATATTATATATTATATATTATATATTATATATTATATATTATATATTATATATTATATATTATATATTATATATTATATATTATATATTATATATTATATATTATATATTATATATTATTTATTATTTATTATTTATTATTTATTATTTATTATTTATTATTTATTATTTATTATTTATTATTTATTATTTATTATTTATTATTTATTATTTATTATTTATTATTTATTATTTATTATTTATTATTTATTATTTATTATTTATTATTTATTATTTATTATTTATTATTTATTATTTATTATTTATTATTTATTATTTATTATTTATTATTTATTATTTATTATTTATTATTTATTATTTATTATTTATTATTTATTATTTATTATTTATTATTTATTATTTATTATTTATTATTTATTATTTATTATTTATTATTTATTATTTATTATTTATTATTTATTATTTATTATTTATTATTTATTATTTATTATTTATTATTTATTATTTATTATTTATTATTTATTATTTATTATTTATTATTTATTATTTATTATTTATTATTTATTATTTATTATTTATTATTTATTATTTATTATTTATTATTTATTATTTATTATTTATTATTTATTATTTATTATTTATTATTTATTATTTATTATTTATTATTTCTTATTTATTATTTATTATTTATTATTTATTATTTATTATTTCTTATTTATTATTTATTATTTATTATTTATTATTTATTATTTATTATTTATTATTTATTATTTATTATTTATTATTTGTTATTTATTATTTATTATTTATTATTTATTATTTATTATTTATTATTTATTATTTATTATTTATTATTTATTATTTATTATTTATTATTTATTATTTATTATTTATTATTTATTATTTATTATTTATTATTTATTATTTATTATTTATTATTTATTATTTATTATTTATTATTTATTATTTATTATTTATTATTTATTATTTATTATTTATTATTTATTATTTATTATTTATTATTTATTATTTATTATTTATTATTTATTATTTATTATTTATTATTTATTATTTATTATTTATTATTTATTATTTATTATTTATTATTTATTATTTATTATTTATTATTTATTATTTATTATTTATTATTTATTATTTATTATTTATTATTTATTATTTATTATTTATTATTAATTATTATATTATTAATATTATTATATTAATATTTATTATTTATTATTTATTATTTATTATTGGAAAAAAAATTGGAGCACGACCGACTCAGTTGGTATTGTCATGTTCAAAAGAGGCATTCTACGAATCCCGTAAAAAAGGCAATGACAATCAACATTTCCTTACAATCGAGTAAGAGAAGCAGGTCTAAAAAATCCTGGATCACACAAGTGCAGAAACACCAGCGTTTGATTGGCCTCAATGATGAAGTGATCCTAAATCGGGATGCCTGCAGCTATATTTTGAGGTCGAACCGGCGAATCCCACAGGCGGATCAGTAGGAATGCAGTAAAGTGGTAGGGTTATGATCGCTGTCATCCTGATCATAATCTCGTCGTTAAATGGAGAGCAGCACTTATTATTTTCTTTATTATCACAGCATACCTGACTAATTTCCAAGTTCCAAATTATCAAATTATTGTACATGTTGCGTGTGTTGGTAATGTGTAAGTTAAAGGGAAAAGCTTTATGTTGGTTGCGTTCTAAGCCAAATTTGCTCATAGAAGTCCTTGCCTGTTTAACTTTACAATTGAAGGAGCTTTTCGGCAGTAAAAGGAAGACCGAAAGTGAAAAAGCCAAAGTCCTTTTGCTGAATACTTCAACAGCAAAATTATTTTATCGAGCGGGATGCAAATTGGGGAGGATGAGATGGTTGAGTTCCTAGTGGAGGAGATCACAGATGGCCACCTGAGATTACAGGCCCACATGCAATGCTTCATAACCAAAGCAAAATTGCTGCAGTCGTTTCGAGTTCGAGTGTACGGTGATTCAACTGGAATTAAGTTGGTCATCTAGTTGCTGATGGCAAAAAACCGAAGAGGAACTACGACACTTGATTTGCGTCTGGATCAGTGCACCATGTTGCAATGTACCCAGAAAGGAAGAAGACGGTTGTCCAGCTGGTTGAAAAAGACGATACCGAGGATTATGTAAGAGATTTATCATTTTTTGTAAAGAGTGATGCTAGCGTTAGTTTATTTTTAGAATGCTTAATAGATTCATGAAGCCCAATCAGCCTTATCAGAAAATTGTGTCTCCCTGAACAAATGAATTTACTTTAACCTACAAAGAAATTTAAAATATTTTGGATTCAATAAAAGTGCAATAGCTATATGCAGAATGCAAGCTGGTAAATTTAACTTGGTGCCACATGCGGAAACTGATAAATCGATAATTGATAGCAAAATGATAGAAATTCAAATTGATCGCCATAACTGCGTTAATTTTGAAAAACTTTGTGAAAATTTTGTGAAATGATAAAATGATGGATTTATATTTTGGTAAAAATGTATGTTTAGAACACAAACGGTTTTATAGTGAGTTCTGTGAGAAGTATTTGACACTTGTACGTCCAAGCGAACCGATAAATAAGAGTGAAATGACTCTAATATTAAATAATGCGAAACCTTTTCATTGGGCCACTTGCCGGACTTGGACCGCGAAAACAGATTTGCAAAAGTTGTTGGATGAATATTTGGAGAAAGGATATATAAGGGTAAGTGAATCGGAGTTCGTTTTCAGTATTGTTGTAGTAGAAAAGAAGACTGGTAGCCTTAGGATGTGTGTGGATTATAAAGGGTCCGCATCTAACTTTTTTTTTTAAACAAGTGCTTATTTCGCGAATGGTAACACTTAGCTCATGTCTGATTTGACAGATAATTAGTTTTATCCTTCCGCCGAACAAATATGGTTGTGTATACGCTTGAACAACGAACAACAACAACAACTTGAACAACAACAAGGAGTGGCCGCTACAGTCAATGGCGATAGTTATCGGGTCATGTTGAACGAATTTTTGTTCACAAAAATTGAAGAGGAGGATATTGGCAACATTTGGTTTCAACAGGACGGCGCTACGTGCCACACAGCCGAAGCTACATTCGATGTTTTGCGCCCTGTTTCAAAAAAACAAGTTATTCGGCGGACCCTATAGAACATTAAACTTGCTGGATAGGTTAGTAAACAAAAAAATGTTTCCAAAATAGTTAAGAAAAACCTGATAGAGGCACCCATATTAGTAGCTCTGTAGGACCCAAACGATATCACGGAACTTCGTTGCGATGCTAGTTTTATTGAGTTCGGAGCAATCCTCATGCAAAAAAAAAAATTATGGACAAATACATCCAGTATTTTATTACTAAAGAACAACCTAGGCCGTATCAAAGTATCACAGTTTCGAATTAGAAACGTTAGTAATAATAAATGCATTACAGTGTTTACAGTGTTTGGTATATTCCTCAAAACATGATCGCGAAGAGTGTTTTTTCGCATAGCGTGGCCAAGGGATCCAAACCTTTTGATGTTGTACACATAGATCACTACTGACCAGTAGATAGTTAAACACGTCCGTGTTGTTATAGATGCATGCACTGAATTCGTTAGGCTATAGCCAAACAAAACCACGAACACGAAGAAAGTTATTAAGGCCCTCATGTATTACTTTAGATCATGTAGTCGTCCTAGATGTATAGTTTATGATAGGGGAATATGTGAATGCACTCCACATCGATCGACTTCAGGGAATTCCTAAGTAAAAACAATGTGCAGCACATGAAAATCGCTAGTGGTTCCCGACAAGCGAATGGTAAAGCAGAAAGGGTCAGCAGAAGTCTTGGACCTATGTTAGCCAACCTAGTGAAACCAGACGAAGGGGTTTATTGGGATACAGTTTTAGAAATAGTAGAGCACACTTTCAATAACACATTGCCTATAGCAATAAATGAGCACCCAATCATAATGCTCTTTGGCATTAATCAAAAGGAAAGGTAGCAGATGCATTAAGGGAAACTAAAATTAGGATTCAGGTCAATGGACAACAAGATCATAGGCAAATACAAACACAAGCTGCTATACAACAGGAAAAATTGCAGCCTTATAATAAACACACTCCCGTGTATCCAAAAAATTAATTCCGAGGTTTAAAGGGCCATATCCAATTACTTAAGTATTTTGTAATGACGAATGTATACTAAAAGATGTAGACTGTCATATCAAGATGTTTGGCGGTTGGTAATATATGTCCGTGATTCAAGGGACGTGCGGTATCAAGTGAATGAATCAGATAGATAACGACAGATAATAAAAGTTGTTAATATATAGTTGTAAATATATAGTCTTAATATAGATCAGGAGATCTCAAATGCACGTCCGTCCGTCATCAATTTATAGGCCTTTAAATTAAAGCTAAGAAGCTGAAATTTAGAACAAACATATACGTACTCTCTAGGGTCCCGAAATGGTAGGGTGTACAGTTTTTTTTGATACGCCCACTACCACGACCACAATTGAGTAAAGTTGTTTTAAGCCTAAAGTTGATGGAATAACGTACTAAGACCTTCACAAAATTTGTAGGCCGTAACCTCCTTAACAATTTTGCCTCCAAAGATTTTTTCACGCCTACTTTTAGGGGACGTTTTTTAATAAAATTTGGTTTTCCTTGAAAATTTCCTTAAAAAGAAAAAAATATATATAACAAAATATTTAGACAATTCAATTTACAACAGACAGCGTTTTAGCAACGCCCACCTTTTGAGGGCATTTTTTTTATAAAGAATTGTTTAACGTAATATTTAGAGAATATTCGCCTTAACATTTAAACTTAACACCGTTTTTGGCCATGCCCACTTTTCGAGTGTGATTCTTCAAGAAACCTTTTTGTGTGATTTTATTTTAAAATACCATTAAATCAACTTTAAGGTTTAAGCAGTTTATTTTTAATTATGGAACAGTTCTTTATTAGTAGTCTTAGATCTTAATGCTGATCACATTTGTGTCTACATTTGTGTTATAATACATACATTGTCTGTCAGTCCATAGGAGTGTTACCAGACTTAAATATTACGGTTATACCTGGTATACTGATATACTATTGTGGCGGTATAACTCCCCCATCCTACGATAACAAACCATACGTAATTTACTTTTATAATTTTTTGTATTTACGTAAACCAAAATCTTCATAACTATTCTTCATAATTTATGTATTTTTTTACTTATTACTATATATTACTTTATTTAATACTTTTACAATTTTAATCGATAAGTGTTTTTGATATGTGTTGAAAATTTGAATAACCTAACCTATCAGGAACCTTTATACTTGTCCTGAGTCTTAAGTCATATTTTTGCACTTCAGAGCCAGAGCTGTCGGATGTTGCTAGTGTCGATAAGTCTAGATAACTTATATTTTCAGCTATTTTGTTTGCGTAGCTAGATGCTTCTGGCGAAGTAAACTGAATCTCCCTCTCTAAATTCTTTTTCTTTCGTCTTAACCTTACTATAGTTGCGAACTTGAGCCTCATTGCTATTTTTTTAAATTCTGACGCAATCAGTCAAAACGCGTAAACACTAACGCTGAAGGCTTTTCCCACGTGGTACAGTGTGAAGCATTCTAGAGCTAAACAATTATATTTGAAGCTGGGTATGTGTCGATTCTTTTCTATTATATACAAGTTTCTTCATGACACTTTTAAATGACTTCACCACATTATCAGCGGCTCCATTGCTTGCCGGATGAAAGGGTGGTGACATCAAGTGCTCAATCCCGCTTATTTTACAATGTTTGAACTCCAACGAAATGAACTGAGCCCCGTTGTCCGTTACCAAAGTCTTCGGCAGCTCAAAACGCGCAAATACTTCCCTTAACATGGTTAGTATGTTTCGTGTATCTGGCCTCAGTACATTAAACATTTCTGGCCATTTGCTGAATGTGTCAGTTACCACTAAAAATGTTTTGTTTGGAAACGGACCTGCGTAGTCGAGGTGAATACGCTCGAAAACATTTGTTTTGCCTGTTCAGGCCTGCCCTGCTCACAAAACTAACAATTCTTAGAAACTCGTTCAATCTGCTCGCGCAAACTAGGCCACCAAAAGTATGATCGCGCTACTCCTTTCATCTTGGATGCTTCCAAGTTCCCTTAAAGTTGTTTCCCGTAGGTTTTCTGGAATCACTACTTTATAGTCCCATATGATCACCCCTTCTTCTATACAAAGATCGAATTTCCTTCTAAAATACGGATTCAACTTGCCCTCGGATTTCTGGCTACCCGTTTCTCAGATAACCCACCTCTTTCATTGCCTCAGCATCTGTTTCTAATAGAAGCCTTGATAACCAGTCGGCCGCAGAATTATCTACACCCTTGACATACACTTTCTCCTCCGAACAGTGCTTGAAGTGGTTTGTGATAAGATCTAATGCAAAATTGCCTTCCCATAAGGTTTTGGTTATGAATAACTTTCCTCAAATTTTAAATAAATTTAGCATAATAATTTACCATCCCTGCGAACGCCCTTACTTCAGTGGCATTATTAGGCCTTGGCAACTCAGGAACGCCATTGACTTTGTCGGATCCTTCTTAATTCCTTCCTTGTTCACAATATAGCCTAGATAGCTTATTTGAGGCTTAAAGAAAAAGTACTTTTTCTTGTTCAACTTGAGGCCTGCCTGTTGTAGTACAGTCAACACTTTTCTTAAGTTCGCAATATGCTCTTTTAAGTTCTTCCCTGTAACTACTACGTCATTCGATTTCGAAACCGTCATTAACGGAGTACCCCACTCTGAATTTTGAATTTTCAGCCGCACACCTTCCTTAACCAACCTGTCTAGCTCCTGGTCCACCTCCGGCTTAAAAGCATGTGGTGTCCGCCTTGACCTACAAATATTTGGGTTTGGGTTGGCATTGGTCTTAAATCCCAGCGAGATGATAGAATTCTTATACTCGCCTAATTTTTCATCAAACAAACTCGAAAACTCCTCACAAATACTTTGTCCAGGTTATCTTCCAACCTTTCGGTGAAATGCTGATTAACTATTTCTTTGTCTCTCATCCCCCAAGTAATAACTTACTGGGTCATTATATCTCTGCCAATAAGTGGTTTCTGACTAACGCTTTCTACCTTCACGATTTGAAACTAGCAATCATTTTCTTTCCCATGAAATCAACTCTTTATTTTACTATACCGACCGGTATCAAAACTCCTACATCATACTTACGCAAACAAATTAAACTCTCTATTATTTCTTGTTTAATGTTTAATTTCTTAAAAATACACAGCGGCAACACCGACGCCCCAGCACCTGAATCTAATTCAACTGATATTTGGATGTTATTAAGGCTAACTTTTATTACCAAGCCTTTACACTGTTGGTTTCTACATTGAATAATTCCACTTGTTCAATATCTTCTTCTAAATAATTTAATGTAGATTTTACTACTTATTCTACTTATTTAATTTAAATTGAAAATTATTTTCCAACAACAAAACGGCTAATTACTGACCAACTTCAAATTCGAAATTCAGAAAGAAGTTTACTCGCAGATTCCACTATGCACACGACAATTGAAAGTGAATCGAGTAAGTGAAGGGAATCTCAGATACGGCGTTTTTATGATAGGGGTGAATGTTTTCATTTATTATAAACGAAATTTGTAAAGTTCGTTACCAGACTTATTTTTGATTTTACGTTAAATTTCTAAATTTGTAACTTTGTTTCGTATTTTGTAACTTTCTTTTACAACACACTGTACTTATACAGTTTTTATGTTCTTTCTTTGTCAAACATACTGGACGTGCACTTTGCTCTATCAGCATAAAAATAATTCATTCTAATATTGTAACTTAATCTTCCCACACCTTGTTGGAATTTCGTAGGTCTTATATTGTATTCACGCACTGTAAATTTTGCTTTCTCATCACTAGCCATATAAGACATACATTTTGTAAAATACCTAGACTAAGCATTTTTATTGTATAAATAATTGGATATTCAAATAAAATAACCAGATATCGTTCGACAGTCGCCAAGACATTTTTATTTTTCTTCAATGGAGTCTACTTGAAGCTGTTACCACGCCATATTTCAGGTCATATAGTGTTTCACTATATTCACCAACTCCAGTCATAGTACCATGCACTGTGATCTGGCCAACAATTTAAAATTGCGATAGAAGCATTGCAATACAATTTATTTATTTGATTATGTTTGTAATATTATGGAAAACCTAGGGGAATATTTATTTTAATTAAAATTAATTATTTCATATATTTTTAAAATTGTTGATGTGCAAAATTTATAATTTTTGTGTGCCAAAGAGTGTCACAATGCAAAAAATATTTTAACGTGCCATTTTGGCACTAAAGTGTCTGTTTTACAGTGCTGATACCATCTCATCATCAACAACTTACTTTACTTAACGGGCTCCCGACCCGCAAAGAGTCCCTGCCTGAGACATGGCAGCCTCCCATCCTCTGTGATCCCGGGCATGCTTATCCCAGTTATCCAGACCAAGCGCTCTGGCATCCGCGATGGCTTGGTCTTTAAAACGGAGGATCAGTCTTCCTTGTCGTCTCGAGCCTGGGGGCTGGGATTTGAAGACCCTCTTGGCTGGAGTGTTGTTGTCTATTTGCTCGATGTGGCCGAGCCAATGTAGTCGACGTTTCTTGGCTAATTGGAATACATCCACATCTTGGTACAGCTCATAGAGTTCGCGGTTGTATCTTCTCTTCCATTCGCCTTCCTCGCACACAGGACTAAATAACCGTAGAAGGATCCTAGTATGAACTCTTCTTTCCTGCTTATCGTCCAGCACTCGGCGCCGTATATCAGAACTGGCAGGATAAGGGTTATGTAGAAAATGCATATTGTCCTTTGAGTCAGGAGTTTTGAACCCATTTATTTTGCCAAACCGAAGAAGCAGCATTTTCCTAGGGTAATTCTTCGACGGATCTCCTTAACTACTTCGAAGTTGCTGCTATCAACAGTGACATTTTGTGTTAGTCGGTGGATAGATGATTGTTTGTTTGTTGATGGCATATATTAAGTCTTGTCCTCGTTAACTTCAAGGTCAACTAGTTTCGCCTTTTCTTTAATATCCGCGCAAGCATCTATCAGGGCACGCTGTGCATGTTTAAAAGAGTTCAGACGAGCTGCTGCCAAACTGCACATTGCACCGCGTGTAATCTAGAGTCACGCGACACATCTGGATCAGTTTTGACAGGATCCCGAATTCGGCCATCGCCACAAAAACCTCCTGACGATGAATGCTGTCATATGCGGCTTTTAAGTAGATAAATAGGTGGTGTGTCTCTACTTGAAACTCGATGGTTATTTCCAGGATTTGCTCAGTGTGACGATTAGGTCTATAGTTCATCTGCCGTGCCGGAAGACACAGTGGTACGTGCCGATTAGTGTGTTGCAGAAAGGTTTGAGACGTTCACACAGTACGTTGGACTGGATCTTATATGCGGCATTAGGCAGGGATATGCCTCGATAGTTCTTGCAAGACATATGATAGCCTTTCTTATAGATTTGACATATGGAGCTGATGGTCCAGTCATCGGGTATGCTTACCTCCACCCAAATTTGGTTGATGATTTGGTGCATGCGCCCTACCATAATATCACCCCCGAACCGTCGGCCTTGATGTTCTTTAGCTAAGCCAACCTCGCCTATACTGGGCGGAGGGACTGGTTCTTCATTGACTGGACGTGGGTTCTCTTCTTGCCCCATCACTCTCCCTACATTTCGTGCGTTTAGTAGCTGCTGTAAATGCTGCTTTAATACATCTACTATTCCCTGCGCGTCGGTGACGTCGGCTATTGCGAAGAACCTGTGTTCCGGTCTTAACGCCAACAGCTAGTTCTTTGGCTTTCTTATAAAACTGCCGTATGTTGTTTCGGTCGCGCGACTCTTCAATCTCTTTGAGCTGGGAGACTTCCTACACAGGATCTTTATCTCCTCCCGTCTCCTGGCTCAGTATTCATCCCTTGCTGCCCTTGTTTTCCTCTGCAGCGTTCTAATGTGTGCAGCTTCTGTCACCTTTTTCCGGTATATGCATACATCATACTGGGGTGGCTGGTATCTTTGGGTGATTTCGGCTACCTCCTTGATGATGTCGCGATACTGGACCACACATGTGAATGCACAGTGGAGAGTTTCTCACTCAGGAGCTCTTTGTAGGCTCTAGCGACTCCAGATCTGCTAAAGCGTACAACGTCGAATTTCTTCTTTTGGGAAGTTCGCAGCTTCTTCTCGTTGGACAGTCGAGCTCTGAATCTAGCTGCAACAAGAAAATGTTCAGAGTCGACGTTTGCCCCTCGATAAGTGTGCACGTTCGAGATGTTGGATGCGTGCCTCGTATCGATTAGCACGTGGTCGATTTAGTTGGCGGCTCGACCGTCTGGAGAGCGCCAGGTTGCTGTGTGGATCCTTAGTTGCGAAAAGCTAGGGCTACTTATCACCGTATTACAAGCTGCTGCAAAGTCAATTAGTCGGTAGCCGTTATCTATTGTCGTTTCGTGGAGGCTGTGCTTACCAACTAATCGGCCGAAGATGTTTTCCTTTCCGACTGAAGTTCCCGAGTTTGAAGTTGACATCGTACTCCGGACAGGCTCCGTAGGCTCCGTCCAAGAGGTCATAGAATTCCTGCTTGATAGGATCCTCAGCCTCGTCGGTAGGGGTGGGTGCACATATTAGGCTAACGTTTTGGAATGTAGCTCTGATGCGGATCACAGCCAGGCGATCACTTATCGGCTTGAAGTCCATTACTTTGGATCTAAGCCGATTTTCCACAACGAATCCGCATCCTAACACATGCAATCTTTTGCTACAGCTGTAAAACATTTTGCAAATTTTTCCTTTCATATCCATCCATCGTAACTCCAGGATCGCGGTAATGTCGGCCTTGTACCGCGGGAGGACAGACTCAAGTTTTTGAGTAGCACCTGGAGTGTAGTGTCCCCAGATTCCAGGTACATACACGCATGTCCGTTAACGTTCCGGGTCTCGTTGCCGTTTGAGGGAAATTGTTATGCCAGGCTATCCCTGGCTCTCTCATAACTATATTTTTTCCACATGGTCGGGAAGTTACCCCGACTGCATAACCCCCAACCTGTAATGCCAGGCCCTGGTCCTGACCCTAGGATAGCAGGCCGGTAATTCCGGTGCCAGTAACCCACTGACGGCATGTGAGTGCTGCCATTGACCCATCAAGGGCTCATCCGCCACCAACTCTTTTCCAACGCCCTGGCTTTGTATTGGAGATCACTATTAAATCAAATAAGTCGAAGTAACTCATATAGGGAGATCACTTGTTCCACCTAACTGGAACTGTGGACGCCGCCGTTGATCCATCCATAGAATTCGCCGCCATTCGAAAACAGGAGAAGTGCTTTAGTGAGCTGGCACTCCTCCCCCCCTCTCTCATCAGTGGCCACCAATGACCTTCCAAAATGATTGGTTACCCTATCTCCAGTCGAGGAACTAGGCACCCAGCAGTCACCACGGGGGCTGAGAATCAGGATTTGATGGTGTTATGCTAAAGTGAGAACGCTTGCGTTCTCATGTAATCGCATTCACCATCCTTTTGACCAATCAACAACCACTACAGCAGAGGTTATTCACCAAGAACTAAAACAGCAACAACTACAGCAGAAGCAACACACCCCGAACACATTTGTGCAAACGCAACATAATTCCAGTGACACCGATAAAAATAGATGTGTGTACTTCAAATTATTCCAAGAACTTAAGAACATAAGAATTACATTGCAATAGTAGTTAAGTAAACTTTTAAGTTCAAATATTATAAATGTTTAGTTAATATATGTTATCAGAAGGCAAAGGTTGTTTTTTGTACCTCAAGCCGAGGTCGCGGACATAACTCATGCCCCGATATGTCTCCAGCACGACTTATCTAATTTTGTTTCTTCGCGAAATAATAAAAACAAAATCACTTTTGAGACTTAAAGGTATTTATTTAAAGTACCTATATTGGAAGTGTCGACTCTTCAGAGTGACGATAGAACTTAAAACTCAATAACAAAAATATTTTAATCTGAGCTACTTTAAAATAAACTGAGAAGTTGTCACATCATTATAAATTTCTACCTTTTCTACTCACGGTGAAACCGAGTTGACATACTTCTGCTTGATAAGCTCGAATTCTTTACAACTGGATTTTGCCAAAGAATTCGAGTTTGTGTCTGGAGCATTTCCGCTGTAGATTAGCTTGTCAGCATTTCTATGTGGAAGGCTGTGGGAATTTATAGATCACGTAACTCACGCGAATAAGACTTTTCGTCAATGTACATTGGTGTGTGTGCCCTCAAGGTGAGTCGTTATGAAACGCTCGCTCGCATGCGTGGGGCTAAATAAAAATGTATATAGCGAACATTTCACGAACGCGTGAGCTTTTTAATTTCTCATTTTAAAGTGCACGCTCACTAACTGCTTGTTAGCGTGCACTTCCGAAGCCTGGATTTAAGATAGAGAATTAAGTGTAAACTATTTTGCGGATTTGAGGTGCCATTTTAGTGCCAGGGGACTTGTACTTCATCGAAGAGTAGTCAATTTTTAGCGTAAATGAGCACGCGATCGGAGAAGCGACATAGTTCTTTAAATTCAAATTTCGTCGCCTGAAGATGCAAACTGAAGTGAATTAGGGCAAAACGAAATATATGCTGTCAACAAGAAGGGACGCACAACATCGACGAATCGGACAGAACGTCACGATAGAGAGCTATAACTTCGAGGTAGTTCGGGACTTTATCTACCTCGGCTCCGCTATTAACTCTGACAATGACATATCGTCAGAAATCAAGCGAAGAATTACACTTGCCAACCGCTGTTACTTTGGCCTAAGGAGGCAATTGATTAGTAAGGCCTTGTCTATGAGGCCTGAGAAACACCAAGGAGACTCTATATAAGACCTTCATCATCCCAGTCCTGCTGTATGGCGCAGAAGCATGGACGTTATCAAAGGCGGATTAAGATCTCCTTGGTCGTTTCGAACGCAAAATTCTTCGAGTGATTTTTGGTCCCGTTTGCGTTGACGGGCTTTGGAGGAGGAGATTTAACAGCGAACTCTACGAGCTGTACAGCGACATCGACCTGGTCAGAAAAATACGGATTAGTCGTCTAAGATGGCTGGGTCATGTAGAGCGAATGGACACCAACGCTCCGGCCCGAAGAGTCTTCGAATCCAACCCGGAGGGACAATGCAGTAGAGGAAGACCTCGCCTAAGGTGGCGCGCGCAAGTCGAAGGGGACCTCAACCAACTTGGAGTGCGCAACTGGAGGCAGTTAGCCAAAGATCGTGCTAACTGGAGAGGCGTATTGGTTGAGGCCCAGGTCCACCCCGGACTGTAGCGCCACCTAAGTAAGTAAGTAAGATGATGCAAACCTCGATAACTTTTATATTCCTACCATTGTGAATACCAATATAAAGGATTTTAGTTGGATCATTAATAATTGTATATAAATAAGACGATAAGTTTTCTAAAAAAAATCAGTCTAAATGATTTTATTTGAAACTTTAGCTATTTTGATAAAATAAAGTCTTATTTGGTCATTGTTTCCGCTCTTAAAATAGGATTCTGTCAGACAAGTCTTAGCATTTTTAATTGATGAGACATGATCAAATATTAATGGGTAAAGGGAGGCAGACAAAACATAAGGAATGGCTAAACTCAGCTTGAGGGGGGGGGGGGGGGGGTATGATAGCCTATCCATATATCCCTATATGCCACTAAGAAAAAGCGTAAATAATATGATGGATAGCATATTATTTCATTCTATAAAATTTATAAAAAAAAATATTTTGTTGGAATAATCCCTCTGATAAGTGGTCGTGGCCACTTCCAGTACTTAGTATTGGTGAGGGGGGTATGACAGCCTATCCATATCCATATCGCTATATGCCACGAAGAAAAAAGCGTTAAGAATATGATGGATTTATTCCATTCTATAAAATTTATAAAAATAAAATATTTTTTTTGAATAATGCCCCCGAAATGTGGGCGTGGCCAAAAACCACGAAGAAAATAGGTTTCTATGAAAATTTTCGAGGTAAACATCATTTAAGTGAAATACGCCCACAAAAAGTAGGTGTGTCAAAAAACACTTTATAAGACAAATGTTTAAAGAAGGGCAGTGCCTACATATCTTGTAAAGGTTGTAATGCTCTATCTCTCTAAATTTAACTTTAAAAAAATTTTTTTTTAATTGTGTGCGTTAGCAGTGGGCGAATCAAAAAAAATGTTAGCTTTTCTATCTGTCCTATTCTTCAGGGCTCTTTCCGAGAAGATGGAAAACAGCATTTGTCCAGCCCGTCCCAAAAAAAGGCGAATCTTCCTCTCCCTCCTCTTACCGACCAATTGCACTTACGTCCCTTCTTTCCAAGGTCATGGAAACGCTGATAAACCGTCAGCTTATGAAATATCTCGAATCCCGAAAACTTCTTAATGACCGACAGTACGGTTTTCGCAGCAACAGATCCACTGGTGATTTGATGACATATCTAACCGAAAAGTGGAACCAATCTATTCACCATGGTGGTGAAAGCAAGGTCGTTGCGCTTGATATTTCAAAGGCATTTGACAGAGTTTGGCATCAAGCTCTCTTGTCGAAAATGCGTGCATTTAGGATCGATGTTACCCTTCTTCAATGGATTAGAAATTACCTTTCGGACCGTTCAATACAAGTTGTTTTGGACGGTTTCAAGTCTGCAACTCACCAAATAAATGCTGGTGTCCCTCAAGGCTCTGTTTTGTCTCCGACTCACTTTCTCATTTTTATCAATGACCTCCTGTCTGTCACTTCTAATCCAATCCATTCCTTTGCTGATGACAGTACCCTCAGCTTTACATATTCGTTTCCTGGGTAACGCCCCTCATCTTCGGGCGTTGAACTGGAACGGCAACGTATGTTAAGCTCATTGAATTCCGATCTTGACAGCATTCTTAAATGGGGTAAAACCAACAGAGTGGAATTTAATGCTTCCCAGACGCAATGCTGTCATTGAAGCGAACCCCTAATTCTCTGCCATTATCCATGAATGGCACTTGCATCGCTGAAACCGAAAGACTTTCCATTCTCGGTATGTGTGTTAATGACAACCTTCGTTGGAATGACCACATATTTGATGTCGCCAAGAACGCTGCGAAATGTCTAGGCTTCCTAAAGCGATGCAAGAAATATTTCACCCCTTCTGATCTGGCTAGAATCTACAAGGCGTTTATTCGCCCAAAACTTGAGTACAACGCTCATATCTGGTCTGGTGCACCAATAACATATTTGGAGCTACTTGACAGGATCGAAAAACGTGCGGTAAAACTTATTGGCGATCGAGACATCGCGAAATCACTTGACTCTCTAAGTCATCGTCGTAATGTCTCCTGCCTGTCATTGTTTTATCGGCATTTCCACCACAAGTGCTCAAATGAAATAGCCAGTTGCATTCCACCCCTACAGCAATTCAACCGCAATACTCGCCTTGCGAGAAATGCACATCAGTTTACCCTTAAGCCTGTTTTCGGACGTACTGTGAAATATAAAGATTCCTTTCTCAACCGTACAATACGAATGTGGAATGCTCTACCACGCTCTGTTTTTCCTTTGCATTATAATTTACAAACATTTAAAACCAACGTGCATCGGTTTCTCCCTTTCTCTAATCCTTCATTTCCCTAATGCCCGCACTGTGTCACTTCATTATAAGGGTATCCAAAGTCCCTTTAGTGCGCGTATATTATAAAAAAAAAAAAAGTTGTATTCTACCATTTTGGGACTCTAGGGAGTTTATGTTCCAAGCTTCAGCTTCCTTGCTTTAATTTAAAAGCCTACAAATTGGTGACAGCTAATGGTAAATATATGTATACACTTTTAGGGGTCTACGACGAATATTAAGGGGTTTTACAAACTAAGTGTCAAAATTGATAATATAATATAATAATATAATAATTTATCAAATATAATATGTAAAACATTAATGGAAATTGAGTCCATTTTGATTGAGTTTACTCAATTTTTGGAGACTAATCTTCCACCACTTTGAATAGAAATTAAAAAATAAAAGTGTATTACTAAGTATTAAAAAAGATAAAAGAAATAGTCGTAAATCCTTTTTGTATATTAAAACATAAAGAATGATACCCTAGATATATCCCTTCCAATCAAAAAGGCATATAAAGTACGTTAGACGGCATTTAATTTATTTTTTACTAAAAGAGGTTTTATGAAAAAGGGCGTCAAAAAGTGGGCATTGCCGAAAACGTTGTAATGATTAAATGTTGAGGAGAATATTCTCCAAATAAAGGGTAATTTGTTAAGCGCATTTTTTTGAATATCGAATAAAACACTGAAATTTACGTCAAATATACAAAATTTTTATTGTAATCGATAAATAGGCCTTTTCCATTTACATTTTAGAAACAACTTCATGTAAATGGTGTCCGCGGCTTCGTTTCAAATGGTCCATTCGGATGGTCCAATTTTGAGTCAATTTCCTAGCATTTCGCCCTGTATTCCACGAATTACGCATATTATGCTATCCTGCAAGGCTTCAATAGTGTTCCGCTTGTCCACATAGACTAACGACTTTACATAACCCCACAAGAAATAATCAAGAGGCGTTAAATCGCATGATCTTGGTGTCCAACTCACAGGGCAATATCGAGCGATAAGCTGCTAACTAAATTCATCTTTCAACATTTCCATTGTTTCACGAGCTGTGTGGCATGTGGCACCGTCTTGATGCAACCACATCTAAACCAAGTTCAATTCAGCCAACTGGGGCAAAAAAAAAGCCGCGTATCATGGCTCGATATCGTTCGCCGTTGACGGTAACGTTTCTTCCACGGTCGTCTTTGAAGAAAAATGGACCGATGATGCCATCCCATAAACCACACCAAACTGTCGTTTTTACGAGATGCATCGGTAATTCTTGTATGGTATGTGGCTGTTCATCTCTCCAGATGCGACAGTGTTGCTTAATTACGTATCCGTTGAGCCAAAAATGAGCCTTATCGCTGAACACAATTTTTCGATAAAACAGCGGATTTTCATGGAGCTGTTCTGGTTCTTGCACAAGTTGAATTTTATAGGCTTTTAAATTCAAATCGACACGTAAAATTTTCCATGGGCCCAATTGTTGAGAACGGCGACGAATTGACATCTCACGATCCTCATTAACATTGGACGCTATGACTGCAATATTCTCTTCGGTACGCACTGTACGCATTCGAGTCGATGGAACAGATGAGGAATTAACCAGATAGTCAACTCTGCAATCCCCTATCACTTTCAACCTGCAAAAAGTAATTATTAATGGCCGCAAAATCCTCTCTCAATTTTCCAATCTGTGAATACATGCGCGCGAGTTGCGTGAAGTTAGATCCAATTTGTTAATTACCCGCCAAAAATAAGTGTTGGGAGTTTTTCAAAATTTCCAAATGACAACAAACAACAGCTGGTCTCAGCGGATGTGTTGGGATATAGGAATTGCTGCGAAGTGTTGAGTTTATGTGATTCAACTATTAAAGCTATTTTAATGTAAATATTTATGAAGAAACAAAAAATTATTTACACAATAATTAAAACGAAGTTGCTACAGTTTAATTCGAATATTTCTTGCGGTTATAAGAAACAGTTCTCTATTTATCTGCTTTAAAATAAACATTCTTGGGTTGTTTTATTTATTTTCGTTTTGGTTGCTAAAATGAGAAAAAATTTATATTTTATTTTATTATTGCATAAATATTACAAAATTAGTAATGTTTGCATGTAAAATATTTGTAGTAAATAGTTTTGGAATGGTTTTTTATATATATATATAAAATTCTTTGATTGTTTTTATTCAGTATATGAAAGTTTAATGAATATACATATTCGGAAGTATTTTTAATCCTTTCGAAATTACTTTGTGCTACAAACTTTGTATGTTTAGTCAATCTATTCTTTTCTTAGGCGGCTTTGGAAATTTTTCATATATGTTAATATGCTTTATTTTAAAATTTATAGTAAGTGATACACACAAAAAGCAAAACAAAGGGTAGCTACACGTTAATCAATACTATTTTGATAATTTTCATTCACAATTAGAATAAATTGATTAAAACATAGCTTTATTCTCCATATTAAAATATTTAATTATGTTATTAGTTGTGTGGTAAGTATGTTTTTATAAATCCATATTCGATCTTCTTAAATGAATGGAAATATTCGTTCATAACACCTATTTATAAAAGCGGTTTAAGGCAAAAAGTAGTAAACTATCGGCCTATATCAAAGCTTTCTGCAATACCAAAATTGTTTGAAAGTATTGTTAAGGACAAACTCTTTTTCGCGGTAAAAGAAATTATTTCAAATAGTCAGCATGGCTTTGTTCGTGGTAGATCATGTGCTACTAATTTGGCTTTGTTGACTAATTATATATTTAATAGTTTTGATGGACGATTACAAGTTGATGTACTTTATACTGACTTTACGAAAGCGTTTGACGGGGTGCATCACACACTTCTTTTGGCTAAGCTAAAGTCTTTGGGTTTTCATTCATCAATGCTAAAATGGTTTCGTAATTACCTGACTAATAGAAGGCAAATGGTTAAAGTCGATGGTTTGACTTCTCGCGTTATAGAAGTTACTTCCGGTGTTCCACAGGGCAGTCATTTGGGCCCGTTGCTATTTATATTATTTATAAATGATGTTCATGAAATATTTCAATTTTGTAATGTTTTGACTTTCGCCGATGATTTGAAATTATTTTCGCGGATAAAAAATGTATCTGATTGCATTCGTTTTCAGTCAGATATTAATAGATTGTCGGAGTGGTGCAATCGTAATGCTTTGGAACTTAACATTTCTAAATGTAAAGTTTTTTCGGCATATCGTATTAGTACTACAATTTTGCATAATTATTTTATAAATGATCTTAGACTTCAGCGTTTTGATGAAGTGAAAGATCTTGGTGTCATATTTGACAATAAGTTAAGTTTATTTTTTCATTATGATTATGTCATTGCCAAGTCTAACTCATTGTTAGGCTTCCTTAAACGTAATAGTAAAGACTTTAGAGATATAAATAGCCTTAAAATTATTTATTGCTCGTTAGTCAGACCTTATTTAGAATATTGTTCCGTAATTTAGGATTCGCCATATGCAGTTCACGAACTTAGATTCGAAAGAGTCAAAAAAAACTTCACGAGGTACGCGGTTCGTAAATTAAATATGTTTGATGAGCTACCTAATTATGGCAGAAGATGCAATTTAATTGGTCTGCAAACCTTAAGTTTCAGACGCGATGCAACTTCCGTCATGTTTATTCGCGATATTCTTAATTATCATATTAATTCACCAGAATTGATCTTTCTTTTAAATATATATGCTCCCCAAAGGTCATTGCGGGTTAGAAGCTAATTTCATACAGATAGGCATAGAACCAATTATGGTAATAATGAGCCTATTACAAGGTGCATAAGCACATTTAATGAATTCTGCAACGAAATTGATTTTTGCTTGTCGCGAGCAGATTTTAAAAAGTCCATTAATGCATTAACTTTAAATTAATTATATTTGTAATTACTTGAAATAGTCTATAAGATGAAAATCGGTAGATGAAGCTTAGTCGCGCAACAAACAACCGTTGCGTAAAGCGATACTGAGAGCTTACACTTAGAGAACGTAGTGTTTTGTGTTTTGCTCTGTGATGGTATTAACAAAAAAAATAAAAAAAAAAGATCCATGAGGTATAATCTGTTCAAATTCATCAACCGTTCCCAGCTTATTGCTATAAAATATGAGATTTCATATCATTTCAATGGCTGCCCCCAAGAAAACCCATATAATTCGATCACAGAGCACTTTCTCGAGTCACTTTGACTTTGAAGTTGGTCGGTAAACAGCTGTTTTGTAGTATATAACAAAAGTCAAGTTGTCCATTTTAAATTTAAATTGAATAAGTAAAATCAGTAGCAAAATGGATAGTGTAGTTATATTTAAAGATATTTAAGAAACAAAATAAAGTATCCGCCGACAGGTGAAATGCGTTTTATTAAGAGGAAATGCGGTAGACACAATGGTTCCTCAAGATCCAATGTGAGTTCTGAAACACAATCATGATTTTGTAATCACCCCTAGCTGAGATTCCCTTCACTTATTCGATTCACTTTCACTTGTCATATGCATCGCGGAATCCATCGGGGAAATTTCCTTATCGATGTGAATTTCGAATTTGATGTTGGTCGGTAACCTGCTGCTTTGTAGTAAATGACAGAAGTGAAGGTTGGAAAATAATTTTAAATTTAAATTAAATAGATAAAATAAAACTAATAGTGTAGGGAGGCATATTTGAAAATATTTAACAATCATGATAAAGTATCCCCGACATAAAAATGCGCACTATTAGGAGGAACTGCAGACGACACAATCCCACATTCAACGTGAGTCTGAAACACAGCCATAATCTACTTTCGTTAATAACGCATAATTTATATATGGCTTAAATATTTGAAAAACTGAGCTTAATACTAACTCTAACTAACTAACTGTTGCATAGCACAGTCCATGTTTTCTGAAGGTCACAAATTGCTTTCGTTACATATGAGTGATGTTGACAAACCACAACCAAAGAGATATTTTTATGACAAATGTCAAATCTCATAAGTGGTAATGTGCATATCTGGAACGCATATTGCCATTGAAACTCCATCACAATAATCGTAAGGGATATTTCGTGTTCTAAAATGAGCAATATTATTGCTCCCTGATCAGATATGCGATCAAAAGCAGTGGATAAGATGTTTGGATGCAACGAGTCCAGGACTGATTAATAAAATATTTAATGATAATAAATGCATGGAATACTTACATCTTAGACAAATCAAATTGAAATTGCAGCCAACAAGCACCAAATTCCCAATGAATTAGCTGCGTATGTGAAATGTCAAAGATTGTATGGGGGGTGTTCCCTGGCAAGTTTTCTACGAGATGTGAAACGCATTAACTTGGCGATATGTGAACGTTTCACTTCGAAAGTTTTCTACGATAAAATAAAGTCGTCGAATTCTGGACTAAAGACTAACGAATTGTCCAAACAGCCGCGAAAGGCCGCGTTGCGAATCAAAAAAAATGAAATATTACCTGATCCAGTCGCTCAAGATTCTTGCCTGACTAGAAGAACAGAGTCGGTTAAATAAACGCATGTTTGAAAAGTTAGACGAGCTCGACGCAAATTTCGAGGAACGCATCTTTCAATTTAAATATGACAGACCCAACTAAATTAGAAATACTTACATGGAATGCGAACGGCCTTCTGCAAACGATGGGCAAACTTGAAGTTTTAATTCGCACAAACGATATTGAGATATGCTTAATTTCTGAAAAGCATCTGACGAAGGAATTAAGTACAAAAATAAGAGCATATAGCGCTTATCACCCATATTACCCTTCGGAAAGGCAAGAGGTGGAGCGTCTTTGTTTAGAAAAAAGACAATAGAACATTCTAAGTACAAAAATTGAGTTAGATTATATCCAAACAATTACTCTTCGCTTAAAAAAAGCGCAAAACGTAGGATATTGCGTCTATTTATATTCCTCCAAGGTAACAGCTATTAATGAATGATTTTAGAATTATCTTTGACTTATTTGGTCAAGATTTCGTTAAAGATGGCGATTTTAATGCAACAACATACCTTCTGGGGTTCTAGATCTATTTTAACGAAAGGTATATTCCTATAAAAAGCCGATATGGACTTCGGGGTAGACTTTTTCTCGTCAGGTAAACCAACGTATTGGCCGTCGGATTCGTCGAAAACTCCAGACCAGATAGATTTTAATATCGCAAAGGGTGTTCCTTACACATCTGGTAAAGTTGAGGAATGCTTCGATCTCTTCTTTGACCAATTGCCAGTCATTCTGACTATTAACAGAACGGGAAAAGGACAGTCCACCCATAAATAGTTTAAAAACTAACTGCGCAAATAAATTAATGGGAGTCATACAAAGCTCTGCCTTGTTTAATACTCCTAACAAACAAAATCAAAAAGGGCAATAAAATATCCTTGGGAATGAATATTTGGGAATGACATTAGATGCGAAATTAAAATGGAAATCGCACATAAAAAATAAACAGGAAGACCAATGCATTTGATTAAGTATATAATCAAATGCATTGGGCGGTTTCCTAAACTCATGCAAAACAAGCTGCTTTTATACAAGCAAGTTCTAAAACCGGTTTGAACGTATGGTATATAACTTTGGAGTTGTAGCGAAGCAAGTAACATACTAATTTTACAAACTTTTCAAAATAAAGTCCTAAGAACAATTGTATATCAGAAAAAGCGATATCCACCGATACTTACATATAGGTATATCTAACGTTGAAGACGATATAAAAGCATTTGCCCGTAAGCAACGGACTCGGCTTTATGGCCATTGCAATAACGAAATCCTACAAATTTAGTGTGCCGACTTCACCGGATAAAAATATTTGAACTAGCGCAATAAGATGTAACAGCAAGCAATTGGCATATTAGCAGGTGTTTTCGCTGGAAGGTTGCCTGCCAAACGTGTATAAAACTGGAAATGAATTTACTCTTGCAGTATGCATGCTGCGCCGTAGACAAAAGTCTTGTATCGATACTTATTCGTAAAGGCATATCAATTAATCTTTTTGGGGTTTTAAGACGGAAGGACATTGATAGACTTATAGGTCTGAGATCTTTCGGACTCGCATGAGAGCATTTACCAGCTAAGTAATAAATAATAATTAGAATAATTTAAAATAATCTTTTATGCGCTAATGATATATTGCAAGAACCGGATTCTATCGTAGCGACGTTAGCGGAAGATACATTCATATTAGCTGTAGACATCGATTGAGTCCGTGACAAATAACATTCAATAAGCTATCGACAAAATATCCGTGCCGACATAACCTTTGCGTATTGTTCTCAACATTAACTTTACTTATAAAAATGTTAGCAATCTACCCATTTACATTGACTTTAAATACTTGAAAATGACAGTAGACGCTAAATTAAAATTGAAATCCCATGTTAAGAATAAAGGCCAGGAACTCATTCTCAAGTATAATCAAATGCATTGGCGGATTGGAAGATTTTTTAAACTCTGCATGCAAAACAAGCTGCTTTTATACAAGCTAATGCGCCATTGTATATCGAAAAAATCGGTATTCACAGAAATGTAGGTATAACTACTATGCAAGGTTTAATACAAAATTTCACGCGTAAACAACGCACTCTAAGCCATTGCAATTACGCTGTGTTAAAAATTCTATATCAGAAAATCTTCTGCGCCGACTACAAGGGATAAATCCTTTGAATTAGCACTATAAGATGTTGTTGTCGGTAATGCAGGTGAAAAAACCCCTTAATATCCATCGTAGACCGCTAAAAGCATATATATTTATGATCAGGACCAAAACCTAAGACTATTTAGCAATGTCCGTCCGTCCGTCCGTATCAACTTGTGAGGCCTTTAAATTCATGCTTGGAAGCTGAAATTTGGAACTCCCTAGGGTTCCGAAATGGTAAAGTAATAAACGCCCACAATTTAGAAAAAACCGTTTTAAAGCTAAAGTTAGAGAGATAGAGTATTACAACCATCACATGATATATAGGCACTCCCCTACTCTATAAGTTTGTAATATAAAGTTTTTTGCCACGCCTACCTTTTGTGGGCGTTTTTTACTTAAATGCTGTTTTCTTCAAAAATGTTTATGGCAACTAAAAAAAAAATGTAAAACAAGATATTTAGCCAATATATTGCCCATACAAAGTTTTTGGCCGCGCCCACTTTTTGTGGGTGTTTTTTCTAAAAATATATTTTTTTCTTTGAATTGCCAAGAATGAAATAATATGCTATCCATCATCTTCTTAATGCTTTTTTTCTTTGGAGTACATAGGGATAAGGATAGGCATACTGTTCGCCCCAAGCGGACTGTCCTTTCCTTATGTTTTTATATTAAGTTATTGCTGCTAACAGTTTTAAAAAAAATACTATTGAACCCAGAATTTTTTTAAAAATATTAAAAATATGTATTGTAGGTTGATTTTGCCACAATTGGAAAACCAAACACTAAATTTGCAATATAGTGCTCCCAGTAATTTCTACTCGAACACAATAAACCATACTGTTTTGAGTCTTCCAGTTTTTGAGAAAATTTAAATTTACGAATACTGCTTGTTTTATTAAATATTTTTTGTTTATTTAAGCGATATTTTCTGTACTTTCATATCAAAATTTTTTTTTATTGACAACAGTACAATGGATATAGTACCATGTTTTGCAGGTAAAAGGGAATTTTCAAATTTAACAAGTGAAATAAGATCAACATTTCAAGGCTGGACTTTTTTCACTTCAGCAAAGTGAAATAACACTATATTGGTCTCACTGTGCTTTCATTAATCAAAATGGCTTAAAGTCAGTGAAATAAGTTTTATATATGAATGTCCGTAAAGCATAAACAATTGAATATGTACATACTGCCCCCACGACCCCTGCTTAGTATCACTCTTAGTAGTTTTAAATTTTTGTCGGCAACTTTTTTTTTCATCCATTTAAGTAGTTAGGAAATACTTTAAATTTAACTTTATACACAAACAATATCACTTTATACATTAAGACTAACAATCATCCAGGTCAATTTGAAAAGCATTTCTCTTGTAGGTGTACGTCTATTGCACAACAGCAATATATTTAACATTTGATAATTGGACTTAAACAATATAGTTGAACAGTATTCCAAATGAGGTTTTATCATTGTGTAGAGATTTTTTTCTCATTCTACCAAAAAAGGATTTGTGTTTGCAATTTTTTAAAAGATATAATCAAAATGAAAATTAAAACTCAAGATATCATCAATTAAAGATTATTTTTCAATTATTACATTTTTTATACAAATATTACCATTAAAAATTATTGCTTTAGTCTTATTTGCATAAGATATTCATATCAAACTAATCTTGCAACTTTACTAGATCTACATTAATATTTTGTATACACTTATTAACATCAACATCAAGACCAAAAATAAACAAAACAGCAGCATTAGCAAACAGAACTAACTTTAAAAATGTAACAGCATTCTATATCTCATTTATGTACACTAAAAACAGCAAAACTCCAAGAAATGATCCTTGAGGAACACCATAAAAAACAAGAACTGAATTAGAGATCACTTCATTAATTTTTGTTCTTTATACCCTATCCTAAGGGTATATTAATTTTGACACATAGTTTGTAACACCCCTTAATATTCGTCGCAGACCCCTAAAAGTATATATATTTATGATCAGGACCAAAATCTAAGACTATTTAGCAATGTCCGTCCGTCCGTCCGTCCGTCCGTATCAACTTTTGAGGCCTTTAAAGTTATGCTAGGAGGCTGAAATTTGGAGCATATACTCCCTAGGGTCCCGAAATGGTAAAGTGTTAAAAGTTTTTAAATCCCCCCACTGCCACGCCCACAATTTAGAAAAAACCGATTTAAGGCTTAAGTTAGAGAGATAAAGTTGTAAAACCTTCACAAGATATGTAGGTACTGCCTACCTTTATAAATTTGTCATATAAAGTTTTTTGCCACGCCTACTTTTTGTGGGCGTTTTCCACTAAAATGCTGTTTTCTTTGAAAATTTTCATAGAAATCGAAAAAAAATGTTTAACAATATATTTAGCCAATATTTTTTCCAATATATTGCCCATACAAAGTTTTTGGACACGCCCACTTTTTGGGGGCGTTTTTTCAAAAAAAAATTTTTTTTCTTTAAATTTCATAGAATAAAATAAAATTCTATCCATCATCTTCCTAATGCTTTTTTTCTTTCGGGTACATAGGGATAAGGATAGGGTATCATACTGTTCGCCCCAAGCGGACTGTAGCCTTTCCTTATGTTTTTATTTTATGTTCCAAGGTCTAATTCGCGCACTCCATAGTTTTTTAACTTTTGTAAAAATGTTACTTTCCACAGTCTCAAAAGTTTTTTTTAAGTTCAAACATACGAAACGGCTATTGTCCGCTTGGGGCGAACAGTATGATACCCTATCCATATCCCCATGTACCCTAAGGAAAAAAGCATTAAGAAGATAATGGATAGCATTTTATTTCATTTTATGAAATTTATAAAAAAAAATATTTATTTTAAAAACGCCGCCAAAAATTGGGCGTGGCCAAAAACGTGGCGTGGGCGATATGTTGGAAAAAATATTGCCTAAATATCTTGCTAATTTTTTTTTTTTGATTTCTATGAAAAATTTAGAAGAAAACAGAATTTTAGTGAAAATCGCCTTCAAAAAATAACCGTGGCCAAATAAAGGGTGATCTATTTCGAGATTCCCTACTTTTTTAAAGAAAAAAACACAGAAAATTCAAATTTAATGGAGAATGTTTATTATCATTTGAAAGAACATTCTTTGGCATTTATTTTTTGAAGATTATGTCTATCAAATGTTGGCCGTTACTACGTCGCAGATGGTCCATCCTTTGAGTCCAATTTTCGATCACTCGTTCGAGCATTTCGACTGGTAACTGGCGAATGACACGCGTGATGTTTTCCTCCAAGGCCTGAATCGAAGCGGGTTTGTCGGCATAAGCTTTTGACTTTACATATCCTCATAGGAAAAAGTCTAACGGTGTGATATCACACGATCTTGGTGGCCAATCGACCGGCCCAAAATGTGAAATGTGCTCACCGAAATGTTCTCTCAATAAGTCCATTAATTGATGCGATGTGTGGGAAGTGGCGCCGTCTTGCTGAAACCAAATGTCGCCGAGAACACGAGCTTCAAATTCAGGCATCAAATAGTCGGTTATCATGGCACGATAACGGTCGCCATTGACGGTTACGTTCGCACCGGCATAATTTTTAAAGAAATATGGACCGACGATTCCACCGGCCCACAAACCACACCAAACCATTGTTTTTTTCTGGATGAAGTGGCAGTTTTTCAATCTCTTCAGGTTGCTCTTCGTCCTAAATGCGGCAATTTTGTTTGTTTACATACCCATTGAGCCAGAAATGGGCCTCATCGCTAAACAAAATTTGCCTCGAAAACGTCGGATCTTCTTGGAACTTTTCAAGAGCCCATAGAGCGAAGCGATGTCGCTTGGGAAGGTCGAGCGGCTTCAGTTGTTGCACAAGCTGTATTTTGTACGCTTTCAATTTAAGATCTTGACGTAAAATGCGCCAAGTCGTTCCATACGTCAGTCCGAGTTGCTGCGAACGGCGCCGAATCGACTCTCTACGGTCTTCGTGTACACTCTCAGCTACGGCCGCTATATTTTCTTCACAGCGTGCTGGACGTGGTCTATTCGGTCGAATATTATCCAATAATGAATGCTCGGTCTCAAAATGGGTGATGGTGTTGCAAATAGTACGCTCAGTAGGCCGATTATGTTGACCATAAGTTGAGCGAAGTGCACGAAACACATTCCTCACAGAACGTGAATTTTCATAATAAAGTTGAACAATTTGTAAACGTTGGTCACGCGTAAGTTTTTCCATTATGAAATGCCAATCAATACTAAACAAAAATAACATGACAGCATGACCCGACTCACACGTGATCTGTCAAAAAAGGCTATTGAAAAAAGTATCTCTACTTGGATCACCCGTTACTTTATATTACAAACTTATACAGGAGGGCAGTGCCTACTTATATTGTGAATGTTCTCACCCTTTATCTCTTTAGATACAACTTTAACGGGTTTTTCTTAATTGTGGGCTTGGTATTGGGCGTATTTGAAAAATGTTGATACTATACCATTTCGGAACCCTAGGGAGTATATGTTCGAAATTTCAACTTCCTAGCATAAATTTAAAGGCCTCAAAAGTTGATACGGATGGACGACGGACATCGCTAAATAGTCTTAGGTTTCGGTGCTGATCAGAAATATATACTGCCTTTTTTAGATTTCCTTAAAACACCTATCAGAGATTGCTTAGTTAAACAACTCGTATGTATTTCTGCAACCTTTACGCATCGTTGCTGAAATGCTGATTTATAACCGATTTTCTTCTGTGTTTAGTTAAAACGATGATATACTTTTAGGGGTCTACGATGAATATTAAGGGTTGTTGCAAACTATCAGCCTTATTTATAAACATATTTTAAGGCCAGCGTAACTTTACTCAAAACTTAAACTGCCCTGACGCAGGACAACATTATTTATAAAACATAAGCAACGTTGTTTAAGCGATGCGTAACCTAAACACCAAAATTTTCGTTTAGGGGCTGCGTAGGGTATGTATAAAATTTGCTTTTGATTGCAAATGCAATATTCATATTTTCATTAAAACAAAAAAGTTGTAAAAAGGTATAAAAAGATATAAAAATATCATTTAATTTCATTACTTTTGTGACGGATATCGATTTAATTAACTTCTTCAGCCAACAAAGTAACCCGAGACAATGCAAATCGTATAATTGATTGTATATATGTGTGCATTTGTAACAAATTTCATAAACTAATTTACTGTAGTACCTTATCAGTGGAATCCCAATTTTCGGACCTTTTTCGTTTATTTGGGAGTTCATCATGCTACGCAAAATATTTAAATATAAATAAACAAAAATCTTTCAATTCAGCTGAGTTTCTGTACTCTTGAAGCAAAATGTAGTAGAACCGTATGTTTTAGGTACTAGTTTTTTAGGTATTCTTACTTATTTAGACGCAAACCTCGTTTAGGTAAAACACAGAGGAAAATCGTTTATAAATCAGAATTTCAGCAAAGATTCGTAATGTTGCGTAAATACTTACGCGTTGTTTACCTAAGCAACCTCTGAGAGGTGTTTTAAAGAAATCTAATAAATACGGCTGTATGTGTTTGTGTTAATATACCCCTAGGATAGGGTACACAAAGTTGTAGTAGCTGTATTATTATACCCTATCCTAAGGGTATATTAACACAAACACAGAGTTTGTAACTCCCCTTAATATTCATCGTAGACCCATAAAATTATATATATTTGTGATCAGGACCAAATCCTAAGACTATTTAGCAATGTCCGTTCGTCCGTCCGTCCGTCCGTCCGTAACAACTTTTGTGGCCATTAAAGTTATGCTAGGAGGCTTAAATTTGGAGCATATACTCCCTAGGGTCCCGAAATGGTTAAGTGATAAAAGTCTTTCCATTATGAAATGCCAAACAATACTAAACAAAAATGACATGACAGCATGACACGACTCACACGTGATCTGTCAAAAAAGGCTATTGAAAAAAGTATCTCTACTTGGATCACCCGTTATTTTATATTACAAACTTATACAGGAGGGCAGTGCCTACTTATATTGTGAATGTTCTCACCCTTTATCTCTTTAGATACAACCTTTAACGGGTTTTTCTTAATTGTGATCTTGGTATTGGGCGTATTTGAAAAATGTTGATACTATACCATTTCGGAACCCTAGGGAGTATATGTTCCGAATTTCAGCTTCCTAGCATAACTTTAAAAGCCTCAAAAGTTGTTACGGACGGACGGACCGAAATGGTTAAGTGATAAAAGTTTTTAAATCCGCCCACTGCCACCCGCACAATTTAGAAAAAAAGTTTTAGGGCTAAAGTTAAGAGAGATAGAGTGTTAGAACCTTCACAAGATATATAGGCACTACCCTCCTTTATAAGTCTGTCATATACAATTTTTTTCCACGCCCATTTTTTGTGGGCTTTTTTTACTAAAATGCTGTTTCCAGTGAACATTTTCGTAGAAAGTGAAAAAAATGTTTAACAAGATACTAAGCAAATATTTTTTCCAATATATCGCCAATACAAAGTTTATGGCCACGCCCACTTTTTTGGGGCGTTTTTTCAAAAAAAAAATTTTTTATAAATTTCATAGAATGAAATAAAATATTATTTATCACCTTCTTAATGCTTTTTTCTTTGGGGCATATAAGGCTATGGATAGGGTATCGTACTGTTCGCACCAAGCGGACTGTTGCCTTTCCTTATGTTTTTTTTTACTCTTTCGACTGGAGTCCAAAATGTGAACAACAGAAAGTTTTTTTTATTTAACAAAAAAAAACATATAAAAGAAACACAAGTTAGTCGAGATACAATCTAAAATCTTTGATAGTATCGAAAATTCGACAAGTTTATAAATGTGAACATAAGATTTCTTTTTTTATTTAAAAAAAAAAGAAAAAGTTTAAACTTCTTGGGATAACAAAAGTAACAACAGAAGCTAGAGACGAAAATCATATATACACACTTTAAAACAATCAACAGGAAAATCAAAATTTTAATGTAAGTTTTATTATAATTTAGGTCTGGAAAATGTCTGAAAAAAATTTAACAAAGGAACAAAAATCAAAAGAAAACAAGAATATTGTTAAAAAAGAATAAATTACTTTATCAAAGCATCATACACATTTAGTCAATAAAGCTATTAAAATTTAATTAGTCATAAAAGAAGCAAAAGGCGAAATGTATAATTAATTATTTTTAAAAAAAGAATAAAAAAAACATAAGGGATGGCTACAGCCCGCTAGGGGCGAACAGTATGATCCCTATGTATCCTTATCCCTATGTACCCCAACAAAAAACAGCATTAAGAAGATGATGGATAGCATTTTATTTCATTCTTTGAAATTTATAAAAAAAAATATATTTTGAAAAAACGCCACCAAAAAGTGGGCGTGGCCAAAAACTTTGCATGATATATTAGAAAAAATAAATATATTGTTAAACATTTTTTTTCGATTTTTATGAAAATTTTCGCATTTTAGTGAAAAACGCCCACAAAAAGTAGGCGTGGCAAAAAACGTTATATGACAAATTTATAAATGTGGGCAGTACCTACATATCTTGTGAAGATTGTAAAACTTATTCCAAATTATGGGCTTATTTCGAAAATTTTAACACTCTACCATTTCGGAACCCTAGGGAGTATATGCTCCGAATTTCAGCTTCCTAGGATAAATTTAAAGGCCTCAAAAGTTGATACGGACGGACGGACATTGATAATAGTCTTAGGATTTGACGATTTACAGGAACCAAAAAATCCCAAAGAAATTAAAATAATTTAAATTATTTGCTAAATATCTTGTTAAACATTTTTTTCCGCTTTCTATGAAAATTTTCGAAGAAAACAGCATTTTAGTGAAAAACGCCCACAAAAAGTAGGCGTGGCAAAAAACTTTATATGACAAACTTGTAAAGGTACCTACATATCTTGTAAAGATTACAACACTCTATCTCTCTAACTTTAGCTTTAAAACTGTTTTTTCTAAATTGTGGGCGTATCAAAAAAATTTTACACTCTACCATTTCGGGACCCTAGGAAGTATATGTTCCAAATTTCAGCTTTCTAGCTTTAATTTAAAGGCCTATAAATTGGTGACGGAAGGACGAACGGACGGACGGACATTGCTAAATAGTCTTAGGTTTTGGTCCTGATCATAAATATATATACTTTTGTGGGTCTATGACGAATATTAAGGGGTGTTACAAACTATGAGTCGAAATTAATATACCCTTAGGATAGGGTATAAAAAGTTGTAGATAATGTGGTTGCAGATGAGCTTAGTAGGAATATGGTTTTCCTAGTATTTGAAAATAGAGAACAAGAAATTTCTTTAATTAAAACTAAATTAATTGAAGAGCAAAAAGAAGTAGCAAAAGTAATCTTTGGAGTAGACTTTATAACGGATGAAGAAACAGAAGAGGATGAAAATGTAATAAGAAAAATCTACGAAGAAGAATGTGGGTTGGAAGAACCATGCACTAGTAAAAGTGCTAGAAAAAAAATTAATAAAAACTTATTATGTGCAAGGGAAATACTCATAACCCTGCAGTAGTTGAAAATCCATTTAATGAAGAAAATATAAACAATGATTTTTAAAAATTGTATTGTATATATATTCTTCAAATTATAAGTAATAAAGAAGAACAGAAAAATATAATAAAACATCAGGAAAGGCTACAGTCCGCTTGGGGCGAACAGTACGATACCCTATCCATATCCCTGTATACCCTAAAGAAGAAAGTATTAACAAGGTGATGGATATCATTTTTTTTTTCATTCTATGAAATTAATAAAAAAATATAGTTTTTGAAAAAAAAAACCAGAAGTGGGCGTGGCCAAAAACTTTGTGTGGGCGATATATTGGAAAAAATATTTGCTTATTTTCTTGTTAAACATTTTTTCCTAACATTAGCCTTAAAACGGTTTTTAACGGATTTAAAAACTTGTAACACTTTACAATTTCGGGACCCTAGGGAGTATACGCTCTAAATTTCAGCTTTCTAGCATAAATTTAAAGGCTTGAAAAGTTGGTACGGACGGACGGACGGACATTGCAAAATAGTCTTAGGATTTGATCCTGATCATAAATAAATATACTTTTATGGGTCTACGATGAATATTAAGGGGTGTTACAAACTATGTGTCAAAAATAATATACCCTTAGGATAGGGTATACAAAATATCATGACGGCCTGATTGGAGGACATTTCGGGCAAAAAGCTACAATCAGTAAAATTAAAGAAACATTTTACTGGACAAATTTAAATAAAGACGTTGTAGAATGCATTCAAATATATAACCAATGCCAGAGGCAAAACAATAATAGGCATCTATGCAGGAATCCAATGAAAATAGTAACTTCAGCAGATCACAGTTTTTAAAAAGTAGCAATAGATTTACCTGGTCCATATATTGAAAACAATAAAACAATATTTTCTTTAACAATTTAAGACGATTTAAGTAAGTTTATTAAGTATACTCCTATTGAAAACAAAAAGAGTGGAACTGCAGCTGGAGCTTTCACAGATGAATGGATTTTAAATTTTGGAATACTAGAATACATTCTCACGGATAATGGTGGTGAATTTGTTAACGAACTGATAAAAATATTATGTAAGATGTTTGGTATAAGATACATGTAATGCATACCCGTAATCGAATGGATCGGCGGAAAGATCCCATGCTTGACTAGGCGAATATTTGTGGATTATTAAGATACGCCGCATTTTGTCATAATACTGCCATTCATAATAGCACAGGATTATCTCCATATGAAATGATATTTGGAAGAAAGGCTAACATACCAAGTGAATTAAGTAATTTACGATTTAAGATTTAAGACTACAACGGATTATACTCGGGAACTACAGCTTAAATTAGTAGGAATGGAAACAGAAGCTAAAAGGATTATGTTAGGTAAGAAAACAAAAGCAAAATAAAGATATGATAAAAGAATAACTTCTAACGTAAAACAATTCAAGAAAAATTACTAAATTCTTGTAAAAAATGATAAAAGATATAAATCAAGCGAAAAGTAAGTAGGTCCATATAAAATTATAAAAGTTTTAGAAAACTCTGTTATAAATAGACGAAATAATAAATCTATGAGATACAATACAGGCAAAATAAAACACTATAGGAACTGAAAAATTTTATTTCTAGATTTTATTGGCTTGAACGGTGTTTATGGTAAAATATGGGAGAATTTTTCATCAAACGGAATATATTACAAAAACATCGGAGAACTAAGCCAGCAAATAGGAAATGTTTCAATAGTTACCGATATCGACCTTCGTCAAATATATATAATTACTAATATTGTAGCAAGTATAAATAATGAATGTCTAATAGAAATTCAGTAATGTGTGGAATTCATTAAGAAAGCTTAAATACAAATAATTGCATTGAGAAAAGACTTAAGAGTAACTAACCATCTACTAGGAGTAAACGACACAAAGGAGGACTATTAAATATTGCTGGGTCAGGATTAAAGTTTTTGTTCGGAACTTTAGATAGTGAAGATGTTAAACAATATGAAAAAGCAATACGAATACTAAGGAAAATAGCGAATTAGTTCACAAAAGTCAACAGGAAGAAATTAAAATTTTAGGTGGCCTAAATAAACAAAATTTAGTTCTAAAAGGAGCGCCCTATGAACTAGGAAATCTAATAAAAACTTTAATAAATTCATTAGAAGAAGTTTCAAATTAACTTAATAAAGATAGGAAACTTTTTAGTTTAAAAGATTATTTTATAGAGTTCAAAATCAAATCACACTTCCTAATTAGTCATACCGAATTAATTATAGATCATAGATCATCAATTATAGATTGTTCTTTTAAATTTATTAAAGGAAATGGCATCACCATTTTCCGAAACTTCTTCAATAAAAGAAATAAACAACCAATAATTGAACGAGAAAAAATAGTATATTATTATGATAATTATAAAAGTAAAACTGTAATAAGAAGATCAAATTCCAATGTATTTGAAGTAAATGATTTTGAAGTTGAAGAAAATCAGTTTGTAAAACAAAATATAATCTTTATTTAAGAAGGAAGGTATTATGCGCATCCATGGTCAGCATTTCTCGCTTTGTATCTTAAATTCTTTTATTCCCACACTGCATTGGGACTTTGTTTATTGTAACTCAAACCTCTTCAAGTGTTGTTTGCGATTTGTTTTTATACCCTATCCTAAGGGTATATTAATTTTGACACATAGTTTGTAACACCCCTTAATATTCGTCGCAGACCCCTAAAAGTATATATATTTATGATCAGGACCAAAATCTAAGACTATTTAGCAATGTCCGTCCGTCCGTCCGTATCAACTTTTAAGGCCTTTAAAATTATGCTAGGAAGCTGAAATTTGGAACATGTACTCCCTAGGGTTCCGAAATGGTAAAGTGTTAACATTTTTAAAATACGCCCACTGCCACGCCCACAATTTAGAAAAAACCGTTTTAAGGCTTAAGTTAGAGAGATAAAGTTGTACAACCTTCACAAGATATGTAGGTACTGCCCACCTTTATTAATTTGTGATATAAAGTTTTTTGCCACGCCTACTTTTTGTGGGCGTTTTTCACTAAAATGCTGTTTTCTTCGAAAATGTTCATAGAAATCGAAAAAAAATGTTTAACAATATATTTTGCCAATATTTTTCTCAATATATCGCCCATACAAAGTTTTTGGCCACGCCCACTTTTTGGGGGCGTTTTTTGAAAAAACATAATTTTTTTTCTATAAATTTCATAGAATGAAATAAAATGCTATCCATCATCCTCCTTATGAATTTTTTCTTTGGGGCACATAGGGATAAGGATAGGGTATCATACTGTTCGCCCCAAGCGGACTGTAGCCTTTCCTTATGTTTTTCTTTGGAGTACATAGGGATAAGGATAGGGTATCACTGTAGACTTTCTTTATGTTTTTTTTCCTTTTTCGACTGGAGACTAAAATGTCTCATCAGCGAATTTGCTATAAAACTTAAAGAATGTTTATGCCTACCACTGCACCCTTATCTAGAAAAGTATCTCATAATCTATGAGATACATTTACATTGTACAATGATCATTTGTATGAACAGAATACAATACTGTTGATAATTTTTGTATCTTGCTTCGCAAGTTAGTCTTAAGTAAACTCGTAAACAAAACACTACATTAATCATTCATTTATTTTTTCCTTCGGGTACATAACAACTGTAGCCTTTCCTTATGTTATATTTGGTATAGGGTATAAACATAAGATTTGGTTCTAAAAGTTTCATAGAAACCGAAATAAAATGTTTAACAAGCCAACATTTTTATACCCTATCCTATGGGTATATTAATTTTGACACATAGTTTGTAACACCTCTTTCTATTCGTCGTAGACCCATAAAAGTATATATATATATGATCAGGACCAAATCCTAAGACTATTTTGCAATGTCCGTCCGTCCGTCCGTCCGTCCGTCCGTACGCAATTTTTTGGCCTTTAAAATTAAGCTAGGAGTCTGGAATTTGGACCACATACTCACTAGGGCTCCGAAATGGTAAAGTGTAAAATTTTTTTGAATACGCCCGCTGCCACGCCCACAATTCAGAAAAAACCGTTTTGGGGCTAAACTTAGAGCGTTATAACCTTCAGAAGATATGTAGGCACTACCCTCCTTTATAATTTTGTCATATAAAGTTTTTTGCCATGCCTACTTTTTGTGGGCGATTTTTACTAAAATGCTGTTTTCAAAAAAACAAAATATTTAACAAAATATTGACCCAATATTTTTTCCAACATATCGCTCATTTAAAGTTTTTGGCCACGCCCACTTTTTGGGGGCGTTTTTCCAAAAAAAATTTTTTTTGTAAATTTAATAGAATGAAATAAAATGCTATCCATCATCTTTTTAATGCTTTTTTCTTTGGGGCATATAGGGATATGAATAGGGTATCATACTGTTCGCCCCAAGCGGACTGTTGCCTTTCCTTTTATTTACACCCTATCCTAAGGGTATATTAATTTTGACTCATAGTTTGTAACACCCCTTAATATTCGTCATAGACCCCTAAAAGTATGTATATTTATGATCAGGACCAAAACCTAAGACTATTTTGCAATGTCCGTCCGTCCGTCCGTCCGTCACCAATTTAGAGGCCTCTAAATTAAAGCTAAAAAGCTGAAATTTGAAAAATATACTCCCTAGTATCCCGAAATGGTAGAGTGTAAAATTTTGTTTGATACGCCCACTGCCACGCCCACAATTTAGAAAAAACAGTTTTAAAGCTAAAGTTAGAGAGATAGAGTGTTGGAATCTTTACAGGATATGTAAGTGCTGCCCACCTTTACAAGTTTGTGATATAAGGTTTTCTGCCACGCCTACATTTTGTGGGCGTTTTTCACTAAAATGCTGTTTTATTCGAAAATTTTTATAGAAACCGAAAAGAAATGTTTTACAAAATATTTAGCCAATATTTTTTCCAATATATCGTCTATACCAAGTTGTTGACCACGCCCACTTTTTGGGGGCGGTTTTTAAAAAAAAATGTTTTTTTTAATAAAATTTATAGAATGAAATAAAACTGCACCCATCATCTTCTTAACGCTTTTTTCTTTGCGGCATATAGGGATATGGATAGGGTATCATACTGTTCGCCCCACGCGGACTGTAGCCTTTCGCTTAAGTTCGCTTAAACTTACTTTTTTGAATTGGATATTCAAGTAAACATAATCTGAAATTAAATTGCAATGATTTTTCTTAGGTACAAAAGTTCTAATTTCTTCAATTAAAAAAATTAATTTAACACATTTGACATTTCAACATTATTTTTATATATTTTGTTGTGGTGCATAACTTCATTTATATTTTTTTCACTTTCCTTGAGCAACAATCTTTATACCCTATCCTAAGGGTATATTAATTTTGACACATAGTTTGTAACACCCCTTAATATTCGTCGCAGACCCCTAAAAGTATATATATTTACGATCAGGACCAAAATCTAAGACTATTTAGCAATGTCCGTCCGTCCGTCCGTCTTCATCCATCTTGTTTACTCAAATTAACCTACAGCACTGCAAGGCTGCTACCGCCCTTTTAAGTAGCAGGCTTGTGGCTTGTAGAACAAAATCACACATCTGTGGTCTCGGTTGCTTGAGTAATTTATACCACGTTCTTTATGATGAGCCATCCGAAAACCTAGGACTTGTCTTATTGTATCGAAATCTTTTACAGCTACTATGATCAAAAGCTTTTGTAGCCAAGATTTGGTAGCTGTTTCTATAACTTGCCATGCAAATGATAACTGGGAAACCTTTGCCGCTGCAGTGGCTTATTTCCCCTATGACTCTCTAACCCCTCCTCCACCAAATGCTGTTGTAGAGCTCGTAGAGTTTTGTGAATCCAAAAGGTTAGGTCTTGTCTTGTGCTGTGATGCTAACGCTCAGAACACTGTTTGGGGCAGCAGCAAATGCAACATAAGGGGAGATCGACTTTTGGACTTCATTTTATCGTCTGATATTACCATCAACAATGTAGGTCATCAACCTACCTTTGTTACAGCCAGAAGACAGCAAGTAATTGATGTTACCCTGTCTAACAGGCATTTGAAGTCTATCATAAATTGGAAGGTATCGCCAGATAGCACCTTATCGGATCACAGATACGTCGAATTTCAAATCTACTGCGAACTTTCACCTTCGCTTGAGAGGAGAAATCCGAGAAAAACGAACTGGCCACGGTTTAGAGAGGAGCTTGCCAACTCTGTCAAAGTTCCACTCAAACTTAGATCAAGACAGGGAGTGGAGAGGTCTGCTCAGGATCTGAACAACGTCCTCACCCGCCGCTTTGAACTTGCGTGCCCTGTTTATAAACCCCCCCCGCAGAAAATCGGTACCCTGGTGGAACTCCGAACTGCAGTGTCTTCGTAAAGAAACTAGGAAGCTGCTAAATCGGTGTTTAAAAACCAACTTAGTGGAAGACTGTAATCTTTATCGATCGAAGCAAAAAGTTTTTAAGAGACTTATTCGCAAGTCGAAAAATGACTCATCTAAAAAGTTTTGTGAAAAGGTCGAATCTCTAAGTGCAACTAGTAGGCTTGTTAAAGTCCTCCAAAGGAACAGACCAAGTAAACTGGATGCAATCCTTAAACCTGATGGCACGTACACTGAGGCAAAGGCGGAGACTTTCATTCTTCTACTTGAGACTCACTTTCCAGGAAATCAGGTTACTACGTGTTCTTCAGCCCTTCAAACGACTGTGGCTACATTTGTACCGACTAATACCACGCGGCACAGCTGGTATTTTGCATCGGGAGAGGTGACTGATGATGCTATCAAATATGCCATTGCATCTTTTGAGAGTTTTAAGTCACCTGGTGCGGATGGAATTTATCCAGTTTTGCTGAAACAAGGTTTAAGTCAGGTTTTGCCAATGTTGAAAAGAATTTTCACCGCGAGCTTGGCCTTGGCCTATATACCTTCCCCATGGCGAATGGTTAAAGTGGTTTTCATACCAAAAATTGGTAAGTCTGACTACACTCTAGCCAAAATTGGATCTATACGGCCATGATTAGACCGCTACTCTCATACGGATCAGTTGTTTGGTGGAACAGGCTTTCGCGGAAACGTGTTACTGCTTCTTTTGCCAAACTCCAAAGAACGGCTTGTCTCGGCTGCACAGGGGCCTTCCTTAGCACCCCGGGCTCTGCTCTAGATGCTTTGAGGAATCTTCCTCCCCTTGACTTATATATCATGGGATGTACGCTAAAAACCATCTTTCGCTTAAAGAGAGGTGGTTTTTGGTACCAAGCGCAATGGAATTTTGAAGAACTTGCTCGAGAATTATCCTTTGACCCCTGTCTTATGGATATGCCGTCTGATGCAATGACACGAGAAATCCCTCTGCGAAAAAACTACCTCGTCAACTTTCCACAGGTAACGGAATGGCTTCGGTCAGACTCTGAACCATGGATTGAATGCAATCGTATTTTCACGGATGGCTCCAAAACCGGGCAGGGGTCTGGTGCTGGTGCCTTTGTGGAATGCGATGATATACGACTTTACTACCCCTTGGGTAAACATGCATATGTTTTCCAATCGCGGTGGCGCGATTGCGGTGGATGTAGACAGACCAAACTACTGCTCCCGGACATTTGCAAAAGGTCAGCATTTTTTCTTCTATCTCTGAGGAGAATCGACTGTAGGCTGCTTTTAGGCGTTCTTTCGGCCCACCAAGCTTTTGCTAAACACTTAAATGTGTTGGGCTTAAGCGACACCACTACCTGTCCTGCTTGCGGTGAGGAGAATGACGCAGCAGAACACTTCCTCTGCAGTTGTCCGGCCTATGCTCCCATCAGGTGACGGTTCTTCGGGGCTGACGTGGTGAGTGCCGAACATCTAAGCTCTTTATCACTGAAGCTCCTTCTCGTTTTTCTTCGAAAGACGGGAAAACTAAAGTACATTAATGTAAGGTGTCTGAATGGTAGTACAATGGACCTGTAGTTGTGTCTGAGCGCTCCATCGGATAGCAGCAACCTCCGACAAAAAAAAAATGGGTCTACGACGAATATTAAGGTGTGTTACAAACTATGTGTCAAAATTAATATACCCTTATGATAGGGTATAAAAAAGAAATATATCCTGAGTGAAATCTATATGTGTCACTGCCGAACTCTCGATCAAGAAGGAAAAAAAGAAATGATGGATAAAACGTGGCGTCTCGTTTCTTATTCTGGTTCAGGCGGCTTCTATCTTCTGTCACTTTGCCGTAATGGGAGGTGTTGCCAGCATGCTGCTGTTGTTGTTTCGATCTTGTGCGGTACTGCCAGCCTGCTAATATTATTTCGATCTTGTACCGCCGCCACAAGGGGCCTCTGTACAGAGGGCTTACACATGCAATAGGTAGCGTTGCGGAATCTGTATACGGCGGCCTATTCGGGTGCTGAAAGGCTGAGTAATGATAGGTTGTGGTGGCGGAGCGGTATTCGTACTTGCTGGAGAAGTATGTGGCTGCGTATCTTCAATGTCATCGGCTTCTAGGTATGCTGGCTTCAAGCGATCTGTTGAAACTTTGGATGGCTTCCCTCGAATGTTCAACGTGAAGTACTTGTCGTAGCGTTCAGTTATTTCGTAGGGTCCTTCGTAGGGCGGCACCATTGACGCTTTAACCGAGTCGTTACGAACGAATACATGGGTTGAGGATCCTTATGAACAAACGGGCGCTGGGTTGTGTGTCAAGCTGTTTGCTGAGGCCTAACCTTTGCATCATGTGTCGGAGATCTTTGACGAATTCAGTTTGCGAGCGATTGTCGAGCGCTGGTGCCAGCAAATCTGCCGGAAGTCTGAGGATTGTGCCATAGACTAGCTCAGTGGCGCGAATATCTGCCTTTAGCGTTGCGCGCAGGCCCAGTCAAATCAGAGGAAGACAACGCATCCCGTAGAATTATTGCAATTGATAGCGGCCTTGAGGGTTCGGTGGCATCGCTCGAGATTCCGTTCGCCTGCGGGTGGAACGAGGTTGTCATTGTATGGTTTGCCCCCATGCACTTACACAGTTCTGTGAAGACCGACGAGGTGAATTGCCTTCCTTGTTCGGATGTAATTTAATTGGGGGGTCCGAAGCGGGCGATCCAGCAATCCGTTGGCACAGTTTATCGCTGACATATCTGTCATTGGGTATGCTTCCGGCCACCTGGTGTATCTATCGATGACTGTCTAGAGATACCGATACCCTTCGGAGGGCGGAAAAGGCCCTAGGATGTCGATGTTGATGTTGGAAAGCCGCTCATCAGTAGCTGCGTAACGATGAAGTACGGATCTTGATTGGCGATCTACCTTGGTTTGCTGGCATGGTATGCACGTTTTGACGAATTTAATCGAATCCTGACGAATTTTAGGCCAGACGAAACGCTCGGACATAAGGCATAAGTAACGAATGGCCTGACTCTGTTGTGGGATACGTCGCAATAGATCGGTTTGTCTAGATGGGAGAAGTAAAAAGGTGTTAGTTGCATCGAATGCACGGGGTTACCTTGGAGCAGCTGCTGGAGCTCGTTGTCCTGCTCCTGTGATCTGGCGTTTCGAATAGAGATCCCCACTATTGACTGCGTCAATACGCGACAATAAATCTGCTGGCTGGTTGTCCTCGCCCTTAATGTAGCAAATGTCGATCGTAAATTCGCTTATGAATGACAAATAATTCGTTTGTCGCGGTGACGATTTCTCAGGTCGTTGCCTGAAAGAAAAGAAGTTCGCGGCAGTCGTTGAAAGCTTCATTCGTCGACCGGGTCCAGTTCAAGGCGGTCTTGTCGTTTTTCCGATTACCTTTGATCAATGCCAACAAGGGAATTTCTACGGTGGCTGCGTGAGGAATGAACTATCAATAGAAGTTTATCGTGGCGAGGAACCCTTTTAGCTGTTTCACAGTATCGGGTCTCTTTATGCGTTTGATGGCGTCGACTCGAGTTGGGAGAGGAGCTATTCCTTTCTGGGTAATAAGATGACCGAAAAATTCCAGCTCCTGCTTTTCGAAGACACACTTGGCTACGTTGATCGCCAGGTTGTGACTAGCCAGCCTGTTTAACACCTCCCTTAAGTGTTGGCGATGTTCTTCGTATTCCGAAGATGCAATGCATATGTCGTCCATATACGATAATGCAAATTCGACTCCCCGTAGGACCTCATGGATCAAGCGCTGAAGGGTTTGCGCCGCGTTACGTAACCCGAACGTCATATGGGTGAATTCGTATAAGCCGAATGGCGTGATGATTGCGGTTTTCGGTACATCGTCCGGGTTTATTGGTACCTGGTGGAAAGCTTTTTGCTTTTTCGAGAATATGCGCTTACCTCGGAGGATGTTGGCGGAATCATGAATGGCATTAAGGTTTCTGTAGTCGCCACAGGGCCTCCAAGAACCGTCTGCTTTCTGTACCATGTGAAGGGGGCTCGACCAATTTGATTTAGAGGGACGGCATATTCCGGCGCGCATGTGCAACTCGAACTCCTTTTTTGCGGCCTTCAGCTTGTCTGGCGGTAGGCGACGTGCTTGAGCATAGCATGGTGGTCCGTTGGTCTCTATATAATGGACTGCTTTTGAGTTGGTCCCGGCGGTGCGAGACGAGTGATGTTCGGGAATGACATTACGATGTCGGCGAAGGGTGCGTTTCGGTCGATGAGCTGCGGAGACGGCTGATTGCTGGTTATGGCGTAAAGCGACCTCGAAAGGGAGTTGCTACGTGGGTCGATAAGGCGAGATATTCTTACGTCGAGCGGGCGCCGCCCTGCACCATTAGATCATGATGCTGCAAAAAATCGGCCCCAATGATGGGAGAAGTGACGTCGGCAACGACGAAGGTCCAGGCGAAGGGGCGTCGGAGGCCCAGATCGAGCTGATGATTGACCTCTCCGTAGACCTTGATTGGAGATCCGTTTACGGCAAACAGCTGCATGGTAGTCGGGTGGAGTTTCTTGGTTGATGAGGAAGGCGGGCTACAGGAGATATCGGCACTTGTATCGATGAGAAAAGAGAGATTGGTATTTTGTTCGCGTAGGCAAAGTCGATTGATTGGAGCTGAGTTTCGTTGGCGTTTTTTCGCTGCATCCCGAGTCGCTAAGCGGAGTCATGCGTATGGTTCCGATGGTGAGGCGGTTACCTGTGGTCGACGAAAACGACATGGCGGGCGGCAATAAGTGGCCCTGTTGCCAAAGATTCAATGGAACCAGCAGTCATCGAATTGTTCGACAGATTGGTCCTTCCTGCGCTGGCTGGAATCTCGAGGCTGCGCGGGTCGTGATCGCGATGGCGTGCGAGGTCGGGATGGACCGTTGTTGGCGCTGCTGCGACAGCAACTTGGAGAACTCCAGCACCATGCGCGAGACTTCGGGCGAGTACGAGGGTGCTTCGGAGTTGGATTGATGTTCGCAGTTCGTCGATGTCGAAGCGTTGGGGGCAACTGCATCTAATTGTCGGAGTTCGACATTCTCCTTGACAGCATCGGCGATTTGCGTTTTATCAACAGCGGAGCCTTTCACCATAACTGTCACTGCGTGGACGGACTGCGGTAAGCGGGAAGCCCATAGATCCAATAATACCGGTTCGCTAAGCGAGCCTTTAGCCGTCTGGACCATCTCATAGTAGAGCTGGCTCGCCCTTTTGTCGCCAAGAGGCATGTCGTGAAGTACACGACGAAGACGTTTTTGCTGGCTATCGGCGAAATAATTTTTAAGTTGTGTTCGAATGTATTCATATTTCTCACGTTCCGGTGCAGCATCGATTATTGGCCGTAGTTCTGTGATACGTGCGAGTGGCAACTGCGAGCAGACGGTGTCGAATTTACGGCTGTCCTGTGCTATTCCTGATGCACGAAAGTAAAGGTTTAGCAAGAAAAACCAGTTGTCGACATCGGACTCCACGAACGGTGGCATCTGGAGGCGTGCGTAGTAGTTCGCAGCCACGTCCACGTGGTCGCATACGCTTGCTTGCGAAGCACTCTCGTGCCAAACTGGGTCTCATGTTCACGTCGGGGTCACCACTTTTCAAAGGAAAATTATTTAATTAAAAAAGAAATATATCCGGAGTAAAATCTATATGTGTCACTGCCGAACTCTCGATCACGAAGGAAAAAAAATAAAAGATGGATAAAACGTGGCGTCTCGTTTCTTATTCTGGTTCAGGCAGCTTCTATCTTCTGTCACTTTGCCGTAATGGGAGGTGTTGCCAGCCTGCTGCTGTTGTTTCGATCTTGTGCGGTACTGCCAGCCTGCTAATATTATTTCGATCTTGTACCGCCGCTACATATATCCAATACAATTCTTGGCAAAATGTTTTTGCTTTTTCATATATAACCATTTTTTCATCTTTTAAAGCTTGAAGACATATATTTAACCAAGCACATTGGTTGTTTTTAATTTGTTTATATTTCACAAAACTATTAAGAACGACAGTTATAGTTTTGGAAAATACTTTAGCCAATATATGAACTGAAATATTACCATCACACGACGTAAAATTACAATTCTGGAGCTTGTCAACGAAAAATTCAGGACTACATTTTAACACTCGAACCATTTTCCTTTCATTTTTGACACAACTGATAACCTTGATTCTAACGATCACAGATTCATGTTCACTTATTTTGATTGCACTTTCAGTTTTAGCCTAAATTTTATTCGGAATATTTTCTTGCAACATAGTCAATTAACGAACTTTTATTTGTTGTTATTCTTGTTGGTTCCGTTACTATTTGATGATATTAATTGTCCCTAATTATTGCACTTATTTGTTTCTGATAGCAGTCATTTACTATATTAATATCACTCATTAATATCACATTTTTACATTTTAATTCAATATTTTCAAACCAATCTGCAAAATTCTTCAAGAAAATAGCTTCACCATAACTTGGCGATCTATATATTCCTCCAAGTATAAACACCAAAGTATTTAACGTCACTTTAATTAGTGACCACCATATTTTTTCATCGATTGAAATATTCTGTGTTATATCAAATCTCCAAATTTCTTTAATATAGAAAACAGCCACCTGTGATCTTGGATATCAATTCATACCTTACGCTATAACCATTAAATTCCCTCTCTTTGTTATTATCTATATAAGTGATATGAATTTCAGTTGCACATATAAACTCCAAATTGCTACTATTTACTAATAGTTCTAATTGATTAATATTATTAACTAGACCTTCAATATTTAGAAATAAACATTTTAACTCCGATAATTGCTAATAGGTCAATTTTGGGCGCTCATTCATAACATGCCTGCCGTATATTGGACATTCTATGCTAAATACATAATGATTTACGTCCATTTCAGCATAATTTGTCTTACTTTTGGCCTTAACACAATTTAAACATTTAACAATATCACTTACACAACTTTTTTTTATAGTGATCCCCCCAAGAAAGTTTCAAACACCACGAATTTGTGACTCTGCGGAGTATATGTTCATTATTTCACCTTCCTAGCTAAATTTTAAATGCCTTCAAATTGCTGACAGACGGACGGACATTGCTAAATTTTCTTAGTTTTTAATACTTATCATGAATATATATACCTTTAGGAGTACGACGAATATTAACAAATTGTGAAGGTGTCAGTGTCTACATAGTTTGCTAAGGCTCTTTCCCTTTATCCTTTCAAACTTATCAAATGTTTTTTCTAAATTTTGGGCGTGACAATGCTTGTATTAAGCAAATGTTTACACTCTATCAGTTCGAGAATTGAGGGAGTACATGTTTCAAATTTAAGTTTCCTAGGTCCAAAACTTAAGTTAAAAGTCAATAAGACATGCTCATAGACATGTTATTTATTTGTTTTATGGTTTTATGAACAACGGTGATTTCCAGACGTTTCAAATCATGGACTAGCATGCACATTTACGGTGTATCATTAAAATGTTTATAAATGTGTTGCTATGCTCACTTCGATTCATTTTTTATTTTAATTATCTTGTATTTCGCGCGCGTTATCTTGATAAATGCTTCGGTACAAGTGGTTTAATTGAATTGAATTTTTATGTTTACAAGAAACTGTTTACATTTTATCATTTATATGTAAATAATTTTCAACATTCTTTGCCGGCTTTAACTTTTCCTAATGTGCTTAACCTTAAGACTCAAAATAACGAATCTTGTTAAAATTTCATTTATATATTTATTAAGTTCAAACAGTAAACTATGAAAATTAACATATCAACATAATTACCACAGTACTCTTTGCAATAAAGATTTTTTTATCTTACAAAGATATGAATGTATATAAGTAAATATACTCGTATATGTTTAAACTAAGTAGATAAGATCGCATGGCACCACAATCTTGTGTAAGCATGTATAATAGGAAGGTACTAAGTACTTACCATTGGCAACACTCAATGCTACATTAAAAAACACCAGTAATCCAAGGTAACATGCCACTTTTTTTTTAGCAAAAAGTAAGCTCTTTCGTTGTTTCATTTTGTATTTTGCACAGATTTTGTAAACAAACAAATTGAAATGAAAAACAAGCAACATCGCTACAAAAACTTTTCTTTCAGATGAAATAACACTATTTAGAGCCACGAATTAAGTAATAAGCACTTAAATCTACCGATCGCCTTAGAAAAGTATCGCACGCCAGAATTCGCTAAATACCTTTAGGTTTTGAATGCTAAGTTAAAAAAAGAGCTATTCCATGACAGATACACGCCCGAACTTAAATCATTAGTTTTCTTTAGAAGCAAAATAAAAGCAACGACTCTCTCGGGCGTTTGAATGATAATATTTTGTTCACTATTGCCTATGTAGGTTGAGTGTGGTTTAATTTTTTATATATCGTATGCGATTGATAACGCAGTAAGAGGTATATACAGAACATGCGAAGACAGCGCTCGCGACAACAACGGCAGAGATCACAGTTATAAATAAGCCAGTGTCGTCTATTTCTTTAAGAGTTCTACGTTCGTATTATACAAAATCAAACAAACACCACCATTACTTTCATGCTTATGTAAGTAACCGCAGCTAACGATTACCTTTTGTAGATTATGGTCGCACTAAGAGATTATCAGTTTACGGTGTTTACAGAAAAGATACGTTTTCTTTTCTTAGGGATGTAAAGAGTACAGTAAACATGGAAGAGAATGTTTATCCTAGCTTGCAGTTACTCTCGTATAGAGGGAATGCTGTGAATTAATTGAAAATATGCTTTCTATCATTCTTCTGTTTCTGTTATCTTAAAAGTCAAAGCATTTTTGAAATAAGTAACTGAAAATATGCGAGAAATGTGTTTCTGTAACTGTTCCGATGCGAAAATTGGTCCATTTTGCTGTCATAATTTCTTATCAATAGCCCGCGAAAAAGCTAAATTGCTGAAAATAACAGAGAAAGCGTATGTAAATACTAAAGCTAAAAAACTTATAATATAATTTTGTTGACTCATATCAGAAATCATTCAGATTATTAGTTTCGACAAAACAAACATTAGGGAAATTATTTGACACAGACAACGAACAATGATGGGAAGAATTATATATCGATACTTTCACAAGAATGTATTAAGTGAAATTTTCAAAAATGTTCAGGTAAAGAAAAATTTTATATATACGTGTAAATAGATTTTAAAAATGATATTCAAACAAATATTCAGTGGAAGGATTGTGTTCTAAATTGTAAAAACGATTATCAGCTGTTCATTGAAATCGGTTTCTATCGTTGAAATAATAAAAATACATTGAAAGAAAAGTTTGAATCAGAATTAAGTAATTTTGTTTGTAGAAAAATTCTATAAGTGATAAGCTTCATTTTGATACCGCTTAGTGCCAAAATGGTTTGTATAGTCGTCTTAAGTTACGAAAACGAAGTGTTCAATGACGAATTTCAATGATAGCTATCACTGGCCCTTATATAGGATTTTGAAACCACTTAAATCTTAATAAGAGCTTAGTTCTTACTTGTGATCAAAAGAAGTCGGTCGCCTTTTATTTCTAAATTTAACAGGTTACGGGTCCAGAGCGCTCGCTTTTTTATTTTTAAAAGTAAAAGTCGCAGTCAAAAAAAAAAAAAAGGAATCACTTTTCAAAAGTTCTACTACGTTTAGTTTGGTAGTTAAAAGAGTAGCTCCACATATTATAGTCAGTACTTCTTCGTCTTGTATGGCAAATATCCAGTGATTGTGGAATAAGATCCATATCTTTCCTGCACCGCATTAATGTATTTTAGTAATCAATATGATGATAACGGTTTTTATGTTTAAGCATATAAACTTCGCATGGGTTCTCGAAGGAATGCTATATCGTCTGTATACTTCGTATATCGAAAGAATCGACGATTTTCGATGTTTTTAAAGTGTATTGTTTCTGCAGAATAGGTCGATACAATAGTTTTTATTGTTATATTTTTTAAATAAGGTATAATAATTTTGTCATAATATAAGAAATTTTCATAATTAACATTGTTAATTTCTATTTAATAATTTTCGAACCTTATTAGGTTGTTTCCTATCATATTTGCTATATTATACTATAGTTATGACAGTTGTGAGTTATATGTGTAAATGGTGTATTTTTCGTTACAACAATGTTGTTTGTAATTTGTTTGATTTCTTATTTTTATTTCCCTTAAAATTACATTCAGGTTTGTCCTTAACAATGTTTAGAATACAAAATTTTTTTATTTCTTTTAATTCCTTAAACTTTATGGTTCCGAGACAAGGCTTAAAGAATTCAATAGAAGAACTTCCGAATAGGTTTAGCAATTTAGAAACATCGACAACTGTAGAGGCTTACGAATCCGCTACTATCGATCCAAACAGAGAATGTGACGAGTCCTTAGATCTCATGAAAAGCTTACCAGAGTTTAACGGAGATCAGGTGCACTACGTATCGGGGCGTCAAGAGGCTTTTACGGCTTACAAGTTATTTGAGTCGCATGAAGCTAGTTCAAAACACTATCAGACTGTTGCCATTTTAAGAAATAAAGTAGTCGATTCAGCTGATCATGTTTTGTCCTCCTTTAATACCCCATTAAATTTCAAGGCTATAACAGCGAGGCATGATTTTACATACGCCGATAAAAGACCGGTGTATCCAATCGAACATGAGATGTCCACCCTACGACAGGGTAAAATGTCTATATCCAAATTTTATGATGAGGTGGAAAGAGAAACTTACATTATTAATTAATAAAACTATTATGCTACACGAGGGTGATGCTGCCCTAATAAATTCTCTTTGTCTAAAATACCGAGCGGATGCTCTATGACTTTGTATTTATGGCTTACAGAAGCCAATGGGCGACATTATATTTGCATCCCGTCCCTCTGATATGCCAAGGGCATTGGGCCTAGCGTAGGAGCTTGAGGCAAACCAAGCCCGTTATACTTTTGCAAGCTCTTTTGAAGCACGAAATGAAAAGCCTTTCCCCATCGGACACGTTCCTGGAAACAATTATTACAACCCACAAAATTCACCTCATTACAGGCCGATTGACAGGTCAAGACCCAGACCAACCTTGATGGAAGTAGATCCATCATTTATATCCAAAATACCAAACGGTGCGCAAGGCAATATTGTTAATCCTCGGGAATCATTTCGAAATTTTGCACCCGTCCCTAACAATGTCGATCATAGCAATTTGCCCAATAACTCTAGTAATTGATGACCACGGCAAAGTTTTCCTATGCAAAATTATAGAGAAAGAACGCATAAGAGACAGCAGTATGAAAGTGACTGGCAACCATTGGAAAAAATTCAACGTATAAACCACTTAAATCAACTAACAGGTGCAGAGGTAGAGGCACTATATAATGAAGAGGAATGGATTGACAATCATTATGAAGAGCATAGTGATTACGAATACAATGAAATCCCACAAGTCTCAGATGAAATTAATTTTTTAGAGGAACATCTCTCCTCCCATACGTCAGTCGGATGCTAGGAGGTAGAGAAATAAAGCTTCTTATAGATACAGGTGCTTCGAAAAACTATATTATGAATTTCGAATCCCTCAAAGCAGTTAAAGAAATTGACTGACCGTTTTTATAAAATCTCTTAATGGAACTAATAAAGTCTCAAATAAATGCTTAATAGACACTTTCAAAAAGAATACCACTTTCTACATACTCCCAATGCTACGCACTTTCGATGGAATAATCGGTTTTGATTTCCTGTCTCAGATAGGTGCTAGATTAGATTTAAAAACTGGTACCACTGATTACAATGGCGGCAAAGAAGTGTTGATGTACTACTTTTGCAAGGACATAAATAACATTCCACTGGAAAACAGTTCAGTGAGCTCTCTTGCCACTGACCAAATTTCTTCCGTTATTAAAAGAAACGCAAAGGTTTTTGCAGATCCGAACTAATCTCTTCGCTACAATACAAATATTGCTGCAACGATTAGAACGACCGACAATGAGCCGGTTTACTCAAATGCATATCCTTATCCGACTACCGCTGCAGAATTCGTCAACAGCAAGATTTCTGATCTACTACAAAATGGCATTATCAAACCTTCCAGGTCACCTTACAATAACCCTATCGGAGTAGTTGATGAAAAGGGAATCGATAAAGCCGGTCACCAAAAGAAGCGCCTCGTTATAGACTTTCGCAAGTTAAACGAGAAGACTGTTGCGGACAAATATTTTATCCCGGATACGTCTGTAATTTTGGCCAATCTTGATAAATTATCCTTGTTTACTACAGTCGATCTTAAGTCAGGTTTTCATCAAATTAAATTGGCTGAGCGTGACAGAGAAGAAAATGAATTTTCTGTCAATAATGGCAAGTTTGAATTCTGCCGACTTCCATTTGGTCTGAAAAATGCTCCAAGTATTTTTCAGAAAGCAATTGATGACGTACTCAGGGAAGAAATTGGAAAATGTTGTCACGTTTATATTGACGACGTTATTGTCTTTTCAGAAACAAGAGAGCAACATTTAAAAGGCATAGATCGAATCCTCCCAAAATTATTTAATGCCCATATGAGAGTCTCAGCGGAGTAATCAAAATTTCTGAAAGATGAAGTTGAGTTCTTAGGGTTTGTTGTGTCAAAAAATGGTATCAGGATCTGTCTAAACAAAGTTACGGATATTGTGAATTATAAGGAACCTAGAACATTACGCGCCTTGCGATCTTTCCTTGGGTTATCTCGGTACTATAGACGATTCATTAAGGACTATGCATTAATTGCAAAGCCCCTTACCCGATATCTTAGAGGTGAGCATGGTAACGTAAGTGCTGATCAATCAAAAAGTTGGAAATTATATTTTGACAGTGAGGCACAGGAAGCATTCAATAAAATCAAACGTAACCTGGTCTCAGAAGACGTTCTGCTCTCATACCTAGACTTCAACAGGCTTTTTGACCTAATTTCGACCTAACGACTGATGCATTATCGCAGGCATTAGGGGCCATTCTATCTCAAAATGGCAAACTAATTACCATGATATCCAGGACACTGAGTTCCACTGAGGAAAATTACGCCACTAATGAGCGAGAACTGCTCGCTTCGTAATTACCTCTATGGTGATAAACACTTAAATATTTTCACCGACCACCAGTCGCTAACATTTGCTATTTCCGATAGGAAACCAAATGCAAAATTGAAGAGATGGAGAGAGCAAATTTGCTCCGAAATTCTTTTATAAGCCTGGAAAAGATAACCATGTGGCAGATGCCTTGTCTAGACAGTATTTAAATGCCTTAGTTGAGAGTACCGTGTCATCTTTTGGAATGGCCCACAGCGAAGAATCTCTTACTCCTACATTACGTAGAGTTCAAAACCCTGGAAATTCGTTTCGAAATGAATTAATTTTATACGAGGGCACCGAAACTTCTGAAGTAACTAAGATCAATTTTTTAAACGCCAATTAGGCATCTAATATTTGAATCATTTTTGTGCTTTTGCCGTGATCAGACGTGTTTCTTGCTTTTTCTTTTCCTTATTATCTATAATGGTTAATAGTAATTGCGCTAAGTGCGGTCTAGAAGTGACGGAAAGTGCCTTTTTGATCTGCGATTCATTTTGCAATTTAAAATTTCATAATTCTACTGATAAAATACAAATTTTGATATCAGAAACAAATTTAATGTTTCGTTGCAATTCATGCACTGTTTCACATAATTCAAGGGTCGATTTAATCTCCAAATTGGAAATGTTACATTTGGAAATAATTGAAATTAAAAGACTCGTCTTTAATAATAATTATGCTGGTGAAACCTTCAGTTTAAATGACTCCCAAATCAAAAACTCGCAAATTGTTATTTCCAAGTGCAGTGTTCAAACGGGTGATAATTTAACGACCTCATCTGCAAATAGTGCCACTAATAAAATAACATCTAAAAAAACAAATAAGCAAAAGCTTGGAGTGCATGAAACGTCTGCAGAAACAAATTCCACAAATACTGACATTTCAAATCCAAACTCATTCTTCCAATACAGCTGCAACAAATATCATCCCCAAAAATGTATGCTTGGAATTAACACACTAGATTCGTCTCTTGAGATAATTCCAACTTTAAAATGACTTTACTTATCTCGATTTAATAATAAAACTACAGCTGACTCCATTAAATCATACGTTGTCGAAAAATTAAACATATCTCAGGCATATATAACGTTTTATTCACTTGTAAAAAGAGATGCTGATATCTCTTCCCTAAACTTCATCTCTTTTAAAATTGGTGTTCCTGAGAGTTTATTGATGTCCGCTCTTTCTCCATCAAATTGGCCAGTTTGAGTTTAAGTAAAACATTTCGTTTCCACTCCAAAAATACAGAGAAACCGAAACTTCATCTGCGGTAACAATGTAATTAACCTATCATCTTTTCCTCTTCTTCGCACTCAATTGGTATATATTATCAGAACGTTGGAGGACTTCGTACAAAAACAAATCAACTCTTTCTTGCATCATCTCTTCATGAATACATCGCTTTAACTGAGACTTGGCTTAATTCGAATATACTTTCTTCTGAGTTATTTTATGGACTTCATACAGTTCATCGAAACGATCGTCTGATCGTCTTCAAGTTTTCCTAGGATCTTGAAATTTCATCTAATATAAGTGATTCATCCAAACTTTTTGCTAAATTTTTTAAAACTGAATAGTTTTTCATAATAGTTTTTCAGATAAAATAATTTGTTCGAAATCCTTAGTTACAGTTGGCCAATGTTTATTTCTGATAACGACATTTTAGATGCGATTCGCAATCTGAAATTCTCTAAACCTCCTGGTTTTGACTTAATACCACCAAGTTCTCATACATTGTTGTGATTCGTTGATTATTCCCCTTAAAATGTTATTTAATAAATTGTTATCGGAAGGAAATTTCTTAGACGAGTTGAAAATAATGCTTATTGGTTATCACCGATATTCAAATCTGATCACAAGCATATGGTCCAAAATTATAGACCAATATCTATACTCAGCGCAATTCCTAAATTATTTGAGTCAATTATAAAATTGAAGCTTTATTTTTCTGTAAAAGAACATATTTCGTATGATCAACATGGCTTCGTTGCAGGTCGTTATAGCTCAACAAACCTCGCCATTTTTATTTAGTATTACATAAAATCTCTGGAAAGTAGATATCAGGTTGATGTGTTATATACTGACTTTGAGAAGGCATTTGACTGTGGCAATCATGATTTGTTAATACTAAAATTGAAGGCAATGGGTAGGATAGGACGCAAATTATCAGAATAGGGAATCATTTCTAACGACCTTTTGTTATTCATTCTGGTGTACCTCAAGGTAGCCACTTGGGTCCAATATTGTTTATTCTATTTGGTAATGATGTTTCAACAATTTTCAAGTATACTAACTGCCTTCTTTATGCTGATGATATGAAAATATCATCATTTCAAGAAGATATTAGCAATTTTGCCCAATGGTGTGAGACTAATTCCTTGAAGCTTAAGATATCTAATTGTAAAATTTTCACAATTCATAAAATTGCTCATCCTATCCAGGGCAACTATTTTTTGAACAATAGTGCTTTTTTCAGAGCTAACGAGGTTAAAGACTTAGGTGTTATGTATATAATATAATATCAAAAGCAAATTCAATGTATGGTTTTATTAAGAGAAACTGTTCAGATTTCAAGACCCATAGACCTTTAAATCTATTTATATGAGTCTAGTAAGACCTATTTTAAAATATTGTTGCGTTATATGGGATCCGTTATACGAATTGTAGAAAAAAAGATTAGAACGGGTGCAACGAAATCTTACAAGATTTGCAGTACAAAAATTCAACTGGTCGGACTTTCCTTCGTATGAAGCTATATGTAAGCTTATCAGCCTTCCTTCTCTTACAAATATAAGAAAATTGAGTTGTTTAATGTTTTTGAGAGATGTTTTAATTAGTGGAATAAATTGCCCTGAATTGCTTTCTTTCTTTAGAATATATGCTCCGGAAGTTCCTTTAAAATCCCGCAGTATTATTTTTCAAACTATGGTGTAAATTGTCCCATCGATAGATGTATTTCGTATTAACGGTATCCGTTTCTAACCAAATGTCCGGGCTCAGATACACAATGATCTTATCAAGCTTTTTTCTTCCGTTAAATTACTTCATACTGAAAAAATGGAGACCGATATTTATAATCAAGACGATCAGTTCGAAATCCTTACAGCCGAACACAATCGTGCCCATCGTTCAGTTTGTGAAAATATTCAGCAGATTCTCAAAGACTACTATTTTCCAAAGATGCGAGCAAAAAGATAAAAGAGATAATTTCAAATTGCAAAATCTGTAATGAGGCAAAGTACCAGCGGAACCCGCCGAAACTAAAAACAAAAAAAAGGAAAGGCTACAGTCCGCTTGACGCGAACAGTATAATACCCTATCCATATCCCTATATGCCCAAAAGAAAAAAGCATTAAGAAGATGATGGATAGCATTTTATTTAGTTCTATTAATTTAAAACAAAAAGTTTTTTTTGAAAAAACCCCCCAAAAAGTGGGCGTGGCCAAAAACTTTGTATGGGCGACATGTTGGAAAAAATATTGGGTAAATATTTTGTTAAACAGTTTCTTTCGCTTTCTGTGAAAGTTTTCGAAGAAAACAGCATTTTAGTCAAAAACGCCCACAAAAAGTAGGCGTGGCAAAAAACTTTATATGGGAAACTTATAAAGGAGGGCAGTGCCTACATATCTTGTGAAGATTGTAATACTCTATCTCTCTAACTGTAGCTTTAAAACGGTTTTTTCTAAATTGTGGGCGTGGCAGTGGGCGTATTCAAAAAATTTTTACACTTAACCATTTCGGAGCCCTAGGGAATATGTGGTCCAAATTTCAGCTTCCTAGCTTAATTCTAAAGGCCTAAAAATTGTGTACGGACGGACGGACGGACGGACATTGCTAGATAGTCTTAGGATTTGGTCCTGATCATAAATATATATACTTTTATGGGTCTACGGCGAATATTAAGGGGTGTCACAAGCTATGTGTCAAAATTAATATACCCTTAGGATAAGGTATAAATAGGCGGAACCCCGATACCCTTATATCCAGGTGAAGTTGTACATATAGATACATATATATTCAACTGGGAGCGCACATTTTCTCACAAGCTTGGCTAAATTTTCAAAATTTGCTTTGGTGTTTCCAATTAAATCTCGGGCAATTGTTGATATAAAAGAGGCCCTTCTAAGTATTACTTCCTTCTATAGGGATACGAAAATCAACGAGAAATCATTCAACTCCGAAACTACTAAGTCTATGCTCAAAAACCACCTTGGTGTCAACATGTTTACTGTGCCACCTTTCCACAGCACTACAAATGGCCAGGTGGAACATTTCCATAGCACACTAGAACAACAAATTGATGATATTCCAACTGTAGTATTGCTGCAACTTTGAAATATAATAGAACAATTCATTCTATACCCAATTATTTGAAAACCGAAATAAGAAATAAAATCGATATTACCCAGCAGGCACACTTACGACGGCATAACAAGAACATTTATACACACACTTTTGAGCCCAGCGACAAAGTCTTTGTACGTACGAATAAACGTATTGGTAATAAATTTACCAATTATATGTCGAGAGAACAGTACAAAAGGACTTGGACACAACGATTCTTGCAGACAACAAACCGTTTCACAAAAGTAATTTGCGATAATTTGTTCTATTACAGACTCATGCTAATGTCTCATCCGCCTATAAATAGCAGGCTTCTAGACTTTACGCAATCACACTGCATACCAGTGTCCATGGGAAGGATAGTAATCTTCGACGGATACGCTTATCTAACACATCGTACCAATCTGACAGCTTATGAGACCTTAATTGACGAAACCCAGAGGTTTCATCAATTGTGTCCGCAGTCGTTTCAAGTGCATATGAGGAAAATGCTGATGGGAGATTGATCAAATTTAACGTCTTTTGAGTACCCTCCGTGTGCATCATTGTCATACCAGCAGCATTAATTTTCTAGGCACCGCCCTTAAATATATAGTTGGAACACCAGATTTCGATGATTTCAACCTGGTAAAACTAAACTAGGGAGGAAGCATTGCTTAAGGCAAATAATCAGTAAATATTTATACCTACAGTCCCGAATTAATAGTCTTACGGAAACCGTGAATAAATTACTAAATACAACAAAAAAAGGAGAGTTTGATGTAGGAAACCTTTACGAACCCATCTTAAGTAGGAACAAAACAATAATTGCCAATCTTGGCAACTTAATTTATTCAATTGCGTTGGGTAAAGTTAACGTTATAAACCCTGCTATCAAGGGGCACGGTAGTGCCCAGCCAAGTTCTTTAGCAACTTTGGCAATACACCCTTATTTACATGAACCAACTCATTCCATTTTGACCCCCCTCTAGCTTCGCTTGCAACAAAGACATCAAATTTTCAGCATTTACTGGGACGCGCAGCAGCAGGCTCCAAACCAACTGTTTAACATCAGCTGTTCCAATCAATGCAAAGTTGGCACAGTAATAGGGTTGCCGAGAAACCACACGGGAAAATCTAACATTTCTGATTTTTCATTCAGGAGGCGTGGCACCCGCCCACTTTTCTTAACACATCATCAAAACAATCGAGCACTTCTAATCATCGTAGAACCTTGAAATTTGGCACAGTGATAGGGTTTGCGGAGAAACCCCAGGGAAAAATTTCAACATTCCCGATTCTCCATCCAGGGGGCGTGGCAACCACCCACTTCTCTTAACGCCGCCCCCAAAAGACCTATAATTATTATTTTTTACATGAGAAGAAAAACAAACTCGGAAAAAAATCAAATATTATTTATATTACATTTAAGGGCGTGGTAGTCGCCGGTTTTCTTTAACTCAGCCCCCAAAAGACTTACAATTATGATTTGTTACATGGGGGTTGGATTTTAAGAACAAACACAGGAAAAAAAAATATTTTTTATTGTCCATTTAGAGGGCGTGCTAGCCGCCCCTTTTCTTTAACTTTGCACCCTTAAAGACTTAGAGCTATGAAATTATTCTTGGTGGAAGGATTTTAGGACACCACCTATAGCATAGTTCGACGCATCTGTTGTCACAGTTAATTTTTTTGAGTAATCGGGATATTTAAGAATGGGCGCGGATGTAAGAAGTGTTTTTAACATTACAACAGTCTTTATTGTTTACGTCGATTTTGCCTTCTTTTTTAAAAAAAGATGTCATGGGCTTGGCAACTTTCCCATAGTCTTTAATAAATTTTCGATAATATCCTGTTATTCCAGCGAATGAATTGTTTAAGGGATTTGGGTTTTTTTTAAATTTTGTATAGCTGTTATTTTATTCGGATTAGGTTTTATTCCGTAAGTGGCTACAATATGGCAAAACAAATCGGTTTCTTTTTTCAGAAACTCACTTTTGTCCAATTGTAATTTAAAGTTAACTTCAATCCGTAGAGACAGCAGTTTTTTAATATCTGGTTCCGAAATAGCAGGAAACCTTCAGCCAGATATAGCGTTGAAAATTATAATGATCTTCCTTATTTATCAAATATATGTTCTATATTTGAAATACGAAATATTTTATCAATGGAAACATCGTTAAGCTTCCTATAATCTATTACTATTCTCCATTTTTTACTTGAGAAGCATCTTCCTTTTTCGGAACTATCCAAATTGCTGCCGAATACGGTGAACTACTCGGCCTTATAATGCATTGGTGCAGCATTTCATCAATTTGAGATTTGACCTCATTCCTATGCACTTGAGGATATCTATAGCTCTTTGTATAAATGGGAATATCGTTAATAGTTTTTTCTTTTTTATAATATACACGAACTAAAGGAATTTTTGATAATCTTATAATGAAGTAACACAGTGCGGATACTTTATGGATAATTATAATTATAATTGTAATAATTTAATTTCGTGTTTGATGGCGTTTGTGAATGTAAGGTCAGTTCCTTTCTGATAAAATATAGAGGAGTATTCGGTGAATAGTTAATTAATTTCTATTTTCTCTTCTACATTCAGGTGGTCTGTTCTTATTTGACTCGAAAAAGAGTCTTAACATGTTTTTGTAAGTATGATTTCTGGAGATAGGATGACATTTTCCTTGTCCTCCGATATAATTGTTTTTTCCTCAATGTATTCTTTTGTTTTGTAAAAGAAAATTGAAACTTTCTTTTCATTTACTACTAAAACCTTATTTTTATAATCAATGATTTCATTTAATGGGATTAGGTTTTCTATTAATTCATCAAATATTTGATGAAATTTAAATTCAAGGAATTTCGCAGTTTTTTACATCGTCTGTTGATTCTTTAAATAAAGGTATTCTAACCTTTTGGTGTATATAAATGGGAGTACTAATGGTTATTATTTGGCTAGGATTAGGTAATTGAATTTTCCTACTTAGGGTGGCAAATCCCGGGGTTTAGTATGCTGCTTTCTGAACTGCAACCTATAAGAATCCTAAGTTGGTTGTTAATAATTATTAGGCCTGTGGAGGCAGTTTGGTCAGTCTTGTCTGTTCCTATCTCAGTTGTTATGAAATATTTTCAGATTGCCCCGATATAGACCCACAAATGTATATATCTTGTTTCTAATTTCTGTTAAATCGTGCACTCCTGTGAGTGAATAAGCTAGTGCTGCTGAAACTATTTCTTTAATTTTCTTTACTAACATTCCGTAAAAAATATCTTTCACGGTCTTGCCATTATCATTAATCCATAATCATTCTATAATCTAATTCATATATGGTCCTTACCATTATCTGCAGGTAATTCTTTGCCGCTCCATCATTTTTTGTGCTATAGACCTCATACACCAATTTTTTGTCCCCTGGTACTGTATAGCTTTCTGGGATTTGGTTTGATGATGAGAATGATGGTAATGTTCCCGGCTTTCCTTCGAATGCATTCAGAAATTGGATCTCTTTCTTGTCCCCGCTCTTACGCTAACTGGTTGATTGTTGTTCACCATAAGTTGCGTGAGCGCAGCAATACACTGCTCTATTGTGTTTTGAGCCATTCTGCTAGCTCTTTTTTCGTCAAAATGGCTATGCCTTTTTTGATTAATTATATTTTTTTTTTATTTTAATGTTTTTGGAAGTACACTTTTTCGTGTCTAACCGTTTTTTTTTATTTGAAACGCCTTGTACGCACTTGTCAAACGTTTAAGGTATTCTTATACGGGTTTTTCAGAATCGCACTTTCTGTTTTTTTAATCGCAATTGTTCGCTCATTTCAAAAATTTTGTTATCTTTATACAGATTTTGCACTTTCACGCAAGAATCGCACTCTTTAGCACTTTCCTACACGTTATCCTTATACGGATTTAAATGCATCCTTGTTTGGAGTGTTAAGATTCACTCGAGTTAGAGAATTACAATTCACCACGGTTCGACATTTTTTTTTAAATCAACGCGTACTCGGGAACTGCCGGCTCTATTTATTTGCACGCTTGAAAAAAAAACTGTTATTTTTTTTTCTATATTTCATTTGTACAAATTGAGACCAACTGAAATACTAACTTATTCTAAAAGTAAGAAGTATAATAACACCTTGCAGAGCCATGCATTCCATGGGAAAGGAATGCAGGTGTTTACAAAATATTCACATTACATATTGCACCATATCAAACATGAATATGGGGAGAAAAATAAAATTACTTGTAACGTGCGCAAAAATGACTGCGCGTGCAGTTTAAATTTACTGTATAGAAATGTGACAGAGAAAGGGGGCCTTTCCGTTTTATATTGGTTTTGCCTCTTAAGCAAAGTATCTAAAAATGAACGAGACTCCATCTTAAATCTATGTTTGCTGTATAGTGACTTATTCTGGCTATTCCTTTTTTGATTAATTATAATATGTAAGGGGCGCGCGGGGTGAGAGTAGGCCTGGCTGGACGCCTAGCGTGGTTTTCTCACTGCTCTAATCCCTTTACACAATGAAGGTAGTCACTTTCTGCCTAGCGCGACGCTTAGCGAGAAGAGTGAGGCTACCTATGACGGTGCGTGCGTGTGTCTACCAGGCGGGTCGCCTAGCGTAACCGTCGTATGTCGTCTGTTCGCCTGTCGAACGCCTAGCAAGACTGCCGGTTTGACGTTTGACTGCCTAGGGGACGCCTAGCGAGTCAGTCAGTTCGACGTTAGTCTGCCCAGCGGAACGTCTAGCGTGTCAGTCGTAGGTCTGCCTGGCGGGACGCCTAGCGCGACTGTCAGTTTGTTGTTTTTTGGTCTGCCTGGCGGGGCGCCTAGCGAGTATGATGAGCCAAATCCAAAATCCGGGAATCCAAGAAAACAAACAACACTTTTTATTTATTTCTTTATTTTGCACAAAAGATATCAACTTTATATTATACTGAACTTTATAATGACTAAAGTGGCGGATACCAATTACTAAACTCATTTTCACCTCCTTGTTAAGTTTGATCAACGATCGCAAGAGAGTGTGAAGTATTTATACGTGAAGTTAAATTATTACAAGGCGTGACATTCTACTTGTATACAAGAATAATATTTAACATGAGGGTGCTTAAGAAATTAATAAGAATAATGTTATGGTGGTTACATTCTCCCCCTCTGGCTACGAGTACGTCTCGGTGAGTGGCCAGTAATGTTGTGAGTCTGGGTTTTCGGACGCCCCCTTCTTCGGATTGGATGCTGTGGTCGAACGTGGACGACATCGGCTCTCGAATTATATGGTGTTAGTGCTGATACATGATAGCGTATAAAAACCGTGCTTTGATTGTGCTTCTAGATTACGGGCTTATTCTACTACGTCAGCCAATTGTCGTAGATACGGTCTTATTTCTGGAACGAAGTTTATGTTGTCTAGGATAGTGGTTAAATTGTGAGTGACGTGTATCGGCGTTCTTAATTCTCTCCCATAAGTCAGGTAAGCGGCTGTATGTCCTGTTGTTTGGCAGACTGCTGTGTTCATAGAGAAACGGATAGATGGTAGGCGTTTGCTCCATGAAGTATGTTCTGTGCCCACGAGGATTGATAGTTGCATTTTGAGATCACGGTTTTTGCGTTCCACCATGTTTGCTTGTGGATGATAAACCGGAGTCAAGGTCTGTTCAATGCCAAGGCAGGTAGTAAGGTATTGCATGATTGAAGAGATGAATTGATGTCCGTTATCACTAATTACTCGGCGTGCAATGCCGAACCGAAGAAATATTTCGTTGAGTAGGATAGTAGCGCATTGTTCGGCAGTGGCTTCTTCAAGTGGGAATAGCTCTACCCAGCGGCTAGCGGTATCCTTAACTACAAAAATCCAGCGATGATTGTCGCTAGGTGGTAGTGGGCCAAATAGATCTATGGAAATTGCCTCAAATCGTTGATTTGTCGGCGTTGATTGGTACATTCCAGTGGGTTTTTGATTGGAGGGTTTATACTTTTGACACTCCACACACTTCTTGACGTAATCTTCTATGTGAGAACTCATTCCTTCCCAGAAGAAGTAAGGCAGTAATCCTAGCCTTTGTTTTGTCAATACCGTAATGTCCAGCTGTTGGAGCGTTATGCAGAGCGTGTAAAATTGTTTCCTTTTCGCAATCTGGTATCACTAGAGCTGCATTGTCTTCATTGTCGTCGACGTATTTGTAAAGTACTCCATTATTCATTATGTATCCTTTGGACGTGTATTGTTCGGCCTCTGTACCAGAGGTGTCCTCAAAGGCGTTGATAATAGTTTTCAATTTTGCGTCGCCAAGTTGACCCCTTCGTATCTCATCGGAACGACGAGTGGGTAAGTCGATTTGTGTATAGCATACGTCGCATGCATGTACTGGTGGACGTGATAAGGTGTCCGCGACGGTGTTTGTTTTTCCCGTGATATAATTTATTTTCAAATTATATGATTGTAACTGCATAGCCCATCTGGCGAGTCTACCAGTTGGTGATTTGATAGACATTAACCATTTCAGGGGTCAGCAATGTTATTTCCGATTCTTCGAAATATCCTCTAAATTTGTTGACTGCCCAAACCATTGCCAATGCTTCCCGTTCCGTTGTAGCATAGTTTCTTTCGGCGGATGTCAATAATCTATAGGATGCTCTTCTGCTCTCTCCCCCTGGACCAAAACCGCCCCGAGAGCATAATTGCTTGCATCGGTCTTAAGGTAAAATGGTTTTGTCTCGTCAGCCTGTTGCAGGATGGGTGCTGTTGTAAGTAGTTTCTTCAATGTGTTAAAAGCATGTTGCTGTTCGTCAGACCAAGCAAATTCTTCATCAGATTACTCAGAGGCTTGCTAACCTCAGAAAACTTAGGGATGAACCTCCGATACCAGGAACAGGTCTGAAGGAACGTCAGAAGTTCCTTTGCGTTCCGTGGTGGGTCCATCATTAGTATAGCAGCCGTTTTTTCAGGATCAGTGTGGATGCCCTTTCGGGTTAGGATGTGTCCTAAAAACTTGACCTCCTCGCAGCAGAGTCGGCACTTCTGTCGGTGAATCTTAAGGCCGTATTCACAAAGTCTGCGGAATATGGTCTGCAGGTCGTTTATGTGCTCTTCGAAAGTGAATGAACAGACAATTATGTCGTCGAGATATGCGAAGATGTTTATTTCTCCCAAGCCGGCCTTGATTCTATCAATTAGGCGTTGGAACGTTGCTGGCGCATTACGAAGTCCAAAACTCATTCGGTTGAATCGGAATGTTCCGAATGGTGTTATAAATGCTGTCTTATCCTTGTCTCCATCAGCGACGGCTATTTGCCAATATCCCGATTGCAAATCGAGTGTGCTCATGAATGGCGTCGCCTTTGCTGTGTGAAGCAAGTCGTCTATTCTGGGTAGAGGGTACCTGTCTGGCGTTGTGACCGCATTGAGTTGCCTGTAGTCAATACACACTCGAACGCCTCCAGACTTTTTGGGTACCAGCACTACTGGTGATGCCCAGGGAGAATCACATGGTTCAATAATGCCTTGTTGTAGCATCTTCTGGATTTCCTCTTTTAACTGGGTCTTTCCAGTGGGCGAAAGTCTATATGGTGGTGAAGCGGTGGGTGCATGATCTCCAGTGTGGATGTGGTGCTCTACTCCTTTCGCTTTTACATTCTTTTCCCAAGTGAATACACTTTCGTTTGTCTTTAGCAGAGCGTTGAGAGCGGTTCGTCTTTCCTGCGTCAGGTGAATGCCTTCTTCGCTGCGTAGCTCAATCGCGTTGATGTTTACCTGGTGTGGGGGCGCAAAGAGTTTGTCCCATCTTTTTTCTGAACTGTTCCTGACTGTATTCAGATATACGTTTTCGACGTCTCCGGCGCGTTGTGGGCTGTGCACATGCGAAGGGAGTGCGTCACGGAACATGTCATAAATCGGTTCTGCCTGATAGACTTCTGAAGACTTATGTCGCGTAGCTGCACTGGCTCGTGACGATGTGCTGGGTCGTGGAGCTGGATGAGCGACTTCTTCGTCTATTGACATATTCATTATTTCTGGCGTGGATGCTAGTGGTGTAATCGGAGTGATCTCGTCGTTTTCTAGGTTTACCAGGGATTGCGGTGTGGATATGTCGCTTTTTGGCGTGGTGGCCAGTGCTTCTGTTTGGTAGTAGTACTCAAAGGTTGCGTTTGGTTGTTCGATGTAGTGCCAGGTTCGTTGAGCAAGGTTTAGAACTATACCGGCTTCTTCAAGGAAGTCAATTCCTATTAGGGTAATAGAGCTCCTCCTTTCTGGAAGAACGCAGATGTTGATGATCTTCGAACGATTGCCCAATATTATTCGACAGGACGTACATTGCATGTCCTTTTGTGTATCGATTCCGTCCGCTAGCGTGACACTTGCCTTTACCTTGTTAAACTTGTGACCAGTTGATTTATGATGTTGGTATAAGTCGTTGCCTGCGATGCTTGTTAAAGCTGCCGTATCTAAATAGTCGAGCATCTCTTTTCCTTTTACCGAAAAGGGAATCGTTGTTATGCCTCCTGTAGGCGATAGATTGAAGCTTTGGATCTTTATGTGCGACTGGCCTGTGGGAGGCTTGCGACAATTTGGACAGTTGGCTCGATAGAACCCCTTGTTACCACAACCAAAACAAATTATTTGTGGCTTCACTTCCGTCGTAGTTATTGTCGGCTTACTGGTCGGTTTTTCTTGGGCTGCTTTTTGTTTCCGGCAGTCTTCTGCTCGATGTCCTCTGTAGTTGCAAAAGCTACACCTACTAACTTTAGCTCATGCTTGGTGAGATGAGACTTCAGACGTTGAGGGCATGGCGTTTATTGAAAGCTGTTCCCAATCTCTACACAGCATAATGAGCTCGCCGAAAGTCTTGAAGTGTTCTCGTCTGACATCTTTACGGATGGATTCGAGGAGTAAAGAGTAAACCATATCAATATACAATTCATCTGGTAAACTTTTGTAGGTTAGTTCTGCGATGAGAGCCCGTTTGCTACCGATGAATACGTCTGTTGCTTCTCCTGGTTTTTGTTTGGTGTCGAAGATTAATTGAAACAACACGCGGGCTTTGCGTTTTGGTGAAAATTGCTTACGCAGAAGCTCCAAGGCGTGAGTCCATGTTGCGGCTTCGTTTTCGATGCCTCTCCACCAGACCACAGCGAAGTCTCGAAACAGTAGCGGTAGTTCAATAAGCGCGTCCTCATCCGAGATGTGCTTAACCCTTTTAAAAATTTCTACTCCATGGAGAAAATTGTCCAGTTTTGTGCCATCTGGTTGACCATTGAAACGTTTTGTGCATTCTGACAGTCCGACATCTTTCCTGAATAGGCTCATGAGTTGTCGTTGCGTCAGTTGGATTACGTCGGATGACGCGTCTTCAGCTGCAGAACTGTTATGCCTGGCGTTGTTTTCGTCGTCTCTGGAAGCATCATTCATGGCTGCGGTGGCAGCAGCAGCGGAGGCAGCCTATCTTCTTGTCATTATTGTCGTGTTTGACCACGGTCACGTCGATCGTTGTTTGACTGCAATAACGTTGACAGAAAGACTTGTCTGTATAGACCGTGACTCAGCCTCAAAGTTGCGCGCCAAAATATAAGGGTCGCGCGGGGTGAGAGTAGGCCTGGCTGGACGCCTAGCGTGGTTTTCTCACTGCTCTAATCCCTTTACACGATGAAGGTAGTCACGTTCTGCCTAGCGGGACGCTTAGCGAGAAGAGGTATTTATTAGGTATCCTTATGCGGGTTTTGCAGAATCCCACTTTTTTGCACTTTCTGTTTTTTGTTGAATCGCACTTGTTCGCGCTTTCCATAAATTAGGTTATCCTTTTACGGATTTTGCAGAATCGCACTTTCTGTTTTTTTAATCGCAATTGTTCGCACATTCCAAAAATTTAGGTATCTTTATACAGATTTTACACTTTCACGCAAGAACACGTTATCCTTATACGGATTTTAATGCATTCCTTCTTGTTTGGAGTGTTAAGATTCACGCAGGTGTTTAAAAATATTCATATTTCATATTGCACCATATCAAACATGAAAATGGGGAGAAAAATAAATTTACTTGTAACGTGCGCAAAAATGGCTGCGCGTGCAGTTTAAATTTACTGTATAGAAATGGGACAGAGAAAGGGGGCTTTCCGTTTTGGATTGGTTTTGCCTCGTAAGCAAAGTGTCTAAAAATGAACGAGACTCCATCTTTAATCTATGTTTGCTGTATAGTGACTTATTCTACCTAAAGAAAAATTGATTAACTCCTACCTACATCCATTTAACATTCAATCTCTACCCCCGATTCTATCGCAATTTATATCACACAGGCTACCTAAAGCTCAGGAGGTAAATAAATAAATTCATGAGATGATAGTCGATAATATTATCCAACCATCGAAAAGTCCATGGATCTTCCTCTTATCATTGTCCCTAACAAACCTGATGAAAATGGTAACAAGAAATGGAGAATCGTAGTCGACTCCCGTAAGCTCAATGACAAAACCGTCGGCGACGCTTACCCTCTTCCCAATATAACTGATATCTTAAATCAGTTAGGGAGTTCTAAATTCTTTTCCACTCAAGATCTCGCTAGTGGATTCCACCAAATCGAAGTTAAACCTGAACATAGAGAGAAGACAGCCTTCTCCTCGCCGTTTGGTCAGTATGAGTTCTTTAGAATGCCTTATGGATTATCAGGTGTCCCCGTCACCCCCCACAGGTTAATAAGTAATGTTTTAACTGTTCTTCGAGGTATAAAAACTTTTGTGTACATGGGTACATGGGTACAGAACACAACTCTAAGTTAGTCGAAATCTTCGACCGTTTGAGAATGCAAAATCACAAATAAAACCTGCGAAATGGCAGTTCCTAAGACCGGAACATATTTACTTGGGTCATATCATAAATTAATCTGATATTAAACCTGATCCCCAAGAAATCGAAAGCGTTAATAATTTCTCTTAACCTAAAAATGACAAAGAAATAAAGAGCTTCTTGGGTCTCGCTAAATACTATCGTCGCTCTATCAAGGATTTCGAAAAGATTTGTAAACCTATTACTCAACTCATTTCGTCCTATTCAACTGGACCCCTTTTTGTACTAATTCTTTTCATGGATTAATTATAAATCCTAACCTTCTAGTTACGAAGCATAACGTATCGAACGCACTTCGTGTTTGTACATGGAAAACTGTATATATAGTACATTAAGTCTTATACCAAGAAAAATGTCATTTTATGTTCTGTTATTCGTGTTTTTATGTTAAATTGTGGGTTGAAGGTTTTGAAGTCTAAAAAATAAGAAGGAGTAAATAAGCTTTATCATCAGAAATGACTATTTGGTTTTTTTTTCGCGTCGTCCTAATCAGAACAAGATGAAGAGTTTGGGAAAATATTTTTCTCCAGATCGGGGTGCACAGCCATAAAATTGACCGTAATTCCTTCCTGAATCATATTTAGTTCGTATTTGTGAGAAACACTTTGAAAAAAGCTAAAGCTCTTACGTTCATCGATGATTTAACTAATTACACCGAAGCTATTCCATTGCCAAATCCGGAAAAAAATACTATCGCCGAAGCACTCGTTAAGAAAATACCCTTTCGCTTAACGAAATCGGTTTTTTACGATGAAGGTCAAAACTTCTTACGTGACATGTTAAAAAACGTTTGTAAACTTTTAAAGATCACTAAACTCCAAACAACATCTTACCGATCTCAATCAAACCGGTCTTGTGAATGAAGTCACCGAAACTTCAGGGAATACCTCCGCTATTTCTTAAATAAATCTCAAGATGATTGAAATTCTTGGATTAAATGTGCCGTATTTATCCACAATATTACACCTAACACTCCCACTGCTTTCTATCCCTTTGAGTTAGTTTTTGGAAGACAAGTTGAACTTCCTACCAGCTTAACTAAAAATTCTGATATATGTTACAATTATATACTTACTAACTTACTTAACGGGCTCCCGACCCATGAAGAGTTCCTGCCTGAGACACGGCAGCCTACCATCCTGTGGCCGACCAAATGTAGTGGACATTTCTTGGCTTTTTGGACTACATCCACATCTAGAGTTCGCGATTGTATCTTCACCTCCATTCGCTCTCCTCGCACACCAGGACCAGTACCATGACCAAATATCCGTCGAATTTTTCTTTCAAAGGATCCCAGTATTAACTCTTCTTTCCTGCTTATCGTCCAGCACTCGGCGCCGTATAGCAGAACTGGCAGGATAAGGGTTATGTAGAAAATGCATATAATCCTTTGAGTCAGAAGTTTTGAACCCATTTGTTTTGCCAAACCGAAGTAGCAGCGGTTTCCTAGGGTAATTCTTCGACGGATATCCTTAACTACCTCGAAGTTGCTGCTACCAACAGTGACATTTTGTGTTAGTCGGTGGACAGATGATAGTTGATTTGTTGATGGCATATATTTAGTCTTGTCCTCGTTAACTTCAAGGCCAACTAGTTTTGCTTGTTCTTCAATATCCGTGAAAGCCTCTATCAGGGCACGCTGGGATCGACGGATGGTGTCTATATCGTCCGCATACCCCAGCAGTTGGACTGATCTTTTGAAGATAGTACCTTCTATGTTGACACCTGCCCTACGCACTATCTGCTCAAGAACAAGATTGAAGAAATCACACGACAGCGCAGCTCTTTGCCGAAATCCTGTGTATGTTTAAAAGAGTTTAGGCGAGCTGTTGCCAAACTGCACATTGCACTGCGTTTAATCTAGAGTCACGTGGGATGGGATCCCGAGTTCAAAACTCCCCGAATTGAGACGTTCACACAGTACGTTGGATAGGATCTTATATGCGACATTAAGCAGGGATATGCCTCGATAGTTGTTGCAAGACATATGATCGCCTTCTTTGTAGATTTGACATATGGAGCTGATGGTCCAGTAATCGCGCATGCTTACCTCCACCCAAACTTGGTTGATGATTTGGTGCATGCGCCCAACCATAATCTCACCCCCTTATTTGAAAAGCTCTGGGGGTAGAGGGGTAGACCATCAGAACCGTCGGCCTTGTTGTTCTTTAGCTAAGCCAAGCTCGCCTATAAATTCGGGCGGCGGGACTGGTTCTTCATTGACTGGACGCGGGTTCTTTTCTTGCCCCATCAGTCTCTCTACATTTCATCTGTTAAGCAGCTGCTGGAAATGCTGCTTTAATACATATACTATTCCCTGCACCTCGGTGGGTAGGTTTCCATCGCTGTTGCGAAGAGCCTGCGTTTCGGTCTTGCTTCGGCCAGTTGCTTGGCTTTCTTATAAAACTGCCGTATGTTGTATCGGTCGCGGGACTCTTCAATCTCTTTGAGCTGGGAGCTTGCGTGCTCTCTTTTCTTCCTACGCAGGATCTTCTTCTCCTCCCTTCTCCTGGCTCAGTATTCATCCATTGCTGCCTTTATTTGCCTATGCATCGTTCTAATGTGTGCAGCTTCTGTCATCGACTGACTCAACCGAGCAAGTCCATTACTCGTATTGTGTGCGTTTGGTAACAGTGCGCATTCGTTTGCATGCTCATTGCTGGGAATCTGCAGGTCGCCACATCCCTTCAATATTTCTCAGCTTCAAAGTAAGCTTCTGGTTGGGGATCTCCTTGTCTTTCTGTTCTTCTTCCTCTGGGCCTGATGTAGAACAGTGCTGCTTTTCATGATCTGGTGAATCGTTGGTAGGTTTACCTTATAGTGATTTTTATTAGAAAAAGAGCCTGGTCCTAGAGGGTTTGATACCACCAAATTTGGGGTCTTTTTTAGGTGACATACGTTGCGTCTTTTCACTTTGCTGCTTCCGCGTACCATAACATCATTTCCCCTCCGTTCGACAACTTCGAATTCGTCTGGACTAAATGCTTATTTTGTGGTGTCAAATTTTGCAGCAACACTTTATCTCCCACCGTTATCTCGCAATGATTTGCTCCCCGATCCTTATCAGCGTTCTGCTTTCCCTTTTCTTTTTTTTCCTGATATCTGAGTCCCTTGCTTCTGAATCCCATTTTGTCACGATTTCCCCGTTATGCTGTGAGGCGACACGTTATCATTAACATAAATTTCAGTATATCTTTTTTGTAGTCCGCCCCTTTAGAATTTGCTATCTGAAGCCTCTTCAGAATAGACTGGTTCATATTCTCCCTTTCCAATTCGCCTGCGGCCAGTATGGTGGGGATCTTATCAGCTCGATATTATTATCACCACAGTACCCCTTGAATTCTCCGCTGACAAATTGACGCCCGTTGTCAGCAGTAATAGGTTTGGGGTAGCCAAGCCGCATCGGTTTTGACACAAGTAAACAATCACGACAGCTTCCCTCACATCCCTCTCCACGTCTCTATCAATCAAAGGCCACCATTTTTTAGAGCGCAGTTTCACCTGGGTGACCCTCATGTGCCAGTTCAAGAACCCGTGACCTTAAGGCCGTAGGAATAATAATTTTAGTTCCTCTTAGCAGAATATTCCCCAGGGTACATAATTCTAATCGGAAAGGAAAATATTTATTCGTATTGCTTGGTATCCACTTATCATTTTGGATGCTGCTAACCGCTTCCATCACTTCTGAATCGGTGTTACTATTTTCTACAATTTCAAGAATAGTTAGTGCCCGCGGCATTGATTCTTGAACTATGGAGCAGATATTTTGTTCACATTGTCTGTCAAAGGTTTGTTTAATTTTGAACAGTCTGTTCCATTTGCACAGTCTGGAAAATGAGTCTGCTATATTAAACTTACCGGCCTGTTTAATGATTTTAAATTTAAATGATTGCAGTAGTAAAACCCGTCTTTTAATTCAAGCCGGTGATTTTGAGGTGGGTTGGAAAATAGCCTCTAATGGCTTATGATATGTCACCAACCCGAATTGAACACCGGCTAAATAATAGTGGAATCTTTTAACAGTCCATACCAATGCAAGACTTTCTTTTTCCGTTTGAGAGTATCTACGCTAAACCGCCGATAGGCTTTTACTGGCAAATGATAACTTGAGGGATCCTGTTTTCGAAATGTAGTAGCACCGCGCCTAAAGCAACTGGATATGAACTATCCTGCTCGGGACCCCATGTGAATAGAACGTCTCTCTTTGTTAATGTTCTTAATGTTATGTCACCCAGATCAGAGATAAATTTCCCCAAGTACGTTACGATCAAGAACTTATATAAGGAGCATTTTGGAAATCTATGTTCAAAGAAACACTACCCCGCCAGGCACCTCTAATGCTACACATCCTGGGACGAGCAGAAATGCACAGGTCAGAGCTATTCGGTTTCCGGGGGATAGCAAAATGGAGCAAAGACTTGGGCGAAACCTAAGGGTCGCGAGTTGGAACGTTGGAAGTATGAGTGGTCGCAGCCATGAGCTGGAAGAGACGATGGTAAGAAGGCAATTGGACATCTTATGTGTCCAAGAAACCAAATGGCGAAACACCGGAAATCGGGGGCGTTTGTGGGACGTTAAGACAAAAGCATGCAAGATGTTCTACTATGGTAACCAACATTGTAAGATAGGTGTAGGTATCATCCTTGCGGCAGAGTTGCTTAGCAACGTACTGACCATTTCAAAGTCCACTGACCGTTTGATGTCTCTCAAACTGGTGATCGAAGGCGAGGTGTATAATATTGTCAGTGCATATGCTCCCCAAATCGGGTGCGAGCAGATGGAAAAAGATGCATTCTGGCTTGATTTCCACAACCTCATCAAGAATATCCCAAATGATTAGCTTTGTTTGTTGGCGGAGATTTGAATGGACATGTCGGGAAGTCTAACGAATACTATGAAGACTCAAATGGAGGGCTAGGATATGGCACTAAGAATCCTTTTGGTGAAGACATCCCAAGCATGTGCAGGTCATGCGGTCTGATCGTTTTGAATACAATGTTTGTCAAACAGAGCCGGCACTTGTTCACTTATAGCAGTGGCGGAAATGAAACCCAGATTGACTTCCATTTGGTGGCAAGATTCATATAGCCTAGGGTTTAAGATTGCAAAGTGATCTTGGGAGAGGCAATCACAAACAAAGGTTTCTGCAAAAATCAATTGGTACAACCTGGTCAAAGAAAATGGCGAGTTATTTATTATCAACATGGAAAATTTCCTCCGTAATAACACCAACGAAGTTTAGGATGAAGAGTGCAGCGCACAAAATATGTGGGATTCCCTACAACAAGCTTGCCTAGAGAAAGCTAAAGTACTGCTTGGAGCCTCGAAGAGTCACTACCAGCACGGAAAGGAAACTTGGTGGTAGGCAGAGGAAATTCAAGCAGCAATAAAGGAAATTAAAGTGGCTTTTAAAGCTTGGTCAAAGTGCGCCTCTAATAATATATTTGAAAAAGCTGGTTTTGAAGTAGAATACAGACGTTGCAAAAGTATCGCGAAGAAAAAGTGTGCCCAAATTCAAGCTAAGTGTATGGAGAGTCTGTATTAGGAGTTAGAGGAGGTATCTTCTTTGCCTGCTGATAGGAATCAGGTAACCCACGAGCTTTGACAAAACACGAACAAGCGTACAACAATTTTTAAGATTGCCGCACAAAGAAGAAGAAATGCTCAGGATATTCGTTCGCCGAATTTCATTAACAATGCTCAAGGCCAACTACTTGTGGACGACAAGAAATTTTACACAGGTGGCGATTTTGAAAAAGCATTCGATTTTACACAGGTGGCGGGAGTATTGCTAGCAACTTCTAAAAGAAGAGTTTCCCCAGCTATATTTTCCAGGAGCTACCCCAACAATGAAGAAGTGACCGACATAACAGTCGAAGAAGTTGGGAAAGCGGTCAAGAACTCCAAGGAGAGAAAAGCGGTTGGGCCGGATGAGATACCCTGTGAGTTCTGGAAAAATATGGGAGACATCAGGCTCAGATGGGTCATGATTCTGATCTCCAAACACATGAAAGGTGATCCAATGCCCAACCAGTGGAGGGAAAGTTATCTTCTTCCTTTGCCCAAAGGAAAGGGAGATACGCGAAACTGTGATAATTACCATTCAATCAAGTTGATGTCACACACCGTGAAGATCGTTGAGCAGGTATTTGATGGTTGCCTAAGACAAATAATATGGCTGTCTGACGACCTGTATGGGTTTGTCGCATGTAAGTCAACCACAGATGCAATCCAAAGTATAAGGATCATAATGGAAAAGCATCATGATTCCTTAAAAGATCTGCATATGATTCTGGTTGATTTTGAAAAGCATTCGATAGGCAACCAAGAGATCTGATATGGGTACCGCTAAGACAGCGAGGAGTTCCTGAAACCTACGTACAGATGATCAAGACAAAAGTCAGATGTCCCGCAGCGGTCACCGATGAATTCCCAATTAAAGTCGGTATTCACCAGGGACGTGCCTTAAGTCCTTTGCTCTTTATTACAGTCCTGTTTGAGGGAAAAGTGACGTACCCTAAAGTGCAGCAGTTATTCTTTGCTGACGATGGAGCCATCATAAGTAAAGATCAGGCTTCCCTGCAAGGAGCACTTGATGTCCGGGTAAATGTTTTAGAAGGGAATGGGTATCGTATTAGCCAAAAACATAAAACATAGCCAGACATAGTATCTGTACTGCCCATTCACTGACCCAATTCAACCCATTCCGGACAATTATTTGAATGGGGTGGTGGTTCCCAAGTGTGAAAAGCTCAAATATCTGGGATTAATGATCAACAGCGAAGTAACAGTTGATGACGACATCAATCATCGGGTAAGCGTAGGGTGGATGAAGTGGCAGTAAAACTCTGCCAATTTTTGTGACCGAAAAATGTCCCCTACGTTAAAAGGCAGGCTCTACACCGCGGTTGTGCGTCCGGCGCTCACATACGGTTCACAATTCTGGACAATGTACCAAAAAATATGAAGGCGAGTTGACAGCAGCTGAGATGAAGATGCTTCGCATGACAGCAGGAGTAACAAAGCTTGATTGAATTGGAAGTTCCAGAATCCATGGAAGCCTTCATGGCAAAGAACCCATCTCGGAGCACGACCGACTCAGTTGGAATTTTCATATTCAAAGAAGGGATCCTACGAACCCCGCCAAAAAGGCAATGGCAACGTTCCCTTACAATAGCGTAAGAGAGGCAGTCCTTAAAACTCCTGGATCACACAAATGCAGAAACACCAGTATTTGTTTGGCCTCAATGATGAGGTGATCCAAAATCGGCATGCCTGCAGATATCTTTTGAGGTAGAACCGGCGAACCCCACAGGCGGACAAGTAAGAATGCAGTGAAATGGGGGATTATGATCCCTCTGATCCTGATCATAATCTCGTCGTTAAATGGAAAGAAGATTGCAGCGTTAGCGCGTCTCATTTCTATACACAACCGGATGTCTCCAGTTGGTTTAAAAACTATAACAACTGGCAATATCCACCGGCTTGGTCCAACTACAGGTTCTATGATGTCTTGTTCAATTGCTGCATCTAGTTTAGCGTCAACTTTGTCTTCAAGCGCGGCAGGAATTCGATGCAAACCCTGCTGTACTGCCTTCGCCGATCCATCAATACATAATGAAACCTTAATACCTCTGATTTTTGGGAATGGATAAAAGTTCTGGACTTGATGTACTTGAAGCCCTTACTTCAAAACATTTGATCGATAGCAGTATCCTTGCCTAAAAGTGATTGTCTAGCAGTCTATATAACTATATCAAGTCGGAAATCCTATCTACGCTTATCACGGCCTCGTAAGCTACTTTTATCTTGAGTAAATCATCTTCAGCATATGCTCGAAATTGGTTTTCTGACTCTGTCCGAATGTTCCATACTGTAGCCTTTTCCTACCAGAGGCGCCGCCAATCATTTTCGCTGAGTAGATTATACCTGGATCCCGAATCGATAACCATAGCCATCTTTCATCCTCCTATAAAGCAGTTTATATGTTCACTCATATTATTCATCAACGATTTCCCCTCAAATATTTTAAGGCAATTATATTCTGGTAGTTTGTCCATTCTCTCTTCCGATTCCGTTTCGGTCCCCTTCCCTACGACGTTCCGGGTCCGGATCTTTGCCTTTTCATGTCTGTTCTACCTAAATTTTTCACTTTACGTTTACCAGACTTAGTCTTGCATATTCGCGCAAAATGACCAGGGTAACCGCATTTGTTACAATTCACGTCTTTGGCGGGGCAACCTGGACTAATTCCGAAGTGTCCCCCCTGCCACGTCTACCACACTCGCTATCTACTAACTTACTCTCACTGCTAGATGTAACTTTGCTGGTAACATTATCGCACCCGACTGGTTGTTGATCTGCTCATATACATGGCGCATATCAATTATGTCTTTCAGATCATGCTCTTTTTCTAAAAGCCGTTTTTTAAGCTCTTTAGGGGCCCACACATCTATCAACTTATCCTTAAGATTGATATTCACAATCTCTTCCCTAGTTTCCCGAAACAGACATTTCGCTGCCTGGTTTCGTTGTTTCAACAGAAATTTATTTAGGTTTTCCCCCTCCTCAGGTTTCAATGAACGAAATAGGTGCATTTTAAAAGTTGAGATCCTCTGCGGAGAGAAGTATTCCGTCAATTTGTCAATTAAGACCTTGAAAACCTCTATCGGTTCATCTTTTCCTCCAGAGTCAACTAATGCACCCGGGATATTTTACACAACATCTCGTAGTTGGGTTCCCACCAAATGCAATAACTTATTCCTTTTATTTATCGAATCTTTGATTTTTTCCGCCTGAAGGTACAAGGAAAAAGCACGAAGCCATTTCTCCCACTCTGCCCTCAGCGTTGATTTCTCTATGATGTCGCAGAGAAACGGTGGCACTCCTATCCCACTCATTTCCTAATAATTTTCCTCACTTTATTCAGGGGGAAGAAGAAAAAAAAACCAAGCCAACTTACTTGAATTTGTCAAGTCTCTATAAATCTCTGCAATTTAATGCTTACCAATTAAATAATCGCTTCCAATATTCTTTTCGGCAATTGAATGCAAACAATTTAATGCTTCCTTCTTATTCCTTCAATATTTCTAACAAATTATTTTTTTTTTCCTTACCCCATATACAATTAAATGTAATTCACCTATCGTGTCTGTTCAGTTTACTTGACTCTGTTTTTTTTTTTTTTAATGGACTATAATAAATTGAATGCTAAACAATTTAATTTTTCCTTTTTTCAATTACAAATAAATGCAATTCAGCAATCGCCTTCGTTCAGTCAAATTTCTCTATTCCCCGATTTAACGAATCTTCAATACACATCAAGCCACGAAAACGAAGCACTGAATAAAAACATAAGAAAAGGCTACAGTCCGCTTGGGGCGAACAGTATGATACCCTATCCATACCCCTATATGCCGCAAAAAAAAAGCATTCAGAAGATGATGGATAGCATTTTATTGCATTCGATTAAATTTACAAAAGACTAATTTTTTTTGAAAGTGGGCGTGGCCATCAACTTGTTATAGGCGATATATTGGAAAAAAATATTGGCTAAATACCTTGTAAAACATTTTTTTTCCGCTTTCTATGAAAATTTTCGAACAAAACTGCATTTTAGTGAAAAACGCCCACAAAAAGTAGGCGTGGCAAAAAACTTCTTGTAAAGATTACAACACTATATCTCTCTAACGTTAGCTTTAAAACTGTTTTTTCTAAATTGTGGGCGTGTCAGTGGGCGTATCATTTATTATTATATATATTAATTTTACACTCTACCATTTAGGGACCCTAGGGAGTATATGTTCCAAATTTCAGCTTTCTACCTTTAATTTAAAGGCCTATAAATTGTCATCGTAGAATACTTTCGAGGTGAAAGGTTCATCTGTCAGTAAAGTGAATGCGTTTCATGTAAAAAACGTACCACGTAACACTCGCCATACAATCTTTGACATTTCAGATACACGCAGCAAATTCATTGCGTATTTGGTACTTGTTGGCTGCAATTTCAATATGATTTTTCTAAAATGTGAGTATTCGATGCATTTACTTTCAGAAAATATTTTATTAATCAGTCCTGGTTGTAGCCTGGATTCGTTGCATCCACACATCACGCGTCAGGTAGCAAGAATATTGGTAATTTTTAGAAATATCCCTTAGGATTATTGTATGAATTTCTATTTTGTGATGGAGTTTTGATGACAATATGCGTTCCAATATGCGTTCCATATTGAATGTAGAAGATCTATTATGTCTTCTAGAGTTCCTCCTAATCATGAGCGCTTTTCCTTAAATTTTCCTGTCGGAATGCTTTATACTGATTGTTAAACATATTTAAATATGCTATACTATCCACTTTGCTACTGATTTTACTTACTTAAGTTAAATTTAAAATTATTTTCCAACTTTCACTCCTGGCATTTACTACAAAACAGCAGAGGGTTCGAACATTAAGAAAATAGCAGACACTAGACTCTGTCACAAGTTTTCTATATAACGTTTTTTGCCCCGCTTGCTTTTTGCTGGCGTTTTTTAACAATATGTAGTTTTCTTCAAAAATTTGTATAGAAAACAAAAAAATAATGTATATTTTAAACGACTCTTGATTTTAAATTTGAACTTGGATACAGTATAAAACGTGGTCCTTTTTCTTTGACAACTAATCTCTTACTTCTCTAAAGACAAGTGTTGGAACCAAATATTCAACCTAATTCTAGTTCATTATAGTTCGGCCAGTCAATCGAACTCGATTGTATAATTTAAGGCTAAAGATAAACGTTGCCTGTCGAATCCGTCTATTTTACTGTACTTCTTTTACTACACTCGACCCATTTCTTTAGTCTACTTGAATAAAAAATGCCGTGATTCGGCAACTGCGTTACTTGAAAACCTTCTATCTTCTATCATACAAGGGTCATTATCTAGCTTGTTGTTTATTCATATAGACCGCGATACTAAGGTAATAATTTCTTATTAGTCCCAACCGAAGTTGATTACCACAAATTCGCCGACGCTAAACTGCTTGGGCGAGGTATGGTGCTCATTGAAATAGTTCAGGTTGTACAGCTGGGACTTTTCGATTGCTTCGGAGGCTTCATGTCTGGTCAAATCTATTCGCGCGTCATCACTGTATTTCTCATCCAAATACTCAGTCAGCTCGTCGATGATAGTTCCCTATTGTTCTACTCAGAACCGCAGTTCACTTGTGGACGACCCCGTGCTTGAATGGTTAGTATTATTTATGCCACAATCAACCCTGGTCAACTGCTGTTTCCAATCGGCGCACTCGGAGGACTCAACCAACTTCGCTAACATTGCCTTCAAAACTCGGTTTACCCTTTTCACCTGGCCATTCGACTGAAGAGACGCCACAGCAACTTTAATATGCTCAATATTATTTTTCTTCAGAAATTTACCAAATTCCTGTGACGTGAACCCAGTTCCCCGATCACTAATGATCCTATGTAGACGACTCTAATATTCAAAATATCGCTCCAGGGTGCTAATTTGACATATTTTGTGAAGCCATCTATGACATCCAAAATATGTTTATTCCTTGAACTTATGGAGGGCAGCGGGCCAAAGTGGTCTATATTGACATTGCCATAAGGCTCGGGCCGTTTCGCAATATTATATAGGATTCGCTCAGCACGGAATGGTAAATACGCCTAAGACAATTCCTGATAAACCGATTTAAGTTTTTCTTTACATTCATGATCAATATACCCGTCAAAATTAATATACCCTTAGGATAGGGTATAAAAAAGACTACTGGATGAAACTTCCTGTCATCCTGTCTTTGCATAAGTGCGGGCCCAAAACCATGTGGGCTGGCATCACAGTGCAACTCCGTTTCCCGTTTGGGATCTTATATTGCCAATATTGGCGAAGAAACTAGTTTATTTCTTACCTTTTTTTCTTTTTTTTCTAAGCTTTTGACTCGCCGATGCGATTTCGACCTAAAAGATCTTCGGTGCTGAAAGTCGGAAATATTGCTTAGGAAAGTAGAAAGATTCTTAATAGCATCAGTGCTAATTACTTCTCTAAGAAAAGCTGTCCTTCTTTTTCCGTGTAGGGCAGGGCACTCACATATGATATGCTCTGTGGTTTCGTCTCCTTTAAGTCACAGTCGGCACTCCGATGAGTCGACTATTTTTAGTTTGTAAAGGTGATATCTTAGTCTATGGTGGCCGGTTAGGTATCCAATAAGAATTTTTATATCATGCCTAGATAGATTAAGTATCTTTTTGGCATCGTTTCTGAATGGCTGTTGTTACGGCCAATATGTGTAACAACTAAAAATATGAAAAAGAATGACTTCCCGTTGAGACACTGTAAAATTAAAAAGTTTTATAAACGGATAACTTTTACGAAATAAACGCTAGAAATTCTGTTAAAACGTTATAATGGTTTGCGGGTATTATTTCGACTGTGTAATGAAATATATTCAATTATTTTTTTTTTTTTGTTTACCATTTATATATACATAATTTGTCGTTGGCGTGTATCGCTTGATCGTTCGGGAGTGATGTTAATTATATACTAATGTGAATTGTATAGTGGATTTCGAATTAATTAGTATTGTGTTGATAAAGAGGGTAAGTGTTTTATGTTTTTTTATAATTTCAAATATATTGATATGAAATTTCGAATATAAAGTTAACACGAGCGAATGTACATTGACCTTGGGAAACGTGATCCCATTGGACGATGCATAATATTCCGTTGTGCCGTGGGAACAAATGCTGACTAAGCATATGTGCAGTGCATTGGCTGGCAAAGTACATATCAGGTATACACACGCGCCGGATGCACCGTTCCACAATATGGCTTGGTCAGCGACTTGTCTGGAGGAATGGAAGGTGACAACGAGCAGTTGGGTGGATTGCGGAGTCAGTCTTCGGGCGCGGATCTTGTCTTAGCGGAATTAATCGGAAAAAGAATAAAATAAATTAAAATCAAGTAACCGTATTTTTTATTTAGTATACCGGGCAGTGTTATTCCGAAGATTAATTTTTTTACTATCCGCGTCCGCGAAATCCTTAAGTGGCGCCCGAGCAGGGACCGCAAACTATAATTCTTTTTGCCTATGAATCCGTGCAATATTTAGACCAGACTCTTCATCGAAGTGAAAGTCGCTGTACACATGGGAACACAGTCGTCACTCTGGTTCTAGAGCACAAACTCTGCATACACATGGGAACATGCAGTTATTCAAAAAAGGCTAAAGGATATGATGTGAAGTTTGATCGTGCCATTAGTAGGTCGCTTATGGAAAAATCGTGAGCGACTAAACGGGACCAACACGACGCTTCCTTGCCGGTTTCTTATAAAACCCTTCGCGACGCGTGACCTAAAACAGTGTTTTTTTTTGTTTTTCTGAATTGCAAGGAAAAATATATATTAGAATTGAAGGAAAAAGTAAACCTAAAAAACGAGGAAAGAACAGTGAAAAATTAACTTAAAAGAAATGATAAACTTGTGAGTGTTGCAATAAGAAATTTTATTGTCGATATTATTTAACCAGCGAGGGTGAATTTGTACAAACATTTTTAAATCCTAAGTGAATTAATTAAGTTTAGCAGGAGATATTTAAAAAATAAGCTCTATAAACAAAAAAATATATATATATATATTTTAATCCTAAGTGAATTAAATAAATAAATAAGAAATAAGTCATTTATAAAGTAAAGCCTAAAATAAAAGAAAATGGAAGATTTAAAAAAACCAATTACCGAGTTGACCGGGGCGGTTAGTGTCGCGTGTAGTGTCGCTTGAGAGTAAAAGTGTGGTTACCGACGGTAGTGGTTTAGTGAACACCGTACCAGCTCCACTAGCTAGCCCCCGTACAGGGGAGGACCTAAGGGACATCAGTAGACTCCCAGGTAACGTTAAGGAGCTACAAGTCTTCGATGGGAGCCCGACACAGTACGTGTCATTGATCCATGCCGTGGAATACATTTTAGACGATTTCAAGATCGTCAGGGGTAAGCCTATCTATAGAGCCATTTTACAGCATATTAGACAAAAAATAAGGGGAAATGCAGACAGAATATGGAGCTTGGTTCTGTGCAGACCAGACAGGTGAATTATATGAATCGCCCACGGGATGCTTACCCATTCAAAAGAGGCGCCAGATCGGAGGGATACCGTCCAAATTACGGTAAGCAGCAAAGGCTGTATAATACTGAGGTGGTGTATGAGGGGGACACGGAAGAGTACAATCAATTGGCCGAAGAAAACGTTGAAGATACTGTAAATTTTATGACGGGCGCCTCTCCAGCGTTCCATATATAGAATACATAACGAGAGAAGGCGCCAACCTCAAATTCCTCATTGTTCAGTCCTTCAATAAACCAAAAAACTACACGTTTAGCAAAACCTTTCACAGTGCGTTGTGCTGCTGGAAATATAATTATCAATGAAAAAGTCTCAGGTAAATTCTTTGAAAAGGCAGGTAATACTTCAATCCTCACCTTCTATGTTCTCCCGGGGTTGGTGTCATTTGACGGAATTATCGGAGATGACACGCTTTAAGAATTGGAAGCAATAATAGATCGGAGGGAAAACACTCTGACCCTCAAACCTGGAGTCACTATTTCCTTAAAATCTCGAGCCTCTGGCCAGGTAAACGCGGTTCTTGATAAGACGCTTCCGGAAAATGTTAAAGCTAGACTTCGCGAAATGATTGTGAAATACGAACGAATTTTCGGTCCAATTGACACCAAAAAACGATTAGGACAAAAGTTAGAGCAGAAATAAAGGCTAATACGAGCGAACCCGTGTACGCCAAGAGTTATCCATACCCTGCATGCATGAGGGACGTGGTCGAGAAAGAAATAAAAGCCCTGATAGAGGAAGGAACTATTCGCCCTACCAGTAGTCCTTACAACTCTTACCCAAAAAGCCAAAGCCATCCGACGAAAAACAATATCGCGTCGTAATTGATTACAAGCGCCTCAACGGCATAACGATTCCTGATACTTATCCAATTCCGGATATCAATAACACTTGCAAGCTTAGGCAATGCCAAATACTTTTCGACATTAGATTTAACTTCCGGTTTTCATCAGATTCCGATGAAACTCGCTGATGTGCCCAAAACTGCATTTTCGACCATGAATGGTAAATTCGAATTCCTGAGATTGCCGTTTGGACTAAAAAACGTTCCGGCAATCTTTCAGAGGACGATAGATGACGTGCTAAAGGAATTTATAGGTAAAATATGTTATGTCTGTATTGATGACATAATTGTTTACGGCCAGAGCGAGGAAGACCATCTTAAGAATGTCGATACAATTTTCAGAAGACTTGTGGAGGTAAATCTTAAAGTGAATTTGGAGAAAACACAGTTCATGAAGACACAGGTAGAGTTTCTCGGTTATATCATTTCTCCTGAGGGTATACAGCCTGATCCTAATAAAGTATCAGCTATACAACATATTTCACCCCCTGAGACGTTGAAAGATCTGAAAAGCTTTTTGGGACTTACATCGTACTACCGAAAATGTATTCGCGATTACGCTAAAATCGCAAAACCATTGACTGTCTTGACCAGAGGGGAACACGCGCAGGTTAGAGCTAATGAATCAGAGCGTGTTCCAATAAAACTGGACAGTGAGGCCTTGCGACCTTTAAGCGAATTGAAAATTTTGTCATCCGAGGTCCTGGCCTTCCCGGACTTTGATAAAACCTTTAATCTCACGACTGACGCGTCAAACTTCGCGATAGGCGCAGTGCTCTCGCATGACGAGTGGGGAAGAGACCGTCCAATCGCTCTTAGTCGAACTGAAGAAAACTATGCCACGAATGAGAAAGAGATGCTGGCAATAGTGTGGGCACTTGATAACTTGCGTTCAGACCTCTACGGGGCAAGGAAGATTCGTATCTATACAGACCATCAGCCTCTCACTTTCGCATTGGGAAACAGAAACCACAATGCTAAGTTGAAGCTCTGGAAGGCCCGCATAGAAGAGTACAATTGTGAACTCATCTACAAACCGGGGAAATCCAATTTAGTCGCGGATGCTCTGTCAAAGTTGAAGACGGAAGTTAACCACTTGACCGACTCAGAACACCCTGAGTCGGAACCAAGTATAAGGTTAACCCAAAGCGAATCTACCGAAACCGCCGATGAGAATGGAAACAGCGATTCGGCCACTGTTGACGCAGATGAGCCCGCCAACGGTGAGACTACAGAAACTGTTGAAGAATGCCGGTCGTCAAGCTCGACTGCTCATTGCGCTGATCAGGACAGCACGGATCTGATTCCGCACGTGGAAGCTCCATTGAACGTGTTTCGCAATCAGATTGTGATTAGAATTGGGCAAGGCATAGAAGCTCAAGAGGAACCTCACCCCGGATACTTTCGCTACTATTCCGCAATAACCGATCCAAATAAAGAAAACTTAACAATCTTGCTGAAAGAAAAATTTAATCCAAATGTTATCAATGGCATAAAGATACCAGAAAGTTGCTTAGAATTGCTACAAGTAGTTTACTTGGAGAACTTTACCAGGTACAAACTTAGGATTACTCAAAGAATAGTTGAGGATGTAAAGAACCAGGATCGAATATGTGAATTGATAATGAAGGAACATAGAAAGGCGCATAGGAACCCTCGCGAGAGTAAGGAACAGCTTCTCGAAACTTATTACTTTCCCAGAATGAATAGCCTCATAAAAAATATACCAAATCATGTGAGGTATGTAATGCCAATAAGTATGATAGGCATCCAATCCACCCTGAATTTCAACAAACTCCTATTCCTTCCTATCTTTGTCAGATACTTCATTTGGATATCATCGAAATCCAAAAAGAAAAATTCATAAGTTGCATAGATATGTTCTCGAAGTTTGGTAAGCTGTTCCATATCAAGAACAGATCTGTCCTTCATCTCAGGGAGAAAATTATTAAGATCCTCCACTATTTCACGGTACCAGAAATGCTTATCACCGACAATGAGAGTAGCTTCCTCAGTCCAATTATTATCAACTTTATCAAAATGTTGGGGATCAAATTGTACAACACACCTGTGCGTCGATCTGAGGTCAACGGTCAAGTCGAGAGATTCTACTCGACGATCATAGAGATCTACCGATGTCTCAAGTCTGTCACAACATCGAGTGGCAGAAGAGTCCATAAGACACATAATAAGAATATCAAAAACAATTATAAAAAAAAAAAAAAAATATATATAATATAACGAATACTTATAGAGTATAATTTTAATCATCATACTCCACTTTAACTTTATCTCATGTTTGTAATATTGAATTTATATTTTATATATATTATACCTCTTTACCAATTCTATAGAATTTTGTTTCAGCTTTTTAATGTAACTACATATCTCTATGTTAAAATATTTATTTACTTACTTTATTAAGCTTCTTTAGACCACATACCAAATTGTGTGCATAACTCCAATATATATTGTTACTATTCATAAAATTTATAATCCTATCCGCCAGACTGGTTTACCTAATCTGCCTAGCACCAAAATAGGGGTTGCAGCTATTCGAGTATACAGCGCCATTGGTTTCCATCAAAGAGGGACGGAAACATCAATCTCGTCCATGTCATTAACTCAGGCCAATTCGAGCGCCAACTGGAAGAGGTCACCAACTCCGTCGACAGAAACTTTAAGGACAAAAACAGGAGGCAGCTGATAAACTTTTACTTGACCCAAATAGGTGACCGCATCAATTTGCTGAAAGCAAAACCAATTAGGAAGCAGAGGTCCATTGAATGGATCTGCTCAGCACTTAAATGGATCGCAGGAAACCCGGACGCAGCAGACTGGAATAAAATTTTACAAAGCCAACAGGAGATAGTGGAGAACAACGATCACCAGTATAAAGTGAATTAAAAGGTTTTCGGCGTAATCGGCGATATGACGAGAAAACTCAACTGGGTCATCAATAATTCCAACAGCGAGATAAGGGTAGCCGATATTCAGAAATTCGAGCAAGACATTCTTCAACAAGTCATGCTCCTTAAGGGAGAAATCAACGAAATCATACGAGGTTGCCAGATGGCAAAGAGGGGTATCATCAACACAAATTTGCTTAACCACGACGAAATCAGCAAAATCGTAAATGAATTCGAGACGCTCCCGTACGGGAATGAAATTGAAGCAATCGAATTTGGAGCTCCGTCAATGCTGCTTTACGTATTGTCGATTCCCAAGGTGAGGAAAGAGGACTATAACTTGCTCCTGCTAAGACCATCCATCATTAATGGCACGCAGGTTAACGTCGAGTTCGATTGGGTTTTAGTTAACCAAGAGGAAACGTATGGCATACTGCAAAAATGCCTCGCCATTAATAATTCTACGGTCTGCAGAGAGGAGTCACTTGAAAGAATTCCGGAGGATCACTGTGTGTCTAAATTACTCAAAGGAGGACACGCAACATGCACCTACCGCACGAATAGGAATTAAGTTGTCGAGCTCATCCGCGAAGATCCTATCTTTTTGACAAATTTTAGTGAAGTCGCCTGCAATTACGGATGCTGTTATCCTTACGTTATTGCTTTGCTTTGCATGTGTCATATGGCGGAAAGTAAGTGGATAGCTCAGTCTCCCGACCATGGGGTTACCGCTGGAAGCCGCGGCTAGAAGTTAGGAAAACTTTTGATCACCAGCTGCTGACGTCAGTGATCTACGGGACGTAGATTTTTGAGAAGGGAAGAGTTAACACGAGCGAATGTACGTTGACCTTGGGAAACGTGATCCCATTGGACGATGCATAATATTCCGTTGTGCCGTGGGAACCAATGCTGACTAAGCATATGTGCAGTGCATTGGCTGGCAAAGTACATATCAGGTATACACACGCGCCGGATGCACCGTTGCACAATATGGCTTGGTCAGCGACATTTCTGGACGAATGGAAGGTGACAACGAGCAGTTGGGTGAATTGGGGAGTCAGTCTTCGGGCGGATCTTGTCTTAGCGGAATTAATCGGAAAAAGAATAAAATAAATTAAAATCAAGCATTTTTCATTTAGTATACTGGACAGTGTTAATCCGAAGATTAATTTTTTTACTATCCGCATCCGCGAAATCCTTAAGTATAAGTGTTGCGTTTTGTGTATTTGTTGTTTTTAAGAGAAGGGATGTGTAATTGCATATGCATGGAGCCTACCATATTCTTGTGAATGGGTTGTCTGCAATTTGTATGTGTGTAGTGTTGTTATTGTTTTTCTTCGTAGAGTGGACTGTATATTATTGTGGATTGTATTTTGAAGTGTGATGCATTATGTGCAGTATTAATTGGTGTAGGGGAATTTTGTTTATTGGGTTATTTAATTTCTGTGTAGTGTGTTGCGCTTTTATAATATTTAAAAAAATTTTTTTATTATTTTGGATCGATTATTATTATTAGATATATATGAATATATGAATATATGTTTTGTGTTTTTTTTTTTTTGATATTTTACTTGTGAGAATGTGCATGTGTGGTGTGATAGTGCAATATATGTTTGTCTTAAAGTGTAAATTATATGTAAAGATAAATATATATATATATATATATATTTTTTTTTTAACGTTGGTCGCGATTAAAATTTAATCTTGAGAATTTATTTTATTGCTCGCTAATGAGCAGATTTTGGTGATGGGTCGCTTGAACTCGCCGTTTTGTGTTTTCAACGTTACGACGCGAATAAGTTTATCTGCTCCTGGGTGAAGTTGTGTAACTCGGCCCATAATCCATTTAGAGGGGGGAATCCGCTCGACCGTTACCAACACCAGATCCCCTAATTGTGGTTGTGGTTCGCTTTTACACCATTTCGCACATTGCTGAAGGCGAGAAAGGTATTCCGAGCTCTATTGCTTCCAAAAAGTTTGGTATAGCTGCTGCATCCGTTTCCACCTTTCAACGCAGCAGATGTTTTCGTCTATGGTGTTCGGCTCCGGTACACTTGAAATGGGTTCTTCAATAAGAAAGTGTCCTGGAGTTAGAGCTGAAAAATCATCTGGGTTGTTGCTTACTGGACAAAGTGGCCGGGAGTTCAGACACGCCTGTACCTCCCGCTGCGCCGATGGTTTGCGTGCATTGGAAACAAACCTGAAACAATATGCCAAAATCCTTATTAATACAGGAAGTGACGAGTGTCGATCGATCAGCATGCCGATTTCGTTGTCCTCCTTGATAACGCAATGTGATTACAGTTTTCGACTTTCCTCCTCAGTTGACAAAATCGATGGTTGGTTTGGTGCTGAGAATTCCCAATCGCCTCTGTGAAATTCCGGACCATTCCACCACAAAGTATTGCCACTTAGTTCGGACGGTAAAAGTCCCCGTGTAGCCATATCCGCTGGATTTTGTAGTGTCCACCTGCAGAAAGCTATACACCGACTTGTGTTGATCCTCCGGTACTTTGCCTAGCAGTATCCATCAGAGTTGAGTGTTTTGGGCAACCGGTGAAACTCCATCTCCCCGGATTATGTCCGGCAGTATGATGTCCGGATATACATCGCCAGCAATGTATCGACGGAGGCAGGTTTGAAATATAGTGGATCTGCTAAATTTAATCCGCTGAGGTGGTTCCATCTTTGGGTTCTTTAGCCCAGTCAGAGATTTGTACACATAGGCTCATGTGCCGGTCTCAAGCGGTGAGTATAGAGACCCAAACGAAATATCAGCATACCGATGGCATGCTCCACTGCTGACCTTTCCCAGCCCTGACACCTCAATAAAGGTACTACGGGCCTTCAGGTTCAACATCTGTACTGCAGCTTCCGTGATGAACGTAGCTTCCGATCCTGGATCGATCAGTGCTTTCAAGTGGATGTACCGTCCACCTGATGTCATAACCTTCACCAACGCAGTAGCCAGAAGAATGTGTGTGTTTGTGTTGTGTTGGGCAAAATGATTTCTTACCGCACCACTTGTACTTGGACGATCATCTAGTGTAGCTGCCTTAGGGTTGCCAGCAGTCACTTGATACGCCTGCGTTTGAACGTTAGTACTTTCCGGGGGAAGAACGTGTGCTGTGTGGGGTAAACTTGTGTCTCCACGGGTTGTACAGACGGGGACATTGTAGTAAGGGAAGGAGAAGGGTGTAGTAAAGAGTGGTGCTTCTGCTGACAGAAATAGCAGCGTGCCTGGCTTGGACACTGCTGAGTAAAATGGCTATACGCCAAGCAGTTACTGATAACCCCAATTTTCTTAATCACATTGTAGTGTTCCGCAATGTTCATTTTGATGAACCTGTTACAGGTACGAATTGGATGTTGAACTTTTCCACAAACCTTGCAACAAAATTGCTCCTGTTTATTTTGCCTAGAATGAAATGCGTTTTTTGTTGCAGGACCCTTTGGGACAGGCTTTTAAACATTGGCTTCTGCTGTTCCACAACTTCCAACTTGTGTTGATCCTCCTTCAAAATGTTGGCAACTCATTACTAGATCCTAAGCGCTCTTCCCACAGCTGCTGAGTACATGCAGGTAATTTTTGATTTACTATAAATATAATTATTAAATCCCAATTATTAAATTCCCAAGGTTATGCAGGGAATGAAGGCACTCTGTGGTAGTATCCAGCAAAGTTTTAAGCCCAAAAGCGTTTTCACTCTGGATAAGCGGCTGATTAAAAAGCATTTTTAAATGCGTATTAACTAAAAAACGCTTGTTGTCATACCGCGAACACCTTGCCTTGTTATAAATGTCTTCATCGATTTCCAAATGCTGCAGCAAATGTTCAGCCTCACCAGACAAACCTAACTTCAAGTAATGAAGCTTTTGAATTTCTGTCAGGCCAGAGTTATTAAGGATCATGGATTCAAATTTGCTTTTGAACTGCCTCCATGTTTCATATTGACCAGCAAAAACTGGAATCTCCTTTTCTGGCAAACGAATACCGTGCGAATTGTTTTGGGGAGACATGGTGCTGGATGTGGACTCTCTCACCTTGTCCAAGCAGTCCATAAGATCGGATTTGTACTCCAAGTACGTCTCCCGTATCTCCCCAACAATTCCCTCATACTCCCTATTACCCTCTTCATCATCCAACAAAGTAACTAGCTTTTCGTTGATGGTCTTGCTTTGTCTAAATGAATCCTCTAATATAACTAGATGACTATTGACTATATTTTTCGACGGGGTAAAACTTTTGTGGTCTAATTTTATTATGGACAACGCATTTTTAAGTAATTTAAGTTCCTTTGCAGCACTCACTGTATTATTTTATGTACGAATATGGCAAATATATGAAAAGGGCTATATTACTCACTCACCTGGTATTGCAGCAGACAAAGAAAATTTATTGCACGACGCGGAATTCCGCTTGGCACAAAAACTCACAAGGTAATGTCTGTAATTTGATTTTACATTTTTATAAATAATTTTATTCTTTATATTTTCAGATGAAAATTATTTTGTAAGTCACTTTAATTTAATTATAATGTTATATATTATATTGTTCGTATGAATATCACACTTAATGACACTTTGATTGTTCAAATGTATATAATTTGGCTCGAAAAGGACCAAATGTTACGGCCAATATGTGTAACAACTAAAAATATGAAAAAGAATGACGTTGAGACACTGTAAAATTAAAAAGTTTTAGAAAACGGATAACTTTTATGAAATAAACGCTAGAAATTCTGTTAAAACGTTATAATGGTTTGCGGGTTTTATTTCGACTGTGTAATGACTAAGCACAAAATTTCATATTTATATTTTTTACATTTTCTAACAACAACATTTGACTTATCAAAATTATCGCAGTTTTATAAGGGCAATTCACAATTTTTAACTTAATCTTTAATATTAATTTTAAATAAGTGAAAACGTTTATTTTTAATTAAATAAAATTGTATTCAGAACAGCTGTATAACCTTTTTGGTCTGTCTAAGACGTGGGATGCTTTCCCAATAGGAGATGCACATCTTGTGTTCCCAGCTTTTTAATTTTAGATTTATAGCTGATTTTTTATTGGACACAAAGGCTCGGGTCCAACAAAGGGGGTCTCCGACTTTCATTTCCAACTTCCCGGTGACCAGGAATTCACCAGATTATGGTCTTGTTCTTGATACTTAGTGACTGAAGGGTTTGAAGGCAGTATGGTATTGATTTGGAGTCAATTATTGGCGAGCTAAGGGCTTTTATAACTGCTTGACTGTCCGTGAATATATGGATGTTGGCGCCTTTTATACCTGAGGTGTGAATTAGGTTTGCGCATTCTTTAATGGCATGGAGCTCTGCCTCAAATACACTGGTAATTTTTCCCATGGGTATTGAGACATTTTGGTTTGGACCGTAGATGCCTGCTCCCACCCCAGAGTACATTTTTGAACCACCCGTATACTACATTAGGCTATTTTGGCAATTAGGTGGGTTGTTTCCAACCCATGCTTCTCTGTTTGTGATTTCAGTAGAGAATCTTTTATTGAAGCATACCGCGCAGATCATGTCTAGTTCGGGGATTTCCGAAAGAAGTTGCATTAGTTCAACGTTCTTACCAATTGAATTGCTCCTTAGTTTGTTTCAAACTTGCAGCGCTGCAGATTGCCACTTTTTTTAGGAAAATGTGTGGGAGTGTTAGTCCTATTATAGCTTCTATGGCCGTCGTGGGACAGGCTCTCATGGCACCGGAAATACCAATGCATGCGAGCCGTTGTACTTTGTTTAGTTTGTTTATCGCGTAGTTTTGGGTGGTTTTCTTGCACCATATAATAGAAGCGTATGTTATAATGGGCCTAATCATTGTACAGATCCAGTGGGTGATCTTTGGGGATATACCCCAGGTGTTTCCATACATGCGGCAGCAGGCGCATATGAGATTATCATTTGTGGAAATTTGGTTCAGATTCCAATTTCTTCCTTTGTGGAAGGGGGTATGACAGCCTTATTCAGGTTGATAGAGAGTCCCTCTTTGTAACACCAATCCAAGGCTATCTTGAGAATATTTTGCATACGTCTAGTGATATCGTTTGCTTCAATGCCCCTAATAATGATGGCCAGGTTATCGGCGTATTCAATTACGTGGAAGCCTAGATTACTAAGGTCGTGGAGTAGGTTGTCAATAACCAGTGACCATAGATAGATAGATAGATAGATGCCAAGTAGGGAGAGCCTACATGGGGCTCTGGCATTGCAGTTCTTTATAGAGCCTATTGTGTCTTCCCTGGAGGGGTCCTAGAGCAAATATTTGACTCCGGAGTAGGTCAGGAGGACGAGAATCTTCTCTGGATGCAGGGTAGCAAGGTATGTTGGTGATATGATTTCCTCACCAAGGATGACCTTCCGGAGATGAAAGAGAGCCCCATGAGTATGTGAAGAGAGGATTCGTCACCCTCTAAACAAAGTCTACATGTAGGGTCTGGTGAGAGGCCAGTGCGGTGAAGGTGTTTTTTCAGGAGACAATGACCACTGAATATTCCTGTCAGGATTTTTAAACTATTCCTGTCCAGGATAGTTAGGAATTTGGATTTTCTGGGGTGGAATTTGGGGAAGAAATGTTTGATACATTTCGGACCGTGTGAATTGAGCCAGACTTCATTGGATTCGGTCAGGGATCGGCTGTTAACAAAGTTCCTAAGGTAATTTTTGCAAACACCACAGAATAATTCAGGGCCGATAAGTGGTGTTTTTGCGCCGGCTTTAGCCAGTGAGTCAGCCGCTTCGTTGCCAGCAAAACCCCTTTGGGCTGGGATCCAGTGAAGAATGACTACGTTTTTCGTAGCAAGTTCATAGATAGCCATAAGGGTTTCCAGAACAAACTTTGATTTTATGACAGATGAGTCAAGAGCTTTGGTGGCTGCTTGGCTATCTAAAAAGATAAATATAGTTTTACCTCGTGTGTTAGTACTTAAGTGAATTCTAGCGCACTGGTTAATGGCAAAGACTTCTACTTGAAATATGGATGAGTTCTTGCCAAGGCTGACTGAAAAGTTGGTTTGAGACGACTCTCCATGGATTCCAGATTCAGTCCCTGACCCCATCTTGGATCCATCCATATATCAGACGAGATCATGTTCTGATGGTTTAGGTTTATATTTTTCCCACTCCTCCCTTGGCGGGACGACGATAGAGAAGTTTTTGTGTAAGCCGTATTTCGGCAACATGTCTTCAAGAAGCATGTTGAATGATCTTTCCGGCTCCATAGAGTCTTGCAAAGACAGATGAACTCCACGGTAGGAATAGGGGTTAATGTTATTCGAATGGAACAGTCGATGCATACTCAGTCATGCCTCCATTTGAATGTGTGTTTGTATGGGTGTTAGACCCAATATGACATTAAGTGCTAAGGTAGGGGTGAAACAAATACAATACAGTCATACAGTTCTAACCGTTCTAGCTTTTTAACTGTGGTGACCTCGTTAGCCTTCGTCCACCAGACCATAGCAGCATAGGCCATCGCGGGTCGAACCACGAGCGAATAGAGCCAATAAGACCCCAGGTATAACTGCAGACTCGTTCTATTTTAGGATTCCAGGACAATTCCCAGTTACTTGACTTCCCGTGAGAAACAGATTGCTTCGCCATACAAAATGGGACGAATGAGAAGGTTCAGTTTTCTCTTCTTAGTAAAAGGCGACAATAGTCGTCTTTTTTGGTCTTACAGAGAGGCCTTCTTTATTACACCATCTCTGTACTGTGGATAGTGCGTATTGCATTACTTCTGAAACGGTGCTTTCAGATTTGCCACTGACAATAATTGCTACGTCATTAGCGTAACCTATGACATCAATCCCTTGACTTTCCAGGAACTGAAGTAGGTCGTCTATAACGAAGGACCACAGGAGTGGCGAGAGGACGCCACCTTGTGGGGACCCTCGAGCTGTCAGTGCTGAGATTTCGATATCTTCGATGCGGGTCTGGATTATTCTTCCGTTAAGCATCGACATTATCCATCTCCCTACAATTGGTGACAGATTCATGTTGTTGAGAGCCCTGTAGGTGGACTCAAAGGATGTGTATTTAAAGGACCCTCAATATTCAGGAAAGCTACAAGACAGATTTCCTTTTGATTGATGGTGGATTCAATTTTGGTTACTAAGTCATTAAGTGCTGACTAAGTGGATTTAGCCGGCTGAAAAGCATGTTGAGACTTGCAAAGAAAAAAATACGGCAGAGCTTTGTCTCTAATATATCTATCAACCAGTAACCATAGTAGGGATAAGAAAACTCCTCCCTGAGGGCAGTCCTTAGCGGCTATTAGTGATACTGAGGTCAGTGCTGATTTTGCAGTTATTTTCCAACTCTCTAGCATCGCTTTGGTCCATCTGACCGTAGCGTCGTCTATACGTCTATGAACCAAGGCATTTTATATTGAATTATATCTTGGTGTTATCGAAAGTACCCTCTATGTCCCGAGACGCGCACAATGCAATCTCTTTGCTGCTAAAGGCACTTTGGATTTGTTCTGTTAAATTCAACAGTGCTCTTCCTGTAGACTTGCCTTTCTGGTTTGCATATTGGAAAGGCTGCAGAGGTATGCCATTTTTTAAGCATTCTCTAATATGAACGTCTATTATTCCTTTCTTCCATCGTTTTTAGGATAAACGATGTCATGCTAATTAGACGGTATGATTTAGTTAGTTCGCTGGGTTTACCTGGTTTGGGGATAAATACCACGTTTACCTCCAGGCTTGTGGTATATATCCCCAGTTAAAAATGAATCTAAATAAAGCAACAATGGTAGACAGAAGGAGATCCAGGCCTTTTTGAATAAGGGCCTGAAAAATTCCATCTGTATCTGGTGCCTTGTACGGTTTGAACGAATTTATCGCCCATTTAACCTTTTCCGGATTAAAGAGTTTACCGGATAAATTATTGATTCTACTAAGATGTTCTGGGGGTGAGATTTTGGTGTCGTGTTCATTGGTCACCCCTAGCAATTTGGAGCCAGGGAAATGAATTTTTAGAAGGAATCTTAAAGTTTCTGTCTGGTCTCGTGTGGTGGTGCCATCAAGTTTGATTAGCAGCCCCGTTCACTCTCTCGTTGCACAGGGTGCTTGTTTCTGAGATTGAGCCGCATTCTCATCTAAGCTTCTCATCTCAGCATCTATTTGTGCTGATTTTGCCCGAGTGGCAGGAATAAGCTCCTTGTTGACATTGTGTCCGTCGTTGACATCCCTAGTTGATGATGCTATTAGAGAGGCATCATTCTCTATGTTTATACCCTATCCTAAGGGTATATTAATTTTGACTCATAGTTTGTAACACCCCTTAATATTCGTCATAGACCCACAAAAGTATACATATTTATGATCAGGACCAAAACCTAAGACTAGTTAGCAATGTCCGTCCGTCCGTCAATAATTTATAGGACTTTAAATTAAAGGTAGAAAGCTTAAATTTGGAACATATACTTCCTAGGGTCCCGAAATGGTAGAGTGTACAATTTTTTTTGATACGCCCACTGCCACGCCCACAGTTTAAAAGAAACAGTTTTAAAGCTAAAGTTAGAGAGATAGAGTGTTGTAATCTTTATAGGATATGTAGGTACTGCCCACCTTTACAAGTTTGTCATATAAAGTTTTTTGTCACGCCTACTGTTTGTGGGCGTTTTTCACTAAGATGCTGTTTTCTTCGAAAATTTTGATAGAAAGCGGAAAAAAATGTTTTACAAGATATTTAGCCAATATTTTTTCCAATATGTCGCCTATACCAAGTTGTTGGCCACGCCTACTTTTTTTTGTATATTTAATAGAATGAAATAAAGTACTATCCATAATCTTCTGAATGCTTTTTTTTTGCGGCATATAGGGATATGGATAGGGTGTCACACTGTTCGCCCCAAGCGGACTGTAGCCTTTTCTTATGTTTTTTTGTTTAGATTATCTATTTTGGACCTACGAGTAATCGGGATATAACAGTCGCCCGTGGACTACCCGCATAACCACAGGAAGACTAGATTGAAATCAGGGGTCGACTGGTATCTGAAGTTCGCACACTAACGATTACGTATAGGCACTCATCCCTCAGCGTTTGCTGTTCCAGCTTGGATTGTGATTTGGGGTTTACTCCCACCTCTATCTTAATGTATCTCGCCCTGTAGTATTGCATCTTTCCTCAAATCTAGCGTGGAAAAAATCTTCTGGTTTGCGTAATATCACAAACACTCTTCGATTACTGGGAGCGGAAAGTTGTCCCTTACGGTATGTTTCTTTAGGGCCCGATAGTTCACGCAAATCCAAATTCCCCATTTTTTTTCCTTACTAGTACTAAGGCGGAAGCATAGGCTGAATTACTCGATCTGACTATCCCTTTCTCCAACAAGCGATCGACAATATTTTGTACTTCAGTGCGTTCGTAGTACGAAAGTCGCCGAGCCGAACAATATATTGGCATATCCCTGGTTAAGATAGGATTCTTTGAATAATTAGACCACTGCCCTGACAGCACTTGAATGAGCTTCTGGCAATTGTTCATTTATATTTAATTTGTCGTCATTCTCGATGCAAGTCCCAACTGCGTTCATTAGCCGACCTAAATCAATAAAGTTTACCAAACTCGCGACCACCAGAAACATGTGAACACCTTCGGTCGAGACTTCACAATTTGTGTTTACATTTTCTACAGCATTACTTATTCTAGTTAATTCTATAGAGTCTATCTTAACACTATTCTCTACAACATCGGGATTCTTCAATAAATCAAATGATACAAGTGCACTGACAACTTCCTTCGGTAATTCAATATTTTTTTTTTACCAAATTTGGCAACTTGGCAAATAAAGGTATATGTTGAATTTTAATAAAATATCGCGTCCCAAGAGCAGCGGTACAAAAGTTTCATCATCTGCAATTATAATAAACGAATAAGCAACGGTTTTATCCCGGAATTTAATTTTGCAATCTACGGTGCCATACGTTCTTAAGAACTGGTTTCCCATCCCTATGCACCGCGTTGGTATCTTTTCCCCATAAATAAACGGGACTAGCGGCTTTTTAACAAAGCTACTTGGGCTGCCCGAATAGACAAAAATAGGATTTATCCTCAGTGCACTAGTTATGACGATCAACAAAGGCAACACTTACCATCTGGAACGACTTCATTTTCTCAGCTATCTTCTCAAACTCCCTCATCCTCTCTGCCATCTCCACGAATCCTTCAATGGCCTCACGGTCGCGTGTATTTCTCTCTTTGGGGTGCTGCGAGCTGCTGGGCCTGATAATGCCCTGCTCTAGCATCTCATTTATTTGGCGAGATACCTCGTTTCTATGTACCTCTGGGTACCTGTAATTTTTCGTATAGATAGGAATCTCGTTTAAAGTCCTTATCCTGTGCTTAATTGCATTTGTAGACGTTAGATCGCTACCTTCTTGATAAAAAATTGACGAGTATTGAGAAACAAGGTTGGTTATTTCCCTTTTCTCCTCGACGTAGAGGTGATCGGTTCTTATCTGTTCAATAACCGGATCCCTACTCGTTTCTGTATGGTATGTTTCCAATGTTGGTATATGTTTTTCATAATTTTCTATTGTGTTTTCTTCTTCCTTGTTAAAATAAATTGGAATTTTTTTTTCGTTAATAAGTAGAAGCCTTCTGTTATAGTCGAGGATTCCTTTTAATGGTAACAAAATGTTGTTTCCAATCAAGCCGTTAAATGTGTTATGAAATTTGTACTCTAGAAATTCTGCGGTCTTATTTAACGCACCGAATTCCTCGAACAGTGGGATTTTTACTTTCTTATTTACATATATCGGTGTACTGGTTGTTAAAACCTTAATGGGTTTGTGGAGATTAATTTGCCATTTGGGATGGCACACTCCTGGGTTAAGAATACTAGTTTCTGACCCTGAGTCAACTAGTATCCTAAGTGTATATTTATTGTCTTTTGTTCTCATAACTATATAGGGTAGTTGGCCTGAGGGCTTCTTTCCCGAAAATCCGAAATTCTTCCTAAGGTATTTACCTGTCTTTGGTAAGAACCGGACACTGTGTCCATTGGTTCGACTGTGTTGTTATTGTTATTGAACCTTTGATTCATACTGTTTAAGATTAGATATTAGCACCTAATTACTTTTCCTCTATAAGTATTTCACTTCCATATCAATTCCATTACGTATTTTATGTAGTTGGAAAACCTAATGAATTTACCCTATTCCAGTTTCATTCCGCTAAACTAACTACAATCTGTCACTTTGGCAGACGTTTTTTCCATTTTCTTTTTGTTTCTTTTTTTTCTTTTCTAACCTCGCTCTGAGCAACAACGAGAATTGTAGCCCGAACTTAAATAGTTGAATTGCAGAATAAATTAAATTAAAAACAAATAAAATAAACTTGCGACCTTATAATTTACAACATATTTGTTGGTGCCTCCTGTGAGGACGCCCTTTTGCTCGAGGATCTCGCATATGCGGCAAGATTAAATTTTGATGTAATTTGGTAGTTCCTGCTATACAATTTGTGGTCTTTGGTGGCAATCATTCGGTTTGGATTTTATATTTGTTAAACCCATTGAATAATTTCAACTTCATTTCATTCTATAACCATGGCTGAGTTAAATCTGAGGATGTTTGCGGTGACAGCAATTAAGAGGATAAACGAAGGCGTGCGTGGGGCTAACTTTGCCACATGTGATATTCCCCAGTTAGAACAAGAGCTGAAATCTGTCGCAATGCATTTTAGCCGCTTTGTGCACAACCATGAGGTGCTAGTTGGTGCTGCTACGGACGAAGAACTATCTGCTCACGATCAATTGTGGGAGCAGGTAGAAACGAGCTATAATGATACATGCATAGTCTTAAATCGGAAAATGTTGGAATGCAGGGCCTCATCATGCACACCAGTAGCTGCTGACCTGTCACAACCATCAGATGCGCATAAGCTTGCTCATGCGTCAACAAATATTGCTCCTGAATTCGACATCAAACTAGATCCAGTAACGATCCCGAATTTTGATGGATCCTACGCCAATTGGCTAGCTTTCAAGGACGTGTTCGAGGTGCTGGTACATGAGGCCAATTTCCCAGAAGCATACAAGCTGAGCAAACTCCGACAGGCAGTCAGTGCAAGTACTGTGCCGCTGATGGGTGGTCTGTATTCTGGCGGATACGACGAAGTGTGGGCAGCGTTAAAGAATCGATTTGACAACCCAAAACTATTGGCCGAAATCCACGTGTCGAGGTTCATCAACATAAAGGCGGCAGTAGGCGAGACTGCAAAAACTTTACTAACAGTGGTTGATACCGTCCAGGAGTCCCTTCGTGCATTAAGGGTAATGAAGCTTCCTGTGGACCAATGGGATGCATTAGCGGTACCAATAGTTGTGTCTAAGCTACCTGCCAGTACGCGACGGGAATGGTGCATGAGTTGCGGCTCTAGTGAGATTCCAACACTTAAGGAACTTCTTGAGTTTCTTGAAAAAAGAAATTGTTCGCATTCCAAACCGGACTGAACCCTCGTCGAACAGACAACAGCATCGTACTCAACATGTTGCCAAATCGTACTTGGTTGCAGGTGCAGCGGAAGGTACAAAGTGCGTCTACTGTCAAGGACCGCACCGAATCTCAAGGTGTCAATCCTTATTGGCTATGAATCCAGAGAAGCGCTTTGAGGCACTGAAGAATTCTGGTTTGTGCTTCAACTGTCTCAAAACTGGACATACTTCAAGGCAGTGCCCTTCAAGTGGATGTCGTCAATGCAGTCGTAAGCATTATACGTTGTTCTGCCGAGACGGTAGTGGTCCGCCTGCAGCTTCATCAACGTCAGATTCCCAGTCGATAGTCGCTACAGCCCCTTCGGCGACAGTGGCCGTACAACAAACTTTGTGACTAGCCGACCCTGTGGTGACTTTCATCAATGGAGGACATCGTACTGTACTTCTTGCCACAGCGCGCGCTTATGCATTTGGTGATATAAATGAACAGCGCTTAGCTCGTATTCTCTGCGATCCAGGATCGCAGGTAAGTCTCATATCTAATCGTTTAGCTAATCTTTTGAATCTTCGCAGACGCAGTTGTGAGGTAGCTGTTGAAGGAATAGGCGCTCTAACTCATACTCGTAGTAAAGGCAGCGTTTTTCTCAAACTCAAGTCAACATACTCTGAATTTACATTGGACATCAATGCCTTAGTAATTCCAATAATCACATCGACAACTCCAGCGGTGCAGGTTGACGTGAGCCAATGGAAACATTTAGCGGGTCTTCAATTAGCTGATCCAAATTTTGGTACACCTGGCGGTATAGACGTACTCATAGGGTCCGATGTCTGGGGACTAGTCATCCGAAATGAAGTGATCCGAGGTAGAGATGAAGAGCCGCACGCTCAATTAACTGAATTGGATCTGGAGGAGCTTATTCGGAAGTTTTTTAATCTCGAAGAAGTGCCCGAGGATGATACTAGGGATGACGGGTGTGAACAAATCTTCGTAGCGACTCATTCTCGAACCATTGATGGCCGATACATGGTACGCATCCCATTTCACAGTGACGCACCGAAGCTAGGCGACTCTTTTCAAGGTGCATTACTGCAATTTTATTGCCTTGAGCGTCGATTGTCTGGTGATAACGATTTGCGAGGAAGGTACGTAGCGTTCATGCGCGAGTATTCAGCGCTCGGCCATATGGAATATGTCGGTCAACCTGGCGACCATTCTAACGCCTACTATATTCCACATCACGCAGTGACAACAAAGTTCCGAGTCGTATTTAATGCGTCAGCCCGAACGAGTACCGGCGTCTCGCTGAATGACACGCAATTGGTGGGTCCCACTATACAGGAGCCTCTACTAACCATTATTTTTCGTTTTCGTCGCTACCCTATCGCACTCACTGCCGATGTCGAGAAGATGTTCCGGCAAATACTGGTGGCACCTGAGCATCGGCAGTTCCAACGCATTCTGTGGCGGGAGTCACCTGATGAGGATCTTGGCGTATATCACCTGACCACGGTAACTTATGGCATGGCTTGCAGCCCATTCAATGCAGTGCGTATCTTATCTCAATGTGCATATGACAATAGTGGTGAAGTGGTGGATTGCAATCAGGCTCTGGCGGCACGGAATGCTATCTTGCGATCGTTTTACGTGGATGACTTCTTGACTAGCTGCAATTCCATCGACGATGCGGTCTTGTTGGCTACTAACGTGGACAAAATACTTTTGGCTGGACATTTCAAGCTTCGAAAGTGGAATTCGAATAGCCTGCAGGTAGTTCAACATATGACGAGGGAGAAGTTTCCTGCAGATGGGGAGCACATTATTGAATCGGCGACATTTTCTGTGCTTGGATTGAAGTGGGATCCATCGAGCGACGAACTGTTGTACCGTGTGAACCTGCAAACCTTCTACCTGCAAAGTCCCCTACTAAGAGGCGTGTACTCAGTGAAGTATCCCAGTTGTTCGACCCGACAGGTTTGCTGGCACAGGTCGTCATCACAGGATGCTCCTCTACCAGCAGATCTTTCTCATAGATGGCTTACTTTCCGCAATGGACTCAATATGCTCAACCATTTCCGTGTGCCCAGGTGGGTGGGTATGATGGATGGAGCAACAACGACACTCCATTGTTTCTGCGATGCCAGTGCACGAGCATATGCTGCTGTTATTTATGCGGTAACTACTCATCCGGATAATACCGTCCATGTGACGCTACTCACTGCTCGTACCAAAGTTGCTCCGCTGAATAGTGCTACGATACCCCGCCTCGAGCTATGCGCAGCTCACCTTTTGGCAGTAACGCTTCAAACCATTCGTAACGCTTTAGGCCTGCAGGACGCGCCTTATTATTTATGGTCGGACTCGAATATTGTGCTATGCTGGTTACGCAAACATCCAACAACGCTAAAGCGGTATGTTTCCAATCGGGTTCGACAGATACAAGAACTTACATTAATCGAACGATGGCACCATGTTCGGTCGGCCCAAAATCCTGCTGATTGCGCGAGTCGGGGCATCGGAGCAGACGAACTTTTAAAGCATCATCTATGGCTACATGGACCGTCGTGGCTGTCAGAGAGATCATTCACTCCCGAAGATAGCAACAAGCTTACCAACGAAGACCTAGTCACTATACAGGAGGAGGAGAAGATATCGGCGCGTGCCGTGGTGGTCACAGTTGCGCTAGAACTTACAACACGGAGGCGAGATGGTAAGATTATTCCCCTTAATGAGCGTTTCAGTTCACTTCAGCCCTTTCTTCGCACAATTGCGGTCATGTTACGTTGGCTGCCAGGACGCCTACATCTGCGTAAACACATTATTACTTCTGATGAATTGGACGACGCGTTGCGAATCCTTCTGCGCATCGAGCAGCGTAATACATTTTCAGCTGACATAAATCACTTACGAAATAAATCCACTTTGTCCACCTCCAGCCGATTGATCACATTAAGCCCCTACCTCGATGAAGATGACGTTTTACGAGTTCGTGGTCGCATTGCCAACGCATCGGTATCACATGACCACCGTTTCCCCATCATCCTCCCGAAGACTAGTGCGTTGACTTGGATCCTCATCAAAGACGCTCATGATAGGACCTTCCGTGGTGGCACCCAGCTAATGCTCCACACACTTCGACGTCGGTTTTGGATTCTCCACGCGAGACAAGCTGTTAGGAGTTATCTGCACAAATGTGTTGTCTGCCGGCGTCACCGTGGTACCACGCTCACGCAACAGATGGCGTCGCTACCAAGGCACAGGGTAAATGCAGCTCGACCGTTTTTGGCATCAGGGGTGGACTACTGCGGTCCATTCATACTTCGAGTCGGAACGAAAAGATCCCGTTCTACTATTAAAACCTATCTGGCTATTTTTATATGCATGGTCACGAAGGCCGTACAGGTGGTAGACGATCTTTCATCACAGGCATTTTTGGATGCTTTCACGAGCTTTGTTAGCAGACGTGGACCTTGCCAGAATCTCTACAGTGATAACGGCACGGCATTTGTTGGTGCCAACCGCATACTTCGGGAAGACTTGGCGGCTTGGACTAGCGAGCAGAACCAACAGTCGCTGGCGAATAACGGAACTAGGTGGCATTTCATCACACCCAGCGCTCCGCATCAGGGTGAACTATGGGAGGCAGCGGTGAAGTCCGCGAAGCGATACTTAGTTCGTCTAGTTGGCGGACAGAGTCTGTGGTATAGCCAACTTCAAACATTGGCCGTGCGTATAGAGGCCTGTCTCAATTCTCGGCCGCTAACACCATTGCATGACGATCCAGATGACAAATTTGCATTGACTCCGGGAGATTTTCTAATCGGAGCCCCACTCCTCGCAGTTCCAGAGCCCAATCTTATGGATTTACCTCCTAATCGTCTAAAGCATTGGCAATGGCTTCGACAGATACACCAACAGTTTTGGAAACGTTGGAGTGACGAGTACTTGTCTACTGTGCAAACGAGAAGTAGATGGCAGCGACGGGTGGAGGATGTCAGAGTTGGTGACATCGTCTTAATACGTCACGACAATTTACCACCGACTTATTGGCGATTAGGCCGAATTACGGAAGTTCATCCGGGCAGTGATGGTTTAATCCGCAACGCTACGCTAAGGACAGCACATGGGATATGCACTCGAGCGGTGCAAAAATTATGTCGACTAGTGGAGTCTTTTGAACCTGAAGGTCCAACCGGGCAGGATGTTTAAGATTAGATATTAGCACCTAATTACTTTTCCTCTATAAGTATTTCACTTCCATATTAATTCCATTACGTATTTTATGTAGTTGGAAAACCTAATGAATTTACCCTATTTCAGTTTCATTCCGCTAAACTAACTACAATCTGTCACTTTGGCAGACGTTTTTTCCATTTTCTTTTTGTTTCTTTTTTTTCTTTTCTAACCTCGCTCTGAGCAACAACGAGAATTGTAACCCGAACTTAAATAGTTGAATTGCAGAATAAATTAAATTAAAAACAAATAAAATAAACTTGCGACCTTATAATTTACAACACATACTACGATTTGATTGATTATTATGACTATTGTTATTAAATCTGCGATTCGCGCTTTGATTAGATATGTTTGTTTGTTCGTTGTTGTTAAATCTGTGGTTGTCTGGTCTATTTTGGTTGTTTCTAAATATTCCGGAATTATATGAGTATTGTCCACTATTCTGGTGACTATTGTTGTTATTGCTATTCCTACTATATCCTTGCATATTATTTGGTAGTTGCGAGTTCCTATCAAGGTTTGATCTTACCCTATTGCTATCCCTAGTGTATGCATACCCTGTTTCATAGAGGATTTGCATAGCCTCTTCTAAGTTTACGGGGTTTCTGCAATATAACAGACCCTTCATCGGTTCTGGTATTTTACTGATAAAAATGCGTAAGGCAGACTTACAGTTTTGTTCTATCTCTAAAGATGCATTATTTATTATTTAGGCGCCTTAGCATTATTTTTATGTCGTTATAGTAATCTTGGCAGTTAGTTTTATATGGAAGAGCTCTAAGGTCATCGTATAATTGTTCTACTGTCTTCCTGTCGCCGAAATATTGAAAGAATAATTTTTTTACCTCATCCCAATTTTTTACTGAATTGTTAATTTCAATTGCCTCGCGGGCTCTATCTGTAAGTTTACTTTTAATTATGTCAAAAAATATTAATTGACTTGTTTCATCATACTGTCCTAGTCTAGGAAATATCCTATCCACTAAATCTATAAAATTATATAGGTTTTCCCTATTTCCGTCGTAACACGGGAGATTGTTTAAATACTTAATAGGGTCTAAACTTAAGCTTAATGGAGTTACCGCTGGCTGCTGGTTAGCTTCTCCTGTTACAGGTGTTGTTGTCATGTTTGTGATTGATAGTTTCTCCAGTAATATTAATATGCCGTCTTCCAATGGTTCCTTCTCTTCCGTTTGCATTTAATGTTTTACTACAGTCGCACAAATATTTAAGATCACTTTATAAATGTTTCATGTATTTTTTCACTTTTCTTATAGGAAATCTTGTACTTAAACGAAGTTTTGATATGTTGGCACTATTTTGCGATGTGTTCTTAAGCGAACGTCTTTAGATTTTCACTTTTATTTGTGTGTTCCTAAGCGAACGTTTGCATATTTTCACTTTTATTTATGTGTTCTCAAGCGAACGTTTTTAGTTTATCAGTATAATTCCTGTGTTCTTAATCGAACGTTATAACAGGTTTTCACTTTATTATTTATGTGTTCTTAAGCGAACGAATTTAACTTATCACTATAGTCCACAAATTCTTAAACGAATTTATCGCGAACTTTATAGCGTTTACCGACTGCGCCAATTATGTGGTTCCCGAGCGGTGGGAATACAAAAAATCTTTTTTTCTTTTTTTATTAATTTACTTTATTGTAAACATATATATATATCTATATATAAGTACATGTAAGAACTAACTAAAAACCAACTGAACTTAACTGGATTAAAAACCGGCTGAACTTAACTGGATCTAAATTGAAACTGATTTATTAATTTCTATCTGAATTATTCTGTGAGTGTTTCTCATTCATTTTTTGATGACGCTGCACCAAGCCACTAACCTGTGGGAAAGGAAATGCAGGTATCGGGTGTTTAAAATTATGTCTGCGCGTGTAGCGCAAAAATGCTTAGGTGTGCTATTAAATGGCTGCGCGTGTACATAACTGCACATGTGGGTTGCGCGTGTTCATAACGAGACATGTGAGATTGGTTTTTGGAAAGAGGGGGTGGAAGGGGACAGCTCCGTTAGGAAGTATTATTGCTAATACAAAATGGTGGATAATGAGGGGCTTGGAGAGTAGTGGGTGTGGCGAAAGGAAGTGAAGTCTCCGACGTAACAGTACTGGTTTTCAATCGATGAATCTTCGTGTACAATAGATAAATGTCTATCCTTCTTCCACAAGAATATTTGAGTAGATCTCATTGAGTTCGTTTCAAGCACCCATAGAGTTTATTGTATTGCCTGAAAAGATTTTTGCTAGACAGCATCGTCTTGCATCAAATCATTTTAATTCTCCCCGAAATACTTGAGTTGTTAGATCTGTGACTAGTTCGAAGTTTGTAGAGAAGTTGGGATTGCTTATCCCGGATTCGGTAGTGGATATGTACTGGTCCGAAGAAGTCAATGCCAACAAATATAAATGGCCTCATTCTTTGAACACGTTTGGGTGGTAAATTTCCCATTAATTGTTCAATACTTCTTGATTAAGCCTTAAAGCATCTCATACAGCTGCTTATTATCGTTTGTGCTATCCGTTTTCCACGCTGAATCCAATAATTCAGCCTTGTAATTGCAAGTAACGCCTGGGGTCGAGCATGCTTATATTCAATGTGTAGTTCTGTTATCTCGAAAAGTATGTGAGCTTGGCAGGAGTATTTGATGTTTTGCATTGTATGGCAGGACCGAGGCTTCTAATCGTCCTCCTACTCTTAACACATTTCTATCGTCAAAAAATGGTGTGAGTGTCTGGACTGGTCTAAAGAACACAGCCAGATTTAGTCAGTGATGCTAAGTCTGCCGGGAAAGCAGTTTCTTGAACGTGTTTTATTATAGTTGTTTTTGCAGTTTTAAGTTCATGTATAGATAGCAGCTTTTCAAGAAGTCAATTATTTTTTTGCTCTCTTGAGTTTACTGTGGAAACGTATGACATATGCTGTCACCTTTTGTATAACTTTACAAGGTTCTGTGGTTAATTCGTCAAAGGATTTGATCCTGTGAGACCGCTAGTAGTATGATCTTAGTATTTATTTTTTCTGGAATCTCATCTTCTTACTTTCTTAGTGGTTAATTGGGCCATTCTAATTGTAGTTTCTTAAGATATGCCGGACCTTGGAACCAAATTTTGGAATTTAAAACTGTTCAGGAAAAACTACTCGGGATAGCAGATGGCCTGGATTTAGTTCTGAGTTAATAAATTTCCAATGTGTTTTTAATGTTTCGTCCTGTATTACAGTAATACGATTCGCAACAAAGGTTTTAAGTGGTGACCTTGTATTTATCCAGGCTAATACAATTTGAGAGTCTGCCTAATTCGTTGTTTGGTGGACTTCAACTGGCAGACTTTCTTTTACAATTTTAATAATTGAACTAATAGTTTTACTGCGCAAAGTTCTAGATGTGGAATGGTTTGTTGCTTTATTGGTGCGACTCAGGTGTCGAAGCATGCCAATTGAATGTGAACTTCTACCTGTTCGTTTTATTTTTAATGATCGAAATTATATATGTCTGTATAGAAATCCTACCATGTGCCTCACAGGAATGTAGTCCCGCATAAATTCAATATATATTTTTTTTTTATAATGTACACGCACTAAAGGGACTTTGGATACCCTTATAATGAAGTTTTTTTTTTTGAAACTGAAAGATCCTGCATGTTCCGCAATTAGGACGCGGTTAATCCTTATCTTGCCAAGTCGAAAGGTTTCGTTCTTTGTAGTCGGCGCAATAAATTATTCTCATCCAAAATGTGTCGGACTGTATTATTGATATGTCCGATTAGTCGGTTTCTATGCTTTCGCGCGGTGCTTCTAGTTTCAGCTTCGATTGTAGGAATTCCGAGATCCCTGTGGATATCGTCGTTTCTAATAGACCATGGAGCGTGGACAATTTCTCTAATCACTCTATTTATTTTGAAAAGTTTGTAAAATATTGGCATTTGTTTTCTTGGTACAACCCCAAAGTTGTATACCGTAGGTCCACACCGGCTTTAGCTCTTGCTTATATAAAAGCAGTTTGTTCTCGGTACTGAGCTGGGAATGTTTTCCGAGTAACCAGTACATTTCTCTATATTTAATATCGAGTTCTTTACGTTTCATTTTCACGTGCGAATTCCATTTCAGCTTTGCGTCGAGTGTCATTCCCAAGTATTTGGCCTCGTTTGCAAAGGGAATTCGGGCCATGTTTAGAAAAATTGGCAAGTCTTTAGTTTTCTTATACGTGAAATTCACGTGAACAGATTTAGTTTCGTTGAGGGCGATCCGCCGGTCCCTCGTCCATTCATTTACTTTATTCAGTGCGGTTTGCAGTTTTCTTCGATAGTATTACCGACTGCAAGGATAGCGGTGTCGTCGGCGAACGTAGCGAGGGTAGTGCAATCTTCTCTTGGTATATCGCGAGTATATAACAGATAGAGAAGCGGCCCAAGGACGCTTCCTTGCGGTACGCCAGCCGAAATTTCTTTAAGCTCCGAGTATTCGCTTCCATGCCTAATACGGAAGAGTCTATTCCCGAGATATGATTCTAAAATATCATATAGCCGAACGAGGAGAACTTGTTGTAATTTAAATTTTAAGCCGTCGTGCCACACCTTATCAAAGGCTTGTGAGACGTCAAGGAATACGCTTGAGCATATCTTTTCTTCCTCAAATGCTTTCTCGATTACGTCAGTAATTCTATGCACTTCATCAATTGTCGAATGCTTGGTTCTGAACCCAAACATGTGGTCAGGGATGAGATTATTATCTTCTAAAACCGGTTGTAGACGCCTTAGTAATATCCTCTCGAAAACTTTGGATATGACTGGGAGAAGCGAAATTGGTCTATACGATTTTACTTCATTTGACGGTTTTCCTGGTTTTAAAACCATAATGACTTCCGCAACTTTCCATTGGCTCGGCACGTGTTTTAATCTGAGCGCAGCATTTATAATATATAGAAGCTTAATTAAAACTTTTCTAGGCAGAACTTTGAGGACTTCTCCGGTGATCAAATCATAACCAGGAGCTTTCTTAGGTTTTAGAGATTCGATTTCACGTTTTAGTTCCCTTAGTGTTGCATTCGTGAGTGTAAATTCGTCAAATAGTAATTCCGTCCCACTATTGGTACTGTCGTGAGCCGCTTGACCATCATACGGTTTAAAGGTTTCTTCGAGATGGGCTGCAAAAACGTCCGCTTTTTCTTTGTCTTCCCTTGCCCATTCATTTTGATTTATTTTTATTGGCGGCGTTGGGATTTTAGGCCTTTTGGCGCCTTTTACAGCTATCCAAAGTGAATAATTGGAATCTTTTTTCGCTGTTAGACTTTCAAGGTAAGAACCTATCGCACGATTTTTAAAATCCTTAATAAATGTCTTCAACAAATTGCACAAATAATTAAAATATGCTTTATGTTGCGGAGCGCGACTCTGTTGCCATTTTTTACGCGCCTTCCGTTTTTCGTTGACCAATTCTTTTATTTCGGGCGGATATCGTAAACCGTATTTGGCCGCCGTTTTCCTTGGGTTAGACGTATTATTCCAGGGGGCGAGCTGAACGACCTCAACGAAGCGATCAACTTCAGCTTCAAGTTCATAAGGTGTCGTAAGTGGAACGCTCAGTTCAACATTCTCTTCAATTTCGTTCCTAAAGCCTTCCCAGTTAGTTGTTTTACCAGTTAATCTCGCTGGCTCTAGGTAGTTGACTAGTTTTACACTCAATGTAAAACTAATCAGATGACAGATCAAAGCTCTCTTCAACTTTAATGTGGTTGGTAGATATTCCTTTCACGACGAAAAAATCTATCAGATCAGGTATTTTTGAGGTATCAGTTGGCCAGTAGGTCGGTTTGCCCGTCGAGTGGAAATCACAACTATACTCCATACCTGCCCCGTAGAGCATTCTGCCTTTTCGCGAGATGTATCTAGAACCCCAGAACGTGTGTTTCGCATTAAAATCGCCGCCTATAATGAAATTTGGTTTGAGCGATTTAAGCAAGTTAGTATAATCACTTTTTTCAAGCGCGGAGCGTGGTGGACAGTAGATAGATGAAATTCTAAGAGTACGCTGATTGTTTTTTACTCGAATCGTGCATAGTTGCATAGTTTCAAGCTCTATCTTCAAGTCTTCGTTTTGTTCAATACAGTCTTTAATAAACAATGATGATCCACCTCTCGCGTTTCCCGATGTGTGACAAGCGTGGAAATCATTATAGCCTTTTATTTTCAAAATTGATCGCTCTTTTACGTGGGTTTCAGTAATCAAGCAAATGTCAATATCTTTTTCGCGCATGAATACTTCCAATTCGTCAAGTTTTTGCAAAAGCCCGTTTGCATTCCAAGTACATATTTTTAACATTGGTTTTTCATTCATATTACAATTGAAGTACGTGTTTTCCTTGAATTATTTTCGAGCTTAACCAACCGATCGAGGATAATTTTATTTATTTTGCTTTGTTCTTCAAGTTTCTCAAGAATAACTGAGAAAACATGAGAAACAGGGTCTGGCGAAGTTTCAACTTTTTTTGGTTTTTTGAATGCCGCGGCCTGAGCGTAGGTCTGCACTCTGGCTGTCCGAAGGCCATTATTCGATGGCTTTCCTGACGGTAATTTTTGAATAGAGTTTCTTTTGACAGTAGAGGTCAAGGGCTTTACTGCTGTCTCTCTTTCTTTGATATTTTTACGTTCAGGAACCGGAGGTTTTAGATTGCCTACTATCTCCTGAGAGGTCTTACGCTTTGTCTTAGTTAGCGGTTTCGATTTAGCATTTTGGGGCTTAAGGAGCACATCTCTCCGTTTTTGAAGCTCCTTAGCTACTTCACAGCCTCTATAATTTGCCGGGTGCTTTCCCTTGCAATTAGCACAGGTAGGGGAGGATTGTTTGTTTACTCCACAGTCTTAGGAGAGGTGATTTCCGGCGCATTTCACACATCGCGGATCTTTTTGGCAATACATTTGTGTATGATTAAATCCTTGGCAACGTTTGCACTGTGGAATTATTCTTACATTTCTACGCATGGGTTTGATTTTTACCACGATATTCAATGTTGTTTTAATTCGGTAGATATCTTCGATACTATCTGACCTATCGAATGTAAGCATAAAGAGCGGAAGTGCACGCCTTACCAGGACATCCTTATCGGCTTCCGTTTGTTGCGTCTCCTTCTTGATGATATTATTGTCATCAAGAATTTTAAACCCTTTCGCTTGGAGGTCGTTTATAACCTCTTCTTTGGTGCATGAGGGATGGAGTCCCCTTGCTACAACACGATGTGGCCTTTCTGACTTTATTTCGAAAGTTTACCATTGGATCTTATCGGCATTTAGACACTGCCCGGTAATCATCGTGGTTATCGACGTTAATTATTCCTTAAAGATGTAACCTTAAATTTCGATGTTATCGTTCCTTTAAGGAGGCTATGCAACTTATTATATTCCGTAACCCCAACGACGTTTATTGGAGGCGGTGTACGAATTTGCGCTCGAAGTTGTTTTTCTTGCGGTTCTTTAAGCCTTTGTTCTTTTAGGGGCTCGACTTCCGGCTCGACTTCCGGCGAAGAACCGGCTTTTCTTTTCTTACTAGGTCTTTTCTTAGGGACCTTTTCGTTTCGCGTGCTAGTTCTTCTTCGTCGGTATGGTATTCCCGACTAGCTAAGCATGGTGGAGTACATTCGCGTTCTTTCTGCAAATGATTGTTCCTTAGAACCCTATTTTCTTCTTTTAACAGATCTATCTCTTTCTTAAGATCTTGATAGATTAGGTCCATTTCCTTAAGCTTGATTCGGAGTGCTTTATTTTCATCCTCAAATCTTGTATCTTTCACTGAGTCCTGTTTTTCAAGCGCTGGCGAGGAGATCGAGATACCCTTGAACGTTTAATAAAAGGGTTAATGGATTGCAATAAGCGGCTCTCCCCAGAATCCATAGAGCCGACGTCCGAAGAGGGTGGATTTTTCAGAAAAGCTGGACTGCCACCTGGGGTAGTTAATCTTTTCATTTTGTTCATTGCATATTTTTTTGTCTCTTACGACAGGCATGCCTACCTCGGGTATATTCTTTCCCCTAGCCGAAGGCAAACAATGAAGTGCCGCAGTACGGAAATTAGGGGAATGAATGATTAGAGAAATGGAGAAACCGACGCATGTTATTTTTAAATGTCTATAAACTATAATGTGAAGGAAAAACAGAGCGTGGAAGAGCACTCCACATTCGTATTGTACGGTTAAGAAAGGAATATTTATATTTTACAGTATGTCCGAATATGCCCTTAAGAGTAAACTGATGAGCATTCCTAGCAAGACGAGTATTGCGGTTGAATTATTGAAGGCAACTGGCTATTTCGTTAGAGCCCTTATGATGGAAGTAACGATAAAATTATGATAGATAGGAGACATTGCGATATCTCGATTGCCATAAGTTTTATCGCGCAGTATTCAATTCTATCAAGTTGCTCCAAATATTTTATTGGTGCACCTGACCCAATGTGGGCATTGCACGGTCCGAAAGGTAATTTTTAATCCATTGCAGAAGGGTATCATCGATTCCGATTGCTTTTCCGACAAAAGTGCCTGCTGCCGAATTCTGTCTAATGCCTGTGAAATATCAAGCGCAACGACCTTACTATTCACCTTGGTAATAGATTTGTTTCACTTTTCGGTTATATATATCATCAAATCACCAGTGGACCTGTTGCTGCGAAAACCATACTGCCGGTCATAAAGAAGTTTTGGGGATTCAAGAAATTTAATAAGCTGACAATTTGTCAGCGTTTCCTTCACCACGGAAAGAATGGACGTTATTGCAATTAGTCGATAGAAGGAGGGGTAAAAGATACGCCTTTTTTGGGATAGGCTGGACAAATGCTGTTTTCCATCTTCTCGGAGAGAGCCCTGAAGAATATTAAAGAGAGAAAAGCTTACGGAGTGGTTTTGCCTGCGTGGAAGAACACCTCTTCAGAACGATAAGGGAAGTACCATCTGGACCAGCGGATTTATGTACAGGTGTTGAGATCTTGAAGTACACTTGACACTTTACAAGTGCGAAAGTGAATTTGTCCCATTGAATGTTCTACGACTTCGAGTACAGGGGGAATCAAAAGGAAAATCTGCGCTAGCCGCAAAATGCACAGCAGCAGATTGGCTTTGTTTAAAGAGCATACAGCTGGAGTGTCATTGTAAATGAGTGTCGGAACAGATGAAGAAGCCGGACTTTTCATGTCTTTCAAAAACGACCAAAAGATTTTACTACTTGTGGGACTTTGTACTATTTTTTGCCACAACTTTTAGTCGTAGGAGAATTTTTCTTCTTGTACCGCATTCTTCGGATAATTGTTTACCGGCACATGTAAGACAATGCGGTTCCTTACGGCAATATTTTTTCTATAGTACTTATATATAATATATATATACTAAATTCAAAACTAAAATTTACGAACTAATATGGGAGGAATTGGGAAGGAGATCGAGTTTGAGACAGGCAGTGCTGCAGTTAAAATCAAAAGCCGTTAGTTTTGCGTTTACCTTTCGCAGCATACGGGAGATTGGTTCGTTGGATAATAGGTCCAGTGGGTTGGTAAATAAAAAATAGGAGGACAACGTTAATTACGAGGTTTAGTTTTGAAGAAAATAGATTTTTAAATAAATAGACGCGAGAACGATAGAACCTGAGAGGAGTCTATAAGTGAAGAGAATGTCTGCTACGTCCCTGCGTTCTTCAAGGGTAAACAAGTTTATAAGCTTAAGGCGGTCTTGATAGGATGGCAAGATAATAGGGTCGTTCCATGGTAAACCTCGAAGAGCGAATCGAAGAAAACGACGTTGAATGCTCTCGATTCTGGATACATGAACTCTATGAAAGGACGACCCCACTTCACTGGCGTATTCGAGAAGGGGCGAACAAAGGAAATGTAAAGTGATTTTGTCACATAAGGGTTGGAGTATTCTTTGGACCGCCGTTTAACAAAACCAAGTGAAGAGTTAGCTTTAAGAATTATCTCATCAATGTGCGAAGGGAAATTTAGCTCCCTGTTGTATAGAATATCAAGATCGCGAACAGATTGCACAAGGGATATAGACTGACCTAGGAGATGGTATATTCGGGGAGGGGACCGTATTTGCTTACGAGAAAAGGTAATAGATTGACATTTGGAGATGTTAAGCTCCAAGCAATTTTTGAGGCACCAAATCGAAAAATTATGAAGGTCTTGTTGAAGGAGACTAGAGTCTTGAGGGGAAGAAATGGTTTTGAAAAATTTAGTATCGGCAGCGTAGAGGGAGAGGGAGGAATGTTTAATGACCCGCTCCAAACCATTTATTGTAAGGATAAAGAGAAGCGGACCTAGGTGGCTTCCTTGAGGGACACCACAGGTCGCCTGCCATGAAAGGAGCCGGGAGGAAGGATCTGAAGCGAACACTATATGAACAGCTTTCTAGGTAAGCGGAAATTCAGTTTAACAATATAGGTTCGAAATCTAGAGCAGACAATTTGAAGATGATTAATTAATGAGATATTCTATCAAAAACCTTACTGAAATCGGTTGCAATTACATCGACTTCGTTTCCATTCTCTAAAGCAGAGAAGGAAAAGGAGGCGAGCGCGACGAGGTTTGTAGTAGTTGATCTGCCTTTCAGGAAGCCATGCTGGCAACGGAAGATGATGTACTTACATTGAAAGCTTAAGGCTTCGTATAAAATACTCTCTAAGAGTTTGGGTATGTGAGAAAGTTTAGCAATGGGACGATAGTTGATTACTTCGTTCTTTGATCCTTTTTTGTGTATCTGGGTTATAAAAGAGGTCTTCCAAACCTGAGGAAATTCTCCTTGTGAAAGAGATAGATGAAAAAGTTAGAAAGGGGAAGCGAAAGGTTGGAAGAACATTTATTAAGAAATATGGCGGGGATACCGTCTGGGCCGGGTATAAATTCATCATTCAGATTTTGTAACTCAAATTCGATAAGATTAGGATCAAAGCTATGAGATAGAAAAGGCCCGAACGAGAAGTTAAGTGGGTAATTGAAGTAAGAAGTGTCCGGTACGAAAGTGTTATCGGCAAGAGATTGTTTGAAATGGGTAGCAAAAAAGTTGGCAATAGTGTGTGGATCGGTTGATGATTTTTTTTCGAAAAATAGGGAGGTAGGGTATCCATCAGATTTTATTTTATAGTGGACAAATTGGTAAAAAGGCTTTATAAAATTGACTTCCGCATTTGTAAGGTAGCACTCATAGAATAAATTATAAAGTTGGGTAAATTGAAAGTAAGTACCGAGATAGTTAGAGTAGTCAGATAAAGAATTGGTGCGAAGGAAAACTGCCCATAACTTATTCTTTTTGTTCCGTTAAGAGCGAAGTCTTCGATTATACCAAGGAGGGGATGTAAATGATGTTTTGTGGCGAGGGGACATACAGACACAAAGAATTAAAAAGTTCCGTAAAAAAGGGCAATTGCATCATTTGGAGATAGGTTACTAAAATCAAAGGAACACCTTTCGAGATATGCGTTAATTTTGCGAAAGTTGGCTTTATGGAAGTCATAAGAGGTGAGATCTGTGGAATGAATGGTCTGGAGTGGAGAGTTGTGAAAGAAGGAAAGAAGAAGAGGAGGATGAAAGTTATCAATAGTGGATAGAGATAGGGGACAAAACAGAAGAGTTAATGGGATCTGTTGTAAAAATCAGGTCTTATTGCCTACCCATGTAATTTGAGACTCCGCTTACTTGAGAAAGACTTGAGTCTGTTAATCGATCAAGGAAGATACATTTTTTTGTCGAGTTGCTATTAGAGGCGATAAAAAAGGATTGATCATCTGATGGATTCCATTGCAACTGAGGCAGATTAAAGTAGCCGAGAATAAGGATATCGTCAAGGGAATCAGCTGAGTCGATAATTTTGTCAATCGCATCAATAGCAACTTATTATGATTCGATGGGTTGAGCTGGTAGGGGAGTGTTGTTTTAATTGAAACAATGTCGATTTTAGTAGAAGTGGACATAGCAATGAGAGACGAGTCAAGGCTGTTATGTACAGCCAGTACCTGTACCTCACCTCGACAAGGAGAGCCAAGGTTACGAGGTTTAAGTTCGTCATCACGAAAAACATTAAATGTAGAGGGAAATAACTCCTGGTTCTTAATATCAGGGATAAGATTGGTTTCGGTCAGAGCATAGATTTCGAAAGGGTGGGCATAAGTTTGGCTCAAAACAGTGCGAATTTTCGAGCGAAGTCCTCTTACGTTTTGGTAATAAAAAGTAAGAGGAAGGCTGTTGGCAGGAGGTAAAGATATTGAGTTAGGGACGAAAAAATGTATCTTGGTCCACACGACTTCGTTGAAGGTGTGACACTCTTTTGGAGTGAACATAATTACCAAAATCAGCAAGGTCGTCCTCCACTTTTTGAGGAGACAAATTGTAAATCTCGTGGAACCTGATGTAAAGCTTTCTGAGACCGATGAGGTCGGTAGGGAGACCTTCCTGCTGGATAGAAACTATCACACTTGTTTTCGTTTTCCCCTCATAGCAAACCGAGTCAGATTTGTTATGTAAATAAGCAAGAAAGAGACGTACATTCTCGTATATTTTTTTTCTCTAAGCCTAGATAGTGTATAACGACATTCGGTGGTATCAATGGTTTGCTTCGTTAGTTTGACTGTCGGTGGCTAGGGGTATGGAGAGAAGAGGTTTTATAGGATGGTGTTTTAGAAGTGGGGTTTAAAGTATGGGAACTTATGAAATAAGGGTATTTAGCACCGGTTTTGAGATCAAAATTAGGGAAAGAATGGCTAGTGGGGACATGATCAGGGTGAATGGTTGGAATTAATTTGAAAGAAACACGTTGACGCGTTGGCTTGGGTCCTATGTAAACGGGAGATTGATGAGGTTGCTTAGGGATCTGGCTGGTAGGGGCAAATTTGGGGAGTAAGTTAGTTTTAAAAATCCAATTAGAGTCGGGTTTGGGAACGATTTTTGATATTTTCTTACTTAAACTACAGCGCTTTTTAGCACGGGATTTGCAAACGGGGTTAGGTAACTTAGAATTAGGTTTATTACTATATTCAAGGTAGGTTTGTCCATCCATTTACACATCCGCATTTTTCCAATGTTGAAATTAGCACCGGCTGAATTTTTGAATAACCAGTCGTATCTAGCAGGGAGGTCGAATTTGAAATTTCGATTACCTTTGTGGTTAGAAGGCAGGAACATTTTACATTGGCTGATGGTGATACCATAATTAATTGCGAAGATTTTCGTTAACTAAGAAATATCGGCGTTTTGGGGGATGCCTTTGATGAAAAATGAAGTCATCTGCATCCAGCCTACGCCTCCATTCATCTGGTGTCCAAATAGTACCAAATTGTTTAATGAGCTTGCGTAGGACGGTGATGAGAGGATTTGACGGTGAGGTAGTTCTGGACTATTCGATTGTCATCCGATTCAGTGGAAGAGGTGGTTGTGAAACTGGCTCAATTTCGGTTTCCAGTAATTCAGCCAAAATGGATGTATTAGAGTATAAATTCTGATAATGTTGAGTGTGCGTTGGTAAATCATCGATTTTGCTGCTAACCGTTTCAATGAGGTTTTCGACATTCAAAATGGTTGATTGTGTGGCAGCTAGATTATCGCCCACTCCGTTGATTCTATCAAAGATTACTTCGAGCATAGGATCCGGCCGTAACGGAGAAGGTTGTTTCTTTGAGGACGATTGAAAATGAACCTCAAAGTGTTCTCGCAAGGCGTTAAACAATTCGCACAATTTCTGGTTGGAGATGTTATGAGCGGAACAATTTGCCTTGAGATCATTATTAATAGAATTGATTAGGTTGACAATGGAGTCGACCAAATCAGTTGTGGCACGGCTGGTGAAAGTTAATTGCTTTTCTATTGAGTTCAATTTCGAAAAATGGTAATCGGCACAAGAGAGCAGGGAGGCATTTTGGTCGTCAAAGGTTTTAATAGTAGTGGCGAATTTATTAAGTTGGTGTTGTAACTTTGAATAATTGTCACTAATTAGAGATTTAAGGGCTTCATTACTGCATTGAATTGCCCTGAGAACATCCGACAGAGAAACTTCTTTGCATTCGTCACAGTAAAATCTAAAATTGAATCCGAAATCGTTCAGGTGGAGAAGAGATCTCTTTCTCAAGCCGACACAGAGTGCATGAAACGACTTGCCACAAATTCCACTACAAGACACCCACTCTTGCACATCATCCTTGATTACACAAGCGTCATTACCGCAAGCCATATTTAAAACGAATTGCCTAGTTCAGTTTTATTAATAAATGCAATTTCCGCTAGGAAATGCAATGAGAGGTTTTGATATTTATTAATTTATTTTTTTTTATTGAGGTTTTTGTTTGGTTTTTTGTTATGCGGCGTTAGCGGAAATGTGATTGAAATTTAATTAATAGGTCAACAAAACAGAGAACACAAACTGAAAATTAGGCTTGCACGAGTTCACTATTTTATAACGTTAGCAGAAAATGGAAATATGAATTATTTACAGGCGGCAGAGAATTGGAAACGCTTCCACACTGGTCAGAGTCTTGAAGCAACTGCATAGTATGCATGCGTATGATTATAGCCTTTCCAATGCTTACACTGGGGGATTAACTTTATACTTTTGCGCACAGGGTTAATTCTTATACTCTATCCTATCTATATTTTATTAATTAATTGTATATATATATATATATATATATAAATATATATATAGATATATATATAAATATAGATACGCACACAATTAATAGAAATCTGTTTTAAGCCTAAATTTGATGGAATAAAGCACTAAGCCTTCACAAATGTAGCCCGTGACCTCCTTAACAAATTTGGCATACAACATTTTTTGCCACGCCTACTTTTTGGGTGCGTTTTTAACCGAATATTGTTGAAAATGTCCACAGAAAACAAAAAAAATGTATAACAAAATATTTAGACAATACAATTCGCAACATTCTACCCATATAACATTTTTAGCCACGGCCACTTTTTTGGGGAGTCATTTTTAAATAAAAAAAATAGTTTACATAATATCTAAAGAATATTTTGCTCAATATTTAACCTTAATAGCGTTTTTGGCCCTGCCCACTTTTTGAGGACGTTGTTTTTAAATAAACCTATTAACATGATTTTATTATAAACTCCAAATAAAATGTCATCCAACGTGTCCAATCGGAAAGGGTGCGGATAGGGTATCATACCGTTCGCCCCAAGCGGACTTAAGCCTCTCTATGTGCTTACTACTATATTAAGTACAGATTTAATATTATATATTTTATCTAAATTTTCCGATTTCTCGAAGCCAAGCACGAACAACGAAAGTCCGCGCTTAACTTTGTTTTGCTCTTCTTTCTTAATCAATTTAATAATTTTGAAACCTTTACTTTAGAGTTCTTGCACGACGTCGTCCTTGCGGCAAGAAGAATGAAGTCCTCTGGTTACAACTCGGTGTGGCCTTTCTAACTTATTATCATAAGTGTACCAATTATTTTTTTCTGAATTTAGTTTGTATGATGAAACTGCGCGATAGCTGTAAGGATCGCTAATATTAATTTGTCACATATTGGTATTTAAGGATGCAACTTTAAACTATGTTTTTAACATATCTTTAAGAAGATTAAAAAGTTTGTTATACTCGGTAACTCCGACAACTGTTATCGGTGGAGGAAGGTAAATCTTTTTTTGATTCTTTTTGGGTCTCGGCTCTTTTCCGTTATTGCACGTAAGAATCGTTTTAGAGTTTCTTTCCTTTGGGCCCCAATTACTGGTGAGGAACCGGCTCGGTCTCCTCTTAGTGATCCAATCAGTTTCAAGCGCCACCTTATCCTCGTCAGTAGAAAAATCGCAATATTTTCGTCCTCAAAGCTTTTTAATTTCGTTGAATCCCGATTAACGCGCGCTAGTGCATTCGGCGTGTCCTTGGGCTTCTTTTGGGGTTTACTTTCTGAACCGAACCTGATGCTGGTGATCTGGACACCTTTTTGCTATTTCTAAAAGGGTCTCAACATTTGTGTAAGTCCTTACGTTGGAAACAATGTCCATCAATGACAATAAAAACGAATTCTGAAGATCAAATGAAGATAATCCAATTTTTGGAGCGCATTTGTTTTTACTTAAACAAATACTATCATCAATGAAAGGATTATTTGCTGGCACAATTTTATTTGTATACCCTATCCTAAGGCTATATTAATTTTGACACATAGTTTGTAACACCCCTTAATATTCGCCGTAGACCCATAAAAGTATATATATTTATGATCAGGATCAAATCCTAAGACTATCTAGCAATGCCCGTCCGTCCTTCCGTCCGTATGCAAGTTTTAGGCCTTTAAAATTAAGATAGGAAGCTGAAATTTGGACCACATATTCCCTAGGGCTCCGAAATGGTTAAGTGTAAACATTTTTTGAATACGCCCACTGCCACGCCCACAATTTATAAAAACCGTTTTAAAGCTAAAGTTAGAAAGATAGAGTGTTACAACCTTCACAAGATATGTAGGCACTGCCCTCCTTTATAAGTTTGTCATTTAAAGTTTTTTGCCACGCCTACTTTTTGTTTGGCGTTTTTTACTAAAATGCTGTTTTCTTTCGAAAATTTTCATAGAAAGCGAAAAAAAAATGTTTAACAAGATATTTACCCGATATTTTTTCCAACATATCGCCCATACAAAGTTTTTGGCTACGCCCACTTTTTGGGGGCGTTGTTTTTCAAAAAAACTTTTTTTTGTTTTAATTAATAGAATGAAATAAAATCTTCTTAATGCTTTTTTCTTTGGGGCATATAGGGATATGGATAGGGTATTATACTGTTCGCCCCCAGCGGACTGTAGCCTTACAACCTTATGTTTTTCATTTATGTTTTCATCTCCTTTTGCTCTTTATAATTTATTGACATTTATTTTCCACCTAGGTTCATTGGGTTGGCAATGGGTTCCATAAGCAATTGTTTGGGGCTGTGGTGCTCAGTTAAATATAGCTGAAAGGGAAGATGTTGATGGTTAAATGTGATCCGTAACAGATACATAACAATTTTCTAAAATGATTAAAAATACGAATTTCCACAACCAGATTATTAAACAATGATCACGTAACCTTGCCATAAAATAAATTATGTATTACACTATGTTTACATACTATTTGTAGACATAGTAAATATTTTACCTATTTTATAGCTTACACAAAACTCGCAAAATGACACTGTTGTTTTGCATTGTTTACGATTGATGTAGCTTACTGTAAAATGTTGGTGCAGAAATTACGTACAGTGCTTGGAGCCGATTCATTTGATAGCTTTTGATAATGCAGAAGTGTCGTAAGCTGGTTACGCCCTTTGGCAATTGTAGGACCGATACCTACATATGGCAGTATAGTCTTGTGGCAAGCCGCAGACAAGGAAGTAATTCTACCTACCTTTGAGGATCAATAGCGCCTTGAGGATCAGCCAAAAATCAGCTGGAACCCAGGTCTTGCGGGGCATGCACAGATTCAATTTTTTTCAATTTTAAATTCAATTTTATTATTTTTAAAAGATCTTACATACTAGACAAAAATTATTAAATCTAACTTAAAATTAACAGGATACTTATTCTAGGTTACTGTTCCTCATGCGGACGCTCTAAACTTAACTATATCACTTATTACTATTACCTTTTGGCCTAAATTATTAATACTTTTTACTTCGTCACTATGGTTTTTGCCAGAAATTTTTTAAAAACTGGCAAACTTTATATTTATTTTTTTCTTAAAATACTTAAAACTACTATCTAAAGCTATACATAGAGACAAAAAAAAAACAACAACTAGAAACTTAAAACTAATTATACAGAAAACTATTACTAATTATAATCGGGGGTGATGTGCACTCGCCGCCTCTTCGACAGAGGCATCGAGTGCCCACCCCCAACACCGTTAGCAGCACCCAGCAGCCGCCAACAAAGCACACATGCGCCACTGAGAGCCGACCGACACCGAAATGCATCGATCGACTCTCAAGAACACCACACCTTGTAGCCGACATGCCCAGCACGGCAAACCTACTTACAACTTAAATCTACTTAAAACTAAGAGGAGTTACCTTAAGGTAACGCACCGACCTGGAAAGGTATTCCTACCTCTTCCAATATTTCCTCCGCAAGCCACCAATATTCGGTGAATTGCGTTTCAATATGATCCCTCATCCCTATCGCGGTACTAAACCGAAGGAGCTCGGGAGCATTAGCGACGTCCCCGTCGTAGTTGAGCCGCTTATCAGTCGCTCTGTGGTAGCGGTGGTATAGTACCGGTATACCATCCCTCGTCTGTACCAGCCCTTTTTTATCAATATGGAGAAAAGCCTCTGGCGGAACAAAGCCAGATCGGAGCGTTCTCTCCATGTGTGTTTCATTGGGGTAGTATGCCCCGAAGATCAGGCTATTATTGTTGGCCATCGCCCTCGCAACGTGCCTTCGAGTCACCTTAATGAGGAAATTGTCAATCCTATTCAAGTGAGCCCCATCATATAATACAGTGTTGAGATAATATTTTATGTACTCAGATTCAGGTCTTCGAAACAACCCGAGACATGTCCTAAGACATTGTCTCTCGAAAACCCGAATCCTTTCCATATACGATGGCGCTATATTGAACCACAATGGACAGCCATAAGCGATGATGGGCCTTATTAGGGCCACGTAGCATATGACCTTAACCCTAGAAGCAAGTTGACTGCTATGAAACAGTCTTCTTGTCAGAGAAAAGGCCTTCTTAGCTCCAGCAAGACAAGCATCTATATGTTTATTAAAATACAGATACTGGTCGAGCCAGATTCCAAGATACCTGACCACGTTTTTCACCGCCAATGCCTGCCCATTCTGTCCAATAATGGCCAATTTTTTCCAGTTTTTTCTGGTATCCCTAGTGGCATTAGCCAATGGGGTTCTGAACAGGATTGTTTCCGTCTTCTGGAAATTGATTTTCAACTTCCAGTCGTCGCAATATCCCTTAATTTGCTCGAAGTCACGCTGCAGAAGGATGTTGATGACCTCGATCTTAGGACCTGATCTGTATGCGACCAAATCGTCGGCATACGCTATAGCATGACTGAGTGAACGTACCAGATCACTCGTGTAAATATTAAACAGGATCGGAGAATTCACCGCACCCTGTTGCAAACCGTTTTTGATATTATAGACTCTGCTCGAAGTTACGTTGCCACATTTGACCACGAACTTCTTTTCCATAAGCATATTATAAATTATATATAGCAAGGGGTTGTGCAATCAAAGATCCCCAAGAGATCATCTGTCGTAACGAACAAATGAGGTGGTTCTCGCATATTGGCGACAACGGCATTCGCATGGTTTTCATCACTGAAAACAGTAAAACTGTTATTCTCAGATCGCCAATTCTCGAGTTCAGTGCGCAGATAAAAGTGACTCACCAGGGCCCCATTCTCAATGTCGCGATTACGGCGAACAGGATTGTTCACCGTATACTATCCGAGGGATAGTCCGCTCCATCGTTTGTTTGATGACATCGTCCATCTGTACTAGGTACCGATCGATGTCAACGTTCGTCATGTTTGCGTTAGTTGGTGGATCAATCCCACTCAAACGCATTTCACGTTTTAACAACCCGGAGAAGTGCGGCCAGCGTGCCCTTCCATAATCGAGAGAACACACTGATTCATACTCCTCCAGCATCGTTTTCTCGGTCGGGATCCGAAATGCAGCGGCGAGTCCGTAGTGGTCACTATCGTACTCGACCGCACGCAAACAGTTCCGCGTGAGTCGATCCGCGTTGGTCAATTCAAGTCTTGCGTCCGTTAAGGCCAAGTCCAAGAAAGCACCGCTTCTCGGGAAAGAAGCGATATCCGTCGCGTACAAATCAAGTTTGTACTCAATCGTATTGAGGCGCCACCAGTCATAAAAGTGGTTGCCCCTAGTGTTGGGAGTCACATTTCCCCATGCCGCATGTTTGGCGTTTAAATCTCCAGCCAAGAAGAAATAATTCTCCTCCGAATGAAGCTGAAGGCTTCGAAAAAGTGTCTCGAGCTCTGCTAAAAATAGATTTGATGAAGGTGCTCAGGCGCGTAAAGCGACACCACATACAGTCTCCTCCGGGTATGGAAAGGAATGCATATAATGCACGCTTCCAGCAACTGGAACCTACGCACGTCGCCACTATATATAACCCTATGGCGCAGGCCTTTTCGAATTAAGATTCCAACCCCTCCCGCATAATCATATGCAGAGTTGGGCCGGTCTCTCCTAACTACATGGTAGTTTCTGTATCCCAATTTGTGCCTCTGATTTAGCTGGGCATGCACAGATTCTGAAACAGTATCTTTTGCTGGGTTCCTGGACACAAGGACATAACCGGGAATGAGATGCGTAGAGCTAGCAAGAAAAGGATCCCAAATAAATCGCGACTTGGCACTTCAGTCGATAAAACCACCACTTTGCACCTGCCTCACCTTACCTAACCTAATTCAACAAAGAGTTGTAGAGTCCTATACAAAAGTTTTACACATTTGTAATTTGGCAAAATACAAAAATATTGTAAATAATTTGGAACAAAACATAAATATTTTACACATATATGGAAGTAGTAATTATGATTTTGTATACAAAGAAACAACTGTTGGAATATCCCGGATTAGCCTCCAATTTGTAGGAATTGATCCTTTCAAGAAAAACACAACTTGCAAGATATCGAATATCTTAAAGGTAAACACAATAAAGTGGCTGATTATCTTACTAGGTTAAGAAAGAGTCCTCAAGTAAATGATAGAAATAGCAGTGAATCCAATATGGACCTGGCTGACAAGTAGAGAAACAATTACAAGACCATGTAGGTATAGAAGATGAAATAGTATATAAATTTAAAACACAGATATATAAATAACGTATAGTCCAGCTAGGGAGATAATAATAGTGCATAATCATTCAGATCAATCCAAAAAGTGAAGACGTAAGAATTAACGAAATATTACATCAGGACACATAGGGATATAATCAGAAGTAGATAATAGAGAATATAACAGAGTACAGAATTTTGTATTTTAGAATTATCTTACAGCATTTGATACACCAAGAAAAATCATTGTGGATAATGAGTCTAAGTCTCAACAGGTTGTACGGGGTGTTTTTTTTAGAGGTATCGAACTTTAAGTCGGCAACTGGCGGCCAGCAGTCAAGTGATTTATTTTTGGTGTGGCATTACAACATGAATAGTTCGACGCCTGATTAACGCTTCCAAATTGTGAAAATTTATTTTAAAAATTATGGTTCTGTTCGAAATCGTTCACTATGTCTATTTAATCGTCCATCAGAGCAATAAATTCGATTAACTATGGAACGTTAGTTGGAACAAGTGATGCGAAACGTTTACTCTAAATGATAATACGCATCCACAGAGAAGTCGTACAGTACGTACAGAAGGAGTTATTGCTGCTGTAGAGCGTAGCGTAGAGAAAGACACGAATTAGTCTATACGCCGTCCTCCACAGGAATTGGATATGTGCCCATCCATTTTATGCAGGATTTTGCGGAATGATTTTGGTTTACATGCTTACAAAATCCAATTCATGCAGGAATTAAAGACGCAGGATAACCTACCAAGGCGTAGGGCCCAAAACAAGATTGCCTTTGATCCCAATTTTCATAAGCGAATTTTGTTTAGCTATGAAGCTAACTGTTGGTTGAATGGATACGTCAATAAACAAAACCGTCGTATTTGGTGTGATGATAATCCTGATAGTCTACGCCGATAAGCCCAGGAAGATTGACCACTTGGAACATTCGCCGGATTATTGCCGATATACCGCCAAAAATGTTGGAAAAATTTATCCGAAAATAAACCTCCAGAGTAGACTACGTCCGAGCCAGCCGTATTATGCCAGAAGATTATCTTTAGAATAAAGTAAATTCCATGTCAATTAAAAAAAATCGTCTTTGGTTTATTCCATTTCAAAGTCGAAGATATTATAGTAGAACAGAAAATACAGAAAGCCATAGGAAATTATAACGATAGATACCATTCAACAATTAAAATGACTCCAAGGCAAGCCAGTCAAATGACAGACACAGCCTCATTGATATTATTGATGATAAACTTTAAAAGAAAAAAGTAAAGACAATTCAAAAAACAAATAGAGACCGTGAAAACTACGTCGAACATAGAAATAAAGGATACATAGAAGGGTAAGACATAAATACGAACCATTTTTTAGCAAATTTCTATTAAATAACGTTCATATAAATATCAAATATTAAAAGGCCTACTAAATTTGCATTCATAATAATACTTCTAATGATGAGAACTTCTGCATGTATATCCAACGAGAAGACAACGGGTTTGTGAAAATAAAAGTTAAGGAAGTAGAGATAGCGAACAACACTGATACAATCTTACACATAATAAATCCATGGGAAATGATGCAAATTCTAGATCAGTTAGGGTTCAACATACCGCATTTCAAATACGAAGATTTCAAATAAGGTGTCAGTTTACATAGAAAATAAGTTAGTAAGAAGTAAACTAAAAACAATAAGTAGAGCAAATAGGCCAAATCGATAAAATAAGCATATTAAAATAAATGACTATTATAACAAAACGGGACATGATTTAAAAACACTGAAAGAGAATGATATAATTAAAATTTTAAAATCCTATAACTTTACAAACAGCATGGTTAAGGAATTGAATTACAAAGTTTTGTTCTTGGACCAAGAGACCAAACTGAGTTAAATGGAAGGTAAATACATCCTTTAGGAGGATACCAAAAAAACGCCAACGCGCGCCCGAAGACACGCCCACTGTTCGACTTATATATGTTTTACTATATATTAATTCGTCGTGCGATGTGTATTAACACATCCGTAGATATCGGTTTTCCAATCAGAACTGCCTGTTCATTCATTTGGTTTCTGTCAGGAACCAGCTGGTCTCACAATTCGAACCGCTGACTCGCCCTATTGGCCTTGCACGCGCATCCGGTTGCAACGGCATGTGCAAAACACTAATGCAACGGAAATGTGTGAACATGTCGGTGCATGAAAACTCCTGACACAGCCAATCCCATATGATTGGCTGTACTATTCTATGCTATTGACCTTGGACGATGATGTTTCCTCCCCTATCAAAGATCACTTGTGACGTCAATCCCAGGAAGGTAGCTCTGACGTAGGCGTGATTGAGCGGCAATTTGTTGTCCGTTGTTAGATTAATCTATGCCCGAAGGAGCTGGTATATTAATCCTTACGGAGATTTTCAACAAAATTGTACAAACTACAATGACTACTAAAAGTTATATCGAAGTAGTGACGATTGTGGAGTTTTTTTTTTGCTTTAACACCATCAGATCTGTGTCGTGGAATGCTTAATGTAAGCAACTATAGCGAGCAGAAATTTTCCGGCACAAAAAGTGGACCAACAGGCTAATCACTTAGTGCAGGTGTTAGTTCATACATGAATTAAACAAATATAACAGGCATATAAGTATTAAGAGCTAACACAAACGCAACTCGAATAAAGCTACGTTGAATGGCTTCAATTCGATTTGAGTGAATGTTGTAGTACGGAATCCAAACTTGTGAAGCATACTCAAGATGCGGACGGACGAAGCAATTGTACAATTGCTTAGTAACGTAGGGGTCATCAAATTCTTTGGACCACCTCTTTATAAAGCCTAGCATATAATTTGACTTATTAACATTGAAATTAATATTTCCTATAAAGACAAGTTTGGGGTCAAAATAAACTCCAAAATGCTTAAAACTTTCGACATTGGAAAGAATGTGATGAGATAAAGAATAATGCAATTAAGAAGGAATGCGCTTTCTTGAAAATGTCATATGGTGACTTTTAGATGGGTTAAGGATTAAAGCGTTCATAGCACACCAAGTAGCGAAACTATTAATGTCGTTCTGGAGAAGATTTCTGTCATCCTGGTTGTTGACAGATTTAAAAGTTTTCGCTATATTTAATAAATGATTTAATCCAATTCACAAAAAGCTATGGAAAATCATAAGCACTGAGCTTAAATAACTGGTCAAAAGCCTTAGAGAAATCTGTGTATCGACTTCATTAGTATTTTCTAAGGAGTTTGAACAAGTTTTCGGGAAACATAAAAAATTTGTGACAGTGGAACAGTTTTGAACAAACCCATGCTGTTCATTACAGATTACGCTATTTGAGATTACGAAAGATTTGAGATTGATCTATAATTAGTAATATCACCCCTTCCACCCTTTTTAAATGCAGGTGTGACATACGCACTTTTCCACAAATTGGGGAACTTGCCTGTACTTATGGATACTTGTAATACTTATAATTTTTTTAAGAACAATCGGTGCAATCCCATCGGGACCGGACGAGTAGTCGTTATTTAAAGAGGAGACAAATCTTGAAATTGTATCCAAATCAAATGAAAAGTTACAAAAAGATATTTGGACACAGTTATTCAGGGTAACCAGCACTCTTTCGTATTTCCGTTCAACCTGCTTGGTATCTACAATCGATGCACTTGTTATTAGCAGGTAAAAGTCCTCATCCCTGCCCTTTGACATTGAGAGAATATACAGCAGCATTGAGTTGTTTCTGTATACGGATGGAGTGCCGCACTCGTTTGCTTCGATCTCATTGCCATATAGTAGGGTTTCCATTTATTCACGATCCGATTTATTTCCACGATGTTTAGAAGATTCGTGTGCCATCTGGCAGGCCCTAACAATCTCGCCGATTTCTTCCTTTATAGGTAATACTTCATTCATGATGTCTTGTTCCAGCCTGCCTGAGATCATATCCTTTATGCCGCTATTAAATCTTTGTATCACCAGGTTTATTTTTTGCGTAATTTCCTGAGTGATTCCGAATAATTTGTTATTAATCTGGTACTGATGGTTATTGTTCTCCGCTATGGATTGCTCATTTTGCAGTACTTTGTTCCAGTCAGCTGCGTCTGGGCTCCCAGCTAACCACTTCTATTAGTAGCTATTTCGTTTTTCCTTTTTCGCGAATAACTTCTGTTTTTATATTTTACTTTGTGCTTGGTAAGCGTTTTGTTGTTTTTATTCTTGTCTCTTTATATGTAAGCTTTGCTGTAAATCCTTAATCAGTCTGTTTTTATTTAAGAGAATTTTGCTATTCTCTTAATTTTTATTTGTTATTTTCTTAGTACTTATCACTTGTTCTTGTCTCTGTATTTCTCTTTTACTTTTTCTGTGTGGTGCTCTCACATACATTTTTTAGCTTATAACTAATTTTTTGTTCACGATTTAATAAGTCCCCGTTTGGTGCAATTGGTTTGTGTGTCCTTTACGTGAAATATCCATTGATTTGTGTAGGTTCGATTCCTGGCTCCGGCTTGTTAATATAATATTTATATATATATATATTTTTTTTAATTTTCTTTTTTCCCCCCTTTATAATTTCTTTCTTTCTTTAGAATGGATTGCTGTGCAACAAAATGTTTGGAATCTAAAAATTCCACTAATTCGTTATTTGCCTGCTATGGCCCACGTGGTATGTTGTTTCATGCTAAATGTGTTAGTTCCACCAATGCATTTGTTGATAAAATTAATTCTTCGGAGCTTGCCTTATGGTATTGTCCCCCGTGCCGTAAAATTTCTTTATCCACCCTTGTATTTAAAATGTCATCTTTTAAGACTGATATTCAAAGACTGTCCGAGGGATTCAACACTGCAGTCGTAAGCCTTTCCAAGTTTTCAGCTCCTTCCTTAACGGTTGACGCCCCTACGTCAACTGACACGGAATCATTAATTTTAGTGCAACAACCAGATACCCAACCTTCTATGCCAATGTCTGTTTTAGGCAATCCTTCTTCCTCTTCTGCTTCTTCTTCTGCTTCTTCTTCTTCTTCTTCTTCTTCCTCTTCTTCCTCTATTTCCTCTGGCAAAAGAAAAAGAGATTTGCCCACGTTTGCGCCTAAGCCAAAATCTAAGAAGATCAATCTTAGGAGTCAGCGTAAAAATAATAATAACGTTCCTCAAGTTACTGATGAGCTACCTTCAATTACAGTTGATCCTATTACTTTAGAATCTCTTATGAAAACTAGATCTATCTTAGTTTCTCGTTTAAAACAAAATACATCCTGTAATGATGTAGTGTCCCATTTAGTTTCAAATAATCTGGTACCGAATAAGGATTCCATTGAATTTTCTAAAATCAGCAAGGATGATAGTTTTGTTGCGTCTTTTAACATTGTTGCTCCTTCTTCTTTTTACGGATTACTATCCGATCGCAACGTTTAGCCTCTAAATACCCTCGTAAGGAATTTAAACCTCGTGCCGCTAAAAAACCTAGTCTGAATTGTCCATCTGTACTAAAAAACTAGGCAGGCTGTCCCTCTATTACCAGTACGGGAACTTCGCTCAAAAACCTCGGATTTCTACATTAATTCACAAGCTCTTTCACATGTAATCTTCTCCTTGACCGAAACTTGGCTTAATTTCAATATTTTGGACACGGAACTCTTTACTCGCGAGTTCTCAGTGTATGGAAACGATCGTCATAAAAATGACGTTAAAGCTCTTGCTGGGGGTGTCCTGATAGCTGTTCGTACTCACATTGAGTCCCGAAAGATCGACTTCCCATTTCACCTCAATATTGAACTTATTTGTGTGAAAATAACATTTGGGAATAAATATTTGTTTATTGTTAACGCATACATACCGTCATATCGTCTTTGTTCGTTATATGCTGAACTAAATATCTACGGCACTCGACCACGTATTTGACATATCTTGTTGAGACAGTACAATTCTACTTCTTGGCGATTTTAACTTGCCTCATATTAAATGGGAGCCTTCTGAGGATGAATCTCACTTTATCCCCACCATCGACTCTGCACAACAAGAGCTATCGCTACTTGACAACATTTTATCTTTTGACTTACAGCAAACAAGCTGTATAAAAAACTATAAAAATCGAACTCTCGATTTAGTATTTTCTTCTGACGCTGTTAGTACTGTTGTTGACGAATCTCACAAAAGTATTACTAACATAGACAAAAATCATCCACCATTGGACATTTTTATTGACTTAGGCGGACATCTTTACGAAAACAGTAATTCGTATGACCGTTCGCATTCCTATGACTTTCATAAAGCAAGTTTTCAGAGGCTTTCTGAAGAAATTAATAATTTACCATTAAATATGAACAACTTCTCTGATATTGATGTTGCAGTTGAATCATTCAATGCATTAATCAATGACTGCATGGATAGAGTTATACCTGTTAAGTCTGATTCCTTTGCTGTTAGCAATATGTTTGCTGACTATTTTAGTAGATCATTCAGTGACTCTCCTCTTTTAATCGATGGTAATTATTTTAGCTATTTAAATAGCTGTTCACAGATTACTTTCAGTAATTTTTCTTTCGATTTGGAAACTATTTCGAAATTTGTTTCCCTATTGAAAAATGGCTACTCATCTCGACCTGATGGCATTGCACCGATTGTTCTTAAAAAATGCAGCCAAGCCCTTAGTCCTTATCTTAAGTATTTGTTCGATTTATCCAGTAGCACTGGGAAATTCCCTAAGCTATGGAAAAGTGCCTTTATCACGCCTGTATTTAAAAAGGGTGAACGTGGTGATATCACGAATTACAGACCAATTTCTAAGCTTTCGTGTATTCCTAAGCTTTTTGAGCAAATAGTCTGCGAAAAATTAATATTTCTGTGTCGTAGTGTCATTTGTAACGAACAACATGGATTTGTAAGAAACAGGTCCACTGTTACAAATTTGTTATGTTTTTTGCGTGCATGCTCTAGTTCCTTAGAAAATAATAATGAAGTCGATTGCATATACACCGACTTCTCTAAGGCTTTCAATCAGCTGTCCCATGAGATAATCAGATTTAAACTCAGGGCGTATGGTTTCCCACCTGTTTTTATAAAATGGATTAATTCATACCTTATGGGTAGGGATTATCGTGTCAAATTTAGAGGTTCGATTTCTGAATCTTTTTCTGCTTGGTCTCAGGTTCCTCAGGGAAGTCACTTAGGCCCTATTTTGTTCATACTTGCTATAAATGATGTTAAAGGGTGCATAAAATCCAGCAATATTTTAATATACGCAGATGATATGAAAATGTTTAAATCTGTTAACAATCAGTATGACAGAAATCTTCTCCAAGCGGACATAGATAGTTTTGCCACTTGGTGTGTTAAAAATGGGTTAACTTTGAACCCATCTAAATGTCAGCATATGACATTTTCAAGAAAACGTATTCCCTCTATTTTTCATTATTCTTTATCCGATCATATGCTTTGTCATGTTGATAGTTTTAAAGATCTCGGAGTTTTCTTTGACCCCAAACTTAACTTTATTGGTCATATTAATTTTATTGTTAATACATCAAATTCCATGCTGGGCTTTATTAAGAGGTGGTCTAAAGAATTTGACGACCCCTATGTTACTCAATCTTTGTACAATTGTTTCGTCCGTCCGCATCTAGAATATGCTTCACAAGTTTGGACTCCGTACTACAATATTCACTCAATTCGAATTGAAGGTATTCAACGTAACTTTATTCATTTTGCCCTTTGAGGTCTTCCATGGGATGATCCATACAACCTTCCCCCCTACGGTCAACGTATCAAATTTCTTCAAATGTTACCCCTATCTCAACGTAGACTGAATAATGACATAGTTTTCCTACAGCAACTTATAGCAGGTAATATAGATGCTCCTGATCTGTTGTCCTCCATTGCATTCAACTTCCATGGTGGTGCTCACAATTTACGTAGTGTTGATCTTTTAATAAGTGGTTATCATAGGACCAATTATGGCAGGATTGATTTGCATGTCAGTAAATTTAAACTGAAAATGTGTTTGCGTAATCATATTCTAGTGTCTTAGTGTTAGATAATTTTTATATCTTTTGTGTTTGTGTTACCCTAGGGAGTATATGTTCCAGATTTCAGCTTTCTACCTTTAATTTAAAGGCCTATAAATTGGTGACGGACGGACGGACGGACATTGCTAAATAGTCTTATGTTTTGGTCCTGATCATAAATATATATACTTTTGTGGGTCTATGACGAATATTAAGCGGTGTTACAAACTATGAGTCAAAATTAATATACCATTAGGATAGGGTATAAAAAGAAGTCTGAAATGTACTTGCAAGGGTTTCTGTGTGCTTGGTATGCCATTTTTAGTAATATTGGGTATACAATTAAAACAGTTCATCTCAGAAGTTGTGAAGATTTGGTTTATTAATCCGAATTAAGGCTTAACTAATGGTCACTAACCTAGTAAGGTAAGTGGTAATAAGATATAATTAAGGTGCAAGAATAAAGTCGAGCTATACAAAAGTGAAATTGAGATTAGGCCTTACTGACTATGATAAAGGTGCAAAACTTAAGTTCCAATTAATTATATTGCTTAGAGACGCAGAAACAAGATATCATTTGAATGTGCTACATCTAATTACATTTTTTTAGTATTGATATTTTTTAGCTTCCGCATCTCCCTGGTGTTCTTATTTAATGTGTTTGTTCCTAACTGTAATATTTATAATATAAGTATACGTGGAACGTACGTGTCACACAAACCCTTTTTATACCCTATCCTAAGGGTATATTAATTTTGACTCATAGTTTGTAACACCCCTTAATATTCGTCATAGACCCCTAAAAGTATAAATATTCATGATCAGGACCAAAACCTAAGACTATTTAGCAACGTCCGTCCGTCACCAATTTATAGGCCTTTAAATTAAAGGTGGAGAGCTGAAATTTAGACCATATGCTCCCTAGGGCCCCAAATGGTAGAGTGTATAATTTTTTTTGATACGCCCACTGCCACGCCCACAATTAAGAAAAAACAGTTTAAAAGCTAAAGTTAGAGAGATATAGTGTTGTAATCTTTATACCTTGTAAAGTAGGTGCTGCCTACCTTTACAAGTTTGTCATATAAACTTTTTTGCCACGGGTACATTTTGTGGTCCACGGGTACCTTATGGGTAGGGATTATCGTGTCAAATTTAGAGGTTCGATTTTTGAATATTTTTCTGCTCGGTCTGGAGTTCCTCAGGGAAGTCACTTAGGCCCTATTTTGTTCATACTTGCTCTAAATGATGTTAAAGCATGCATAAAATCCAGCAATATTTTAATATACGCAGATGATATGAAAATGTTTAAATCTGTTAACAATCAGTATGACAGAAATCTTCTCCAAGCGGACATAGATAGTTTTGCCACTTGGTGTGTTAAAAATGGGTTAACTTTGAACCCATCTAAATGTCAGCATATGACATTTTCAAGAAAACGTATTCCCTCTATTTTTCATTATTCTTTATCCGATCATATGCTTTGTCATGTTGATAGTTTTAAAGATCTCGGAGTTTTCTTTGACCCCAAACTTAACTTTATTGGTCATATTAATTTTATTGTTAATAAATCAAACTCCATGCTGGGCTTTATTAAGAGGTGGTCTAAAGAATTTGACGACCCCTATGTTACTCAATCTTTGTACAATTGTTTCGTCCGTCCGCATCTAGAATATGCTTCACAAGTTTGGACTCCGTACTTCAATATTCACTCAATTCGAATTGAAGGTATTCAACGTAACTTTATTCGTTTTGCCCTTAGAGGTCTTCCATGGGATGATCCATACAACCTTCCCCCCTACGGTCAACGTATCAAATTTCTTCAAATGTTACCCCTATCTCAACTTGGACTGAATAATGATATAGTTTTCCTACAGCAACTTATAGCAGGTAATATAGATGCTCCTGATCTGTTGTCCTCCATTGCATTCGACTTCCGTGGTGGTGCTCAAAATTTACGTAGTGTTGATCTTTTAATAAGTGGTTATCATAGGACCAATTATGGCAGGAATGAGCCAATTACTCTCATGAGTAGAATTTATAATTTAAACAATCATGTGATTGATTTGCATGTCAGCAAATTTAAATTGAAAATGTGTTTGCGTAATCATATTCTAGTGTCTTAGAGTTAGATAATTTTTATATCTTTTGTGTTTGTGTTATTAAGATATGTTTACTATGTGTACGTATTTACTAACACCAGCACTAAATGATGAGCCTGTGGTGCACTTTTGTGCAGGCAAATTTGTGCTCGTGACAGTTGCTTGTAATAAGCACTCCACCACACAGATCTGATGGTGTTTTATAAAAAAAAAAAAACATAAGAAAAGGCAACAGTCCGCTTGGGGCGAACAGTATGATACCCTATCCATATCCCTATATGCCGCAAAAAAAAAGCATTAAGAAGATGATGGATAGCATTTTATTTCATTCTATTAAATTTAAAAAAATCAATTTTTTTTTTTAAAAACGCCCACAAAAAGTAGGCGTGGTAAACAACTTTATATGACAAACTTTAGATTTAAACCTGTTTTTTCTAAATTGTGGGCGTGGTAGTGGGCGTATCAAAAAAAATGTTACACTCTACAGTTACGTCCGAGACTCCACCCAAACCCACAGTTGCACTATTCCCCACTTTCCCCCTTGTCTAACGCCATTTTTCTGACGAGGAAAGACCAATCCTAAACGGATATACCCCCTTTCCCGTTTCATTACTTTTAATCTGCACGCGCAGCCATTTTTGCGCACGTTGCAGATTATTTGATTTCCTCTTGATATTCATATTTCACATGATGCAATGTGAAATATGAATATTTCGTAAACACTTTGCCCAACACGAGAACTATTGTTAGACTTAAGTTATTATATATTAGTCAGTGCTAATTCGACAACTAACCCGGGAGGTGCAGCCTTGCTCTGGACAGCGGCCTCACTCGTTAGAATAAGTAATAAATTTAATAAATAAATAAATAAATAAATTTGAAAAAAAAAAAATAAAAGAAAAAAAACTGTTTTGTTTTTTTTTTGACATAAACTGCGTGAAAGCAGATGTAAATGGCGCAGTCGGCACTCTCAAGTACGCGATAATTTCGATAAAGAAAGTTTAGTTTCGCGGTTAGTTTTTACTATTCAACTTGAACGAACAAATCCCAACGCGATTATTTCGATAAAGAAAGTTTAGTTTCGCGGTTAGTTTTTACCATTCAACTTGAACGAACAAATCCCAACGCGATTATTTCGATAAAGAAAGTTTAGTTTCGCGGTTAGTTTTTACTATTCAAATCGAACGACCAAATCCCGATCAAGGAAAAATCAGTGAACTAAAAGAAAAAAAAATCGAACGACCAAATCCCGACGAAGGGAAGTGAATTAACAAATTCCGATCAAGGAAAAATCAGTGAACTAAAAGAAAAAAAATCGAACGACCAAATCCCGACGAAGGGAAGTGAATTAACAAATTCCGATCAAGGAAAAATCAGTGAAGTAAAACAAAAAAAAAAAAATCCACCAAAATTAATAGAAGGCGCAACGAGCTGTTCGATCAACGAAGGATGGCGCAAAACAATATTGAACAATGCCTAGTGGCGTTGACACAGTTACTAGTGCAGGCAAACCATCCAACGAGCCTAAGGGCTCGAATCGAAATGGAGATTCGCTACCTCCCAACGTTTGAAGGCAAACAGGGGACACTACCCTCATTTGCAAACTGTGTAACAAAAACACTTCTGAACTCCAGAGAAGAAGAGAGGACACAGGTCTACGAACTAATTTTCGATACGAAGATCCAGGGACCAGCAAAAAACCTGATTAACATCAACCCTCCGGCGAACTGGACTGAATGTCTAGCAAGACTGAAAAAACACTTCCGGCCCTCAAAGGACGAAATGGAAATAACTAAAAATATTGGAATGTTAAGAGTAAGTAGTATTAAGGAACTAGATGTTAAGCTAAAAATTTTAATTGAAGAAATAACAGAATTCGCTGCTTTTAACGAAAACGGCGATAGTATGGTTAACATTTTTTATGGAATGTTGGTTCAAAAAGTAAAAGAAATTGCATCTGGCTCATTCGCATATGCAGTAATGAATAAAAGTGATATCACAGATATCAGGGAAATAGTGCATAATTTTATTTGTCAGGACTCCAGCAATTTAAACTATAAAATGTTCAATAGAAACTCTAACAGAAAGCAAAATGATAGATATAGTGATCAAGACAGACATCAATTCTATGATAATAACAATAATTTCACAACGTCAAATCAAAGACCCCAACGTCATACTTATCAGAATAATTATAGGCAGGATAATAATGATAGACCAAATTATAATTCTCAACGGAACTATAACCAAAGTAGTAATCAAAATAATAACTCAAATTGGCACAATCACAATCCTCAGCAAAACAATTCTCAAAACCCAAGTTCTAATAGATCAAATCAAAGTGCACAACTAAATTTCAACCGTAGGAACAATCGCAATAATAATTCAGGTAATTTTAGAAACAATAATGGAGTAGAACCAATGGACACTCTATCTGCCTCTTACCAAAGGCAAATAAATTTACAAAGGGTGGATTTTCGGGAAACAAGCCCTACCGAAAATTACCCTATATAATAGTGAAAACAAAAAATAATACTAGACTAAGAATCCTCATAGACCCTGGCTCAGAAACGAGCATAATTAACCCAGGAATCTGCCTCCCCAAATGGCAAATCCAACTCACCAACCCAATAAAAATACTCACAACTAGTACACCAATCCGTGTAAATAAAAAGGTAAAAATCCCTTTATATCAAGAACTAGGTGACAATAAAACAGCTGAATTCCTAGAATTAAAATTCCATACGGCATTTGATGGACTTATTGGAAACAATATTCTAATTCCAGCAAATGCTATTCTTGACTTCAAAAACAGACGCCTCACGGCAAACGACAAAGAAATCCAAATTTTCTTCAACCAAGAAGAAGAAATCTTAAATGAGAATTACTCTAAACAGGTGCCTCAGTTAGAAATATACTACACCGAAATAAACAACGAACCAATTCGCGGCCAAATTAGAGTAAATCACCTCAACGAAGAGGAAAGAAATAAATTATTAAAATTGGTTTCACAATATTCCTCAATATTCTACCAAGAAGGTAGTGATCTATCATTTACCAATGCGATCAAGCATAAAATTAATACGGTAAATGACATCCCTATCTATACTAAAAATTATAGGTACCCAGAGGTACACAGGAAAGAAGTAAATACACAAATTAAGGAAATGCTAGAGCAGGGAATCATAAGACCAAGTGATTCACCCTACTCAGCCCTCATCTGGATCGTCCCCAAAAAGATGGACGCATCGGGAAAAACTAAATGGAGAATCGTCATCGACTATCGAAAACTTAACGAAGTTTCAATAGACGACAAGTTCCCAATACCAAATATGGAAGACATATTCGATAAATTGGAAAAGGCGATGTATTTCACTACACTCGATCTGGCTAAGGGTTTCCACCAGATCGAGATCGTTGAAGAAGACGTCAAAAAAACGGCTTTTTCAACTGATAATGGACATTATGAGTTCCTTCGAATGCCATTTGGATTGAAGAACGCCCCTCGACGTTCCAGCGTTTAATGAATTCAGTTCTTCATGACTTTATGGGAAACATATGCTTAGTGTACTTGGATGATATAATCATCTTCTCCACTAGCCTCGAAGAGCATATACTCTCATAAAAGAAAATTTTCAGTAGACTTCAAGAAGCCAATCTTAAAGTCCAATTGGACAAGAGTGAGTTCCTGAAAAAGGAAACGGAATTTTTAGGGCATATCATAACTACTGAGGGAATAAAACCTAATCCGAAGAAAATTGCTGCGATTTTAGAATATAAACTACCCAGAACGCCCAAGCAAATCAAGTCCTTTTTAGGCATAACCGGCTATTACCGGAAATTCATAAGAGACTATTCCAAAATTGCAAAACCAATGACAGCATATTTAAAGAAAAGTTCAAAAATAGACTTAAACAATCCTGAATATATTGAAAGCTTCGAGAACCTTAAAACCTTAATAACATCCGAACCAGTACTTAAATACCCTGATTTCAGTAAAAAATTCACTCTGGCAACAGACGCGTCAAATTATGCCTTAGGCGCAGTTCTATCACAGGAGGGTCACCCAACCTGTTTCGCAAGCAGAACGCTAAATGAACACGAAACAAAGTACTCGACTATCGAGAAGGAGCTTTTGGCTATCTTATGGTCAATGAGTTACTTTAGACCCTACCTGTACGGGCGCAAATTCACGGTCAGAACAGACTATCGACCCCTAGTTTGGCTTAGTTCCCTTAAGGAACCTAATGCCAAACTACAAAGATGGAAAATCAAATTAGAGGAATACAACTTTGACATAGAGTACGTTAAGGGTAAGGATAACCAAGTAGCAGACGGTTTATCAAGAGTCGAAATTCACCTTAACGAATGCATTGAAACCATAAATAACCAAGAAAATTTAAGTGATGACGAAAATAACGAAAATATTCCCGATAATCAATCTCTCATTGCTACTATTCATAGCGCTGAGGAAGATAGTAACGATTATATACCCATTGTTGAGTCACCAGTCAATTTATATAAAACCCAGATAATAATCAATAGCACAGAAGGTCCTAGCAACCATAAAATATACACAGCATTTGGAAAAAGGAGAATTGTTATAGAAATAAAAGTGTTTAACGAAAGGCCTATTTTAGACATTATGAAAAAATGCATCCCCACCAAAGGCATAGTTGGTGTATTCTCTAGGCACGACAACCTTTTTGCAAAATTCCAGGACGTCTACATAAAATACTTCAGCAAAAACAAGCTTTTAAGATTCATTAAATGTAGTAAATTTTTAGGAGACCTAACAGACGAAGAGAAGGAACTACTAGTAATCTCAAAAACGCATAATTCATTAAACCATAGAGGAATTAATGAAACATATGCAGAGATCAAAGATAATTACTACAGTCCAAAACTTAAAGATAAAATTCAAAAATATATAAACAATTGCGAAATTTGCAATAAAGCCAAATATGAGAGATTACCTTATAAAATACCACTAAAAGTAACAGAAACACCAACGAAACCCAATCAAATCATACACATCGACATTTGGTACGCAAATATCAACTTAATGTATGTGACAATGATTGACAAATTCACAAAACATGTAACGGTGCATGAGATCAAGCACAGAACATGGATATCACTATTGAATACTTTAAAATGCAGGTTTGCAAACCATGGTATCCCGGACAGAATAGTTACAGATGGTGAAACAGGCTTCTCATCAATTACGATCAAAGAATTTTTAAAAGAAAATAATGTTGACCTCCACATTACTACACCCTACCATAAAACTGGGAATTCGGATATCGAAAGATTCCACTCTACTCTTAACGAGCACATAAGAACATTTGCAGCAGACGACAGTAATAAGGACACTTTAAGAAACAAAGTCTTGAAAGCTGTTACAATCTATAATAAAACAATTCACTCCGCAACAAAACAAAGACCGATAAACTTTGTTAACGGAACCATAGCGAATCAAGAATACCCCAAAATAATAGAATTAATAAACAAAAATAAATAACGATATGTAAATAAAAGAATTAGGGGCAAGACCGACGTAGACTTGACAAAAACAAACCATGTTTACCATAAATCCAGAACTAATAATAAGCTTAAAATAACACATAAAAGAGATGATCCTAAGGTAATAGATAAGGACCATGTTACCGATAGTAAAGGGTATAAATTCTATAAAACCCAACTAAAACGAAACTATAAATTCGAGAAAACCCATTAAAACTTTTTCTTTCCAGGCAATATTTTTTATTCTACTAACAATGGCAACAACAACGACAAACGGACAAAAAATCGACGTACTTAACTTAAATTTAGGAAACGGCTTTGTTACAATTAGGGACGAACAAATTGAAATCATATCAGGATACACAAAAATCCTACATAACGTAAATCTTAGTTCATGGATAGAAAATGTAGATATTTTGGAACACAATATAAACAAACTTAACCACAAAAATGACTACCCAACACTTACATATAATTTAATACAATTACAACGAGAAATAGAAAAACTATTAGATAATCATGACAGGAAAAGAAGAGGACTCGTAAATGTAGTAGGAAAAGGATTAGAATTTCTAGCAGGTACAATGGATTACGACGACGAACTAGAAATTAAACAAACCCTAGAGACAAACGAACAAAATACCAAAAACCTTGTTGAGGGACTAAACGACCAAATCAAAATCAATCACGACTTTAACGACGCTATCAATAACATTACAAGACACATTAACGGACAACAACTCGAAATTACATATCAATTAACTAATTTAGGCAACACAATTAACAAAGAATTTACAGAGATCGCGAACATGCAGCATGCATTCCAAATCCAGTACGATATACAACTATTGAAAGATCAAGTCAAAAAAGTTAAGGAAAATATTCTCATGAGCCAACTAGGAGTTTTAGGACACGATATCTTATCAATGAATGAAATAGACAAATTTAATATTACAATATCCAAATTAGCTAACATTAAAAGCACAGTCATTGTACATGAAAATCAAATAGTATTCATACTTCTAATTCCAATATATTCTTACGATAAATTCTATAAAATTTTAATTGAACCAATCCCCAATAACAATAATTTAGAACTAGCAACCTTTTATAAAGAAATAATAACTGATGGAAATATCAATTATGAAAATTTGAATGGAACCATAAAATTTAAGGAATTAAAAGAAATAAAAGACTCTTGTATTCAAAACATTTTTAAAGATAAACCTGAATGTAATTTCAAGGAAAATAAAAATAAAGAAATTAAACGAATTACAAATAACATTATTGTAACGAAAAACATACCACTTACTCATGTAATTCACAACTGTCATAATTATAGTATTAGTAAATATAATAGGAAACAATCTAATAAGATTTTAAAATTGTAAAATAGAAATGAACAATGTTAATTATGAAAATTTCTTATATTATGACAATTTTATTATACCTAATTTTAAAAATATAACAATTAAAAATATTGTATCAAACTATTCTGCGGAAGCAGTACATCTTAAAAACATTGAAAATCGTAAATTAATAGAACAAATTAAATTAAGAACAATTACACATGAACACGTATATTTTGGAACAGCTTTTATTACAATTTCTATATTAATATTACTAATTTTTACCCTTATCCAAAAAAACCAAAATAAAAAAACAAAGATTAAAGTTGATGTTAAAAAGATTGATTCTCCAGAGCAGAATCTTAAGGGGGGAGGAGTTACGTCCGAGACTCCACCCAAACCCACAGTTGCACTATTCCCCACTTTCCCCCTTGTCTAACGCCATTTTGCTGACGAGGAAAGACCAATCCTCAACGGATATACCCCCTTTCCCGTTTCATTACTTTTAATCTGCACGCGCAGCCATTTTTGCGCACGTTGCAGATTATTTGATTTCCTCTTGATATTCATATTTCACATGATGCAATGTGAAATATGAATATTTCGTAAACACTTTGCCCAATACGAGAACTATTGTTAGACTTAAGTTATTATATATTAGTCAGTGCTAATTCGACAACTAACCCGGGAGGTGCAGCCTTGCTCTGGACAGCGGCCTCACTCGTTAGAATAAGTAATAAATTTAATAAATAAATAAATAAATAAATTTGAAAAAAAAAATAAAAGAAAAAAACTGTTTTGTTTTTTTTTTTTACATAAACTGCGTGAAAGCAGATGTAAATCTACCATTTCGGTACCCTAGGGAGTATATGTTCCAGATTTCAGCTTTCTACCTTTAATTTAAAGGCCTATAAATTGGTGACGGACGGACGGACGTTGCTAAATAGTCTTAGGTTTTGGTCCTGATCATAAATATATATACTTTTGTGGGTCTATGACGAATATTAAGCGGTGTTGCAAACTATGAGTAAAAATTAATATACCCTTAGGATAGGGTATAAAAAGAAGTCTGAAATGTACTTGCAAGGGTTTCTGTGTGCTTGGTATGCCATTTTTAGTAATATTGGGTATACAATTAAAACAGTTCATCTCAGAAGTTGTGCAGATTTGGTTTATTAATCCGAATTAAGGCTTAACTAATGGTCACTAACCTAGTAAGGTAAGTGTTAATAAGATATAATTAAGGTGCAAGAACAAAGTTGAGCTATACAAAAGTGAAATTGAGATTAGGCCTTACTGACTCTGATAAAGGTGCAAAACTTAAGTTCCAATTAATTATACTGCTTAGAGATGCAGAAACAAGATATCATTTGAATGTGCTACATCTAATTACATTTTTTTAGTATTGATATTTTTTTAGCTTCCGCATCTCCCTGGTGTTCTCATTTAATGTGTTTGTTCCTAACTGTAATATTTATAATATAAGTATACGTAGAACGTACGTGTCACACAAACCCTTTTTATACCCTATCCTAAGGGTATATTAATTTTGACTCATAGTTTGTAACACCCCTTAATATTCGTCATAGACCACTAAAAGTATATACATTTATGATCAGGACCAAAACCTAAGACTATTAGCAATGTCCGTCCGTCCGTCACCAATTTATAGGCCTTTAAATTAAAGGTGGAGAGCTGAAATTTGGACCATATGCTCCCTAGGGCCCCAAATGGTAGAGTGTACAATTTTTTTTGATACGCCCACACCCACGCCCACAATTAAGAAAAAACAGTTTTAAAGATAAAGTTAGAGAGATAGAGTGTTGTAAACTTTATACCATGTAAAGTAGGTGCTGCCCACCTTTACAAGTTTGTCATATAAAGTTTTTTGCCACGCCTACATTTTGTGGGCGTTTTTCACTAAAATGCTGTTTTATTCGAAAATTTTTATAGAAACCGAAAAAAAAGGTTTAACAAGATATTTGGCCAATATTTTTTCCAATATATCGCCTATACCAAGTTGTTTGCCACGCCCACTTTTTGGGGGCATTTTTTCAAAATATATGTTTTTTTTATAAAATTCATAGAATGAAATAAAATTCTACCCCCCATAGGATATACTGTTCGCCCCACGCCTTTCCTTATGTTTAATATGTGTTTTTTGGACTTTTCTACCACTGGTGGTGACAACTGTCACTTTATTGTTTTTAAACAACCTTTCCTTTCGTAATAACGGATTGTCTCAACTTGACCATTTACCTCAGACCGATGTACAGGTGTGTGATAGACCTTGATATTTAGCATCTTGATGAAGTTCAAGATTATTGGGCTTAAGAAACTTCGTTCGTTGTCCGGAATAAAAAGTTTTGGAACCCTAAAATAATGCAAAATTTTAAACATTTTTTTTTTAGATGTAGTACCGATCTATTTTTTATGTGAAATAGCTTGCCGAATTTGGAAAACTTGTCAATACTGCTGATAAACTTTTAATTCTGCAGTTCTAAAATATCTACATGAAGTATTTCACAAGGATAAGATGGGGTAGGAGTAGGTTGGAATTCGGGGTTAATAGGGTTGCTGTCGTACTTGTTGGAGTTGCAAATATCACACGTCTTGGTATATCTTTTTTTTTCCCTATCCTAATGGAATATTAATTTTGACTCATAGTTTGTTACACCCCTTAATATTCGTCATAGACCCACAAAAGTATATATATTTATGATCAGGACCAAAACCTAAAAAAAGACTATTTAGCAATGTCCGTTCGTCCGTCCATCCGTCCGTCACCAATTTATAGGCCTTTAAGTTAAAGGTGGAAAGCTGAAATTAGGACCATATACTCCCTATGGCCCCAAATGGTAGAGTGTACAATTTAGAAAAAACAGTCTTAAAGCTAAAGTTAGAGAGATAGAGTGTTGTAATCTTTACAAGATATGTAGGTACAAGTTTGTCATATAAAGTTTTTTGCCATGCCTATTTTTTGTGGGCGTTTTTCACTTAAATGCTGTTTTCTTCGAAAATTTTTCATAGAAAGCGGAAAAAAATGTTTAACGAGATATTTAGCCAATATTTTTTCTAATATATCGCCTATAGAAAGTTGTTGGCCACGCCCACGTTTTGAGGGGGTTTTTTAAAGACAAACATTTTTTTTTTGTAAATTTAATAGAATGAAATAAAATGCTATCCATCATCTTCTGAATGCTTTTTTTGCGGCATATAGGGATATGTATAGGGTATCATACTGTTCGCCCCAAGCGGACTGTATCCTTTTCTTATGTTTATCAATCTGTTCGTTCGAGGGAAATAGTTGTTTTCTAACAACTGCTCTTTGTTTTCGCGAGAGTTTCTTTGACCTCCTTTGTGCTCCTTAAATATAAGTTCGCAAATCCGATCTTCATTTCGGACGGATTCAGTTTTTTCCCAGGATCTCAGATAAAATTGCAAACGTCGGATTCTCTATTGCAACATAGTGTCGGAAGTAACCTGTATAAGGTTCTTCGTGTACTTCGAAACCTTTTCAAATTCACAATTAATCACAATTTGTTTTCGGAAAATGTTCAACGGGTCCTTGACATGTGGGAATAGATCGGAACTGTCTTGGTTGGCACTGTGCGCTGTTTCGACTGAGGATCTTTCATCGCTAGCTGTATCGGTAGATTCGTTTAAATTGACTTTGCAATGTTCAGAAGCGGTTTCGGTTGAACCAATTGGATCGACCTCTGAACCTTCACTTGCGGTATCTGTCAAACCATCCTCGAATGCTTGCGAATCTGGTTCCCTCTCAGTGTGTTATGAGTTAGACAAGTGGTTAACCTCTGCTTTCAGTCGAGATATAGCGTCTGCAACCACGTTACATTTACCTGGTTTGTATATTCTTTCTGAGTTATATTCTTCTCTTCGCACTTTCTATGGTATTGTAGTTACGATTTCCCAACTCAAATGTCAAAGGCTAGTGGGCGGTATATATTCGAATCTTTCTTGCTCCGTATAGTAGTGGGCGTGGATTGTGTAATGCCCAGACTATTGCCAGTAACTCCTTTTCGTTAGTGGCATAATTTTCTGAAGTCCTATTCAAAGACTTAGAAGTATGTGCAATTGGTCGATTTCTTGCCCACTCTCCCTTAGACAGAACTGCTCCAATTGCGAAATTGGAGGCATCTATGGTAAGATTGAATGGTTTCTCGAAGTAAGGAAATCTCAATATCTCCGAGGAGTTCAGAAGAATTTTGAGGTCATTGAACGAGCCTAAAACTTCGTCGTCGAGGCTAATCGGGACCGGTATAGACTGATTAGCTTTCACTTGAGCGCGTACACCCCTAGTCAGATTGGTTAAAGGCTTAGTGACTTTAGCATAATAACGTATTAATTTACGATAATATGAGAAAGAAAGCTTTTAAGGTCCTTCAGATTGTTCGGAGGGGGAATTTTTTGTATGAATGCGTACTTTTTTGGATCAGCAAAACCTACTAAAGATTGAGATGCTGACATTGTTGTTGCCAAAACGATAATGTCATCTATATAGACAAGCAGATTTTTCCGATATCTTCCTTGAGAACGTCATCAATCATTCGTAGGAAGTCATATTTCCCATTCATAGTAGAGAAGGCCGTCTTTGGAATATCCGATTCCTTCATTTTAATCTGATGGAAACCAGAAGTCAGATCCAGAGTAGTAAAGAATTTTGCTTTGTCGAGACTAGCGAGGGTACTGTTAAAGATAGCTCTTCGTATAGGTAGGCGCGCTTCGTTCTTATTTCTACTTTGACTGCAGTTTCGATCATTGCATTGGAGTTTATAGGCCCAAAGACAGCTAGGTTTTTACGGATAAATTCACAAAGTCTTTGCTGGATGGCTTCAGGAAGGCTACCGTCTAGTAATGGATTGACCTGTGGGGAAATTTTATTTCTTAAAGGAATTTGATATTAGGGCCGAGGAACAATATATTTTTCTTTCGATCGATGATGGCTTCCAACTTCTTTAGCGTGCCATCGCAAATAATGCCGTCAAATGATTTAAGTGCAGGAGTTACGTAAAATGTTATTAAAGAATGATTTCCGCTTCTTTGGAAGAATTTGACTATGGGTGACTTCAATTTCACCGGCTACTGAGTGTACTGAGAAGTGGTCCATATGATACATGTGGGCTGATGAAGTTTTAATTCGCCCCCGTGTCTATTAAGAATTTTTAATGCGTCACCTCTCAGGTCACATAATTTATGTATTTTACGCTGGAGTGGCATCCGTCATTAAATTTACCGTGTCGACGGTATCCTTTTCGCATGTTTTCGTTTCCGAGCCTTCCTCATATAAAACTTCCTTGTTATAGAGTTTTTGTTGCTGGACCTATCAGATCGGGCACCTCTCTTAAATGGACTGTTTCCATTAGAGCCATTGGGACGGTTCATAAAGTCTACCTGACGATTTTGTATTGAACCGAGTTCAATTCTGTCGGCAGACTTAGGTCCGAGGGGCCTCGGCGGAATGCCATTGCGATGGTAACCCTGTTGCCGTTTCTTGCATTTTTCAAACCTTCTCTGCTGCAAAATTGGCTTCACGTTCTGCCTGAAGGTCGGATTCAGCGGAGCGGTTATTGTATTTGGTGTATTGGGAGCATGAATGGTATGACTGCGGTAATTTAAATTCTGACACGCCGAAGATTATTCGGGAAGTGTTCTATGTTTCTGAATGATAAGCATTCTAGATATATCGCCGTTCAGGCCGCGAATAAATACATCCAAAGCTCTGTTTCGGTAGGTTTCTACCAGAGCTGTCACTGTCTCTTGACTGAACGTTTCAGACTTAGTTTTATTTATCATCAGTGATAATTGATAATTGACTGCAGCGTAGAATTAGGTAATTTTAAGTTCCTTTTATGTAACTGGTTCAGCTGATGCTCCAGCGAACGCATGTCTCGTTTATCTGCGTAATGCAGAGCAAAGCACTCTCTGATAGACCACCAATCATCGTCAAATATGTTATACGAGAACGGTGCAGCATCAGCGCTACTCCTGACCCTCTGACGAATGTGTTGCAGAATTGCCTGTAAATGAGCTTTGCGTTGACTATATCGCAGCCCTTAAGAATTGCCTCTACTGTATGTACCCAAGATACATATTGCGTTGGGTTGCGGTCGAAGACCTGGACTTCTTTGATGCAATCCCCTAGACGACTTATGTCGCTTAGTTTGGCTTCATTCGCCAGACCACGAGACAATACAGGCATAATAGGTTCGCTGGCAGGAACCAAACCCACTTGTTGCTTATCCTCGATAATCTTAAGGCGCCTTTCGGTTGCCTTCATGTGGGCCAGGATATTATTGAACGTCGCAGTGATTTCGGTCATCGCTTGTGTGAGCGATTCCATTTTATTTATATAAACTTGTTTATATATTTCGAAGTTACTCAACATTAAATTTTACAAAAGGAAATGCAATTATGTTTATAATTCCGTTTATTCTTGGTTTATCGAGCACATTATGAACTGTAACGGCATACAAGAACCAGAAGAACTACCATTACTACACTCAGACGCACTTGATTTATTAGTTCCATATATATACACGTGTACACATATAGTTGTTGAGCGCCACCTGTGTAACGGGTTCTAGATGTAACCTTCAAGCCAATTCGCAATTGTATGTCAGAACACGTCGCCTCTAAAACAATACAAGATGTCATATGACAAGAGTAATCTCATCGCTAGGGGAGACGAAAATATCTTGACACCACAGGATTCGATCTACCTCCGAATAGCTTGAAGAGCGTTTGGTCGGTAATCACGCGCACTTGCTTGCATATTTCGCGGACTCTGATCGCCGGATTGGGGGGGGATCTTGTGGTTACCGCTAAACCACCGTACAATTTTTCAGGTCCTAAATTAAATAAATCAAATATCAAAGCGTGGATAATTCTGCTTGTCTGCAAATACAAACAAACAAAGCCGGGAACTTAAAGGCGTAATTCAATTTCCCGAGTGAGGTTACTGTAGAGCATAATATGGGAGTATGTCAACCATTAGACAACATAACAAAAACAAAGTCGGGAACTTAAAGGTGGAAATAGTTCCCTAAATGAGTGTGGCCCTCCCTCCGTCAATTATCCTAAAACTAGGAATAGAGACACCATGGGCAATGCCCTACTCTATGTCTAGGCAAAGGCCTAATCAAAAGTGAGCACCTAAATGCTCACTGAATTGTCTCTCCCTTCATCCTATTCAACATCCACTTCTCTTACACTTCCTTAAACCCAAATTATCATTATCAAAAATAGAAAACCAACAGAATATAATACTAAATAATCAAAAAATAATCAAAAAATAATCAAAAATAAACAGACTAAATTATTTTCGTACTAAAAGTAAATTACATTATATATTTATTTACCAAAATTTAACAAAAGTTATTATATATTAATTAATTAAATTTAAAGTACTTGTTGCCTACATTTAGGCATATCGACTTGATTCTATAGAAAGTTAAGTATTAAATATCTGGTCTACTGGACTTACATATCATTTCTTGATTTCAGCACCTGGTCACCATGATGATGTGCACAACATTATGGCAGGATACGATGTTCTTGTATCTATATATTTGGGGAGAAAATTAAATTAAAATATCACTGATGAACGATCTTTACAGTGGAGCTATTTACTTCCATATTTATCTCACTTATCATTGAGTTTGAGCTTGAAAACTTATTTTCTTATTTTTACATATATTTATATGTGTACATATACACTCGATATGAGAACATACCGTGGGCTAAGATTGTACATAATATTCTGATATTATTTTATTCCAGAAATTTTCAATTTCGAAACTTAGTTACTTATTTCTGCTCTAAATTATTTCTATTTTACTTGTGAGGATTATCACAGAGGTTTTATTTAATTAATCTAAAAGAAATACCTGGACTTTGAGAATTTTTACTTCTCTCATACTGGTGATAAAGTAGTTGCTGTTGTTCCTGATGGTGGTGAAATTGATGTTCGTGATGCTGCTGTTACTCCTGATGGTGGTAATACTAATGTTGGTGGTGGTAATGGTAATGATACTCGTGATGCTGCTGCTGTTATTGCCATGGCTGCTGCTGTTAATTCTGTTGCTGCTGCTGCTGGATTAGATGGTATTATGCTAGCGATGATCGTGATGATGCTGCTACTGATGCTAATGTGGAAGTCGCTGTGAGTGACTATTGCGTGTTTCGTACCGCAGAAGAATGTAGTTTGGCTCTGAGGCTGCTGCTAATTCTGGTAGCGACATGCTGCATCGCTTGGAGTAGCGGCGTGGTAATTTGTGGTACTATCAGTGCGATGCGATTCTGCTGAAGCAGTAAAATGGAATCGCTGGCACACCGTTGTGGTTTTGTTCACACGTGGTGGTGTGACTGCTGTCGTGGTGGTGCTTATTTCGCTTATGATGCTATGGCTTGAATTCTGGCGTACGATTGCGTTCCAGGTGGACTTTGTACTTTTTTTACCGAGGTTATAATCACTTCTGCCTTAAAACATATATATATATATCTATATGTAAATATATATATAGAATCTTGTGTATCTATACAAAAAATACATGAAAATACATGTAATTTAAGCAAAAAAATTACCAAAAAGAGGATTCCAAAAAAGAGGATACAAAATAAAAGCTTCATTCGATAGCAATAACAAAAATTAAAATTCAAAACAAAATTAATACATTTTTTTTGTAACAAGAACTAAACATTTTACGCGTCAAAAGTAAGTAAACATATGTAATTCATTAACGGAATTTATAAATAAACATCTTAAATTAAGGATTTAGTATTTAGTTGGACCACCGTAAGACTTTATAACTTCTTTTAGTCTGCGTGGCATGGATACAACGAGGTTATTTGTAATATGGGAAGATATTTGGGACCATTCTTCAATTAAAGCCTTTTTTAGGTCATCTTTGCTTTTGATAGTCCTTCTGCGAATTTGCCGGTCCAAATGATCTCATAAATGTTCTATGGGGTTAAGGTCCAGCGATTGTGGAGGATGATCGCGCTGTTTTGGAGTCCTGTAAAGCAACCATCCCTTAATGCGGTATGCTTAGGATCATTGTCTTGCTGAAAGATCTAATTGCTAAACAGACCTAATTTATCTACGCTCGATTGCAGGTTATTCTTTAGGATGGTAAGATAGTCTTGTTTATTCATTTTACTTTCAATGAAGACAAGATTCCCAAACCCTTGCCGTCATACACCCCACACCATCACTGAACAACCTTCATGTTTTACTGTGCTCTTTACATTTTGTTCACTGAATTCTTTATTTTTTTTCTCCAAACTAATTCATTTGTAATGCTTTTTAAAATTTCAAATTTACTTTCATCTGTAAATATAATGTTTTTCCAAAACGAAATATCATTATTTATAAGTTTTTTTGCAAGCGTTAAACGTTAAATTTTTCGCGATTTTAACGGCACTTGAACTGGGATTTTTTTTCACTCCAGTCACAATTCGTCTTTCTTCTCTTCCATTTAGCTTTTTGGTCTAACAATAAGTGTCCGTTTGAAATTTTCCAATGTTTTACATTTTTTTTATTTATTGATAATTTTTTTCACCGAAACATAGTTCCTATTGACTATTTTTCAATATCCCGATATGATTTCCCCTTTTTCCTCAGATCCACTATAATTCTTCGCGTTTCCAAAGAAATTTCACCTCCTCCTTGTACTGGTATTGAGCCTTTAATCGCAATCAGCGCACACTCTGAAGTGATGTAAAGAAATGAACTTTTCACCGGAGTAATATCTATTAAAAATTGTAACAGTACATCGCACTGATTAATATTAAACGATAGGAGGTTGCGTGATGTTTACTTACTTTTGACACGTAAAATATGGACTATGTTACAAAAAAATGTATTAATTTTGTTTTGAATTTTAATTTTTGTTATTGCTATCGAATGAAGCTTTTATTTTGTATCCTCTTTTTTGGAATCCTCTTTTTGTAATTTTTTTGCTTAAATTACATGTATTTTCGGAAATCGCATGGGTGTTTATTCACTTTTGATGTTCACTGTATATCTGTCTGCACGTGCTTTTTGATAGTAAAACATTGGTTTTAGCATAATATATATATATATATATTGATTTTATATTATTTTTATATAAAAACATAAGGAAAGGCTACAGTCCGCGCGGGGCGAACAGTATGATACCGTATCAATATCCCTATATCCCGCAAAGAAAAAAGCGTTAAGAAGATAAAGTTATATAAAGTTTTTTGCCAAGCCTACATTTTGTGGGCGTTTTTCACTAAAATGCTGTTTTATTCGAAAATTTTTATAGAAACCGAAAAGAAATGTTTAACAAGATATTTAGCCAATATTAATTCCAATATATCGCCTATACCAAGTTGTTGACCACGCCCACTTTTTGGGGGCGTTTTTTTTCAATAAATATGTTTTTTTTATAAAATTTATAGAATGAAATAAAATTGTACCCACCATCTTCTTAACGCTTTTTTCTTTGCGGCATATAGGGATATGGATAGGGTATCATACTGTTCGCCCCACGCGGACTGTAGCCTTTCCTTATGTTTTTTTTTGTAGTTGGTATTCCTTGTACGAGAATGGTACATCACTGCCATGTTTGCTTTCTTTGAAGTTGTGCTGGTGGGTGAACGTACTAGATCAAAAATGGACTAGGTGTTTATTATTTCAAATCTTTTAATGAAATTACGGAAGTAAGTTCTATAAATGTATTTAACGCCAATCTGTCCCCTAGAAACCAAACCATTTGGTCGAGCTTAGGCGAAAGAACAGATGGATGGAGAAAGGACAGGGTAGGAGATTCGACCCACCCCTGAGATAGCATAAAAAAAGGAATCAAATTGTGTCAGTCATCACCCGCGTAGGTCTTTAGCGTGAAAAACTGCAATGTCATTTCCTTTCAGATCTTGCAATTAAAACATATTGTTGGCGACACAATTTGGCATTACTTTTCTTATTTTTATCGCTGAGAATGGAGTTTCGTCTAAAGACTACTTGGCCTTCTTTGAACTGAATGTTTTTGCTGGGGGTGTTATATATTCGCTCATAACATATGTGAGCTTCAGCCAAAGATTCTTTAATACAATTATGGATAGTGTTCATTTGAGCTGCTTTGGGCAAAACTCAGAATTATTGAGACCATTAAGATTTATTAGCTATTTGTTATCTGAACCATGTTCAACTTTGGACTGTCCGAATAACGCCTCATGAGGAGACATACCGATTGCTGTGTGTATGGTGGTCCGTAATGCACTTACAATCTGTGGGAGGTATTTATCCCACCGGTCTTGCTGTCGCCCTATATAAGATCTAATGGCGGATAATAAAGACCTGTTGAATCGTTCGCTCGCATTAGCCTGCGGTGAATAAAACGCTGTCTTCACATGTTTCATCTCGTAGTTGTTCAAGAATTTGGCAAATTCCTTGCATGTAAATTGTTTTCCATTAGCAGACATTACTGACCCTGGTACTCCATAATTCATGAAAACACTTTCTTTTAGAAATTTAATTGCTGCTTCATTTGTAACTTGATCTACACATACAATCATATATATATTACTATTTTTCGATCTTGGATATGGCCCCAGAAAATCTATGTTGAAAAGGTCTGTCAACAACGAAAGCTTGACCCATGTGCGGTCTCAACGTCGAGTTCGGGGCCTTAAAACATTTATAAATTTCGCAGTCCGCTATAAAGGCTTTCACCTCAGCCGCCATATTAGGGCAGTAGAAGCTATTACGCAGATGATATAGTGTTTTGGCGATGCCACCATTCGTGGCTTTTGGATGCTCATGTGCCAGCTGGATTAGAGATTGGTTATTAATCTGGGAATCCAGAGTTTCAATACTAAGTCATCGTCTCTAGAGTTCCCTGTGCCAAATTTAACCTTAAAATTCAGTCACGTTGTAGTTACGCTGTGCCGAAGTTAATTTGTGCTGCATTGCAGAGGCAAAAGGGCATATCCTTGAAATAATAGAGGGGTCTGCCGGGCACAGTAAACGCTGTCTTTTCCCTCGACGCCTTTTCCAACGGTATTTGCTAAGAGCCATCCTTCAGATCAACACTAGAGATACAGTATATCTCCGAAAGACGTCCTAACAAACCCCAAATATGGGGAAAGGAATACGCGTCTTTCTTGCTGACTTGGTTAACTTGGTCAAGGCATAAACGAACCTTTACAGATTTTTGAACCAAGACTACCGGAGAGTTCCATGCGGTATTACTTTCCTCAATAACGTCAATAGCTATCATCCTATACACATGAGAGCCTTAACCGCTGGAGACACGGGATAGTGTCGTTGCTTAATGGGCTCGGCATCTCCAGTATTAATATGATGTTCTTCTTATTCGGTCTTATTCGGTCCAGTCCAGTCTTGGCACAGGACGGGAATAGCATTTTGACACTTTCGAGCTCATCAGCCTGGACCCTTGATAAATCATGAGCATATGAATCGACCGAGACTTGCAGTGTACTGGGTAAAATTTTGGAAATTACTAGTGGAGCAATCCCAATTGCCTTCCAAAACTCGACTCCTAGGTACAACTGCTGTTCTAAGTATGAGATAAATAAAAAGTTATCTCTTTTGAGATTCCATTGTAGACAACAATAGTATTTACTACTCCAATGATTGACTGAGTTTGTCCACTTGTAGTCCTAACGCGAGAATTGAACGGTTTTGGAACGATATTGACATTTTTGATGAGATCTGAGCACGCAGTGCTGCGATATATTTAGGTATTTCATATTCAAAAATACGTCTACTCACTTGCTGTTAATTGATTAGCCACTCTTGTAGAGTTTTGGGGTTATTTTTGGTAAACTCCTGCTTGAGACGTCTTCCGCAGTCTTTAAAATCTCTACTTTTGGGTTTTACAATCTAGTTGTTTTACTAGATGTTTGTGGTAAGTCAGGTATTGGTTGTAAGCAGGATATGGAAACGCTAGCTCGCGTGCGCACGCAAACAGCTTACGTCTCAATTTTTACTCGCGTGCGCACGCAGTTTTTAAAATTCGCATGCGTGAGTCGATTTATATTTTTCCTACCACACGCGCAACTTTTATATTTTGTACCGGTGATGTGGAAAAAAAAACACAAAAATTTAATTTCTAGATAATACGACTTTATTCACTGTTTGATGGTTGGTATACTACACACAATCCGTGTAGTGCACCTTTATTTATAATTTCTATATTTTGTTACATTTAATCGGCGATTAATCGGTGTCAACGATTTTACAATAATCAATTCGTGTGAATTGACAAAATGATTTATTCGTTTGGTCAGCTATTTAAGTTTATTGACCGGATGAACGCCTCAAATTTGTCATCCGGTGCTGGTGTATGTACATATGTAACTTCTCCCTCCTTTTGAGTAAAATTCTCCTGAATTTGCTTATTTACTTTACTTTTAATTTTATTATTTTTAATATAAAACATTATAATTGCAAATATCATTAAAACAAAAAAGGGATAAAAATGCATAATTCACATAGTTAAATTTATCTTTTAATATTTCTATTTTATTTAATTTCTTTAATATTCTCAAAATCATTTAAAACTATTTTAGTAAAATTTATAGGTTGAGGTACATTATGAGTATGATTAACATTATTATTTGGGTAATAAAATCGTTGCTTTAACAGTTTCTTTTCATTCGAAAATGTTTGATGAGGCATCTGTATTGTACAATTATTAAAATTAATTAGATAATTACCTTTAAGATTAATTTTTCTATCATCACATATTTTTGTACAAGTGTTGTATTGATTTTTTTAACAAATATGGTTTCATAATCTAAAGATATAATTTCCGCATTCTTATTTGTTATAAGTTTACAATTTTTAGTTACAATACAATGCTTACTTTCAATTAATTCATTAATTGTTTTATCTTTTTCATATGTATATGTTTTATTAAAATACTCTATAACAAATTCTTGGTCTGCATTAATTTCAAGATTATCGTTATTTGGTACCGAAATCAGTAATATTAGTGGCAATTAAATAGTGTTTCTTGGTATTTTGATTGCAAAAGCTAACATATTATCCTGAAATTTAACCACGCCTAATCTTATTTGCGCTAATTTGTAAAAGTCTAGTTTATAGATTTCAATTTCTTCATTTGTTAAAATGTTAGGATGAAGCAAATTATTTCTAGCTGATATTATATTATACTGGATATGTTCTACCTTTGCTTCTAAAAATTTGAGTTTAAATAATTGATCAAAGTAAAACTGTTTTAATACTATTTGTCTATTTGATTGTTGTATGATATTAATTTCTTTTGTAATTAGTTTACGGTCATCGTCAATAGTTTGTTTAAGCATTGAAAATGTCTTGTTAAAATAGTCGTTAATTTTTATTTGTTTTATTTAAATTGTCAATTCAGTTATGGTTGTTTTTGGATATAGTATCCAAATGTTCTAGTATAGTTTGTCGGTCTTGGTCGTCCATTGTACCGAATAAGAATTTTTCTGCGTTTCCTATTAAATTAATCAATCCTCTTCTCAGTCTGTTTTGTATGGGTACTAATGTTTGGATTTTATGCATTGTATTAGAAATTTCCTCATTTAATATATATCTCTGTTCAGAATTAAGTGATTTAAGATTAAACGAAATGTTTTTTAATATTTGAATAATTTCTAAAGGATTTATAATATGTAGTATAATGTCTGTTTCGTTCGTAATACTAATGTCTGCAAGTTGAAGTTTAACGTAACCAGTTTGTTCTGTAATCGTTTGTACGTCTAAAAACTGTTGTCCATTAATTAGTGCTAGTGTTAGAAAGAGTGTCAATATCCGTAGTAATGTCACTGAAAATTTAAGAGGTCGTTTTATATTTGTGAAATAAATATTTCTTAACTTCAATTTTTTGTATCTAGGTTGATGCTTATGCCTAATAGCTTTATAATTTTTTACATAACCTGTCGTTCGTTTCTCGTCGTAATCTTCTCTGTTTCTATTTAGCTTATTAATTGTTTTAGTTTGTGCTAACATAAGATTTTGATGGATTTGATTATATTAACTACGTGTCTTTGAATGTCCTGAGGTGTTGCTTTGTTCTATGAATCGAATCGTTCGTTTTAACTTCTTATTGCGCGTTGTATAGCCTGTTTAACTGATAGAGTACTTTCTTTTATTAAAAGTATTCTTAGTTTTTCCGCTATCGAGTTATGTAGTCTTTCTACATCTGCGATTCCGGTATGGGAATTTGGTTTGGTTAGATGAAGTTCAACTCATTCTTTTTCTAGAAATTCTTTAATTTGAATAGCTTTAAATTCATTGTCTGCAACAAAACGCTTAGGTTTTCCTGCTTTAGTAAAATGCTCTTCTATGTGTTCAATAAGTGCAAGATGGTTTCTATCTACTAAATAATAAACAGCGGCAAATTTCAAAAATTTGTCGATGGTTGTTTAAAAAGTATGTTTCTTAAATATATAAGTATCAACGTGAATAATTTGACTTATATCTGTAGGAATTTCAGTTACACTGTATTTTGCTTTAATTGGGTTTCTATCATATTTTCCTTCCTTACATACATCGCACTGGTTAATAACTAATTGAATGAATTCCAATAATTTTGGGTAATACATTTTTCTTGTTATTTGATTATATGTCTCTAAAATTCCAGAGTGCATGCTTTCCTGAACGTGATATAATGATATTTGTTTGATTACTTCTACTTCTGTTTCTATATCTTGTGCTCTAAATGAACATTTAACAAAGTTAATTGAGTTATCATTTGAAAACATTTATTTATTATCTCATTTATATATTATCTCCGAGTTCTGAAAATATTCCTATTTTTCCTTTTTTTATAAATCTTCTTAATATATCTCCTAACCTTTCGAAGTCATGTTCAGCTATGTAAATAATGCGTTTGGCGTGTAAGATCTCGATATCTTTTATTTTATTATTGGTTAGTATTAATTGTGTCTTGTATTTGTTTACAATATCTTCTATTATTGGTATATGGTCCATTAACTCTTCATCTGCCGAGTGTATTGTTTCGTTGTTTTCATCTTCTTCTACATTAAATACAACTTCTGATATTGAATCACTTTGGTTACCTATAAGCTAAAAATTTTCTGTTGATGTGGGGTTCTCTCCCTCCTTAGATTTAACGTCCTCGTTAATTTCTATTCTCAGCTACACTGTTATCTTTGCCTTTAAGGTACTCTATTTCAAATCCTAGGTGATAAATCTTTTCCTTTATATTTAGCATGAAGATACGTTATTGACTGGTCTAAAATAATTTACTGACCACATTATCGCTAAAAACTCTGTGTCTGTAGCGGAATAGTTGATTTCATGTTTATTGAGAGTGCGTGACGCATAACATATAGGGTGACCTTCTTGGGAGATTACTGCACCAATCGCATAGTTGGATGCGTCTGTTGTTAGCGTAAACGGTTTTTGGAAATTGGGATATCTTAAAATTGGGTGACTACTAAGTTTTTCAAATGCTTCCATGTAATTTGTATTGACTTGTATTGATTTTAGCATTTTTCTTTTGATATTTGGTAATGGGCTGTGCTATTTTCGCATAATCTCTAATGAATTTTCTATAGTAACCGGTTATACCGAGAAAACTCTTGATTTGCTTTTGAGATGTTGGAAGTTCAAGTTTTTGAATGCAAGATATTTTATCAGGGTTAGGTTTTAACCCGTCTTCAGTGAGAATGTGACTTAAAAATTCTGTCTCTCTTTTCATAAAATTACATTTATCTATTTGAATTTTTAACCTTTTTGATTTTAGAACCCTGAATATATCCGTTATAGCCTTGACATGTTCTTTCATCGACGGTGACGTAATTTAACTTTCTATAATCAATAACAATTCGGAATTTGTTTGTACCTGAGTTGTCCATTTTCTTAGGAACAACTATAAGAGGACTTGAATATTTTGAATTGCTTTTCTTTATAATTCCCTGCTCTTCCATTTCTTTGATTTGCTTTCTAACTTCCTCTTCGTGTTGAGGGGGGTATCTATATAATTTTGCGTTGACTTGTTGATCGGTTGTTGTTACGATCTCATGTTCTATCTCTGGGGTGCTTGTTAGTTGATCACCTTCCTTAAAGAATAGCTTATCGAATCTCTTAATTAGTTTTTCTAAAGGGTGATTTTTTAAGAGGTTTAGAACTTTTTTAAAAAAAAAAACACAAAAAATTCGAAAAAATGAATGAAATATTTATTTGAATCGATAGTTTGAACCTTGCAATTTAATGTTTAAAGATAATTTCATGCAAATGTTGACCGCGGCTGCGTCTCAGGTAGCCCATCCGCTGAGTCCAATTTTGGCATACTCTTTCACACATATCGGCCGGTATCTCACGAATGAATGCATGGATGTTGGCTTCCAGTGCGTCAATCGAAGCGGGCTTGTCCCTATACACATTAGCCTTGGCATACCCCCACAAAAAATAATCTAATGGTGTCAAATCGCACGATCTAGGCGGCCAATTGACCGGCCCGAAACGTGAAATTAACTGTTCACCAAACTCGCCTCGCAATTGCGCCATTGTTTCGCGTGCTGTGTGGCATGTGGCACCGTCTTGTTGAAACCACATATCATGCAAGTCAAGAACTTCCATTTCGGGCAAAAAAAAGTTTGTTATCATCGCTCGGTAGCGTTTACCATTGACAGTAACGCTGCGATTCGCATCATCTTTGAAGAAATATGGCCCAATAATGCGGCCGGCCCATAAACCGCACCAAACAGTGGCTTTTTCGGGATGCATTGGTAGCTGTTGCAATGCTTCTGGCTGATCTTCACTCCAAATGCGGCAATTTTGCTTATTTACGTACCCATTCAACCAAAAATGAGCCTCATCGCTGAACACAATTTTTCGATAAAAAAGCGGATCCTCGGCCAGCTTTCCAAGAGCCCATTCACCAAAAATTCGGCGTTGTGGTAGGTCGGCTGGCTTTAGTTCTTGCACCAGCTGTATCTTAAAAGGCTTTACGCCCAAATCCTTCCGCAAAATTTTCCACGTAGTGCTGTAACAAAGGCCTAACTGCTGGGAATGGCGCCGAATCGACATTTCGCGGTCTTCTGTCACACTAGCTGATACGGCCGCAATATTTTCTTCAATACGCACAGTACGTAAACGTGTTGGTGGTTTAATGTCCAACAAAGTAAATTTGGTGCGAAATTTGGTCACAAGACTGCTCAGAAGGTCGAGAATGCCGATCATAAAATGGAAGCAGCGCGCGATGAACATTTCGAACCGAGCACGAATTTTGATAGTAAAATTCAATAATTTGCAAGCGTTGTTCATTTGTAAGACGATCCATGGTTAAATTGCAAACCAAACTGAAGCTGTTTGACAGTGACACAAGGTACTAAACACACGTCAGCTGTCAAAACCAGTTTTGCCAAAACCAAACCAGCTAAAAAATCACCCTTTACTTCAAGGCGCTCCTCGCTATTAAGATGGTCTAAATTAATATGCTTAGCATTACAATCATATGCTTCCAAAGAACATATTTCATTTAACATATATGGCATGTTGAGGAATTTTAAACATTGATTGTTTAAATTAATAGTTCCTTCTTTTAGGTTTATTATAGCAAATTTTACTATAATAAGTCCATACCGATTATGAACTGATATCCTCTGTTGGATAGTCTTTTTACTTTCCATCTAATTATTGCTTTAGCTGAGACCTTGAACTCTTCGGGGGCTTTTGTATGTATTTCATACGAAATAGTGTCCCTACCTATTACTGTCCTAAAATGTATTGGTTCAATATGTAATTTCTTAAATTCAGTTAACCTATCGTCTACTATGCTTAAAGTTGAACCTGTATCTACTAAGGCTATAAAGTTCTTTGAACAAATGGTTATTTTTATTTTGGGTAAATCGTCCGAAGCTAGTTCATAAAAAACGCGGGACATTGTCCATTACGATTTCTAGTTTCTTCATTAACTACTTCATTCGGTATTACCATTCTTTGTTCAGTCATCTCCTGATGCTGGCTATTTTGGCCCAGAGATGGTCTGAAGTGTCCTGAATTTTGGTTCTGACCATGAGAGTTATTTATTTGTTCCCTATTTACATTCCTTTGAATATTATCGATCTCCATGTTTTCCGCTGGTGGACCCTGCCTATGTTGTCCGGATAAATTTCTTTGTTGTCCTTGATAATTGTTTTGTCTAAACTGACCTGAATGATTTCGTTGTTGGACTTGATTGTTATTCTGCCTATATTGACCTGAACTATTATATCTGTGTTGAACCTGATTAGTTTGGCGAAATTGACCTGATCGGTTATGAGCTTCATTTGTAAAGTTATTTTGCTTCGGATTTTCCGGTGCAGAAAACGTTTTTGGTCTAACCATTTTCCTAAATTCTGGCCTAATGCAAGAATCTTCAAACCTCCTTTTTCGCATCATTGATATCATCTTATTTAAATTATTTTCTTCATAAATTCTGTCTAGCAATATACCCTGTGCCATTTCTTTAGCTATATTCACAAGTATAGCTACTTAAATCTATGCAATATTCTTCTCTATAATATACAATTAATTCATCAGACTTATATTTAATGTTTTGTAATTCTACTGCTAACTCGCTTACCGTATTAACCTTCATGCTGGTGATCCTCTTGTATATTTCATGGGGTTCCGTATCTGGCTTATATCTCAGTTTCAAAGTTTCCCTGATTGTCATCCAGTTGTCTGTTTGGGGTATGTTGATCACTGCATTCTTAGCGTCACCTTGGATCTTTTCGTAGAAGATAGCTCGCACCAAAATCTTCTTTAGTTCTTCATCTCCCACTTGACTTAGATAGTATTCCACGCAACTTAGAAAGGAATTTATTGTTACATCACCTTGGCCGGTGAATACTGACATATATCGAATTTCTTTCATAATTCGTTCCCTTTCCTCGCGACTTTCACGTTGTTGTAGTTGAATGTACGCTGCTCGAACTTGCTCTAGTTGTTGTGTTCTGAGCTCAAGTTCAGCAATAAGTTGGTTTTGCCACTTCACTTGTAATTCTTTTTTTTTTTTTTTTAACACACTAATCTTTGTCGATTGTTTGTATGTACTGCAATTTTTATTTTATAAACACTAATCTTTGTCGATTTTGCTTTGTGCTTTGCAGTTTTTTATTTGAAAAAAATTTTTTTTCACTGATGGGTTGCGTGCTTATTAATGCAAATGTTTATTAAACATTTATGTTTCACTAATTTGACACGACGTATTTTCGTTTCACAGGATTCTTATATATATTTTTTTTATACCCTATCCTAAGGGTATATTAATTTTGACTCATAGTTTGTAACACCCCTTAATATTCGTCATAGACCCCCAAAAGTATATATATTTATGATCAGGACCAAAACCTAAGACTATTTAGCAATGTCCGTCCGTCACCAATTTATAGGCCTTTAGATTAAAGGTAGAAAGCTGAAATTTGGACTCCCTAGGGTCCCGAAATGGTAAAGTGTAAAATTTTGTTTGATACGCCCACTGCCACGCCCACAATTTAGAAAAAACCGTTTTAAAGCTAAACTTAGACAGATAGAGTGTTGTAATCTTTACAAGATATGTAGGTACTGCCACCTTTACAAGTTTTTCATATAAAGTTTTTGCTACGCCTACTTTTTGTGGGCGTTTTTTACTAAAATGCTGTTTTCTTCGAAAATTTTCATAGAAAGCGGACAAAAATGTTTAACAAGATATTTAGCCAATATTTTTTCCAATATATCGCCTATACTAAGTTGTTGGCCACGCCCACTTTTTGGGGGCGTTTTTTTTATATTTTTTTTTTTTATAATAGAATGAAAGAAAATGCCATCCATCATCTTCTTAATGCTTTTTTTTTGCGGCATATAGGGTATCATACTGTTCGCCCCAAGCGGACTGTAGCCTTTTCTTATGTTTTAAGAATCCTACCGACTGCGCCAATTTTATATTTTGTACCGGCGATGATTCATGTGAATTGACAAAATGATTTATTCGTTTGGTCAGCTATTTAAGTTTATTGACCGGATGAACGCCTCAAATTTGTCATCCGGTGCTGGTGTATGTACATATGTAACTCGCACGTGGGTAAGTTTTGGCAAAACCAGAAAATGTCCGCTCCCGTGCGCACGTGAGTATTGTTCGTGAGTCGTTTTTAAAATTCGAATTTCAGGATTAATGAACTAAATTGGTGTAAGAAAAATATGTTTTCTGTGTAATTGGAGTGTTGCGGTGCAATATATGTATATGTTACGCGTGGTTTATAAGGAAGTTGAAATCTTGTATTAAATGAATGGTTCTACAGACGGTTTAAATTGGTTAAATGTCTCGTTGCAATTAGTAGTGGGTGCATTGTTTTTTTCATTTTATGTTAAGGTGTTACGAATTACGAATTTAGGCTTATATTGAATATTCAGAGGAGAATTGAAGATGTACCAACCATCTCCAGTTCTAGAGGTATTTAAATGTTAAGGAATTCATTTTTATTTCATTCGGTAGGTAATTGCGAAAAGTAGACTATGAAATTAATTAAATGTTAATATGCCTAAAAATAATTAAGGTGCACCGTAAACTATGATAAAGTGTTAAGTGGAAAAAGTTCAGCGAATATAAAACGTAACAATCAATTTCTACATAACAAAATATAGGTGTTGATAGTGACAACAGCATCAATAAATTTATGGCATTGAAATCCAGGACACAAGAAAAAAAAACTAGCTGAATGTAATGCCATAAGAACGAATATGAATATAAATGATAATGCAGCTAAGAACAGGATATTCCTTCAATATACTCACATATGTCTCACGCACGCGAATGAGACATATGTTTGTCGTTTTTTTGACTCGCGGGCGCACGCGATAGGATTTAACCTGAAGGAAATGGAAATAGATAAGGGTGGGTAAATTTCAGAAAGTGTGTATGCATTAAGAGTATCATCGACCGGTGTACTGTTGAGTGGTGTACGTTGTTTGGAGGTGGGGGTATGCTTCTTGAAGAAACAATTGCCGCTGTAGAGCAAAGTGTTGAACCGAATGAATCGATTCGCCACCGTGCATAGCAATTGGAGCTTTGTCCATCAACTTTATGAACGATTTTGCGCGAAGATCTCTTCTTACGACCTTACCAGAACCAGCTTGTGCAAGAATTAAAGCCTCTAGACCATGCAATACGTCGTGATTTTGGGGTGTGGGCCGAAAATGAGATTGATATCGATGCTGATTTTCATCGCAAAATTTTGTACAGTGATGAGGCTCATTTTGGGTTGAATGGCTACGTCAACAAGCAAACTTGCCGCATTTGGAGTGAAGAGAATCCACATGAGACCCTTGAAACGCCATTACATCCACAAAAACTTACAGTTTGGTGTACTCTATGTGCTGGTGGAGTCATTGGGCCATACTTCTTCCGAAATGATGCTGGAGAGTCAGTTAGTGTTAATGGGGACCGGTATACAGCCATGATAACCGACTATTTTGTTCCAACAAGACGGCGCTACATGCCACACAGCGCACGTCACAATCGATTTATTAAAGGAAACATTCGATGAGCGCATAATTTTGCGGAATGAACCAGTCAATTGGCTATCAATATCGTGTGATTTGACACCATTGGATTATTTTCTGTGGGGATATATGAAGTCGCTCGCCTATGCCAACAAACCAGAAACGTAAGGGGACTTGGAAGGCAACATTCGTGGCTTTATTGCCGACATACAGCCCCAAATGCTTGAAAAAGTGGTTGAAAATTGGACCTCTAGACTGGTCTTTATTCAAACCAATCGCGGCCGCCACCGCGATCATCAACAAATTGATGGACATTAAAACGATTTTCTTGTGTTTTATTTCAATTCGAAGTTCTATACCTCTAAAACAAAACACTCATTATAATCATTGTCATTATTGTACCCACGTTTCGTTGGAGTGAGTTTCGCCCCACGTTGGAGGTGAGTTTATTACCGCGTTGGGCGCCATTTTGTGTAACGGAACACTTGAACCAGCGGAACTAGAACCACTGCTCCACTCAGACGCACTTGATTTATTGGTTCCATATATATACACATGTACACTTATGGTTGTTTAGTGCCAACTGTATAACGGGTTCTAGATGTAGCCTTCAAGCGAATTCGCACTTGTATGTCAGAACCTATGCCTTTAAAAATTAAAAATAAAGGTACTGGGGTTTTTTTTTGCTTTGCTTTTATTATTCTCTCTTATTAATTTGCAAAACCAATTTCTTGTGACCTTGTATTACATTCTACCGACGGGTATAACACATAAACTAAGTGATAATGGCACTCCTGAGAGTATGTTAAATATTATTGCCAGAATAAGTTATAATATGTTTTATATTTTATAGAAAGTTAATTACTAATTATCTTGCCTACCTATTGTTAAGCCGAGACACGTTCATAAGTTTATAGCAAAAGAAAAAAAAATGTTTATTAAAATTTTCAACAGAATTACATATCATATATTAATTTTAGCATTGATCACATCATCATGTGCACAACAATATGGCAGGATACGATGTTCTTGTATCTATATATTTGGGGAGAAAATTAAATTAAAATATCACTGATGAACGATCTTTACAGTGGAGCTATTTACTTCGGTATTTATCGCATTTATTATTGAGTTCGAGCTTGAAAACTTATTTTCTTAATTTTACATACATTTATGTGTGTACGTATGCACTCGGTATGAGAACATACCGTGGGCTAAGATTGTATATAATATTTTGATATTATTTTATTCTTATTTAGATATTTTCATTATCGAAACTTAGTTACTTATTTCTTTCTTAGCTCTATCTTATTTATATTTTAATTGTGAGGATTTTCACTGAGGTCATATTAAATTAATGTAAAAGAAATACCTGGACTTTGAGAATTTTTACTTCTCTCATACTGGTGGTAAAGCTGTTGCTGTTGTTCCTGATGGTGGCGAATGGTAATGATACTCGTGATGCTGCTGCTGTTATTTCCATGGCTGCTGGATTAGATGTTATTATGCTAGCGATGATCGTGATGATGCTGCTACTGATGGTAATGTAGAAGTCGCTGTGAGTGACTATTGCGTGTTTCGTAGCGCACAAGGATGTCGTTTGGCTCCGACACTGCTGCTAATTCTGGTAGCGACATGCTGCATCGCTTGGAGTAGCGGCGTTATAATTTATGGTAGTATCATTGCGATGCGATTCTGCTGAAGTAGAAAAATGGAATCGCTGGCACACCGTTGTGGTTATGTTCACACGTGGTGATGTGACTGCTGTCGTGGTGGTGCTTATTTCGCTTATGATGCTATGGCTTGGATTCTTCTTGGAAGGACCGTGGCGTATGAATTCGATCTAGTTGCGGTAAAAGTGGACTTTGTACTGCTTTTTACCGAGGTTGTAATCACTTCTGCCTTAAAACATATGAATATATATATATATGTACATATACATATATAGAATATTGTGTATCTATATACATATATCTGTCTGCACGTGCAGTTTGTTACTAAAACTTTGGTTTTAGCATAATATACTATATATATATATTGATTTTAAATTATTTTTATATAACAATATAAGGGAATAATTATGGATGTATTATTGTGCCAGTATGGTGTTATGGCACATCAGCACCTTAGCTAAGGACCAAAAGGAATTAATACTTCTTCTAAAATTTGATGGTGAATCTGATGACTTACCACGGCATTAGAAAAGTGATGCGTATATTGATGAAATCTGGTGGACAGGAATAGAGTAAATTCCTTACGCTTGTTTAATTTATTTCTCTTAAGTCTTTGCAGAGTAAGTATTTGGGTATAAGGGTACACTCCCGCACTTATGAGTAAGAAATTATTGTTTTATATAAATACACTTGTTTGAACAAAACGACACCTGACCGCTTTCGTTGACTACCAAAAAGCAAAGGAATTTATTAAAAGAATCGCCATGCTTTATCGCCTTCTTTACCCACGTACGCAGTTTATTGCATTTTTGTTTTTATAGTTGGTATTCCTTGTACAAGAACGGTATGGCAGGGATATGTTCGCTTTCTTTGGAGTTGTGCTGGCGGGTGAACGTACTAGATCAAAAATGGACTAGGTGTTTATTATTTCAAATCTTTTAATGAAAGTACGAAAGTAAGTTCTTTAAATTGTATTTAACGCCAATCTGTCCCCTAGAATGCAAACAATTTTCTATGTTTCACTGTTTTTTTTTTATCAAAACAGGGCAATTATCACAAAATCACTTTTATTTTAGCCACACACACCCAGTGGATTAACAAGTGGATTTTTTTTACATAAAGTTAAAAAACTGTCGGCTTGTTCTACTTCTTTCGGGTTATTCCTCACTTATCCACACTTCCTCTCTTTCGATTTGAAACTTTTGCACTTTATTAATATTTCAATTTGATATGAGTTTATTAATATTTCGAATTTGGGCTTTTACGACAATTTTTTAATTTTTTTTTTCGAATTACTTTGCCTTATCTTTTTGTTTTGCACTTGTTTGGATTTAATAACTTATTGCATATATATAAATGCAATTTTATATAAGTGGAAGTAGGAAAGAGAAGAGGATTTTCTGTATACAGCTATGCGTGGCCAAGGATCTATGTTTGAAACCAGCATTCGAGGAAGGTATCGTGTTTGTCCTGTTTAGTTGCACACAGCCTACTTATGGTATGATCAACCATCACTACTGTATCCTTTAGTCTTCTAGGCTATCCCCATGTTCCCATGGGTATGCGAACGGTTTGTACTAAGAAGTCCAAATTGGCAACTGTGTTCCCATGGATACAGTGACGTACACTCGATAGAGAGTTGCAGTCGTACAGATCCACAGGAAAAAATGACACAATTTTTAATGCTGGTCGCTGCTCGGGCGCCAGTTAAAGATATCCTTTAGGAGGATACCAAAAATACCCGAACACGCGCCGGAAGACACACCCACTGTTCGACTTACATGTACATTATTATATATGAAATTGCGGTGCTATGTGTATTAACACGTCCGTAGATATCGGTGTTCCAATTAGAACTGATTGTTTATTCATTTGGTTTCTGTTAGGAAACCGCTGGTCCCACGATGCGAACTGCTGACTCGCCCAACTTGCCATTGCACGGGCATCCGGTTGCAACGGCATATGCGTAACACGATCCTAATGCAACGGGACTATGTGAACACGTCTGATCATGAAAACTGCTGACACAGCCAATCTCATATGATTGGCTGTACTATTTTATGTTCTTGACCTTTGACGATGGTGTTAACTTGGAAAATAAAGTAAATCAAATGATCGATAATATTAGGGCAACTAAAAATAACCTTATACATCCGAGTATGTTAACGATGCAAGGGTTAGACTCTTACAAAGTAGATTTCCATCAGCTAAAACTATTGAAAGCTAGGGTAATGGATTACAAAGGTAATTTTTTAATATTTGCAATAAAAATACCAGTGGATTTTGTAGTCGCAGAATTACAATTGATTGAACCTATTCCAAATCAAAACGGCCTACAAAATTGATATTGCAGAGGATGTAATAATTGAAATAAATAACAATATATATAAATATAACGAGTAAGCTAAATATATTGAATGACTTAAAATATAGTACCAGCATTCACAGAAACATGTTCACTTATGTAGGTGTAAGAACTGAAAGATGAATCTATTTTATTAAACATAAGGAAAGGCTACAGTCCGCTTGGGGCGAACAGTATGATACCCTATCCTTATCCCTATGTACCCGAAAGAAAAAAAGCATTAGGAAGATGATGGATAGAATTTTATTTTATTCTATGAAATTTAAAGAAAAAACATTTTTTTTTTTAAAAACGCCCCCAAAAAGTGGGCGTGGCCAAAAACTTTGTATGGGCAATATATTGGAAAAAATATTGGCTAAATATAATGTTAAACATTTTTTTTCGATTTCTATGAATATTTTCAAAGAAAACAGCATTTTAGTGGAAAACGCCCACAAAAAGTAGGAGTGGCAAAAAACTTTATATGACAAATTTATAAAGGTAGGCAGTACCTACATATCTTGTGAAGGTTTTACAACTTTATCTCTCTAACTTAAGCCTTAAAACGGTTTTTTCTAAATTGTGGGCGTGGCAGTAGGCGGATTTAAAAACTTTTAACACTTTACCATTTCGGGACCCTAGGGAGTGTATGCTCCAAATTTCAGCCTCCTAGCATAACTTTAAAGGCCTCAAAAGTTGATACGGACGGACGGACGGACGGACGGACGGACGGACGGACGGACATTGTTAAATAGTCTTAGGATTTGGTCCTGATCATAAATATATATACTTTTATGGGTCTACGACGAATATTAAGGGGTGTTACAAACTATGTGTCAAAATTAATATACCCTTAGGATAGGGTATAATTAATATATACAATGATACTTTAATGCAAACTTGCGACAACAGAACAATTAACTTAACAGGAAACTATATAATTTTAAATGATTGTACACCAGAAACTAAGCAGAAGAAATTTTATAATAAAAAAATTTCTATATCCGACAAATATCAGTTTCAAGGAAATTATTATAAATAATGTAAAAATTAAAAAGAAATTAAACAACTACAGAACCACAAAAACGTAATGTGCGGTGCTAATATAAGTTTCATAATAATCATAATATATACGGTGATCCATTTCGAGGTTCCCTACTTTTTTAAAGAAAAAAACACAGAAAATTCAAATTTAATGGAGAATGTTTATTATCATTTGAAAAAACATTCTTTGGCATTTATTTTTTGAAGATTATGTCTATCAAATGTTGGCCGTTGCTACGTCGCAGATGGTCCATCCGTAGAGTCCAATTTTCGATCACTCGTTCGAGCATTTCGACTGGTAACTGGTGAATGACACGCGTGATGTTTTCCTCCAAGGCCTGAATCGAAGCGGGTTTGTCGGCATAAGCTTTTGACTTTACATATCCCCACAGGAAAAAGTCTAACGGTGTGATATCACACGATCTTCGTGGCCAATCGACCGGCCCAAAACGTGAAATTATGTGCTCACCGAAATGTTCTCTCAATAAGTCCATTGATTCGTACGATGTGTGGGAAGTGGTGCCGTCTTGCTGAAACCAAATGTCGCGGAGATCACGAGCTTCAATTTCAGGCATCAAATAGTCGGTTATCATGGCACGATAACGGTCGCCATTGACGGTTACGTTCGCACCGGCAAAATTTTTAAAGAAATATGGACCGATGATTCCACCGGCCCACAAACCACACCAAACCATTGTTTTTTCTGGATGAGGTGTCAGTTCTTCAATCTCTTCAGGTTGCTCTTCGTCCCAAATGCGGCAATTTTGCTTGTTTACATACCCATTGAGCCAGAAATGGGCCTCATCGCTAAACAAAATTTGCCTCGAAAACGTCGGATCTTCTTGGAACTTTTCAAGAGCCCATAGAGCGAAGCTATGTCGCTTGGGAAGGTCGAGCGGCTTCAGTTGTTGCACAAGCTGTATTTTGTACGCTTTCAATTTAAGATCTTGACGTAAAATGCGCCAAGTCGTTCCATACGTCAGTCCGAGTTGCTGCGAACGGCGCCGAATCGACTCTCTACGGTCTTCGTGTACACTCTCGGCTACGGCTGCTATATTTTCTTCACAGCGTGCTGGACGTGGTCTATTCGGTCGAATATTATCCAATAATGAATGCTGGGTCTCAAAATGGGTGATGGTGTTGCGAATAGTACGCTCAGTAGACCGATTATGTTGACCATAAGTTGAGCGAAGTGCACGAAACACATTCCTCTTAGAACGTGAATTTTCATAATAAAGTTGAACAATTTGTAAACGTTGTTCACGCGTAAGTCTTTCCATTATGAAATGCCAAACAATACTAAACAAAAATAACATGACAGCATGAGACGACTCACACGTGATCTGTCAAAAAAGGCTATTGAAAAAAGTATCTCTACTTGGATCACCCGTTATATGGCCATAACTGTATTCTCTTTTGTACCTTGGAAAGCTAGGTAAGATAAGATCAGTATTGTCAATAGAATGAAGCCGAAGACTTCTGACTTAAACCGAGGAGGAATTACATATGTACATACATCCTGTAAAAATGAAAATCGATGATTCGAAGCTTGCTGTTAACCTTCCAAGTTAATACCAAATCGAGCCATATGCAAAACCGCATGCTTGGTAATTTTGCATAACACAGTTGTCGGTCAAGGGCAAGAACCAATATTCGATCATATTGTTGACAATGCATCATATTGTTTCCATAAGGTAATTAAGCATATTAAAATTTGTAAAGGGGAATCGATTGATGAAAGTGAAGGAATTTGGTATAGAACAAAGTTTTTTACTTTTCGTCTCGTGAATTGTGTTTTTGTCTCATGTGGATTATAAAAACTTAATTCGCTCGAGTTACGTCACCAGCACTTTGACTTCCCTTCCAACAGGAGCCACACAGCATAGCACACAGTAAGCACATTCAGCTTTACCCCAAATCATTCATCACCGGATACACCTACTTTAATAAATTGTCTATTATGTATTTTAAATTATTTCAATATGAATAATACCAAAAACTAACGGTTGATCCAAGTAGAGATCCTTTTTTCAATAGCCTTTTTTGACAGATCACGTGTGAGTCGTGTCATGCTGTCATATTATTTTTGTTTAGTATTGTTTGGCATTTCATAATGGAAAGACTTACGCGTGAACAACGTTTACAAATTGTTCAACTTTATTATGAAAATTCACGTTCTAAGAGGAATGTGTTTCGTGCACTTCGCTCAACTTATGGTCAACATAATCGGTCTACTGAGCGTACTATTCGCAACACCATCACCCATTTTGAGACCCAGCATTCATTATTGGATAATATTCGACCGAATAGACCACGTCCAGCACGCTGTGAAGAAAATATAGCGGCCGTAGCCGAGAGTGTACACGAAGACCGTAGAGAGTCGATTCGGCGCCGTTCGCAGCAACTCGGACTGACGTATGGAACGACTTGGCGCATTTTACGTCAAGATCTTAAATTGAAAGCGTACAAAATACAGCTTGTGCAACAACTGAAGCCGCTCGACCTTCCCAAGCGACATCGCTTCGCTCTATGGGCTCTTGAAAAGTTCCAAGAAGATCCGACGTTTTCGAGGCAAATTTTGTTTAGGGATGAGGCCCATTTCTGGCTCAATGGGTATGTAAACAAACAAAATTGCCGCATTTGGGACGAAGAGCAACCTGAAGAGATTGAAGAACTGCCACTTCATCCAGAAAAAAACAACGGTTTGGTGTGGTTTGTGGGCCGGTGGAATCATCGGTCCATATTTCTTTAAAAATTATGCGGGTGCGAACGTAACCGTCAATGGCGACCGTTATCGTGCCATGATAACCGAATATTTGATGCCTGCAATTGAAGCTCGTGATCTCGGCGACATTTGGTTTCAGCAAGACGGCGCCACTTCCCACAATCAATGGACTTATTGAGAGAACATTTCGGTGAGCACATAATTTCACGTTTTGGGCCGGTCGATTGGCTACCAAGATCGTGTGATATCACGCCGTTAGACTTTTTCCTGTGTGGATATGTAAAGTCAAAAGCTTATGCCGACAAACCCGCTTCGATTCAGGCCTTGGAGGAAAACATCACGCGTGTCATTCGCCAGTTACCAGTCGAAATGCTCGAGCGAGTGATCGAAAATTGGACTCAAAGGATGGACCATCTGCGACGTAGCAACGGCCAACATTTGATAGACATAATCTTCAAAAATAAATGCCAAAGAATGTTCTTTCAAATGATAATAAAAATTCTCCATTAAATTTGAATTTTCTGTGTTTTTTTCTTTAAAAAAGTAGGGAACCTCGAAATGGATCACCCATTACTATAGCCTGGTTGCAAAGAATTTGATGACTTATCGTCTACTGCACTTTTCAAGTTCTTGGAATTCACCTGGGCAAAGAAGGTTTCATTACCAATCAAAAAAGTGTGCGGCCAAAAACTTTGTATCAGTGATATACTACAAAAAATGTTGGATAAACATTCAGCGTCTTAGCATAAATTTAAAGGCCACAAAAGTTGATACGGACGGACGGACGGACATTGCTAAATAGTCTTAGGTTTTGGTTCTAATCATATATATATGTACTTTTAGGGGTCTACGACAAATATTATTAACCTCTTAATATTCGTCATATACCCTTAAAAAAACTACATATGTGTCAAAATTAATATAACCTTAAGATAGGGTATAAAAAACAAGTATTTAATTTTTAAGGAATAAAGGAGGAGTTTATATATAGGTAGACCGATTAATAAATAAATTTAATTTCGTTTCAAATTGCATATTGTTATCGCACAATTTACATAATTGCATTATTAGAACAGAGATTAAAGTATGTAAACTTTCTACTAAAAAAAAATTATGACAAAGTGAATGCATACCTTTATTTTAGAAAGAGAATGACATATTGAGGAAACTACGAAAAAGGAAACCTCATTATATATATATTATAAAAAAAAAAATATATATATATATATATATATATAGATATAGATAATGATATATACAATTATAGAGATTTTGAATTTTATTTAAAAAAAAAACAACTTTGTTAATTTAAACCATTGCTTATCATTAACAGATTGGTCTAGTATTCTTAACAATTCTGATATTAACTTAAACGTATTTAATTTTTATAATATTTCATTTGATTGTTTTGTAAAGTCTGTTCCAATTCTTTCAAAAAAATTTAAATGTTCTTATCCAGTGTGGTACGACAGTGAGTTAAGGAGTTTTAAAAAACCAAAGAAACAAAAAATGGTCGATCTATAGGAAAACACGATCCAAATCGGATTTATCTGATTATATTCATAAAAGAAATGAATTTATAAGAACTTTGGGTTTTAAGTACTTGAATTACATTTAAAAGGTACAAGAAGATCTAAAAATAAATCCAAAACAATTTTGGAATTTTATGCAGCAAAAAAAAGACCGCAATTGTTATCCGTCTGTTCTGAAATATAAAATTATTTCTAGTCATAACCCATCAATAATAGCCAATTTATTCGCCGACTTCTTTCAAGCAGCATATTCGAACTGTGATACTCCAAACTGTGATAATCTTGACGAAAATGACAAACTCTTTGATCATTTGAATTATTTTACTCACTTGACTGATATAAATTTTGATTTTAGCATTGAAACTATATCAAGCTTCATATCTAACCTTGATGACAATCATGTATCAGGACCAGATGGCATACCACCAATTGTGTTAAAAAAATGTGTTGATAACTTTTCGTTTATAATATCTATTTTGTTTGGCCATTCTCTGTCTACATGTAAATTTCCTGAGGCTTGGAAGATGTCTTATATTATTCCACTTTTTAAGAAAGGTAAAAAAGAAGATATAGAAAATTACCGTCCAATCGCAAGGCTTTCGACAATTCCAAAATTATTTGAAGCTATCATATGTCAATCATTTTTACATAAAACCAATTGTCGCTCCAAATCAACATGGATTTTGCAAGGGTCGTTCTACGACTACCCTATTGCTTGAACTTACACAGTCATGTATTCACTTATTCAAGATAAAAAACTAACAGATTGTGTTCTTATAGACTTTAGCAAAGCGTCTTACTTTTAAAGTTGAAAAGAATGGTTAAAACCCATTCCAAGTTAAGTCATATTTATTTAACAGATCTTATGCAATCGTTGTTCATCGCATTATTTCACAGTCAATTCTGGAGTTCCACAAGGGTCCGATCTTATTCAGTTTATTTATAAACGACTTAGTGTCTATTTTAAAACATTCGAGCTGCCTATTGTAAATATGACGACGACGTTACTATGTTTAAGACTGTTGACAACTATGATGATTGTTACAATTTTCAGTGTGATCTTGATATGTTCTATTTGTGGTGTGTCAAAAATTATTTGTACATAAATATATGGAAGTGTAAAATTATAACTTTTACACGAAATAGTTCAATAGTGTCCTATGGTTACAACTTAAATAGGGAGTTGCTCCCTAACGTTGACAATGTATCCATCCTGGGTATTTTATTAGATCGTAAGCTCTAGTTTAAAATGCACATGAACTCTATTTGTAATAAAGCTAATTCCATTCTTGGTTTGATTAACAGAGAATTCAAGCAAATTAACGACCCATATGTTGTAAAGCAATTATTTACTACCTTTGTACGGCCAATAATTGAATATGCATGCCAAGTATGGTCACCACTGTTTTGGAATGATTCAGAAAGTTTCCGTATTCTGTTGGAGATCAAATCAACATTAGCTTTATGGTGCAGCCCTATAGTGGAATAATGCCAAGGAAGATTAAGCATCACTTCAGGATTTTGTTTTGAGATATTTGAAGTTTTTAAACATAGTATTTAGCACAGTTACCCCAAACTTTGGCAGCCGTACACGAGAATCGCTTGAAATACAACTTTATATATATTTATCTTGTTTTCTTTGGAAAGCAACGATCTTCTGTTGATAAAGTTTGATAGCGATATTTGTAATTCTACGAGAGATGTGTTCGTTAAATGTCAGTTTTTTATCGAGATATATGCCTAGATATTTAACAGAGGTTTGTCAGGGTATTGATTGTCTTAAGATATTGATTTGATTCGCTGGTAAAAAGCAAGGCTTTCCTTTTCTGCTGAAAAAGATAGATACGATCGTTTCTAAATTTACGACGTCCTTGGTCAGGTGTCATCCTACTTCTTATTCTACCAGGAAAATACACACAAAACATCTTTACTTTCCTTAGGTTCGACAACGTTATTTCAATTCCTACATTTTGCACGTATTGAGTTGGAATACACGGCAAAAGCAAAGTTGAAGTGATCCCCTTATCAATATTCCAGGACCTACGCTTCTTCTATCCACTCTGTCCGCACGATAGCATTTATGCATCGGGGTAGAGATGCGAATTTCCGAAATTAACCATTTTTCGGTTACCAACGCAATGCCGATATTGTTATTACTTAAAAAATTTATAAACTCTTCATGTTTTTGCTTGATACCTCTGGCATTCCATGTTACAATGTTAATGCTATAAACATAAGGAAAAGCTAAGGTCCGCTTGGGGCAATCAGTATGATACCCTATCCTTATCCATATGTACTCCAAGGAAAAAAAGCATTAAGAAGATGATGGATAGCATTTTATTTCATTCTATGTAATTCATAGAAAAAAAATATTTTTTTTTTAAAAAAAACACCTCCAAAAAGTGGTCGTGGCCAAAAACTATGTATGGGCGATATATTGGAAAAAATATTGGCTAAATATTTTGTTAAACATTTTTTTCCCGTTTCTATCAAAATTTTCGAAGAAAACAGAATTTAAGTGAAAAACACCCACAAAAAGTAGGCGTGGCAAAAAACTTTATATAACAAACTTATAAAGAAGGGAAGTACATATCTACCTACATATCTTGTGAAGGTAATTATACTCTATCTCTCTAACTTTAGATTTAAAACGAATTTTTCTAAATTATGGGCGTGGCAGTGGGCGTATTTCGAAAATTTTAACACTTAACCATTTCGGAAACCCTTGGAGTATATGTTCCGAATTTCAACTACCTAGGTTAAATCTAAGGGTCTCAAAAGTTGATACGGACGGACAATGCTAAATAGTCTTAGGTTTTGGTCCTGATCATAAATATATATACTTTAAGGGGTCTACGATGGATATTAAGGAGTCTTACAAACCATGTGTCAAAATTAATTTACCCTTAGGATAGTGTCCAAGTGTTTTCCGGCCGATCCTTGGTAAAAATTTGCTTCAAAAATGTTGGAGTAAAATTCCCTCGGATTTGAGTTTTTAAAGTTCAGGACTGAATTTAATTTTATTGGCGAATGAATGTCCTTTTTTCTTTTTGTTAAGTATTTTTTTTAGGGTTTCAGTACTTGGATACGAATATCCACTAAATCAGAGAGCAATAACAACCGCGAATTGTGGAACGACAAATTGAAAGCTTTACAGCTCGGTTGATGCCAACGACAAGAATAATTTTTATTTCCCCAAAACTTATAAAGGAGGGCAGTGCCAACATATCTTGTGAAGGTTGTTACTCTGTATCTCTCTAACTTTAGCTTTATAACGGTTTTTTCTAAATTGTGGGCGTGGCAGTTGGCCTACTCAACATTTTTTTACACTTAACCATTTCGGTGCCCTAGGGAATATGTGGTCCAAATTTCAGCTTCCTAAGTTTAAATGTTTTGAAATTCGAATCCGACCTTACTTTATTTATTAATAGCTATTTATTTAAACTCTTGTTACAGCGCTTCCAAAAGTGCGTTTTAATATGTTGTATACGGCGCCAGTACTGCAACGAACCTGTATTGGGTGAATCGTCTGCCGGTTCTGGAATCGCCTTTAGTGGTGAACCGATTAACAGATGACCTGGAGTTAAAGCTTAGTAGTCATTCGGGTCCTTTGACAGCGGTGTTCAGGGCCTGGAGTGCATAACGGCTTCTATTTCGCAGAGAGCAGTAGCAAGTTCTACAAATGATAGCTTCGTTTTGTAGTGTTCGAAGCAGATGTCCTTTGGCCACTTTCACGGCGGCTTCCCAGATTCCTCCGAAATGAGGCGCCCTAAGAGGGATGAAACGAAAATTTAGTTGTTCATTGCTTCAAAAATCTACAATTTTATTTCGAGAAATTTCGTGAAACAAGATGTTATGCAACTTTGTTAGCTTTGAGTTCGCTCCAACTAAATTTGTTGCGTTATCGCATAATATATATGTTGGCAGTCCTCGACGGCTTATCATGCGTTTTAACGCTGCTAAGTACGTGTTGTAAGAACTTTTCCGCGAACCCTATGACAGGTAAATATGGGGCAGCAGAAATCGACTCCACATCGTTGGAAAGATCGTGCAGGGATGATTTTGTCTTTGGGGAGATTAACCATTACTTGCTGCATTAGTTTGGGCCTATATCGAACACAATGAACGCAGTTTTGCACGATTTTACGAGCGGCGTCTCTGGCGTTTACAACCCAGACTGTCTGTCTAAGAAGTGCGACAAGAGCCCTTGATCCAGCATGAAAATTCTTCCTATAAAGATGGCGAACAAGGCATGTAGCCAAGCTAGAACCTTTCGCCAACAAAACGGGATGTTTGTGATGTTCAGGCAGAGTTAAATTTTCTAATCGCCCTCCCACGCTAAGTACTAGAAAACCTTTTGACGTATCTATGAGAGGGCTGAGAAACTTCAGAGAACCTTTCATACTTTTTTCCTTTTGCAGTAGTTTGATTTAATCAAAAAAGTGGGTATTTTGTTCAACCCAAACGATTTTATAAAAAGCCGTGTCAAGCTCTTCGACACTACAAAGTAATGATTTTTCAGCCTCTGATTTTTTGACGTTGTTGATGAATCTAAGAATGCAAAAGTCTAATGTATGAACTGCAATTGTTTACTAATCATTTTCGATGACTCTACTGGATACTAACGCCGTTTTTCTCTTATCCAAGGTCATATGTTTAGATTTAAAGGCCATTGTCCTGGGGGTTCCAATAGAAATTATGGTCGAGCTGACCATATCGATCTCCCAAGCTCCTCGACAGTGCAACCGAGAGAACAAATATCCACTTGGTTGAATTCCGTAGGTACGTGCCTCCAGTTAATGCCGGTTGACGCCTCCTGTAACTCTGCAACCCGGTTCTCAACAAAGGTAATCAATTCGGACGTATGAGTCGAGATCCAATGCAAAACCACCGACGAGTCTGTTCAAAAGCATACTTCTGGACTCCATTCTTGGAACGTGAGTTGAATTTTCGACCACAGTTTTGCAAGAAGATATGCAGCACACATTTCAAGACGCGGAATTTGTAACAGAAGCAATCTAACAGAAATGAAAAACTCAGTGTTGACTGTTCGAGGATAAATGCAGCATCCGTACGCATTCATGGGTGCGTCACAAAATCTGTGGATTTTTTACATTCTTTTAGAAAGGGATAGAGCATATCTGGGAACAGGCAAAAATCTGCCTTGAGTGAAAATCACTCATAAATGTCCTCCACTCTGTATCTATTGTTTGCCGAAAGGCAGTGTCCCACTCAATCCTCTCCATCCACAGCCCTTGCAAAATGATTTTTCCCGTCACAATAATTGGACATAGAAAACCCAATGGGTCGAATAGTGATGAAGCCACAGATAAAATTTTCCTTTTTGTATATGAAGAATATATTTGGGTAGGATTATAAGAACAGTACAAATTATCATCAAGCGTTGGATTTGTTGATATTTAAATCCTTTCCAATGTCGTCGGTTGAAAGTGAAGAGTGGTTGCTGTGCCACTTGGTTAGCTCTAGCTCAGCAGATTTTGGAATGGAAACAACTCCCTTTGCTTACGTTTGAAGGTTTCAAGGTCGTCTGTCCCTGTGATCAGGTCATCTATATAGAAATCTGATCGAAGAACGTCTGCCCGACCTTGAACTGTTGTTTATATTTATCTCCTAAATATTGAAGACATCGAATAGCCATGAAAGGTGCCGAAGACGTCCCATATGTCACTGCATTCAGAGCATAGGTTTTAATGGGAGACTTCACATTTTCCCTTCATAGGATGTATTGAAACCTACGGTGGTCGGAATGTACCAACATTTGCCGTTATATTTGAACAATGTCGGCTGTAAGTGCAAATTGAAACAGTAAAAAACGAAGTAGTATTGAAAATAAATCTTTTTGAATCGTAGGTCCTGCCATAAAGATCCCGTTAAACGAAATATTCGAAGAGGTGCGACATGAAGTTTCGAAAACTACTCGCAATTTGGCTGATGTACTGTTTGGTCGTAGCACATATTGATGAGGTAAGAAGTAGTGAGGACGACTCAGGTTTGGATGTGTTACTACAGACATATGACCTAGTGTTTCAAACTCCTGAAGGAACTGTACATACAATGATTTTAAAGCTACGTCCTTAGCCAACCTGCACTCCAACGAAAGAAAGCGACGAAAAGCAAAGTCGTAAGACTCGCCTAGAACAGATGGGTCCTCTTTGAATTGCAACTTTACCATGATCCCTCTGGTGCTTAATTCCTCCACCGATTTGAAGAGCTGCTCGAATTCTATTTGTTCATCCGTCCATATTATTGAATTGTTCATCTGCAAGTTCCAAGTTATTGAGAACATTCCAACTGTCAATATTCATTGGTCAGGTTGGTAACCAGTAATTGTGGAGTAAACAAGAAATTCTAAGGATAACTCAAATGGCGAGTATCTGGACTTGATCGTGGTTTGAGTTATGTACCCGATCTTAGTTTCTCTCATTCTGATACCTTGAACGTCAATACTTTTCCGTTGCGTTCGCAGGAATAGAATTTTAGGAATATGTTCCTTAATCATATTGACTTGAGAACCAGAATCTAAGAGAATTCGTCCTAACTGGAACCCTCCTGAAGTATCCTTCACAAGTACATTGGATATAGCAAATATTATTTGAGTCAACTTATTTCTTACTACCGAGCTTACCACAGCTGACGGCTGAGAAGATGAAGACGATGGCTCTTGGGAAATTGAAATGCTTGCAGATTGGTTTGACCGATAAAGCATTGTGTGAATGTAGACGAACACTTGGCAACATTGTGTCCTTTCCGAAGACAGTTAATGCATAGACAAAGCTTTTTTGTGTTTATGAAGCGATCAGGAACAGACAGTTGAACAAAGCTTGAACAGTTTGTTATTGCATGCGCTCCTTTTTTGCAACATGCACAATATTGTTGTGTAATCGAAAGTGAAGTTCTATTGCCATACTCGTTCAGCCCTAATCTGGGTCTAATGATTGTTTTCTTGCCCGTATCGAAGCGCATTAGTTTGCTATCACGAGCCTCTAAATACTGGCAACGTCGACTCAGAACTTCTGAGCAGTGATCCCATTTCGGAAGTCTATCGTACTTAAGTTGTTCATCCCATTTTTCTTTGGATTCTGGATCCGCTTTTGACACGGCACAATGAATTATAATTGCATTGCAAATTTTGGATTCTCATCCGATGGATACGGTGACCATTTTTGCAGATGCAAAAAAGAGGACAATCTGAAATTAACTGAAACAAGTTTAGAAACATATGATATTTATTCAAAATATTTGTACTACAAATTACATCAACAGTTCAGTTTTTAAAACAAGAAAAAAATTGCCTCTAGCGTATCAACTTTTAATTTGGATTTCTCAGGTGTCCAAATGTTATTAGAACCCATTTTCTCACTTGGTGACAAATTGTCCGTTTTCCATTTTTCAATTTGTTCCTTACTTGCATATCGCTTGACGCAAAAACCTCGTCAAATAATTCATCATCTTTGATTTTTATATTTTTGCTGAATTCCAAAACATTGGAAAGGCTTTTTTCAATAGAGTTCTAAGATGGAACTCTTGTTTCTGTTGTTGTTTCTTCCTCTTCTTGCTGCACCCCTGAAATTGCAGTTCGTGTTGCCTGCATACAAGTAGGGGTTTTATCAAATCAAAGGTATGAGGTGCTTAGAAGCGCAGTCGTTCGATCTGAATGAGAAGCTGCGTTGTACCGAATGATTAGCCCAAGTTCCTTCAATAACTGCTGCCTCTTTTACCATATTGTCAAATTGTTTATTGCGACCAAAGTAGTTATCTGCTAGGTACAACAATCGAAACACCCCCAAAAAGTGGGCGTGGCCAACAACTTGGTATAGGCGATATATTGGAAAAAATATTGGCTAAATATCTTGTAAAACATTTTTTTCCGCTTTCTATGAAAATTTTCGAAGGAAACAGCACTTTAGTGAAAAACGCCCACAAAAAGTAGGCGTGGCAAAAAACTTCATATAACAAACTTGTAAAGGTGGGAAGTACCTACATATCTTGTAAAGATTACAACACTCTATCTCTCTAACTTTAGCTTTAAAACTGTTTTTTCTGAATTGTGGGCGTGGCAGTGGGCGTATCAAAAAAACTTTACACTCTACCATTTCAGGACCCTAGGGAGTATATGTTCCAAATTTCAGCTTTTTACCTTTTATTTAAAGGCCTATAAATTGGTGACGGTCGGAGGGACGGACATTGCTAAATAGTCTTAGGTTTTGGTCCTGATCATAAATATATATACTTTTGTGGGTCCATGACGAATATTAAGGGGTGATACAAACTATGAGTCAAAATTAATATACCCTTAGGATAGGGTATAATAACAGGATACTTATTCTAGATTACTGGTTCTAATGCGGACGCTCTAAACTTAACTATATTTATAACTTAATACTAATATTACCTTTCGGCCTTAATTAATAAAACATTTTTATACCCTATCCTAAGGGTATATTAATTTTGACTCATAGTTTGTAACACCCCTTAATATTCGTCATAGACCCCTAAAAGTATATATATTTATGATCAGGATCAAAACCTAAGACTATTTAGCAATGTCCGTCCGTCCGTCCGTCCGTCACCAATTTATTGGCCTTTAAATTAAAGCTAAAAACCTGACATTTGGACCATATACTCCCTAGAGCCCCGAAATGGTAGAGTGTAAATTGTTTTTTTTATACGCCCACTGCCACGCCCACAAATTAGAAAAAAACAGTTTTAAAGCTAAAGTTATAGAGAATGAGTGTTGTAATCTTTACAAGATATGTAGGTACTGCCCACCTTTACAAGTTTGTCATATAAAGTTTTTTGCCACGCCTACATTTTGTGGGCGTTTTTCACTAAAATGCTATTTTATTCGAAAATTTTTATAGAAACCGAAAAAAAATGTTTAACAAGATATTAAGCCAATATTTTTTCCAATATATCGCCTATCCCAAGTTTTTGGCCACGCCCACTTTTTGGAGGCGTTTTTTCAAAAATTATGTTTTTTTTTTATAAAATTTATAGAATGAAACAAAATTCTACCCATCATCTTTTTAACGCTCTTTTCTTTGCGGCATATGGATAGGGTGTCATACCGTTCGCCCCACGCGGACTGTAGCCTTTCCTTATGCTTATTTATTTTAATTGCATTTTCTTTAAAATATTTAAAGTTTGTCATGCACATTGTTTCACAAATCAAGAGTAATTACTTTTAATGCAAAATAAATATCTTTATGTCGAATGGAATTTAAGCTTGACATTCATTTTAATTCTACATTTCCCCTTTGTTGGGATTCGTATATCGATATAAGCTTTAGCGCACGTTCGAATAAAGAAAATTACCACATACCTGGTAGGGAAGGCTTTATTCTTGTTTCCCTTGATCCAATCTGGGTTTCGGATTATATAAATTTGAAGTCTTCCTTCGGGTTTTGGAATATTGTCTCTTTCAACGATTAGTGATAGGGGTTGCTGCCTTGTGTTTGGTGCTGATTCTTGGATACTCCGGGTAACTGTATCCTGCCTCCACACTTGCACTATCGCGACCCGTTACCGCTACCGCAGGAGACTTTTACCGAAATGTGTTATTTTCGGCACGTTTTCGGAGTAAACCTTTTCAAAGGACACTGATTGTACTTAAATTAACGAGAACTTTTTTTTGTCAAGAGTCCTGTAATGGTCGCTAAAATGGACAGTCGAAGTGTTTCATGTCTGCTCCTTGGGAAACATTTGCTGCAAAAATCCTGAAATAAAATTCCCCCTGAATTTGATACGCGAAGTTCAATATTTAAAGTTGACGAATGAATTTAATTTTTATTAGCGAAAGAATTTCCTTTTTTCTTGTTGTTAAGTATTTTTAAGGTCTTAGTACTTGGATACGGATATCCACTAAATCAACGAGAAAAACAACCAGCGAATTTTGGAACGACAAAGTGAAAGCTTTATGCCTGATTATAGTTGATGCATGGAAGATGTACAAAGAGAGTTTATTTAGTACATGATTTTACATTTTTAGTCAAGTCTATGTATAAGTTTTGTCGTCCTTGTGTACAGTCTATTTATATCCGGTTCGATCATCGTTTGCTATCTACTACTGTATGTCCAGGTTGTTTTCGTTCCAATTCACTGTTTACTTCTGTATGTGTTCGTTCAGGTTTTTTTACATGCTATACTCTGTCCAACATAAATTGGCAGTACACGTCTTATGGGGAAGCTTTTTAAAAATCAATAGCGTGTCATATTTTTCTACCACACTAAATTGAAAGAAACCCCTCATAAACTGTTTACCCTCTAGTGACATTCCAATTGCATCTGACGTAGATTCACCACGTCTTATTCAACGTACATCCGAGTGTGCACTGATGTGTATGGCCTGTGGCTAAAGGTGCTATTCACGCCTATTTAATTAATTTAATTGATGTGAATTCAGAGTTACCAATGTCCTTTTCTTTCTTTTGAGAAGCTTTAGGTTTTAGAGCTTTGAAAAAAAGTTCTTATCATTAAAGTGTATCGTGGAAGTCTTGTTCTGAACTTTGACATTTCGTTTAATGTGTGGAGAATATGTTAAAAAGCAGTTACAAAATTGTAATCTATTTTCTTTAAGGAAAAATATTATTTGCGTTTGTTTTGTTTGTTAGGCTTTAAATTCATCCAAAGACTTAAATGCCGAAAAAAAAAGAAATTGTTGACGCGACAAAAAAAAATTCATCAAAATTTGAAAAATAAAACAGTAACTGCGATTCAAGATATTTTTTCGGGGTAAACGAACAGTTTATAGACTTCTTAACGAAAATAGGCCAGAACTCGCCACCAAAGCAGAAAAACCAAACTGATTTAAATGAAAAGTAGATGATTGCAATAAGTGCGCCATCAGACAAACTGTGTATCAGTTTTTTTGTAAATAACGAACTTTCGACGCTGGATAAAATACTGCATAAGGTAGGACGCAATGCAAATATCGCTAAAATAAGCAGGTCTTCTCTGCATACGGTTTTAAAAATTGAACTGAGTTTTTAATTTGCCCATCGTCAGCGGAAGAGTGTTCTTTTGGAAAGAACTGACATCATAACATAAAGATAAATTTGTTTTATTTTTTATAAATAAAACAATTAAAATGAAAAATTCAATCTTAAAAAAGCATGGTAACCCAACATAATATTCTTTCAGGTATTTGCTGACTTAAAATCCCTAGTATGGAAACCCTGTAAGAGCTTTTGTTAGAATAGCACCTTACGGAAACCAAAAGAGTGCGAATGAAAGGCAAACATCCCTAACTTCCCTGTACTGCCAATTTATGTTAGACAGAGTATACTTCAATTGATGCGTACAAACCTGTTCCCGCTGAGCCAGCAGGTCAGTGGGCAAACATTACATATATCAACTATATTAGCTTAGCCAGCGCTTTCCCAGGATGTCCAATGAGGTTACATACGATGCAGTCGGATACACGCAGTTTCAATTTTAATGCTTTTTATTGGTTAATTCATTTATTCTTACATGCTAGACAAAAATGCTTAAAACTAGCTTAACTAACTTTACTATGTTATTTAAAATTAAACTTACTGGCCCTATGCGGGCGCTCTAAGATAAACGCAATTAATAACAATTGTCTTTTGGCTTAACCTAACATACTTTAAGTATTTAAAATTAAATAAAAATAACTCTTACAACTAAACTAAGAAAATTTATTATTAAAACTTAGTAACCGAACATTTTGGGTGTCTTATCTTATAATTAAAACTTATATGCTAACTTAGTAATAAACCTTAACTTAACTTTACTTATCATAACTATGCTGCATAATTATAAATGCACCTTTTTTCAGCCGCGTGCTGATTTTTTTTTCTTTTTGTTTAAAAACCTAAAAGCCACGTGCTGTGCCTATCTTACATTTAAAACTTTAAGCTACCACCTATTTAAACTATGTAAACCGGCCAAATAATATATAAATATATATATAACACGCCGACTTTCCCGAGTCAGATCAACCCCGGATCGAACGGAATCGACGAGGGAGCTCCCTATGAAAGCCACCAAAATTGTCGGTGCTGTTTTTCAACATCTTTTCTATTCCGCCCCGACACCGACCGGCTAAGCCCGAGACGCTTCTCAGCGCTCTGTGTGACGTCTCTGTTGTAGTTGAGTCGCCTGTCCACAGTTGACCGGGCAACGTGGAAGATTAATGGTACCGCCGATCTATCCTGGATCAGAACTGCCTGATCAAAGTAGGCGAATGCTTTTGGCGGGACAAAGCCGCTAAGATGCACCCTCTCATGGTACCTATAGTTGGGGTAATTAGCCCCAAAGATCAGGTTGTTCATCGATGTCATTGCCCTCGCAATGTGCCTTCGAGTCATCTTGGTCAGGAAATTGTCCACTCTTATCAGATTAGCCCCGTTTTATAAGACCTCATTGGAATAAAATTCTATGTACTGAGATTCTGGTGTTCTATATAGGTAATCCCGAAAGCATGCCCTCTCAAACACCCGAATCTTTTCCATCTTACTTGCCCCTATGTTGGACCACACGGGACATCCATATGCTAACATGGGCCGAATGAGGGCCATGTAGCAGGTTACCTTCACACTTGCATTGAGTTGGCTGCTATAAAACAGTCTCTTTGTAAGGGCAAAAGCACCTCGGGCTCTGGAGAGAGCAAAATCTACGCAAGTGGACGCCCGTGTGTTCCAATAATAGAAAGCTTTCGCCAATTATTTTTAGTATCTCTAGTGGCCATAGACAAAGGGGTTCTAAACTGAACGGTTTCCGACGATCAAATCGTCCGCGGACGCAATCGCGTGCTGAAGAGATCCTATCAGATCAGCTGTGAAAATATTGAAAAAGATCGGCGAATTAACCGCTCCCTGTTGCAGATCATTTTTCATTTCGAACACTCCAGTAGACATCACATTGCTATTTTTTACAACGAACTTTCTACCGGTAAGCATATTAAGCAGCATGTACAGTAGTGGTTTACTTATGCCCAACCTGCTCAACTTGTTAAAGAGACCTTCCAAACATATGGTATCAAAGGCCTTCTCCAAGTCAATCAGGCAGGCGCCCGTGCATTGTTGTTTACTTTTGTACCACTGAATATCGGACACCAGCTTACACGCGGCATGTATTGTATCATGCCCCGCCTTGAAACCGAATTGGTTGTCCGGAACTATTGTCCTCAATCCACTTAATCAAGGCTCTGTTGATGACTTTTTCGAATACCTTGCTGATGTTTGGAAGGAGACTTATCGACCGAAGATTTGCCTTTCAGTGCTCTGGATAATGTGCATTATTCAGTGCATTGTTAAACAGGACGGAGATATTTCCACCGCTTCTAGAGGAAGATGTCGAAGCACAAAGTTAGATATTCCATCGAATCCCACTGACTTCTTCTTTCTTAATGATTCAAAGACCGTTTGGGGTTCTATCATCGATACGTACGCGGTGAACCTGTTCATTGGCGATGACATTATTTGCAAATTATCGTCATTGAAACCAGTGAAACCGGCATTCTCTGATCGCCACTGCTCTATATCGTTTCGAAGGTAGAAGTTGTGCACAAGGACTCTATTTTCTAGGACGTGGTTCGGGCGAATGCTAGCATTTACCTGATACAATTCCTCAAAAATAGTTCCAACAATACACACGGTGCGTGAGTTACGAGTGGTGCATCTCCACAGTCACAAAACGAGCTATTTCCTTCAACAACTTTTTCTTTTTTTAAATATACGGGATTATACTAAAGGGATTTTGGATACCCTTATAATAAAGTTGCACAGTGCGGGCATTAGGCAAGTGCAGGATTAGGAAAAAGGGTAAACCGATGCACGCTGGTCTTAAATGTCTGGAAACTATAATGCGTAGGAAAAACAGAGCGTGGTATAGCATTCCACATTCGCGTTGTACGGAATCGTACGAATCTTTGCTTTTTTTTCAAATGAAATAGCCACTTGCATTCCATTCCTACAGCAATTCAACCGCAATACTCGCCATGCTCGGAATGCACATCAGTTTACCCTCAAGCCTGTATTCGGACGTACAGTGAAATACAAGTAAATTAAAAAAAAAACACAAAATTAAAACCCAACGAAATCGGTGTTTCGACCAACAAAGACTCAAAATAATGGCCTCGTCGCACTCACACAGCTATATGTGCAAAATATTCAACCAACTAGCACAAGGTCCAGGATCGAGAAGAAAATTAGGTTCCTCACAACAAATCAAGGCGACCCGGGAACATTGCCCTCGTTCGCTAACTCCGTCAGCAAAATATAAGAAAACTACAGAGAGGAAGACAGACCACAAGTATATGGAATTATTTACGACACAAAAATCCAAAGTCTGGCGAAAGACCTGTTAAACACAAACCCACCCGCAGATTGGAACGCATGCCTCGAATAATTAAGGAAACACTTCAGACCTTCGAGAGATGAGATGTCAATAACAAAGGGCGTTGGAGGATTAACTGTAAGTAGTGTTCAGGAATTAGATATCAAAATAAATAATATAGTAGAAAATATTAATGAATTTTCCGCCTACAGCCACAGTAGCGAAATAGTGCTTAGTATTTGTAATGGTATGTTAGTTCAGAAGATCAAAGAAATATCATCTAGGTCAATAGCTAATGTAATCACAAATAAATATAATATAACAGAGATAAGAGATATAGTACACAGTTTCATTGGACAGCATCAAAGTAACTTGAATTATAAAATGTGTAATAGAAATGTTCAAAGAATACAGAACGATATATACAACAACCAAAACAGACGATTTTATGAATATAACACAAACTTCAGAAAATAAAGTAGGGAAAATAACTATGGACAAGGTAATATTGATAGACCAAGTTACAAATCAAATTGGCAAAATCAAAATCCTCAACGGAATAACTATTACAACCCAAATTTCAATAAATCAAACCGTAGTGAACAGCAAAACTTTAACAACAATCGATTTCAAGAGAAAACTTCTAATTGTAGACGAGGAAAAATTCACGACAGAAATCTATGGAAAACAAGTCCCAGGGCTAAACATTAATCACACAGATATAAATAGAAGAACCATTCGTGATCACTTAAATAACGAGGAGAAAAAAGACATCAACGATCTTGTCTCGCGTTATTCGTCAATATTCTATCAAGAAGGAAGCGGCCTTTTTTTAAAAAAACCGATCCAGCATGAAATAAAAACCGTAAGCGAAATTCCTATATACACAAAAACATACAGGTATCCCGAAACATACAAAACTGAATTAACGAGATGTTAGAATAGGGCATCAGTCGCCCTAGCAAATTTCCATACTCTGCACCAATGTGGGTCGTCCCAAAAAAACAGGACGCATCAAATAAGCAAAAAAGGAGGATCGTTGTAGATTATACGAAGCTCAACGAATGTTCAATAGACGATAAGTTCCCCATTCCGAAAATCGAAGATATCTACGATAAACTCGGAAAATCTCAATACGTTACTACACTCGATCTGGCGAAGTGTTTTCACCAGATAGAGATCGCAGAAGCAGATATTACGTATTCGTTGGTATGCTATTTGGCCTGAAAAATGGCCCGGCGACTTTCCAGTGGCTGATGAATTCAGTCCTGTGTGATTATATTGGTAAGATATGTCTAGTCTATCAAGACGATATCATTATCTTTTCAACGAGTCTCAAAGAACACATAAGTACGCTTGGAAAAATATTCAAGAGACTCAAGGAAGTTAACTTTAAAATACAATTGGACAAAAGCGAGTTTCTGCAAAAAGAAAGTGCGTTTTTGGGCCACATAATTACCACGGAGGGTATCAAACCGAACCCTGATAAAATAAAAGCTATACTGGAATATAGAATACCCAGAACGACAAAACAAATAAAATCATTTTTAGGTATCACTGGTTATTACCGTAAGTTTATCAAGGATTATTCCAAAGTAGCGAAACCTATACAACCTGTCTGAAGAAAGACGCAAAAATTGATCTGAACACCCCTGATTATATTGAAAGTTTCGAAAACTTGAAAACATTAATAACATCAGAACCTGTTTTAAAATACCCAGATTTTAGCAAAAAATTTACCTTCGAATTATGCCTTGGGCGCCGTTCTCTCCCAAGAAGGTCGTCCAACCTGCTTTGCCAGCAGAACATTAAGCGAACACATTAAATTAAATTAATTACTTGACGATTGAGAATTAACTTTTAGCGATCCTTTGGTCAATGAACTACTACAGGCCCCATCTTAACGCACGTAAATTTACAGTTAGAACCGACCATCGACCCCTTGTTTGGTTGAGTAATAGCAATCTATTTTAGCAACTATTCATAGCGCTGACGAAGACAACTGTGACTATATTCCAATCGTAGAGTCACCTGTGAACATTTACAAAACCCAATTATTATTAAATAACAGAAAACGCTAGTAACCACAAAATATACAGCCAATTTGGAAAGAAAAGAATAGTCATAAACATAGGAACAATTAAAGAAAACTTAATTTTGGATATTATGAAACAATTTATCCCACCGAAGGGAATAGTAGGAATTTACTGCAATTACGATCATTTATTTGCCCAGTTTCAAAACACTTATATAAAATATTTTATTAAAAATAAATTATTGAGAGTTGTAAAGTGTAGTAAATTTGTAGGTGATCTTGAAGACGAGGAAAAACTAGCAATGTTTATCACTAAAACACATAAACTACTTAACCATAGGGGTATTAGCGAAACATTCGCGGAAATTAGAGATGTTTTTTATGCACCTAAGTTAAAAGAAAAAATTCAACAATTTATAAATAATCGCGAAATTATGAACGACTACCGTATAAAATCCCACTAAAGTTAACAGAAACTCCAACAAAACCGAACCAAATACTTAATATATGTAACAATCATAGATAAGTTCATCAAATATGTAACAGTTCACGAGATCAAACACAGAACGTGGTTATCTTTACTCAATATCTAAAGGAATAGATTTTCATCCCTAGGCAATCCAAATAGGATAATAGCCGATGGAGAGACAGGATTTTCTTCAATCCTTATTAAAGAATTTCTTAAAGAAAATAACTTCGACCTCCCCATCACGACACCGTACCACAAGACTGGAAACTCGGATATCGAGATATTCCATTCAACTCTTAACGAGCATATCACCTTTACAGCAGAGGATAACAATAAAGACACCCTACGAAATAAAGTCTTAAAAGCTGTAACGATCTATAATCAAACGATTCATTGTACAACAAAAAAAAGACCTATTGATTTCCCCAGAGGATCAACGGGCGTTGCCCAGGAAACGAATATTTAAAGCTGAGGGTACTGTGATCAGCAAAGGAATGGATTGGATTAGAAGTGACAGACAGGAGGTCATTGATAAAAATGAGAAAGAGAGTCGGAGACAAAACAGAGCCTTGAGGGACACCAGCACTGCAGACTTGAAACCGTCCAAAACAACTTGTATTGAACTCTGTCAAATGCCTTTGAAATATCAAGAGCAACGACATTGCTAAATAGTCTTAGGGTTTGGTCCTGAACATAAATATATATACTTTCATGGGTCTACGACGAATATTTAGGGGTGTTACAAACTAAGTGTCAAAATTAATATACCCTTAGGATATGGTATAAAAACAAATACCCTACAATAACACATAATTTTAAACTTTTGTCAGACGAAATAGAAAATTTATTAGAAAATCCAGCAAAGAATAGGATTAGTTAACATTGCCGGAAAAGGACTTATATACTTGACTGGAACCATGAAATATGACGACGAAGTAGAGATTAGGAATAGTTTATAGACAAACGAAAAGAACAATAAAAATGCGATAAATTAATAAATAAACTTAAACCACTTCCATAAGTTACTGACAACATTACGAAAAATATTAACGAATAACAACTAGAAATAAAGACCCAATTATTAAATATATGCAACGCAATAAATAAAAAATTTTCAGAAATAAATAATATGCAACAGATATAGAATTGGTAAGAGGACAGGTTAGGAAAGTTAAGGAAATTGTATTATTATGTAAACTAGGTGTCTTAGGAAAGGATGCGAAGACCGAAGACCGAATAAAATAAATGATTTCAATATTACAATAAATAAACCTAGCAATATCAAAAGCACTGTTATAATACATAATGACCAATTTATGTTCATACTTTCGATCCCTAATTTCTCACAGAATTTTAATTTAATTTCTAATCTAATTTCTATAGAATTTTAATAGAGCCAATTCCTAATAAAAACATAAGGAAACGCTACAGTCCGCTTGGGGCGAACAGTAGGACACCCTATCCATATCCCTATATGCCCCAAAGAAAAAGCATTAAGAAGGTGATGAATATTAATTTATTTCATTCTATGAAATTTATAAAAAACAATATTTTTGGAAAAAAAGCGCCCCCAAAAAGTGGACGTGGCCATATACTTTGTATGGGCGATATATTGAAAAAAATAGTTGCTAAATATCTCGTTAAACATTTTTTTCAGTTTGTATGATAATGTTCGCTGAAAACAGCATTTTAGTGAAAAATGCCCACAAAAAGTGTGCGTGGCAAAAAACTTTATATGACAGACTTATAAAGGAGGGCAGTGCCTACATATCTTGTAAAGGTTCTAACACTCTATCTCTCTATCTTTAGTCTAAATACCGTTTTTTTTCTAAATTGTGGGCGTGGCAGTAAGCGGATTTAAAAACTCTTAACACTTAACCATTTCGGAACCCCAGGGAGTATATTCTGTAAATTTCAGCTTCCTAGCATACATTTAAGAGCCTCAAAAGTTGATACGGACGGACGGACGGACATTTCTAAATAGTCGTCGGATTTGGTCCTGATCACAAATATATATACTTTTATGGGTCTAAGACGAATTTTATTGGGTGTTACAAATTATGCGTCACAATTAATATACCCTTAGGATAGGGTATACAAATGTCAGTAGTAGTAGGCTTCATAGCGTAAATCTAACATCTTGGATAGATAATCTAGACATTATAGAATATAATATTAACAAATTAAATCTCAAACATAAGGAAAGGCTACAGTCCGCTTGGGGCGAACAGTACGATACCCTATCCATATCCCTATATGCCCCAAAGAAAAAAGCATTAAGAAGGTAATGGATATCATTTCATTCTATGAAATTTATAAAAAAAAATATTTTTTTTGAGAAAATGGCCCCAAAAAGTGGGCGTGGCCAAAAACTTTGTATGGGCGATCTATTAAAAAAAATATTTTCTAAATATCTTGTTAAACATTTTTTTTCAGTTTCCATGAAAATTTTCGTTGAAAACAGCATTTTAGTTAAAAACGCCCACAAAAAGTAGGCGTGGGAAAAAACTTTATATAACAAATTTATAAAGGTGGGCAGTACCTACATATCTTGTGAAGGTTGTACAACTATATCTCTCTAACTTAAGCCTTAAAACGGTTTTTTCTAAACTATGGGCGTATTTTGAAAATTTTAACACATTACCATTTCGGAGCCCTATGGAATATATATTTCAAATTTCAGTTTCCTAGCATAACTTTAAAGGCCTCAAAAGTTGATACGGACGGACGGACGGACGGACATTGCTAAATAATCTTAGATTTTGGTCCTGATAATAAATACATATACTTTTAGGCTATAAAAATATTTTTGCAAGAAACGCCCCCAAAAAGTGGACGTGGCCATAAACTTCGTATGGGCAATACGTTGAAAAAAATAGTTGCTAAATATCTGGTTAAACATTTTTTTCAGTTTCTATGAAAATGTTCGCTGAAAACAGCATTTTAGTTAAAAAAATTCCACAAAAAGTGGGCGTGGCAGAGAATTTTACATGACAGACTTATAAAGGAGGGCAGTGCCTAAGACTATTTAGTAGCCAGTGCCTGCTAAATAGTCTTAGGATTTCGTCCTGATCACAAATATATACATATACTTTTATTGGTCTACGACGAATATTAAGGGGTGTTACAAATTATGTGTAAAAATTAATATACCCTTAGGATAGGGTATACAAATTTCAGTAGTAGTAGGCTATACGAAAATACTCCATAGCGTAAACCTAACATCTTAAGGATTAGTTAAGATAACCGGAAACGGACTTAAATACTTGACAGGATCCATGAACTATGACGACGAAGTAGAGATTAGGAATAGATTAGAGACAAATGAAAAGAACAATAAATATGCGATAAATTAATAAATAAACTTAAACCACTTCAATGAAGTTATTGACAACATTACGTAAAATACTAACGAACAACAACTAGAAATAAAGACCCAATTATTAAATATAGGCAACGCAATAAATAAAGAATTTTCAGAAATAAATAATATGCAACAGGCAGTTCAAATCCAGTATGATATAGAATTGTTAAGGGAACAGGTTAGGAAAGTTAAGGAAAATGTATTATTATGTAAACTAGGAGCCTTAGGAAAGGATGCGAAGACCGAAGACCGAAGATCAAATAAAATAAATGATTTCAATATTACAATAAATAAACTTAGCAATATCAAAAGCACTGTTATAATATATAATGACCAAATTATATTCAAACTATTAATCCATAATTACTCAGATGTTAACTTCTATAGAATTTTAATAGATCCAATTCCTAATAAAAACATAAGGAAATGCTACAGTCCGCTTGGAGCGAATAGTAGGACACCCTATCCATATCCCTATATGCCCCAAAGAAAAAGCATTAAGAAGGTGATGAATATTAATTTATTTCATTCTATGAAATTTATAAAAAACCATATTTTTGAAAAAAACGCCCCCAAAAAGTGGACTTGGCCATAAACTTTGTATGGGCGATATATTGAAAAAAATAGTTGCTAAATATCTCGTTAAAAATTTTTTTCAGTTTGTATGATAATGTTCGCTGAAAACAGCATTTTAATGAAAAATGCAAACAAAAAGTGCGCGTGGCAAACAATTTTATATGACAGACTTATAAAGGAGGGCAGAGCCCTTGTAAATGTTCTAATACTCTATCTCTCTATATTTAGTCTGAATACGGTTTTTTTCTAAATTGTGGGCGTGGCAGTAAGCGGATTTAAAAACTCTTCACACTTAACCATTTCGGAACCCCAGGGAGTATATTCTGCAAATTTTAGCTTCCTAGCATACATTTAAGAGCCTCAAAAGTTGATACGGACGGACGGACGGACATTTCTAAATAGTCGTCGGATTTGGTCCTGATCACAAATATATATACTTTTATGGGTCTAAGACGAATTTTATTGGGTGTTACAAATTATGCGTCACAATTAATATACCCTTAGGATAGGGTATACAAATGTCAGTAGTAGTAGGCTTCATAGCGTAAATCTAACATCTTGGATAGATAATCTAGACATTATAGAATATAATATTAACAAATTAAATCTCAAACATAAGGAAAGGCTACAGTCCGCTTGGGGCGAACAGTACGATACCCTATCCATATCCCTATATGCCCCAAAGAAAAAAGCATTAAGAAGGTAATGGATATCATTTCATTCTATGAAATTTATAAAAAAAAATATTTTTTTTGAGAAAATGGCCCCAAAAAGTGGGCGTGGCCAAAAACTTTGTATGGGCGATCTATTAAAAAAAATATTTTCTAAATATCTTGTTAAACATTTTTTTTCAGTTTCCATGAAAATTTTCGTTGAAAACAGCATTTTAGTTAAAAACGCCCACAAAAAGTAGGCGTGGGAAAAAACTTTATATAACAAATTTATAAAGGTGGGCAGTACCTACATATCTTGTGAAGGTTGTACAACTATATCTCTCTAACTTAAGCCTTAAAACGGTTTTTTCTAAACTATGGGCGTATTTTGAAAATTTTAACACATTACCATTTCGGAGCCCTATGGAATATATATTTCAAATTTCAGTTTCCTAGCATAACTTTAAAGGCCTCAAAAGTTGATACGGACGGACGGACGGACGGACATTGCTAAATAATCTTAGATTTTGGTCCTGATAATAAATACATATACTTTTAGGCTATAAAAATATTTTTGCAAGAAACGCCCCCAAAAAGTGGACGTGGCCATAAACTTCGTATGGGCAATACGTTGAAAAAAATAGTTGCTAAATATCTGGTTAAACATTTTTTTCAGTTTCTATGAAAATGTTCGCTGAAAACAGCATTTTAGTTAAAAAAATTCCACAAAAAGTGGGCGTGGCAGAGAATTTTACATGACAGACTTATAAAGGAGGGCAGTGCCTAAGACTATTTAGTAGCCAGTGCCTGCTAAATAGTCTTAGGATTTCGTCCTGATCACAAATATATACATATACTTTTATTGGTCTACGACGAATATTAAGGGGTGTTACAAATTATGTGTAAAAATTAATATACCCTTAGGATAGGGTATACACATTTCAGTAGTAGTAGGCTATACGAAAATACTCCATAGCGTAAACCTAACATCTTAAGGATTAGTTAAGATAACCGGAAACGGACTTAAATACTTGACAGGAACCATGAACTATGACGACGAAGTAGAGATTAGGAATAGATTAGAGACAAATGAAAAGAACAATAAATATGCGATAAATTAATAAATAAACTTAAACCACTTCAATGAAGTTATTGACAACATTACGTAAAATACTAACGAACAATAACTAGAAATAAAGACCCAATTGTTAAATATAGGCAACGCAATAACTAAAGAATTTTCAGAAATAAATAATATGCAACAGGCAGTTCAAATCCAGTATGATATAGAATTGTTAAGGGAACAGGTTAGGAAAGTTAAGGAAAATGTATTATTATGTAAACTAGGAGCCTTAGGAAAGGATGCGAAGACCGAAGACCGAAGATCAAATAAAATAAATGATTTCAATATTACAATAAATAAACTTAGCAATATCAAAAGCACTGTTATAATATATAATGACCAAATTATATTCAAACTATTAATCCATAATTACTCAGATGTTAATTTCTATAGAATTTTAATAGATCCAATTCCTAATAAAAAACATAAGGAAAGGCTACAGTCCGCTTGGAGCGAACAGTATGATACCCTATCCCTATCCCTATATGCCCCAAAAAAAACCTTAAGAAGATGATGGATAGCATTTTATTTCATTCTATAAAATTTAGAAAAAAAAAAAACATTTTTTGAAAAAACGCCCCCAAAAAGTGGGCGTGGCCAAAAACTTTGTATGGGCAATATATTGGAAAAAATATTGGCTAAATATCTTGTTAAACACTTTTTTTCGGTTTCTATGAAAATTATCGAAGAAAACAGCATTTTAGTGAAAAACGCCCACAAAAAGTAAGCGTGGCAAAAAACTTTATATGACAAACTTATAAAGGAGGGCAGTGCCTACATATCTTGTGAAGGTTATAACCCTCTATCTGTCCATCTGTAGCTTTAAATCGGTTTTTTCTAAATTGTGGGCGTGGCAGTGGGCGTATTCCAAAAAATTTTACACTTAACCATTTTGGAGCCCTAGGGAGTATGTGGTCCAAATTTCAGCTTTCTAGCTTGAATTTAAAGGCCTAAAAATTGCGTACGGACGGACGGACGGACGGACATTGCTAGATAGTCTTAGGATTTGGTCCTGATCATAAATATATATACTTTTATGGGTCTACGACGAATATTAAGGGGTGTTACAAACTATGTGTCAAAATTAATATACCCTTAGGATAGGGTATAATAACTTAGAATTAGTAACTTCATATATTCAGTTCATAAGAGATGACAATTTTAATTCTGAATACAGTGCCGATCTGCCACCCGACGCGTGCACACACATTTTTTTTGTAATCGCTCCGCGGTCAGTTTTCGCACAAAATAAATTAAAAAGTGTGTAAAAAAAACAAACAAACAAAAAACGCTTATCGCGCGCGCGCTGTTTAAAAAACAAAAACAAGTTTACAGTACAGTGTTAGTGAAAAAAAAGTGTATTGTGCTGCGGCATGCCTTCTGGTCCCACTCCTTATCGTTTGCTGCTGCTTTGCTTGGCTATAGCGAGTGTCGTATATTTATGCGTGCACTGGCTATGGCTGGGTAAAGCATCATTTGGCGAATAGCGGGTCGCGTTGTGTGGATTTTGTTGGTAGACCAAAACAATTCATTGTATGGGCATAACACCTGCAGTGATTTGTTTTGGAAAGCTGACTTCAGAATCTACACGGTACGGCCTTGCCTAGTCAGCGTCGGAGTTGAGTCTTTTGTGTTTGTTTTTATTTTTGTTATGTGTAAAAAATTCAGGGTAGACGTGAGCAATATTCGTGGGTTAAGGGCGAATTTTTTTTCATTGTACGCCCACACGAATCTTAATAACGCAGCTGTTTTGGAACTAAGTGAAACACAGGTCAGCATTGATTCTGATTTAACGGAGTTTAGTCTACCTGGATATAACTTGGTGCCATTATTCTTTTCCCATCGTGGTATCGCCGTTTATATACGCAGTGATGTAGCCTACCAACTTCTACCTCAATATGGCCAATGTTCCAATCCGGAATTTAATTTTATTTGGCTAAAATTCCATGTCCGTAGGCAATTAACTCACTACTGTTTTATTTATAGAAGCCCTAACCAGGACAGGCATTCAACTTCTAATGAGTTTGATGCACTGTCTGATTCCATAACCAGAATTGTTACCCTTTATCCTCATACTGAAATCGTCATTAATGGCGATTTCAATATAAACAATTCAAGTTGACTTCGACATTCTGGACAGACAAAACCCGAAGGAAGGTATGTAGAGATCTTTGCTGAGGTTAATAATTTAACCCAGATTGTAAATGAGCCGACACGGATACCGGACGCCAACACTCTGGACTTGTTTATCACCTCTCACCAAGATAAGTACACCATAAATGTATTATCGGCTCTAGGTTCGTCAGAACATTGTATCATATCGGCGAATCCCTCGTACTCCAGCCACACAGTTAAAGAAAAACCTCCTACAAGAACCGTATGGCAATACGAGAAAGCCAATTGAGAAGCTTTAAACGGTTTCTTTAGGAGTTTTAACTGGTCGTTGTGCTTCCTCAACAACGACGTGTATGCCACTGCCGATATGATTGCAAATTGAATTCACCTGGGCATGAAACGATTATCCCTAACAGGATAAAGTGTATTAGACCTAGGGAAAACGCGCGGTGTGACTTGAGCTGTAAAGAAGCTATCAGGGCTAAGGAGGTAAGTTTTCGGTCATTTAAGGCCAATCCAACTGAGGAAAACCGAATCGTGTCAAATTATCCTACGACCAAAAGTTGAGGCAAAAAATACTACAAAGTCTCTCCGGTAGTAAAAACTTTTAGTCGTTTGTCAAGAATATTAAAAATTCGGCCACTTCATCTATCCCTACACTCATTTGCTATGACATCCCAGCTGTCAGCTCTTCGGATAAAGCCAATCTGCTTGCTGCTCATTTTGCAGCTAGCTCAACGATGCCAGATTGTGCTTTATCTCCCCATGTACTCGAGCGTATAGAATATTCTATGGGACCCATTCATTTTCGCACTCGTACAGTGGTAAGAGTTCTTCAAGATCTCAACATACATAAATCCGCTGGTCCAGATGGTATTTCCCCTATCGTGCTGAAGAGGTGTTCTTCCAAGCTGGCAAAACCACTGCGTAAGCTTTTCTATCTGTCTTATTCTTCAGGGCTCTTTCCGAGATGGTGGAAAACTGCATTTGTCCAGCCCGTCCCAAAAAAGGCGAATCTTAATCTCCCTCCTCTTACCAACCAATTGCACTTACGTCCCTTCTTCCCAAGGTCATGGAAACACTGATAAATCGTCAGCTTATGCAATATCTCGAATGCCGAAAACTTCTTAATGACCGTTAGTACGGTTTTCGGAGCAACAGGTCCACTGGTGATTTGATGTCTTATCTAACTGAAATGTGGAACCAATCTATTTTCCATGGTAATAAAAGCAAGGTCGTTGCGCTTCATATTTCAAAGGCATTTGACAGAGTTTGGCATCAAGCTCTCTTGTCGAAAATGTATGCATTTGGGATCGATGATACCTTTCTTCAATGGATTAGAAATTACCTTTCGGACCGTTCTGTCCAAGTCGTTTTGGACGGTTTCAAGTCTGCAACTTACCACATAAATGCTGGTGTTCCCCAAGGCTCCGTTTTGTCTCCGACTCTCTTTCTCATTTTTATAAATAATTTCCTCTCTGTTACTTCTAATCCTATTCATTCCTTCGCCAATGACAGTAACATACATATTCGTTTCCGAATACGCCCCGAATACGCCCCTCATCTTCGGGCGTTGAACTGGAACGGCAACGTATGTTAAGCTCATTAAATTGCGATCTCGACAGCATACTTAAATGGGTAAAACCAACATAGTGGAATGTAATGCTTCCAAAACGCAATGCTATCTGCTGTCATTGAAGCGAAACCCTAATTCTCTGCCATTATTCATGGATGGCACTTGCATCGCTGAAACCGAACGACTTTCCATTCTCGGTATGTGTGTTAATGACAACCTTCGTTGGAATGACCACATATTCGATGTCGCCAAGAACGCTGCGAAATGTCTAGGCTTTCTGAAGCGATGCAAGAAACATTTCACTCCTTCTGATCTGGCAAACATTTATAAGGCGTTTATTCGCCCCAATCTTGAGTACAACGCTCATATCTGGTCCGGTGCTCCAATTACATATTTCAGCTACTTGACAGGATCCAAAAACGTGCGGTAAAACTTATTGGCGATCGAGACATCGCGAAATCACTTGACTATCTTAGTCATCGTCGTAATGTCTCCTGCTTGTCATTGTTTGGTATTTCCACCTCAAGTGCTCAAATGAAATTGCCAGTTGCATTCCACCCCTACAGCAATTCAACCGCAATACTAGCCATGCTAGGAATGCACTTCAGGTTACCCTTAAGCCTGTCTTCGGACGTACAGTGAAATACAAGGATTCGTTTCTTAACCGTACAACGCGAATGTGGATTGCTCTACCAGACTCGGTTTTTTCCTTACATTACAGTTTACAGACATTTAAAACCAACGTGCATCGGTATCTCCCTTTTCCTAATTCTTAACTTTCCTAATGCTCACACTGTGTTACTTCATTTTAAGGGTATCCAAAATCCCTTTAGTGCGCATATATTATAAAAAAAAATACATAAATGGAAGAATAAAATTTAAAGATTTAAAGATTATAAATGACAATTATGCAATTTATTTTATATTTTTAAAGAAAACCCCAAATGTAACTTCAAAGAAAATAAAAATATAGAAATCAAGCCAATTCATAATAATATTGTAATAACAAAAAACATCCCATATACCAATTTTTTAAATAATTGTAATAATTTTACTTTAAATATTATACATAACTATACATATATTATAAATAACTTATTAAGATTCGAAAATAGTAAGCTTGATATAAATAACATTAAATATTAAAATTTTGTTACATATGATCATTTCATCATCCCTGGTTTTAATAATGTAACTTTAAATAACATTGTAATGAACTACTGTACAGAGAAAATACGTTTGAAAAATATCGAAAATCGTAACCTCTTAGAAGGAATTTAATTAAAAACTACCGCGCACGAGTACATACATTTTCGAGTAAATTAAATTTTTATAATAATTTTTATTTTAATCTTCATTTTTCTTTCAAAAAATAAAGGAACAAATATAAAAGCCAATTTAAAACATAAGGAAAGGCTACAGTCCGCTTGGGGCGAACAGTATGATACCCTATCCTTATCCCTATGTACCCCAACGAAAAAAAGCATTAGGCAGATGATGAATAGCATTTTATTTCATTCTATGAATTTTATAGAAAAAAAAATATTTTTTTTAAAAAAAAAACCCCCCCAAAAAGTGGGCGTGGCCAAAAACTTTATATGACAAATTAATAAAGATGGGCAGTACCTACATATCTTGTGAAGGTTGTACAACTTAATCTCTCTAACTTAAGCCTTAAAACGGTTTTTTCCAAATTGTGGGCGTGGCAGTGGGCGTATTTTAAAAATTTTAACACTTTACCATTTCGAAACCCTAGGGAGTATATGTTCCAAATTTTAGCTTCCTAGCATAACTTTAAAGGCCTCAAAAGTTGATACGGACGGACGGACGGACGGACGGACATTGGTAAATAGTCTTAGATTTTGGTCCTGATCATAAATATATATACTTTTAGGGGTCTGCGACGAATATTAAGAGGTGTTACAAACTAGTATGTGTCAAAATTAATATACCCTTAGGATAGGGTATAAAAATGCTGATTCTTTGGAGCACAATCTTAAGGGGGAAAATGTTACGTCCGAGACTCCACCTAAACCCACACCACCATTATTCTCCACATTCCCCTTGGTCTCACGGTTTCGAATACCATTTTGTTTACAAAGCAAAGCCAGTCCTAAACGGATATGCCCCTTTTCCCCGTCACAGCGCAGCCATTTTTGCGCACGTTGCAAGCAATTTTGTGTTTTTTCCTCATATGGTGCAATATAAAATAAGAATATATCGTAAACAAATGCATTCCTTCAACACGGAATGCATAGCTTTCCGAGTTGTTAATATACTTTTTACTTTTAGAATAAGTTAGTCTTTAAATTGGTTTCAATGTGTATAAGTTAATTGAAGAATAAAGAAGAGAAAATAAGTAATTACAAATTTTTTTTTATTTAAAGTGTACAAATAAAGCATTATTAAATGAATATGCGAAGCTAAGGGTACTGTCATCAGTAAGGGAATGAGTTGGATTAGAATTGACAGACAGAAGGTCATTGATAAAAATGAGAAAGAGAGTCGGAGACAAAACGGAGCCTTGAGGGACACAAGCATTTATTTGGTGAGTTGCACACTTTAAACCGTCAAAAACAACTTGTATTGAACGGTCCGACAGGTAGTTTCTAATCCATTAAAGGAGTGTACCATCGATTTCAAAAGCACGCATTTTCGACAAAAGAGTTCGATTAACTCTGTCGAATGCCTTTGAAATATCAAGGGCATTTACCTTACTTTCACCACCACGGTGAATAGATTGGTTCAATTTTTCAGTTAGATATGTCATCAAATCACCGGTGGATCTGTTGCTACGAAAACCGTACTGCCGGTCATTAAGAAGTTAACGTGATTCGAGATATTTCTTAAGGTGACGATTTATCAGCGCATCCATGACCTTGGACAGAAGGGACGTAATGGCAATTGGTCGGTAGGAAAAGGGGAGGAACATTCGCCTTTTTTGGGACAGGCTGGAGAAGTGCTGTTTTCCATCTTCTCCGAAGAATAGGACAGATAAAAAGCCATCGCAGTGGTTTTGCGAAGAACACCTTTTTATAAAGATAGGGGAAATACCATCCGCACCAGTGGATTTATGTATGTTGAGATCCTGAAGTACTCTTGCCACTGTACATGTGCGGAAGTGGATGTGTCCCATGTTCTACGCGCTCGAGTGCAGGGGGAGGCAAATCACAATCTGGGAGCGTTGGGCGAGCCGCAAAATGAGCAGAAAGCAGCAATGTCATTGTAAATGAGTGTCGGAACAGATGAGGAGGCCGAGTTTTTGATGTTTTTCACATACGACCATAAGTTTTTACTACCGGTTTGATTTTGTAGTATTTTGTGCCTCAAACTTTTGGTCGTAAGAGAATTTGACACGATTAATTCGGGCATTGCAGGTCATTTCTGGTTTGTTCCAACTTTTTTCGATTTTCCTCAGTTGGGTTGGCCTTAAATGACCGAAAACTTACCTCTTTAGCCCTGATAGCCACAAGTCACACCACGCGTTTTCCTTAGGTGTGATACTCTTAATCCTGAATGGGATAAAGCGTTTCATACCCAGGTGAATTATATATGTAATCATATCGACAGCGGCATCCACGTCGTTGTCGAGGAAGCACAACGACCAGTTAAAACTCCTAAAGAAACCGTTTAAATCTTCCCAATTGGCTTTCTCATATTGCCATACGACCAAAAGTTTTTACTACCGGTTTGATTTTGTAGTATTTTGTGCTTCAAACTTTTAGTCGTAAGAGAATTTGATACGATTACTGTGGGCATCGCAGGTCATTTCTGGTTCGTTCCAACTTAATAAAGCGTTAAAGGATAAAGCGTTTCATACCCAGGTGAATTATATATGTAATCATATTGGCAGCGGCATCCACGTCGTTGTCGAGGAAGCACAACGACCAGTTAAAACTCCTAAATAAACCGTTTAAATCTTCCCAATTGGCTTTCTCGTATTGCCATACGGATCTCGACATACCTTCCTTCAGGTGTTGTCTGTCCAGAATGTCAAAGCCAAATTGAATTGTGTATATTGAAATCCCCTGCAATGACGATTTCAGTACGAGGATGTTGGAATCAGACAGTGCATCAAACTCATTATAAGTTGAATGCCTGACCTGGTTAGGACTTCTGTAAATAAAACAGTAGTGAATTAATTGCCTACGGACCTGGAATTTTAGCCAAATGTAATTAAATTCCGGATTGGAACATTGGCCATATTGAGGTAGAAGTTGTTAGGCTACATCACTATGGATATATTCGGCGATACCACGATGGGAAAAGAATAATGGCACCAAGTTTTACCCAGGCAGACTTAACTCCGTTGAATTGGAATCAATGCTGTCATGTGTTTCGCTAATTGTCAAGACAGCTGGTTTGTTGAGATTCACTTGAGCGTAGAATGAGAAAAGATTGACTCTTAACCCTCGAATATTGCTCACGTCAACTCTAAAATTCCTACAAATAACAAAAAACAAACACAAAAAACTCAACTCCGACGCTGACTAACCTAGGCCGTACCGTGTAGATCCTGACGTCGGCTTTCCAAAACAAATAACTGCAGGTGTTATGCCCGGTACAATGAATTGTTTTAGTCTACCAACAAAATCTGCACAATGCGACCCGCTTTTCGCCAAATAATACCCTACCCAACCATAACAAGTGCACGCTTAATGCAAGACACTCGCTATAGCCAAGCAAAGCAGCAGCAAACGATAGGAAGTGGGACAGGAGGGAATGCCCCAACACAATAACTTGTCACCAGGATTAGCAGGAGCAGATCAAACAACATTATCGTTAACGAAAATTGTTTTCGATCTAATACTCAACCGATACCGATACTTACCCTTACTTGGTAAGAGTGTGCGGTATGTTGTTTACTCAGAACCAAACAACATAATCATCAACGTATATTACACAACGTTCATCTATGCTGGCTTTTGGTTTGGTTGCTGTTAAAAGAATGTGGGTGCAGTGGCTAAGTGGTTAAGTGCGTCGCACCACTAAGCGAGAGGTCGCTAGTTCAAATCCCGACGTGTACCACCTGAAAGTTTTTATCAAATATCCGAGAGTAAGAACTCTCATGAGAAGCTTCTCAAAAATTATTTGCCGTTAAGAATCGGCATTAAACTGTAGGACCCATCCATTCGTGTCAAAAAATATATCTTCACACTCTAACACACAGTGGTTAGAGAAGCTAGGCTTTGGGTCCTGTATGGGCCGTTTATGCCTAATATTTATTTATTTTTATTCTTTGCTGTTAAAGAATAGAAGAGTTAGGGTTTTAGTTCGGCTGTGGTCAAGAAAATACCAATTGAAAGAAAGAAAATTGTAAAATAAAGAATTAATTATATGTTCAATTCAAATTGATTTTCGATGTTTTTTAGTCAACGCGATAAAAACGTAACTCGTGCACTTGGCGAGTCAGCATGTTACACATCCTTAGATAAATTTAGTGTCAGAATTTTTATCGTGTATGTGACACGAACGGGTAATTCTTCCCCGGGTATATTGTAACCCCTACACGAAGGTTAAGGTTCATGTTTTGTTAAGAGCTGCAGTTTTTAGCTAGCTTCTCGGTTATAAGGCTTATTTGAGAGCCAGAATCCAGCAATCTGGCTGGAAGCTTGATCTCCTTCCGTGAAGCAGAGTATGGTGATACTTTTTGCATTTGGTGCAGTGTGTTTCTGTACATATTGAAGCTTGGTGTCCGAAACGTAAGCAGGTAGTGCACCGATTAAGCGATTTTAAATACTTCCATCGATCGGAAATGGGAATGATATCTGGTAATGCTGACAATATTTTAAATTTTGTTAGGTATAGAGTGGGACTAAATACGCCATTTTGTGGGACGACACTAGACTGCTACACGTAAGGGCACATGATTTATTTTCATATATATATACATATATAAATATATATGGTTGTGGAGCGCCACCTGTGTAACGGTTTCTACCTGTAACCTTCAAACCAATTCGTACTTGCATAATAGAAGCTGGGCCTCTATGTCAATACAATAAGTCATGTGATAAGAGAAAACTCCCTGAGAGAGGCAAAAATAACCCCGAAGATATTCCGACACCGCAGGATTCGTCGATCTTTCGCCGAGTGGCTTGAAGGGTGTTCATACGGTAATCGGACATGCTTGCATATTGCGCGGACTCAGCTTGCCGGATCACCCCTTAACCACCGTACAAATTTACATGTCCTAAATAAAATAAATCGAATATATAACGTTAATGAAAACGGGGTACGTGCATAACTCTGCTAGACTGCAGCTGCAATTAACAAAGCCGGGAACTTGAAGGTGAAATTCAATTAAACAACATACGAAACACAAAGTCGGGAACTTAAAGGGTTAAGTAGTTCCCTAAGTGTGTGGCCCTCCCTCCGTCAATTATCCTAAAGCTAGGAATAGAGACACCATGGCCCACTCAATGTTGTTGCAGTTATTTTTACACGTGGTGGTAATTTATGTCGTGGTAGAGGTGGACTTTGTGATGCGATTCCGCTGAAGTAGTGGAATAAATCACTGACACAATGTTGCGGTGGTGTGATGTATTTAAAATGCTTCAAATCAATTGAAAAATGTTGTTTGAATTTGAATTGTCGGGTCGGGGTAGTAATAAGGCGCATCAAGACCCTGGCTAAGGACCGAAAAGCAATTAATATCTATGGCTACAATCTGACGGTGAATTCAATAACTGACCTCGGCTTTAGAAAATTGATGCTCCCCAAATTTATGGACGGGATTTTTTTTTGGACTCGCAAGGCAAGGCAGTTTCGCAGTAAATTCCTTACGATGATTTTTCTTCTTCTGCCATTGCAGAATACATATATATATTTATATCAAAAAAATTGCAATCCCGCATTCACATGTAAAAAACGAATTTTATATATACATATATATCTTCACTTCTGATTTAACATCACCCGACCACTTTCGACAACTCGCGCTTTGGTGGATTCATTAAGTCACGTACGCATTTCCTTTTATTATTTCTTTTTTCTGCGGTTGGTATTCGACGGTATATCGCGGAGGTGATCGTGTTTTTGTTGTACTAGTGAAATAATTCCTTCTTATTTATTAAAATTACAGAAGTAAGTCTTTAAATTTTATTTTGCCACAAACCTATTTCCTACAAACCAAACCATTTGGTCGAGCTCAGGCGAAAAACAGATGGATGGAAAAAGGACGGGTGGACAAAAAAAATGTTCAAGTGTCTTCGTCACTATACACGTAGGTCTTTAGCGTGGAAATTTCAATGTCGTTTCCTTTCAGATCTTGCAATTGAAACATATTGTTGACGATCGTACTTTGGGCACAATTTGGCATTGCGTTTCTTATTTTTATAGCTGAGAATGAAGTTTCTTTTGAAGACCACCAGGCATTTTTTGAACTGATTATTTTTGCTGCGCCTGTTATATATCCGCGTATAACCTATGTGAGCTTTAGCCAAGGATTCTTTAATTCGATTGCGAATGATATTCATTTTTGCTGCTTTCTGGACCATGTTCAATTTTGGACTGACCAAACAACGCCTCATAAGGAGACATACCGAATGCTGTGTGTATGGTGGTTCGTAATGCACTTACAATCTGTGGGAGGTATCTACCCTAACTGTCTTATCTTAGCCCTATATAAGATCTAATGGCTGATAGTATAGATCGGTTGACTCGTTCGCTCGCGTTGGGCTGTGGTGAATAAAACGCCGTTTTCACATGTTTCACCCCATAGTTGTTCAAGAATTTGCCAAATTCCTTGCAGCTAAATTGTTTCTCGTTGTCAGATAATACTGACTCCGGTACCCCATAAGTCATGAAAATACTTTCACCTAAAAATTTGATTGTCGCTTCACCTGTGGCTTTACACAAGAGGGAAACAAGCACAAACTTGGTCAGCTGATCTACACTTACAATCATAAGTATTTTACCATTTTTCGATATTGGGTATGGCCCAAGAAAATGTATGTAAATATGCTGAAAAGGTCTGTCAACAACGAAGTCTTGTTCAATGTGTGGCCTCAGCTTCGAGTTTGGGGCTTTATTAGGCCAGTAGAAGCTATTACGCAGACGATATAGTCTTTTGGCGATGCCACAATGCGAGGCTTTTAGAGGCTCATGTGCCAGCTGGATAAGAGATTTGGTCAACGAGTTGGGAATCCAGAGTTTCCAGACTAAGTCATCTCTAAGGTTCCCTGTGCAAAACTTTACTTTCTTAAACACAAAACTGTCTGAGATCAGGTGGTCAGGTAGCGGGTCTTTGTTTTTCACGATTGTGTCTATCAACTTTACGTATTTATATGGTTTGAAGGACGGGGTGTAAGATCGATACATAAAACATCAAAGGGTTTCACTTTGCACGTAGAGTCAGAAGTGACGCTATCAACAACACAAACTCTAGATAGTGCGTCTGGCACCACATTCTGCGATCCCTTTCGATGCTCTATGTTAAAAGAGAATCGTTTGAGGCTCGGCATCCCTGGTATTAATAAAGTGTTCTTCTACTTCGTAGTTTTTCGGTTTTTCCAGTCCAGACTTAGCATAGGATGGGAATAACCTTTTGATACTTTCGATTTCATAAGACTGGTCCCTTGATAAATCATGAACATTTAAATCGACCGAGTCTTGCAGTTTACTGGGTAAAATTTCAGATATTACTTGTGGAGCAATCCCAAATGTCTTCCAAAAGTCGACTCCTAGGTACAACTGCTGTTCTAAGTCTGGGATTAAATAAAAAGATATCTCTTTCGAGATTCCATTGTTGACTACCTAGTATTTACTACTCCGATGATTGACTGAGTTTGTCCACTCGCAGTCTTAATACTAGACTTAAACGTTTTTGGAACGATATTGACATTTTTGATGAGACAGACGGCGGTGCGAGCATCAGTTGTAAAGGAAGAGGATGTTTGTATCTCATCCAAAATGTCAATATGGTTTCAAAACGTTTAAGTCTATCATTAAGACTGCTTCTAGTTCTTCTACTAGATGTTTGTGGTAAGTCAGGGGTTGCTTGCAAGTCAGATTTATTTTGAAAGTTCTTGGAATTTTCGGATAATTTTCCCGGGTCGCTGGAGGTCAAAACACCCCGGTCGTTGATTTGCTCTGTGTTCCGTTTTCCGAATACTTGCTACAGTTTGCTGTTGTTGTATTTTCTAGGCCACACTTGTAACAGAAGAGGTTACGTTGTGGGCTAGTACATTAGACAAACGAGTGACCTTTGCTTTTGCAATTCCAGCACACAAATGTGCTGTTATCGCGCCCGTTCGTGGTTTTTCACACTCCTTCTATATTACAGGGTCCGAATTTAAATTCAGCGCATTTAACTGCCTAATAAAATTTTGAGCATTGTCACTAATATTTGCTAGGTCTGATTCCGGACAGCTAGTTACTCTTTGCTTGTTTGCGTGTGTTTGTGGTTCAAAATTTCTTTGTGGTGACTAAATTCTGTTCACATCATACTCGTTTGAGTTAGCTTGAGGAGTGGTTGATTGAAGTGTCGCTCTGACAGCCTCTGCAACTTCTTCTCGCATTAATTGTCGTTCTGCTTGCGCGGATCGACTTGGAATTGTTCGCCGAGTGTCGGTTTGTAGCTTTTTTGCTACTCGACTGCACTTTGGAAAGATGTTTCGTGTTCGCCACCGAAACGTTACTTTTGATGTTTCGTTGTTCTTCGCGAGATTGCCCATTTGGTGTGGCAGTCGGCGAATTGGTCGTATTATCACGAACATAATTCCGCGTTGAACGATTTATATGCAGATTTTGCGACCGATTACTCCTATTCGAAAATCTCGGTGACATTTGGAGTGACTCAAAATAAACAATTTAGAAATAAATCAAAATAAATCAAATCAAATATAGAGCAAAATAAATCAAAATAAATCAAAAATAAACCAAAATAAATCAAATATATATCAAACATCAATAAAACAAAAATTTTTTTTTCAAATTAAATATAAAGAAAATAAATCTATGCGTGTGGAGAAGTGAGTGTTAAAAATTGAATGTTGGTTAGAAGTAGAAGAAGGATATTGGTGAATAAAGTTTCCAATGAACTGTTAGACTCCGACGCAACAGGCGTACTATAATCTCAATGAACTTCCTAGTCCCGGTCACCCGAAGAGTCTTATTATAAAAAAAAATTTAACGAAATTTATCTCCGACGCAACAGACGAACTGTGGTTTCTCATGAACCGATAAGTTCCGGTCGCCTGACGAGTCATTTCGTCACTAATTAGTGATATGTTAACTCCGACGCAACAGACGAACTATAGTCTCTATGAACTTCCTAAAGGTGGAAGTAGTTCCCTGAGTGTGGCCTTCTCTCCGTCAACTATCCTTAAGCTAGGAATAGAGACACCATGGCCAATGCCCCACTCAATGTCTAGGCAGAGGCCCATAATCAAATGTGAGCACCTATATGTTCACTGTTTCGTCACTCCCATCATCCTATTCAACGATCCGCTTCCCTTACATCTCCTTAAACACCTTTCCTTACACCTCCTAAAACACCACTTAAAACCAACGATCCACTTCCCTTACACCTCCTTGAAACCAAATTATCATTATCAAAAGAAATATACTAAATATTGACAAAAAGGAATAAAATATAGACCAAATTATTTTCATACTAAACTTAAAGTACAATATAATTTTATTTACTAAATTTCTCAAATGTTATTCTCATAAAATTATTCATTCTTAAAATTAAATTGAAATTAAATGTGAGTGTAGATTTCTAGCCTTTTGTTTTGCTTTGCTTTCTTTGTTGCTTTTCTTTTTCAAAAAGCATATCCAATCATAAGGATATTGAATCTCCTTGTGATATTTAGATTGACCTTCTTCTACTTTCTTTATGTTTCCCAATACAGTTCTTTATGACCTTATGTTGCATACTGGTATAACATTTAAATTAAAGTGATAAAGGCACTCCTGAGAGTATACTATAGCTTACTACTAAAAAAAGTAACTCTTTGGCTTTATTATACCCTATCCTAAGGGTATATTAATTTTGACACATAGTTTGTAACACCCTTTAATATTCGTCGTAGACCCATAAAAGTATATATATTTATGATCAGGACCAAATCCTAAGACTATTTAGCAATGTCCGTCCGTCCGTCCGTATCAACTTTTGAGGCCTTTAAAGTTATGCTAGGAAGCTGAAATTTGGAGCATATACTCCCTAGGGTCCCGAAATGGTAAAGTGTTAAAAGTTGTTACATCCGCCCACTGCCACGCCCACAATTTAGAAAAAAACGTTTTAAGGCTTAAGTTAGAGAGATAAAGTTTTTAAACCTTCACAAGATATGTAGGTACTGCCTACCTTTATTAATTTGTCATATAAAGTTGTTTGCCACGCCTACTTTTTGTGGGCGTTTTTCACTAAAATGCTGTTTTCTTTGAAAATTTTCATAGAAATCGAATAAAATGTTTAACAATATATTTAGCCAATATTTTTTCCAATATATCGCCCACACAAAGTTTTTGCCCACGCCCACTTTTTGGGGGCGTTTTTTCAAAAAAATATTTTTTTTTCTATAAATTTTATAGAATGAAATAAAATGCTATCTATCATCTTCCTTATGAATTTTTTCTTTGGGGTACATAGGGATAAGGATAGGGTATCATACTGTTCGCCCCAAGCGGACTGTAGCCTTTCCTTATGTTTTGAACTTAATTTGAACTAAATTTTATAGTACGCCCATGACAAAGTATGTTGCATACTTTTAGGCATGTAGACTCGATTTTATGGAGAGTAAAGTATTAAATATCTTGCCTACCGATTGCTAAGCCGAGACACGTTCATAAGTTAACAGCGCGAAAAATTAATATATTTTAATTACAACAAACTTTTTTTTTTCGGAGGTTGCTACTATCCGATGGATAATTGTACTACCATTCAGACACCTTACATTAATGTACTTAGTTTTCCAGTCTTTCGAAGAAAAACGAGAAGGAGCTTCAGTGATACAGAGCTTAGATGTTCGGCAGTCACCACGTCAGCCCCGAAGAACCGTCACCTGATGGGAGCATAGGCCGGACAACTGCAGAGGAAGTGTTCTGCTGTGTCATCCTCCTCACCGCAAGCAGGACAGGTAGTGGTGTCGCTTAAGCCCAACACATTTAAGTGTTTAGTAAAAGCTTGGTGGGCCGAAAGAACGCCTACAAGCAGCCTACAGTCGATTCTCCTCAGAGATAGAAGAAAAGATGCTTACCTTTTGCAAATGTAGATCTCTCTTACTCGCCGTGATTAGACGTGCTTAGACATTCTTGTTAACTAAGCACAAACTTGTTCTTGTTAAGTCTCATACCTACACTTTTGCTTAAGAATGAATTTTGTTTGCTCTAAATTGAGGGCCGAATTACCTCCCGAAGCGTGCTCACGCATTTTTGTTGTATTTCTCTGCGACTGTTCCGCGGCCAGTGTGCATAGGAAACAAACAATAAACACTAATCGCGCGCGCGCTGAAGTGTTCTGTGCTGTGCTGTGTAGTGTGGATAAATAATCCACAAAAAAAAAACATAAGGAAAAGCTACAGTCTGCTTGGGGCGAACAGTATGATACCCTACCCTTATCCCTATGTACCCCAAAGAAAAAAAGCATTAGGAAGATGATGGATTGCATTTTATTGCATTCTATGAAATTTATAGAAAAAAAATTATTTTTTTCAAAAAACGCCCCCAAAAATTGGGCGTGGCCAAAAACTTTGTATGGGCGATATATTGAGAAAAATATTGGCTTAATATATTGTTAAACATTTTTTTTCGATTTCTATGAAAATTTTCGAAGAAAACAGCATTTAAGTGAAAAACTCTCACAAAAAGTAGGCGTGGCAAAAAACTTTATATGACAAATTAATAAAGGTGGGCAGTACCTACATATCTTGCGAAGGTTGTACAACTTTATTTCTCTAACTTGAGCCTTAAAACGTTTTTTTCTAAATTGTGGGCGTGGCAGTGGGCGTATTTGGAAAATTTTAACACTTTACCATTTCGGAACCTAGAGTATATGTTCCAAATTTCAGCTTCCTAGCATATCTTTAAAGGCCTCAAAAGTTGATACGGACGGACGGACGGAACATTGCTAAATAGTCTTAGATTTTGGTCCTGATCATAAATAAATATACTTTTAGGGGTCTGCGACGAATATTAAGGGGTGTTACATATTATGTGTAAAAATGAATATACGCTTAGGATAGGGTATACAAATCTCAGTAGTAGTAGGCTATACGAAAATACTCCATAGCGTCAACCTAACATCTTAAGGATTAGTTAACATTGCCGGAAACGGACTTAAATACTTGACAGGAACCTTGAACTATGACGACGAAGTAGAGATTAGGAATAGTTTAGAGACAAACGAAAAGAACAATAAAAATGCGATAAATTAATAAATAAACTTAAACCACTTCAATGAAGTTATTGACAACATTACGAAAAATATTAACGAACAACAACTAGAAATAAAGACCCAATTATTAAATATAGGCAACGCAATTAATAAAGAATTTTCCGAAATAAATAAAATGCAACAGGCAGTTCAAATCCAATTGATATAGAATTGTTATGGGGACAGGTTAGGAAAGTTAAGGAAATTGTATTATTATGTAAACTAGGTGTCTAAGGAAAGAATGCGAAGACCGAAGACCGAATAAAATAAATGATTTCAATATTACAATAAATAAACTTAGCAATATCAAAAGCACTGTTATAATATATAATGACCAAATTATATTCATACTTTTGATCCCTAATTACACAGATGTGAATTTCTATAGAATTTTAATAGAGCCAATTCCTAATAAAGATAGCTTAGAATTAGTATTTCATATAATCAGTTCATAAGAGATGACAATTTTAATTCTGAATACATAAATGGAACAACAAAATTAAAAGATTTAAAGATTATAAATGACAATTGCATCTCTAATATTTTTAAAGAATAATTTTTAATATACTCTTAGGATAGGGTGTAAAAACACAGAAGTAATTGTTTTTGTGACCAATGCTAATGGCTTAAATGATGGTGATGTTGTTGGTGTTACTGCTGATCATGTTCCGAATCAGGTTGGTGTTGATTCCCATGATTCTATCGTGGCCGCTGACATTGTGGCTGCTGCTGTGGGTATAGAAAATGCTTTTGGTAACAATATAAGTGCCAACAATAATTACGAAGAAGATTTAAAGAATATTCTGTCTCACATATGAGTGTGGCGGTCGATACAGCTGTTCCGATTGATGCTAAAAGAAAAACAATAATTGGTTCAAAGATCCAATTTAATGGTCTTAAAATAGCGAAGAAACTTAAATGGTTCCATACTGGGAGTTTTCGCATCTCTACCGCTGCGGATGATATCATCAAATACATATCAACTGAACTTGAATTTGATCCAGGTGAAATTCAATGTTATAAGCTCCTTAGAAACCAGGAATCCGATAGTAACTTGAGATCCATTAATTTTAAATAGGCGTCTCTGTAGAATGTGCAAAGAATATCTACGTGGACACTTTTTGGCCTAGTGGAGTAAAAATACGTCCTTGTGTGTTCAAGCCAAAAAACCTGAAGGGGTAGAGGGATCTGCGATACCCTCTGGTTCTTTTCCTCTATCAATTCGCCAAAACAATCAGCCTAGTCAACATCATAACTCATCAGGGTATACTATCACAATGCAAGTGGCATTCGGACAAAAATATCTGAACTGTTTAATAACTCAAGTCACATTGATTACGATTTAATCATTATTCTCGAACTTGGTTGGAAACTTGGTTATACCCTGATATAGCTTCATCTGAACTCTTTGATTCTCAGCATTTTGTTGTATATTGACGCGACAGATGTAACTCTATCTCTGAACCTAGGGGGAATCCTGATTGCTGTTAGTACAAAGCTATGTTGTATGGTAGTTGCCCAACCTAACTTGGACGTTGAGCAATTATGTATTTCTATAACCTTGCTTTCCTCACATAGTTTATTTTTTATCGTAAGTTATATTCCACCTAGAAGTATTGTTGAAGTTTATGAAAAACACTTTCTGAATATTGATGCTATTTATAACACTTGCTCTGAATTCGATAATGTTTGTTGCTTTGGAGATTTTAACTTGTCAAATATAATATAGTCAGTTAGTGATAATATGTTGTTAGCTTCTAATATGAATAAGGATTTTGATTATTATTTCATTGACTCTCTTCATTCACTTAATCTGAATCAAATAAATAGAATTCCAAATGCTTTAAATAATATATTAGATTTAATCTTTGTATGTAATGAGCATCTAAATTCTAAAGTCTCGACAGTTCTTTTTCACTCTTAAATGAATCAATTCACCACAAAGAACTATTTGTTAAAATTGAATTATATATTTTCTTGCCTGGTGAAAAAATCGTATAACTTTAAAAAGGCAAACTTCATTGAACTACACAGTTATCTTGAATCTTTCAATTGGTGTCATGAATTTATAAATTTAAATCTTGAACAAGTACTTGAGATTTACATCAATTATATTTGAAAGTTTTTCCAAATTTGTTGCTTTTTCTCTAGCGTCAAAATCAAAAAATAAACCAAAGCTCTCGTGATACAATTACCATTTAACATATCTTAAAAATATGAAACGTAAAGCTTTTAATAAATATAAGAAAACAAATAATGAGTTAGACTATGTTAACTTTAGCAAATTTCGAAAATTCTTAATAAATTCCTTCATAGGTGTTATATTATGAGTATTGAGAGCAACATCAAGTCAAATAGTAGCTCGTTTTGCATTTATCAATGCAAAGAGAAAGTCTTCTGGATATCCGAATAATATGTCTTTTAAGAACTCAGATGCTTCGAATAATACTTCGATTCTGGATCTATTTGCCGATTTCTTTCAATCCGTATACTAAGATCAAAACAACTTAAACAAGCAGTATTTGCCCAATTTACCAAGTAATGTTGATATTGGTGCGTTACATCTAAGCATTGATGAAATTTTCTTAGAACTCAAATCACTGAAGCCTAAACTTAAACCAGGTGCGGATGGTATATCAGCTTAATTTTTAAAGAACTGCGCCAATGCACTGTGCTTTCCTCTGCTCTGCATTTTCAATAAATCACTCTCCGATGGTATCTTTCTTACCGAATGGAAAACTTCATATCTTATTCCAATTCATAAATTGGGGTCTAAGAACTTAATAGAAAATTACTGAGGTATCTCTAAACTATCCTCAATTCCTAAACTATTCGAAAGCATTGACAAAACAAAATTAGAGTTTTTAACCCGCGAATCCATATCTGAATTACAGCATAGTTTTATCTCAAACATGGCCCTTTTTTCATCGTATCTTATCGAGAATATTGAGAGTAAGAGTCAAATTGATACAATTTACACCGATTTCAGTAAAGCTTTTGATTGAGTAAACCATGTTAGCTTACTGCGAAAACTTAAATCATTTGTTTTCCCCTCATCACTTCTAAGTTGGATCTCATCCTATTTAATTGGTCGATCACAAAAAATTGTAATCGATAATTCTTTTTCGAAACCTGTAAATTGTATTTCGGGTGTTCCTCAGGGTAGTCATTTGGGTCCCCTTCTGTTCAATATTTTTATAAATGATATCACATCAGTTATAAAAAATTCTATGCGGATGATCTAAAATTATTCCTTAAAATTAAAAGTGTTGATGATTGCCGCCTATTGCAATTAGATATTGATCGGATTTCTGAATGGTGTAATTTAGATGCATGCATGATATAACGTGAGGGATATTTCGAATTATCACGTTAAATGCCCTTCCTTACTCTCCAAAATACCACTTTATGCACCATCAAGAGTTTTACGCTCCAAAGATTTGCTTTTCGAGCAATACCACAGATACCACAGATACCACAGATGGTAATAATGAACCCATCTCTAGATGCATAAGACATTTCAATGAAGTTTACCAGAATATTGAATTAAGCTGGACAAGAGACTTTTTCTTTTTTTATACCCTATCCTAAGGGTATTTTAATTTTGACTCATAGTTTGTAACACCCCTTAATATTCGCCATAGACCCACAAAAGTATATATATTTATGATCAGGACCAAAACCTAAGACTATTTAGCAATGTCCGTCCGGCCGTCCGTCAACAATTTATAGGCCTTTAAATTAAAGCTAGAAAGCTGAAATTTGGAATATATACTCCCTAGTGTCCCGAAATGGTAGAGTGTAAGATTTTTTTTGATACGCCCACTGCCACGCCCACAATTTAGAAAAAACAGTTTTAAAGCTAAAGTTAGAGAGATAGAGTGTTGTAATCCTTACAAGATATATAGGTACTGCCCACCTTTACAAGTTTGTCATATAAAGTTCTTTGCCACTTTTTCACTAAAATGCTGTTGTCTTCGAAAATTTTCATAGAAAGCGGAAAAAAATGTTTAACAAGATATTTAGCCAATAGTTTTTCCAATATATCGCCTCTAGCAAGTTGTTGGCCACGCCCACTTTTTGAGGGCGTTTTTTTCAAAGAAAACATTTTTTTTTGTAAATTTAATAGAATGAAATAAAATGCTATCCATCATCTTCTGAATGCTTTTTTTTGCGGCATATAGGGATATGGATAGGGTATCATACTGTTCGCCCCAAGAGGACTGTAGCCTTTTCTTATGTTTTTTTTGCTTAACATTCCAAATATTTTTATAATACTGTTTCTAAAATCTACAAGCCTTAGCTTGTAGATAAATAAATAAATGTCCGGGCGCAGTAGTTTGGTCTGTCTACATCCACCGCAATCGCGCCACCGAATCTTTTGTAAACGAGAAACCCAAGAATCGCTATAAGACATGACTAAAGATGCAGGCAGACCCAACACAGGTTCGGGTCCTGTAAAACTTCTTCTGAACTTTGCCTAGCAAGCTCATCCGAGATCTCATTTCCCTGGATACCAGTGTGACCTGGTACCCAGTCTTCCGACCAAACTCAGAGAAAGCTTGAGTTCTAGCACTAACTTGGACGAGTTAAGGGGGTTTAGAAGCGCTTTAAATGCAGCTTGGCTATCACTGCAGATGCAAATGCCCTCCACCTGTTGTTCAGAATATAGCGCATAGCTATTAGGACCGGTTTTGGAGCCTTCCGTGAAAATACGATGGCATTCAATCCATGGTTCAGAGTCTGCCCGAAGCCTTCCGTTACCTGTGGAAAGTTCACGTGGTAGTTTTTTCGCAGAAGGATTTTTGGTGTCATTACATCAGACGGCATATCCATAAGACAGGTGTCAAAGGATAATTCTCGAGCAAGTTCTTCAAAATTCCAGTGCGCATGGTACCAAAAACCGCCTCTCTTTAAGCCAAAGATGGTTTTTAGCGTACACCCCATGATGTATAAATCAAGGGGGGGAAAGATTCATCAAAGCATCTAGACATGCCGTTCGTATGATGCGTATGAGAGTGGCGGTCTAATCATGACCGTAGACCTAAGACTATTTAGCAATGTCCGTCCGTCCGTCCGTCACCAATTTATAGGCCTTTAAATTTAAGGTAGAAAGCTAAAATTTGGAACATATACTCCCTAGGGTCCCGAAATGGTAGAGTGTAACATTTTTTTTGATACGCCCACTGCCACGCCCACGATTAAAAAAAAAACAGTTTTAAAGCTAAAGTTAGAGAGATAGAGTGTTGTAATCTTTACAAGATATGTAGGTACTCCCCACCTTTACAAGTTTATTATATAAAGTTTTTTGCCACGCCTCCTTTTTGTGGGCGTTTTTCACCAAAACGCTGTTTTATTCGAAAATTTTTATAGAAACCGAAAAAAATTGTTTACAAGATATTTAGCCAAAATTTTTTCCAATATATCGCCTATACCAAGTTGTTGGCCACGCCCACTTTTTGGGGGCGTTTTAAAAAAAAAATTGTTTCTTTTGTAAATTTAATGGAATGAAATGTCATATAAAGTTTTTTGCCACGCCTACTTTTTGTGGGCGTTTTTCACTTGAAAGCTGTTTTCTTCGAAAATTTTCATAGAAATCGAAAAAAAATGTTTAACAATATATTTAGCCAATATATTTTGCAATATATCGTCCATTCAAAGTTTTTGGCCACGCCCACTTTTTTGGGGCGTTTTTTCAAACAAATTATTTAATTTCTATAAAATTCGTGGAATGAAATAAAATGCTATCCATCATCTTCCTAATGCTTTTTTACTTTGGGGTACATAGGGATAAGGATAGGCTATCATACTGTTCGCCCTAAGCGGACTGTAGCCGTTCTTTATGTTTTTTTTTTGTGGCGACTGATGTTCTGTCGCTGGTAGAAACTATGGCAGCGCGATATGAATGGTGCGTGCTTTTCTTGTAAGGGTTCTCTGCAGTGGTCGAACTTTTAAGGGCGATTTAGCTGACGTTTCTACCTCTTCTTTCTATGCCGTTTATTGGTCTCGCTACTGTCCGATCTTAATGGTGACGTCAGTTGGATGTTTTGTTCGTCTGGGCTTTCGCTGCTGGCTCACTAGGAGCACCAGAGGTGAGTTTCTCATAGTTTAATGTGCTGTGGCTGGTACAACTCCTCCGATCTCTAAGCGGTTTTGACTGATTCCCAGAGTAGTGCAATTATATCTTGTGTCAGAGCACGGTTTTATTTGACACGTGGCTTGGTAGATGGCACAAATGCTTGCTGGTGGTGGATGTGGTTTTCGTTGTTCTGCACTAAGGTTTTGATCTCTAAACATGGATGTATAGCTTGACCACGTTTCTTTCGTCTTTTTAAGCAAATTTGCCGAAAACACTACTGCGATGCAGATTTTGTAGCCAGGTTGTTGGTTTTTTTTTTTATGGGGCTCGAGATTGCACTTGGTCTAGTTAAATTTTTGACTTTCAATTAATATATATATATGTATATATAAAAAAAACTAATTGTGACAATTTAGAAATAAAAACTTAGTTTTCTGTCCAACACTCAACTGCACTTGGCGACGTCCCACAAAGAAAAGAAGTGAACATGACTTTTTCGGATAGTGAGGTAGTCAAGCTCAGACAAATTATTCGTCAAGTGGCTAGCTTCCGGTTAGTGCTTAACGAAAGTTTATAGCTCATGGCTGTCAGAATTCCGCTCTAGGCTCGAAAACAGGGTGTGAATGATGGTCACAACTTTAATTATACATTATTATAGAAATGCATATGTCAGTTTATTGCTAAGACAAATTTTCTTAGGCCCCTACAAAACATTTTAGTTTCATGTACGCCTAGAAATGAAAATGGAATGAAAAAGGACTTCATTTAATTAAAAGTCGACCCACGCCTCAGAGTTACACTCAAAACCAATTTTTATTTGATTTTAACTCATTTTTATAAAAATCGGGAATAATGTATTCCGTTTTCTCTCTCTCTCTCGAATTCCTTTTGCACGCGTTTACTTCTCCTCTGGTTTGCTGAAGACGAAAGTCAAGTTGCACTTGCCGCAGTAGTGACGATCCTCGTGGGCAGCCATGAAGACTCCAGCTCCACAGTTCTCACCGGGGCATTCACGTCGCAGACGGTGAATCTTACCGTTCTCATCGACCTTATAGTACTTAAGCACGGCTAGTTTGACCTTCTTCCTCTTGTGCTTGATCTTCTAAGGGGTGGAGTAATTCTTCTTCTTGCGTTTCTTGGCACCACCACGACGGCGGAGCACTAAGTGCAATGTCGACTCCTTCTGGATGTTGTAGTCGGACAAAGTACGTCCATCTTCCAGTTGCTTGCCAGCGAAAATCAATCGCTGTTGATCTGGAGGAATTCCCTCTTTGTCTTGAATCTTGGCTTCAACATTTTCGATGATGTCAGATGGCTCCACCTCGAGGGTAATGGTTTTGCCCGTGAGGGTCTTGATGAAAATCTGCATCTTGATGTGTCAGACGGTCACCTTGATCGACACACAGCACGATGAAAAAAGAACCTGGAAGATGGACTATGGTTCTATGTTGTACTAAATTCGGATGTCTTTGGCGTGAAATACACCAATTTTGGTACACTTCATATCAGCTAACTCGTATTGTTTCCAACTATACCGATGATTTAGGCTTACGTAAATTTCGGACATAATTTTGCATTTCTTTGTTTTGTTGCATTGCTCAAAGTGAAATTGCGTTCGATGCAATATAAAGAACTCTTGCTTCTAGTATTGAATACGCGCTCATAGATTGTGTGGGCTTTCGCCAATGATTGTTTTAAATGATTGTGGATAAGATTCATTTTTAGAGCTTTAGGTAGAATGTCGAACTCAGAGTTATTCATGCCATTTAATTTTTTTAACAATGCGTAATCGTTGCCTTGTTGGATATCAGATACAATCTCATCTACACAGTAAACACGTGAGAGTGCATCTGGAACTACATTCTGTGTTCCTTTTCGATGTTCTATCACAAACGAGAAACGTTGGAGCTTTAAGCTCCATCTAGGTAAACGCCCGCTGTGGTCTCTTTGACTCATGAGCCATTTCAGACTCGCATGGTCAGTCACTATCTTGAATTCCTGCATCTCAACGTAGGACCTAAACTTTATAACACCTAAGACGGCCGCTAGGCACTCCAACTCTGTAACGCTATAGTTACCTTGGGCAGAATTGAGTTTGTGCCAGTAGTAGTAGATCGGTCTCTCTAGCCCATCCTCATCCTGCTGGCACAAAACACAGCATATACCGGATATGGATGCATCACAAAGAATAACAAATGGCTTACTAAAATCGGGGTTTATCAAAATTGGTGCTGATGTTAACGCACGCTTGAGCTCTTCAAATGCTGCAATGGCCTCTGGACCAAATACAAATGATTTGCCCTTCTTTAAGGTATCCGTAATAGGACTAGCACGAGAGGAATAGTCCTTTACGAACTTTCTATACCAGCCTGATAGACCTAGAAAACGTCTTACCTGTCGAGGTGTCTTTGGTATAGGGACATCGTTTATTGCTGATACTTTGTCCGGGTCGGCTTCCAGGCACCCCCCTCCCACTATGTATCCTAGATAGTTTAACTGCTTAAAGCAAAATTTTGACTTGCTGAGATTGATAGTAAGCCCAGCAGATTGCAAGCGTGCTGCCATCATGTTAAGTGAATCTAAATGCTCTTCAAATGTCGCTGATATGATCAACAAATCATCCAAATATACGAATATGTTCTATTTCAACTTATGGGGTACCACTTTGACCATAAGTCTGCACATGCATTGAGGAGCATTGCAGAGGCCAAAGGGCATTACCCTAAATTGATACCAACATAACATAACATAAATTGAGGTCTGCAGGGGACAGTAAACGCTGTCTTTTCCCGTGATGTCTTCTCCAGTGGGATTTGCCAAAAGGCGTCCTTTAGATCCACACTAGATATGTAGTGTGTTTTTGAAAGACGACTTTGTAGCCCTTCAATATGAGGTAGTGGATAGGCGTCTTTTTTCGTGACTTGGTTCACACCAAGACCACTGGTGAGTTCCAAGAACTACTACTTTCCTCTATGACGCCCATTTTGAGCATCCTATCTAACTCCTCATACATCAGGTTTTGCCCCGCTGGAGAGACAGGATAGAGTCTCTGCTTAATTGCCTTAGCATCCCCTGTGTCGATGTAGTGTTCTTCAAGACTTGTCCGCCCAAGGCCAGATTGAGCGTAGGACGGAAACAAGTTGATCATCTTTTCAAGTTCTTTGAAGTCATTTGTTGACAAATCACGAGCGTTTGAGTCAAATGAATTCCCCAAAAATCCGGACGAGATTTCTGCCAGCAATTGGGGAGCTATCCCAAACAGCTTCCAAAAATGTACTCCAAGATACATCTGCTGTTCCAATGAAGGAACGAAAAAGAATGATATCTCCTTCGTTGTACCCTTATAGGTGATGTTGGTTGTTATTTCTCCAACTATTGGTTGTGATTGACCACTTGCAGTTTTCACATTCGAAACAAATTATTTAAAAGAATATCCTAAACTTTTCAAAAGCTCAACGCACCCTGAGCCAAGGCAACTTATGCAAGCGCCACTGTCTAGCAGACCTAGCATTTGTCGACCGAAAATTGACACACTAGCATAGGGTCTAGGATCTTCAGCATAACAAAGGCTAGTAGCACTTATAGCTCGATGCATGCTTCGCTTGCGCTTGAAACGCTCTCGAAGCTTGATAACTCGATTTCAAGGTTGGTACTTAAAAATTCGCGCACGAGCTTCGTAGTATCTTTTTAATCGTTCATGAAGAGATGTTGGCACTTTTTGCGACGAAGGTGAATTTATGTCAGGTCGTTTTAAAATAGATATATTTAGATTAGCGTTTTGTAAATCAGATGAAATTTGTACGTCAGATTGATTTTGAAATTCAGGTGTATTTGCAATGGGTTGTTTTATTAACTCTAATTGTCCTCCCGGTTGTTTACTTGAGGGCGGTTCTCCCCGTTTCCGGTTTCTCGAACATCGGTGAGAATGATTAGAAGTGGTATTTTCTAAGCCTCACCTATACCAAAAAATATTTCGCTGTGGATTTGCGCAATCAATAAATGAATGTCCTATATATTTGCAGTTCCAACAAGTGTAGGAACTAGGGTCTCTCTTTATGTAGGAAGTGGCAAGTGCATCTATCTGAAGCAAATCTTCAGTGGGTTCTAAAATGTTCAACTCATTCACCTGCCGTCTGAACTGCTGTTGCACAACAGGCCTTGTGCGCAGACCATCGCTATGGTTGACATATTTTTCAATAGTCCTGCACACATGAATCATCTCAGACAAGCTTTTTGTACTAAAAGTTATCAGAAGCTCACCAATACGGCGTTTTACATTTTGCTTCAGCAGATCTATGATCTCTCTTGCAGACTTTGGGCAATGAAGGCGAGTGTTCAACTGTTGTATAGAATTATAAAAATCGTCGAAGCTTTCATTTATTCCTTGACGTCTGTCAAACATTCGGCGGGATAATTCAGAGTCAGTTTCGAGTGTTCGATACTGCTCGAATAAAGCAATTCTTAGAGAGGACCAATTTGTGTTCAGATTAGCCTTGAGGTACATCCAGTATCAACTCTCTACGGCACCTGTGACAAATAAATAAAAGTGACGAAATATATCCTCCCATGAGGCACCATAAAAATCTTTAAGCTTTGTTAGCCGTAAAACAAATTCATCAACTGTCATGTGTTGATTGTCGAACTTCAGGCCTCATTTTTGGAATTCTAATGACCTGTAACCAGCGCTACTGGTTAACATGGCATGCTCACTTGGATCCTCTGAATTGAGATTCAAATTGTTCAGCTGCCGAATAAAGTTATGAACGTTTTCACTATACTGTTCCGGCTGATCGTTTTGATGGGCTTGACATTCAGCATTAGCTGTTGTAGTACTGCGCGGAACATTTTGTTGTTGCTGACGTCTTATGACATCATAGTCGTCAAGGTTTTGTGGAGGGGTTGTTGCATTTAGTACACCACGTACTGTGTCGGCCACTTCTTGACGAATTATTTCCCTCTCCTTTTCAAAGTTTTGATGTCGTCTTTGCAGATCTGCTCAACTACTAAGCCCTACAGAAGCTTGTATATAGCTTGTCAAATTTTCATTACGAATAGGGGAACGAGTTGTCAAACTATCTGAATGTAGACTACGATTATCTCGTCTTACTGAGTTATTAATGTCGGTGTTAATGGTTTTTCTAATAGAAGTGTAAGCTTTTTGCTCAACTCTTGCATTTCCAGAGCTAAACTCAGGAGACTGAAGGAATGAAATACCGCTGGCATTTTCATCTGGTCTGTTGCGTTCACATTGAAAATATTAGTTTCAGGTCTAGTATCAAGTTGTCTATTCTCACCATTGACTTGGTCTTCAGATGCAGTACTGTTTCTGGGTATGTGATCATTCGTATTTGCATCTGGCCATGTAACTTGTTGACTGCGGTTGCCTCGCAAAAAATGTGGATTTGGCTTCTTCGGAGGCATAATTAATAACTTTAGTGAGAATAAGTTTAAAAAAAAGTAGAATAGGAAAGTAGAATTATAGAAAAACTTAAAATAGGTAAAATGTAAAAAGTAAAAGAAAGGTTAAGATTCAAGAAAAAATATTGAACTGTAAATAAATAAATTTAACAGATATAATAGATATGTGGATACGTGCTGGGATATGTGCAATGTTTAGTGGTAAGTGCATCGGCGATGGATATTTCAGATCTCTTCTAGTATAGGCATATTATAATATTTTTATTCAAATGTAGATACTACACGCTTAACTACAGGTCGCTGAACTCGAGTTATTCGGAACTGTGTTTGTTTACGTTTTTGAATCAATTAATACATCTTTTAAAAGAACATGTATTGATAAAATTTTGAAAAGATACTTTCGATGTAACATTTAAGTCATTGTAATGGCTCAGAGAAGTTTGTTAAAACGGAGTTCAGGCGCAACAGACAGAGCGGCGATTGCAAATCAATCAGAAACTCTCGGTCGTTTGAAAAACTGCTTTAACAACTAGATATATACATTTGCATACATTACCCTTGACGCGACATCAAATTGAACTGATAAGCCTTGGTTATCAAAATAAATTGAAAGCATAGGCGTTAAGAAACAAATAATAGACAATAAATGCGTCAAAGAAGAAATCACGTGGCTTATAAGATATCTTCCGGTCATTCACTATCTCTATGTTAAAAGGAATACTGTACTCTAGTGCTATAATAGATGGAAAAAAAACTTTAATGATTTTAATCTAAAACGGTACTTCCGTGTCCCACGTTGGGCGCCACCTGTGTAACGGAAGATGTGCCTATCCTACAAATGCGATGTTCTGCTGTCTCCCACCGTTCTTTAGGAACTGGCTCACTGGCATTGCACTGCCCTATCGCACAAAAATTCTTAAGAGCACTCCATAATTTCAAAATTCGAATACGATCAAGTTCGAGTAAATTGTCATAATGAATTTAAATAATTTTTATTTAACAAAATAAAAAGAAAAACCTAAAGTAAGTATACACATCTTCAATTAGGTCTAGTGAAACTAATCTAAAGTTTAGCTTACATAAAAGTGTCTTATTTTAGGTAATAATATTTCAGTTATTCAGTAAGTTTTGTGTTATATGGCTTTATATTCATTGGCTTCATTTAATAATTCAATTTGTTAAATTTATCATTAAACATTATCATTATATAGGTTAAGTTCAGCTCATATTATATCAAAAAAAAAACAAAAAATAAATGTCCCTTCGGACAAAGCAAAGAGTTATAAATGTGAACTCTATTTAAATCTTACTATTCAATTGTCCGCCGTCCGGAATTAAATTCATTATAATGTAGTATTTGTTTGTTTAAATTTAAAAATTACTTAGCTCACAAAATTCATATATTGTTTTATTATTACGTATATGCATGTTATAAGTTTGCATGTTCAAACCCAAATGTTACTGCCTACTTTTAGGTTCAATGTAAAAGAAAAATATGTACATATATATATTAGGAAAAATTATATGAAGTTCACTCATATAGGTACTATATTTTTACAAAATAGTATAAAATAATTCAATTTTCTGATCGTTCAGTAGAAACAGAAAGAAGACTCACCGATATTTATGCACCTTTCTGTACATGTACTTGACGAAATATTTTTGTATTGATGAATGATGATGATGAGATGACACTCCGATGGATGCTGTGCAGAGCATTCATAGGTGGCCTTGATTTCGATTTATACATGAACTCTATTTTAAAGAAAACAATTACGAAAGCAATATGTTTGAACTGAACGAACCTCACACGCATAATAGTAATTCCAAGTGATATACTTAACTTAGGGCAAACCACATACTTATATCAGAAAACAAACATATTTACAACAACAATTATTTCCTTGGTGCACCAATGCACACTTGTCGTCTTTCCGGATCGCTGGTTTCGGCTACCTATTGGTTGACCCTCAGTAGGGTGACGATATCAATCAAACGATATGGTTACCACTGAGTGATTTGTTTGAGGCGACTGATGTTCTGTCGCTGGTAGACACTATGGCAGCGCGATATGGATGGTGCGTGCTTTTCTTGTAAGTGTTCTCTGCAGTGGTCCAATTTTTGTGGGCTGCTGATGGAAAATGTGACCAGATTTAGATGACGTTTCTACCGCTTCTTTCTATGCTGTTTATTGGTCTCGCTGCTGTCCGATCTTAATGGTGACGTCAGTTGGATATTTTGTTCGTCTGGGCTTTCGTTGCTCACTAGGAGCACCAGAGGTGAGTTTCTCACAGTTTAATGGGTGGTACGACTGCTCCTAAGCGGGTTTTTATACCCTATCCTAAGGGTATATTAATTTTGACACATAGTTTGTAACACCCCTTAATATTCGTCGTAGACCCATAAAAGTATATATATTTATGATCAGGACCAAATCCTAAGACTTTTTGGTAATGTCCGTCCGTCCGTCCGTAATATCTTTTGAGGCCTTTAAAATTACGCTAGGAAGCTAAAATTTGGAATATATACTCTCTAGGGTTCCGAAATGGTAAAGTGTTAACATTTTCAAAATACGCCCACTGCCACGCCTACAATTTAGAAAAAACCGTTTTAAGGCTTAAGTTAGAGAGATAAAGTTGTACAACCTTCACAAGATATGTAGATACTGCCCACCTTTTTTAATTTGTCATATAAAGTTTTTTGCCACGCCTACTTTTTGTGGACGTTTTTCACTAAAATGCTGTTTTCTTCGAAAATTTTCATACAAATCGAAAAAAAATGTTTAACAATATATTATGCCAATATTTTTCTCAATATATCGTCCATACAAAGTTTTTGGCCACGCCCACTTTTTGGAGGGGTTTTTTGAAACAAAAAATTTTTTCTATAAATTTCATAGAATGATATAAAATACTATCCATCATCTTCCTAATATGCCTTTGGGGTACATAGGGATAAGGATAGGGTATCATACTGTTCACCCCAAGCGGACTGTAGCCTTTCCTTATGTTTTTTTATTATTGTGGGGCGCGAGATTGCACTTGGTCTGGTTAAAGTTTTGACTTTAAATTAATATATATATATAAGTATATACAAAAAAACTAGCAATTGTGACAATTTAGAAATAAAAACTTTGTTTTCTGTCCAATACTCAACTGCACTTGGCGACGTCCCAGAAAGAAGAAAAGTGAACATGACTTTTTCGGATAGTGAGGTAGTCAAGCTCAGACAAATTATTCGTCAAGTGGCTAGCTTCCGGTTAGTGCTTATCGAAAGTTTATAGTTCATGGCTGTCAGAATTCCGCCTGCTTTCTCGGTTCGAAAACAGGGTGTGTATGATGGTCACAACTTTAATTATACATTATTATAGAAATGCATATGTCAGTATATTGCTAAAACAAATTTTCTTAGGCCCCTACAGGTTTTCGATTAGACATGTTTGGACCATAGAAGTTTTTTATCGAGGATTACACCCAGATATTTGACTTCATCGGATATAGGGATGTTGACACCTTTAAGCACGAGATGGGACAGACCAGAGACGATTATCCTTCTCGTGAAGAGAACAACCGTGGTTTTAAGAGGATTCACTGAAAGCCCATTACTAGTGCACCAGACATCGATCAAATCAGAAAGAACGGCGACATCATCCGCATAAGCTTGAGTGTAGTTTCCAGGAAAATTGAGAGCCGTAATCAGAGAGTCTAGCACCATACACCATAGGAGGGGAGACAGAACACCACCTTGAGGGCAGCCCCTATTTACCTCTGTTATGAAGCACTTGCCACAATCTGCATCAGCTACCAACGTTCTGTACATTAGCATTGCTTTAATCCACAACATCAAAGTTTCATATACACCATGCTGTCGGGCTGAGTTACACATACTGTCAAAGGTCGCATGCCCAACGCGTACTCCTTCCGGTCGATAGCACTATCAATCCTACCAACAAGGTTTCGAAGCACAGTCTCGCAAGATTTTCCGCGCTGATAGGCATGTTGCATCTCAGAGAGAGAATGTGATCGAAGAGCAACTTTGCGCACATGCAGCTCAACCAGTCTTTTCAAACTGTTCAGTAAGCAGGAAGACAGACTTATTGGTCTAAGGCTTTTTTCTAGAGTGTAGTCAGACTTACCAATATTTGGTAAGCAAACCAGTTTAACCATTCGCCATGGGAAGGTATATAGGCCAAGGCCAAGCTCGCGGTGAAAATTCCTTTCAACATTGGCAAAACCAGACTTAAACCTTGTTTCAGCAAAACTGAAAAAATTCCATCCAGACCAAGTGACTTGAAACTCTCAAAAGATGCAATAGCATGTTTGATAGCATCATTATCCCGATGCAATATACCAGCTGTGCCACGTGGTATTAGTCGGTTCAAATGTAGCCACCGTCGCTTGAAGGGCTGAAGAACACGTAGTAACCTGATTTCCCGGAAAGTGAGTCCCAAGTAGAAGACTAAAAGTCTCCGCCTTTCTTTTAAGGATTGCATCCAGTTTACTTGGTCTGTTTCTTCGGAGGACTTTAACAAGCCTACTAGTTGCACTTAGAGATTCGACTTCTTCACAGAACTCTTTATAGGAGTCATAAACAGACTTACATATCATTACCTTTGGTTTCAGCTCCTGGTCTCCATGATGATGTGCACAGCATTATGGCAGTATAAGATGTCACTATATCTAGACATTGGGGAGAAAATGAAATTTAAGTATCACTTATGAACGATCTTTACATTTGGGGCTTTATAATTCAGTATATTTTCCGCTTATATTTGAGTATGAAAAACTTATTTTCTTTGGTTATGTTTACATAAATTTATATATATACGTGTTTATTCATATATTTATATCTGCTATGAAATACCTGGACTTATACCCTATCCTAAGGATAGTTTGTAACACCGCTTAGTATTCATCGTAGACCCATAAAAGTATATATATTTATGATTAGGACCAAATCCTAAGACTATCTAGCAATGTCCGGCCGTACGAAATTTGTAGGCCTTTAAAATTAAGTTTCGAAGCTAAAAGTTCGACCACATATTTCCTAGGGCTCTGAAATGGTTAATGGTAAAATATTTTTGAATACGCCTACTGCCACGCCCACAATTTAGAAAACACCGTTTTAAAGCTAAGGTTAGAGAGAAAGAGTGTTACTACCATCACAAGATATGTAGCCACTGCCCTCCTTTATAAGTTTGTCATATGAAGTTTTTGCCACGCCCACTTTTTGGGGGCGATTTTAAAAAAGAAATATTTTTTTTAATATACTCCTTTTTTCTTTGGGGCATATTGGGTTTATGGATAGGGTATCATACTGTTCGCTCCAAGCGGACTTTTGCCTTTTCTTATGTTTTACTTTTTTATTCCTATTTTCCTTTTTTTTCTTTTTTCTCTTATGCACTGGTAAGGGTGGTGATGAATTTGCTATCATTGCACATGATGATGGCAATGAAAAATACTCATAACTCTGCTGCTGATGCTACTTCTGGTGATGGTGAAGGTGGTCACTTATGCTGCGCTGGTGTTAAGTCGCTGGGTTGTTTTGATCTCCTATGCGACTATGGCGTTTTCAGTAGCGCACTAGGCTGTCGTCTGATTCGAGAACTGCTGCTAAAGTTGGCAACAGGTGTGCCGCTTGGAGTCATGGTGTGGTGATAATGTGGAAGTGTCTTTGAAATGCGATCCCGCTGAAGCAGTGGAATAAATCGCTCACGCAATATTGCGGTTACATTTACACGTGGTGGTATGATGTATTTAAATGAATTGAAAAATGTTGTTTGAATTTCAATTGCCGGGCCGGGGTGGTAATAAGCCGCATCAGGACCTTGGCTAAGGACCGAAAAGCAATTAATATCTATGGCTACAATCTGACGGTGCATTCAATAACTTACCCCGGCTTTAGAAAATTGATGCTACTCAAATTTGTGGACAGGATTTTTGGACTCGCAAGGCAGCTTTTTCTCCTTCTGCCATTGCAGAATATATATAAACACATATATAAAAAAATACACTGACGTGTAAGAAACGAATTTAATATATATATATAGCTTCACTTCTGATTTTACATCACCCGACCATTTTCCACAACTCCCAAAAAGCAATAGAAATTTCCACAAAAGTCTTTCGTCGCACTTTGGTGAATTCGTTTAGTCACATACGCATTTCTTCTTATTATTTTTATACCATATCCTGAGGGTATATTGATTTTAACATATAGTTTGTAACACCTCTTAATATTCGTCGTAGACCCATAAAAGTATATATATTTATAATCAGGACCAAATCCTAAAACCATTTAGCAATGTCCGTTCGTCCGTACGAAATTTTTAGGTCTTTAAAATTAAGCTTGAAGTTTGGACCACATATTCGCTAGGGCTCCGATTAAGTGTCTCAGTGCCCACAATTTAGAAAAAACCGTTTTAAAGCTAAAGTTAGAGAGATACAGTGTTACAACCTGCACAAGATATGTAGGCACTGCCCTCCTTTATAAGTTTGTTATATAAAGTTTTTTACCACGCCCACTTTTTGTGGGCGTTTTTCACTAAAATGCGTTTTCTTTGAAAATTTTCATAGAAACCGAAAAAAAGGTTACAAGATATTTAGCCGATATTTTTTCCAACATATCTCCCATACAAAGTTTTTGGCAACGCTCACTTTTTGAGGGCGTTTTCCCAAAAAATCATTTTTTTTAACCTAATAGAATGAAATAAAGTGCTATCCATCATCCTCTTAATGCTTTTATCTTTGGGGCATAAAGGGATATGGATAGGGTATCATACTGTTCGACCCAAGCGGACTGTAGCCTTTCCTTATGTTTTTTTTCTGCTGTTGGTAGTCGACGATATGTCGCGGAGGTGTTCGTATTTTTCGGACTAGTGGGTGAACTTACAAGATCAAAAATTGACTCGTTATTTTATAATTCCCCCCTTCGGGTAGGGGTTAGAATATACCTGAGGTAGGTATGCCTGTCGTAAGGGGCGACTGAAATCCACTCTTTGTATACCGAGTGTAAACCGTATACAAAAAAAAATGCAATGAACAAAACAAATAGATATAATACCCCAGGTGGCAGTCCAGTTCTACTCGAAAATCCACACTGTTCGGTGGCAGGCTCTACGGATTCTGGGGAGAGCCACTTATTTTAGAAATAGCAAAAAGGTCTCCAGATCACCACCACCATTAATTAAAGAAAAAGAAAAGAAACCCAACGACGCAGAATGTATTAGCGCGCGTTACTCGGAACTCAGCGCAACTTAAAAGCTTTGAGGACGAAAATATTGTACTCCATGCAAAGCTTGATAAAATAGAACAGCTCTATGAAGAATTATAGAAAGAGCTGGATCTAATTAAAACAAAAAATATGGGAGTCTCAACTACAAAAAAAGTCGAAGAGAAATCTTGCCACCCAGTCATCCGCGATTATTATACTGACGAGGAGGAGCTCGCGCGTGAAATTGATTGGGTCACGAAGAGGCGACCGAGCAAAAAACGAAAAGCCGGTTCATCACCAGAAATTGAGGTTTCAAAAAAAGGAAATCCTAAAACGGTGCTTTCGGGTAACGATGAAAATGAACCGAGGTCGAAAACAAGTCAAAACAAGAAACACCTTCCGCGTCCAATAACGTTTGTTGGAATTTCAGATTATACCAAAATTTATGGTATTCTAAAGGTTAAGTAACATCTCTAAATAACAATATTTGGAAAATTAATGTTAGCGATCCGGACAGCTATCTCGCAGTTTCAGAATAAACTAAATTCAGAAGGAATCCAATGGTACACTCATAAAAATATGTCTGAAAGGCCATATCAAGGACATCGTGCAAGACCTTAAAACTAAAGGTTTCAAGTAGCTGCTGAACAAGCAGTTGAAGAGCCAACCCCTGTAAGCCAACTACAAGTAGCTTCGGATGCCCAAATTACCGCACCCGCTGAGGATAAAGCTTCAACTCCGCCTTCTGAGGGAGACGCGCCTCTTGTAGATGAACAGCTTCGAGAAATCCGAAAACTTAGATAAAATATACAAAATTAAATCTTTACTTAATATAGTGGTATGAATTGAGCCTACGCGCAAAAGTAGAATGCTTTTCCATCAGTGTAAACGCTGCCAAGGCTATAGCCATACGTACGCATACTGCCAAAAGGAACCGCCTTGCGTTGAATGTGCGGGTAAACACTTGGCGGAAGAGTGTGCTCTAAAAAACAAGATTCCCGGACTTGCATTAATAGCAACGGAAAACAGCCGGCGAACTATCACAGCTGTGAAGTAGGTTAAAAGCTGCAAAAAAGGCGCGTCTTAGTAAAGAAAAAGCCTTCACCGATCGAAAGCCGATCCAAAGATAAATTTAAAAAAGGAAACGGAAAACCTTCTAAAGAAAGAAAAACAAGGGCTAAGGAAATGTCCAAACCACCGCAGAGGACAATACAAAAAATTGAGGTACAAAACTCGACGAAACGCGGCCCGCAAACGTACGCTGAAGCCGCAACACAAGCAAACAATCGAGTTGTTAATACGGCGCCTGATCCAGTCCATCAAGTTTTTTCTACAATACTTGCGAGACTAAAAGAGCAAAGCCAAATGAACAGACGTATGTTCGCGGAACTGGACAAGCTCCAAAATAAACTTCAAGGCACACCAACTCCTGTTTAAATTATCAAAAGCTTTATAAAAGTAGTACCATGGAACGCGAATGGCCTTCTGCAATAAATCGACGAGTTAGAAGCATTCCTTCACAAAAACGATATTGATATATGCCTGGTATCGGAAACGCATTTAAGGAAAGGATTAGGTATACAAATTAGAGGTTACAGCTGTAATCACGCATATCACCCATCAGAAAGGCCTACTTCCGAAACGTCCTTTTTTATAAAGTACACCACTAATCACTTCCCGGGTGAAATAATTGTGCTTGATGAAATGCAAATAAGCTCGGTTAGCGTAAGCACTGAACGCATTACATATAACTTTGCGTCTATTTATTTTCCTTCACGAGCGATGCTAGGAAAAAATTATTTTACAGACATTTGTAATTGGCGGAGATTTAAACGCAAAACATACCTTCTCACGAAAAGGTCGAATTCTATTCGAAGCCGGGAAGGAGTCTGCGGTGGACGTTTACTCGTCTGGCAAACCCACGTATTGGCCTTCGGATATGGCAAGAACATCAGACCTCATAGACTTTCTTATCGCAAAAGGAGTATCTGCAAACTCAGTCAAAATTTCAGAATGTTTTGATCTCTCTTGTGAACATTCGCTGGTCATTCTGATAATTACCACCGGAGGCTTACGCGAAAAGAACGGTCCACCAAAACTTACTAGAAAAAGAACTAATTGGGACTCCTTTAGAATAGACTGCATAAATAAAATCGATCTGAAAGTATCCTATCGAACACCATATGAACTCGAAGACAAAGTGAATCAATTTATTGATACCTTGCAAAGTTCAGCGTGGAACATTTACTCCTCATAAAAAGAGAGTAACTAACTACAAGTAACGAATTAAAATATCCCCGCGAAATTACTGATTTAGTAAAGGAAAAACGGAGAGCGCGTAAAAGATGGAAGCAATCTCGCGCTCCGCAGAATAAAAAAAATTTTAAATAATCTTTCCAGCAAACTTCAAAAATACATTCGGGATTTAAGAAATCGTGAAATCTCTATGTATCTCGAAAGTCTAACGGCGGATAAACCTTCTAACTATTCGCTTTGGAAAGCTATGAAAGGCATGAAGAAGCTAAAAATGCAAGCGCCACCCATCGGGGAAAATAATGGGGAGTTGACGAAAGGAGACCAGGAAAAGGCCGAAATATTTGCCGAACACCTCGAAGAGACGTTTAAACCATTTGACGGTGAAGCGTTGGTTGAAGATACTACCACCTACCACGGTATCTGACAATTTTCAAATTAGACGAGTATCGCTAGTCGAACTCATTTTTGAAATACAAAAACTTAAATTAAACAAGGCTCCTGGACATGACCTAATTACGGGACAGGTCCTTAAAGAGCTGCCCAGAAAAGCACTACTTAAATTTGTTTATCTCATAAACGGTTCTATTAGACTTTTGTACGTTCTCCGGCAATGGAAGATGGCTGAGGTGATAATGATCCCTAAGCCAGGTAAACCTCCAAATGACCAAAAATCCTATGGACTAATATCGCTTCTACCAATAATGTCGAAGATATTCATACTCATATTGAAGCGATTACACAAGATCATCGAAGAACGCCGATTAATACCGGAACACCAATTTTGGTTCAGAACTAAGCATTCTACAATTGACCAGTTTTACAGAATTACCAACGAAATTGAAAAAGCACTAGAGGAGAACACAATTTGTTCTAGCGTTTTCCTTGACGTCTTTCAGGCCTTCGACAAAGCATGATATACGGAATTAAAATATAAACTAAACAAAGGTTTCCCAAAGCAATTATATGAAATCCTAAGCTCTTATTTAGATGACAGATTCTTGCGTGTTAAACACGAGAACGAGTACTCCGAATTCAAAGAAATCGCGGCGGGAGTTTCACAAGGAAGTGTTCTTGGCCCGATTTTATTCCTATTATACACTCGCGATATTCCGCAAGAAGACGATACTATAGTAGCAACTTTCGCGGATGATTCAGTTATTCTAGCTGAAGTCAATTCGATGCAGTCCGCGACAAATAAGCTTTAACGATCTATCGACAGAATATTCTTTTGCACAAAAACTCGGCGTACTGTCCTCATCGAGAAAAAATCCAAGCACATTAAGTTTACCTACAGAAATGTAAGCAATCTACTTACTTATATTGACTCGGTACAAATTCCGTACGCAAACGAGGCTTAAAACTAGGGAAGGACGTTGGATGCAAAATTAAAATGGAAATCGCATATTAAGAAGAAACGCGAGAAAATCGTTATCAGATTTAATCAAATACATTGGCTGATTGGATAATTTTCTAAACTCAGCGTACAAACAAGCTTCTTTTATACAAGCAAGTTCTAAAACCGGTTTAGACCTACGGCATACAACTTTGGGGTTGTACCAAACCAAGTAATGTTAACATTTTGCAGACTTTCCAAAATAAAGTCCTATGACAAATCGTAAAAGCTCTGTGGTATATCAGAAATGCCGATATCTAATTGTAAGTATAACTACCGTTGTAGATGAAATACGAAATTTAGCGCGTAAACAACACACTCGCCTAATTGGCCATTGCAATGACTCTGTACTACAGATTCTAGATCAGAGAAATCTTATGCACCGATTACAAGGGATAAAACCTTTTGAATTAGCGCAATAAAAAGTAACCGCATGTTATTTTCGGTATAAGAAGGTGCTTCCGCTGGGGTGTTTCCTGCCAAACGTAATTAAATATTTAAATTAAAACTGCTGGATAGGCATAAGCCTAGTTGTAGTATAAAATTATTTTGTAGGGAGGTATTTTCAGTGAGTAAGAATCTAATACTGTTATGAGCACGCGCAGCCGGTCCTCATAATGTCTCATGGAAGATTTTCCACACCATCGGAAAAAAAAAATAGTATAATTCAAATAATTTCTTGTAAATTATTAAAATTACAGAAGTAAGTCTTTAAATTTAATTTTTCCAAAAACCTGTCCCCTACAAGGGTGGTCGATGTTAGGAGTAGGGTGGTCATAACAATTCATAATTTCAATTAATTCTAAGCACTGCCTTCGCCTATTGTCTTGAGTAAGTCACATGCCGGAAAATCTGATGCCAGCCCAGTTAAGGACTAATTGTCAGCTGAGCCGACGTTGGAGAGGAAACCAGAGGAACTTTGTTCTTAAGATCGCCATACGTGGTGACGAATCACTCCTGCTCGAGGTGCCACTGCTTTCGATGGACTGAATATGATGGACTTAGAGGGGAATAACTCGATAAACCTCTAACTGGGGTTTCAATAAATTCTCCTCTTTGCTTCACTGGAGGTGAGTACAGAAGAACGTCTTCTTCCCCTTACTCGAGGGTCGAAAGGGCACAAATAACTTGAAAAACATAAGAAAAGGCTACAGTCTGCTTGGGGTGAACAGTATGATACCCCTTCCATATCCCTACACGCCCCAAAAAAAGGCACTAAAAAGATGATGGATAGCATTTTATTTCATTGTATGAAATTTATAAAACAAAATAGTGTGAGCTCAAGAAACTTTGGGCACAAGAAAATGGGATGTTTTTGTTGTCCACATATTAAGTTGGTGTCGTTGGTGGATATAAGAGCTACCTTTGCCATTTTGTTTAAGTCTTCTGTTCTCACTGTTTTGATTCCCAGTGCTTCCAAGGACTAGAATCTAAGCTTTAGGAATGATAGAAAGTCCGTTAATGATGGAAGGTCCTTTTGTTGCTTAAGTGACTGCTCCTAAAGTGTCAGTGTACTTCTGTCCAATTTTAAGTAGAATGATAGTAGAAGTGGATCCCAATTGCTGGTGTCAATTTGTAGACCTTTTAAGATAAGAAAACGCTCCTGTGTTGTATCGTGCATTACCTTGATTGCATTCGAACCTTCATAGTATATTGCAGGTTGATTTAGTAATTTATTAACCTGCGCATTTACTCATAGCCGCGGGTTATCGAACCGATCGGTTATTATTTGTCAAGCAGCTCTATAGTTGCCATATGACGTAGTAAAATTTATGATGATCATTTCCGCCTCGCCTGTTAATGTTGTTTTTAAGTAGAATCGCTTTTGGCAGTTAGCTACGTCTTGCTTATGTACCATTTCTGTAAACAGATCACTATGTTGATTCAACTGAATATAGCTTCTATCAAATTTAATTTATTCTAGAAGTATAGTCGTAACCTATATAATCCAATTCCGAACTTAATCTTCTAGTTTAAAGTGATCCGCAGTGTTGTATCCATGGCTAATTGGGTCTTCACATAACTCGTTAATCTATCGGTGAGTTTCTTCTAATTCCATCCAGTGTTTTTGAAGTCAGTTATAGAATGTTGAGCTCCAAATGTCGGTTTTTACGTTTCGAAAACTTAACAACAATCGCTGCAATGACTTTGCGGTTGTGTTTTGTATGCGGACGACTCGAACACATTAACCAAAAGGGTTGACTGAAGTTACTGGATACGCTTTGGTCTGGTAGTCTTCAGATTTTGCCTTCGCTCTAAATTCTTCTTTAGGAAGGTTAGAAATCTTCGGCTTGGTTTCGAGGTCTGGATATGTCGTCCCATCGATTGCTCCTATTGGTTTTCTAGTTGTTCTTCAACATCGATAGGCAGAATTGAGTACAAAGTGAGCTTTATTTCGACGTAAGCTCTCTTTATTTTCTCATACGTATTTGCTTGTACATATGGAGTGTCTGCCTTCACGACGTTCTTAATGTTTTCGTGATTAAAATGATTTAATTATTAAATGGATTAACCATAGCGCTTCCAGTACGTCGTTCTTTAGTAACTTATAGGCTGTAGCTTTGTGGTTGGGGCCGTCCCTGCCAATGTTGATTTTTAACCTTTGAATCCCCTTCGAAATTACCTTCTGTCGGGCCACGATTTTAAAGTAGGGCGGTCGTAACAATTTATAATTTCAATTAATTCCAAGCCTTCGCCTCTTGCCTTCAGTAAGTCTCATCCTGGAAAATCTGATGCCAGCCCAGTTAAAGAAGAGAGGAAACCACTCCTGCTCGAGGTACTACTACTTTCGACTGAATATGATGGATCTAGAGGGGAATAACTCGATAAACCTCTAAATGGGGACCTATAGTTTCAATAAATTCCCCATTTTGCTATACCGGGGGTGAGTGCAGAAAAACGTCGTCTTCTCCCTTACTCTTGAGGTCGAAAATAAATAATTAAAACAAAAAAAAAAAACAATCCATAGACTTGAACTTAAAAAAAACAAAAGAAAAGGCTACAGTCCGCTTGGGGGTAACAGTATGATATCCCTACACGCCCCAAAGAAAAAAGCACGAAGAAGATGATGGATATAATTTTATTTCATTCTATGGAACTTATAAAATAAAATGTTTTATTTTAAAAACCTTCCCAAAAAGTGGGCGTGGCCAAAAACTTTGTATAGGCGAAAATATCTTGTTAAACATTATTTTTTCGGTTTCTATGAAAATTTTCGATGAAAACGGCATTTTAGTAATGCTCAAAAATGGCTAAATATTTTGTTAAACATTTTTTTTCGGTTTCTATGAAAATTTTCAAATAAAACAGCATTTTTGTGAAAAACTCCCACAAAAAGTAGGCGTGGCAAGAAACTTTATGTAACAGACTTATAAAGGAGGGCAGTGCCAACATATTGAAACACTCAATCTCTTTAAATTTAGCTTTAAAACGGTTTTTTCTAAATTATGGGCGTGGCATGGGGCGTATTAAAAGAAATTGTATACTTAACCATTTCGGAGGCCTAGGGAATATGTGGTCCAAATTACAGCTTCCTATATATTGCGTACGGACGGACACTGCTAACTAGTCTTAGGATTTGGTCCTAATCATAAATATATATACTTTTATGGGTCTACGACAAATATTCAGGGGTGTTGCAAACTATTTGTCAAAATTAATATACCCTTAGGATAAAGTATAAAAACATTAAGAAGAAGATGCGGAGCATTTTATTTAATTCTATGAAATTTATATGGATGACAAACTTCCATTATTTGGAAAGCTTACCACTTTCAAGGGATCAAAGGTGATGACAAGGAAACGTTGGAATGGTTGAAGGTATAAGGATAGAACCCAACCTGAAAATCATAAGCCCGGACCTTCAAAATAGGGAGAGGAAAATCCTGAATACCAGTGTATATAATGAGAATGGCGTGGATGTGAAAATACTACAATTTGAAGTTTTGAAGATATATATTTAAAACACATGTGTATAGAGCTCCAATTTTCACGATTTTAAAAACTTGCCAAATTGAAAATGTAAATACTATTAGCGAAATTTTTAATAATTACAATAGTTGGCGTTCTTTTTTTGATCGCAGTACTTTTCGTAGCTGCCTTGCAAGACAATAGCGTTTTTGTATAAAAGAACATGACTCTTCTTTAACATTTATGGTTTTGGTTTGATTTCAATACTTTTTGCACATTTTTTTTATGCAGGGAAATTTTGGAAAATTTTAAAATTGAACGAAATTTGACCGAAGGTAAACCCCCTTTTTCAACTAAAATAATTTTTGTTTTATATAGATCCTTGTTTGCCTTAAACCCTACTACCGACATGTAAAATGTCATAACTGTAGAATGAGTTTAAAATATATTTGCGGTTAAATGCCTCTTTTTGGAATATACACAGTGATTTATTTGTTTCGGTGTCTGTTCTTGAAATCCTGCCTCATGTAAAAAGTTATAATTGTATGTCTTTTGGGGGCTGAGTAAAAGAAAAGGGGCGGCTACCATGCCCCTAAATGTTAAACAAACAATATAATATTTTTTTGCGTGTTTATTCTTAAAATCCATCCCTAATGTAATAAATCATAATTGTAAGTCCTTTTGCGGCTGTGAAGTGGGCTGCTGCCAAGAACCCTGGATGGAAAATCACATACGTTAAATTTTCCCCGTGGTTCCTCCGCAAACCCTATTACTGTACCAAATTTCAATATTCTACGATGATTGAAAGTTCTCCTTAGTTTTGCTGATTTGTCAGTGAGTCAGTGATCCGTGAGTAAGTGAGTTACTATTTTTGCCAATTTTGGGGCCTTATAACATAGGTACTGTTCATGTTAAACAGTTGAAATTTGGTAAGGAGCCTGCGAAGTCAGAGGGGGGTAAAAATGGCCTTTGTTGGTTCATGCAAATAAGGGTGTAGTGCCAAAGCTGCTAAGGAACTTGGCTGGGCACTACCGTAACAAAAGCTCTTAACAAAAATAATTTCAATATTTTAGAATGTTGCTTGGAATATCCTATATAATAGCAATGCTATTTGATAATGAATTCTGATTAACATAATTGTGTATAATTGGATTATATTATCTAAAAGTGGGAGTATTAAGAAATATAGTTAAATTAATTTAACTCGGTAACTGCGTCTCACATTGGACTGCTGAAACCACATAACCCGCCATTGGTGACGCGAATTTGACTTTGATCATTGCTGACGCCGGTCTCACAGACCGGATTTTTCAACTGAAAATTTTTCAACACGTGTTAGAAACAGTATGATACCCCATCCATATCCCTATCTGCCCCAAAGAAAAAAGCATTAAGAAGATGATGCATTTGATTTTATTCGATGAAATTTATTTGTTTCGGTGTCTGTTCTTGAAATCCTACCTCATGTAAAAAATTATAATTGCAAGTTTTTGGGGCTGAGTAAAAGAAAAGGGCGGCTACCACGCCCCTAAATGGGAAACAAACAATATAATATTTTTTTTGTGTGTTTATTCTTAAAATCCATCCATGTAATAAATCATAACTGTAGGGCTGCTTCCATGAACCCTGGATGGAAAATCACATACGTTAGATTTTCCCCGTGGTTCCTCCGCAAACCCTATTACTGTACCAAATTTCAATGTTTGAAAGTGCTCCATAGTCTTGATAATTTGTCAGTGAGTCAGTGAGTTACAATTTTGATGATTTTTCAGCACGTGTTACGAACATCCACATATGCCCCAAAGAAAAAAGCATTGAGAAAATTTTGGATAGCATTTGATTTCATTCTATGAAATTTATAAAAAAAAATTTTTTTTAAAATGCGCCACCAAAAAAGGGAGGGCAAAAATTTTGTATGGACGACATATTGAAAAAAATATTAGCTAAATGCATTGTGTGTGGCAGTGGGCGTATTAAAAAAATGTTTACACTTAATCATTTCGGAGCCCTAGGGAATATGTGTCCAACAGCTTCCTAGCTTAATTTTAAAGGCCTAACAATTGCGTACGGACGGACGGATAGACGGACATTGCTAAATAATCTTAGGTTTTGGTCCTGATCATAAATGTATATACTTAAGGGGTGTTAGGGGTGTCACCCCGTGCAGGGACGAGAAGTAAGAATATCCCTGCAGCGCCCGCCCGTGCTTGTCGTGAAAGGCGACCAAAGGGGTGGAATCACTTCTAGGCAATTGAAACTTGCAGCGGAGTCTAGCAACATATTGAACACCTTTAAACTGGCCCACAAGTGTGCCTGCAAATCCGTGGGTTGACACGACTATAGATCACCGGTGTCGTCAAAGTAAGATCAATCAAAAATTTATGTAAGGAGCATGTACTTGTTTAACAAACAAACCTGCATAACCTAGCATTATGGAAATCTACGCTCAAAGAAAAGCTACCGCGTCTGGCACTTCTAATGCTACGCATGGTTATGATCCTGGTACGAGAAGAAATGCACGGGTTGGAGGTACTCTGTTTCCGAGGGATAGCAAAATAATGCATAGACTTAGGCGAAACCTGAGAGTCGAGAGTTGGAACGTTGGAAGTATGAGTGGTTGCAGCTACGAGCTGGAAGAGATAATGTTAAGAAGGCGATTTGACATCTTGTATGTCAAAGAAACGAAATAGCGAAACACCGGAAATCAGGCGCGTTTCTTGGATGTTAAGACAAGATGTTCTACTACTGTAAAGAACAGGGTAAGATTGGTATCGGTATCATCATTACGGCAGAGTTACTTAGCAACGTATTGACTATTTAAAAGTCCAGTGACCGTTTGATGTCTCTCAAATTTTTGATTCAAGGCGAGATGTGGAATTTTGTCGGTGCATAAGCTCCCCAACTCGGGTGCAAGCAGAGGGAAAAAGATGCATTCTGGCTTGATTTTCACAACCTCATCAAGAATATCCCAAAGGATGAGCTATTGTTTGTTGGTGGAGATTTGAATGGACATGTCGTGAAAGGACTAGGAAATGGCACCGGGAATTCTTCCTAAGCATGTGCAAGTCATACGGTCTGATCGTTTGAAATACAATGTTTATCAAACAGAGCTTGTTCACTTATAGCAGTGGCGGAAATGAAACTCAGATTGACTACCATTTGTTGGCAAGTGAAGCCTAGAGTTAAAGATTGCGCCATCTCCTGATAGAAATATTCATGGAGAAGAGAACAAAAAGAAACAAACAAAGGTTTCTGCGAAAATCAATTGGGACAACCTGGACAAAGAAAACGGCGACTAATTTATTATCAACATGAAAAATTTCCTCTGTAATTATACCAACGAAGTTGAGGATGAAGAGGGCAGCGTACAAGATATGTGGGATTCCCTTTAGCGAGCCGGCGAAGAGAAAGCAAAAGTACTGCTAGGAGCCTCGAAGGGTCGCTACCAGCACGGAAAGGAAAGTTGGTGGTGGACAGAGGAAATTCCAGCAGCAATAAAGGAAAAGAAAATGGCTTTCAAAGCTTGGTCAAAGAGCCCCTCTTATAATATAGTTGAAAAAGCTTGCCTTGAAGTGGAGTACAGACGTTGCAAAAGTATCACGAAGAAAAAGTGTGCCCCAATTCAAGCTAAGTGTATGGAGAGTCTGTATCAGGAAGTATCTCCTTCACCTGCTGATAGGAACCAGATAACCCTCGAGCTTCGACAAAACACGAACAGGGGAACAACATTTTTTAACATTGCCGCACAGAGAAGAAGAAATGCTCAGGAAATTCGTTCGCCGAGGTTCATTAACAATGTTCAAGGCCAACTACTTGTGGGCAACTAAAAAATTTTACACAGGTATGGAGAATATTGCGAACAACTTTTAAACGAACAGTTTCACCGGCTATCGCCCCCAACAGTGAAGAAGTGACCGACATAACAGAAGAAGAAGTTGGGAAAGCGGTCAAAAACTCCAAGAAGAGAAAAGCGGTCGGCCCGGATGAGATAGCTCATGATTCTTATCTCCAAACTCATAAGAGGTGATACAATGCATAATCAGTGGAATGAAAGTTATCTTCTTCCTTTGCACAAAGGGAAGGGAGATACGCGAAACTGTGATAATTACCGTTCAATTAAGTTGATGTCACACACTATGGAGATAGTTGAGGGGGGTATTAGATGGCCGCCTAAGGCAAATAATACGGCTGTCTGATGACCACTGCGCGCTTGTTGCGGGTAAATCAACCACAGATGCAATCCGAATATAAGGCTAAGCATCGAATAATGGAAAAGCATCGTGGTTCCTTAAAGGATCTGCATATGATTCTGACTGATTTTGAAAAATCATTCGATAGACAACAAAGAGTTCTGATATGGATAGCGCTAAGACAACGAGGGTGCAGTGGCTTAGTGGTTAAGTGCGTTAGGCCACTAAGCGAGAGGTCGCTGGTTCAAATCCACCACCCAAAAGTTTTTATTCGCTGCCCCACCTCTTGCGATCGTTTGACAAACATCCAAGAGTAATAACTGTCGAATTATGTGGTTCCCGAGCGGTGGGAATAAAAAAAATCTTTTTTTCTTTTTTTATAAATTTACTTTATTGTAAACATATATATATATATCTATATATAAGTACATGTAAGAACTAACTAAAAACCAACTGAACTTAACTGGATTAAAAACCGACTGCACTTAACTGGATCTAAATTGAAACTGAATTATTAATTTCTATCTGAATTATTCTGTGAGTGTTTCTCATTCATTTTTGATGACGCTGCACCAAGCCACTAACCTGTGGGAAAGGAAATGCAGGTATCGGGTGTTTAAAATTATGTCTGCGCGTGTAGCGCAAAAATGCTTAGGTGTGCGATTAAATGGCTGCGCGTGTACATAACTGCACATGTGGGTTGCGCGTGTTCATAACGGGACATGTGGAATTGGTTTTTGGAAAGAGGGGATGGAAGGGGACAGCTCCGTTAGGAAGTATTATTGCTAATACAAAATGGTGGATAATGAGGGGCTTGGAGAGTAGTGGGTGTGGCGAAAGGAAGTGAAGTCTCCGACGTAACACATCCCCCCTTAAGATTCTGCTCCAAAGAATCCGAATTCTTAATTTCGACTTTAATATCGGCCCTATTTTTCTTATTTTTCCTCGAAAGGTAACCGATCAATAATGTAATCAATATAATGATTAATAGGATAGACGTCCCAATGGTTGTATGTTCGTGTAATGCATTTCTGACTTTAATCTCTTCAATAATTTTACTGTTTTCAACGTGTTTTATATGCAAATTTTCCACAGAATAATTCATTACAGTTTTTTTTATAGTTATATTACTGAAATTTGGTATTACAATGTTATCGTTTTTGACAATATTCTCGTAAAAGACATTTTTTATTCGTATAAAACAATTTTCAAATTTAATTAAGTTATTATTTCTTACATTTATAGTATACTGATTACAATTATGATTAATTCTAGTGTTTGGTAAATTGTTAGTTATGATAACATTGTTAGTTAATTGTTTAATTTCTTCATTCTTATTTTCCTTAAAGTTACAATTTGAATGTTCTTCTAATAGTTGTGAAACACAATGATCTTTAATAGGTTTTAAGTTTCTCTTAAGAACTACATTTTCTTGATTTTCGTAAATATTTTTATTATTAATAATTAAATTTCGATAATTCGTGTCTATCTCAAGACCTTCTTTGTTGGGGATTGGTTCCAAAATCATTCTATAATATTGCGATTTCGCGTAGTTTGGAAGCATAAGCACAAATATGATTGAATTTTCATGTAAAACAACAGAGCTTTTTATATTTACGAGATCTTTAAACGTTATATTATTTTCGTTGGCTTCTTCCTGCGTTAAAATGTCTTGTCGTAGGACTCCTAATCTGCTAAGTAATAAATTTGTTTTGATCTTCCTGACTTGCTCTCTGAGTATCTGAATGTCGTACTGTATTTGAAAGATGTGCTGAATATTTTCTATTTCCTCTACTTCTCGATTTAGTGTGTTTGCGAAACTATGTTGTTTCGTGTCTTGTATGTGTTTATGTGTCTTGTAATGTTAGTCATTTGTTCCTTCAAATTAGTGTTTATTCTGATTTGGTCGTTCATACTGTGAATCAAATTATGATTATTCTGTTCGTTTGTAATTAGTCTAGCTTTAATTTCCTGCTCATCTTCAGAATCCATTGTTCCTGCTAAGTATTTTAATCCTTTTCGAACTACATCAACTAGTCCGCGTCTATTTCTGTGGGGTACAAGGTTTTTAATTTCGTCCTTGAGTGTCAAAAAGTTATGTAAAAGAGTTGGGTATTGTGTTTCGTATGTTAGTCTCTCAATGTTGTCTGAAATTAGCATTAAGTTTTCCTCATATTGCGTTAAATTAATAATATGTAAAATCTTTTTATAGTTTGTTATAACTTTGATTTTATTGTCCCTTATCATGATGAATCCGTTTCCGTTATCCATATTCTGAATTTCGATTGATTGGCTTTTACTGATAGTAAATAAGCTGAAGAGAATTAAACTTGTCAGTCCTACGGTCGTCGTCCGTTTTTTCGTTTGGGAATTCTGAAAAAAAATGCTATGTATTCTCGTATTTATATTTTCTCTTGACCTGTGATTTATAAAATTTGCTGCCTTTTTCGTCCCTGACATAATATTCATCAATAATTTCTGGGTTTGATTTCTTATGAGTTGGTTTAAGTTTATTGCTATCCCTATTTTTTAAATATATGGGTTTTTCGTTTGTTAAGTCTATATCATTTTTGTTTTTGTTTAGTTTTCCTATGTATTTCTCCTTATTTTTGTTGACTAGCTCAATAATCATGGGATAGTCTTCGCTGGTTATATTTCTGTTCAGGAAGTATATTGGTCTTCTTTTAGTTGTCGAATGGATTGTTTAAAATGCTTTAAAGACTTTATCACGAAGAGTGTCTTTATCAGTTTCGTCAGCTCTGAATGTGCGAATATGCTCGTTAAGAGCGGAGTGGAATCTTTCGATGTCCGAATTCCCTGTATGGTGATAAGGCGTGGTAATATGAAGATCAACGTTATTTTCTTTGAGAAATTCTTTTACCAAAATTGATGAAAATCCTGACTCTCCATCTGTTATTATTTTTTCTGGGGTACCAAATGATGCAAATCTGCATTTAAGAGTTTTCAGTAATGCTATCCAGGTTCTGTGTTTGATTTCTTGCATGGTGACGTGTTTCGTGAATTTATCTATCATTGTTACGTACATTAAGTTGATATTTGCATACCATATATATCGATATGTAATATTTGATTTGGTTTGACTGGAGTTTCGGTAATTTTTAGTGGAATTTTATATGGTTGTCTTTCGTATTTTGATTTGTTGCATACCTCGCAATTGTTAATGAATCTTTGAATTTTTTCTTTTAGATTTGGGGTGTAATATATATCTTTTATTTCCGCGTAAGTTTCATTAACTCCCCTGTGATTTTATGAATTGTGTGTCTGCATAATAACATGGGCTTCTTTTTCTGGGTCTGTGAGGTCTCTTAGGAATTTGATACACTTAACGACTCTTAAGGATTTATTCTTGCTGAAATATTTTATATAAACGTCCTGAAATTTTGCAAATAAATGATCATATCTGGAGAAAACTCCTACTATTCCTTTTGGAGGGATAAATTTTTTTATTATGTCCCAACTGAGATTTTCGCTAAAGACTTTTACTTTTATAACTATTCTCTTTTTTCCAAAAGCATAGTATGTTTTGTGGTTGCTAGCATTATTGGTGCTGTTCAATATTATTTGGGTTTTGTACAAATTAACAGGTGATTCAACAATAGGAATATAATCACTACTGTCTTCATCAGCGCTGTGAACAGTGGCTAAAATGGATTGTTCATCTAGGTTATTTTCCATGGTTCTATCAGTGAGATCCTCTACATTTGCATTGTAAAAAACCTCATTCTAGACAGACCGTCCGCGACTTGATTATCCTTGCCCCGTACATATTCCATATCAAAGTTATATTTTTCCAGTTTAACCTTCCATCTTTGTAGTTTAGCATTTGGTTCTTTTAATGAACTTAGCCAAATTAGGGGTCGATGGTCAGTTCGTATTGTGAACTTTCTTCCATAAAGGTAAGGTCTAAAATATTTTGTCGCCCATACAATAGCCAATAGCTCTTTCTCGATGGTTGAGTACCGAGTCTCGTGGTCATTGAGGGTACGACTAGCGTAACACACCGGATGGTTTTCCTGTGATAGAACGGCACCTACAGCGAAATTAGATGCGTCCGTTGTCAGAACAAATTTCTTACTAAAGTCTGGATATCTTAGAATTGGTTCAGATACAATCAAAGCTTTCAAATTTTCAAAACTTTCAATGTAATCTGAATCATTCATATTTATTTTTGAATTTTTCTTTAGAAACGCTGTCATTGGTTTTGCGACTTTACCGTAGTCTTTTATAAACTTACGATAATACCCTTTTATTCCGAGAAAGGTTTGGTTGTTCGTGGTAGCTTGTAATCTCTTATTACCGCGATTTTATTAGGATTGGGTTTGATACCGTTAGTTGTTACTATATGTCCTAGAAATTCGGTTTCTTTTTTTAGAAACTCACTTTTATCAAGCTGGACTTTTAGGTTAACTTCCCTCAATCTTTCAAATATTTTCCTTAACGAAATTATGTGTTCGGAAAGGGATGTTGAGAAGATGATAATATCGTCTAGGTAAACAAGACATATCTTCCCAATAAAATCGGAGAGAACTGAATTCATCAGCCTCTGAAAGGTAGCCGGCGCATTCTTCAAACCAAATGGCATACGAACGAACTCGTAATGTCCATTGTTGGTCGAAAAGGCCGTTTTCTTTACATCTTCCTCTGCTATTTCGATCTGGTGAAATCCCTTAGCCAGGTCTAATGTGGTGAAGTACTGCGCTTTACCTAGTTTATCGAAGATGTCATCGATATTGGGGATGGGGAACTTATCATCTACCGAAACTTCGTTTAGCTTCCGATAATCGATGTCAATTCTCCACTTCTGCTTTCCAGAGGCATCCCTCTTTTTGGGACGATCCAGATAGGCGCGGATTATGGCGAGCTGCTGGGCCTGATAATGCCCTGCTCTAGCATCTCATTTATTTGGCCAGATACCTCGTGTCTATGTACCTCTGGGTACCTTTAATTTTTCGTATAGATAGGAATCTCGTTTGCAGTCCTTATTCTGTGGTTAATTGCATTTGTAAACGTTAGATCGCTACCTTCTTGATAAAAAATTGACGAGTATTGAGAAACAAGGTTGGTTATTTCCCTTTTCTCTTCGACGTTGAGGTGATCGGTTCTTATCTGTTCAATAACCGGATCCCTGATCGTTTCTGTGTAGTATGTTTCCAAAGTTGGTTTATGTTTTCCATAATTTTCTATTGTGTTTTCTTCTTCTTTGTTAAAATAAATTGGAATTTCTTTTTCGTTAATAAGTAGAAGCCTTCTGTTATAGTCGAGGATTGCTTTTAATGGTAACAAAATGTTGTTTCCAATCAAGCCGTTAAATGTGTTATGAAATTTGTACTCTAGAAATTCTGCGGTCTTATTTAACGCACCGAATTCCTCGAACAGTGGGATTCTTACTTTCTTATTTACATATATCGGTGTACTGGTTGTTAAAACCTTAATGGGTTTGTGGAGATTAATTTGCCATTTGGGATGGCACACTCCTGGGTTAAGAATACTAGTTTCTGACCCTGAGTCAACTAGTATCCTAAGTGTATATTTATTGTCTTTTGTTCTTATAACTATATAGGGTAGTTGGCCTGAGGGCTTTTTTCCCGGAAATCCGAAATTCTTCCTAAGGTATTTACCTGTCTTTGGTAAGAACCGGACACTGTGTCCATTGGTTCGACTGTGTTGTTATTGTTATTGAACCTTTGATTCATACTACGATTTGATTGATTATTATGACTATTGTTATTAAATCTGCGATTCGCGCTTTGATTAGATATGTTAGTTTGTTCGTTGTTGTTAAATCTGTGGTTGTCTGGTCTATTTTGGTTGTTTCTAAATATTCCGGAATTATATGAGTATTGTCCACTATTCTGGTGACTATTGTTGTTATTGCTATTCCTACTATATCCTTGCATATTATTTGGTAGTTGCGAGTTCCTATCAAGGTTTGATCTTACCCTATTGCTATCCCTAGTGTATGCATACCCTGTTTCATAGAGGATTTGCATAGCCTCTTCTAAGTTTACGGGGTTTCTGCAATATAACAGACTCTTCATCGGTTCTGGTATTTTACTGATAAAAATGCGTAAGGCAGACTTACAGTTTTGTTCTTTAGAGATGCATTATTTAAATTAGTTATCCTAACTTTATTATTTAGGCGCCTTAGCATTATTTTTATGTCGTTATAGTTCTTGGCAATTAGTTTTATATGGAAGAGCTCTAAGGTCATCGTATAATTGTTCTACTGTCTTCCTGTCGCCGAAATATTGAAAGAATAATTTTTTTACCTCATCCCAATTTTTTACTGAACTGTTAATTTCAATTGCCTCGCGGGCTCTATCTGTTAGTTTACTTTTAATAATGTCAAAAAATATTAGTTGACTTGTTTCGTCATACTGTCCTAGTCTAGGAAATATCCTATTCACTAAATCTATAAAATTATATAGGTTTTCCCTATTTCCGTCGTAACACGGTAGATTGTTTAAATACTTAATAGGGTCTAAACTTAAGCTTAATGGAGTTACCGCTGGCTGCTGGTTACCTTCTCCTGTTACATGTGTTGTTGTCATGTTTGTAATTGATAGTTTCTCTAGTAATATTAATATGTCGTCTTGCAATGGTTCCTTCTCTTCCGTTTGCATTTAATGTTTTACTACAGTCGCACAAATATTTAAGATCACTTTATAAATGTTTCATGTATTTTTCTGTGTTTTATCAATTTTTTTTCACTTTTCTTATAGGAAATCTTGTACTTAAACGAAGTTTTGATATGTTGGCACTATTTTGCGATGTGTTCTTAAGCGAACGTTTGTAGATTTTCCCTTTTATTTATGTGTTCTTAAGCGAACGTTTGTAGAATTTCATTTTTATTTATGTGTTCTTAAGCGAACGTTTTTGGTTTATCAATATAATTCCTGTGTTCTTAATTGAACGTTATAACAGGTTTTCACTTTATTATTTATGTGTTCTTAAGCGAACGAATTTAACTTATCACTATAGTCCACAAATTCTTAAACGAATTTATCGCGAACTTTATAGCGTTTACCGACTGCGCCAATTATGTGGTTCCCGAGCGGTGGGAATAAAATAAATCCTTTTTTCTTTTTTTATTAATTTACTTTATTGTAAACATATATATATATCTATATATAAGTACATGTAATAACTAACTTAAAACCAACTGAACTTAACTGGATTAAAAACCGACTGAACTTAACTGGATCTAAATTGAAACTGAATTATTAATTTCTATCTGAATTATTCTGTGAGTGTTTCTCATTCATTTTTGATGACGCTGCACCAAGCCACTAACCTGTGGGAAAGGAAATGCAGGTATCGGGTGTTTAAAATTATGTCCGCGCGTGTAGCGCAAAAATGCTTAGGTGTGCGATTAAATGGCTGCGCGTGTACATAACTGCACATGTGGGTTGCGCGTGTTCATAACGGGACATGTGAGATTGGTTTTTGGAAAAAGGGGGTGGAAGGGGACAGCTCCGTTAGGAAGTATTATTGCTAATACAAAATGGTGGATAATGAGGGGCTTGGAGATTAGTGGGTGTGGCGAAAGGAAGTGAACTCTTCGACGTAACAGTCGTGAGAAGCTTCTCAAAAATAAATTCCCGTTCGGAATCAGCATTTAACTGTAGGTCCCGCCATTCCTGTCAAAAATATAACTTAGCACACACAATGGTTGGAGAAACTAGGCTTTAGGTCCTGTATGGACCGTTTACGCCCAATATTTATTTTATATTTTTTATTTTTTAAGACAACGAGGAGTTCCTGAAACCTACGTGCAGATGATTATGGACATGTATGAGGGAGCGAAGACAAAAGTCAGATGTCCCGCAGGAGTCACAAATGATTTCCCAATAAAAGTCGGTGTTCACCTGGGAAGTGCCTTAAATCCTTTGCTCTTTATTACAGTCCTAGATTATCTACTTGAGGGAAAAGTGACGGACTCTTAAGAGCATCAGTTATTCTTTGCTGACGATGGAGCCATCATAAGTGATGATCAGGCTTTCCTGCAACGAGCACTTGATGTTTGGTTAGATGTTTAGAGGGGAATGGGTATCGCATTAGCCAAAAAAAGGCAGAGTATCTGTGCTGCCCATTCTCTGACCCAAGCCAACCCATTCCAGACCTTTATTCCCAAGTGTGAAAAGTTCAAATATCTGGGATCATTATGACGACATCAATCATCGTGTAAGCGTAGGTTGGATGAAGTTGCAGGAAAACTCTGCCATCTTCTGTGACCGAAAAATGTGCCCTAAGGTGAAAGGAAGGAAGGCTCTATTGTGCGTCCGGCGCTCACATACGGTTCAAAATGGTGGACAATGTACAAAAAGTATGAGGGCAAGTTGACAGCAGCTGAGATAAAAATGCTTCGCATGACAGCAGGAGTAACAAATCTTGATCGAATTATATGTTCCAGAATCCGAGGAAGCCTTCACGTTAAAGAACCCATCTCGACAAAATTGGAGCATGACCGACTCAGTTCGCATTGTCATGTTCAAAGGAGGGATTCCACGAACCCCGTCAAAAAGGCTAAAGAGGCAACTTTTCGGTCATTTAATCCAACCCAACTGAGGAAAACCGAAAAAAGTTCAAACAAGCCAGAAATGACTGCAATGCCCATATTAATCGTGTCAAATTCTCCTACGACCAAAAGTTGAGGCAAAAAATACTACAAAGTCCCTCCGGTAGTAAAAACTTTTGGTCGTTTGTTAAGAATATTAAAAATTCGGCCTCGTCATCTATCCCGATACTCATTTACAATGGCACTCCAGCTGTCAGCTCTTCGGATAAAGCCAATCTGCTCGCTGCTCATTTTGCAGCTAGCTCAACGCTCCCAGATTGTGCTTTATCTCCCCCTGTACTCGAGCGCATAGAACACTCCATGGGACAAATCCACTTTCGCACCCGTACTGTGGCAAGAGTACTTCAAGATCTCAACATTCACAAATCCGCTGGCCCAGATGGTATTTCCCCTATAGTTCTGAAGAGGTGTTCTTCCACGCTGGCAAAACCACTGCGGAAGGTTTTCTATCTGTCCTATTCTTCAGGGCTCTTTCCGAGAAGATGGAAAACAGCATTTGTCCAGCCCGTCCCAAAAAAAGGCGAATCTTCCTCTCCCTCCTCTTACCGACCAATTGCACTTACGTCCCTTCTTTTCAAGGTCATGGAAACGCTGATAAATCATCAGCTTATGAAATATCTCGAATCCCGAAAACTTCTTAATGACCGGCAGTACGGTTTTCGCAGCAACAGATCCACTGGTGATTTGATGACATATCTAACCGAAAAGTGGAACCAATCTATTCACCATGGTGGTGAAAGCAAGGTCGTTGCGCTTGATATTTCAAAAGCATTTGACAGAGTTTGGCATCAAGCTCTCTTGTCGAAAATGCGTGCATTTGGGATCGATGTTAACCTTCTTCAATGGATTAGAAATTACCTGTCGGACCGTTCAATACAAGTTGTTTTGGACGGTTTCAAGTCTGCAACGCACCAAATAAATGCTGGTGTCCCTCAAGGCTCTGTTTTGTCTCCGACTCTCTTTCTCATTTTTATCAATGACCTCCTGTCTGTCACTTCTAATCCAATCCATTCCTTTGCTGATGACAGTACCCTCAGCTTTACATATTCGTTTCCTGGGCAATGCCCCTTATCTTCGGGCGTTGAACTGGAACGGCAACGTATGTTAAGCTCATTGAATTCCGATCTTGACAGCATTCTTAAATGGGGTAAAACCAACAGAGTGGAATTTAATGCTTCCAAACCGCAATGCTGTCTGCTGTCATTGAAGCGAACCCCTAATTCTCTGCCATTATCCATGAATGGCACTTGCATCGCTGAAACCGAAAGACTTTCCATTCTCGGTATGTGTGTTAATGACAACCTTCGTTGGAATGACCACATATTTGATGTCGCCAAGAACGCTGCGAAATGTCTAGGCTTCCTAAAGCGATGCAAGAAATATTTCACCCCTTCTGATCTGGCCAGAATCTTTAAGGCGTTTATTCGCCCAAAACTTGAGTACAACGCTCATATCTGGTCTGGTGCACCAATAACATATTTGGAGCTACTTGACAGGATCCAAAAACGTGCGGTAAAACTTATTGGCGATCGAGACATCGCGAAATCACTTGACTCTCTTAGTCATCGTCGTAATGTCTCCTGCCTGTCATTGTTTTATCGGTATTTCCACCACAAGTGCTCAAATGAAATAGCCAGTTGCATTCCACCCCTACAGCAATTCAACCGCAATACTCGCCTTGCGAGGAATGCACATCAGTTTACCCTTAAGCCTGTTTTCGGACGTACTGTGAAATATAAAGATTCCTTTCTCAACCGTACAATACGAATGTGGAATGCTGTACCACGCTCTGTTTTTCCTTTGCATTATAATTTACAAACATTTAAAACCAACGTGCATCGGTTTCTCCCTTTCTCTAATCCTTCATTTCCCTAATGCCCGCACTGTGTCACTTCATTATAAGGGTATCCAAAGTCCCTTTAGTGCGCGTACATTATAAAAAAAAAAAAAAGAAGGCAGTGGCAATCAACGCTCCCTTACAATCGCGTGAGAGAGGCAGGCCTAAAAACTTTTGGATCACACAAAAGCAGAAACACCAGCATTTGATTGACACCAATCATGAAGTGATCCAAAATCGGGATGCCTTCAGATATTTTTTGAGGTCGAAGGCGGATCAGTAGGAATGCAATGAAGTGGGAGGGTTATGATCCCTGTAATCCTGATCATAATCTCTTCGTTAAATGGGAGAAGAAGAAAAAGAAATAAAATGCTATCATCCATCATGTTTTTAGCACTTTCTTCTTTGGGAAAATGGGATATGGATAGGGTAGCATATTATACGCCCCAACCGGACATCATTTTCATGACACATATTACTAAATTTTGTTTTACGCTATCCTCAGGGTAATTTAATTTTGACACATAGATAGTTTGTAACACCCCTTAATATTCGGCGCAGGGACATAAGTCCAAACTGTTTCTTTTGGAACTTATGTCCCACTCCAAAGAGACATAACTCCCAAATTCGAATGGGGACTTATGTCGCATACCTTCGGGAAAAAAAACTTTTCGAAGATGGGACATAAGGCCCAAATTTTCTGAGAGATAATATAGATTTATATATAATCTATATATTTATAAAAAAATTAATGTATGTCCGTATGTCCTTTATTCAATAGTAAACTATGGATTTGATGATGTGATGATCTCTAGCAAAGTTGGTGTGAATGAGCCCACGAAGGTATCTGTGTTGATATGACAAATGTTCGACAGATGGCGTCACAGTTATTCCAATGAATTGCATATTTTTGCCGTGACAGTTCATGCTGATTTGAATTGAAACGAAAAGAGCGACCGAATGGTGGCGTCGTTTCGAGTTGTGGGTGACATACAAATTTATGTAAATTATTGAAATTCTTATTCGGCTCACATTGAAAAGACAATATGGTCGGTTTTCGAATAGTTTTATGCAAGGGGAGCAATTTTGCAAAACAATTAATGGATATTGAAAATGGGAGAATTCAAATTAATGAATATACGCAATATATCACCTTGCCATGAAACTTTTGTAAAATCACAGAAATCCTAGACCAATTGGTGCAAAAAGTTTTCCAATCATATCCTCTGTAAACTAATCCGCTAGTGTACTCTAACTTACAGGAGCTGTAGTTAAAACTCAAAAATATGAAAGAACAACCTTAAGGATGTTAATACTCCAGGTGTATATTGTACATATTGTGTTTATATTTATTTATTATCAAAGAATAATTTCACAGTAAGATAAAATCTTATAGTTTGTGAAGGCTTAACAAGAATTATAATGTTCAAAAGCAATTTAAATACATATAGAAAGGAAGCTGATTACATATATGTTACGCTAACTAAATACAACAAGAAAGAAAGATAGAAAAAAAAAACAAATTATAAAAATATAAAAAAGATACAAAAGTTAAATAATTAAATAAAAGCTCTAACAGCATTTTATGTATCACTGGCCAAGTCTTTAAGAAGATTGGTTTTGAATGTGTTTATGTTTGTGGTTCTCCTTAGTGAAGTGAGTAATGTGTTCCATAGCACAATGGCATGGACGAAGAATGAGCGCTCAGATTGCAAACAATAGAATCTGGGCCGAATTATAGAATTATAGAAGCTGTTCTAAGTGAGCTGGCAATATTTAGTCTGCTGTCCTCGTTTTAGTACTCGGGCTGTTCGGTATGTATTATACCATGGAGAAAGATTAATGTTCTGAACTTAATTAGGTTATCAAAGTTAAGGCCCACTATTTGCAGATAGTAGGTGGATATGTGGTCAAAATAACGTTTCTTAAATACGTATCTTGCTAAATTATTATAGATCACATTTAGCTTGCGCCTAGTGTTGTAGTCAAGAAAGCAAAAAACCTCGCAACCGTACAATAAGATAGGTATTAAAAGGGACTTAACGAGTAACATCTTAGTTTTAACAGGCAAAGAACTTTGTGTGGACCGTCGAAGACCATTGCATACCTTTCCGATCGTAATCGCAACATGATCTGTCCAAGTGGGTGTATCGTTAAAGACTATCCCCAAGTTACGAGCCTTAGTTACGTATTCTATAGATGACTGCCCTAGTTTGATTAGTGGAAAAGTTGATGTGTCTAGTGACTGCTTATAAATGCAGAGGGTCTTTGACTTATCTGGATTAAGTGATAGACCGTGTTTGAGGGCCCACTGTTGTATAATTTCTAGCTCTTCATTCATCATCGCAGTCGCACTACTTATCATATCCAATGGAAAGCACATACATAATTGAAGGTTGTCAGCAAACATGTGGGCAAACCTATGCCTAACGAGTTGTGGAAGTTCGTTCATATAGAGGGCATTGATGACGTTTTGTCTCCCACTGCCACACATTGCTGATGCCCAACTAAGTATGAGTGTAGAAGTTTGACTGCAAGAGAAGAAAATCCAAAATCACACAGCAGCTTTTTACAGAGAAGAGAGTGATCAACCCTGTCAAACGCTTTCGAAAAATCCAACAATGTCAAAAAAGTTGGACAGTTGGCATCCATGCCATTACGGATGTCATCAACAACAAGTAATAGTGCCGTCTTGCAACTCCTTTTCGCACGAAAGCCAGACTGAGCGGAACTCAAAAGGTTGTTTCTGCTGAGGTGCGTTTGCATCTGCCTTAGCATCGATTTCTCAAATGCTTTGGATAGAAAAGGTAAAATTGCGATTGGCCTACATTCAATATTAGCCCGGCATTGCGACTTTGGTAACGGAATTACTCTTGCCTTTTTCCACGAAAAGGGGTATTCACAAGTGGTTAATATGTGGTTAAAAATGTGTGTTATGTATTTTAGAATGAAAGGTAGTACAAGCTTCAGAAATTTAGGATTAACTTCATCCAAACCCATCGCATCAGATTTAACCGAAAGCGCAGCTTCAACCACGTCTTCGTCTGTCAAGTGACTAAAATTAAAATTTAATATCCTGTCATTATCTACGCTCGTGAGATGCCAGAACTGTGCGTAATCATGTTTGTGACTTCATGGCAAAGACGCTGACACGAACTGAGAATTGATGACATTACAGTCAACATCAGCGTGTACAGTTGAGCGGTGTCTCCCATTTCCCAGTTTATAAAGATTTCGCCAGAGTGTTTTTCCAGACTGCGTTTCAGGGTTCAAGAAGTGTTCATAGTAGCGACGCTTTACAGCCCTTATATGAAGAACGATAAGGTTACGAAGGGATCGATAAGTTTCGTAAAGGGCAACCTCAATATATTGGTATTAAACCAAGAAGGGGAGTTGGATCTTGGGGACCTATGTCTCAGTGATATATACTAGTCAAAAAGTGTTTTTATATTTTTTTCCAGAAATGATAACTGTTGATTAACTGAAACCATCGAATAAATATCATTCCATTTAATTTGGACAACATCGGACCATAAACGTTGGTAATCTATATTTTTTAAATCTCTGTAGGCTATTACAGGTTCAATTGGTTCGAATTGGATATCATACGTTAAGGAGATGATACACCACATGCAACATTAACAAACAAATAGTCAGATGTACAATTAACATTTGATTTGCATACAAAAATGCCTCGTAATCCATTACGCACATACACAGCCACACCTCCACCCGGTAACCTCTGAAAAGCTCAGAACCATTGATATCATACACTTTATTAAGAGCAGTAGGGTTAAACCAGGTTTTAGATACACAAATAATGTCAACATTAGAGTTGATGAACAGCAGACGAAATTCATCAATTTTTGGTTTCAAGCTTTGAGCATTAATATGGCAAACGTGAAGACCTTTTTTCTGAGAATTTAATAAACGAATCATTTGATATAAATTTGCGTCCATACCACTCTCACTAAAATTGAACCCCCTAGTTTAAATGTTTAATTCCATAGATAAGGAAAATCAAATATCCACGGAAACAATATATGAAATATATGTAGGAGAAACAAAAACACAAACAGTACAAAATATTAAGAGAAAAACAAATTAATAAATTAATAAACGTTGGCCGTTGATAGGTATAAGAGAGAACATTTAAAAAGTAAAGAGATATTGAGTATTTACAGTGATTGTTGTAAATCAAATACATATTAATATTAGCGTTGTTGATTAACTGCAGAATTGTGTTGATCATTATCATTCATCAGGCATCTCCCGGCAAAGGCGTTTAAAGAATCTATGTCGGCTACAGCTACGCTCTTTCCACTTGCTGTCGACTTTACCAACACTGACTGGTACGTTTGCACGAAGAACAGCTGGCCCTTTTTCTTCATACGTATTGCATGCTGGAGAAGAGTCCTGTTACGGGGAGTCAAGCTTTCGTTAACAAACACATGATTGCTTGAATCAAATCCAAAGTCACATAGAGAGATCGGTCGCTTTGTATTTTTTCGATAGGAGGCAAGTGCTTTCAGCATTTTATTTCTTTCTCCCACGCTAGTGAACTGGAAAATGACAGGCGGCTCATCGTTGTTCGTGCGGTGTTTAGTTCGGAAAGTATTCTTCAGTGCCGGCGGTGTAACCTCGATAGTATCACATAGTTTTTTAAACAAAGTGTGCAAAACAACAGCATCGGACAAAAATTCTTTTCTTTCAAGCATGTCACAACGGCTACGTAATTCAGAGATCTCGCTAGTGAGACATTTGTTAACGTTGTGTTCCATTTCAGCGGCTCGTTGGAACAAGTCGGGGATTGCTGTTTTAGTGCGGTTAATATGTTCTGTTAATTTTGTTTCAATGTAATGCAGCTTGAGCAGTAATTCATTGCGAATTTTTTCCAATTCTCCTCTAAAAGTTCCAATAATTGATTCGGTGTGTAATTTAAACTCATTATGAAGAACCTCCAGTGAAAGACATGTGTGCACATGTAAAACATGCTTTGGTACATGGCAATGTATTAGGTTCAGTTGTGGAGCAGAGGTGATTAGTGGTAAGTGTTTGATTGGGAAGCACGGTCGGGGTAGAAGGGAATTCTGACGTTAGTGATTGTGCTGGTGGCTTAGAGTGATTTTTGTTGGAGACTCCGGTTTTACCATCGATGGTCTTGTTGGCTTTGATTGTCGGGGAATTCGGTTTCGGAACAGTTGCGTGTTGTTGTTACACTCGAGCTAGATTCCAGCTCGTCGACATCGTGTGGGGTTTGATGTATATGTATGTTTGTTTGAAATGCGAGAAACATCAAAAGAAAAATTTGTAAAATAATTTTTATAGAAATTATGATTGTTATACGATTAATTTATAACTCAAATAAATAGAAAATTGCAAATTGAGTGGTTCCCGCACAATTTAGTTTAGAATAACTTTTATCGCACGAGTTTAATTGTTTTAGCCGGAGGAGATAAAAGAAATGCGTCTATTCACTTTCGAACATCTTACAGTGTAGCTGGCAATAGCCAAAATCTGAATGGATAAGCAGTATGGTGCCGAAAATCCCATCGCTTATACCACGTTCTTTGTGATGAGCAATCCGAAAGACACCTGGGACTTGTCTTATTGCATCGAAATCTTTCACAGCTACTATGATCAAAAGGTTTTGCAGCAAAGATTTGGTAGCTGTTTCTATAACTTACCATGCAAATGATAATTGGGAAACCTTTTTCGTTGTATCGGCTTATTTTTCCTATGACTCTCTAAACCTCCTCCACTAAAGACTGTTGTAGAACTCGTAGAGTATTGGTAATCCAAACACATGGGTCTTGTTTTGTGCTGCGATGCTAATGCTTAGAACAATATTTGGTGCAGCAGCAAAGCAACATAAGGAAGATCGACTTTTGGACTTCATTTTATCGTCTGATATTACCATCAACAATGTATGAAGGTCATCAACCTACCTTTGTTACAGCCCGAAGACAGCAAGTAATTGACGTTACCCTGTTTAACAGGCATTTGAAATCTATCAGAAATTGGAAGGTATCCCCAGATAGCACCTTATCAGATCGCAGATACATCGAATCTCAAATCTACTGCGAGAAAGCCGAGAAAAACGAATTGGCCACGGCTTAGAGAGAAGCTTGTCAACTCTGTCGAAGTTCCACTCAAACTTAGATCAAGACAGGGACAACGTCCTCACCCGTTGAATCTGAACTAGCAGCCCCCGCCCCCGACAGAAAATCGTTATACTGGTGGAACTCCAAACTGCAGTGTCTTCGTAAAGAAACTAAAAAGCTCCTTAAACGGTCTATAAAAACCAACCAAGACAGGAATATTTATCGATCTGAACAAAACGTTTTTAAGAGACTTATTCGCAAGTCGAAAAATTACTCCTATAAAAAGTTATGTAGAGATGTCGAATCTCAAAGTGCAATTAGTAGGCTTGTTAAAGTCCTCCAAAGGAACAGATCAAGCAAACTGGATGCAATCCTTAAACCTGATGGCACGTACAGTGGGAAAAAGGCGGACACTTTTAGTCTTCTCCGTGAGACTTACTTCCCGGGAAATTACTACGCGTGCTTCAGCCAATCATACCGACTAATATCAAGCGCCACTGCTGGTAAGTTACATCGGGAGTGGTAAATGATGATGCTTTCAAAAATTAAATTGCATCTTTATAGAGTTTCAGGTCTCCTGGCCCGGATGGAATTTATCCAACTTTGCTGAAACAAGGTTTAAGTCAGGTTTTGCGGACGTTGAAAAGAATGTTCAACGCGAGCTTGGCCTTGGAGTATATAACCTCCCCCTGGCGTATGGTTAAATTGGTGTTCACACCACAAATTGGTAAGTCTGACTACACTACATAAGTCTGTCTTCCTTCTTTCTGAAGAGTTTGGAGAGACTTATTGAGCAGCATGTGCGCAAGTTGCTCTTCGCGCGGAAAATCCTGCGAGACTGCACTTCAACACTTTGTTGGTAAGATTGAAAGTGCTCTTGCCCGGAAGGAGAACACGTTGGGCATTTTCGTCGATATTGCGGGTGCTTGTTCTCGTTCTTTCTGTCGGTTCAGATCTAGGGGCTTTCTGCTCTTAGGCGCTGAGATCCCTGGATTTGATCGATGATTGGTGCACTACTAACTGGGTTTTAGTGAATCCTCTTAAAACCACGGTTGTTCTTACGAGAAGAGGAATAGTTACACGTGTAACTTTTACTGCTTCTTTTGCCAAACTCCAAGGAACGGCATGTCTGGGCTGCACAGAGGCCTTCCCTCACACCCCGGGCTCTGCTCTAGATGCTTAGATGAATCTCCCCCCCCCCTCGATTTATTTATCTTGGGGTGTACGCTAAAAACTATCTTTCGCTTAAAGAGAGGTGGATTTTGGTACCATGCGCACTGGAATTTTGAAGAGCTTGCTCGAGAATTATCCTTTGACCCCTGTCTTATGGATATGCCTTCTGATGCAATGACGCCAGAAATCCTTCTGCGAAAAGATACCACGTCGGCTTTCAACAGGTACCGGAATGGCTTCAGTCAGACTCTGCACCATGGATTGAATGCCATAGTATTTTCACGGAAGGCAGGGGTCTAATGCTGGAGTCTTTGTGGAACACGATGACAAAGTCTGTACTAAATGCGTCTGTTTTCCAAGCGGAAATTTTTGCCGTCCTAAAGGCTCTGCGCTATATTGTGACCAACAGGTGGAAGGCTAGAGGCATTTGCATTTGTAGTGATAGCCAAGCTGCATTAAAAGCGTTACTAAACCCTCTTACCCCGGCTTAGAGAGAAGCTTGTCAACTCTGTCGAAGTTCCACTCAAACTTAGATCAAGACAGGGACAACGTCCTCACCCGTTGAATCTGAACAAGCAGCAGAAAATCGTTATCCTGGTGGAACTCCAAACTGCAGTGTCTTCGTAAAGAAACTAGAAAGCTCCTTAATCGGTCTATAAAAACCAACCAAGACAGGAATATTTATCGATCTGATCAAAACGTTTTTAAGAGACTTATTCGCAAGTCGAAAAATTACTCCTATAAAAAGTTATGTGGAGATGTCGAATCTCAAAGTGCAATTAGTAGGCTTGTTAAAGTCCTCCAAAGGAACAGATCAAGTAAACTGGATGCAATCCTTAGACCTGATGGCACGTACAGTGGGACAAAGGCTGACACTTTTAGTCTTCTCCGTGAGACTTACTTCCCGGGAAATTACTACGCGTGCTTCAGCCATTCATACCGACTAATATCAAGCGCCACTGCTGGTAAATTAAATCGGAAGTGGTAAATGATGCTTTCAAAAATGAAATTGCATCTTTATAGAGTTTCAGGTCTCCTGGCCCGGATGGAATTTATCCAACTTTGCTGAAACAAGGTTTAAGTCAGGTTTTGCGGACGTTGAAAAGAATGTTCAACGCGAGCTTGGCCTTGGAGTATATAACCTCCCCCTGGCGTATGGTTAAATTGGTGTTCATGCCAAAAATTGGTAAGTCTGACTACACTACATAAGCCTGTCTTCCTTCTTTCTGAAGAGTTTGGAGAGACTTAATGAGCAGCATGTGCGCAAGTTGCTCTATGCGCGGAAAATCCTGCGAGACTGCACTTCAACACCTTGTTGGTAAGATTGAAAGTGCTCTGCCCGGAAGGAGAACACGTAGGGCATTTTCGTCGATATTGCGGGTGCTGGTTCTCGTTCTTTCTGTCAGTTCAGATCTAGGGGCTTTCTGCTCTTAGGCGCTGAGATCCCTGGATTTGATCGATGTTTGGTGCACTAGTAACTGGTGAATCCTCTTAAAACCACGGTTGTTCTCTTTACGAGAAGAGGAATAGTTACACGTGTAACTTTTACTGCTTCTTTTGCCAAACTCCAAGGAACGGCATGTCTGGGCTGCACAGAGGCCTTCCCTCGCACCCCGGGCTCTGCTCTAGATGCTTAGATGAATCTCCCCCCCCCCTCGATTTATTTATCATGGGGTGTACGCTAAAAACTATCTTTCGCTTAAAGAGAGGTGGATTTTGGTACCATGCGCACTGGAATTTTGAAGAGCTTGCTCGAGAATTATCCTTTGACCCCTGTCTTATGGATATGCCTTTTGATGCTGTTTTCTTTTGTGTTGTATAAATTTGTGAACACTCGAACGATTGATAGTAAAAATAAAACGAGCCTTTATGTTGTGTTGTTTCAAACGTTATAAAAAAACTGTCTTGTATTTTCTAGAACAAAAGAGATTTCTTGTACAGCCGTTTCGTACACTCAATAGATTAATATTTTATATAAAATTACATGTATTTATGTCGAGTTACGTTAAAATTAATGTTAGCAATGTTTACTTTATGTATTTGTATATATACTGTATTTGTAAAAATGTCATTTCGTAAATCTAATTTACAGGGTGCCTCCGGCTGTGGAATGTATTCAATTCCCAACATTCTCCCCGCCCGTGAACATAGTTCGCAATCATTTTATCTGTCATCATTACTCCATTGACTCCTTAGTTGAATTCTTGTACAATTTGTGTTCGCAGGTAACAGCCCTGTCGATGTTAAACCACCTTGCCGACCTTCTTCACTTTCTTGTACATGTAAAGAGAGAGACGATTAGTAAACTTATATGAAAACAAAAGGAATATTCGCCACATAAGAAGGACAAAGACAGACGTTAAAACTAATATCCACAATAAAAAAAAATCCAAAATGTAAACATTGACGAATGTGTTGTGTGCGTCGTCTCTCTTGCACTCATCAGCTCCAAACGCAGTACTGTATGAGAAACTGAGTACCTGTGCAATTGTTTTCATGAATGGCGATCGTGCGGTATATTGTGTCTCGTTGGCTTTTGTTTGTTTGTTTTTTTTAATTTAATTGTGTTCCGTGGTTGCTGCATAAATACTCTGCTGCTGACGATAATTTTGGATTGCAAGGTGGATAGGTACCGATTAAAGGTAAAGTTTATGATTTACTTGTTAATTATTATATTACTTTAATTAAATTAGCAGGTTTGGCCGCGATCGCGTTGTGTGAGTGCATTATTTATTCGACGCGAATGTCAATACATAAATATTTATAATTCTTTTGGAAATGATTTTTTGTTGTAATCAAGTTGTAATTGTCAATTTTCTTTCTATTGGTTGTTTATTTGTGTCGTTTTATTGAATACCCATTAGATTTATTATTATTGTTGACTTAAATATTATATGTGTTGCGTTAATAATACTTATGTTGTGTTGAAGTACCTAATCCTTTTGTTGCGTTGCTATACTTTTTGTGGTGTGTTGGAATAGATTTACATATATATTTAAGGATGATTTATTTTGTTAAGTATTGTGGAGAAATATTCTCAACAGATGAATTACTGGGTAATAGACAAATTTTTGTAATAGGTCGTTTTAATTCGGTGGTTTCAGTTTTGAGTGTTACGACCCTAATTAAATTATCAGCACCGGGATGTAACTTTATAACTCTTGCGAGGCTCCATTTAAGTGGTGGAAGTCGTTCGTCTTTTATCAAAACCAAGCTTCCGATTTTTATTTTAGATTGAACAGTTCTTGTCCACTTCGGGCGTTGTTGTAGCCGTGAGAGATATTCGCTGCTCCACTGCTTCCAAAATGATTGCACGAATGTTTGTACTCCTTTCCATCTTTCTAGATGCGAAATTTTTTCTAGTTGATATTCTGGTTGGGGGGTGATAACAATGGTTCTCCTACGAGAAAGTGACCGGGTGTCAGTGTTTGTAAATCGGTGATGTCCTCTGACTGTGGACACAATGGTCTCGAGTTCAGACATGCTTCTATTTGAGCAAGAAGCGTGGTGAGCTCTTCGAAAGTCAGAGCCTGGTTACCAGCAACACGTTTAATGTGAAATTTTACGGATTTCACTCCCGCTTCCCATAAACCTCCAAAGTGTGGGGAAGCTGGGGGAATAAAATTCCACTTGGTACCTTCGTTGGCCAGTATCTCTGCCACATTTCTCCAGTCCAACTTAGCTTCTTTTAGTTGCTTTTGCAATTCTCCGTTGCCTCCTACAAAATTTCGCCCGCAATCGCTAAAAAGCTCCCTACAAAGTCCTCGTCTCGCAACAAATCTTCTAAACGCTCCCAAAAATCCATGCGTTATCATATCGCCGACCAGCTCGATATGCACTGCCTTTGTGGCCATGCAGACAAATATTGCGAAATATCCTTTTAGGGTTTTCGCGTTGCGACCCCTCCAAGTCTTGACATCAATAAGACCTGCATAGTCAACTCCGGTGAATGTAAACGGACGTGAGATGGTTGTCCGAGATGCAGGAAGATTACCCATTAATTGCACCAGAGGCTTTGCTCTGAATTTAAAACAAATAGTGCAGTCGTGAATTTGCCTTTTTACTGAATTTTTTAGATGAGAAATCCAGAACCGCTGTCGAATATAAGCCATCATCTTTTGATTTCCTCCATGTAGTGTTTTTTCGTGGGCATCTCGAACAATTAACTTTGAAAGAATATGGTTGCCTTTAAGTAAAATCGGATGTTTTTTATGGTATGGGAGAGTTGAATTCGAGAGTCTTCCTCCAACTCGCAAAATACCCTCGTTGTCTTTAAATGGATTGAGTGAAGTGTATCCCCTTGTGTTGGTTCCTTCTGGGTCCTCTGCAAACATATCTTCCTGCACTGTCAGCACTAAGCGTTTCAATGCCGTCTCTATTTCTTGCGGCATGAGAACATTAGCGTACTGTTGTGATGGTTCGCTTTTGCGTTGCCAACGCAAACAATATGCAACTATCCTTAATAATCTGTTCAGAGTTGACGTTTTTTTCAATAGTTCACTTTCGAAGTTATTGCCTTTTATTTCAGTACAGATATGAACATTTGTAGATCGACCTTCCTGATGAGTCTAGAAACAAGATGGCTGCTCGGGAAAAGAAGCATCCCACTGATTCCTCAAGAAATCTGGACCTTTCCACCAGAGTGTGTTGTTGACGATAACTGACGGAAATACACCACGTGATGCCATATCTACTGGGTTTAGTTCTGATGGGATGTGTTTCCAAATACTGTTGCCCGTGAGTTTATGTATCTGAGATACTCGGTTACAGATAAATGTCTTCCATTTTGAGGGTGGAGCACGGATCCAGCACAACGTGATAACTGAATCTGTCCACGCATAGACATCTACCGCTTCTCATTTTAAAATCCTGACCACTTCATGAAGTAGTTTTGCAAGTAGTACAGCTCCGCAAAGTTCCAAACGAGGTAGCGTTATCGTTTCTAAAGGAGCCACCTTCGTCTTGGACATTACCAAGTGCATGTGTACTTCATCCTCTCCATCCAAAACACGTAAATATATTGCTGCTGCATAAGCTTTCTCCGACGCATCGCTAAAACCATGAACTTCAATCTTCTTGGTGTTTTTATCAGTGTTGACCCAGCGACGTATTTTGATGTTTTCAATGATTGAAAGTTCCTGGCGAAAAGTTTTCCATTCTTGTTCCAACTCTGCCGGAATTGGTTTATCCCAGTCTGAGCCTCGACTCCAAAGTTGCTGCATGATGATTTTTGCCTTGATTATGCAAGGTGAAATCCAACCCATTGGATCATAAAGTTTGGCAATCGAAGACAGAATAGACCGCTTAGTAACTCCATCATCAACTAATTGTGCCACTTGGAAAGAGAACATGTCAGCGAGCGGCAGCCACTTTATTCCAAGGGTTTTCACATTACTGTTCTCTGGAAACGGTACAAGGTAATCCACTGCCCTTTCCTCCGGGGGTAGCTGCTGAAGTATGATTTCTGAATTGCTGACCTGCTTGCGTAGGTGAAAACCTCCGGTTGGAGTCCTCAAAAGGTGACATATGCCCCAGCTCAAGATACTCTGACATACATCTCGCGTACTCTTTATACTGAGTTGGATTGGATTGAAGTCGTTTCTCTAACTGCAGAAAACGCTTGACCGCACCTTGTTGTGTTGGACCCATAACCGGATACTCTCCACCTTTGAATGGAAGTTGAACTTCATAACGACCGTCAGGTAAGCGTTTGGTACACCTTTGGAAATGTTCATCACATTTACGATCTTCCTCTGCTTCAAATTTCTCGTAAGGTTCTTCTTCAATTTCCCAGAATTTTTTCATTATTCCATTGAGATCAACTTGATTAAAAAAGGTATGCACAGATGCCGATTCCTTCATGGACACCTTACCGAGCACGATCCAACCCAAATGAGTCTTTTGGGCCACGACTCAGATGCAATTGTTACTTCGGATGACATCTCCAAGTATTATCTCTGCATACAATTCGCTTCCCAGTAACAAGTCGACCTTGGCAGGGATATAAAAGGTTGGATCTGCTAACTCTAACTCATCTAGGTGGGACAATTTACTGAAATCAACATGTTGGGCCGGTAAGAGCCCAGTCAGGGACTTAAAAACAAAGGCTCGCATACTACCAGCGAATTTCGAGGTCAATGACTTGATGTGAAGATCGACGATTTTGTGTGCTGCTCCACTGCTGACCTTCCCCAGCCCGCTGATTTCAATAAATGTCTGCTTTGTTTTTAAATTCAACCTCTGTACTGCAGCTTCTGTTATAAACGACGCCTCCGAACCGGGGTCGACCAATGCTCTCAAAGTTAGAAACCCCCCATTAGCTGCCTTCACACTTACTAGAGCAGTAGCAAGCAAAACCTGAGAACATGTAGTAACATGATGGGATCGAAAATTGTTGCTCGTCGATGATGACGGTTGTGACTCCAAATTACTTATTTCTGGTAGTTCTTGCCCCTGATTGCGGTTGTATGTTTGGACAGAGGGTATATTAGGTTGATTGGGTTGTTGATTATTATGCAGATAATATGCGTTACTCCCAGTTGACCAATTATTTGGCACTTGAAGATCTTGGGTAGAGTTGGGATGACTTGGTTGTGGGTTAGAATGAACATAATATGTGTTGCATCCAGACGACCCATTATTTGGCATTTGTGAATTCTGGATCGAGATGGGATGACTTGGCACAGGTTGAGGTGCATTTGGATTATAAAAACCCGCTTGCATGGCGTTACAATCTGGATTGTTATGTGGTATGGGATGCAGCAATGAGTTGTGTCGCTGTTTGCAATAATAGCAACTTTTTCCACTTGGGCATTTGTTTTTATAGTGGCTGTATGCTAAGCAGTTCTCACACACCTTAAGATTGAAAATAGTTTGTCTTCGTTGCTCTACATCCATCTGTAAAAATGTTTGACAGTCCCTTAAACGATGTTGACCCTGTTGGCACACCTTACAGCTTATCTGCTTGATCTGAACTTGTCTATTGTGAAAAACCTGTGTCCCTGTCTTAACCTTTGTCGATTTAAAAGAACCTTGCTGCTAAACAGCTTCCAAAATTCAGAATCTACATTTTAGAAATTCCAAAAAGTCAGTAATTGCTGGTAACTCTTTACTGCTACCTAATTTTTCTTCCCATAGTTGTTGTGTTGTGATGGAAAGCTTTTGAAGGATTATATAAATTAAAATTACATCCCATTGTTTGACAGGAACTTCTAAGTTTTCCAGTGAATGAATGATTTCTTGCGACGTGTCCAGAATACGCTTAATGTTGTCAGCTGTATCACCGTTCATAGGATCCTGTTCAGAGAAGTTCTTCAGTTGAGTATTAACCAGCACCCTCTTATGATCAAAACGTTCCGTAAGAATTTCCCACGCGCGAACATAGTTACCGGTAACAAGATCCAGGTGACTTAAAATATTCTCCGCATCACCTTTTATATTACATTTAAGAAACTGTAATTTCTCAATTTCGGATAGGCTTGCATTTGTATGTACGAGGGACACAAACATATCATGAAACGATCTCCACTCCTCATAACCTCCGGTAAATGTTGGCAATGTGATTGGGGGCAATTTAAGTCCACTAGATCTGGATTCTCCACTGTTGTTTGCTCCATAGATCTTCTCGGTGCTCTTCGGAGCCTCAATGGGTGGTAGCTTATCGATGGCATCCAGCACTTCGGTTCTATATTCGGCGTATATATCGCAAATATCGTCGTATGCTTTTACGAGATCAGCAACTTTAAGATCCTCTTCGAATTTTCCGGTACCTACAATCTGTTGATGATACTGTTCAGCTAAACAAAGTTGCTTATCCATCATTGTTAGTCGAGTTTTAAGATAATTAATTCGTCCTAACCTATCACTGTCAGCTTTGTTAAAGTTTTTCCTGTCTTTATTAATGCTGGCTAATAGGTTAAGTTGCAGCTTTCCACAAGACATTTTATTAAATTATTTTATTTGAAATGCAGATTAAAATTAAAGAGAAGATTGTGCAGCACTCACCGCAGATAAAATCGTCGAGATTCCAAAGGCCAGTCATTCTGCTGGGATGATTTATATATATTCCTTTTTTTCGTGAAGAAATGGCATAAAAAAAAGAAAAATGCACCACACACTTCACACTTAATGCGAATATTTTGATAGTTTTATAAATTTTAAAGTTAAATTAAAGATCTATGTGTTTTACTAGTTCGTAATGCTTCGAAGGACCAATGTTTTCTTTTGTGTTGTATAAATTTGTGAACACTCGAACGATTGATAGTAAAAATAAAACGATCCTTTATGTTGTGTTGTTTCAAACGTTATAAAAAAACTGTCTTGTATTTTCTAGAACAAAAGAGATTTCTTGTACAGCCGTTTCGTACACTCAATAGATTAATATTTTATATAAAATTACATGTATTTATGTCAAGTTACGTTAAAATTAATGTTAGCAATGTTTACTTTATGTATTTGTATATATACTGTATTTGTAAAAATGTCATTTCGTAAATCTAATTTACAGGGTGCCTCCGGCTGTGGAATGTATTCAATTCCCAACAGATGCAATGACGCCAGAAATCCTTCTGCGAAAAGATACCACGTCGGCTTTCAACAGGTACCGGAATGGCTTCAGTCAGACTCTGCACCATGGATTGAATGCCATAGTATTTTCACGGAGGGCAGGGGTCTAATGCTGAGTCTTTGTGGAACACGATGACAAAGTCTGTACTAAATGCGTCTGTTTTCCAAGCGGAAATTTTTGCCGTCCTAAAGGCTCTGCGCTATATTGTGACCAACAGGTGGAAGGCTAGAGGCATTTGCATTTGTAGTGATAGCCAAGCTGCATTAAAAGCGCTGCTAAACCCTCTTACCCCGTTCAAGTTCTACTAGAACTCCAGCTTTCTCTGAATTTGGTCGGACGACTGAACACAGTGAATCTTGTCTGGGTCCAAGGTCACAGTGGCATCCAGGGAAATGAGATCTCGGATAAACTTGCTAGGCAAGGTTCAGAGGAAGTTTTCTCAGAATCCGAACCTGTTTTGGGTGAGTGCCGAACATCTAAGCCCGTCATCACTGAAGCTCGTTCTCATTTTTTCTTCGAAAGACGGGAAAATTAAGTACATTAATGAAAGGTGTCTGAATGGTAGTACAATGGACCTGTAGTTGTGTCTGAGCGATCTATTGAATAGTAGCAACTTCCGACAAAAAAATAAAAATACTTTTCGCCTGCACCTGCATAACTGACTTGGATTACGTCTAAACGTAAATAATTGACTAACTTACCTAAACCAACATTACCTATCTGCACGTTTGTTATGAGTGTAGGTTGGCCATAGGGGTACCTACGGAGTAATGAAGGAGGACGGCGACACGCTCGCGGTTGCACGGCTATTGCTCATTGGACCGGGTAGTTCTTGTCCCCCTCGCATTAAGCCACCTGCTCAACAATAACAAAAATCGCGCCTAAGCAAAACAAAGAAGGAAGGTAGGAGAAGAACTAAAAATTGCGGAACCTAGGACGGATAAATTAATGAAAGAAAAGAGAAAACAGGCTGAAACGAAAGAGAAATTCAAAAGAAACCCAACAAACCGTTGCTCTACCAACGAGAGAGGCCGGAAAGTCAAATGCAATCAATCAATAATCTAACTATCCTAAACCATATGCAGTAAATAGAATATTGCAAGGTTCCAACGTTAATGGTACTAACGTGATGATTAATCTACTACGCCAAAGGAATACATATGCTAATTTTGGTGACGCTGACCTAAGAGTTACAGCATCCAGAGGAAACTAAAAAACAGAGGGGTTAAAGTAATTTCTTAGGCTGAATACACACCGGAGCAGTCGAAACGTTTTTTGATGAACAGGCAGGAAAATATGTTTTTTTTTTCAACACACACCAACCGAAGCACAATGTAACAAAAAAATGGATTTGCTTATTAGGTGTGCGTTGAGACGAAACAAAACTGAGTTTGCGACGATGAAGCTGTGCCAGTTTTTTTTAATTTGGCTGAAGTTTGTCAGATATATGAAGCACAAAATAGAGAGCGGTGGGTTTATCCCTACAATCAAAAAGCAGACGCCGAGGACATCATTAAAAACCTGATGGCAGAATTATAGACTCACCCTCATAAATTTAGAAATTTCACAAGAATGAAGATTGAAACATTCGATTATTTGCTTGGGTTAATTGAAAATGCAATTGATTAACAGGATACTACTTACTTACTTGCTTAACGGGCTCCCGACCCGTGAAGAGTCCCTGCCTGAGATACGGCAGCCTTCCATCCTCTGCGATCCCGAGCACGCTGCTTCCAGTTGTCCAGACCAAGCGCAATGGCATCAGCGATGGCTTGGTCTTTAAAACGGAGGTTTGGTTTTCCTTGTCGCCTCGAACCTGGGACTGGGATTCAAAGATCCTCTTGGCTGGAGCGTTGTTGTCCATTCGTTCGATGTGGCCGAGCCAATGTAGTCGACAAATTTTGGCTTTTCGGACTACATCCACATCTTGGTACGGCTTATAGAGTTCGCGGCTGTATCTTCTCCTCCATTCCCCCTTCTCGCACACAGGACCAAATATCCGTCGAAGGATTTTTCTTTCAAAGGATCCCAGTATTAACTCTCCTTTCCTGTTTATCGTCCAGCACTCGGCGCCGTATAGCAGAACTGGCAGGATAAGGGTTATGTAGAGCATGCACTTTGTCCTTCGAGTTAGGAGTTTTGAACCCATTTGTTTTGCCAAACCGAAGTAGCAGCGGTTTGCTAGGGTAATTCTTCGACGGATCTCCATTAAGTAAGTAAGTAGATGAACTCCTTAACTACCTCGAAGTTGCTGCTATCAACAGTAACATTTTGTCCTAGTCGGTGGGCAGATGATTGGTTGTTTGTTGATAGCATATATTAAGTCTTGTCCTTATTCACTGCAAGACCAACAAGTTTTGCCTTCCGTATTGACACCCGCACTGCGCACTATCTGCTCAAGATTGAAGAATTCACACGACAAACGCATCTCCTTGCCGAAATCCGGTGCATGTTTGAAAGAGTTCAGATGAGCTGCTGCCAAACTGCACATTGCATCGCGCGTTATCTAGTGTCATGCGACCCATCTGGATCAGTTTTGACCATTTCCCGAATTTGGCCATCGCAACAAAAATCTCTTGACGATGAATGCTGTCATATTTGGCTTTAAAGTCGATGAAGAGATGGTCTGTCTCGACTTGAAACTCGTTGGATATTTCCAGGATTTGCCTTAGTGTGAAGATTTGGTCTGCAGGGCCGGAAGCCACACTGGTACGTGCCGATTAGTGTGTTGCAGAAAGGTTTAAGACGTTCACACAGTACGTTGGATAGGATCTAATATGAGACATTAAGCAGGGAAAAGCCTCGATATTTCTTGCAAGACATATGATCGCCTTTCTTGTAGATGAAACACATGGAGCTAATGGTCCAGTCGTCGGGCATGCTTCGGGTGGAGAACTTGGTTGATGATTTGGTGCATGCGCCCTACCATAACATCACCTCCGTATTTGAAAAGCTCTGCAGGTAGACTATCGGAGCCGGCGGTCTTGTTGTTGGTTCTCTTGGACGTGGGTTCTCTTCTTGCCCCATCACTCTCTCTACATTTTGTCTGTTTAGCAGCTGCTGGAAATGCTGCTTAAAAACATCTACTATTTCCTGCACGTCGGTGACAAGGTTTCCATCGCTTTTGCGAAGAGCCTGCGTTCGGGTCTTAAAGCCAGCAGCCAGTTGCTTGGCTTTCTTATAAAACTTCCGGATGTTGTTTCGGTCGCGGGACTCTTCGATATCCTTGAGCTGGGGGACTGCATACTAGCTTTTCTTTCAATGCAGGATCTTCTTCTCCTCCCTTCTCCTGGCTCTGTACTTATGCCTTGCTGCCCTTATTGCATCCTAATGTGTGCATCTTCTGTCACATTTTTCCGGTATATGCATTCATCATCATGCCACGGGCTTTTTCTATGGGGTGGCTGGTATCCTAGAGTGGTTTTGGCTATCTACATGATGATGTCGAGATACTGAGACCACTGGTTTTTGGCGTCTGAGGTAGGTGAATGCACGGTTGGGAGTTTCTTACTCAGGCGCTGTTTGTAGGCTCTGGCGACTTCAGATGTGCTAAGGCGTCCAGCGGCGAGTTTTTTTTTTTGGGCAGTTTGCAGCTTCGATACTCAGACCACTGGTTGTTGGCGTCTGGGGTAGGTGAATACACGGTTGGGAGTTTCTCACTCAGGCGCTCCTTGTAGGCTCTGGCGACTTCAGATTTGCTAAGGCGTCCAACGTCGAATTTCTTCCTTTGGGCAGTTTGCCGCTTCTTCTCGTAGCTGCAACACGAAAATGGTCAGAGACGACGTTTGCCCCTCGGTAAGAGTGCACGTTAAAGATGTTGGATGCGTGCCCCGCATCAATTAGCACATGGTCGATTTGATTGGCGGTTCGACCGTCTATAGAGCGCCAGGTTGCTGAGTGGATCCTTAGTCGCGGAAACCTAGTGCTACTTGTCACCAATTTACAAGCTGCTGCAAAGTCAATTAGTCGGAGCCGTTATCTGTTGTCGTTTCGTGGAGGCTGTGCTTACCAACTAATCCGCCGAAGATGTTTTCCTTGCGGACTTTAGCATTGAAGTCCCCGAGTACAATTTTGACATCGTACCCCGGACAGGCTCCGTCCAAGAGGTCATAGAATTCCTCCTTGATAGGGTTCTCAGCCTCGTCGGTAGGGGCGTGTGCACGTATTAGGATAATGTTTTGGAATGTAGCTCTGATGCGGATCATAGCCAGGCGATCACTTAACGGCTTAAAGTCCATTATTTCGGAACTAAGCTGATTTCCCATGACGAATCCGCATGCTAAAATGTGCAATATTTTGTTACAACTGTAATAAATGTCGCAATTTTGCCTCTTCATGGTTCCTGACCCTATCCATCGTATCTCCTGAATCGCGGTAATGTCGGCCTTGTACCGTGAGGGGACAGACTCCATTTTTGAGTAGCACCTGGAGTGTAGAGTGTCCGCACATTCCAGGTACACACTGGCATGTCCGTTAACGTTCCGGGTCTATTTTGCCTTTGAGGTACATTTATATCCGACGCTGCCACGGTCTCTCCCATAACTATATATTTTTGACGTGGTCGGGAAGTTACCCCGACGGCACAACCCACTTCGGGGATGTGAGTGCGGGGATGTGAGTGCTGCCGTTGACCCACCAAGGGCTCTCCGCCACCAACTCTTTTCAATCACCCTGGCTTAGTGTTGGATATCCCTATGTGAGCTGCTTCGACTTATTTGAAGCCCTGGTCTATAAATCACTTGTTCCACCTAACTGGAACTGTGGGCGGCGCCGTTGATCCATCCGTTGAATTCGTCCGCCGCCATCCGGAAACAGGAGAAGTGCCTTAGTGAGCTGGCACCCTCTCTCGTCAGCGGCCACCAACTACCTTCCACAGGGGCTGGTTTGCCCATCTCCAGTCGAAGTACTAGGCATCCAGCAGTTACCACGGGGAGGTGAGAAGTAGAAGTTGATGCTGTTTTGCTAAAGTGAGAACGCTTGTATTCTCATATAATCGCATTCACCATCCTTTTAACCACCATTCACATAACAACAGGATACTAACTACCGAAAAAGCATTAAGTCTGGTGAAAGATTATTGAGAACACTACTATGGTAAGTAAAAATAAAGAAAAAATGCTTGTGTATAAAAATATTATTTTTTTCAAACAACTTAAAAATACCTTCTTGGTAAAAAATATTAAAAAAAAAATGATTTATGATTTCCAAAATAAATATCTTAAATAAAATAAAAATTCCAATTTAGCCATTTTTCATAATTTGAATTTGAATAGCTTCTGAACTCATGTTGTTAACCAGCGTAGTTCGAATTAATTGCACCTGCTTGATGATGCAGTTGATGCATTGGCTTCATTTTCTTCCTCTTCTTGTATTATATTCATGATATTTATCATCTGCACTCTGAATGCTCTTTGTCTTGTTTTTCATAATCAGCAAGCATACTCTTAAAAAATAAGACTTTGAATCATCTTGTGACTTATCTGTAGTTCTTGACTGCAAAAATTCAATCATTGGACCCGCTACCATTTCTGATATCGAAACCTTAGAGCTTTTGCATGGCACAGGGATGTTTTTGGCAGTACTTGAAGTTGATTGTGTATCGCTCAGACTAGTCGGAGGATCAACTATCGATATTTCGTCTGCATTCTCTTCAACACCCGGGCTTCTGCTTCCAGTACTGCGGTGATTTACATAATCTTTTCAAAATGACATAGCGTCTGCCAAATACCTTTTTTTTCTGTGTTCCATGTGATCCTGATTGTTTTTTTTTATAATGTACGTGCATTTAAGGGGTTTTGGATACCCTTATAATGAAGCGAAATAGTGCAGGCATTAAGGAAATGAAGGATTAGAGAAAGGGAGAAACCGATGCACGCTGGTCTTAAATATCTGTAAACTATAATGTGCAGGAAAAACAGAGCGTGGTAGAGCATTCCACATTCGTATTGTAAGGTTGAGAAAGGAATCTTTATATTTCACAGTACATCCAAAAACAGGATTAAGGGTAAACTGATGTGCATTCCTAGCATGGCGAGTATTGCGATTGAATTGCTGTAGGGGTGGAATGCAACTGGCTATTTCATTTGAGCACTTGTGGTGGAAATACCGATAAAACAATGACAGGCAGGAGACATTACGCGATTATGCTTTGAAATTTTTTTTGCATCGCTTAAGGAAGCCTAGATATTTTAATACTCTGTTGGTTTTAACCCACTTCACAATTTAATGAGCTTAACATTCCCGTCCAAGCTCCACGCCCGAAGATGAGGCACGTGAATCATAAAACGAGTATGCGAAACTAAGGGTTCTGTCATCGGCAAAGGAATGGATTGGATTAGAAGTGACAGACAGGAAGTCATTGATAATAGTCAGAAAGAGAGTCGGAGACAAAACAGAGCCTTGGGGGACACCAAACTCTGTCAAATGCATTTGAAATATCAAGCGCAACGACCTTACTTTCACCACTATGGTGAATAGATTGGTTCCACTTTTCGGTTAGATATGAAAACTTTCCTCTCTAGCCCTGATAGCTTCTTTACAGCTCAAGTCACACCACATCCTGTAAGAGATAAAGCGTTTCATACCCAGGTGAATTAAATTTGTAATCATATCGGCAGTAACTCTTATTTTTATTGAACTAAAACGTCGATAAATAACTAACCTTAACATATATTGCTCTCTTAATTCATTTTGGTCTAGGATCTTATCACAAAAAAAATATTTTAAAATCTAACTGCCTAACAATCATCTACTTGCTATAATTGCATCTATACATCATTTCTCTCCACAACAACTCTATAAAACTAAGTACCACTTCGCGCGTGCGAGTGGGCGAGCTAGTGCAACAGCCAGTAAACGCATTGAAGTGCAACTGACATTTTATAGTAATTTTTGTATACCCTATCCTAGTGGTGTATAAATGTTGACTCATAGTTTGTAACACCCTTTAATACTCGTAGTAGACCCATAAAAGTATATATATTCATGATCAGCACCAAATCCTAAGATTATTTAGCAATGTCCGTCCGACTGTCCGTCCGTACGCAATTTAAATTAAGCTAGGAAGCTGAAATTTAGATCACATACTCTCCAAGGGCTCCGAAATGGTTAAGTGTAAACATTTTAGAAAAAACCGTTTTTAAGCTAAAGTTTGAGAGATAAAGAGTCTTACAACTTTCACAAGATATGCAGGCACTGCCCTATATGTTTGTCATATAAAGTTTCTTGCCACGCCTACTTTTTGTTGGCGTTTTTCACTAAAATGTTGGTTTCTTCGAACATTTTCATAGAAACCGAAAAAAAAATTTATATAAAAAAAATTCTATCCATCATCTTCTTAATGCTTTTTTCTTTGGGGCGTATATGGATATAGATAGGGTATCATCCTATTCGCCCCAAGCGGACTGTAGCCTTTCCTTATGTTTTTGTTTACAAATTGCGCTTTGGTGGTTTACCATTTTTCGTTCCTTTTCTTTGGTAAGTATATTTTCTCTATTTACAATAAATCGATTAACATTTGTGTTTTATTTTTATTTATATATATATATATTATTTATATGTAGATGGAAGATGGCCGTCCAATATGAAGGCCAAGTCCCAAAGGATCGAGTGAGGTAGTCAAAAATCTATATGAGTACAATAAGCGGAACGGGGTGGAAAGGCAAATGTTCTAATTGCCTGAACAAGTGCGTAGAGCTAAATTCATTGTGAGGCAAGCATATCAGTCTGGGAACCTTGTTCGTATCGGAGACATGTCTGGAGCTCCTAGCCAGCTAAGTATATTGTTAAACATTTTTTTTCGATTTCTATGAAAATTTTCAAAGAAAACATCATTTTTAGTAAAAAAATGCCCACAAAAAGTAGGCGTGGCAAAAAACATCATATGACAAACTTATAAAGGTGGGCAGTACCTACATATCTTTTGAAGGTTGCAAAAGTTTATCTCTCTAACTTTAGGTTTAAAACGATTTTTTTCTAAATTGTGGGCGTGGCAGTGGGTGTACTTTTAAAATTTTAACACTTTGCCATTTCGGAACGCTGGGGCGTATATGTTCCATTTTAGCTCCCTAGCGTAAATCTAAAGGCTTCAAAAGTTGATACGGAAGGGCGGATGGACATTGCTACATATTCTTAGGTTTTGGTCCTGATCATAATTAAATATAATTTTAGGGGTCTACAATGGATATTAACAGGTGTTACAATCTATGTGCCAAAATATAAATATATAATATACCCTTAGGATAGGGTATGGCAGATTCCTCCGGAGAAGGAATCAAGAAAGAGGACAGCTTTCACAACCTGTTAAGTCGACCACAATATACTCAATACTTTTCAGGAATAGACCTGAAACACGCTTTCTGGCAGATTCCTCTGGAGAAGGAATCAAGAAAAAGGACAGCTTTCACAGTCCCTGGATGACCATTGAACCAATTCACGGTCGTTCGGTCCCAGAGAATGTGACAAAGTCATCATTGACAAGTCATACAAAGTCATACCCTCCCAATTGAAGGAATATGTCTTTGTCTACCTCGATTACATTTTTTAACAATTAACATTTATTAGTGCATGTATTCTTGTACAGATAAGATAAATAAATCTTTTAATACTGACCAAGTTCAAATAATAATCTAAATTAGGTATGTTTAAGTTTTAGCTCTAAATTATAAAAAAAAAATCTATTTGAAAAGTAAATATTGTATAACGTTATGTCTTAGAAAGAGGTGGAGCGCGCACAAAAGGGACTGTGGATACCCTTATAATGAAGTGACACAGTGCGGGCATTGGGGAAATGAAGGATTAGAGAAAGGGAGAAACTGATGCACGTTGGTTTTAAATGTTAAATGCGGTTGAATTGCTGTAGGGATGGAATGCAACTGGCTTTCATTTGAGCACTTGTGGTGGAAATACTGATAAAACAATGACAGGCATGAGACATTACGACAATGACTAAAGGAGTCAAGTGATTTTGCGATGTCTCGATCGCCAATAAGTTTTACCGCACGTTTTTGGATCCTGTCAAGTAGCTCCAAATATGTTATTGGTGCACCAGAGCAGATATGAGCGTTGTACTCAAGTTTATGGCAAATAAACGCCTTCTAAATTCTAACCAGATCAGAAGGGGTAAAATATTTCTTACATTGCTTTAGGAAGCCTAGACATTTCGCAGCGTTCTTGGCGATGCTACGTCCGAGACTCCACCTAAACCCAGACTACCATTATTCTCCACATTCCCCTTCGTCTAACGGTTTCCCATACTATTTTGCTTACAAAGCAAAACCAGTCCTAAACGGATATGCCCCCTTTCCCCGTCCCACTTCAATACAGCCAATTTAAAATGCAAGCGCAGCCATTTTTGCGCACGTTGCAAGAAATTTTGTTTTTTGCTTATATTCATATTTCATATGGTGCAATATGAAATATGAATATTTCATAAACAAACACATTCCTTTCCCATGTATAAGTAATGCTGCCTGTAGAATAATTCAGACCTGTTGAACAAAAACCCACCCGCAGATTGTAACGCATGCCTCGAAAAATTAAGAAAGCATTTTAGACCCTCCAGAGATGAAATGACGATAACTAAGGACATCGGGGGATTAACTGTAAGTAGTATTAAAGAACTTGATGTCAAAATAAAGAATATTGTTGAAAACATAAATGAATTTGCCGCCTTTAGCGACAACAGTGAAACAGTGTTAAATATTTTTAATGGAATGCTAGTACAAAAAATTAAAGAATTATCATCTGGGTCATTAACATATGCAGTCATGTCTAAGTATGATATCACAAAAATTAGAGATACAGTGCATAGTTTTATAGGACAAGTTCAAAGTAATATGAATTATAGAATGTGTAAAAAAAAATTCGCAATCTTATGAAAGTAGCACAAATTTTAGACAAAGCGAAAACCGTAGGCAAGGTAATAGTAGTCCCAATTATGACCCTCAATGGAATAATTATAACAATAGATCAAATCACAGTACACAACAAAATTTGAATAAATGGCAAAATCAAAATCCTCAACGGAATGATCACAACAACCCAAATTTCAATAGATCATATCATAGTAGTAATAATCGCATTAATAACTCAGGCAACTTTAGGAATAATAGTAGAACCCATGGATACTTTATCCGGGAGCTACGCAAGACAAATTAACAATATACAAAATAATTCGGATTTTCAACAACAAAGCCTTCAGAGAAACTACCCTATATAGCAGTTAAAGCCAATAGTAACATTAGTCTACGGATCTTAATTGATCCCGGCTCAGGAACGAGCATCATAAACACTAATTGGCAAATTCGATTAAAAAAACCGATCCAAATCCAGACAACAAGCACCCCTATCTTTGTAAAGCAAAAAGTAAAAATTCCATTGTTCAAAGAATTCAAAAAAGAAAAAACTGCAGAGTTCCTCGAATTCAAATTTCACAATGTATTCGATGGACTCATAGAAAATAATATTTTACTGCCGCTGGAAGCAATTATTGACTTCAAGCGAAGATTATTAATTATAGACGAAAGTGTGATCCCAATATTTTTTAATAAGGAAGAAGCAGACTACGAAAAACAAGTACCAAAATTTAAAATATATTACACGGAAACCAGTAGGCAACCAATCCTCAACAAAGAGGAAAAAACGAGTATAACCAACATAGTTTATCGATATTCTAGCATATTTTATCAAGAAGTGACCTATCATTTACTAATGCAATTAAGCACCGTATAAGGACAGTAAATGATATTCCAATCTACACAAAGTCTTATAGGTACCCAGAGGTACACAAAGCCGAAGTCAGAAGACAAATTGATGAAATGCTGGAACAGGGCATTATGCGCCCTAGTAATTCCCCGTATTCTGCTCCTATCTGGGTCGTCCCAAAAAAGCAAGACGCTTCCGGAACACAGTAGTGGAGAATTGTCGTTGATTATCGGAAATTAAATGAAGTTTCGATAGACGACAAATTCCCGATACCAAATATCGAAGACATTTTTGACAAACTAGGTAGAGCTCAATACTTCACAACCCTCGACCTGGCGAAATGTTTCCACCAGATCGAAATTGCGGAAGAAGACATAAAAAAGACGGTCTTTTCAACTAATCATGGTCATTACGAATTTGTTCGTATGCCATTCGGGTTGAAAAATGCCCCCGCAACCTTTCAGAAGTTAATGAACTCTATACTTAATTAATTCATTGGTAAAATATGTCTAGTATACCTCGATCACATCATTGTCTTCTCTACCTGCTTGAAAGAATATATTGACTCGATCAAGAAAATATTTACGAAACTAAAAGGGTAAACCTAAAAATTCAGCTTGATAAAAGCGAGTTTCTGAAAAAAGAAACTGCGTTTTTGGGACAAATCATAACAACCGAAGGTTTTCGACCTAACCCAAAAAAAATTGATGCTATCCTAGAATACAGGCTACCAAGAACGCCCAAACAAATTAAGTCTTTCTTAGGCATAACCGGGTACTACCGGAAATTTATAAAAGATTATTCAAAAGTAGCTAAACCAATGACAGCCCATTTAAAAAAGAATACAAAAATTAATTTAAACGACCCCAACTTTATTGACAGCTTCGAGCATTTAAAGAAATTGATAACGTCCGAACCGATTCTCAAATAACCAGATTTAAATAAAAAATTTACCTTGACAACAGATGCTTCGAATTATGCCTTGGGTGCTGTTCTTTCCCAAGAAGGACACCCAACCTGCTTTGCAAGCAGAACGCTAAATGAGCATGAAACCAACTACTCTACTATAGAAAAGGAGCTTTCAGCCGTCCTATGGTCCATGAATTACTTCAAACCTTACCTATAAAAACGTAAATTTACAGTTAGAACCGACCATTGACCCCTTGTTTGGCTGAGTTCGCTCAAGGAACCAAACGCCAAACTCCAAAGATGGAAAATAAAACTAGAAGAATATAATTTTGACATTGAGTATGTTGACGGGTAAGATAACCAAGTGGCAGATGGCTTATTAAGAATGGAAGACTACTTTAATGAAAACATTGAAACAAATCGCAACGAAATTTTAGATGATGATAGTAATAGTGAAAATATAGTGGATAACCAATCTATACTAGCTACTATTCATAGCGCTGACGAAGACAACAGTGACTATATTCCAATTGTAGAATAACCCGTGAACATTTACAAAACTCAAATAATATTAAATAACTACTACAGAAAACCCTAATAACCACAAAATAAACAGTTAATTTAGAAAAAAAAACATAAGGCAAGGCTACAGTCCGCGTGGGGCGAACAATATGACACCCTATCCATATCCCTATATCCCGCAAAGAAAAAAGCGTTAAGAAGATGGTGTGTAGAATTTTATTTCATTCTATAAATTTTATAAAAAAAAAATAATTTTTTTGAAAAAACCACAAAATGTAGGCGTGGCAAAAAGCTTTTTGTGACAAACTTTTAAAGGTGGTGTACCATACATATCGTGTACAGATTACAACACTCTATCTCTCTAACTTTAGCTTTAAAACTGTTTTTTCTAAATTGTGGGCGTGGCAGTGGGCGTATCAAACAAAATTTTACACTACCATTTCGGGACCATAGGGAGTATATATTCCAAATTTCAGCTTTCTAGCTTTAATTTAAAGGCCTATAAATTGGTGACGGACGGACGGACGGACGGACGGACATTGCTAAATAGTCTTAGGTTTTGGTCCTGATCATAAATATATATACTTTTCTTGGTCTATGACGAATATTAAGGGGTGTTACAAACTATGACTCAAAATTAATATACCCTTAGGATAGGGTATAAAGAATAGTTATCAATCTAAAAACATATGAAGAAAATCTAATTTTGGACATTATGAAACAATTTATTCCACCGAAGGGAATAATTGGAGTTTACTGTAGTCAAGGTCATCTATTTTCTCAATTTGAGAACACTTATATAAAGTATTTTAGTAAAAATAAATTATTGAGAGTCGTCAAGTGTAGTAAATTCTTAGGCGATTTGGAAGATGAGGAAAAATTAGCAATGGTTATCACTAAAACACATAGATTACTAAACCATAGGGGAATAAATAAAACGTTTATTACACTTTTATCTTCGCGAACAAACTACTTTTATTAATTTTCTTTTATTTGGCGGAACAAACGAATTAAAAAAGAAACAAACAAAATTTGCGGCCGCCACCGCCCGTAAGGAAAGTCGAATTGAAATGTCAACAAGATCGCGAAAATGCAATGGCAGCACACAGGGATGCTGCTTTCCTGGCTGCTCAGCTAGGGTCGGGTTCAGTAGGTGATTATAATACCTAAGTACTTAGGTGAAAATAAACGAAATGGATTGAAATTGTATTGGGTTTAAAAAATTTGTGAGGAATGCCTTTTTTTTGTACTGGAGATAGAATTCCTGATATTTCTAGTGAACTATGGGCGCCACACAATTTTTCTTTGGGAAATTGTGAAACCTAGGTGGAAAAAGAAGACCGATCGAGAGAATAAAAAAACAAAAAAAATCTGGAAAAACAATTTAGAATAGTCAACCCGATGACAGAATCTGAAGCAGAGAAAAAAAAAAGACCTTTTTTTTCTTTGTTTTCACGTTATAAATGCCCCGTTGGGGCACGGCAGAATTTATTGACCGTTGTAAGAACAGTTTCTATTTCAGGTTCTATTTATTATAAGATATATGGAAAAGAAATATGAATGCCGTTTGAAATAGCCCAGGATCCTGCTATCCCGAAAGTTGAAAATCTTCAATTAACTAGGGGTCGCGTGTCCCTTTTTAATTCCAGGGATTTTGCGGGACGCAAGCCTACCGAGATCTATTTTCTTTCACTTTAAAATCCTAGCTACACACAAGAAACTCTACTTATCTTTTTTCTGGTTTTCCTGTCCTACCCACTTGTCCCTTGGGTTTTGGTCCGCCTGACTTATACCTTCCTCCTCGAGATGTGATCTTCCCTCTTTTCCTTATTGCTTTCGCTTCTTCCCTTCTCGATGCTTCCCTTCTTTTTTTTTGAATATATATATATATTACTCCGCTTTAAACTTTTTGTTAATGTCGCACAAAATAATTCGTCTATACTTTAGGCTAGTCAACCAAGAAGTGGTTTCCAACGAAATATGCCTTTGTCCATTCGACCGGCCGTTTTTTTTTTCCCCTTTTTACACACACATACTCAGGCATTGCAGGGGAGGCAGAACCAACTACCGCTCCACATGACGATTAAGCTTATGTGCTTAACTTGTCAGCCGTAATCTGCTCCCCTACACTCACTCATACATGGGTGATAGGATAACAGTTCCAACTCGATAATTCAGCTGTCGCTCTGAGATTATCAACTGTCACCTACACCCCTCCCATTCACGCATTTAGCTGGGTCATATCATTTTCAGCTACTCAAGTGTGCTGACATGATCCCGCTAATGTTCTCTCATTTTCCAATCTTCGGATTCGCCCATTGTTGGAAGTGACCAATCAATGACGACCCTCCGGCCGACCCTGGACTTATCTCAATGTTTTACCCGTCTGACAGTTCGCGAAAAAGAAAAAAAAAAAAAAGGAAAACAAATCGAGAATGGACAATTCTCCATTTAATTAAAAGTTTTTGCCCCGTGTTTGGGGCAAAATTAACAAAGTCCCCACACGTTACCACAACTGAAGATCACACCTGGAGGGGTAGGATTACGAAAACCCCTAGGACCAGGCACCAAGCAACTAGTAGGAGGGCCAGTCAACCCACCAGAGGAGGCAAGTAAATTCATTTTTCTTATCGTGTTACTTTTCCCTAGCTATCTCGGTGGACTTCCGCGCAGAATTGGGGGGTAAGGGATGAATAGATCCTGCGCTATTCCTTACAGTGTGTTATTTATTATAGGAGTTGCGTTCCTTTTGCCGTGGTGTTATTATACTTCGGCTTCCGAGTTTTGATGAAGTTATTGAAGTTTTCGTTTGACTCGGTATACTTCGTGTTAGTGTTGTCGGCTTCCGCTTCGGTCTTCGTACCACCTGTTTAAGGTTGGTGATTCGGGTTCTGGTGTGAGTACCGTGGTTATACATTTATAAAATTGTTCGGTGTTATGAGGTGCGTATATGTGGCCGTCCGCCCGCAATCCTCTGCTGCTCCTCCGGTGCTCCCAATGGTGGAGTTGGACAAAAGGGATCGTCGCCCCTTCCCTCATCGAACGTGACTCCCTACCGTGTTGGTGGTAGTTCTGGTGCAATTGTCGTCGGGGCTTTTCTTTTACTCTGGGCCGTCCACCCGTGCTCCCTAATTGCTAATATGTGCCTCTCGGGTCTTTTTAATTAGGTAACGGTGTTTTGTTTATGACTCGGGCCGTCCGCCCACACCCGTTACTGTTATTATGGAGTGTTTTGTTTTACACTCTACCATTTAGAACGTCCGTCCTCCTTTGTAACTTGCCTTGGGTGGCATTTGGTCGTTGCGGACGGTCCGTCCGATTTGACTCGCTGGTCCGTTGGGAGTCTCCAGGCCGTCCGCCCGGCTCACCTTCGGATAGGCTGCATCTCTTCATTAGGGAGTAGACCGTCCGTCTATCCCGGTTACACCCTGTTTCACCTGTAGTGGTTGCTGCCCCAAGGTTCTAATGAAGTGGGCCATTGGCTGATGAGACCATGGCTGCCCTTCCACTTCTTAAGAACTTGAGCGCGCGGACCAAAAGAGAGAGAGGGAAAAAGGTCGGGGGAAGAGAGGACCGAAGGGTGCTTCTTGTCGCAGTAAATTTTACCGCGACACGTTTGGGGAAATTAGAGATGTTTATTATGCACCTAAGTTGAAAGAAAAAATCCAACAATATATAAATAATTGCTAAATTTGCATTAAGTCAAAAAACGAACGACTACCGTATAAAATCCCACTGAAATTAACGGAAACTCCAACAAAACTGAACCAGATAATTCATATTGACATCTGGTATGCAAACATAAATCTAATGTATGTAACGATGATAGGCAAATTCACGAAACATGTATCGGTACATGAAATTAAACACAGAACTTGGATGTCCTTGCTCAATACATTGAGGCATATATTTGCAACTCTAGGCATTCCAAATAGAATAGTAACTGATGGAGAGACAGGATTTTCTTCAATTCTCATTAAAGAATTCCTAAAAGAAAATAGTGTCGATCTGCATATAACGACACCCTATCACAAAACTGGAAACTCGGACATCGAGAGGTTCCACTCAACCCTTAATGAACACATAAGAACACTCACAGCTGATGACAACAATAAGGACGCCCTAAGAAACAAAGTCCTAAAAGCTGTAACCATCTACAACCAAACGATTCATTCTACAACAAATAGAAGGCCTATAGACTTCACAAATGGATCCATATCAAGCGAAGATTATCCTAATATCATAGAACGGGTAAAGAAAAATAAGGAAAAATACATAGGCAAACATAACAAAAACAAAAAGGATGTAGATCTAACAAAAACAAACCACCTTTATCTCAAAAATAGGAACAACAATAAGCTAAAACCGATTCACAAAATGAAAATGTAGAGGTCATAGATAAAGACCATATTAAAGATAGAAAGGAAGCAAGTTCTATAAAAAACAAGTGAAACGAATTTATAAATACGAAAGTACATGAAATATTTTGGTTTATTAATTTTTCTTTCAGACATTACTGACTCTAATTTTACTTACAACAACAGTAACAAACGGACAGAAATTAGTCGTACAAAACCTTAACGCAGGACATGGGTACATTACGATTAGAAACGAAAAGAACAATAAAAACTTGATTGCAGGAATTTACGAACAAACTAAAATAAATTACTACTTCAATGAAGTTATTGACAACATTACAAGACATATTAACAGACAACAACTAGAAATAAAGACCCAATTATTAAATGTAGGCAACGCAATTAATAAAGAATTTTCAGAAATAAATAATATGCAACAGGCATTTCAAATCCAATATGATATAGAATTCTTAAGGGAACAGGTTAGGAAAGTTAAGGAAAATTTATTATTAAGTAAGCCGACAGTCTTAGGAAAAGATCGCCGAATGAAATAAGAGATTTCAATATTACAATTAATAAACTTACCAATATCAGTAGCACTGGCTTAATACATAATGACCAAATTATATTCATACTATTGATCCCTAATTAATCAGATGTTAATTTTTATAGAATTTTTATAGAACCAATTCTCAATAAAAATAACTTCGAATTAGTAACTTCATATAATCAGTTCATAAGAGATTACAATTTTAATTATAAATACATAAATAGAACAATAAAATTTTAAGATTTTAAGGTTATAAACGACAATTGCATCTCTAAAAAATTTAAAGAAAACCCCAAATGTAACTCCAAAGAAAATAAAAATATAAAAAACAAGCAAATGCATAACAATACTGTAATAACAAAAACATCCCATATACCAAGATTTCACATAATTGTAATAATTTCACTTAAAATACTATGGGCAATAACTTATTAAGATTCGAAAATTGTAAGCTTGATATAAATAACACTAAATATGAAAATTTTGTAACATATGATAATTTTATCATCCATAGTTTTAATAATGTAACTTTAAATAACATTGTAATGAACTATTGTACAGAGAAAATACGTTTGAAAAATATCGAAAATCGTAACCTATTAGAAGGAATTTAATTAAAAACTACCGCGCACGAGTACATACATTTTCGAGTAAATTAAATTTTTATAATAATTTTTATTTTAATCTTCATTTTTCTTTCAAAAAATAAAGGAACAAATATAAAAGCCAATTTAAAACATAAGGAAAGGCTACAGTCCGCTTGGGGCGAACAGTATGATACCCTATCCTTATCCCTATGTACCCCAAAGAAAAAAAGCATTAGGAAGATGATGGATAGCATTTTGTTTCATTCTATAAAATTTATAGAAAAAAAATATTTTTTTGAAAAAACGCCCCCAAAAAGTTTGTATGGGCGATATATTGAGAAAAATATTGGCATAATATATTGTTAAACATTTTTTTTCGATTTCTATGCAAATTTTCGAAGAAAACAGCATTTTAGTGAAAAACGCCCACAAAAAGTAGGCGTGGCAAAAAACTTTATATGACAAATTAATAAAGGTAGGCAGTACCTACATATCTTGTGAAGGTTGTACAACTTTATCTCTCTAACTTAAGCCTTAAAACGGTTTTTTCTAAATTGTGGGCGTATTTTGAAAATTTTAACACTTTACCATTTCGGAACCCTAGGGAGTATATGTTCCAAATTTCAGCTTCCTAGCATAATTTGAAAGGCCTCAAAAGTTGATACGGACGGACGGACGGACGGACATTGCTAAATAGTCTTAGATTTTGGTCCTGATCATAAATATATATACTTTTAGGGGACTGCGACGAATATTAAGGGGTGTTACTAAGTGTCAAAATTAATATACCCTTAGGATAGGGTATAAAAAAACTACCGCGCGCGAATACATAAATTTTGGAGTAATTTCAATTATTATAACAATTTTTATTATAATCTTAATTTTTATTTCAAAAGTAACGAAACAAATATAAAAGTCAATTTAAAACATAAGGAAAGGCTACAGTCCGCTTGGTGCGAACAGTATGATACCCTATCCTTATCCCTATGTACCCCAAAGAAAAAATTCATAAGGAAGATGATAGATAGCATTTTATTTCATTCTATAAAATTTATAGAAAAAACAATATATTTTGAAAAAACGCCCCCAAAAAGTGGGCGTGGAAAAAAACTTTTGAAAATTTTAACACTTTACCATTTCGGGACCCTAGGCAGTATATGCTCCAAATTTCAGCTTCCTAGCATAACTTTAAAGGCCTCAAAAGTTGATACGGACGGACGGACGGACGGACATTGCTAAATAGTCTTAGGATTTGGTCCTGATCATAAATATATATACTTTTATGGGTCTACGACGAATATTAAGGGGTATTACAAACTATGTGTCAAAATTAATATACCCTTAGGATAGGGTATAAAAATGCGGATTCTTCGGAGCAGAATCTTAATGGGGGAGGTGTTACGTCCGAGACTCCACCTAAACCCACACCACCACAGAATAATCAACATTCCCCTTCGTCTAACGATTTCCCATACCATTTTGCTTACAAAGCAAAACCAGTACTAAACGGATATGCCCCCGTTCCCCGTCCCACTTCAATACAGCCAATTTAAACTGCAAGCGCAGCCATTTTTGCGCACGTTGCAAGAAATTTTGTTTTTTGCTTATATTCATATTTCATATGGTGCAATATGAAATATGAATATTTCATAAACAAACACATTGCTTTCCCATGGATAAATAATGCTGCCTGTAGAATAATTCAGTTAGTTTAAATTCAAATCTGTAACTCATAGGTTGATCTAGCTTTAATAAAGAAAAATTTGAATAATAAAAGTTTTTTTTATTAAACGGCGATCAATAACCTTAACTGCGACATCAAATATGTGGTCATTCCAACGAAGGTTGTTCGGCTACCGCAGTGCAAGTGCCTTTCATGGATAATGGCAGAGAATTAGGGGTTCGCTTCAATGACAGCAGACAGCATAGCGTTTTGGAAGCATTAAATTCCTCTCTGTTGGTTTTACCCCATTTAAGTATGCTGTCAAGATCGGAATTGCAAATGAGTAGCAAGCAGATTGGCTTTATCCAAAGGGCTGGCAGCTGGGATGTCTTTGCAAATGTGTGTCGGGATAGATGACGAGGCCGAAATTTTAATATTCTGGACAAACGGCCAAAAGTTTTTACTACCGGAGGGACTTTGGAGTATTTTTTGCATCAACTTTTAGTCGTAGGAGAATTTGACACGATTAATGTGGGTATTGCAGTCATTTCTGGCTCGTTTGAACTTTTTTCGGTTTTCCTCAGTTGGTCTTAAGGCCAAAGTGACCGAAAACTTACCTCTTTAGCGCTGATAGCTTCTTTACAGCTGAAGTCACACCACGCGTTTTCCTGTTAGGGATAAATCGTTTCATACCAAGGTGAATTAAATTTGTAATCATATCGGCAGCGGCATCCACGTCGTTGTGGAGGTAGCACAACGACCAGTTAAAACTCCTAAAGAAACCGTTTAAAGCTTTCCGATTAGCTTTCTCGTATTGACATACGGTTCTTTTAGGAGCTTGTTCTTTAACTGTATGGCTGGAGTACGAGAAATTCGACGATATGATATAATGGTCTGACGAACCTAGAGGCGATAATACATTTAAAGTGTATTTAAATGTATTATCGCCTCTGACCGTATATCGCGTTTTGACCGCTTATGTCCGGTATCCGTGTCGGCTCATTAACAATCTGGGTCAGATTATTAATCTCAGCAAAGATCTCGACATACCTTCCTTCGGGTGTTGTCTGTCCAGAAGTGTGTAAATTGAAATCGCCCACAGTGACGATTTCAGTACAAGGATGAAGGGTAACAATTCTGGTAATGGAATCAGACAGTGCATCAAACTCATTATATATTGAATTCCTGTCCTGGTTAGGGCTTCTGTAAATAAGACAGTAGTGAATTAATTGTCTACGGACATGGAGTTTTAGCCAAATATAATTAAATTCCGAATTGGAACATTGGCCGTATTGAGGTAGAAGTTGGTAGGCTACATCACTATGTATATAAACGGCGAGACCGCGATGAGAAAGTATTTCCGTTACTCGTTCACCTTATATTTAGGGGTAGACTATTCCAAAGATGAATCGAATGAACAACAAACTGACGAGCGGTGGTGAGATACTTATGCCGTGGAACAATTATTTGTCGAGTTCGCTGGGATCTCGCGAATTTAATTTTATCAAAAATATAGTCGAGTTCTTTTGTGACAATGATCTTGTGTCCTATATTTATGTAAGTAAGGCGGTTAGGGAGCATCCGGCTATTAAATTTGTGTATACGGAAATGTGTTCGCGTCTATTTATACCGCAAATATACGTTGCGAAACTATTGAATGCAACATTAAGCTTTCCTTTAGACTCGCACGAGCTTTAGCTTTACATTTTATGGGAGATAATTTTATATTGGACTAAGACCTCCGAGAGCGCCCTACATTTTAGTGACAATACTCTTAACATGTACATCCCAATTAAAATCTTTGGTAACAACATCCCTAGATTCTTTTAACTATCTTCAATTGGTGAATTGTTTAGATGAAGTTGTGGAAAGATATCGTTAAGCCTACTTCTCTGTATCACCCAAATTTTAGTTTTAGCGAGGTTAAGTATCAGCTTGTTTAATACGGACCAAGAGTGCATAGCTTTCAAAGCTTGGTTCATATTTGTGATTGCATCAATTTTATTGGATTGAGAAAAGAGCGAATACAACTTCACATCGTCTGCATATATATGGTGTTCACAATATGTGAGGCCATCTGATATATAATTTTTACAACAAGTGAATAAAAGTGGCCCAAGTACAGAGCCTTGTGGCACCCCTGAAAGAACTAATAAGCGTGATGAGCACTTATTTTGATGAAAGATGTACTGATATCTACTAGACAGATAGGATAATAAAAGGTTACATAAAGAGTTTGCAAAGAGAATTGGCTGTAGAATTGTTAAGTAGAATGCTTTGATTTACAGAATCGAACGCTTTGGAGAAGTCAAGGATTAACCCCAACGTATAACAATCCAATCCAGCATTTGGATTGATTAAAAAATTTGCTGTTGAGCTCATCTGAATCGATGTTATTGGGAAAGAGTTTTTGTTTTTGAACCCAGCCCACACTGGCGAACATTTTTCCAAAATGATAAACTAGATTTATTACGGCCGAACTTGTTAGTTTAAAATCTCCATTTAATCGTACGAATAAGAACAGTTACCACATTACGGTCTATTTTAAAATCATTGTAGATGATTAAACCTTTGAACTTTAATTTGTTCACGTACTTCTGTTGTAAACCAATGCAAAATTGTCTTGTTAATTCTTGTCGTTTTTAAATGAACATGTTCATCAAATAGGTATTTAAAATTTGATTGCAAACATTCAGCATGACTATTTACATTATTATTATTTTTTTTTTTATAATGTACGCGCACTAAAGGGACTTTGGATACCCTTATAATGAAGTGACACAGTGCGGGCATTAGGGAAATGAAGGATTAGAGAAAGGGAGAAACCGATACACGTTGGTTTTAAATGTTTGTAAATTATAATGCAAAGGAAAAACAGAGCGTGGTAGAGCATTCCACATTCGTATTGTACGGTTGAGAAAGGAATCTTTATATTTCACAGTACGTCCGAAAACAGGCTTAAGGGTAAACTGATGTGCATTCGAGTATTGCGGTTGAATTGCTGTAGGGGTGGAATGCAACTGGCTATTTCATTTGAGCACTTGTGGTGAAAATACCGATAAAACAATGACAGGCAGGAGACATTACGACGATGACTAAGAGAGTCAAGTGATTTTGCGATGTCTCGATCGCCAATAAGTTTGTTATGAGTCTAGGTTGGGCCACAGGGGTACCTTCGGAGTAATGGAGGACGACGGTGGCACGCTCGCGGTTGCACGGCTATCGCTCGTCGGACGGGGTAGTTCTTGTCCCCCTCGCATTAAACCACCTGCTCAACAACAAAAAAAAATCGTGCCTAAGCAAAAAAAGGAAGATCGATAGGAGAAGGCTAAAAATTGCAGACCTCGGACGGACGAATTAAGGAAAGGAAAGAGAAAATAGGCTGAAAGGAAAGAGAAAATGAAGAGAAACTCAACAACCGTTGCCCTACCGGAAAGTCAGATGCAAGTAATCAATAAACACTCTAACTATCCTATACTAAAACTACACTAACCTAAAACGTAAGCTAAATCCTATTAACTAGTCCTACTCTAACTTAAATCTATCTTACTCTAGCCCCTTTGCATCAACTGCTTTCCACGGTCGCTCCTAAGTAGGGTTCGCCTCGTTCCAGAGACGTGCCAGATGATGTTGGTACTGGCTTGGCCTTCCCACCCCATGTCTCATCGGACATATCCGTGGTTATCTCTTTGGCCGAGAAATAGGCGAGATAACCCCTTGCAGCTGAGATCCAGCCACGCGTCAGTCTGTTGTCATGGTCGAGGAGAGTCTGTAGATTGTCGGGTCACCCCGTCGCGTTCGTAGGTCGACTGCGTCGCGCTCGCGTCATGGCATTGACAGTAAGACGGCCTTCCCAAGGATCCACACACCAAAACACACCTCAGTCTACTCCATTGCAATTCAAAATAACTTCACTTCTAATTTCCATATATGTATTTCATGAAAACAAAACTTAAATCTACGTTAATCAAAAAAAATTAATTCATAAAAAGAAACTTTAATCTACGTTAATTTAATTAACGGATACCGGTGTTGCCGTGTGGTGCGCCTACCCTAAACTTATCTTATATATATGGGCGTCTTTCTATGCCCTTAGTGTAAAGGAAAAGGATAAAAAAAAACTCACGGTTTTGTAAGCGTCGTCCCTCGTCGTCCTGCCGGCAGCACTTGGAGCGATGAAATCTGTAAATTATGGCTTTTCTGCCTTTTTTCTCCCGCTAACACTTGCACTCACTACACCACTATATCCTTACACTAATTTAACTTAACTTTAAAATTAAAAAAAAATCAAAAAAATTCAAGAAAATTCGAAAAAAAAACTTATTAAAACTAAAAGAACTAATACTAAAAGAATTCACTGAGTTCACCTTTTTTTTTTTCTTTTGATTGCTGTTCGTTATATATGCTGCGGGGGGGGATATCCCCATGACGGTGTTTTGTTCAGCGGAGCCCCGGACTGCTGAGTCACTTAGATGACCTTTGTGGTGGTCTGGAGCCTCGATTGGAGATAACACTGGCGGAAGCCGATATTCCCTATGCTTTACTGACGTACTGTGGCAGGGCTTTGTACTTTGCAACGGTCTTGTGCCGCAACTGGCAATGTTACCGCTGACCTAACAGTTTTGCCCGTAGCTGCACGTATATATCGGCTTCACGGTCCCCGGACAAAGGCTCAAGCAGAGGTGAGGGTCGTTTCGTGACAAACTGCCCAACCCCACTACCTATAATCGCAAATCCTATTAATAACAACTAAACCGCTTACTACATTTCGGATTTTACCTCTGCTCCTTTATCTTCTAAATATGTCGGTTTAGCTTCCTCTGGTCTTTATTGGCATATATATGTATGTATGTCCGGTCTAAGGAAATCTTATTTTATAATTTAAATTACTTTTATTATTATTTTTTTTTCTATTTGTCCTTACCTATTCCTAATTAAATGTATTTTCAATTTCTTTTGTTTGTCTTTGGCCAGACTTGCTATCGCAACGTCATGGGATATTCAGACTCTCTTCTAATTTGTATGAACTAAACGGTCTTTATGCCAACACTTCCTAACTGCGAATCTTTGCCTTAACTTGTAGACCCAGGGTAATGACCTGGTAATTGCCATTTATGGTCATCTAAACCGAATTTGTGTCTACAAGTGTGTGTGAGCCGTATAGCAACATCACTTCGTCTCTACTCATTTCTAATGTAGACTTCCTACTTTGCAGCCTGTCTATCACTTGCAACATGTTGACCACTTCTTCCTATTCCCGTGTTCATTCAGACATATATGCTTAACTCTACTTAATATTACACTGATACTTAAATAAATAAATAACCTTAACCTATATTGCACTTTTTAATTCATTTTGATCTAGGATCTATCACAAAATTTATTTATTTTTTTTTTTAAATTTAACTGCTTATCGTCCGTATACAAATCTATTTCCTATAATTGCATCTATACATAATTTCTCTACCCACTAACTCTACAAAGTTTGGTAGCACTTCGCGCGTGCGAGTGGGCGAGCAATATCATACTCACGGTGCAACGGCTAATGAATGCACTGAAGTGTAAATGACATTTAAAGTGATTTGTTTACAATTTAATATTGAGCTTTGGTGGTTATTCTTGGTAAGTATATATTTTTTCTTTTTATTTAAAATAAATATCTTTATTCTTTATTTTTTTTTTTCAGGATGTTATCCTATGGGAGCAGGGGCATTCCATCCGTGTGATAGGGTTAGGGTTTGAAAATACCAACCCGTCACACCATGCGTTTGCGGCAGCGCGGATGGATTAATTTTTGTATTCCACATTTGCAGCAGGTAAGTACCATTTTTTGTTTATTATCTCATCGATAGTGTTTGCCTGTCCAGTGCAGTTGCAATGGGTCAATTGCTTGCCCGGATAAAGCATTTTTGTGAGATGTACTTAGTATTTATTTGGGTATTGACCTCCTTTTTTCTCTTTTCGCAGGTACCTAATGGCAGTGTAACGAGTCACTGACCTCAGGAATATTTGGTTGCGCAAGCTGCGTCCGAGCTCCGTAACAGGATCGACGCCGGTTGGTGAGTGGTCGCGAACCCACCGACCTCGTAATAAAAGGAATCTCGGGCGACTTATTTCTACGTTTACGACTGGCGAGCGTGGCCTATGACACAGAATAGTACCTGAACGTGTGGCAAGGGCCCATGCCTTGAGATGTCTCACTGCCGGGAATACCCTTGGTGAGTGTGGCTATTAGCCTTTATTTTTGTTTTATATTGTTACGTATTCCTAAATACTATTATTGCCATAAACTTATTAGTAATAACCCAAAAATACTAATTCATAGCATTAAATAAATCTACTTAACCATAGAAAATAAAACTCAGTCTTTGTACTTATTGATTAGATGCCTATAACCTAATAAATATAATATAATATATAAATAAATCTCTACAATAATATAATACGCTTTTATATAATAATTAAATCTATCTCTGGACAGCACGATGATAATCGATTAACAAATAATAATAAATTAACAAATAATAATAGATTAACAAATAATAATAAATTAACAAATAATAATAAATTAACAAATAATCTAGGACCCCAAAAGCATGCAACGACAGCTTGATTGCGTCAGTTATCTTTAGCGTCATTATGTATGGAGGTCTTTTGCGTGGAATACTCCTACCTTTTCGCCTCTTTGGTTACCTATTTCGTACAACGAATTGCCTACTGCTTTTAGTACAATAGATTTTAAAAATTTAGGTCCTAATTTTGCATTGTAGCTGTCGGGTTGGCTACTCTGCTTGAAGTTGCGTCGGTAGACGACTTGTCCTATTGAATATTTTATATCTCTACTTCTAGTGTTATACACTTTGGTAGCCTTGTGATGTGCCAGCCTCAAGTTGTCAAAGATCTTATTCCTAATTAGTCCTAACCTATCAGTCTTGTTTGTAATTCGTGTTCCAGTGTCCTTTAGCATATCTAATCTTCGTAAGATTTCAAACGCGCTTGCATGTTGAACCATCTGGACGCCGAACACGGCGTAATAAGGTTCTACGCCAGTGGCGTCGTGTACCCCACTTCTCAACGCGAACGCTGCGTTGCTGACATGCAAGTCCCAGTTGCTTTGATCACCATCTATATAGGAGCGTACCTTCGTAAGCAGAGATCGATTGACTCTCTCTGAAGCATTAGCCTGGGGCGAGTAAAATGCGGTTCTTACGTGTCTAACTCCATACTTCTTAAGGAGGCTGGAAAACAACTCTGATACGAATTGTTTCCCGTTGTCAGAATGGACGAACTCTGGTACACCAAACACATGGAAGACACTTTCTTCTAGATATTTCACTACCTCAGCTGCCGTTGCTTTGCGGATAGGCCGTAATAACACATACTTACTGAAGTGGTCTAACACGATGAAGATATGGGTATGCCCTGTTTTGGTGAGCGAGTGTGTCGAAGTGTCAAGACGTGTTTTCAAAGTAATCCCTAGTTTTTGATATTCAAGTACCTACATTAAACCTTAAATTTCTTTTCAAAGAACTAAACAAGGAAGAGAAAAGCCCAACTATTTAACTTAAGTGAATTCATTTATTCAATTTCATAACAAATACATTGCATACATTTTTCTTTTAATTCTATTAAATTACAATATCTCCCAAAATGCCTGTCTGTTCTTCTTGCGGTGATTCTCTCTCATCTGAGGGCGATTTTGTTGATTGCTCGTTTTGTAAACGTAAACTGCATTTCCAATGCACAACGGTTACAGAGAGAACTTGGAGGACCATGGGGGTGAGGAAAGATACCTGGAGATGCCAGTTCTGTAGAACCGTAACTGATGGAAATGTTGAAGCTTCTAGATCGCAAACACCAGATTTGCAAGCTGCAAAGAGGATAAGACCTATAAACAGCCCCAACAACAACAAGGTGGCACCTAGCAACAACAGCAACGACAACCAAGCTGTGCTGACTGAGATCCAGCAAATGAGAGATCAACTCAAAGAAATATCAGCGAGCTGTGATTTCCTAGGTAGTAAATACGATGAAATTAATGTAAACATGATCAAAAACAATAATCTCATTGAAAGCTTCACCAAAGAAATTAACGAGCTAAGAGAAAATAATAAAAAGAAAGACATTATCATAGAAAGTATGCAATCACAAATAAACACCATTGAACAACAAATGCTTAAAAACAATATCGACATTAAAAACATTCCACCAACTCCACAAGAAAACTTGGTAGAGATTATAAAGGGAATTGGAAAAGCGATAAACAATGAAATAAATGACACTGATATAACCGATGTTTATAGAACCAACATTAAAAACCCCGAAAAATCAAATATAATTGTAACGTTTACTTCAAACAAATGCAAAACACAATTTACTAAACAAGCGCGCGCTACTCGTCCAATTAAACTCTCAACAGTCAGAAAAAGCACAAACAACTTTAATGTAAACTCGATACCAGCTGAGTTTGATGCTACAATTTATGTAAACAATCAGCTCACGAAGTATAATAAGCATCTCTTGTGGTTGACCAAAGAAGAGGCAAAGAGAGAAAACTGGAAATATGTTTGGGAAAGCGCAGGTAAAATTTTAGCACGAAGAAGCGAGAACACACAATCCATAATTATTAACACTGAACAAGACTTAAACAGCATAAAGAGAGCTCAATAATTGTTGTTGCTGTAAGCATAACAAATAGAAGTTTAAAACCGTATAAAGGAAATGGAGAACACAAAAGAAAAAAATGAACTCATAATGAACTTAAATTGTAGGGTAATACATGGTTTCAATGGGATCGATGTCAATGAATTGAATAATTATGATAGCTGTTTTTTATGTTTTAATATAAGATCGCTGCGCTTACATTGGAATATATTCTGTTTAAATGTAAGACATATTATAAATGAATTTAAAATTATAATTCTGGTAGAAACAAATATAAATGATGAAGAAAAAGAATTTTATCAACTGGAGGGTTTCAAACAAGAAGTTCTAAATCGAAACAATAGAAGAGGAGGAGGAATAATGATGTTTATACGAAGTAATTTGTCACATACAGTTATAGAATCGCCAACAGGATCGTATGAAAGTATTCAAATTCAATATTCGGAAGGAAATAAAACAACATCCGTGATTTCAATTTATAGACCACGCGGTTTCAGTAAAAGGGCGTTTTATGAAGAATTTGGAAATCAAGTAGAGCAAATAAAAAAAAAAAAAACGAAAGTATTATTGTAATGGGAGATATAAATATTAATTTAAAAGACTCCAAATCGAATTATGTTAAAGACTATACTGAAATGTTAGCATCGAAGAGGTTAATGAATGTCATTACTGAAAACACAAGAGTAGACCCCAAGAAAGGCACAGGGTCATTAATTGATCATGCTCTTATCAGCAGATTTGACAGCCAAATTAATTCAGCTATAATCGAAAGCGATATCACCGATCATTATCCAATTATTTATTACGAGAAGTTTGCAAAACCAATACGTGGACAGAAGCCAATTCCAACTTCTCTATGCAGCTCTAAAGTAAACAAGCTTATTCGTGAAGAAGACTGGAAAGTCGTGCTTGAAGAAGAAGACGCAGAGAGGATGTACAACAAACTGTTTATGAAATTGCAAAATATCTACAAAAAATCAACATTGGTGAGTAAAATAAGTAAAAAAAGACAGAATAGCCCTTGGATTACGCCAATTCTCATGGAGGAATGTAAGCAAAGAGATGTAATGTACAGAAGGTGGAAAAATAATAGTAGAAACCTAGCCTATGAAAAAGAGTACAAAAGTATACGTAACAAAATCAATAAAAGCATATCAACACAAAAATCCAATTACTACAAAAATAAGTTTTTTCAATGTAAAACTGATCCGCGAAAAACATGGGGACTGATAAATGAAATTCTAGGAAAAAAAAGAGCAAACATCGACGAAACAATAGAAAGAAACTTTAAAATAGATACGAATACACTTACAAATGAATTTGCAGAGTTTTTTTCTTCACAGACGGAAAAGATTATACACAAATGCAATGTAATAACGTCAAATAATGTGAATGCAACAGTGGAAAACACAATATTTGCTTACGCAACAAATATCAATGAAATACTTAATATTATAAAATCTATTGGAGAAGATAAGTCGCCGGGAGTTGATGGCATTAGAGCAACGGATATTAAAAGCCATTCCGACATATTTGCTCCAATCCTATGTAAGCTAATCAATTTGAGCCTTACGCAATCAGTAATTCCTGCAACCCTCAAAACAGCAGTCGTAAGACCAATTTATAAAGGTGGAGTAAAAAATCATGTAAACAACTATAGGCCAATATCGATTCTCCCTGTAGTAGAGAAGTGTTTGGAAGGTGTAATAGCCAACAGATTGCAAAGTTTTATGGCAAAACATTCCCTCATACATAATAGCCAATATGGTTTTCAGAAAAACAAGAATACCGGAAAGCTACTTGGTGAATTTGCAAATTGTGTAAATGAGAGCTTGGATAAAGGTGACCATGTCTTAGTACTGTACATGGATTTCAGTAAGGCTTTCGACACATTAAATCACTCTAACCTAATAGAAGCACTAAAAAGGATTGGGATACGCGGCACAATGGCTGACTGGCTGACCGAATACCTTCAAAATAGAATACTTTGTGTTAAAATCAAAGATGCTATTAGCACAAAAAAAATTATTAAATTTGGAGTCCCACAGGGATCAAAATTAGGACCAATTCTGTTCATTCTATATACCAACGAGTTACTGCGAGTTTTCAAACAGAGCATACCATTTGCTTTTGCTGATGATACGGCTATTGTGGTCCGTCATAGATCTGTGGATACGGCAGTAAGGGTGATGCAAGAAGAATTTAATGTTGCTGCGAGATGGTGTCACGATAACGGGTTAGTTATAAATGCTTTGAAAACAAAAATGATGCACATTAGAAGTCCTCACTTCAAGGCAACAGAACTTCGGATCCACTTTCAAAATAATGCTTGCCACAATACCTTGAAGGAATGTATTGAGTTAGTTGACAACTATAAATATCTTGGTGTAGTAATAGACAGTCATTTTCTGTGGGATAGACACATTGACAAACTAAGAATGGACCTCAAGAGAGCCTTATTTGCTGTTTCGCATTTGAAATACTACGCTTCTGAAGGAGTCTTAAAGCAAGTGTATTATGCTTTGATAGAGTCGAAGATACGGTATGGGATACTGGCATGGGGTACTGCAGCTAAAACTCACATCCAAAAAATACAAAAACTTCAAAATGCAGCTCTTAAGCACATAAATAATCAACGAGGAAATGAAGCAGGTTTTAAAGCTCTTCAAGTAGAGGACATATTTAAGATGACCACCATTGTGGAGTACTTTGATGACAACCGATTCGCTCGACCAATACAGCATGAAGTCAACACCAGAAGACGTGCCCAAGGAATGCTACAAACTCCTAGAAATTGGAATAACTACGGTAGACGCAAACTTCAATATACTATTCCCACAATAATCAACGAATTACCTCGTCAAATAATAACTATTGTTAATCTTAAAAAAAGAAAAAAAATACTTAAAACTTTCTACTTAAATTTAAATTTAAATAACTTAGAATCTATATCATGAATCCTATTAACTTCCTTAAAATAATGTTCAATTAAATAATAACTTTATATCTTTGCACACTTTATTATTATTTAAAATTGATCAGAAACATAATCTTCTGCAGATAAGCTACGGCTTCGCAGATACTTATTTTAATTGTAACTATATTTATGAATAATAATAAAAAAAAAAAAAAAAAAAAAAAAAAAAAAAAGGTTCGTGGGTAGGGTCCCAGAAAGTCTATATATAGGCGTTGAAAGGGTCGCTCGGTGATTGTTTGTTGCCCCATCGGTGGTCTAGAAACCAAATTGAGCGGTTTGCTGCATTTGCATGTTTCGCATGATTTTACGTGCGCTTGGACATCGGCGGCCATTCCTGGCCAGAAATATTTTTGTTTTAGTTTAGCAAGTGACTTGTTTACCCCACCATGGCCTGCTGTTGGAGAGTCGTGGGCAGTTATCAAAAGATTCCCACGCAACTCCTTCGGGACCCAGAGTTTCCAAGCCCTGTCTTCCTGTAATTCGTCTCCAGTAAGTATGTCTGTCCGTTTGTAAACGAAGCTGTCGGATATACAGACGTCGGGTAGTCTATCTTGGTTCTCTTCGATTGACTTCCTCAGCTTCTCATACTCTTCCGAGGAAAAGTGTGGGGAGTTGAGATCGACTTCTAAGGGAACAGTGTCAGGCTTGAGCTCATCCATGTGAACGCGTGAGAGAGTATCCGGGACTACATTTTGGACGCCCTTTCTATGCTCTATTACGAAATCAAACGCTTGCAGCTTTAGGCTCCATCTAGCCAACCGGCCAGACAAGTCTTTCTGGGTCATAAGCCACTTGAGACTTACGTGATCTGTGATGATCGTGAAAGGTAGTCCTTCCACATAGGCTCGGAACTTCTTCACAGACAATACGGCCGCATAGCACTCGAGTTCCGTTACGCTATAGTTCCGTTGTGCGGAATTAAGCTTCTGGGACATGAATGCTATTGGTCGCTCGTTTTTCTCCGCATCCACCTGGAAGAGAACACTTCCTACACCAGTTGTCGAAGCGTCACACTGTATATAGAAGTGTTTCGTAAAGTCGGGGTTTGTAAGTATTGGTGCGGTAACCAGTGTCATTTTGAGCTGGTTGAAAGCTCTGAGCGCCTCGTCCGTCATAGTGAATGTTTGTCCCTTTCTAAGACAGTCGGTCATTGGACTTGACAGGGTAGCAAAGTTTGGAATAAACCTCCTATACCATCCCGTTATCCCCAGGAATCGGCGGAGTTGCTTGGGAGTCTTTGGCACTGGGAAGTTTTCGACCGCCGATACTTTATCTTTATCGGTTCGTAAGCATCCATCACCGACTATATACCCTAGGTATCTTATTTCCCTGTAGCAGAACTTACTTTTCTCTACACTGATCGTAAGCCCTGCTTCCCGTAGACATTTTGCAACCTCTTCTAGCAATCTGGCATGTGACTCGAAATCTGGGGAACAAACCAAGAGGTCATCGAGGTAGACAAAGACATATTCCTTCAATTTGGATGGTACGACTTTGTCCATGAGCCTACACATTCTCTGGGCAGCGTTGCACAAACCGAACGGCATGACCGTGAATTGGTACAAGGGTCGTCCAGGGACTGTGAAAGCTGTCTTCTCTCTTGATTCCTTCTCCAGAGGAATCTGCCAGAATGCATCTTTCAGGTCTATTCCTGAAATGTATCGAGTGTCTTGTAGTCGACTTAACAGACCCTCAATATGGGGGAGGGGGTATGCATCCTTCTTGGTCACCGCATTCACTTTCCTTGAGTCCAGACACAATCTGTTTTTTCCTGGCTTTCTCACTAGCACTACCGGAGAGCTCCAGGGGCTATTGCTTTCCTCGATCACACCTAGCGAAAGCATTCTATCGAGTTCCTCAAACAGCAACTTCTGTATCGCGGGCGAGATCGGGTAATGCCTCTGTTTAATGGGAATTTTGTCGTCATCCACCTCGATTACGTGTTCTTCGAGGCTTGTCTTACCCAGACCCCGCACCGCGAAAGAAAATTGCTGCTTGATTAGCTCTAGTTTCTGCGCTTGCGCTGGAGAGAGTGCCTGGACTAACGGATTTTCAGCTGTCGGTGATGGAGCGCTGATCTCATTGATAACATTTGGGGCAACCCTAAACGCCCTCCAGAAGTCTACACCCAGATATAGTTGCTGTTGCAGATTTGGCACCACATATAACTCGATTTCTTGCGTTTTGTCCCCCCACGAAACTTGAGTCCGCAGTCGTCCCTGTATCCGTTGTTGATTGCCGTCTGCTGTCCTAATGTCGGTGTCCATTTTTGTCACTGTCAAATCGTGTCTTGTTATAAATTCCTCTGCACCTTTCCCTAGGCAACTAATTGAAGCGCCACTATCTAACAGGCCTAACATTTCCTCCCCTTCTATTTTAACTTTTGCGTAAGGCCTATTATCGTCCGCTGTATTTAACACTGTGGCTTCTATTCTATTCTTTCGTCGTCTAAATATTGCACATTTCTCCCTCAGCCTCGATATCTTTTTAAAATTCCTATTTTTCTTAGGTCGCATCAATTCTTCTCCGAATATCCTTTTTCTAGCTATTTCATACTCTTGTAATCGTCTGTGCAGGCTCTTTTTGGCCGGAACTTCTTTTCTCTGGGGAGGGGAAACCCGGTTGTTATCCCTCTTTAGGATTTGGACTGGTCCGTGTCCTTCTGTGTGCCCGGGATCGAGCTCGGTATCGACGGTCTGTTCCCGGGAGCACCGCCGATCTTCAGGTTTTCCTGACAATTCGCACAGTTGAAGGCAAGGCTACCTTGCCCACAACTGAAGCACGTCAGAGTATGGAAACTTGATGGGCATGTTCCCAGCCGCGTCCCTAGCTCCACCTTCCTGCCTATTCTCCCTAATCGATAACGTAGGTCTCTGCACGTTCGAGTAGTTTGGCTGTCTGTTCGTCCTTCTTTGCTGAAGAGCCGCTATTTCCATTTCAACGACCCCTTCTGGTTCTGGGTTATCTTTCTCTTCCTCGAGCCCCGTGCCTTTGACTTCACTGACATTTCTCCTTGTTCTGTCCCTAGACGCGATGTGACTTTCCGCTCTCCTACACTCCTCCCGCAATTCTCTAATTGTCACAATGTTACAGCCGAATATTAGGTTAGCTACCCTATCCTTCAAATTTTGCCTTAAAATTGCCAACAAATCCTTTTCGTTCGGTCTCTGTCTCATTTGTAGTGTTAGCGTTCGTATGTCACTGTAGAATTCGTCAAATGTTTCGTGCGGTAATTGCCTCCTATCCATTACTTGTCGCAAAATCTCATGGTCCCCTTTATTGCTCTTGAACTGTTGTAGCAATTCTGTTTTAAGGTCATAATAGTTGAGAAGTGTGTCCCCTGCGTTTTCCTCCATATATTGCCAATACCAGCACTCTGCCGGACCTGTCACCAAATGGTGGAAGTTGGCGAACACTTGTTCATTAGTCAGGCCACTCTGGCGTTGAAGTGTCTCAACCCTGAAAATGAAACTTTCTACCGACATGCTTTTATTCGTCCCTTCGAACTTAATTCCCCATTTGTGGACGTCTACCCTTCTTCCTACGTCGTAACGTAGAGAATCCTTCCGGGGAGTCTCTTGACTCGGGGCCTCTCGCCAAAACTCCTGTGGAGGGTGGCCCACTTGAGGTTGGTGTGGTGGCAACTCTTGTGCTCTGGCACTTGTCTGCGGGATTGGGGGCGCAGAGCTAGTGGCCTTTTGGGCGACAGCTAATTGGGCAATGCTATCGTGGAGGGCCTTCATATCTTCCTGAATGGACCTTTGCACCCCCTTTAAACCTCCCGCAAATATCGACAATAACTCTGCCCTATTTTCTCGCATTGCCAATGCTACTTCCCTTTGTACCTCATTAGCAATCTTGTCTTCTAGTGATCGCATATTTACTTTTGTCACCTCTTCGAAGTCGTCTTCTAAAGACAAACTTTTAGTTGTTTCTTGGTCGTTTACTGGAGGCTCGCCCTTCTCACTCTCTAACCCCCTCTTTGTGCTATTCCCTACACCTGTAACCTTCAAAGTAGGGGTTGGGACCCTTTGAAATACAGACTCCTCGTCTTGTTGCAGCTGACGACCCCACTCTGCAATTTCTCGGGTAGTTCGGTTTAGGTCTTCCGCACCATCCACTTCCTTGGAAGTGGTTGTAGTGGGCGTCCTTATCGGGGCTTGGCCACTTACCGGTAGGCCAGGACCTGGGCATAGCCCCAACTCCTGCGTCTTTTTCCTCGTTATCCGCCCTGCCACTGGCGGCTCCTCTTGTTGAGCCACGGTTGCCTTGGCAGCTGCTCCCTTACTCTCCATCGTTATAAACTTACTATCCGTTAAACTCAAAAAAAAAGTCTAACCTACTCCCAATAATAACTTCAACTTCAAAATTAAATTAAAAGATGATATGAAATTCAAAAAAACTAAAAAAAAATGTTATTTTATAGTACATAAATTTTATCAAGTAAAAAAAATGTATGAAATTCAGTTAAATAAAATTTTTTTTTTTTTTTTAAGGATATGAAACTGTTTTTATTAATCGTGATGGTGTGTGGGTGCCTGGTTGGTTTTCCAGTACCATACCGCTGTGCCATTGTTTGTCGTCGCCGTTTCTGTTCGTCCTGTATAGTCTGTTTGTCATAGTCTAGTCGTGACTGGGTCTCTGGAACTAAACGAGTATCGAAACTATGCCCTTCAGCACCTTACCACTACTTGCTATCTCGTAAAAACCTGATAGAAGGCTGGCTAGGAGCTCCAGACATACCTTCGATGCGAACAAGGTTTCCAGACCGATATTCTTGCCTCACAGTGAACTTTGCTCTAGGCACTTGTTCACTGGGCAGCAATTAGAACATTGGCCTTTCCACTCTGTTCCGCTCTTTGTTATCGTATAGACTTCTGATTACCTCACTTGATCCTTCGGCACTTGGCCTTAAGATTGGACAGCCATCTTCCATCTATATATCAAACTCTGAGCATAATTTGTTGTTAAGTGAAAGAGAGAGACAGAAAAGCGAAATTTCGATATAAGAAAATAAAAATTAAAAAAAAATCTGTTGCGAGTCCAAGGCGACGACTTTTGTAAGTAAAAATCGTACCCTTGAAGAGCAACTTGATCCATATCAAAAATAACGTTGGGCGCCATTGTTATGAGTCTAGGTTGGGCCACGGGGGTACCTTCGGAGTAATGGAGGACGACGGTGGCACGATCGCGGTTGCACGGCTATCGCTCGTCGGACGGGGTAGTTCTTGTCCCCCTCGCATTAAACCACCTGCTCAACAACAAAAAAAAATCGTGCCTAAGCAAAAAAAGGAAGATCGATAGGAGAAGGCTAAAAATTGCAGACCTCGGACGGACGAATTAAGGAAAGGAAAGAGAAAATAGGCTGAAAGGAAAGAGAAAATGAAGAGAAACTCAACAACCATTGCCCTACCGGAAAGTCAGATGCAAGTAATCAATAAACACTCTAACTATCCTATACTAAAACTACACTAACCTAAAACGTAAGCTAAATCCTATTAACTAGTCCTACTCTAACTTAAATCTATCTTACTCTAGCACCTTTGCATCAACTGCTTTCCACGGTCGCTCCTAAGTAGGGTTCGCCTCGTTCCAGAGACGTGCCAGATGATGTTGGTACTGGCTTGGCCTTCCCACCCCATGTCTCATCGGACATATCCGTGGTTATCTCTTTGGCCGAGAAATAGGCGAGATAACCCCTTGCACCTGAGATCCAGCCACGCGTCAGTCTGTTGTCATGGTCGAGGAGAGTCTGTAGATTGTCGGGTCACCCCGTCGCGTTCGTAGGTCGACTGCGTCGCGCTCGCGTCATGGCATTGACAGTAAGACGGCCTTCCCAAGGATCCACACACCAAAACACACCTCAGTCTACTCCATTGCAATTCAAAATAACTTCACTTCTAATTTCCATATATGTATTTCATGAAAACAAAACTTAAATCTACGTTAATCAAAAAAAATTAATTCATAAAAAGAAACTTTAATCTACGTTAATTTAATTAAGGGATACCGGTGTTGCTGTGTGGTGCGCCTACCCTAAACTTATCTTATATATATGGGCGTCTTTCTATGCCCTTAGTGTAAAGGAAAAGGATAAAAAACAAACTCACGGTTTTGTAAGCGTCGTCCCTCGTCGTCCTGCCGGCAGCACTTGGAGCGATGAAATCTGTAAATTATGGCTTTTCTGCCTTTTTTCTCCCGCTAACACTTGCACTCACTACACCACTATATCCTTACACTAATTTAACTTAACTTTAAAATTAAAAAAAAATCAAAAAAATTCAAGAAAATTCGAAAAAAAAACTTATTAAAACTAAAAGAACTAATACTAAAAGAATTCACTGAGTTCACTTTTTTTTTTCTTTTGATTGCTGTTCGTTATATATGCTGCGGGGGGGGGGATATCCCCATGACGGTGTTTTGTTCAGCGGAGCCCCGGACTGCTGAGTCACTTAGATGACCTTTGTGGTGGTCTGGAGCCTCGATTGGAGATAACACTGGCGGAAGCCGATATTCCCTATGCTTTACTGACGTACTGTGGCAGGGCTTTGTACTTTGCAACGGTCTTGTGCCGCAACTGGCAATGTTACCGCTGACCTAACAGTTTTGCCCGTAGCTGCACGTATATATCGGCTTCACGGTCCCCGGACAAAGGCTCAAGCAGAGGTGAGGGTCGTTTCGTGACAAACTGCCCAACCCCACTACCTATAATCGCAAATCCTATTAATAACAACTAAACCGCTTACTACATTTCGGATTTTACCTCTGCTCCTTTATCTTCTAAATATGTCGGTTTAGCTTCCTCTGGTCTTTATTGGCATATATATGTATGTATGTCCGGTCTAAGGAAATCTTATTTTATAATTTAAATTACTTTTATTATTATTTTTTTTTCTATTTGTCCTTACCTATTCCTAATTAAATGTATTTTCAATTTCTTTTGTTTGTCTTTGGCCAGACTTGCTATCGCAACGTCATGGGATATTCAGACTCTCTTCTAATTTGTATGAACTAAACGGTCTTTATGCCAACACTTCCTAACTGCGAATCTTTGCCTTAACTTGTAGACCCAGGGTAATGACCTGGTAATTGCCATTTATGGTCATCTAAACCGAATTTGTGTCTACAAGTGTGTGTGAGCCGTATAGCAACATCACTTCGTCTCTACTCATTTCTAATGTAGACTTCCTACTTTGCAGCCTGTCTATCACTTGCAACATGTTGACCACTTCTTCCTATTCCCGTGTTCATTCAGACATATATGCTTAACTCTACTTAATATTACACTGATACTTAAATAAATAAATAACCTTAACCTATATTGCACTTTTTAATTCATTTTGATCTAGGATCTATCACAAAATTTATTTTTTTTTTTTTAAATTTAACTGCTTATCGTCCGTATACAAATCTATTTCCTATAATTGCATCTATACATAATTTCTCTACCCACTAACTCTACAAAGTTTGGTAGCACTTCGCGCGTGCGAGTGGGCGAGCAATATTATACTCACGGTGCAATGGCTAGTGAATGCACTGAAGTGTAAATGACATTTAAAGTGATTTGTTTACAATTTAATATTGAGCTTTGGTGGTTATTCTTGGTAAGTATATATTTTTTCTTTTTATTTAAAATAAATATCTTTATTCTTTATTTTTTTTTTCAGGATGTTATCCTATGGGAGCAGGGGCATTCCATCCGTGTGATAGGGTTAGGGTTTGAAAATACCAACCCGTCACACCATGCGTTTGCGGCAGCGCGGATGGATTAATTTTTGTATTCCACATTTGCAGCAGGTAAGTACCATTTTTTGTTTATTATCTCATCGATAGTGTTTGCCTGTCCAGTGCAGTTGCAATGGGTCAATTGCTTGCCCGGATAAAGCATTTTTGTGAGATGTACTTAGTATTTATTTGGGTATTGACCTCCTTTTTTTTCTTTTCGCAGGTACCTAATGGCAGTGTAACGAGTCACTGACCTCAGGAATATTTGGTTGCGTAAGCTGCGTCCGAGCTCCGTAACAAGTTTTACCGCACGTTTTTGGATCCTGTCAAGTAGCTCCAAATATGTTATTGGTGCACCAGACCAGATATGAGTGTTGTACTCAAGTTTTGGGCGAATAAACGCCTTGTAGATTCTAGCCAGATCAGAAGGGGTGAAATATTTCTTGCATCGCTTTAGGAAGCCTAGACATTTCGCAGCGTTCTTGGCGACATCAAATATGTGGTCATTCCAACGAAGGTTGTCATTAACACACATACCGAGAATGGAAAGTCTTTCGGTATCAGCGATGCAAGTGCCATTCATGGATAATGGCAGAGAATAAGGGGTTCGCTTCAATGACAGCAGACAGCATTGCGTTTTGGAAGCATTAAATTCCACTCTATTGGTTTTACCCCATTTAAGAATGCTGTCAAGTTCGGAATTCAATGAGCTTAACATACGTTGCCGTTCCAGTTCAACGCCCGAAGATGAGGGGCATTGCCCAGGAAACGAATATGTAAAGCTGAGGGTACTGTCATCAGCAAAGGAATGGATTGGATTAGAAGTGACAGACAGGAGGTCATTGATAAAAATGAGAAAGAGAGTCGGAGACAAAACAGAGCCTTGAGGGACACCAGCATTTATTTGGTGAGTTGCAGACTTGAAACCGTCCAAAACAACTTGTATTGAACGGTCCGAAAGGTAATTTCTAATCCATTGAAGAAGGGTAACATCGATCCCAAATGCACGCATTTTCGACAAGGTTATTTAACGACGAGGTTATGATCAGGATTACAGGGATCATAATCCTCCCTCCTCACTGCATTCCTACTGGTCGCCTTGTGGAGTTCGCCGGTTCGATCTCAAACGATATTTAAATGCATCCGATTTTGGATCACTTCATCATTGAGACCAATCAATTGCTGGTGTTTCTGCATTTGTGTGATCCAGAAGTTTTTAGGCCTGCCTCTCTTACGCGATTGTGAGGGAACATTGATTGCCATTACCTCTTTGACGGGGTTCGTGGGATCCCTCCTTTGAACATGACAATACGAATTGAGTCGGTCGTGATCCAATTTTTTCGAGATGGCTTCTTTCACATGAAGCCTTCCTCGGATTCTGGAACTTCTAATTCGATCAAGCTTTGTTACTCCTGCTGTCCTGCTGTCATCTCAGCTGCTGTCAACTTGCCCTCATACTTTTTGTACATTGTCCAGCATTTTCAACCGTTTGTGAGCGCCAGATGCACAACTGCGGTCTAGAGCCTTCCTTTTACCTTAGGGAACATTTTTCGGTCACAGAAGATTGCAGAGTTTTTCTGCAACTTCATCCAACCTATGCTTACACGATGATTGATGTCGAAATCAACGGTTGCTTCGCTGTTGATCATTGATCCCAGATATTTGAACTTTTCACACTTGGGAACCACTACCCCATTCAAATAAATGTCTGCAATGGGTTGGCTTATATCAGAGAATGGGCAGTACAGATACTCTGTCTTTTTTTGGCTAATACGATACTCATTCCCTTCTAAAACATCTACCCAAGCATCAAGTGCTCGTTGCAGGAAATCTGATCATTACTTATGATGGCTTTATCGTCAGCAAAGAATAACTGATGCACTTTAGGGTCCGTCACTTTTCCCTCAAGCAGATAATCTAGGACTGTAATAAAGAGCAAAGGACTTAAGGCACTTCCCTGGTGAACATCGACTTTATTTGGGAATTCAGCGGTGACCCCTGTGGGACATCTGACTTTTATCTTCGCTCCCGCGTACATATCCATGATCATCTGTACGTAGGTTTCAGGAACTCCTCGTTGCCTTAGCGCTACCCATATCAGATCTCTTGGTTGTCTATTGAATGCTTTTTCAAAATCAACCAGAATCATATGCAGATCATTTAAGGAATCATGATGCTTTTCCGTTATGATCCTTATACTTTGAATTGCATCTGTGGTTGATTTACCCGCGACAAACCCGCACTGGCCATCAGACAGCCGTATTATTTGTCTTAGGCGGCCATGTAATACCCGCTCAACGATCTTCATGGCGTGTGACATCAACTTAATTGAACCGTAATTTTCATGTATCTGCCTTTTCTCTGTGCAAAGGAAGAATATAACTTTCCCTCCACTGATTGGGAACACTTCTCATGAGTTTGGATATAAGAATCATGAGCCATCTAAGCCCGATATCTCCCATCTTTTTCCAGAACTCACTGGGTATCTCATCCGGCCCAACCGCTTTTCTCTTCTTGGAGTTCTTGACCGCTAAAAATATACCCGGGAAAACTGTTCGTTTAAAAGTAAAATGTGTACAATTTTTTCGTTGTCCACAAGTAGTTGGCCTTAAGCGTTGTTAATGAACTTCGCCGAACGAATTTCCTGAGCATTTCTCCTTCTCTCCATACACCTAGCTTGAATTTGGGCACACTTTTTCTTCGTGATACTTTTCCAACGTCTGTATTCCACTTCAAGACTAGCTTTTTCAACTTTATAACTAGAGACGCACTTTGACCAACCTTTGAAAGCCACTTTCTTTTCCTGTATTGCTGCTTGAATTTTCTCTGTCCACCAACAAGTTTTCTTTCCGTGCTGGAAGTGACTCTTCGAGGCTCCAAGCAGTTCTTTAACTTTTCCTAAGCAGGCTCGTTGTAGGGAATCCCACATATCTTGTGCGCTGCACTCTTCATCATCAACTTCGTTGGTGTAATTACGATGGAAATTTTCCATGTTCAAAATAAATTACTCCCCTTTTTCTTTGTCTTGGTTGTACCAATTGATTTTCGCAGAAACCTTTGTTTGTTTATTTCTGTTCTTCTTTTCCATCAATATTTCTGTCAGGAGGAGACGGTGTTGCGGGGCGGTTGCCTCTCCCAAGATCACTTTGCAATCTTTAACTCTAGGCTTCATGAAACTTGCCACCAAATGGTAGTCAATCTGGTTTTCATTTCCGCCACTGCTATAAGTGACCAAGTGCCGGCTCTGTTTGATGAACATTATATTTTTATAACGATAAGACCGTATGACTTGCACATGCTTAGGATGTCTTCACCAGAAGAATTCCTGGTGCCGTATCATAGTCGTCCATGGCAGTCTTCATAGTCTTCGTTAGACTTCCCGACAAGTCCATTCAAATCTACGCCAACAAACAAAAGCTCATCTTTTTGGATATTCTTGGTGAGGTTGTGGAAGTCAAGTCAGAATGCATCTTTTTCCCTCTGCTCGCACCCGAGTTGGGGAGCATATGCACCGATACCATTCTTGCCCGTAGTAGAACATCTTGTACGCTTTTGTCTTAACATCCAGGAAACGAGTCCGATTTCCGGGGTTTCCCCATTTCGTTTCTTGGACACACAAGATGTCCAATCGTCTTCTTACCATCATTTCTTTCGGCTCGTGACTGCGACCACTCATACTCCCAACGTTTCAACTTGCGACCCTTAGGTTTCGCCTTAGTCTTTGCATTATTTTGCTATCCCCCGGAAACCGAACAACTTTGACGGGCATTTCTGCTTTTGATGCACCGGCGCCGGTTGGTGTGCTCTTGCAAATTGGAGTAGGCGTTTGGCTTGGTGTTAAGACTTTTGGCGCTGCTGTTGTTGCTACTACCATGGCTTTAGAACGGGTGTTGTGTGCGAGAGTGGGTATTTCCGGATTTGCGTTTGTATGCATTCTTGCAGAGAATTTTAATTTAAAAATAGAGCAAATTTGCAAGAGCGGTAGATTATGGGGGTATTTCTTAAATAGCCAAATACTTTTGCATGTTGTGGGAAAAAGTTACAAATCAAACTATGCGCAATACGCAAACTTGTTAATTTCGCGCGCTTAATGATTTAAATAATTATGTAATAGTTTGTATTTACTAAATATTACTAGAGGAGATGAACAACGCGTCCATTAACTCACACATAATTCTTTACTTTTAGATGTGACCTCTTGGTTTGTTCTCCAGATTTCGAGTCATATGCCAGATTACTAGAATAGGTTGCGAGATGTCTACGAGAAACAGGGCTTACGAGTTAGACAAATTTGATTTCGTGATAGAGAATAGAAAGAGCGTCCAAAGTGTAGCCCCGGATACTCTTTCACGCGTCCACATGGATAAACTCAAGCCAGATACTGTTCCCTTGGAAGTCGATCCACTAGCCACACTTTTCCTCGGAAGTGTTTGGGAAGATGAGGAAGACAAACGAACAGAACCAAGATAGACTACCTGACGTCTGTACATCCGATCACGTTTACAAACAGACTGGAGACGAATTACAAGAAGATAGGGCTTGGAAACTCTGGGTTCCGAAGGGCTTGCCTGAGATTCTTTAAATATCTGTCCCGGTCACCAAAAACTGGTCATGGAGGTAAACATATCACTTGCTAAACTGGAGAAAATATATATCTGGCCAGGAATGGTCGCCAATGTAAAGTCACGCGAAACATGCAAATGCAGCGAACCACTTAACTTAGTTTCTCGACCACCGATGGGGCAACAAACAATCACCGAGCGACCCTTCTTGAGACCATATTAACGCAAACAGGGCATACCTACACCTTCATCGTGTTGGACCACTTCTGTAAGTATGTGTTATTGCGGCCGGGCGCAAAGCAACAACAGCTTTATAGATGGCGATCAAAGCAACTGGGACTTGAACGTCAGCAACGCAGCGTTCGCGCTGATAAGTGTGGTGCACGATGCAACTGGCGTAGAATTACTCCGAGTTCGGCGTCCCGATGGTTCAACATGCAAATGCATTTGAAATCTTACGCAGATTAGAAATGCTAAAGGACACTGGAACACGAATCACAAATAAGACTGATAGGTTAGGACTAGTTAGGAATAAGATATTTGACAACTTGAGACTAGCACACTAGAAGGCTACAAACCCAAAAGCTACAATGCAAAAATAGTACCTACATTTTTAAAATCTATTGTGATAAAGGCAATAGGCAATTCGTTATACGAAATAGGAAACCTAAGAGGCGAAAAGGTAATCAGGCATGGTTGTGAAGTCTTAGATTATTTGTTAATTCAGATTATCTATTAGTTTATTACTATTTGTTAATTTATTACAATAGTGCCGTCCAGAGATATATTTATTTATAGAGTATTGTGCAGAGATTTATATATTTATTATATAGATAGGTAATCAATAAGTACAAAGAGAGAGTTTTTTTTTTCTAGGGTTAAGCTTATTTATTTAATGCTTATTATTAGTAAGATTATAGTTATATTAGTATTATGGAATACATATGTATATAAAGGGCAATAAGAAAGGCATTTAGCCACGCTCACCAAGGATATTCCCGGCACTGATATATCTCAAGGCATGGGCCCTTGCCACACGTCCGGGTAAACAGTCCATAGGCCAAGCTCGCTAGTAACAAACGTGTAAGTAAGTTAAATGAATGTTCGATTATTCTACTGGACGTATATAACATACCTGGACTGACTGGCCTTTTTAAAATTCCAGTGTGTTCCTAATTATTTGTGATAAGTATTTGTAACGGAAGTTGGCCCTGGCAAATATTAACCAAAAATTTCAGAAGATTCGCGATCTTATGCGTTCCCATCAATTTCCAGGATCACAGGAAATTCTGTAGAAATCGAGGGGTAGTTTGTCAGGGTGCTCAGTTGACGTAGTGCCGTAGGCAAGCTTGCTTAAAACGCGGATTTAACTCGTCGAAATGGGTGAGTTCTTGCACATGCCACTGAACTACCGTAATTTTTTTTGCATGCCTAGATTTATATTCAAAATATCTTCTTTGTCAAAAGCTCTGGGATAAAAGCTGAACTGAAATTCAAAAAAAACATAAGGAAAGGCTACAGTCCGCTTGAGGCGAACAGAATGATACCCTATCCATATCCCTATATGCCCCAAAGAAAAAAGCATTAAGAAGATGATGGATAGCATTTTATTTAGTTCTATTATTTAAAAAAAAAAAAAAGTATTTTTGAAAAAACGCCCCCAAAAAGTGAGCGTGGCCAAAAACTTTGTATGGGCGATATGTTGAAAAAAATATTAGGTAAATATTTTGTTAAACAGTTTTTTTCGCTTTCTGTGAAAATTTTCGAAGAAAACAGCATTTTAGTCAAAAATGTCCACAAAAAGTAGGCATGGCAAAAAACTTTATATGACAAACTTATAAAGGAGGGCAGTGCCTACATATCTTGTGAAGGTTGTTACACCCTATCTCTCTAACTTTAACTTTAAAACGGTTTTTTCTAAATTGTGAGCGTGGCAGTGGGCGTATTCAAAAAATGTTTACACTTAACCATTTCGGAGCCCTAGGGAATATGTGGTCCAAATTTCAACTTCCTAGCTTAATTTTAAAGGCCATAAAATTGTGTACGGACGGACGGACGGACATTGCTAGATAGTCTTAGGATTTGGTCCTGATCATAAATATTTATACTTTTATGGGTCTACGGCGAATATTAAGGGGTGTTACAAACTATGTGTCAAAATTAATATACCCTTAGGATAGGGTATACAAATTAGGAAAACGAAGAATGGAAATCGTTCCCTTTACTGTGGCCCTCCCACTGTCCATCATTCAAAAAGATAAGATAGGCCATCGCTCCACATATATCTTTGCAATGACTCCTAATATATGCTTGAGGGAATCCTCTAGATTTCACTCATTGTATCATCGAAACTACCCAGTTCATCTGCTCCCACTTTCCCACAAGCACAACACAAGTTACTCAATTTCCATGCTGATATTCGTTCAGCCTAAAGAAAAATAATTGTCCCACGCGATATGGTTATATTTCATTATATTTCAACGCGATGTGATATTTAAATCAAAATAATTGCCATACAAACATTACAAATTAATTCATACATACTACTTTATATAATTAAAGCAAATGCAAAATATACTGAAAAGATATGAATTACTTATTATAAGATAAGTCAAATCAATTAAAAGAAGCTCAACATGAAATTAATTCACTTTTTTGTTTGTGGGTATAAAATACCTGCACTTCTAATGCATGTGCATACACTTTACTGGTACAGTGTGCTAGCTACTCTACTAGTTACCTTTAATTTGATCGTGCACAAGATTTGTGCTCCGCACCAAATTTAAATCGCCCGGAAAAAGCACGAGCTCAAAACAATGCAAAACAATCACTGTCGCCGCTTGTGGTGTATACATACAAATGTCTGATTGCTTATCAGTGCACTACTCTCGCAATTAAGAAATAAAATAAATATGTAATAACTTCTTACCGATATAAATGTATGACTCACCGTTCGAATGGTTTGCAATTGATCGATGTTAGTAATCTCCAAATTAGGGAAATCTGGGAAAAATAGTTTAAAATTTAAAAATTTACATATGAACGATCTTTAAACCGTATAACTATAATATAATGATATTATACTTAACTCTCTTTTCCTTTCATAAGCGCAAGTGCACTTCCTACTCTTAATATTAAAATGAAATGATAATATCGTGATGGATGACGATGGTGACGTCACGATCGGTGGTGGACTGATGCTGTTGTTGCGGATATTCGGATAATGGAAGGGTATCAAAGCTCGATCCCTGTGCACTTTTTTTCACTTAGCAGCACTTATTAAAAGTTGCGATAGTTTGCAAACAAATGAATTTGCCACGATAGATGAGTCTGCCTCGGAGTTTGCGTGGCTGATAAACTTGAAAGGTATTTGGTGTGTAGAGGTGTTGTTATTGTTGTTTTAGGTTAGGAAATTGATCGTAGCTGGTGATCGGTCGTCTGTTATTGCGGTTTTGATGATCTCGGTGGCACCGGCTTCACTTTCTGAAGCCGATACTCGCCAAGTTTAAGTTTACGTACACGATAGATATGCAAGCGTAATTCGCATAAGTGTATCCATGGAAGAAATTATAATTTACCCTATCCTAAGGGTATATTAATTTTGACACATAGTTTGTAACACCCCTTAATACTCGTCGTAGACCCATAAAAGTATATATATTTATGATCAGGACCAAATCCCAAGACTATCTAGCAATGTCCGTCTGTCCGTCCGTCCTTACGCAATTTATAGGCCTTCAAAATTAAGCTAGGAAGCTTAAATTTGGACCACATATTCCCTGGGGTTTCGAAATGGTTATGTGTAAAAAAATTTTTAATACCATTGCCACAATTTATAAAAAAATATTTTAAAGCTAAAGTTAGAGAGATAAAGTTTTAAAACCTGCACAAGATATGTAGGTACTGCCCTCTTTTATAAGTTTGTCATATAAAGTTTTTGCCACGTCTACTTTTTGTGGGCGTTTTTCACTAAAATGCTGTTTTCTTCGAAAATGTTCATAGAAAGCGAAAAAAATGTGTAACAAGATAATTAGCCAATATTTTTTCCAACATATCGTATTATCCACGCCCCCGTTTTGAGGGTGTTTTTTCAAAAAAAAAATTTAATTTTATAGTATGAAATAAAATTCTATCCACCATCTTTTGCTTTTTTCTTTGGGGCATATAAGGATTGAGCATCATACTGTTCGCCCCAAGCGGACTGTAGCCTTTCCTTATGTTGTTTTATAAATTTCGTAGAATGAAATAAAATGCTATCCATCATCTTCTAAACGCTTTTTTCTTTGGGGCATATAGGGATATGTATAGGGTATCATACTGTTAGCGCCAAGCGGACCTTAATTTTTATAAATGTAATTATCCTTCAGTTTTTTTTATTAATTCTCTCCCTAATGACATTTGGTTTTATAGGGGCACCCCACCCTTAATTTATATTTGATTAAACTAAGCCAATTGACATTCCACGCCATTTTAATACTTTGGGAATATCAAAATAAAAAATGTCACCATTGTATTGAGAAATCCCATTCATCATCATCATCATTATCATTATAGAAATTATTATATGAAATACATCCATCAATGGGACAATTTAGACCATAGTTTGAAAAAGTATACTGCGGGATTCAGTCGATTCCCAACTCTCGGAGAGAAAGGACGGCTAGTTAGTGACGGAAAAACTTCTAAAGTGATCAAATACAAAGTAGATAGTGTTACTGGTGTAGTGGTGGAGCGCTAGAGCTCTGACGCCAGAATTACAGGTTCGATTCCCAGCCACGGCGAGTCTTTTTTCAGTGAAAAAAAAATATAGAACTTAAGTGATATAGTGATAGAAACCCTCGAAAGCGATGGACCCCCGTCTAAAGGCGGTGCCGCCTATTGAAGGCAAAAAAATAGCAGCAACAACAAAAACAATAATAACATCAGTAGCAGCAGCTAAACCAACAGCAGCAACAACAGCCGTGACGACAGCAGTGCCTAAACGCAGTGTAACACCACGGGAACTAAAAATAGTTTCGGCAGCAGGTGTTGTTGCCAAGGTAGTGCCAAGGGCTAAGCCAGCGCCCCAAAATAATAAATTTAATTCGGCATCGCTATAAATCGCACCGCCAATACAAGCGGAGAAGTAGGAAGCAGCAATTAAGAAGCTGCTGGCACCAGCGTCAACATCAGCAGCAATAATGTCAACTTCAGGGTCAGAAGAGGAGAAAACAAACTGGCGCAAAAGGAGCTGCTCAAGCAACAGCAGCTCCAAGCATATGAGGAGCTGCAAGAACAGCAGCAGAGACAACCACATCAGCACAGACAACAACAACAGCAGAGACAACAACCACCGAAAGGGCAACAACAGCAGCAGAGACAACAACAAAGAAAACGAGGGGGGAAAAAATCCCTCCAATAAATGTGAGTGATTTTGAGGTTAAGGATTGTATTAAGCTATGTAGGTTAATTACATTAAATTCTAGTATTAAGCAAATACGTACGAATAAGCACATAATTATGTGCGAAACCCCAGAGGAGTACCAAACGGAACGCACCGCCCTGGAAACCACCAAGTGGAGTACTTTACGTACACACCAAGGGCCTCCAGATTGAAAACCATCGTTCTAAAGGGAATGGATCGCTCAATAGAGACGAAGGAGCTCGAAAAAGAGCTCAAAAAGTTGGAAAGCGATGACCTCAAGTTCGTGGGTGTCAAGCCGTTTTCGTCTGTGGGAAGGGGTGGTAACCAAAAATTACCATTCTTCAGGCTGGTCTGGCGTGCGGTAATTCCAATGGCTACACTTGACGAGGGAATATTAAAGATCCTTGCGGTGAATGTTAATTCACTAGGCAGGATCGAGAAAAGAATGTCATTGTCCAACCTGTTGCAAAACGAAAACCCGGATGTGCTTTTGGTTAGCGAAACTAAGCTAAATCAGAAGCACAAATTGGGATTCAGTAACTACCATGTAGTTAGGAGCGACCTTAATCTTAATTGGAAAAGGCCTTCGCCATAGGGTTATATATAGCGGGGACGTGCGTAGGTTCCAGTTGCTGGAAGCATGCATCATATGCATTCCTCTCCATAGCCGGAGGAGATTGTATGTAGTGTCGCTTTACGCGCCTGAAGCACCTCCATCAAATATATTTTTAGCAGAGCTTGAGACACTTTTTCGAAGCCTTCAGCTTCATTCGGAGGAGAATTATTTCTTCTTGGCTGGATTTAAACGCCAAACATGGGGCATGGGGAAATGTGACTCCCAACACTAGGGGCAACCATTTTTATGACTGGTGGCGCCTCAATACGAATGAGTACAAACTTGATTTGTACGCGACGGATGTCGCTTCTTTCCCGAGAAGCGGACATCGATCGTCATCGAGTACAGATGAACGATGTCATTAAACGAACAATGAAGCGCACTATCCCTCAGATAGTACGGTCCGACGACGACCAGACAGTAAAGTACAGGAACGCTACTACTAGGCTTAAACAGCTTCATAGACAGTTTACAGACCGCAACGAACCGGATGTTGCTTCGACCGATAGTTTTTTTGTGGTCGAAAATCCCCAGGAGAAAGTTGACTTGCTGGGAGCTTGTTTCGAGGCTGTGTATACGTTGAACAATCCTGTTCGCCGTAATCACGACATTGAGAATAGCGCCCTGGTGAGTCACTTTTATCTGCGCACTGAACTCGAGAATTGGCGATCTGATAATAACAGTTTTACTGTTTTCAGTGATGAAAACCATGCGAATGCCGTTGTCGCCAATATGCGAGAACCACATCATTTGTACGTTACGACAGATGATCTCTTGGGGATCTTTGATTCTCTTAAGAACAAAAAATCGGCGGGAGTTGATGGTATCCCAAATGTCGTATGAGGCACCTGCCCCTGGAGGCTGTGGAGGTTTTCACAACGCTGTTTAACAATGCGCTGAATAATGCATATTATCCGGCGCATTGAAAATGGCAGTGGTACATCCAATCCCGAAAAAGGGAAAGGATAATACTAACCCTGCTAATCTTCGGTCAATTAGTTTGCTTCCGGATATTAGCAAGGTGTTTGAGAATGTTGTTAATAGAGCGCTGCTGAAATGGGTCGAGGACAATAAAATAAACCCGGACAACCAATTCGGTTTCAGGGCGAGGCATGACACTATTCATGCCGCGTCAAAACTGGTTTCCGACATTCAATGAAATAAATACAAGAACCAATGGACGGGTGCTTGTCTGGTTGACTTTGAAAAGGCCTTCGACACCGTATGGTTAGAGGAGCGCCGTCGTATATAGAGTTGATCAGTTTGAGAATGCACAAACCCTTGTTATATATATAATTTATAACATGCTTATGGAAAAGAAGTTCGTGGTCAAATGTGGCAACGTAACTTCGAGCAGAGTCAATAATATCAAAACCGGTTTGCAACAGGGTGCGGTGAATTCTCCAATCTTGTTTAATATTTACACGAGTGATCTGGTACGTTCACTCAGTCATGCTATAGCGTTTGCCGACGATTTGGTCGCATACAGATCAGGTCCTAAGATCGTGGTCAATATAGCGCCATCGTATATGGAAACGATTCGGGTTTTTCAGAGACAATGTCTTAGGACATGCCTCGGGTTGTTTCGAACACCTGAATCTGAGTAGATAAAATATTATCCCAACACGGCATTATATGACTGGGCTCACTTGAATAGGATTGAAAATTTCCTTATTAATGTGACTCGAAGGCACGTTGCGAGGGCGATGACCAAAGACAATAGCCTGTTCTTCGGGGCATACTACCCCAATGAAGCACATATGGAGATATAGGGGGAGGGATCAAATTGATACGGAAACGCAATTCACCGAATATTGGTGGCTTGCGGAGGGAATAAGGGAAGAGGTAGACATACCTTTCCAGGTCGGTGCGTTACTTTAAGGTAACTCCTCTTAGTTTTAAGTTGTAATTAGGTTTGCTGTGCTGGGCATGTCGGCTGCAAGGTGTGGTGTTCCTGAGAGTCGACCGACACATTTCGGTGTCAGTCGGCCCTCAGTGGTGCATGTGCGCTATGTTGGCGGCTGCTGGGTGCTGCTAACGGTGTTGGGGGTGGGCACTTGGTGCCTCTGTAGAAGAGGCGGCGAATGCACATCGTCCCGATTATAATTATAGTTTTTTTATACCCTATCCTAAGGGTATATTAATTTTGACACATAGTTTGTAACACCCCTTAATATTCGCCGTTGACCCATAAAAGTATAAATATTTATGATCAGGACCAAATCCTAAGACTATTTAGCAATGTCCGTCCGTCGGTCCGTATGCAATTTTTAGGCCTTTAAAATTAAGATAGGAAGCTGAAATTTGGACCACATATTCCCTAGGGCTCCGAAACGGTTTAGTGTAAACATTTTTTTAATACGCCCACTGCCACGCACACTGCCACGCCCACAATTTAGAAAAAACCGTTTTAAAGCTAAAGTTAGAAAGATAGAGTGTTACAACCTTCGCAAGATATTTAGGCACTGCCCTCCTTTATAAGTTTGTCATATATGGTTTTTTGCCACGCCTACTTTTTGTAGGCGTTTTTTACTAAAATGATGTTTTCTTCGAAAATTTTCATAGAAACCGAAAAAAAATGTTTGACAAGATATTTACCCTATATTTTTTCCAACATATCGACCATACAAAGTTTTTGGCCACGCCCACTTTTTGGGGGCATTTATTTTTTCAAAAAAACCTTTTTTTTTCTTTGGGGCATATAGGGATATGGATAGGGTATCATACTGTTCGCCCCCAGCGGACTGTAGCCTTTCCTTATGTTTTTCGTTTATGTTTTTTTTATACCCTATCCTAAGGGTATATTAATTTTGACACATAGTTTGTAATACCCCTTAATATTCATCGCAGACCCCTAAAAGTATATATATTTATGATCAGGACCAAAATCTAAGACTATTTAGCAATGTCCGTCCGTCCGTATCAACTTTTGAGGCCTTTAAGATTATGCTAGAAAGCTGAAATTTGGAACATATACTCCCTAGGGTTCCGAAATGGTAAAGTGTTAAAATTTTCAAAATACGCCCACTGCCACGCCCACAATTTAGAAAAAACCGTTTTAAGGCTTAAGTTAGAGAGATAAAGTTGTACAACCTTCACAAGATATGTAGATACTGCCCACCTTTATTAATTTGTCATATGAAGTTTTTTGCCACGCCTACTTTTTGTGGGCGTTTTTCACTAAAATGCTGTTTTCTTCGAAAATTTTCATAGAAATCGAAAACAAATGTTTAACAATATATTATGCCAATATTTTTCTCAATATATCGCCCATACGAAGTTTTTGGCCACGCCCACTTTTTGGGGGCGTTTTTTGAAAAAAATTATTTTTTTTCTATAAATTTCATAGAATGAAATAAAATGCTATCCATAATGCTTTTTTTCTTTGGGGTACATAAGGATAAGGATAGGGTATCATACTGTTCGCCCCAAGCGGACTGTAGCCTTTCCTTATGTTTTTAAGTATCAATAGTTTTAAGTTTTAAGTTGTTTGTTTGTATATATGTATAGTTTTAAATAGTAGTTTTTAAGTATTTTAAGAAAAAATAATTATAAAGATTTGCAAGTTTTTTTAAAAAAATTTTCTTGCAAAAAAACATATTTACAAAATAAAACATAAGGAAAGGATATTTTATTTAGTTCAATTATTAAAAAAAAAAAAAAGTTTTTTTGAAAAAACGCCCCCAAAAAGTGGGCGTGGCCAAAAAAATTGTATGGGCGATGTGTTGGAAAAAATATAGGGTAAATATCTTTTCAAACATTTTTTTTCGCTTTCTATGAAAATTTTCGAACTAAACAGCATTTTAGTCAAAAACGCCCACAAAAACTAGGCGCGGCAAAAAACTTTTTATGATAAACTTATAAAGGAGGGCAGTGCCTACATATCTTGTGAAGGTTGTAACACTCTATCTCTCTAACTTTAGCTTTAAAACGGTTTTTCTAAATTGTGGGCGTGGCAGTGGGCGTATTCAAAAAATGTTTACACTTAACCATTTCGGAGCCTTAGGGAATATGTGGTCCAAATTTCAGCTTCCTAGCTTAATTTTAAAGGCCTAAAAATTGCGTACGGACGGACGGACGGACATTGCTAAATAGTCTTAGGATTTGGTCCTGATCATAAATATTTATACTTTTATGGGTCTACGGCGAATATTAAGGGGTGTTACAAACTATGTGTCAAAATTAATATACCCCAGCGGACTGTAGCCTTTCCTTATGTTTTTAAGTTAGATTTAATCATATTTGTCTAGTATGTAAGATCTTGGAAAAATTATAAAAGTGAATTTAAAATGAAAATAAAAATTACTGCGGGGTTTTAAAGGAACTTCCGGAGCATATATTCTAAAGAAAGAAAGCAATTCGGGGCAATTTATTCAACTTATTAAAACATCTCTCAAAAACATTAAGCAACTCAATTTCCTTCTATTTGTAAGAGAAGGATGGCTGTTAAGCTTACATCTAGCTTCATAGAAGGAAACTCCGACCAGTTAAATTTTTGTGCTGCAAATCTTGTAAAATTTCGTTGCACCCATTCTAATCTTTTTTTATGCAATTCGAATAACGAAACCCATATAACGCAACAATATTCTAAAATAGGTCCTTATTTTGTTTTTGTCGGAGGTTGCTACTATGCGATGGAGCGCTCAGACACAAATACAGGTCCATTGTACTGCCATTCAGACACCTTACTTAGTTTTCCCGTCTTTCGAAGAAAAACCAGAAGGAGCTTCAGTGATAAAGAGCTTAGATGTTCGGCACTCACCACGTCAGCCCCGAAAATCCGCCACCTGATGTGAGCATAGGCCGGACAACTGCAGAGAAAGTGTTCTGCTGTGTATCCTTCTCACCGCAAGCAGGATAGGTAGTGGTGTCCCTTAAGCCGAACAAATTTAAGTGTTTGGCTAAAGAACGCCTACAAGCAGCCTACAGTCGCTTCTCCTCAGAGATAGAAGAAAATATGCTGACCTTTTGCAAATGTCCGGGCGCAGTAGTTTGGTCTGTCCACTTCCACCGCAATCGCGCCACCGAATCTTGTGTTTACGAGAAACCCAAGAATCGATAGAAGACATAACATGAACTTTGCCTAGCAAGCTCATCCGAGGATTTCTGGTGTAATTGCATCAGACGGCATATCCATAAGACATAAGACAGACGCATGGTACCAAAAACCACTTCTCTTTAAGCGAAATATGGTTTTTAGCATACACTCCATGACATATAAATCAAGAGGGGGAGATTGATCAAAGCATCTAGAGTAGAGCCCGGGGTGCTAGGGAAGGCCCCTGCGCCGTTCTTTGGAGTTTTGCAAAAAAAGCAGTAACACGTTACCGCGAAAGCCTGTTCCACCAAACAACTGATGCGTATGAGAGTAGCTGTCTAATCATGGCCGTATAGATCCAAAGAACCCGTTTCGGAGACAATCCCCATATCTTGCCAAAAGCGCCTTTACACTGCCAGATAGTCGACATCGCTTTATCGGTTTTCGATTCGACATGTTTGGACCATAGAAGTTTTTTATCGAGGATTACACTCAGATATTTAACTTCATCGGATATAGCGATGGTGACACCTTTAAGCAAGAGATGGAAAAGACAAACGTGGTTTTAAGAGGATTCACTGAAAGCCCATTACTAGTGCACCAGACATCGATCATATCCAGGGATCTCTGCGCTTGAGGGCAGACAGCCCCTAGATTTGAACCGACAGAAAGAACGGCGGCATTATCCGCATAAGCTTAAGTGTAGTTTCCAGGAAAATTGAGAGCCGTAAGCAAAGAGTCTAACACCATACACAATAGGAGATGAGACAGAACACCACCTTGAGGGCAGCCCCTATTTACCTCTGTTATGAAAACACTTGCCACAATCTGCATCCGATACCAACGTCCTGTACATTAGCATTGCTTTAATCCACAACACCAAAGTTTCATCTAGACCATGCTGTCTGGCTGAGTTACACATACTGTCAAAGGTCGCATTATCTAAAGCACCCAACCCGTACTCCTTCCGGTCAGAAGAGCCAATCCTACCAACAAGGTCTCAAAGCGCAGTCTCGCAGGATTTTTCGCGCTGATAGGCATGTTGCATCTCAGAGAGAGGATGAGATCGAAGAGCAACTTTGCACACATGCAGCTCAACCAGTCCTTCCAAAGTTTTCAGTAAGAAGGAAGACAGACTTATGGGTCTAAAGCTTTTGGCTAGAGTGTAGTCAGACTTACTTAATTTTTGGTATGAAAAGCACTTTAACCATTCGCTATGGGGAAGGTATATAGGCCAAGGCCAAGCTCGCGGTGAAAATTCTTTTCAACATTGGCAAAACCTGACTTAAACCTTGTTTCAGAAAAACTGGATAAATTCCATCCGGACCAGGTGACTTGAGAATCCCAAAGGATGCAATAGCATATTTGATCAGTCACCACTCCCGTTGCAATATACCAGCTGTGCCGCGTGGTATTAGTCAGTTCAAATGCAGCTCCCGTCGTTTGAAGGGCTGAAAAACACGTAGTTACCTGATTTTCCCGGAAAGTGAGTCTCAGGTAGAAGACTAAAAGTCTCACCCTTTGTCTAAGTGTACGTGCCATCAAGTTTAAGGATTGCATCCAGTTTACTTGATCTGTTCCTTTGGAGGATTTTAAAAAGACTACTAATTGCACTTAGAGATTCTACCTCTTCACAAAACCTTTTATAGGATTTTTTTTCGACTTGCGAATAAGTCTCTTAAAAACTTTTTGCATCGATCGATAAAGATTCCAGTCTTCCACTAAGATGGTTTTTAAAGACCGATTTAGCAGCTTCCTAGTTTCTTTACAAAGACACTGCAGTTCGGAGTTCCACCAGGGTACCGATTTTCTGCGGGGGGTTGAGAAACAGAGCACGAAAGTTAAAAGCAGTGGGTGAGGACGTTGTTCAGATCCTGAGCAGACCTCTCCACTCCCTGTCTTGATCTAAGCTTGAATTGAACTTTGACAGAGTTGGCAAGCTCCTCTCCAAACCATGGCCAGTTCGTTTTTCTCGGATTTCTCCTCTCTTGCGAAGGTGAAAGTTCGCAGTAGATTTGAAATTCGATGTATCTGTGATCTGATAAGGTGCTATCTGGCGATACCTTTCAATTTATGAAAGACTTCAAATGCCTGTTTGACATGGTAAAATCAATTACTTGCTGTCTTCTGGCTGTAACAAAGGTAGGTTGATGACCTACATTATTGATAGTAATATCAGACGATAAAATTAAGTCCAAGAGTCGATCTCCCCTTATGTTGCATTTGCTGCTGCCCCAAACAATGTTCTGAGCATGAGCATCGCAGCACAAGACAAGACCCAACCATTTGGATTCACAATACTCTACGAGCTCTACAACAGCCTTTGGTGGAGGAGGGGTTGGAGAGTCATAGGGGAAATAAGCCGATGCAGCGATGAAGGTTTCCCAATTACCATTTGCATGGTAAGTTATAGAAACAGCTACCAAATCTTGGCTACAAAAGCTTTTGATTATAGTAGCTGTAAAAGATTTCGATACAATAAAACAAGTCCTAGGTCTTTCGGATTGCTCATCATAAAGAAAGTGGTATAAATCACTCAAGCAACCAATACCACAGTTGCGATTATTCCACAACCATGGTTCCTGGATGGATATTATGTGTGATTGTGTTCTACAAGCCACAAGCATGCTACTTAAAAGGGCGGTAGCAACCTTGCAGTGATGTAGGTTAATATGAGTAAACAAGATGGATGAGTACTCTGGGTAACGTCCACTATTAGCACAGCAGATAGCCCGCGTAAGCTTGGGTGGTTTGTCGACCTCAAAAGATGAAGTCCTAAGCGAAGGGATTATCGGCACCATACTGCTAATTCATTCAGAGGTTTTCTGTGATGAGGTCTTCACCATGAGGGTTCCGTCCTCTAACACACAGCCCTCCACCTGAATACAAGCATTTGTTGCAGCAGCCAGCTCCAAAAGATGAGTTTTGCAGTGTTCGGACTCTGCATCACTCATGCTACTATCATTGCCTGCTTTCCCAATGCGAACTGCTAAAGAGGAGGAAAATAGGTCTTACTAGACTCATATAAATAGATTTAAGGGTGTATGGGTCTTTGAAATCTGAACAGTTTCTCTTAATAAAACCATGCATTGAATTTGCTTTAGATATTATATAATCCATATAAAATTTTAATGACAACCCGGGATCTAACATAACACCTAAGTCTTTAACCTCGTAAGGTCTGAAAAAAGCGTTATTGTTCAAAAACTAATGGATAGGATGAGCAATTTTATAAATTGTAAAAATTTTACATTTCGATATCTTAAGTTCCAAGGAATTAGTCTCACACCATTGGCCAAAATAGCTAATATCTTCTTGGAAATTCAAAGTATCTTGCAAAAAAAGATGTTCATATCATCAGCATAAAGAAGGCATTTACTGTACTTGAAAATTTGTTGAAACATTATTAACAAATATAATAAACCAAATTTGACCCAAGTGAGTACACCAGACTGAATAACAAAACGTCGTGAAAAATGATTTCCTATTGTTATAATTTGCGTCCTATTAGTCAAATAAGATGATAACCATGTTAATAATGAATCAACGATAATGAAATCAATCATACCCATTGCCTTCAATTTAAGTATTAACAAATCATGATTAACACAGTCAAATGCCTTCTAAAAGTCAGTATATAACACATCAACATAATATATACTTTCAAGAGATATTATGCAATACAAATAAAGCTTCGATTTTATAATTGACTCAAATAATTTAGGAATTGCGCTGAGTATAGATATTGGTCTATAATTTTGGACCATATGCTTCTGACCAGATTTGAATATCGGTGATATAAGCATTATTTTCCACTCGTCTAAGAAATTTCCTTCCGATAACGTTTTAAGGGGAATAATAATGGAATCACTACAATGGATGAGAAAACTTGGTGGTATTAAGTTAAAACCAGGAGGTTTAGAGATTTTCAGATTGCGAATCGCATGTAAAATGTCGTTATCAGAAATAAACATGGGACAACTGCCACTAAAGATTTCGGATAAATTATTGTATCTGCTATCAGAAGACGAAAAACTATTCAAATTTTCTACCGATTTAAAAATTTAGCAAAAAGTTCGCATGATTCACTTATAAATATTAGATGAAATTTCATTATTCAATTCAAAGCTACCAGGAAAACTTGAAGAACCAAGTTTTGAGCTACAAAATTGCCAAAAACATTTAGGATTCTTTTTAGGTTCATCTCATATACTCATATATACTGCCTATATAAGAACGAGTTCAAAAATTAAAATTCTTTCCTAAGGCGAGCAAAAATAATCATATGAAGAAAGTGATTAAAATTTCGATAATTTTTTTTTCCTCTTTCGGACGTTGATTCAACTGCAATGAGAACTCCCCCGGCGCGTCATACCAGTGGAATTGTTACGATCGTTTCGATAAACTGTATAAAGTCCCTCAAATAACTCAGAAGAAAGTATATGCGAATTGAGCCAAGTCTCAGTTAAAGCGATGATATTTTATTCATGAAGAGATGATGCAAGAAAGAGTCGATTTGTTTTTGTACAAAGTCCACCGACGTTCTGATAATATATACCAATTGAGTGCGAAGAAGAGGAAATAGATGATCGATAAATTACGTTGTTACCGCAGCTGAAGTTTCGGTTTCTCTGTTTCTTGGAGTGGAAACGAAATGTTTACTTAAACTTCAACTGGCCAATTTGATTTTGAAGAAAGTTATATCAGAGTTATATCAGGAATATATAAATATATATATATTTATGGTCAGGACAAAAACCTAAGACCATTTAGCAATGTCCGTCCGTCCGTTCTCGCCTAAAGACAAGTGTCGAAGCTGATTCCAGGAAATAACCCCCCAAGAAATAAGCCTTCCAGAACAAATATAAAATAAATCCCCAAAATTTTTCGGAGGTGGGGACTTATTCAAATGGGTTAATGGGGACTTATTTCTTACTTCAAATTGGCAGATTATTTCATAGTGAAATAAGTCCGCAAATTCAACTATGAAATAAGTCCCCAAGTCGAATGGAATATGTGAGGACCTTCTGATCCCCCGGAAACCCCCCTACTTCGTTTCGCTTTTAGATTTGGAGTACGCGCGAGGTGGGTTAAATGCAAACTCTGTTTATACCCAATAAATCTTTGCATGTACCCAACATCGCACCAATCCGAATCTAGCAGTGAAACCAAGCATTCGACGATCTTAATAATTATGAAATCTATTTTGGGACATTACTTCATTCTTATTTGGGGACTTATTTCATACCATTTTGGGGAGTTATTTCATCTTCGATTTGGAGAGAACAAATTTAACAGAAATTAAAAATTAAAATGAACATTGAAGTACAAATAGAAATTTAAAGTTATTATACTAATTAAATCATTGATTGTATCTGAATTAAAAAGCCATTTTTTAAACTTGCTGCTGAAAAGATTAGTTGAACGAATGCATCGAATTTGGTTGGGTAGTTTATTTTATAATCTGGGAGCTACTGATGTAGAAAAATTTAAAAAGCGCTGATTATAATGGGCTGAAGCGGTTGCAAGATTTCTGTCAATACTACGTAAAGTGTAAACAGATATATTACGATTCAGAAAATAACAGCTTCACATAGAGAAGATTTTAGATATCTCTATACTGGGAGTATACTTAACTGGGAAATAAATGGAAGCTTTTTTCAAGCCGTTTTTTTTCCAAATAAGTCTTAAAATATACTTTTGACTAACAATCAGGGGTTGTGTATGATTTTTTAATGGTACCACGCCAACATACTATACAGTACTGTAGTTTAGATTAAATCAATCTATAATAAAATATATCAAGAAGAAGCAGAGATTTGTTTCGTGTAACACGGCATAAGTGGTGGAGAGCAAATATTTTTTAAGTGCAACAGTATGGAGTTTCCAGTTTATGTTATTATTATCACACCAAAAACATAAATGTAAAAAAATAGTCAAGTTCTTTTATACAAAAAACGGTTTTGTCCGCTACAAAAAGTACTGAGATCTAAAAAAGAATGCCAAGTTTGTATTGTAATTATTAAAAATTTCACAAATAGTATTTAGGTACATTTTTATATTTTTTTTTTATAATTTGCACGTGCAAACGGGATTGTTAGCACCCTTATAATGTTGAAAGTAACACAGCACGGGCATTAAGAAAATAAGGAATTAGAAGATAGGGTAAGAAACCGATGCACATTGATTTTCAATGTTTGCAAATTGCAATGGTCAGTAAAAACAGAGTGAGGTAGAGCATTCCACATTCGTGTTGTGCGGCATATGAACGAAACCTTATATTTCATAGTACGTACGAATAGGGTACTCTGAAAGGCTTTATGGTGAACTGATGAGCATTCCTGGCATGGCGGATATTACGGTTGAAGTGTTGAAGGGGAGGAATGTAACTGGCTATTTCGTTTGAGCACTTGTGATGGTAGAATCGATAGAAAAACGATAGGCAGGAGACATTACGACGGTGACTAAGAGGGTCAAGCGAACTCACAATATCTCGGTCGCTAATAAGTTTTATCGCACGTTTTTAATTCTGTCAAGTAACTCCAAATATGAAATTGGTGCACCGGACCAGATACGAGAGTTGTACTCAAGTTTTGGACGAATAAACGCCTTGTAAGTTCTAGCCAGATCAGAAGGGGTAATATATTTCTTACATTGCTTTAGGGAGCCTAGACACTTCTTGGCGACGTCGAATATGTGGTCATTCCAACGGAGGTTGTCATTAACGCACTTACCGAGGATGGAATGCCTTTCGGTTTCAGCGATGCAAGTGCCATTCATGGATAATGGCAGAGTATTGGGGTTTCGCTTGAATGACAGAAAACAGCATTGTGATTTGGAAACATTAAATTCCACTCTGTTAGTTTTACCCCATTTAAGTATGCTGCCAAGATCGGAATTTAACAAGCTTAACATACTTTGCCTTTCCACTTCAACGCCCGAAGATGAGGGGCTTTGCCTAGGAAACGAATATGTAAAGCTGAGGGTACTGTCATCGGCGAAGGAATGAATAGGATTAGATGTAACATGACATAAGTGGTCGAAAGCAAATATTTTTTAAGTTCAACAGTATGGGGTTTCCAGTTTATGTTGTTGTCCATAGTTGAGCCAAGGTACTTTAACCCAGTTACATGTTCGATACAAAACCATTTAGAAGACAGCTCTACTTTAGAATAAATACTATGGGAGAAAATGGAATCAGAACAGGTTTTATTGCTCAATGATTAATTTTTGCCGTCGATGCCATGCTGAATTAGTAGAGGCGGACAAGAAAGGGTTGATTGAAAAACATCACTTTCGTTTTTTCAATTATAACAAGCTTATTATATCCAAACCAATGTCTAAGAAACTCCAAGTCATAGCTCATCTCAGCATTGATGTCTAAGACTGATAAAGAAGAATTAGCATAGGTCACGTCATCTGCAATACCAGTTTTATTTCCTTTTAATTTTTAAGGTTCAATTTATGTATGTATATCAGGAATAAAATTGGTCCAAGAACTTATCCTGGAGGCACTCCTTAAGGCTTTCTATAAATAGTTGACATATTTTAACCCTCTGCTTTCTACCTTCAAGATAGGAAGCAATCCAGTTAAAAATGAAGCCCCTAAAGCCAGCATTCTGTAATATTTTTAATATAGGTTTATAATTATTAATATATTTCGGATCTTCATTTTAAACTGTCGGGGAATTAACCTTTTAAAACACCTTTTTTAAATAAATAAGCCAAAATAACAGCTGTATTACAGCAAATTTGTTTGTCAAAATTTTTTGAAAAACTATTCACTTTATCGGAATCAGAGCTTTTCTAGCAATAAAATATCTTTAAAGGTTTCAAAAGAAACCTAGCTGCTCTAAATAAAAGCTATTGGAATGGAATAATTTATACGAACAGCACTCTTATTAGTTATTTGAAATTTCGTTGAAAGGAATTTAAAATGAAAGCTATTGGAATGGAATTAGAACAGCACTCTTAACAGTTATTAGAAATTTCGTTGAGGCCTGCATCGCAAAGAGTATTTATTGGTATTTCAGTGAAGTACTCATTAAAAGTTTTAGCCATTACAGAATGATTGACAATATTCAGATTGTCACATATTTATTGCTGTGGAAGAGTAAAAGCTGCATTTTATTAAACAACTCATTTACTATGCTCCATTCTCCATTGCAGAATCTACAGAGACCTTCATCTAATATCCCTATCTTCCTTAGGTGTTCTCTGAGTTTAAAATGCCCCATTAGGAAACCAGTTAGAATACGTAGGTTATTTTTACTTAAATTGATTCATGCTCTAAATCTTTTGAGATAATAATCTCCTAAGCACTCTTTGGCTTGTTTCAGACCTTAGAGATCTCGAAAGGTTCTAGCCATTTTTTCCTTTTCCGATTTCCTGAATTCTTCGCGTAGGGTGTGTTCCCCTATCCCGCAGAATGGTTCCGGACCTATGAAGGGTATTGCTGCCCCTTTACTGGCTAGAGAGTCCGTCGCCTCGTTTCCAAAAATACCCACATGGCCTGGTATCCAGCCGATAAATACTCTATTGTCCCGATTTGTTGAGACTTTGTAGGCATTTACATAAAAGTTTAAATTTAATAGCAAAGGAGTCCAGTGCTTTGATAGCTGCTATTATTGCTATCTGACATTATTGCTATGTTACAGTTCCTCTAATTCTTTTCGAGATTGATTCGAACACATCTTTCTATGGCGCATATTTCTGCTTGAAAGATGCTGGTACTCTTGCGCATAGATTCGTATTGTTTCGTTCTTGGCCGTTCTGTATTGCACTTTATCGTGTGGTCACTCAGTGCATAAATTGTGGATTCATCGCTCCATTCTTTCTTGTATTTGACAGTTGTATTTCCCAATGCTGTCATCTCTTGGAATAGCCAATAGTGGAAGTTTTCCGAGTAGTGCATTGTATTCTTTCGAGCTCATACATTTGTCTTTCCAGTTTCTTCTTTTGCTATTCTTAGAATACTTTTGTCCGCCGCCTCTGAGACAATGAGCTGTAGGGGAGTTAATTCCAATAGCACCTACATTGAAGCGGTTGGGCATGTATGCATTGCGCCGGTGATGCATAGACACGCCAGTCTTTTCACTTTGATGAGAGATTCTCTCGTCGTGATGAGACTTGTTTTGCCCAAGCTACTGCACCATATGTGATCATTGGTCTCACAATCGCTAGGCACATCCATTTTAGAATATTGGAGGTACAGCCCCACGTCTTTCCCGCTGGGCTCTTGCATATCATAAGAGCACGGGTTGCCTTTCTGGTAGTTTCTTCTGTGTGTTCTTCCAGGGGAGTGTACTATCCATATGTAGTCCTAGGTACTTCACCTCATTGACCGGTATTAGTGTCGCGCCTGACAATCGGATTTCCTTGAGTCTTTGAAGTTTCCTTTTCAATGTGAATGGCACTATCGTTGTTTTAGCCGGATTGATGTTCAGTCCATCAGGGAGGCACCATTCCTGTGTTACCCTCAGACCTCGTTGTATGATGTTGCAGAGATTTTCTTTAAACTTTTCTCTGGCAATTAATACTATTAATACATCTGATGGCAAGGGTAGTTATTTTTCCCAGTAGTTCATCCAAAACTAGGCTCCACATCAAGGGTGATAATACCCCTCCTTGTGGGCATCCTCTTGTAGTTCCTACTTTAATAGTTCCTGTCGTTGTCTGTGTCTCTGCTGATCTAGTGCTCAGCAATTCGCACAAACATCTGGATTCTGTGTTGTTGACTACTTATCGTTGCAGAGCTCGTTTGATATCCTCATGGGAGGTGTTATCAAACGCTCCCTCGATATTAAAGAAGGCACACAATGCTATCTCTTTTGAATTCAGAGCACTTTGGATAATTTCTGTTAGCTGATAGAAGGCAGTTTCTGTCGATTTGCTCGCCCTGTATGCATGTTGTTGATGATGCTGAGGCAACAGGTTTAGTGTTTCCTTCCTTAGATAGATCCACAACCTTCTCTACAATTTTCAACTGAAACGAAGTAAGGCTGATCGGTCTGTGTGATTTTGGGTGTGTCGGGTCTATTTGCCTCACCTTTGGTATGAACACAACCTTCGCTCGTCTTCATTGTAGTGGTATGTACCCTATGGCAATACTACTCTTCGCCAATTTTGCCAGGTGTGGTAGTAATACATGCTGAACTATCTGTAGTAGAACTGCCGTAATCCATCCACACCTAGAGACTTGAAGGAGCAGATGACTGATGAGATTTCCCAGTCGTCCTTTCGAGGTCTGGTTCTGTACACTTAGCTAGTGCTAGGCGAGCTTCCTGGAAAGTGATATCGTAGACGTAACAATGCCCTCTCGTCATCGCTTTCTGTGAAGCTGCCATCTGGTTTTTTAAGCGAGGTTGGTATTCTCCCTGACTTTGCAAGGGCCTTAGGCAGTCTTGCCGCTGTAGGGGTATTAGTGATTGTTTCTTCAAAAAGCGGACAAAGCCTCACCCAGACAAGTTCGATAGTTGGGTTTTTTAAGTCAGTTCTCGACTGCTATACGCCACTTCTCAGGAAAAGAAAAAATCGTCCCAGATTTGCTTTCGAGAATTTAATAGGTAACAGCAAACAATGTAATCGATCTTACCGAACAAAACAACAAAACATCTCTTACACTAAAGGCAGCCCATCTTGGAAATCGAGCAACCTTGAATCTTTTACAACAGCGATATGTTTGACCCATGTTGCGAAAGGATTGCACACAATATGTTAAACATTGCATAGCCTGCCAGCGATGCAGAACCCACGTCCACAACAGGGCACCGCTGCAGATGTCCAAAGAGCACGCTGAAAGATTTGACCATATCCAAATGGATCTAGTTTAACCCTTACCTACGTCAAATGGATATTCGTACCTGCTAAAAATCAAAAATCGATCGTGCAACTCGTTGCCTAGAGGCTCTACCCATCATAGACATTACGGCAGAAAGCGTAGCTAAAGCTGATGAGATATCTCGTTACGAAGTTTCAGCTCGCATAACTACAGATCGTGGCCGACAGTTTGAATCAGGTTTATTCCGTCAACTAAATAACTTATTGGCCGTTCGTCATCTAAAACCACCGGATATCATCCTCAAGCCAATGGGATGATCGAATTTTGGCACCACTCATTAAAATCTGCATTCAAGACGAAAATTCCAGGAAATTGGTAGAACGAGCTACTAATTATAATGCTTTGTCTTCAAGTTGCTTGCAAAGAGAACGTTAATGCAACACCAGCCGAAATGCTTAGTGGTAACGACCTAAGAATTCCTGGTCCATTTTTTGTATCTCCACAGGAAAATGTCAACAGCAATGACTTTATGAGAAAGCTTTCACAATCATTAAAGAAGTATTGTGTCGTGGACCTAGTTCATCATAGTTCATCAAATTTTTTTCCATTGCAAATTTCCAGCGGCATGTTCTGATCCCAGTGTAAACAATTTTATTTATTTCTTTCACCCAAAAATGTTGTTTTTCCAATAAGGTTTTGGTAAGTTGATGTGGTAACCTAGTTTCACTGTATTTGAACACTGTTTTTTTACATACCTAAGGTTTAAATCTAGTGATGCTCACCTTCGGCTCTGGTCTCTAGCGACTAGGTGTAGTTAGGAGTACTTGGTGGTATTTTAAAACCCTTTTCAAAAAATAACAAAATATAAAGTAGTTTGTCCACTTCCTCAAATATTTCAAAGCCCCAGACTTGAGCACTATAAGTTTGGATAGCTCTACAGACTGCCAAAAATAGTCTCCAATTTCTACTCCACGTTCTACTTTTTTTGCTTAAAAAGCAATGCCATGTTGCGCTAATGCTGCTCTACGCAGCGTTATTTGTTTTCTCCACATGCCTTGTGTAGTTCATTAGAACTGGTGTAAGAAGTACACCAAAATAGGTGCACTGTGTGGCTATTCGAATCTCTTCCCGTTTGAGGATCCATTCTTCTTGACTTGATGGTCTGCCACCATTTCGGAAAATCATGATTTCTGGTTTAGAAAGACAAGTACACTTCAAGACGGACTATCATCTGTTGCATAACTATGTCGTCGGCGTAGAACAGTAAACATATGTTTAAAAGCTCGATATTGAGACCTTCTCCTATATAATCATTAAAATCATTGAGGCCAAGCGCGAAAAGTAACGGCGATAATATCCCTTGCATGACCCCAAAAAGTGTTTAAAAATATTCTGATAGTTCATTTCCCGTCCACACCGCTGATTTGGTATTAGAATATATGCATACAAGAAGATTAACAAATTTAGTTGAAACTCATATTTCACGTAGCTTATAGATCAGCAATTTTCTCTAAATTTTATCAAGAGCGGCTTCTAAATTCACAAAGAAGACGCATACTTTCTTTTTTTCGGCCAGCCTATACGATAGAAGCTAAATTATATATGTTTTCTACAGTGGAGTATTTTTCTCTAAAGCCAGCCTGGTGTTCAGTTAAGATGTTATTCCTTTCCACCCAATTGTACAACCTGTCATTTAGGATTCCAATCATAATCTTGGCTATGCAGTTCATAAAAGAAATACCCCTGTAAATGGCTGAATCATCAACATCACCTTCCGTGAACATTTGTATATCCTATCCTAAGGGTATATTAATTAAGACACATAGTTTGTAACACCCCTTGATATTCGTCGTAGACCCATAAAAGTATATATATTTATGATCAGGACCAAATCCTTAGACTATTTAACAATGTCCGTCCGTACGTCCGTACGTACGCAATATAAATTAAGCTAGGAAGCTGAAATTTAGACCAAATACTCTCAAAGGACGCCCACTGCCACGCCCACAATTTAGAAAGAAAAGCCGTTTAAGAGATAGCCTCCACAAGATATGTTAGCACGGCCATCCTTTAAAAGTTTGTCATATTTATAAAGTTTTTTGGCAAGTCTACTTTTTGTACGAGTTTTTCACTAAAATGCTGTTTTCTTCGAAAATTTTCATAGAACCCGAAAAAAATGTTTAACAAGATACTTAGCCAACATTTTTGTCAATATATCGCCCATACAAAGTTTTTAGCCACGCCCACTTTTTGGGGGGCGTCTTTCCATACATTTTTTTTATAAATTTCATAGGATGAAATTAAATGCTATCCATTATTTTCTTACTACTTCTTTCTGTTGGGCTTACAGGGATATGGATAGGGTAGCTGGATATGGAACTGTAGCCTTTCCTTAGAACGAACCGAATTTATTCAATGTCAATTTTATTCTGTCTTATTGTTGTGACAACTTTTTAATTAAGGGTCACGGTAGTGCCCAGCCAGTTCTTTAGCAACTTTGGCACTACACACTAGTGTAGTGTAGTGGTAACACACCAACTTAGGCTATTTTGACCCCCTCTCTAACCTCACTTACAACAAAGCTAGAGATATAAAGTTTTCAGGATTTATTGGAACGCACAGCAGCAGCAACATGAGCGATTATAGTTGTAAGGCCTCAAAGTAACCACTGACTCACTGAATCACTGACAGATCATCAAAACTATGAAGCACTTCCAGTCATCGTAGAACCTTGAAATTTAGCACAGTTATGGGGTTTGCAGAGAAACCCCAGGGAACCCCCAACCCCCAACATTTGTGATGTTCCATCCACTTCTCTTAACTCAGCACCCAAAATACCTAAAATTATGATTTTTTACAGAAGGGTCAGCTCTTAAGAACAAGTACGGGACAAAATAAAATATTATTTATTTTCCATTTATGGGGAAGACGTACAATTATTATTATACCCTATCCTAAGGGTATATTAATTTTGACACATAGTTTGTAACACCCCTTAATATTCGTCGCAGACCCCTAAAAGTATATATATTTATGATCAGGCCCAAAATCTAAGACTATTTAGCAATGTCCGTCCGTCCGTATCAACTTTTGAGGCCTTTAAAATTATGCTAGGAAGCTGGAAGCCCCAAAAAGTGGGCGTGACCAAAAACTTTGTATGGGCGATATATTGGGAAAAATATTGGCTAAATATATTGTTAAACATTTTTTTTCGATTTCTATGAACATTTTCGACGAAAACAGCATTTTAGTGAAAGACGCCCACAAAAAGTACGCGTGGCAAAAAACTCTATATGACAAATTTATAAAGGTGGGCAGTACCTACATATCTTGTGAAGTTGGTACAACTTTATCTCTCTAACTTAAGCCTTAAAATGTTTTTTCCTAAATCGTGGGCGTGGCAGTGGGCGTATTTTGAAAATTTTAAAACTTTACCATTTCGGAACCCTAGTATATGTTCCAAATTTCAGCTTCCTAGCATAACTTTAAAGGCCATCAAAATTAATATACCCTTAGGATAGGGTATAAAAAATTAATAAGTCTCCCGAGTTTTCACCATGAATAACGAATCAAAAAGCCCTCTAGAGATTCAATAAAGTACATAAGTCCTTGAAGTCAATGGAGCCTCCTCCAATAATAGAACTATGCATTACAAAATACACCAAAGCAGAGCGCGCAAAATAAAATAGACAAAATAAATAAAGAAATATGAACATATATTAGTAAAAAGCCGGACCAAAGAGAACAGGTTCTCAGGTTTTTTCAAGAATCGTCGCAAAATCTGACAAAACATTAAATCCGGTAACGTCATGGAAGATATTTTGTAAAAAAAAATAATAAATTGGACGATATGGAAAAGAATAGCAAAAAAAAATTTGGAAAGAATATCTTTTCTTGACAGTAAAAACTGTTCCTAAAAAAGCGAAATGGCCACATACAAAAATTCGGGTATAGCATGCCATCGGTATCGAAAAACGTAAAGAAGAACTACAAGGGACTATCGACCCAATAAAAAAATAGACATATGTCTTGTAGCAGTATGTTGTACTGCATGGATACCAATTTTAACATACCCCACATCCTCATAACACAGCAAGAATGGGGGCTGCCGTTGTCATCAGCGTAAATATAGAATATGCTGAAGATGACAAATTCCCACCATATGAGATACAAGCCACATCCGTAAAGGTAAAGTCGGTCAGCCGGCAGATAATAGGTATTGCTTTTCTAGATTATTAATGAAGCAAAATAGACCACGACTAGCAAATAAATTAACTGGCTGCAACTATTTAAGGCAATTACTGGAATAATTAATGGAACTATCCGCATGGAACTATCAATACAGCAGAGCAATTAGAAAGCAAAGTACATACTTTCGCCTTAAATATTAAATATACAAAGGGCTACATGGACTGCAACACCTGAGTCAAACCCAAAAATAAAAAGAAATGTGAATCATAGAGAAATATATAACATAATTTGTGAAAGAAGAAAAGGTCGTAAAAACTGGTATTTATCGATAGTGCCAAGTGTCAAAAAAGGCTTAATAAAATAATGAATCAGCTCAGCAAAGATATTTGAGAAATTAACAACTTCCTTAACAACTTTACAAAATATGCCAGTACAGGTTATACACTGTTGAAACCTACCGAACAATATAAAACGACCAATGATATTCCGCCAATTAAAAACAGCGACGGAGACTGGGCAAAAATAGAAATATAAACAAAAACAGGATTTATTTGCCGAATATCTTGCAAACGTCTTCCAGCCATATGAAGACAATGAAAATATACAATCAGCGGAGTTCTGTGACGGTGAGAGAATAATCCCTCTGGTAACATTCGACCTTATTTCAGGATAAGTTCTAAGAAAGTTCCCAAAAACGAGATGAAAAAAATACCACAAATTATAGGTATGTGGCACGAATGTAGCCTGGAGCGAACTGTATGATACTCAATGAACGGTAGAAATTAACTTACTTTATCGGCAATTCTGCGGCCGACCTCCCGGCTGGCTCATCCCTTCGATGTCAATTCTCGATTGGCATTAAGTTTCTAACCACTCCCAGACCTGTCCGTTGAAAGGGTTTTCGATATTTTCCCTCTATAGCTCGAATGCAAAAACCGAAATGAAAACACATTCCACACTTTTCTTCAGAAAAAAGGAACACGAAAAGGATGCATCACACTTTCCACTCCCTTTAATGACTGGCCATTACAAAGCCACACTCCAAAAGTTACGTAAAAAACGGATGGATGGACGGGCATTTCTAAATAGTCTCAGGTTTGGGCCCTGATCACCAATATATATATACTTTTAGGGGTCTACGATGAATATTAAGGGGGATTACAAACTATGTGTCAAAATAAATATACACTAAGGATGGGGTACAACAAATAGCTGATTTGTGCGATATTTGAAAGATGCCACAAGTCATTCCTTCTCCGGGTGTTTTTAGTGGATTTCCAACACTATCGCAAAGATCGCGTCTTTCGATGACCATTCGAAGAAAAAACATAAGAAAAGGCTACAGTCCGCTTGGGGCGAACAGTATGATACCCTATCCTTATCCCTATGTACCCCAAAGAAAAAAAGCATTAGGAAGATGATGGATAGCATTTTATTTCATTCTATGAAATTTATAAAAAAAAAATATTTTTTTCAAAAAATGCCCCCAAAAAGTGGGCGTGGCCAAAAACTTTGTATGGGCGATATATTGAGAAAAATATTGGCATAATATATTGTTAAACATTTTTTTTCGATTTCTATGAAAATTTTCGAAGAAAACAGCATTTTAGTGAATCACGCCCACAAAAAGTAGGCGTGGCAAAAAACTTTATATGACAAATTAATAAAGTTGGGCAGTACCTACATATCTTGTGAAGGTTGTACAACTTTATCTCTCTAACTTAAGCCTTAAAACGGTTTTTTCTAAATTGTGGGCGTGGCAGGAGGCGTATTTTGAAAATTTTAATACTTTACCATTTCGGGACCCTAGGGAGTATATGTTCTAAATTTCAGCTTCCTAGCATAATTTTAAAGGCCTCAAAAGTTGATACGGACGGACGGACATTGCTAAATAGTCTTAGGATTTGGTCCTGATCATAAATATATATACTTTTAGGGGACTGCGACGAATATTAAGGGGTGTTACATACTATGTGTCAAAATTAATATACCCTTAGGATAGGGAAATAAAATGCTATCCATCATATTCTTAATGCTTTTTTCTTTGGGGCATATAGGGATATGGATAGGGTATCATACTGTTCGCCCCAAGCGGACTGTAGCCTTCCGCTTGGGGCGAACAGTATGACTGTAGCCTTTCCTTATGTTTTCCCTTTTTTTTCTAATGCACTGGTAACCCTTTCATGATGATGGTAATGAAAAATACTCGTGACTCTGCTGCTGATGCTACCCCTGATGATGGTGAAATGATATTCGTGATGCTGCTGCTGATGCTACTTCTGGTGATGGTGACGGTGGTCACTTATGCTGCGCTGTTGTTTAGTCGCTGCGTTGTTTTGATCTCCTATGCGACGATGGTGTTTTCAGTAGCGCACTAAGCTGTCGTCTGGCTCGAGAACTGCTGCTAATCTTGCCGACATGCTGTGCCGCTTGGAGTCACGGTGTGGTGTGGTAATAAGCCGCATCGAAACATTGGCTACGGACCGAAAAGCAACTAATATCAACTAATATGGCAGTGGGCGTACTCAACAAATGTGTACACTTAACCATTTCGGAGCCCTAGGGAGTATGTGGTCCAAATTTCAGCTTCCTAGCTTAATTTTAAAGGCCTAAAAATTGTGTACGGACGGACGGACGGCCATTGCTAAATAGTGTTAGGATTTGGTCCTGGTCATAAATATATATAATTTTATGGGTCTACGACGAATATTAAGAGGTGTTACAAACTATGTGGGAAAATTAATATACTTTTAGGATAGGGTATAATAATATTCCACAATGAGGATAACAAACTATGATTGACTCTTAACGCTTCTAAAATATTCTCCCAATAAATATCCTCCATAAAATAAAAGCCAAGTCATTTTTCTCTCCTCGGCACCGTATTTCTGTTCGACCAAAAATTACTCGTAAACTGTAAGGCCTAGAAAGCTGAAATTTGGAATATAGCTAGATCATGGTTTAAAAACGTTGTAAAAATGTTATGAAGTCAACGGTTCTAATATCTACAGAAAACACTCATAAAGGAAACAAATCAATAGAGATAAACGCACTGGCAGACGGACTCAAAATCGTTGAACCATTAGGTGATACAATTTATAGATATAATCCTATTTCGAGTATATCCACTGATGATTGTCCGGTTATATTAGATCTAAAAAATCACTTCCGGAATTTGTTGATGAACAACTGCGTTATCCTTATGGCAGCAAGCAGCCCACACAGCAATTGAATTGTTCAAGAAAAATGTTGGTACCGAGAAATACTTCGAAACAGTTGCAACCATTATAAACAAAAGAACCGAGCCTGTCGATAATATCATAGCAACAAAAAATTCACAAATATTATTTACATTTTTATACTTGGAAAGTTTTTTGCAGTTTTGAAGTGATATATTTTAAAAACACGTGTATATAGAGCAACAATTTTCATGATTTTAAAAACTTGATATTGTTGTATTGTACCAAAACCTGAGACTACTTGGCAATGCCTGTCCATCCGTACGTATCAACTTTTGACGCCTTTAGATTTATGCTAGGTAAGTGAAATTTCAAACGTATACTCCCTAGGGATCAAAATGCTAAAGTATAAAATCTATTTAAATACGCGCACTGCAACGACCGCAATTTAGAAAAAACCGTTTTAATGTTGTAGTTGTAGACATAAAGGATTAGAAACTTAACAAAAGAAGTAGACCCTGAACTCTGACCTATTTGCCATATAAAGACTTTTGCCGCGCCTACATTTTGGGGGCTTTTTTTTTTAACAAAATGTGAAAACGAAAGACAACGTATAACAAAATATTTAGCCATCAATTTTTCTGGTATATCGCCCAACAAAGTTTTTGGCCACGCCCATTTTGCGTTTTTTAAAAAAAAATGTTTGTTGTGAATTTTATAGAATAAAATAAAATTCACGCTGAAATTTAGAGCATATACTCCTTAGGGTCCCGAAATGGTAAAGTGTTAAAAGTTTTTAAATCCGCCCACTGCCACGCCCACAATTTAGAAAAAAACATTTTAAGGCTTAAGTTAGAGAGAACCTTTACAAAATATGTAGGCACTGCCCTCCTTTTTACGTCTGTCATATAAGATTTTTTGCCACGCCTACTTTTTGTGGGCTTTTTTCACTAAAATGCTGTTTTCTGCGAAAATTTTCATAGAAACTCAAAAAAAATGTTTAACAAGATATTTAGCAAATATTTTTTTTTAATATATCGCCCATACAAAGTTCTTGGCCACGCCCACTTTTTGGGGGCGTTTTTTCAAAAAATATTTTTTTTTTTATAAATTTCATAGAATGAAATGATTTCCATCACCTTCTTAATGCGTTTTTCTTTGGGGCATACAGGGATATGGATAGGGTATCGTACTGTTCGCCCCAAGCGGACTGTAGCCTTTCCTTATGTTTTTTTTATTACTTTTTATACCCTATCCTAAGGGTATATTAATTTTGATACATAGTTTATAACACCTCTTAATATTCCTCGTAGACCCATAAAAGTATATATATTTATGATCAGGACCAAATCCTACGTACGCAATTTTCAGACCTTAAAATTTAGCTAGGAAGCTGAAATTTGGACCACATACTCTCTAGGGCTCCGAAATGGTTAAGTGTAAAAATTTAGGTAAAAATCGTTTTAAATCTAAAGTTAGAGAGATAGAGCTTTACAACCTTCGCAAGATATGTATGCACTGTGGGCGTTTTTCACTACTGCTGTTTTATTCGAAAATTTTTATAGAAACCGAAAAAAAAATTTAAAAAAAGATATTAATCCAATATTTTTTCCAACATATCGCCCATTCAAAGTTTTTGACCACGCCCACTTTTTGGGGGCGTTTTTTCAAATATAATTTTTTTTTAAATTTAATAGAATGAAATAAAATGGTATCCATCACCTTCTTAATGCTGTTTTCTGTGGGCATATTGGGATATGGATACGGTATCATACTGTTCGCCCAAAGCGGACTGTAGCCTTTCCTTATGTGTTTTTTTTTATTGGGGCGAACAGTATCCATATCCCTATATGCCCCAAAGAAAAAAGCATTAAGAAGATGGTGGATAGCATTTTATTTAATTCCATTAAATGTATAAAAAGTGCCGATCTGCCACCCGACGCGTGCACATGCATTTTTAAATCACTCCGCGGTCGATTTGCACACAGAAACAAAAAAACAAACTAGTGTGCAAAAGCACAAAACCAAAAAAAAACCTAATCGCGCTCGCGCTGTGCAAAAAGAAAAACAGTACAGTGTATAGTGCAGTGAAAAAAAAAACAGTGTATTGTGTTTGGGCACTCCATCTGGTCCCACTCCCTATCGTTTGCTGCTGCTTTGCTTGGCTATAGCAACTGCCGTATGTTTTTGCGTGCACGTGCTATAGCTTGGTAGGGTATCATTTGGCGAATAGCGGGTCGCGTTGTGTAGATTTTGTTGGCAGACCAAAGCAAGTCATTGTATGGGCATAAGACCTTTAGTGGTTTGTTTTGGAAAGCTGACGTCAGAATCTACACGGTACGGCCCAGCTTAGTCAGCGTCGGAGTTGAGTTTTTTGTGTTTGTTTTTTGTTATGCGTAGGAATTTTAGAATGGACGTGAGTAATAATCGTGGGTTGAGATCCAATTTTTTTTCATTGTACGCACATGCGATTCACAATAAACCAGCTGTGTTGGCACTAAGTCAAACACAGGTCAGCATTCATTCCGATTTAACGGAGTTTAGTCTGCCTTGATATAGCTTGGTGCCATTATTCTTTTCCCATTGTGGTATCGCCGTTAATATACGTAGTGATGTAGCCTACCAAATTCTACCTCAATATGGCCAATGTTCCAATCCGGAATTTAATTTTATTTGGCTAAAATTTCACATCTGTAGGCAATTAATTCACTACTGCTTTATGTACAGAAGCCCTAACAGGACAGGCATTTAACTTATAATGAGTTTGATGCACTGTCAGATTCCATCACCAAAATTGTTACCCAGTATCCTCGTACTGAAATCGTCGTTGCGGGCGATTTCAATATACACAAATCAAGTTGGCTTCGGCATTCTGGACAGACAACACTCGAAGGAAGCTATGTCGAGATCTTTGCTGAGGTTAATAAGTTAACCCATATTGTAAATGAGCCGACACGGATACCCGACATTAGCGGTCAAAACGCCAACACTCTTGACTTGTTTCTTACCTCTTACCCTGATGAATACGCTTTAAATGTATTATCGCCTCTAGGTTAGGTTTATCATATCAGCGTATTTCTCGTACTCCAGCCACACAGTTAAAGAAGAAGCTCCTACAAGAACCGTATGGCAATACGAGAAAGCCAAGTAGGAAGTTCTAACTGGTCGTTGTGCTTCCTCAACAACGACTTGGATGCCACTGCCGATATGATTACAAATTTAATTCACCTGGGAATGAAATGCTTTATCCCTAACAGGAAAACGCGTGGTGTGACTTCAGCTGTAAAGAAGCTATCAGCGCTAAAGAGGTAAGTTTTCGGTCATTTAAGGCCAACCCAACTGAGGAAAACCGAAAAAAAATCAAACGAGCCAGAAGTACTCTTGACACAGTACGGGTACGGAAGTGCATTTGTCCCATGGAGTGTCCCCACGCGCTCGAGTACTGGGGGAGCGTTGAGCGAGCAGCAAAATGAGCAGCAAGCAAATTGGCTTTATCCGAAGAGCTGACAGCTGGAGTGTCATTGCAAATCATTGTCGGGCCGAATTTTAAATATTCTTAACAAACGACCAAAAGTTTTTACTACCGGAGGGACTTTGTAGTATTTTTTACCCCAACTTTTGGTCGTAGGAGAATTTGACACGCTTGCATTTGGAATCGATATTACCCTTCTTCAATGGATTAGAAATTACCTTTTGGACCGTTCAATACAAGTTGTTTTGGACGGTTTCAGGTCTGCAACTCACCAAATAAATGCTGGTGTCCCTCAAGGCTCTGTTTTGTCTTCGACTCTCTTTCTCATTTTTATCAATGACCTCCTGTCTGTCACTTCTAATCCAATGCCATTCCTTTGCTGATGTACCTCAGCTTTACATATTCGTTTCCTGGGCAACGCATCTTCGGGCGTTGAACTGGAACGGCAAAGTATGTGAAGCTCATAGAATTCGGATCTTAACAGAATACTTAAATGGGGTAAAACCAACAGAGAGAAATTTAATGCTTCCAAAACGCAATGCTGCTGAACCCCTAATTCTCTGCCATTGTCCATGAATGGCACTTGCACCGCGGTAACTGGCCGACTTTCCATTCTCGGTATGTGTATTAATGACAACCTTCGTTGGAATGACCACATATTTGTAAGATGTAATAAATATTACACCCCTTCTGATCTGGTTAGAATTTACAAGGCTTTTACTCGCCCAAAACTTGAGTACAACCCTCATATCTGGTCTGGTGCACAAATAACATATTTGGAGCCACTTCACAGGATTCAAAAACGTGCGGTAAAACTTATTGGCGATCGAGACATTGACTCTCTTCATCATCGTCGTAATGTCTCCTGCCTGTCATTGTTTTATCGGTATTTCCACCACAAGTGCTCAAATGAAGTAGCCAGTTGCATTCCACCCCTACAGCATTTCAACCGCAATACTCGCCACGCTAGGAATGTACATCAGTTTACCTTTAAGCCTGTTTTCGGACGTACTGTGAAATATAAAGATTCCTTTCTCAACCGTACAATACGAATGTGGAATGCTCTACCACGCTCTGTTTTTCCTCTGCATTATAGTTTGCAAACATTTAAAACCAACGTGCATCTGTTTCTCCCTTTCTCTAATCCTTCATTTCCTTAATGCCCGCACTGTGTCACTTCATTATAAGGGTTTCCAAAGTTCCTTTAGTGCGCGTACATTATAACAAAAAAAAAAAGAATATAGTTTTTAAATATCGCCCCAAAAAGTTAGCGTGGCCAAAAACTTTGTATGGGCGATATATTGGAAAAAATATTGGCTAAATATCCTGCCTAAGAATTGCGTATGGACGGACGGACGGACGGCTATTGCTAAATAGTCTTAGGTTTTAGTCCTGACCATAAATATATGTACATGCTTTTAGAGGTCTACGATGAATATATAGGGGTGTTACAAACTATGTGTCGAAATGAATATGCCCCTAGGATAGGGTATAATGAATCGAACAAATTTGAGAATGTATTCGTTCGTAAATTATATTGCTTAGTTTTTAAGACGAACTCTAGTATTATCGTAATTACTATCGATCAATCTATCCATTATTATCAAAATCAAAGAACATAACCAAAAAGTAACCACACTACTTCTACAACTAAACCATCAAAATCACACCAACGAATACCGCATGAATTTGTTCTTCTTGTAATTGTATCGCTTTCCCATCAGCTGTCGGTGTCCATCAGGAAATGGTGGACCATCTATAATTATTGTAATACGGATTGGGACATAAAAAAAGCGACTTATGTAGGCTACCTTTGTTTATGGTACTATGATTTTAATTCCCATACAAAAATTAGTAATAAAGGGGTAAACGGGAATTACTACTACGACGGCGGTACACCAACCACCCCAAAAGCAGAGGTACGAACTAATTTAATTGCGTGTGGTCATTAGGGGAGTTTTCCTTTTAAGCTCAACCAACAATGCATGAGAGTAAAAGATAAGTAAGTACATGTCATCCATTGTCTGTGTGTTGTTATTATGGAAATTTGAATGTGCTTTTACTTGCATGGACGACTAGGTACCACGCCTATATGTTTGTTCAGAAAATCGATACTCAAGTGCAGTACTAGGATTCGGCCAATTAGGTTTATATGCTATTATCCAGGCTTATTTGAACAGGTGATGGCGAGAGGAACTTGTGCACAATTCAAATGTACGCAAACCATTTACCGAATTAATAATCAAAATCTCAACTTTAATTATTTAGTGTAGTTTCTAGAAGAAATTACGGGTATTTTATTTGCTTTCATTTTCCAAATGACTTAATAAGGGAAATCTTAAATGAAGGTGATGAATGTTTTTGAAATGGATTTCATGGAATATGATAATCTGTACCTCCCAAAAAAGGAGAGAATCCAATCCACCGGTTGTGCCTGTGGATAGGGCATAGTTATCAGTTGGATGAACACAAAATGATGCTTAACCGATGTAGCCCTTTGAAGTGATTTTTTTTTCACATTTTTCCTCTACGGGTTGGAAGTTTTTATTAAAACAGACAAAATAAGAAGCTGCGCCTGGCAATATGCATCTATATGTGAGGAGAGGGTGGGGCACCATGTAGTTGTTGGACTGTGCTTATTACAAAAGCGGACGTATTTAGTATGTATGCTGAGGCATATATATATGTATGTACTTACGGTAGGCGCCCTCTGAAAGCTGGTTACATCCGCAGGCATTATTAACTCTATGTATAACTCTGTAGACATTTAACATTTAAATTATGTAGCAAATTGTAAACATATTTTTTTCGAGGTGCTTTAAGTAGTGTGAGATTCTTACTCCCTAAAAAAACCTTCGATCAAAAATATTCATACTACACTAGGCTAATTTCTATCAAGCAGTTTTAATTTAAATTATTTAACATCCCAGCGGATACCCAAAGGTATATAAATTTTGACACATAGTTTGTAACACCCCTTAATATTCATCGTAGACTATAAGTCCATTTATTTATGATCAGGACCAAAACCTAAGACTATTTAGCAATGTCCGTCCGTCCGTACGCAATTTTTAGGCCTTTAAAATTAAGCTAGGAAGCTGACACTTGGACCACATATTCCCTATGCCTCCGAAATGGTTAAGTTTATAAGCTAAAGTTTTAATGCTAAAGTTGGAGATATAGAGTGTTACAACCTTCACAATATAAGTAAGCACTGCCCTCCTTTATAAGTCTGTCATATAAAGTTTTTTGTCACGCCTACTTTTTGTGGGCGTTTTTTTACTGAAATACTGATTTCTTAGAAAATTTTCATAGAAACCGAATAAAAATAACAAGATATTTAGCCAATATTCTTTCCAATATATCGCCCATACAAAGTTTTTAGCCACGCCCATTTTTTGGGGGCAGTTTTTAAAAACAAATATTTTATTTTTAAATTTCATAGAAGAAAATAAAATGATATCCATCATCTTCTAAATACCTTTTGCTTTGGGGTATATAGGGACATGGATAGGGTATCATACTTATTTTTTCTTTTAATATTTTTTGGTATATAACAGTGGGAATGCTTCAGAGTCACCATACTTAAAAAATTGCCTTCTATTATTCACAACTTCTAATGTAAAAAAATGTTCATGAATAATAAACTGATTTACAAGTTCACATAAATCGTAATTACATACGCCCTTAAACATATCGTGCATAATATCGATTGCTAAATTGTGAACAAAATGAAAAGATGAAATATTGTTAAAAACTGATACTTCCCTAATGCCAGTGTTTGAAAGTCTTTCATATATTTGTGAATAATTTATATTTTCACTGTTATAGTTTTCAATTGTTCTATGAAGACTATTGTTATCAGAACAATTTTTACAAATACGGCAATGAAATCGAGAGTTAAAAGTTCTTGTGTATCCTAAGATCGTATTGAGTCAAAGGTTGTCACCTGTAATGACACCCAATACAAAAAAAACTGATTAGATTCACCAGACGGTAAATTTATAGCAACTCCGTTTTCTTCAAGCTTTTTAATTGCGTTTACTAATACTCAAAAAATTAATTTTTCACCGTGGCATTTATATTTTGAATAAAACAATATAGCTACAAATTTTGCAATTATAATCATTTATGCAGTAGATGGTTAGTGGAGTATTTTATTTTTAGAGTATATATTTTGCACCACTAGCAAGAGGATAAAAAAAAACCGCTCAGGACGACTCTATAGCCGTTATTATAACGCGAAAAGGCGTTACCGACAAATTGGTGTTGACTTTTTTGAAAAAGAATCTATCTAGGGGCCAAGCACCACTAGCTTTTCCAACCAAATATATTTGGAGAAGAAATTTTTCACATGGATACCTATTTGGTTTTCATTTAGAAATATGAAGTATCTTATAACAATTTAGAAATTTTCAAAATATGCGACTGTACACAAGCTTAACGATAGAACATGAATATCAATCTTAAATGAAATAATATTTCACAATGAAACAACGTACATTACTAAATAATCTTAGGATTTCGTCCTGATCATAAATATATATACGTTTATGGGTCTGCGACAAACTATGTGTCAAAATTAATATACCCTGAGGATAGGGTATAAACACAGATGTTAAGGAATAGCCAAGTTCGCCTATACCAAAATCGCTTTTGCCACAAAAAGTACTGAAATCTAAAAATGAACGCCAAGTTTGTATTGTAATTTGTTAAAAATGTCACAAACAGTATTTACATTTTAATACTTGGCATGTTATCCAATTTGAAGTTTTGAAAATACATATACATATATAAAACACATGTATATAGAGCCCCAATTTTCACGATTATGAAAACTTGCAGAGTATACAAATTTCCGCACAAATTTCAAGGTTATATGATGATTAAAAGTACTCCATTGTTTTGATGCTCTCTCAGTGAGTCAGTGGTAACTATTTTTGTTAACTCAGGAACCGCTCACCTTAAACAGTTGAAGTTCGGTATGGAGCCTGCTGCCGTCCCAGTAAAACCTGAAAATTTTATGTCTCTAGCACTACCGTGTCCCTTAATAATAGAAATATAAAATATTCGCAAAATTAAATGAAGCGAAAAAATAATTATCAAAATACATTTACATTTCCAGAATGTGGATTTCAGTTGAAGCAGAAGTGGCGTAACCCCAAATTCCAACAGTTGAGATAATTGCATTTGAAGAAGTTAAAAGAAAATAGATCTTTATTAATTAAAGTAATAGTTAAGAAATTTCAACTATGTCAATAATAACAGCGTGTCTTATATTTTAGATAGTAATCTTGTCCACAAATATAGGAATTACTGGATTTTACGTGGCTTACTGTAATAAGTTACAGAATGTAATTCAAAATTGGCTTCATCAAACAAATATGTTGGTTAACGTCTTTAAAATACAAAATGCGTAAGATTTATTAGTTAAGAATACTAAAAATTATCACTCTTTTCCTCATCAAATTGAGTACTAACTCAATTTTTATGTCCGTTGAAATAGTTTTAAAATTTTTATAAAATTCGTGCTAAACTGGGAGTAAGTAAGTCTAGTAAATCCTTCTTTTTCGCTTCACTAACAGCATTCCCTTTTGGAAACAGTAAGTACAGATCTGTAATAAATGTAGATGTTCTTTTCTTTAAAATCACAGTGTCAAAAGGTACGTCTTCGTTATAACTGTACTTGTAGTTACAAGTTATTGAATGGAATCTCTTTCAAAAATCATTGCCATTGAATTTCAAGCCCATTTATTTTACCTTTATTTACATTAATTATCCGATTATCACTCTTTTCTAATCGAAAACACAATTTTTTTTCGAAAACATCACAGACCCATTCATAAAAATTTGTAACGGCTCTTTTTTTTCTTGCCGCTGCTATAATCTTATACGAACCCATAGGGTCGAATATATTTTTAAAATATTTCTTTTGTTTTTTAATAAGACCAAAATCTTGGTCACAAGGTAAGAAAGAATGATCACTTATAAGAAATTTATGGTCAATTTGGTTAACAGGGTAGTCGTTACTTGAAACAATAAATTGGTCCTTACCTTCTAAACAATGTCTATCAATGGCAATAAAAACGATTTCTGTAGATCAAATGAAGATAATCCATAAAAATTATTTAGGCTTGTAATGCGTTGACCAACTGAAATTTTTTGAGCGTATTTGTTTTTGCTTAAACAAATGCTGTCAACAATGCAAGGGTTCTTTGCTGGTACAATTTTGTTTTTTTTGTTTATGTTTTCATCTCCTTTTGCTCTTTATAATTTATTGACATTTCTTTTCCAGATAGGTTCATTGCGTTGGCGTTTCTTGCTTTTGTGTTGAACACTTTCTTCAGTAATATCAACACTATCTTCTTCATTAAGTGCACTTGAGGGTCTTACCATATCCATATTGCGATTTTCATATCTGGGCTAATATTCAGAACCTGAATCTTGAAAATCTTCTTCATCAGAATTACCATGATCTAAAAGCATTAAAAAAAGTGGTCAAAAGGATGGTGATTGCGATTATATGAGAACACAAGCATTCTCACTTTAGCATAACACCATTAACTCCTACTTCTCACCTCCCCGTGGTGACTTCTGGGTGCCTAGTACCTCGACTGGAGATGGGGTAACCAACCCCTGTGGAAGGTCGTTGGTGGCAGCTGATGAGAGAGGGGGGGAGGAGTGCCAGCTCACTAAAGCACTTCTCCTGTTTCCGGACAGCGGCGGACGAATTCCACTGATGGATCAACGGCGGAGTCCACAGTTCCAGTTAGGTGGAACGAGTGATCTGCTTCGACTTATTTGAAGCCCAGGTCTGTAAGGATATCCAACACTAAGCCAGGGTGTTGGAAAAGAGTTGGTAGTAGATGAGCCCTTGATGGGTCAACGGCAGCACATCCCCGAAGTGGGTTACTGGCACCGGAATTACCGGTCTACTACCCTAGGGTCAAGAACAGGGCCTGGCCCTCCAGGTTGGGGGTTGTGCCGTCGGGGTAACATCCCGACCGCGTCAAAAACATCTAGTTATGGGAGAGACTATGGCAGCCTCGGATATAAATGTACCTCAAAGGCAAAATAGACCCGGAACGTTAACGGACATGCGAGTGTGTACCTGGAATGTGCGGACACTCTACACTCCAGGTGCTTGTTCTTGAGCAAATAGTGCGCAGGGCAGGTGTCAATGCGGAAGCCACTATCTTCAACAGATCAGTCCAACTGCTGGGGTATGCACACGATAAGATATCATCGGTCGATCCCAGCGAGCCGTGATAGAGGCTTCCACGGCTATTGACGAACAGGCGAAACTAGTTGGCCTTGAAGTGAATGGAGACAGGACTAAATATATGCTATCAACAAACAAATCATCTGTCCACCGACGAGGACAAAATGTCACTGTTGAAAGCAACAACTTCGAGGTAGTTAAGGAGTTCATCTGCCTCGGGGTAAACATCAACTCTACAAATGACATCTTAGTGGAGATCCGTCGAAGAATTACCCTAGGAAACCGCTGCTACTTCGGTTTGGCAAAACAAATGTTCAAAACTCCTAACTCGAAGGACAAAGTGCATGCTCTACAGAACCCTTACCCTGCCAGTTCTGCTATACGGCGCCGCAGGCTGGACGATAAGCAGGAAAGGGGAGTTACTACTGGGATCATTTGAAAGAAAAATCCTTCGATGGATATTTGGTCATGTGTGCGAGGAGGGGAATGGAGGAGAAGATACAACCGCGAACTCTATGAGCTGTACCAAGATGTGGATGTAGCCTGAAAAGCCAAAACTCGTCGACTACATTGGCTCGGCCAAATCGAGCGAATGGACAACAACGCTCCACCCAAGAGGATTTTCGAATCCCAGCCCCCAGATTCGAGACGACAAGGCAGACCGAACCCCCGTTTTAAAGACCAAGCCATCACGGATGCCAGAGCGCTTGGTCTGGACAACTGGAAGCAGCGTGCTCGGGATCGCAGAGGGTGGAAGGTTGCCGTATCTCAGGCGAGGACTCTTCACGGGTCGGGAGCCCGTTAAGTAAAGTAATTAAGTAAGTAGAAACATTAAAAAAGTTCATACATAAGTTATAAGCTTATTCTCAATTTTGAATACTATGAATGATTGTTATTACCATAAAACAATATCTGTTGTGCTTTGTTTTTTGAAGCTCTTCCATAAACAGTTCTTTGGGGCTGTGGTGCTCCGTTAAAATAGCTGAACGCGCAGATATTGATAGTTAAATGTTATCCGTAATAGATTCATAATAATTTTCTAAAATGATTAAATATATGAATTTCCACAACCAGATTATTAAACAATAAAATAAATTATGTATTACACTACATTTACATACCATTTCCAGACATATTAAATATTTTATCTATTTCGTAGCTTACACCGCACAAAACACAAAACTCGCACAATGACACTGTTGTTTGACGATTACGATTGATGTAGCTTACTGTAAAATGTTGGTGCAGAAATGACGTACAGTACTTGCTGCCGATTCATTTGATAGCGTTTCATAATGCAGAAGTGACGTAAGCTGGGTACGCCATTTGGCAATTGTAGAGTCGATACTCACATATGGCGGTATAGTCTGGTGGCAAGCCGCAGACAAATCAACCAATCTTAGGTCCCTATGCATGACAAATGGTGCAGTGAAAACGATACCAACCGCTGGTTTGGAAGTAATCGTAAATTTGCTACCAATGAGATGGCCGACGAGGTAGCAAGAAAAAGATCCGAAGTCGACCGCGACCTGGCACTTCAGTCAATCAAACCCCTACACTGCAACCTAAGAGAACGAGGGGAATACAAGATTAGAATGAAAGCCAACAATAGGTGGAAATCTCTAACCACCTGTGAGATATCACAGTCGCTGTCTAAGCTGGTGGTGCTTTAACTGATCATAATTTTCTGTGAAGCCACATGATGAAACTAAATCTCAAGAATGACGACAGTTGTAGAGGCTACGGCGATAAAGAGCTCCACGATGGCACCCCGTACTATTTCTGTGACTGCCCGGGTCTCTATCACTTGAGAAACGAAACCTTTGGAAGTTTCTTCTTCCAAGACATTGAAGAATTTGTCAGATGTCTCACTCTCTAATCTGTGCAGGTTTCTGGAGATATCGGATGGCTTGATAAAATTGAGTAACCACGAGTGGAGGGAAAGAACCTTAAAGAAGGCCACAACACCGGCGTATCCCTCAATGAAGGGCATCACAATGGGTCCACAAGGACCTTAGTGTGGCAGGAAAGAAACTATTCTTTCATGCCAACCCATCTAACCTTACCCAACCTAATTCAACAAAGAGCTGTAGAATCCTATACAAAATTTTACACATTTGTACTTTGGCAAAATACAAAAATATTGTAAATAATTTGGAACAAAACGTAGATATCTTACACATATATGGAACTGGTAATTATGATTTTGTATACAAAGACATAATTGTAGAAATATCCCGGATTTGCTAGGAATTGATCCTTCCAAGAAAAACACAACTTGGGTTTTATTTTACCTATTTTATTGGCAAATGATAAATAAAACAAGCTTAGTGACTTTAGTGCTTGAGATTCTAACTGCAACTTAACTTAAATTATAAGACGAGCATAGTGGCCTTACTCCTTGAGATACAAACTGCAACTCATCTATTTCAAAGTTAGACTTGCAAGAATATAGCGCGTGTACCCCGTTGAAATTCCGTTGCCCTATATACAATGCTGATGATAATGACCTGGCTTTTCATCAAGCATCCGATACAAACAACACCAGCACGAACTTGGCAGCATCAACGAACATTGTTTTCGATCTAATACTCAAACGATACCGATAATACCGATATTTGCACTTGCTTGGCCAGAGTGTGAGGTATGTTGTTTATCCAGAACCAGGATCAATCTATGCTGGTTTGCTTGCTGTTACAGAATAGAAGAGTTGGAGTTTTAGTTTCGTTGTGGTCAAGAAAATACCTATTAAAAGAAATAAAATTGCAAAATAAAAAATTATATGTTCAAATCAAATTTAACACATAATTTGTAAAACCACTTAGTATTCATCGTAGACCCATAAAAGTATATATAAAGGGTGATTTTTTAAGAGGTTTAGAACTTTTTTTAAAAAAAAAACACAAAAAATTCGAAAAAATTAATGAAATATTTATTTGAATCGATAGTTTGAACCTTGCAATTTAATGTTTAAAGATAATTTCATGCAAATGTTGACCGCGGCTGCGTCTCAGGTAGCCCATCCGCTGAGTCCAATTTTGGCATACTCTTTCACACATATCGGCCGGTATCTCACGAATGAATGCATGGATGTTGGCTTCCAGTGCGTCAATCGAAGCGGGCTTGTCCCTATACACATTAGCCTTGGCATACCCCCACAAAAAATAATCTAATGGTGTCAAATCGCACGATCTAGGCGGCCAATTGACCGGCCCGAAACGTGAAATTAACTGTTCACCAAACTCGCCTCGCAATTGCGCCATTGTTTCGCGTGCTGTGTGGCATGTGGCACCGTCTTGTTGAAATCACATATCATGCAAGTCAAGAACTTCCATTTCGGGTAAAAAAAAGTTTGTTATCATCGCTCGGTAGTGTTCACCATTGACAGTAACGCTGCGATTCGCATCATCTTTGAAGAAATATGGCCCAATAATGCCGCCGGCCCATAAACCGCACCAAACAGTGGCTTTTTCGGGATGCATTGGTAGCTGTTGCAATGCTTCTGGCTGATCTTCACTCCAAATGCGGCAATTTTGCTTATTTACGTACCCATTCAACCAAAAATGAGCCTCATCGCTGAACACAATTTTTCGATAAAAAAGCGGATCCTCGGCCAGCTTTCCAAGAGCCCATTCACCAAAAATTCGGCGTTGTGGTAGGTCGCCTGGCTTTAGTTCTTGCACCAGCTGTATCTTAAAAGGCTTTACGCCCAAATCCTTCCGCAAAATTTTCCACGTAGTGCTGTAACAAAGGCCTAACTGCTGGGAACGGCGCCGAATCGACATTTCGCGGTCTTCTGTCACACAAGCTGATACGGCCGCAATATTTTCTTCAATACGCACAGTACGTAAACGTGTTGGTGGTTTAATGTCCAACAAAGTAAATTTGGTGCGAAATTTGGTCACAATCTTCCGAATAGACTGCTCAGAAGGTCGAGAATGCCGATCATAAAATGGAAGCAGCGCGCGATGAACATTTCGAACCGAGCACGAATTTTGATAGTAAAATTCAATAATTTGCAAGCGTTGTTCATTTGTAAGACGATCCATGGTTAAATTGCAAACCAAACTGAAGCTGTTTGACAGTGACACAAGGTACTAAACACACGTCAGCTGTCAAAACCAGTGTTGCCAAAACCAAACCAGCTAAAAAATCACCCTTTATATATTTGATCAGGACCAAATCCTAAGACTATTAAGCAATGTCCGTCCGTCCGACCGACCGTACACAATTTTTATTCCTTTAAAATTAAGCTAGGAAGCTGAAATTTGGACCACATATTCTCAAGTTCTGAAATGGTTAAGTGTAAAAGTTTTTGGAATACGCCCTCGTTCAGGCCCACAATTTAGAATAAACCGTTTTAAAGCTGAAGAAATAGCCTTCACAAGCCTTTGGCAAGCCTACTTTTTGTGCGCGTTTTTCACTGAAATGCTGTTTTCTTCGAAAATTTTCATAGAACCCGAAAAAAAATACTTTGCCAAAATTATTTCCAATATATCGCCCATAGAAAGTTTTTGGCCACGCCCCCTCTTTCATAATTTTTTTTTATAAATTATATAGAATGAAATTAAATGCCATCATCTTCTTAATACTTTTTTCTGTTGGGCATAAAGGGATATGGATAGAGTATCATACTATTCGCCTTAAGCTGACTGTAGCCTTTTATTATGTTTTTGGCTAATACGATACCTATTGCCTCTAAAGCATCTACCCAAACATCAAGTGCTCCTTGCAAGGAAGTCTGATCATCACTTATGATGGCTCCATCGTCAGCAAAGAAGAACTGATGCCATTGGTGACTCCTGCGGGACATCTGACTTTTGTCTTCGCTCCCTCGTACAAGTCCATGTTCATCTGAACGTAGGTTTCAGGAACTCCTCGTTGCCTTAGCGCTACCCATATCAGATCTCTTGGTTGTCTATCGAATGCTTTTTCAAAATCAACAAGAGTCATAAGCGGATCCTTTTCCAATATGACCCGCTCAACGGTCTTCATGGTATGTGACATCAACTTAATCAAATGTAAATTATCACAGTTTCGCGTATCTCCCATTCCATTTTGCAAATGAAGAAGATAACTTTGCCTCCACTGATTGGGTATTGGATCATCTCTCATGAGTTTGGAAATAAGAATCATGAGCCATCTTAACGCGATGTCTCCCATCTTTTTCCAGAACCCACTGGGTATCTCATCCGGCTCAACCGCTTTTCTCTTCTTGGAGTTTTTGACTGCCTTCCCAACTTCTTTGACTGTAATGTCGGTCACTAATTTAATGTTGGAGGCAGCTCCTGGAAAATATCGCCATCTGTGTACAATTTGTTCGTCCTCTACAAGTAGTTTGCCTTGAGTATTGTTAATGAACTTCAGCGAACGAATTTTCTGAACATTTCTTCTTCTCTGTGCGGCAACCTTGAAAATTGTTGTTCCTCTGTTTGTGTTTTGTTGAAGTTCGTGAGTTACCTGGTTCCTATCAGCAGCCGAAGAAGATACCTCCTCAAACTCCTGATACAGGCTCTCCGTGCAGTTAGCTTGAATTTGGGCACACTTTTTCTTCACGTTACTTTTGCAATGTCTGTATTCCACTTAAAGACGAGCTTTTCCAACTTTATTGCTTCCCTTTATTGCTGATTGAAATTTATCTGTCCACCACCAAGTTTCCTTTCCGTGCTGGTACTGAGCCTTCGAGGCTCCAAGAAGTACTTTAGCTTTCTCTAAGCAGGCTCGTTATAGGGAATCCCACATATGTATCTTGTGCGCTGAACTCTTCATCCTCAACGCCTTTGGTGTTATTACGGAGAAAATTGTTCATATTGATAACAAATGACTTGCCTTTTTCTTTGTCCTGGTTGTACTAATTGATTTTCGCGGAAACCTTTGTTTGTTTAGCTCTGTTCTTCTTCTTCATGAATATTTCTGTCAGGAGGAGATGGTGTTGCCGAGTTATTGCCTCACTTTGCAATCTTATTTAACTCTAGGCTTCACTTTCCACCAAATAATAGTCAATCTGGGTTTCATTTCCGCCGGCTCTGTTTGATCAACATTGTATTTAAAACGATTAGACCGTATGACTTGCACATGGTTAGGATGTTTTCCCCAGAAGAATTCCTGGTGCCATGTCCTAGTCCTCCATGGCAGTCTTCATAGTTTTCGTTAGACTTTCCGACATGTCCATTCAAATCTTTGCCAACAAACAAAAGCTTGTCATTTGGGATATTCTTGATGAGGTTGTGGAAATCAAGCCAGAATGCATCTTTTTTCCTCTGCTCGCAGCCGAGTTTGGGAGCTTCTGCACTGACAATATTCCACATCTCGCCTTGAATCACCAGGTTGAGAGACGTCGAACGGTCACTGGACTTCGAAATGGTCAATATGTGGCTGAGTAACTCTGCCGCAATGATGATACCGATACCACTCTTACCCTGTTCTTTACCGTAGTAGAACATCTTGTATTCTTTTGTCTCAACGTCCAAGAAATGCGTCCGACTTCCGGTGTTTCGCCATCTCGTTTCTTTAACACACAAGATGTCCAATCGGCTTCTTACCATCATCTCTTCCAGCTCGTAGCTGCGATCACTAATACTTCCAACGTTCCAACTCACGACCCTCAGGTTTCGCCTAAGCTTTTGCATTATTTTGCTATCCCCCGGAAACCGAATATCTCTAACCCGTGCTTTTCTGCGCGTAACAGCTCGTACTAATCCATAATGCTAGGTTAAGCGAGTTTGCTTGTAAAACAAGTGCATGATCCTGATATAAGTTCTTGATTGATCTTACTTTTATGACACCGGTTATCTCCAGTCGTGTCAAACCACAGATTTGTATGCACACTTGTGGGGCAGTTTAAAGGTGTTAAATATGTTGCTAGCCTTCAATTGCCTAGAAGTAATTTCCTTCCCCTTACTCGCCTTTAACGACAAGCACTGCCGGGCGCTGCAGGGATATTCTTACTTGCCGTCCCTGCACGGTTCTCTTTCTTTCTACATGCATAAAAGGCATAAAGTCCGATCTTCATTCTTTCGTCAGTATTCCGTTTCCAGTTCAATTTGGAGGTAAATACCACATCCACGTATTTGACCTCGGTTGAAAAATTAAGTCGGTCGGTGGGTCCCATTTGGGTACACTATATTTCCTGGTGAACAAAAGGAGATCGTTCTTTTTCGGATTAACCGCAAGACTGTTTTGTTCTGTCCATTTGGATAGTTCTAATAAGCATATTCCAATATATCTCTAATGGTGGAAAGGTACTTTCATGTTATTACCAAAACACTATGTCATTCGCATAAGGGACTATCTTAATACCTCTTCTGACAATGGATATAAGAATATTGTTAATCGAGATGTTCTACAGTAGAGGAGATAGGACTCCCCCTTGTGGTGTTCCAGGTTTAACACATTTCTTAATCGCACAGTCCCCTAGGCTGCTGCTTGTGAGTTTGTCAGAAACTGTGATGAACTTAAATCCTCAAGTGAGGATATAATGGTCCTAGTATTCAGGTTGTTGAATGCACCTTCTATGTCCAGAAAAGCCGGCAACGTTAATTCTTTATTTCCGGGGGATTTCTCGATCGTTCTAGTTACTTTTTGTAGCGCTGTTTTCACAGATCTGCCTTTGACATATGCGTGTTGTGCACTGCACATAGCACCGGTTGATTCGAGAATATTCCTTAGGTGCAGGTACAATAACCTTCCTAGTGTTTTCAAAAGAAAAGATGAAAGGCTAATTGGCCTGTTTTCCGTAATACCTTTTATCTCGTTCGCCGTTCGGGTTCTCTTGGAAGCTGGTGGCTTAGCTATTTCCCTTCAGCGGTCTTCGAGTCCTTGAAATTTTCTGACTGTTGGTGGGACTCTTTCATCTTCTTCAAGAACTTCAGAGAGCATTTATAGCCCTCCTTTTTCTTTTTCTGAGAAGTTCTTCGAGCTCTGTTTATTCTTCGCGGAACGAGAGTGTTCTCCAGAAGTCTCTCCCCCATCTCATAATTAATGGTCAAACCGGTTGGATAGTTCTTAGTTTATCGCTTATCAATAGCCTGTTTGCCATGTGTGCCCCTTCTGATGACTAAGTCGTCGACAGCATAGCCCATTGAGTCATTGCGATACGAATCTACAAATGTAAAGATGAAATCTCGCCCGAACTACACAATGCAACTGTAGAGGAAGCTTGTGCTAAGAAAGTAGATTTCATGACGGGCGCATGTCCAAGGATGGTTTCGTGCTCAGCTTCCTTGTAAACATGGGAGCCAATACAAACTTTATTGGCCCGCACATGTCGCATAGGACAAGCCTGCCTCGCAACCATTTATAGTTAATTCGGCGGCCGATAATGTAGAAATAAATTACTTCAGGAAAAAATCCCGAGCAAATCCGGCAAACACTCTCTACGTTCAGAAGAAGTACAGCACCATTTTTGACCCCAACCAAGATTGAGGGATATGAACCATAAAGTCAACTTAGAAAAGACTGAATTTCTGAAAACTGAGGTAGAGTTTCTCGATTATATTATCACATGCGATAGCATTCGAGCAGACAAATAGAAATTTGATGATATCCAGAAAGTTGTTGCCCCCGGAAAACCTTAAGCAACTTAAGAGCTCACTTCCTACTATATGAAGTTCATTCGTTACTACGCCAAGGTTCCGAAACGGTTAACCATTTGAGGATCTTAAAGTTCTGCTGACGTCACCTGAGGTTCTTGTTTTTTCTGACTTTGAAAAGCCGTTCAATTTGACCACGGACGCCTCAAACTACACCATTGGGGCGGTACTATCACAAGATATTTCGGGTATTGATAGCCATTTCTAATAGATAATAAATTGTGTAAGGAATTAATAAGAAAAAAGAAGAAGATGCTAAAAAATTAGGAAATATAATAAAAGCCTTAGGTTTATTCCAAAATTATAACATGAATGAAAATAAAGGATGGACAAATTCAGCGTTTATCCAGGCCTATATGGGGATGCTCGAATATGTATAGGTAGTCTTACCATTGCAATTGTGGCAGCAATTCATGAGATAGGAATTCCTTATTTACATACATCATATTACTACTATTAGCTCAGCTGAGCTTAATTCTACCATTCAATAGAGAAAACAAAACATAAAACACAGCAGTTTCTGAATCTCACCTCAGTGGGAATTGTACCCAAAGCTAATCACTAAACTGAGGTAATTATGTCCCTCCCTCTGGAGGAGAACACCATCACAACACAGGGAGGGTTCATGAAGACAATATAGGAGAAGACCATCACTATGTCTCAACCATGATTGAAGTGATAAAGCACACCATAACTCAACTTCAATCATCAAGATGTGTGCTGAAGTAAACCATCACATGCACAATTTCAATAACAAAACAGACGTGCAGGAGAAAACCATCACCACTCACTGCAACCAGAATGATAAAGATGTATGCTGGAGTAAACCATCCCAAGCACAATCTCAATAAAATCAAACAGATATGCATAGGAGAAAACCATCACTAGCACACTGCGATCGCCTTAATTCAAAAACCGCGTAACAAGGGAAATATGCAGGAGCAAACCATCACACCACTCTACAATAAAAAAAATGCATATAAATGCGGAATCACGCGCCACAGGTAGATGTGCACTACGAAACACTATTATCCACACCCTCCTCAGCTGACTAATCTACTTGAAGACAACAACCTTATGGGAAAAAAAATGAATGCTTATCAACACATAAATACTTAAAATACACATAATAAAAAAGGATAGAAAAACATAAGGAAAGGCTACAGTCCGCTTGGGGCGAACAGTATGATACCCTATCCTTATCCCTATGTACCCCAAAGAAAAAAAGCCTTAGGAAAATGATGGATAGCATTTTATTTCATTCTATGAAATTTATGAAAAAAAAAAAAAATTTTTAAAACGCCCCCAAAAAGTGGGCGTGGCCAAAAACTTTGTATAGGCGATATATCGAGAAAAATATTGGCATAATATATTGTTAAACATTTTTTTTCGATTTCTATAAAAATTTTCGAAGAAAACAGCATTTTCGTGAAAAACGCCCGCAAAAAGTAGGCGTGGCAAAAAACTTTATATGACAAATTATTAAAGATGGGCAGTACCTACATATCTTGTGAAGGTTGTACAACTTTAACTCTCTAACTTAAGCCTTAAAACGGTTTTTCCAAATTGAGTTCGTGGCAGTGGGCGTATTTTAAAAATTTTAACACTTTACCATTTCGGAACCCTAGGGAGTATATGTTCCAAATTTCAGCTTCCTAGCATAACTTTAAAGGCCTCAAAAGTTGATACGGACGGACGGACATTGATAAATAGTCTTTGATTTTGGTCCTGATCATAAATATATATACTTTTAGGGGTCTGCGACGAATATTAAGGGGTGTTACAAACTATGTGTCAAAATTAATATACCCTTAGGATAGGGTATAAACAGAAGGAAAGGCTACAGTCCCCTTGGGGCGAACAGTATGATACCCTATCCTTATCCCTATGTACCCCAAAGAAAAAAAGCATTAGGAAGATGATCGATAGCATTTTATTTCATTCTATGAAATTTATAGAAAAAAAATTATTTTTTTCAAAAAACGCACCCAAAAAGTGGGCGTGGCCAAAAACTTTGTATGGGCGATAAATTGAGAAAAATATTGGCATAATATATTGTTAAACATTTTTTTTCGATTTCTGTGAAAATTTGCGAAGAAAACAGCATTTTAGTGAAAAACGCCCACAAAAAGAAGGCGTGGCAAAAACCTTTATATGACAAATTAATAAAGGTGGGCAGTATCTACATATCTTGTGAAGGTTGAACAACTTTATCTCTCTAACTTAAGCCTTAAAACTGTTTTTTCCAAATTGTGGGCGTGGTAGTGGGCGTATTTTGAAAATTTTAACACTTTACCATTTCGGAACCCTAGGGAGTATATGTTCCAAATTTCAGCTTCCTACCATAACTCTAAAGGCCTCAAAAGTTGATACGGACGGACGGACGGACGGACGGACGGACGGACGGACGGACATTGCTAAATAGTCTTAGATTTTGGTCCTGAGCATAAATATATTTACTTATAGGGGTCTGCGACGAATATTATGGGGTGTTACAAACTATGTGTCAAAATTAATATACCCTTAGGATAGGGTATAAACATAAGGAAAGGCTACAGTCCGCGTGGGGCGAACAGTATGATACCCTATCCATAACCCTATATGCCGCAAAGAAAAAAGCGTTAAGAAGATGATGGGTACAATTTTATTTCATTCTATAAATTGTACAAAAAAAAACATATTTTTGAAAAAACGCCCCCAAAAAGTGGGCGTGGCCAACAACTTAGTATAGGCGATATCGTGGAAAAAATTTTGGCTAAATATCTTGTTAAACATTTTTTTTCGGTTTCTATAAAAATTTTCGAATAAAGCAGTATTTTAGTGAAAAACGCCCACAAAATGTAGGCGTGGCAAAAAACTTTATATGCCAAACTTGTGAAGGTGGGCAGTACCTACATATCTAGTAAAGATTACAACACTCTATCTCTCTAGCTTTATCTTTAAAACTGTTTTTTATAAATTTTGGGCGTGGCAGTTGGCGTATCAAAAAAAATTTTACACTCGGCCATTTTGGGACCCTGGGGAGTATATGTTCCAAATTTCAGCTTTTTAGCTTTGCTTTAAAGGCCTATAAATTGGTGACGGACGGACGGACTAACTGACGGACGGACGGACATTGCTAAATAGTCTTAGATTTTGGTCCTGATCATAAATATATATACTTTTAGGGGTCTGCGACGAATATTATGGGGTGTTACAAACTATGTGTCAAAATTAATATACCCTTAGGATAGGGTAAAAAACATAAGAAAAGGCTACAGTCCGCTTGGGGCGAACAGTATGATACCCTATCCATATCCCTATATGCCGCAAAAAAAAAGCATTCAGAAGATGATGGATAGCATTTTATTTCATTCTATTAAATTTACAAAAAAAACACCCAAAAGTGGGCGTGGCCAACAACTTGGTATAGGCGATGTATTGGAAAATATATTGGCTAAATATCTTGTTAAACATTTTTTTCCGCTTTCTATGAAAATTTTCGAAGAAAACAGCATTTTAGTGAAAAACGTCCACAAAAAGTAGGCATGGCAAAAAACTTTATATGACGAACCTGTAAAGGTGGGCAGTACCTACATATCTTGTTACACTCTATCTCTCTAACTCTAGCTTTCAAATTGTTTTTTTCTAAATTGTGGGCATGGCAGTGGGCGTATCAAAAAAATTTTACACTCTTCCATTTCGGGACCCTAGGGGTCCAAATTTCAGCTTTTTACCTTTAATTTAAAGGCCTATAAATTGGTGACGGACGGACATTGCTAAATAGTCTTAGGTTTTGGCCCTGATCCTAAATATATATACTTTTGTGGGTCTATGACGAATATTAAGGGGTGTTACAAACTATGAGTCAAAATTAATATACCCTTAGGATAGGGTATAAACTTCCCAACGTGATTTCATCTGGAACCGTTGTTGTAACAAATTTTGTTTTACCTAGATGGAATAATGTGGTCTCTTGTAGCTCTCAGTTCAACTTTCCTAATATTCTCATCCAGTACTTTAGCTAATTCGCAAAAATAATAATGTTCAGTGTTCGTTTCAATGAACTGCAAAATTACACTCATTTTGATGGCAAAAACTTCGGGTTGTTCTGAAAATGTCTGTCCGATTAACACTGGCTCACTCTGTTCATCTCTCTCTCTCTCTCTCTCTCTTAATCTTCAACAACCACCGCTTGAACTACTGCTGATACATCATCGACTGTCAGTGTAAAATTAGTTGAACCAATGATCAGTGTTTTCTTATTTCCGTATCCGTCAAATTGTCGCTTCTCTTGATAGTTAATTTTTAAAACCAAAGCCTGGGATCATTTTTGTTTGTTATTATAGTGCACATATTTTCCGAAATCAACATACGCATTCGATTGTTAATTGTTATTTTCTTGAAATATTTTTGATTAGTCATATTCCCAAGCGTAAGCTTCAGTCGTGCAACTATTTTGTTTTGTGATTCCCTTTTAGAACGAAAATATTCGCTTTCGTTATGGTTTCGACTACCACACAACCTGCATCCTATAAAGTCCGTATTGTTCAAACATTTATTTGCCTAATGCCCAACCTTTCCACATTTAAAACAGGTCGGCAATCCAGGCTTCGATTTTTATTCAGGTTTATGACTGGTTGAAGTAGTTCGGTTCTTTTTGTAAGAATTTGTTTTCTAATTTTTTTGCGACGCATGATTTCTTTTAAAAGTTGATAATACCTTTTCTGGGATAGATAAGCAGCCTAAATTGTTTTTCCATTCGGTCCAACTGTACTTCAAAGATTTTAAACCCCATTTCGGAATTTCCTCTTAATTTTGCCAAACGCAATATACCGTTTGGTCTTCGGTCCACTGATAAACTATCTGAAGTTCACCAATCTTCTTAGTGTTTTTTTTTTGTCGGAGGTTGCTACTATCTGATGGAGCGCTCAGACACAACTACAGGTCCATTGTACTACCATTCAGGTACCTTACATTAATGTACTCAGTTTTCCCGTCTTTCGAAGAAAAACGAGAAGGAGCTTCAGTGAAAAAGAGCTTAGATGTTCGGCACTCACCACGTCAGCCCCGAAGATCCGCCACCTGATGCGAGCATAGGCAGAGAAAGTGTTCTGCTGTGTTATTCTCCTCACCGCAAGCAGGACAGGTAGTGGTGTCGCTTAAGCCCAACACATTTAAGTGTTTAGCAAAAGCTAGGTGGCCCGAAAGAACGCCTACAAGCAGCCTACAGTCGATTCTCCTCAGAGATGAAAAGATGCTGACCTTTTGCAAATGTCCGGGCGCAGTAATTTAGTCTCTCTACATCCACCGCAATCGCGCCACCTAATCTTGTGTTCACGAGAAACCCAAGAATCGATAGACGACATGACTAAAGATGCAGGCAGACCCAACACAGGTTCGGGTCCTGAGAAAACTTCTTCCGAACCTTGCCTAGCAAGCTCATCCGACATCTCATTTCCCTGGATGCCAGTGTGACCTGGTACCCAGACAAGATTCACTGTGTTCAGTCTTCCGACCAAATTCAGAGAAAGCTTGAGTTCTAGCACTAACTTGGCCGAGGTAAGAGGGTTTAGAAGCGCTTTTTATGCAGCTTGGCTATCACTGCAGACCTGTTGTTCACAATATAGCGCATAGCCATTAGGATGGCAAAGATCTCCGCTTGGAAAAGAAATGCATGTTTACCCAAAGGGGTAGTAAAGTCGTATATCATCGCATTCCACAAAGACACCAACACCAGACCCCTGCCCGGTTTTGGAGCCATCCGTGAAAATACGATGGCATTCAATCCATGGTTCAGAGTCTGACCGAAGCCATAGCATCAGTCGGCATATTCATAAGACAGGGGTCAAATGATAATTCTCGAGCAAGTTCTTCAAAATTCCAGTGCGCATGGTACCAAAAACCACCTCTCTTTAAGCGAAAGATGGTTTTTAGCGTACAACCCATGATATATAAGTCAAGGGGAGGAAGATTTATCAAAGCATCTAGAGCAGAGCCCGGGGTGCTAGGGAAGGCCCCTGTGCATCCGAGACAACCCGTTCTGTGGAGTTTGGCAAAAGAAGCAGTAACACGTTTCCGCGAAAGCCTGTTCCACCAAACAACTGATGCGTATGAAAGTAGCGGTCTAATCATGGCCGTATAGATCCAAAGGACCCGTTTCGGAGACAAGCCCCATGTCTTACCAAAAGCGCCTTTACACTGCCAGAAGGTCGACAGCGCTTTATCGGTTTTCGATTCGACATGTTTGTACCATTGAAGTTTTTTATCAAGGATTTCACCCAGATATTTGACTTCATCGGATATAGGGATGGTGACACCTTTAAGCACGAGATGGGACAGACCAGTGACGATTCTCCTTCTCGTAAAGAGAACAACCGTGGTTTTAAGGGGATTCTCTGAAAGCCCATTACTAGTGCACCAGACATCGATCAAATCCAGGGATCTCTGCGCTTGAGAGCAGACAGCCCCTAGATTTGAACCAACAGAAAGAACGGCGATATCATCCGCATAAGCTTGAGTGTAGTTTCCAGGATAGTTGAGAGCCGAAAGCAGAGAGTCTAACACCATACACCAAAGAAACAGAGCACGAAAGAAACAGGGCACGAAAGTTAAAAGCAGCGGGTGAGGACGTTGTTCAGATCCTGAGCAGACCTCTCCACTCCCTGTCTTGATCTAAGTTTGAGTGGAACTTTGACAGAGTTGGCAAGCTCCTCTCTAAGCCGTGGCCAGTTCGTTTTTCTCCTCCCTTGCGAAGGTGAAAGTTCGCAGTAGATTTGAAATGCGATGGGGTGCTATCTAGCGATACCTTCAAATTTATGATAGACTTCAAATGCCTGTTTGACAGGGTAGCATCAATTAGTTGCTGTCTTCTGGCTGTAACAAAGGTAAGTTGATGACCTACATTGTTGATGGTAATATCAGACGATAAAATGAAGTCCAAGAGTCGATCTCCCTTTATGTTGCATTTGCTGCTGCCCCAAACAGTGTTCTGAGCATTAGCATCACAGCACAAGACAAGACCTAATCTGTTGGATTCACAAGAGAAGTCATAGGAGAAATAAGCCGATGCACCGACAAAGGTTTCCCAATTATCATTTGCATGGTAAGTTATAGAAGCAGCTACCAAATCTTGGCTACAAAAGCTTTTGATCATAGTAGCTATAAAAGATTTCGATACAATAAGACACTCTTAGTGTACTCGCGTTAAGAAGATGATGGGTACAATTTTATTTCATTCTATAAATTTTATAAAAAAAAACATATTTTTTGAAAAAACGACCCCAAAAAGTGGGCGTGGCCAAAAACTTGGTATAAGCGATATATTGGAAAAAATAACGGCTAAATATCTTGTTAAACATTTTTATTTCGGTTTCTATAAAAATTTTCGAATAAAACAGCATTTGAGTGAAAAACGCCCACGAAATGAAGGCGTGGCAAAAAAAATAAATTATATGACAAACTTGTAAATGTGGGCAGTACCGACATATCTTGTAAAGATTACAACACTCTATCTCTCTAACTTTAGCTTTAAAACGGTTTTTTATAAATTGTGGGCTTGGCAGTGGGCGTATCAAACAAAATTTTACAATCTACCATTTCGGGCCCCTAGGGAGTATATATTCCAAATTTTAGCTTTCTAGCTTTAATTTAAAGGCCTATAAATTGGTGACGGACGGACGGACGGACCGACACTGCTAAATAGTCTTAGGTTTTGGTCTAGATCATAAATATATATACTTTTGTGGGTCTATGACGAATGTTAAAGGGTGTTACAAACTATGAGTCAAAATTAATATACCCTTAGGATAGGGTATAAACATAAGAAAAGGCTACAGTCCGGTTGGGGCGAATAACAAAAAGTAGGCATGGCAAAAACTTTATATGACAAACCTATAATATTCCTATTTATAGGGAACCTATAAAGGTTGTAACACTCTGTTTCTCTAACTTTAGCTTTAAAAGGGTTTTTTCTAAATTGTGGGCGTGGCAGTGGGCGTATGCAATAATAATAATAAATAATTTTTACACTTAACCTTTTCGGAGCCCTAGGGAGTATGTTGTTCAAATTTCAGCTTCCTAGCTTAATTTTAAAGACCTAAATATTTCGTACGGACGGACATTGCTAAATAGTCTTAGAATTTGGTCCTGATCATAAATATATACACTTTTATGGGTCTACGACGAATATTAAGGGATGTTACAAACTATTTGTCAAAATTAATATACCCTTAGGATAGGGTATAAAAAACAGATATGCATAGAAGAAAACTATCACTAGCACACTGTGATCGCCTAAATTCATAAACGGCGTAAACAGGGAAATGTGCTGGAGAAAACCATCACAAACTCACTCCGAAGAAGCAGACGTGGAGGAGAAGATGTGCAATACGAAACACAATTACCCACAGCCTATTCAGCTGGCTAATCTACTTTACGATAACAACCTTATGGGAAAAAACTGAAGACTTATCAACACATAAATACTTAAAATACACATAATAAAAAAAGGATAGAAAAAAAGGGAAAGAAAGGATTGCTAGGCAATTCAGTGATTTACTTACAGACTTAAATAAATATTTTCGACTGCTCCAACTTCTGCGCCTGCTCACTTCACTAGTTGTCCTTTGTCTTTATTTCTAATTCTAATGTCTTCGGAATTAAATGACCTCACTGCACAACTATCCACTCACTACTGGTACTCCGCGATTGTTATGACAACCTCAGTTCCAACTACCCTTTCTCCTTCTGTATTTATTTGAATTAGATAGCCATGCAGATGGTTATTTCGTATTAATGGATTATCTCCCTAAACAAACAGTGAGTGAACAACGCGCGTAACAAAGCCGAAACACCCATTTCAAATTACTTGCTTTCAATTGCACAAAGCTTAAAGTTTTTTTAGAAAAAGAAATGTAACATCAAACAGAAGGAAAGGCTACAGTCCGCGTGGGGCGAACAGTATGATACTCTATACATATCCCTATATGCCGCAAAGAAAAAAGCGTTAAGAAGAAGATTTTATTTCGTTCTATAAATATTATAAAAAAAACCCTATTTTTTTAAAAAACGCGTGGTGTGGGCGTGGCCAACAACTTGGTATAGGCGATATATTGGAAGAAATATTGGCTAAATATCTTGTTAAACAGGGAAAGAAAGGATTGCTAGGCAATTCAGTGATTTACTTACAGACTTAAATAAATATTTTCGACTGCTCCAACTTCTGCGCCTGCTCACTTCACTAGTTGTCCTTTGTCTTTATTTCTAATTCTAATGTCTTCGGAATTAAATGACCTCACTGCACAACTATCCACTCACTACTGGTACTCCGCGATTGTTATGACAACCTCAGTTCCAACTACCCTTTCTCCTTCTGTATTTATTTGAATTAGATAGCCATGCAGATGGTTATTTCGTATTAATGGATTATCTCCCTAAACAAACAGTGAGTGAACAACGCGCGTAACAAAGCCGAAACGCCCATTTCAAATTACTTGCTTTCAATTGCACAAAGCTTAAAGTTTTTTTAGAAAAAGAAATGTAACATCAAACAGAAGGAAAGGCTACAGTCCGCGTGGGGCGAACAGTATGATACTCTATACATATCCCTATATGCCGCAAAGAAAAAAGCGTTAAGAAGAAGATTTTATTTCGTTCTATAAATATTTTAAAAAAAACCCTATTTTTTTAAAAAACGCGTGGTGTGGGCGTGGCCAACAACTTGGTATAGGCGATATATTGGAAGAAATTTTGGCTAAATATCTTGTTAAACATTTTTTTTCGGTTTCCATAAAAATTTTCGAATAAAACACCATTTTAGTGAAAAACGCCCACAAAATGAAGGCGTGGCAAAGAACTTTATATGACAAACTTGTAAAGGTGGGCAGTACCTACATATCTTGTAAAGATTACAACACTTTATCTCTCTAACCTTAGCTTTAAAACTGTTTTTTCTAAATTGTGGGCGTGGCAGTGGGCGTATCAGAAAAAATTATACACTCTACCATTTCGGAGCCCTAGAGAGTATATGTTCTAAATATCAGCTTTCTAGCTTTAATTTAAAGGCGTATAAATTGGTGACGGACGGACATCGTTAATAGTCTTAGGTTTTGGTCCTGATCATAAATATATGTACTTTTGTGGGGCTATGACGAATATTAAGGGGTGTTACAAACTATGAGTCAAAAATAATATACCCTTAGGATAGGGTATAAAAACTGACCGCGCGGTACGAAAACCTACATAAAAAATATTTTTCCTTAAGAAAACAGCTTACAACTTTGTAGCTCCATTTTAACGTACTTTCCATGCTTTGAAAGAAATGCAGAAGCTCCCGACGATAACACTTACCATTAAGAACTTTTTCTTAAAGCTCTAAAACCAAAAGCTACTCAACAGAATCCTAAGGAAAAAAGCTGAGCGAGTTAACAAGCGGACATTGGTAACTCTGAATGCACATGAATTAAATGGGCATTGAATACCAGGAGACACGGCCCACGGCCAATCAGATGTTCGATCTACGTCAGACGCAATTGCAAATTTACTTTGTATGAGGGGTTTCTTTTAATTTAGTATGGGGCAAAAAGATGGCATGCTACTGATTTAGAAATAGCTTCCCCATAAGACGTGTACTGCCAATTTATGTTGGAGAGAGTATAGGAAACTTTACGAATTAAAAACTCCGAATTACACAAAGGATTGTTGTGGATGTCAGGGACGAAAATCGCTTTCTCACACTCATCATGATGTTGCACTTTAAATTATTGAAAAAAAAGAAACGCGAGACAAACTACTAAAGAAAATATTTACCGGCGGAATAAACGAAAAGTAAATAGAAACAAACTGCGGCCGCCACCGCCCGAAAGTCAAATCCGATTGTCACACTCCACAGATCAGATACAACGAAAGCAAAGATCTTGCTAATTCCCGGCAGCTGAGTGGAAGGTGTGGGTTCGTTCACTAGGAGACTTAGGCAAAGGTATAAGAAGAATTTGTTTCGACTGAAAATCGAAATGGGCGCCACACAATTTTTTTTCTTGGGAAATTGTGAAACCTTGAAGTCACAAATTATCCGAATGCAACGAAGGAAACTGAAAATCGAAAGAAAAGAAAAGTGTAAAATGAAAAGACCGTTTTAACACGTTGGAGTACGGTCTTTTATTTGAAGATTTGCGGTACAGCACAAGTTCTTTACATAAACCGTTGGGATGACCCGCTATCACTTATCCCGAAATCTAAGCAAAGCAACAGATTCACTGGGGTCGCGTGTCCCGTCTTTTCTCGGGAATTCTCGAAAGCAAAGCCCAACCAAACCCAAAATTTTGCAATTAAAAAAAAACGATTTATTTCACTCTACTTATCCTTCTTGTCCCCTTCTCCTCCTCCGCAATGTATGTTCCTCTCGTCCTTAAATCGTCCCGTACCTTTTTTTTGTTTTTAAAAACTTACTTCTTTCTTTTTTTTCTTTTTTTTTTTAACTACTCACAAAACCTTTAACTTTTCACAGAAATTTCCTATTAGAACTTCGTCTGGCTAGTTCGCTGGTCAACCAAGAAGTGGTTTTCCAGGTTCCTTTGTTCAAAGTCGGTCAAAGTTGGACATTCACACTCACATACATACATTGGCAGTGGAATCTCACGTATGGCGTGCCATGGACTTCCCCCTCTGTGTGGGTGGTTGTCCGCCATATATTCCACTACCCACACATTCAAACTAGCGAACCAACGGGCGGCACTTTCCAGCTACTCCAAAGCAATTTTTGCAGTGGTGTGCCAATGCTCTCCGTTACCCCTTCGCTTTCAACTTCCACTCGCTCTTATATTACTATTCACCGCAACTGGAAAGTCCGGTTGCAGTGAATTCTCTGACCAACCTGGAACAACCTTTCCAATCCATTCCGATTGGCTTACCCGATTCATGAAAACAAAGCGCTAAGGAAATTTCACTGAAAAGTTAGCTACGCGTTAATGTCCCCACTGGACGAAGTTTAATTTGTAACCACTTACCCACTAAGTGGAGGAAAAACCCCGAAACATTCTGACGAGGACGATTAACCCTTGCTCACCCAACGTGATGAGTCATACCCCAGCTACGAGAGGAGGACAAGGAACCAAGTATAGTAAACTACAACGCGTAACTTACGGTTTGGTGGAATTTTGCGCAGATTTTGGGGAATGGGGAATTGCCGATAGCGTGTCATACCTTACATGTAGGAAAATATATATATGTTGGGCTCTCGGCCTTACTGGATAGATTATTTGTTGGAACGGTGTCCACTTGACGGCCACTCGTGTTCGTTCGTTGGCCAAACTTGGCGTATGACAGCTGGGGCCGGTGGTGTGTGTCCACGCTTTGTTCTGACCCCATTTGACAGTTGGGGCCGGTGGTGCGTTAAGTGTCACGCATTTCAGCTTTTGGGTAATATGAGTGTGCGCAATGTTTCGGCCGTCCGCCCGCACTCCTCTGCTGCTCCTCCGGTGCTCCCCATGGTGGAGTTGGACAGAAGGGATCGTCTCCCCTTCCATCATCAAACCTGACTCCCTACCGTTTTGGTGGTAGTTCTTTTGCAATTTTCGTTGGAGCTTATTTACTCTGGGCCGTCCGCCCGTGCTCCACAATTGCTAATGTGTGCCTTTGGGGCATTATGAAATGTGTTAGGGTGGTTTGATGACAAGGGCCGTCCGCCCACACCCTTTTACACGCGTTGGAGTGCTTTGGCTTTGCACCCAGACCGTCCGTCTTGCCTCTTGTTGTGCCTTGTTGGGTGGCACTCGACCGTTGCGGACCGTCCGTCCGATTAGACTCGCTGATCCGTTGGGAGTCTCCAGGCCATCCGCCCGGCTCACCTTCGGATAGGCTCCATCACTTTATTTAGGCCAGTAGACCGTCCGTCTTTCCTGGGCCGTCCTGAGTCCCCCGGGTTCACCTGTGGTGGTTGCTCTCCCCTGGTTCGAACGAAGTGGGCCATTGGTTGATGAGGCCATGGCTGCCCTTCCACTTCTTACGGCCTTGGGACGCGAACCGATAAAGAGAGTGATAAGGGTCGGGAAAAGAAAGGGACCGAAGGGTGCTTCTTGTCGTGGTAAATTTTACCGCGACAAACCCCACCCTCACCTCCTAGGAAATGTGCTTGGTTTACAAAGAAACTTAAGCCATTTCCAAAGGTTAAGGTAAACAAAACAACGACGGACAGAATTTTCATAAATGGCAACTCGCCCGACTAGAACTTTTAATACGACTAGAGAGAAAAGCAAACGTAAATGCAAAAAAGTTGAAATAAGCTACGTTATTAGGGACTTTTAGACTAGTCATCGGTGGCATTGTGATAGGGCTTAAGGTCCTTCACGTGCCAGGTACCGCGGTCTCTACCGTTATCGTCGGTCAGAGTGTAGGTCCAGGGAGAAACGCGTTTCTTGATTCTAAACGGTCCGATAAATTTCGGAGCAAGTTTCGCGGTGTAAAAATTAGCGGCTTCTGATAACGCGAAGTTTCTTCGCCATACAATCTCGTTCGGGAGATATTGAACATCTCGCCGTCGGAGATTGTAGGCTTTCGCGGACTTCTTGGCTGCCGCCGCTAACTTCCTACATATATCTGATCTTAGCTCCTGAAATATTTCTTCTATTGTCGACCTATCGTTCTCCCCAGTGTCGTCCCCAACTAAACCTAAGCTCCGACTACCTGAACCCCCTCTACTACTCAAAGTGGTTGTTCCTTCATCGTCGCCCGGTTCTTTACCCTCGGAGTGCTCGCGTGTGGGGGACGATACTCGCCCGCTCGTTATCATTTAACTAACTGGGAGTCCCAGCTGCGATGATTCTCCGAAACATACGCTCTCAGCGTTGTTTTTATTATCTGGTTGATGCGCTCTGCAGGATTAGCCTGCGGATGGTAGTGCGCTGTGTATTTAATTTGTGACGCGTACGCCTGGCAAAGCGCTTTCAATTCCTTACTTCGGAATTGTGGGCCGTTGTCACACACGACCACCGACGGAACGCCAAATAATAGGAAGACGTTGTCTTCCAGCTCCTTACAGACTGCTTTTGCGGTAGCAGATCTCAACGCGAATAATAATGGGAATTTTGCAAAATAGTCTACCACAGTCAAAATATAAATGAACCCCCTACCGGACTTGGGAAGTGGGCCTACCAGATCTACACAAATCATTTCCCAAGGCCTTGAAATCCCTACTCTCTCCTTCATAAGACCAGCCGGTCTCGCATTCACCGGCTTCACTTGTTGGCAAACAGTACAATTTTTAACATAACGCGTAATATCCCTTTTCATTTTTGGCCAGTAGTATTTTTCCCCCACTCTAGCATAAGTCTTTCGAACCCCCATATGTCCTGCTAACGGGTTATCATGACATTCAGCCAAAACACCCGCTCTACCTGCTTTCCCTACTACCAATTTCCATTGGTTATTAGTCTCATGGACTACTATATGGTTCGCTTTTATGAACTTGTACAAACGACCATTTTCTACCCTCCACGCTGGGTATGCCAGTGGGTTTGACTCAACTGCCGAAGTCATCTTTGCCACCCAAGGGTCCATATCTGCTCTAGAGATCTCGGCAACGACCGGAACTCCCCGCGACAACATATCTGGGACGACATGTTCCTTCCCCTTTCTGTGGACGATCTCGAAATCGAATTGTTGAAGTCTTACCGCCCAGCGAGCTAACCTACCCGACGGATCCTTAAGATTACTTAACCATACCAAAGAGTAATGATCAGTAACGACCGTGAACCGAATGCCTTCGATGTACGGTCGCAACTTCTCGATCGCCCATAGTACAGCCAAGCACTCCTTTTCGGTAGTCGAGTAGTTCCTTTCACATCTATTGAGTGACCTGCTTAGATAACAAATAACCTTCTCCCCTTCCCCGAATTCTTGAGACAAAACTGCCCCGATACCAAAGTCTGACGCATCCGTTTGCACCACGAAAGGTCGCTGAAAATCCGGACACGTTAGGATCAGTGCTGTCACAAGACATTCTTTCGCCTTCCGAAAGCTATCCTCACATTCTACTGACCAAATAAACCTCCTATTTTTCTTGAACAAATCTGTTAAAGGTCTAACTAACTCGGCGAAGTTTGGCAGAAAACGTCTGTACCAAGAAATTGTCCCTACAAAGCTCCTAACTTCCTTCACGTTTTTTGGTGCAGGAATCCTAACCATGCTTTCCACTTTTTCTGGGTCGACGTGTAGTCCATTTCGATCAACGACATAACCTAGGAATTTAAGTGACGGCCTACAAAAGTTGCATTTTTCTCTGCTTGCTTTCAATCCCGCTGCCCAAAGTCGCTTAAAGACCTCCTCCAGTATCTCAAGGTGTTTTTGGAAATTGTTGGTGACGATTATAATATCGTCTAAATACACAAATACGTGTGGCTCGAGATCGGCACCAAGAACGCTGTCGATAAATCTCTGCCACGTCGCCGGTGCGTTGTGTAAGCCGAAAGGCATTCTCTTGAACTGGAACAGGCCCCTATTCGGCACCGTGAAGGCTGTGAGCGGTCGCGATTCTTCCTCCATTGGAATCTGCCAATAGGCAAACTTAATATCCAAAGAAGTCAGATATTTCGCATTTCGAAGTTTGTCTAGGGTCGTTGATATATAGGGTAGTGGGTAAGCATCCCTAGCTGTAACTTTATTAAGTTTCCTATAGTCGACACAAAACCGAAACGAACCGTCTTTTTTCCTAATGAGAACTATCGGAGATGCCCACGGACTGTTTGATTTCTCAATAACTCCCGCGTCTAGCATCTCTTTTAGTTCTTTATCGATATGAACCTGCATCGCAGGCGAAACAGGGTAATATCTTTGTTTAATCGGTTCGGCCGACGTCCTAATCTTATGCGCCACCAATTGGGTACAACCTAGGCCCTCTGGCATTTCCCTGAAGATTTGTTCTTCCATCGATTCCAATTGCCTTACTTCGGCATCGTCCAACTCGGACTTTTCCCTAATGACGCAGATCGAGGCAACCACCTATTAGCGAAATGGCCCTCATTACCGCAGTTGAAACAACGCATTTGCCGACGCTGCTGGTTGTCTTGAGTGACAACCGAAACCCTTGGTTCTTCCGTGCTGATGTATGCCAAATCTGGCTCCAGCAAATGTCTGCTGCGACTTGTTGGAGGTGGAGCAAATGTTTCGACATTTGCCCGCACTGTCTCCAATCTTCTACCCAGCACCACTAAATCATTGACACATCTGGGATCCACCAAGCCCAGTTGCGTCTGATAGAACGGTGCCAAGTTTCTTTGCAGAATTGAGAGCTTTCTCATCTCCGAAATCGGTTCTGAAAGTCTCCCAAACATGTTCTGCATTGTAGCAATATATACCCCTATCGATTCTTCCTTCCCCTGGGTACGCCGCCTGATCTCTTCTAGGAGAAGATCATCATAATTGGGAGGGAGAAACTCCAGTTTCAACTCCCTCACCAGCTCTTGCCAAGAACAGACCGACCTCCTAATCGCCCTAAACCAAAGAAGCGCCTTCCCATCAAAAAGTTCCACTGCTGACCTGTAAAGTTGAGTAAAAGTGATCCCCCTTGCTTCGCGAAGTTCATCAACCCTTTCCAAGAAGGCATTGACGGAAGCACCACACCTTTCCCCCGAAAACTTCAAGTTCCACTTGGATAAATTTTCAAAGCGTTCAGAGGTGAACTGTTGTTCCCTTGCGAAACGTTGTTCACCTTCGAAACGCTCACTTCGCTCACCAACGTTTGTAAGAGAATCCCTTTCTCTGGCAAAGGTGGACGTCGTTGGGTGCGAAGGGTCCCGGGTCATCTCTTCTGGTGGCAAGGTTTCAACCTGCGGTGGTTGTTTAGTTTTCTGACCCTCTTCAGAGTCATCTTCACCACCCTCTTCATCCTCTTCATTACCTGAGGTTAATTTACCTAAGGCAGTGATGATTTCGAACCTAAGGTCGAGTTTCTCCCCGACCTCTTCACTGCCCTCTGGGATCGAGCGATCGATCCTACCCATTGCCCATTCAATTTTTGTTAGAATCTTCAAGAATTCCTTTGACTTAGGATCACTTGGAGGCTCTTTCAAAAGGGTGTATATTTCTACGAGTTTTCCCCTAACCGCGTCCCGGTCCTGTTCGAAGGTAAATGGGTAATTATTCTCTAACCCTCCCATCGAACCTCGACGCTCTAGCATACGCGCAGCTCTCAGTGACTTCCTCATCGCATCTACTGTGCCTGTAGGAAGTCTCCGAGCCTCGACTTCATATGCCAGCTCGTCGGCCGATAATCTATTATTCTCCATTTTGAAAATAATAGACAACCAAAAAGAAAACCGAGCGAAAAACCGAAACAAAATATGTAGAAGAGAAAAACACAATTTAAAATACGCTGTTCGCCACAAGAAGCGAAAAGTCAAACCCACAAACGAAATTCAAAAGCGAACAAGATAAAATTCAACGTTAGTTATATTGTTCAACCACGAGACTAAAAGGAAGAAGGCGTTTAGTATTTTGTTACAAAAGGAATAGAAATATAGCAAGTTGAAACCAAATTGGCAAGAAACCACTAAAATTATTTCCCCAAAAGTCACCACCAAATGTACATATATATAGGGATAAAACCGTATGACCCCCAAAGAATTTTTAAGAATTCACACAATAAGCTGAACGACAATCCCAAGGTTCAAATTCGAAAAACTTATCAAAAGCTTGTGAAAAAAAAAAAAATAAAAACCAAACCGATCGTAAGTCGTAGCAAGGAAATTAAAAAAAATATTTTTTTTTAGTACTTAATATTGCCCAACACCGTATTAGGCGATAGAGAAAAAAAAAAATTAAAACAATTCGATAAATATGTAGTTCAAAAGAAAATGCAAAATTATTATTATTACCCACTCAAGCAAAAGTAAGCGAAAAATAAACCGGAATAAAAAATATTGCCAAACAATGCGACGATGGTAACCCCAATCGCAAAAACAATTCCAATAAGACTACCGCACAAAGAAGTGTCGGTAATGTAAATCTGTCCGTATGTGTATATATATATATGAAATAAATATGTACGTATGTATACGATAAATAGTATTTAATATAAAAAAAAATCAATCAAAATAAATAAATAATAAAAGTAAATGAAACTAATTGAATCTAACTACGATTGTATGAAATATATGAGGTAAAATGAAAATAAAATAAAGCAAGCCACCTACTTGTGGATTTCCTATTGGAAATTTTACTGCCAAAATGTTCCGACTTTTCCTTAAGTTCTTCCCCGACGAATGTATCGGCTCCGATGAGGTCCAACCACTTTAAAATCCCGCACTTCAAACCTATGGAAATAATAATCAGGGATAAGTATCACGCACAAAGAAAATAAAATCACTTTCCTAAAAATATCACGATCACTACAGACAAATTCCCCGAACACAACTTCCCAGTAGGGGTGGATGGAGATCCAATTTGTATTTCGTTTTTTTTTTGTAATAAGCCCCACGTTGGGCGCCAATTGTTGCACTTTATATTATTGAAAAAAAAAAAACGCGAAACAAACTACTAAAGAAAATATTTACCGGCGGAATAAACGAAAAGTAAATAGAAACAAACTGCGGCCGCCACCGCCCGAAAGTCAAATCCGATTGTCACACTCCACAGATCAGATACAACGAAAGCAAAGATCTTGCTAATTCCCGGCAGCTGAGTGGAAGGTGTGGGTTCGTTCACTAGGAGACTTAGGCAAAGGTATCAGAAGAATTTGTTTCGACTGAAAATCGAAATGGGCGCCACACAATTTTTTTTCTTGGGAAATTGTGAAACCTTGAAGTCACAAATTATCCGAATGCAACGAAGGAAACTGAAAATCGAAAGAAAAGAAAAGTGTAAAATGAAACGACCGTTTTAACACGTTATAATTCTCCGTTGGAGTACGGTCTTTTATTTGAAGATTTGCGGTACAGCACAAGTTCTTTACATAAACCGTTGGGATGACCCGCTATCACTTATCCCGAAATTTAAGCAAAGCAACAGATTCACTGGGGTCGCGTGTCCCGTCTTTTCTCGGGAATTCTCGAAAGCAAAGCCCAACCAAACCCAAAATTTTGCAATTAAAAAAAAACGATTTATTCCACTCTACTTATCCTTCTTATTCCCTTCTCCTCCTCCGCAATGTATGTTCCTCTCGTCCTTAAATCGTCCCGTACCTTTTTTTTGTTCTCTTTTTTTTTGTTTTTAAAAACTTATTTTTTTTTTCTATTCTTTTTCTATTTTCCTTTTTCTTTCTTTTTTTTCTTTTTTTTTTAACTACTCACAAAACCTTTAACTTTTCACAGAAATTTCCTATTAGAACTTCGTCTGGCTAGTTCGCTGGTCAACCAAGAAGTGGTTTTCCAGGTTCCTTTGTTCAAAGTCGGTCAAAGTTGGACATTCACACTCACATACATACATTGGCAGTGGAATCTCACGTATGGCGTGCCATGGACTTCCCCCTCTGTGTGGGTGGTTGTCCGCCATATATTCCACTACCCACACATTCAAACTAGCGAACCAACGGGCGGCACTAAGGAAATTTCCCTGAAAAGTTAGCTACGCGTTAATGTCCCCACTGGACGAAGTTAAATTTGTAACCACTTACCCACTAAGTAGAGTAAAAACCCCGAAACATTCTTACGAGGACGATTAACCCTTGCTCACCCAACGTGATGAGTCATACCCCAGCTACGAGAGGAGGACAAGGAACCAAGTATAGTAAACTACAACGCGTAACTTACGGTTTGGTGGAATTTTGCGCAGATTTTGGGGAATGGGGAATTGCCGATAGCGTGTCATACCTTACATGTAGGAAAATATATATATGTTGGGCTCTCGGCCTTACTGGATAGATTATTTGTTGGAACGGTGTCCACTTGACGGCCACTCGTGTTCGTTCGTTGGCCAAACTTGGCGTATGACAGCTGGGGCCGGTGGTGTGTGTCCACGCTTTGTTCTGACCCCATTTGACAGTTGGGGCCGGTGGTGCGTTAAGTGTCACGCATTTCAGCTTTTGGGTAATATGAGTGTGCGCATGTTTCGGCCGTCCGCCCGCACTCCTCTGCTGCTCCTCCGGTGCTCCCCATGGTGGAGTTGGACAGAAGGGATCGTCTCCCCTTCCATCATCAAACCTGACTCCCTACCGTTTTGGTGGTAGTTCTTTTGCAATTTTCGTTGGAGCTTATTTACTCTGGGCCGTCCGCCCGTACTCCACAATTGCTAATGTGTGCCTTTGGGGCGTTATGAAATGTGTTAGGGTGGTTTGATGACAAGGGCCGTCCGCCCACACCCTTTTACACGCGTTGGAGTGCTTTGGCTTTGCACCCAGACCGTCCGTCTTGCCTCTTGTTGTGCCTTGTTGGGTGGCACTCGACCGTTGCGGACCGTCCGTCCGATTAGACTCGCTGATCCGTTGGGAGTCTCCAGGCCGTCCGCCCGGCTCACCTTCGGATAGGCTCCATCACTTTATTTAGGCCAGTAGACCGTCCGTCTTTCCTGGGCCGTCCTGAGTCCCCCGGGTTCACCTGTGGTGGTTGCTCTCCCCTGGTTCGAACGAAGTGGGCCATTGGTTGATGAGGCCATGGCTGCCCTTCCACTTCTTACGGCCTTGGGGCGCGAACCGATAAAGAGAGGGATAAGGGTCGGGAAAAGAAAGGGACCGAAGGGTGCTTCTTGTCGTGGTAAATTTTACCGCGACAATGAGCGGACACAAAAGGGCGCACCGCAATGCTAAAAAAATAAGGATCAACTCCTTCAAAAAATACTACTTTCCAAAAGCCTTATCAAAAAATTCTAGCAATTGCGAGGTGTGTTAGCTTCACAAGTGTGACAGACATCCTACCTTTCCAGAATATCAGGCTACACCTATACCTTTGTATCCGTGCTAAATTCTGCATTTAGATATTGTGTCTATTTATTATCAGTCTTCAGATTTTTCAGTGCGGAGTACAAGGGCCTGCGATACTAAGAGGATACATTTATTATATCCGTAGACAGGTACAATAACTCTATCCATTTTGTTACAGGAAATAAATCATGTGATATATTCTTTAATAGGTATCAGAGAATTACTTACCAACAACTGTTTGACTTCCGGAAAAGAGTGAATGGAGAGCTTAGAGGCGAAATTTTTCTCAAGCAAAAATCCATTGACGATAGACGCAATGAGAAAAGATCCAAGTCAAAAACTTACCGAAAAGGCGACATAGTGTAGGGGACAGTGGTGAAGAATAACTCTAAAAAAATTATTTTATTTTATTGTCATCCGAAATGAATATTTGAAACATTAAAAGTCTCATCACAAAGAATCTAGTACGTTCACCAACCCACGAAAACATCTCCATAATACCGCTCAGAAGTGAGGAATGCCAACCTTGAAAAAATAAATAATTTGTCAGACAGGAATATTCGTGCAACGTGGTAGGCTACCAAATGGCAGCCGTTCCTTTAACTATTTCTTTTCAATTCGGTAGTGGTCCGACATGGTCATCCTAAACATTAAATTAACTTAAAATTAAATAAGTAATTATTTATTCAGTGCGGGAATGTTAGTCTCCAAAACAGCAAAAGGCTCATTTCATTTCTTTAATATACCGATGCGAGGGTTGTGGATCCGCAGCAGGCACATTTAGTAACATGGACCAGCATCCGCCTCTTTCAAAAATCGCAGATACGCATATCATCACCCTGCCGGGGTAAGTGCATTTTATTCCATCCCTTAAATGTGAAATTAATTGATCATGATCCTTAGCCGTGGGATTTGATAATTCAAAATCGCCTCATTGGTACGGCAATAAATTAATTTACACATTAGTGTACAATTCAATATAACATATATATAAAATACATATATGTATACATATATGTATATATTGAGTGCCGAATTACCTCCCGACGCGTGTACATGCATTTTCGTTCGATCTCTCTGTGATTGTTCCACGGCCAGTGTGCATAAAAACAAAAAGAGGCTAATCACGCGCGCGCTGATAGCTAAAAAAAAAGTGTGCTGTGCTGTGCTGTGTAGTGTGGATAAATAATCAAAAAAAACATAAGGAAAGGCTACAGTCCGCTTGGGGCGAACAGTATGATACCCTATCCTTATCCCTATGTACCCCAAAGAAAAAAAGCATTAGGAAGATTATGGATAGCATTTTATTTCATTCTATGAAATTTAAAGAAAAAAAAATATTTTTTTGAAAAAACGCCCCCAAAAAGTGGGCGTGGCCAAAAAATTTGTATGGGCAATATATTGGAAAAAATATTGGCTAAGTATATTGTTAAACATTTTTTTTCGATTTCTATGAAAATTTTCAAAGAAAACAGCATTTTAGTGAAAAACGCCCACAAAAAGTAGGCGTGGCAAAAAACTTTATATGACAAATTTATAAAGGTAGGCAGTACCTACATATCTTGTGAAGGTTTTACAACTTTATCTCTCTAACTTAAGCCTTAAAACGGTTTTTTCTAAATTGTGGGCGTGGCAGTGGGCGGATTTAAAAACTTTTAACACTTTACCATTTCGGGACCCTAGGGAGTATATGCTCCAAATTTCAGCCTCCTAGCATAACTTTAAAGGCCTCAAAAGTTGATACGGACGGACGGACGGACGGACGGACGGACGGACATTGCTAAATAGTCTTAGGATTTGGTCCTGATCATAAATATATATACTTTTATGGGTCTACGACGAATATTAAGGGGTGTTACAAACTATGTGTCAAAATTAATATACCCTTAGGATAGGGTATAAAAAAAGAAAAGAAAAAAAGTGCATTGTGTTAGGGCAATCCCTCTCGCCCCACTCCCATTCGTTTGCTGTTGCCTTGATTGGCTATAGCAAGTGCCGTATGTTTTTGCGTGCACGTGTCTAGTAGTAACTTCATATATTCAGTTCATAAGAGATGACAATTTTAATTCTGAATACAGTGCCGATCTGCCACCCGACGCGTGCACACACATTTTTTTTGTAATCGCTCCGCGGTCAGTTTTCGCACAAAATAAATTAAAAAGTGTGTAAAAAAAACAAACAAACAAAAAACGCTTATCGCGCGCGCGCTGTTTAAAAAACAGAAACAAGTTTACAGTACAGTGTTAGTGAAAAAAAAGTGTATTGTGCTGCGGCATGCCTTCTGGTCCCACTCCTTATCGTTTGCTGCTGCTTTGCTTGGCTATAGCGAGTGTCGTATATTTATGCGTGCACTGGCTATGGCTGGGTAAAGCATCATTTGGCGAATAGCGGGTCGCGTTGTGTAGATTTTGTTGGCAGACTAAAGCAATTCATTGTATGGGCATAACACCTGCAGTGATTTGTTTTGGAAAGCTGACGTCAGGATCTTCACGGTACGGCCCAGCTTAGTCAGCGTCGGAGTTGAGTTTTTTTGTGTTTGTTTTTTGTTATGCGTGGGAATTTTAGAGTGGACGTGAGTAATATTCGTGGGTTGAGATACAATTTTTTTTTCATTGTACGCTCATGTGATTCACAATAAACCAGCTGTTTTGGCACTAAGTGAAACACAGGTCAGCATTGATTCCGATTTAACGGAGTTTAGTCTGCCTGGATATAACTTGGTGACATTATTCTTTTGCCATCGTGGTATCGCCGTTTATATACGCAGTGATGTAGCCTACCAACTTCTACCTCAATATGGCCAATGTTCCAATCCGGAATTTAATTTTATTTGGCTAAAATTCCATGCCCGTAGGCAATTAATTCACTACTGTTTTATTTACAGAAGCCCTAACCAGGACAGGCATTCAACTTATAATGAGTTTGATGCACTGTCTGATTGTCTGAATTGTAACCCATAATCCTCGTACTGAAATCGTCATTGCGGGCGATTTCAATATACACAATTCAAGTTGGCTGCGACATTCTGGACAGACAACACCCGAAGGAAGGTATGTTGAGATCTTTGCTGAGGTTAATAATTTTACCCAGATTGTAAATGAGCCGACACGAATACCGGACATTAGCGGTCAAAACGCCAACACTCTGGATTTGTTTCTTACCTCTCACCCTGATAAATACACTTTAAATGTATTATCGCCTCTAGGTTCGTCAGACCATTGTATCATATCGGCGAATTTCTCGTACTCCAGCCACACAGTTAAAGAAAAACCTCCTAAAAGAACCGTATAGCAATACGAGAAAGCCAATTGGGAAGCTTTAAACGGTTTCTTTAGGAGTTTTAACTAATCGTTGTGCTTCCTCAACAACGGCGTGGATGCCGCTGCCGATATGATTACAAATCTAATTCATCTGGGTATGAAGCGCCTTATCCCTAACAGGATAAATTGTATCAGACCTAAGGAAAATGCGTGGTGTGACTTGAGCTATAAAGAAGCTATCAGAGCTTATGAGGTAAGTTTTCGGTCATTTAAGGCCAACCCAACTGAGGAAAACCGGAAAAGTTCAAACGAGCCAGAAATAACTGCAATGCCAACATTAATCGTGTCAAATTCTCCTACGACCAAAAGTTAAGGAAGAAAATACTACAAAGTCCCACCGGTAGTAAAAACTTTTGGTCGTTTGTTAAGAATATTAAAAATTCGGCCTCGTCATCTATCCCGACACTCATTTGCAATGACACCCCAGCTGTCAGCACTTCGGATAAAGCCAATCTTCTCGCTGCTCATTTTGCATCTAGCTCAACGCTGCCAGATTGTACTTTGTCTCCCCCTGTACTCGAGCGCGTAAAATCTTCTATGGGACCGATCCATTTTCGCTCTCGTACAATGGCAAGAGTTCTTCGAGATCTCAACATACATAAATCAGCTGGTCCAGATGATATTTCCCCTATCGTTCTGAAGAGGTGTTCTTCCACGCTGGCAAAACCAATGCGTAAGCTTTCCTATCTGTCCTATTCTTCAGGGTTCTTTCCGAGAAGATGGAAAACAGCATTTGTCCAGCCCGTCCCAGAAAAAGGTAAATCTTCCTCTGTCTCCTCCTACCGACCAATTGCACTAACGTCCCTTCTTTCCAAGGTCATGGAAACGCTGATAAATCGTCAGCTTATGAAATATCTTGAATCCCGAAAACTTCATAATGACCGGCAGTACGGTTTTCGCAGCAACAGATCCACTGGTGATTTGATGACATATCTAACCGAAAAGTGGAACCCATCTATTCACCGTGGTGGTGAAAGTAGGGTCGTTGTTCTTGATATTTCAAAGGCATTCGACAGAGTTTGGCATCAAGCTCTCTTGTCGAAAATGCGTGCATTTGGGATCGATGTTCCCAAACCCTTCTTCAATGGATTAGAAATTACCGTTAAATACGGTCCGTTCAATACAGGTTTTTTTGGACGGTTTCAAGCCGCAACTTACCAAATAAATGCTGGTGTTCCCCAAGGCTCCGTTTTGTCTCCGACTCTCTTTCTCATTTTTATCAATGACCTCCTGTCCGTCACTTCTAATCCAATCCATTCCTTTGCTGATGACAGTACCCTCAGCTTTACATATTCGTTTTCTGGGCAACGCCCCTCATCTTCGGGCGTTGAACTGGAACGGCGACGTATATTAAGCTCATTGAATTCCGATCTTGACAGCATACTTCAATGGGGTAAAACCAACATAGTGGAATTTAATGCTTCCAAAACGCAATGCTGTCTGCTGTCATTGAAGCGAACCCCTAATTCTCTGCCATTATCCATGGATGGCACTTGCATCGCCGAAACCGAAAGACTTTCCATCCTCGGTATGTGCGTTAACGACAAACTTCGTTGGAATGACCACATATACGATGTCGCCAAGAACGCTGCGAAATGTCTAGGCTTCCTTAAGCGATGCAAGAAATATTTCACTCCTTCTCACCTGGCTACAATCTACAAGGCGTTCATTCGCCCAAAACTTGGGTAACACGCTCATATTTAGTCTGGTGCCCCAATTACATATTTGGAGCTACTTGACAGGATTCAAAAACGTGCGGTAAAATTTATGGCGATCGAGACATCACAAAATAATTTGACTCTCTTAGTCATCGTCGTGATGTTTCCTGTCTGTCATTGTTTTATCGGTACTTCCACCACAAGTGCTCAAATGAATTAGCCAGTTGCATTCCACCCCAACAGCAATTCAACCGCAATACTCACCATGCTAGGAACGCACATCAGTTTACCCTCAAGCCTGTATTCGGACGTACAGTGAAATACAAGGATTCGTTTCTTAACCGTACAATACGAATGTGGAATGCTCTACCCCGCTCTGTTTTTCCTACGCATTATAGTTTACAGACATTTAAAACCAACGTGCATCGGTACCTCCTTTTTTCTAATCCTTCACTTCCCTAATGCCCGCACTGTGTTACTTCATTATAAGGGTATCCAAAATCCCTTTAGTGCGTACATTATAAAAAAAAAAATCCCAAAACAGCGAGTAATTATTTAAATGAATCAATCGATCAGGAATCGAGCATTCAGGTAATTAATTATGCCTATATAACACACTAATGCAGTAGGGAAAATTACCCCACGTGATTACAAAAAAAAACGCCACGTGATTAAAAAAATTACGGCACGTGATAAACCAAATAACACCACAGGATAACCTAGAAACACCACCACAATTCCACCATCACCTCCAGCGGGATGGTATGAAAGCGAATAAAAGGCAACATCATCAGATACAACGTCATAAGCTACAATACCATCATCAGCAGCAGCAACATCTTCGCTAGTAGCGATCTTAGCAACATATCTGATAATTTCATCCCCAGCGTGATCATCGTCAGCAACACTAATACAGTGATCACAGATAGTTAACAGAAGTATTAAATTCTCTGGACGCAGGTATTTAGTTTATAAGTTGATCAGACAGTTGAGTTAATTCAAGTAGATGTAGGAAGAAACAAATTATTTGTTAATTCAAAGATTTGTTCATAAGTATTGATTATAATTTCTTCCCATACATAGCTATAGCATCATAACACCCTGCCACCATAATGTTCTTCACAAAATGATGGAAACCTCAGGTGCTGTATACAAAGGATGTATGTATGTAAGTTGTTTCATAATTAAATCAATATTTTTTTTGTTGTTTGTTTTCGAATATAAAACTTTTGAACGTGCCTCGGCTATTCGAACAGTCGTATACTTTGATATTTATTATTGCGTGACCTATAAATTTAGAGTAGGCTTCGAAAAGTATGCAATGAAATTTTTTTTTTTTTTGGTATACTATAAAATTTAAAGATTTGGATATAACCATAATTTTGTATTAGCAAACCTCTAGCATAATCTCAGGAGTAACAATATCGCTGAGAATTTAATTGATAAACTTTTTAAAAGAAATTTTCGAATCAGAGAAATGAAAGTGATCTTCATAATAATCTCTTTGTTGGTTTGTTGAAGGAGGATAGTTACTGGAAGACGGACGGTAAAAGGGCTTGAGGGGAGACATTTAGAATCGTAACACAGGTGGCGCTCAACCACCTTTATATATATATATTTATATATTTATACTCAAATAAGATAAACTAAAATAGGGCGTTTGTGTGCAACAGATCTTAGTGTTCCGTTACACATGCATGGCTCCCAATGTGGGGCTGTATTTACTCCAATATGGGGGTGTAAAATCTCAGGAATACTTCAACTTTAATTCTTTTTTTTCTTTAGAACATAGCTAATTTACGTTTTTTTTCTTTTTTTTTTATATGACTCGTCGACCGGGATTTTTCGGTTCAGTTGAAACCATAATCTGACGAAATGACTCGTCAGGCGATCGGAACTCGTCGGTTCGTAGGAACCATAGTTCGTCAGTTGCATCGGAGTTACCAATTCGTTAATCTTTTCCTCCCATTCTACAAGCTATTTTATAGGAAACTTACAACTCAACTAATGTAATGCCACTACCACCTTTTACTTTTGTCATCTCACTACTCCCAAACACATATATGATTTTGATATTTTTTTTTTATACCCTATCCTAATTATACCCTATCCAAAGGGTATATTAATTTTGACACATAGTTTGTAACACCCCTTAATATTCGTCGTAGACCTATAAAAGTATATATATTTATGATCAGGACCAAATCCTAAGACTATTTAGCAATGTCCGTCCGTCCGAATCAACTTTTGAGGCCTTTAAGGTTATGCTAGGAAGCTGAAATTTGAAGCATATACTCCCTAGGGTCCCGAAATGGTAAAGTGTTAAAAGTTGTTAAATCCGCCCACTGCCACGCCCACAATTTAGAAAAAACCGTTTTAAGGCTTGAGTTAGAAAGATAAAGTTGTAAAACCTTCACAAGATATGTAGGTACTGCCTACCTTTATAAATTTGTCATATAAAGTTTTTTGCCACGCCTACTTTTTGTGGGCGTTTTTCACTAAAATGCTGTTTTCTTTGAAAATTTTCATAGAAATCGAAAAAAAATGTTTAACAATATATTTAGCCAATATTTTTTCCAATATATCGCCCATACAAAGTTTTTGGCTACGCCCACTTTTTGGGGGCGTTTTTTCAAAAAAATATTTTTTTTCTATAAATTTCTTAGAATGAAATAAAATGCTATCTATCATCTTCCTTACGAATTTTTTCTTTGGGGTACATAGGGATAAGGATAGGGTATCATACTGTTCGCCCCAAGCGGACTGTAGCCTTTCCTTATGTTTTTGATTTAGTTTTGATATATTTTAATTTTTGAAATATTTTGATTTTTGATATTTTGGTATTTTTGGTATATTGATTTATTGTGACTTTTGATATATATCTAATTTGATTTTGATTCATTTTTTTTTTTGTAATATTTGGATCTAATAACTTTGATTCATTTAAAATGCCACCGAGACTTCCTAATAGAAGTAATCGGTCGCAAAACCCGCAGTCAACGCGGAGGAATACCCGCGGCAATGCATCTAATTCGCCAATTAGTACCCCAACCGCGCAATCGCGCAAAGACACCCGAAACAATGAATGTAATGTTTCGGTGGCGAATACGCAACATTTGCTAACGTACAAACGAGTAGCGCAACCGCTGCCAACAGTCACCCAATGAATGATTCTATACGAAGTGCAAGTATGCCTGGTCCAAGAAAATCTGTTCGCGCAGATCGCAGTCTTACTCAATACATTGAAGAAATAGTCACTCATACGTGGGCCTAGGAGGAGCAGCGGACTTGCAAGTCTTACGCGAAGAGTTCGCGAGAGAACGGGAAGCCCTGCGAGAAGAAGTTGCCGACACTGTTAGAGCAACACATATATGCATGTCAATCCGATGAGTACAACGTGAATCGAATTCAACAACCACAAGATACAAACAAACAAGCACAGAGTAGATAGCTGTCAGGAACCTGACCCAGCAAACATAAGTGAAAATTCTCAAAACTTTATTAGGCAATAAATGCCATGAACTTAAATCCAGATTCTCCTCCGGAAAGGAACATTGCATCATTCACGTCCCAAAGGACGGTAGAATTCCGCAAATGGGGAATTAAATTCGACAATAATCAAATGACCAATGCCAAATTTCTCTGAAATAATGCTACGGGAGTACTTGGGAAGAAATCTTTTTACATTTTCATCTTTTCGTTACTGGACAAGTTGAAAACTGGTATTGGGTTTATCTCAAATCCAACCCCGCTGCTGATTGGTCTATCCTTCGGATGGCACTGATCGAGCAGTATCGGACGCTAGAAACCGATTCTGAACTTTCGCGCCGAATGGTGAAAATGAATCATTTGCTGACTTTTATAATGCCATATCGCATTTGAACTTCATCACCCAAAACCACCAAGAGAGATAATTGACCTTATTAAACAAACTGAAAGCGTAGGATTGGCGAACTGCTGATCACATATAACACCAACAGTTTACCATAGATGGTCTACATATGTAGAACCATCGAGAAATACTTAAATTAAAATGATGGTTTACGGCCGAAACAAATTATACCTACGAATTTCGGGAGGCAAATTAACGAAATAGAAGGTCCTTCGGAAAATGAAAAGCCATTCAATCTTGAAACCTTCATTTAGCTAAGAACGGTCGTGACATCATATGTGTGCTGGAGCTGTAAAGCCAAAGGACACTCATTTGTGCAGTACGCCCAAAACGTAACCTTTTTTGTTATCGGTGTGGACTGATAAATATGACAACACCAAACTGGGTTATGTGTTCAAAAAACGGAACACAGGGCATCAATGACCGGGGAGTTTTGTCCTCCAGCGACCCGGAAAAATTCTCTGTAAAACCTGAGAATTCTAAAAATATACCTGACGTACAATCAACCCATGAATTACCACAAACATCTAGTAAAATGACTATGTTATATAACCCTAAAATAGACATTTCAAAAACTGCAACAGAGACCTCTAACAAAAATGTACCCGACAGTAAAACGAAAACTCTGCACGAGCGACTGATAAATCAAGTACGCAGTCGTATTTTCAAATGTAAAATTCCCAAATGTATCTCAGAATTGCGTGAGCATATTGTCAAAATTGCCACCGTTTCAATTTTTGACCAGCAAATGCTAGGTTTACTAGATAGCGGCGCAAGTATAAGTTGGTTAGGAAGAGTTTAGATCTCATCAAAAATGCTAACATTGTGTTCCTAAACCGTTCAGGCCGCACATAAAGACTGCGAGTTTTTAGCCATCAAGCAACGACAATATCCAGTATCTCCAGCAGTTTAAGCTCTCGTGTATGAGGAATTGCACCGAATGATAGCTATGCAACTAAGATATAACTTATCAAGCAATTTTTCTATCACGAAATAAAAAAAAATGTTGACAGGTTACTTTCCACTGAAAGATCCTGCATGTTCCGCAATGAGGACGAGGTTAATCATTATCTTGCCAAGTCGAAAGGTTTCGTTCTTTGTAGTCGGCGCAATAAATTATTCTCATCCACAATTTGTCGGACTGTACTGTTGATATGTCGAATAGTCGGTTTCTATGCTTTCGCGCGAAGCTTCTTGTTTCAGCTTCGATTTCGATTGTAGGAATTCCGAGATATCTGTGAATATCGTTGTTTCTAGTATACCACGGAGCTTGGACAATTTTTCTAATCAGTTTATTTTGAAAAGTTTGTAAAATATTAGCATTTGTTGTGTTCTGTTGTATACCGTAGGTCCACACCGGCTTTAGCACTTGCTTATAAAAGCAGTTTGTTTTCGGTACTGAGCTGCGAATGTTTTCCGAGTAACCAGTAGATTTCTCTATATTTGATATCGAGTTATTTACGTTTCATTTTCACGTGCGAATTTAATTTCAGCTTTGCGTCGAGTGCCATTCCCAGGTATTTCGTTTGCAAAGGGTATTCGGGCCAAGTTAAGAACAGTGAACAGATTTGGTTTCGTTGAGGGCGATCCGCCAGTCCCTCGTCCATTCATTTACTTTATTCAGTGCGGTTTCCAGTGTCGCAGTAGTTTCTTCGATCGTATTACCTACTGCAAGGATAGCGGTGTCGTCGGCGAACGTAGCGGGGGTAGTGCCATCTTCTCTTGGTATATCGCGAGTATATAACAAATTGAGAAGCGGCGCAAGGACTTTCCCGAGATATGATTCTAAAATATCATATAGACTTACGGGGAGATCTTGTCGTAATTTAAATTTTAAGCCGTCGTGCCACACCTTATCAAAGGCTTGTGAGACGTCAAGGAATACGCTTGAGCATATCTTTTTTCTTCAAATGCTTTCTCGATTACGTCAGTAATTCTATGAACTTGGTCAATCGTCGAATGCTTGGTTCTGAACCAAAACTGGTGGTCAGGGATGAGATTATTATCTTCCATAACCGGTTGTAGTCGCCTTAGTAATATCCCTCGAAAACTTTGGATATGACTGGGAGAACCGAAATTGGTCTATACGATTTTACTACATTTGGCGGTTTTAAAACCATAATGACTTCCGCCACTTTCCATTGGCTCGGCACGTGTTTTAATCGGAGCGCAGCATTTATAATATATAGAAGCTTAATTAATGCTTTTCTAGGTAGAACTTTGAGAACTTCTCCGGTGATCAAATCATAACCAGGAGCTTTCTTAGGTGTTAGAGATTCAATTATAAGTTTTAGTTCCCCTAGTGTTGCATTTGTGAGTGTAAAGTCGTCAGATAGTAAATCCGTCCCACTATTGGTACTAGATTTACTAGACCATCTGACCATGAGAGACCATTTACTGAGCCGCTTGACCATCGTACGGTTTAAAGGTTTTTTCGAGATGGGCGGCAAAAAATTCCGCTTTTTCTTTGTCTTCCCTTGCCCATTCATTTTGATATATTTTTATTGGCGGGGTTTTGGCCTTTTGGTGCCTTTTACAGCGTTCCAAAGTTAATAATTGGAATATTTTTTAGCTGTTAAACTTTCAAGGTAAGATCCTATCGCACTATTTTTAAAATCCTTAATAACTGTCTTCAACAAATTGCACAAATAATTCAAATGTGCTTTATGTTGCGTAGCGCGACTCTGTTTCTATTTTTTACTCCCCTTCCGTTTTTCATTGACCAATGCATTTATTTCAAGCAGATATCGTAAACCGTATTTGGCCGGCATTTTCCTTGAGTGAGTCGTATTATTCCAGGAGGCGAGCTGAACGACCTCAACGAAGCTATCAACTTCAAGTTTATAAGGTGTCGTAAGTGGAACGCTCAATTCAATATTCTCTTCATTTTCCGCTCTCTCTCTCTTTCTTTGATATTTTTACGTTCAGGAACCGGAGGTTTTAGATTGCCTACTTTCTCCTGACCGGTCTTACTCTTTGTCTTAGTTAGCGGTTTTGTTTCATCATTTTGAGGCTTAAGGAGCACATCTCTCCGTTGTTGTAGCTCCTTAGCTACTTCACAGCCTATATAATTTGCCGGGTGCTTTCCCTTGCAATTAGCACAGGTAGGGTACTCCACAGTATTGGGAGAGGTGATTTCCGGCGCATTTCACACATCGCGGTTCTTTTTGACAATACATTTGCGTATGATTCAATCCTTGGCAACGTTTGCACTGTGGAATTATTCTTACGTTTCTACGCATGGGTTCGATTTTTACCACGATATTTATTATTGTTTTCATTCGGTAGATATCTTCGATACAATCTAACCTATCGAATGTAAGCATAAAGAGGGGAAGTCCACGCCTTACCAAGACATCCTAATCGGCTTCCTTTGTTGCTTCTCCTTCTTGGTAATATAAACGGAAATAAGAATTTTAAACCCTTTGGCTTGGAGGTCTTTTATAACCTCTTCTTTGGTGCATGAGGGATGAAGTCCCCTTGCTACAGCACGATGTGGCCTTTATTTTGAAAGTATACCACTGGATCTTATCGGTATTGAGCTTTTGAGACACTGCCCGGTAATCATCGTGGTTATCGACGTTAATTTTCCACGCATTATTCCTTAAAGATGTAACCTTAAATTTCGATGTTATCGTTCCTTTAAGTAGGCTATGCAACTTATTATAGTCCGTTACCCCAACGACGTTTATTGGAGGCGGTGGGCAAATTTGCGCTCGAAGTTGTTTTTCTTGCAGTTCTTTACGCCTTTGTTCTTTTAGGGTCTCGACTTTGGGAGAAGTACCGACTCTACTTTTCTTACTAGGTCTTTTCTTAGGGACCTGATTCGTTTCGCGTGCTAGCTCTTCTTCGTCGGTGTAGTATTCCCGACTAGTTAAGCGTGGGAAAGTACATTCGCGTTCTTTCGGCAAATGATTGTTCCTTATTTTCTTCTTTTAATAGATCTATCTCTTTCTAAAGAGTGCTTTATTTTTTTTCTCTTCGTCCGTAGAGCCGACCTCTGAAAAGGGTGGATTTTCCAGTAAAGCTGAAGTGCCACCTGGGGTAGTTAATCTTTTCGTTTTGTTCATTGCATTTTTTTGTATGCACTACACGCTCGGTATACGGAGGTTGGACATTAGTCGCCTCTTACGACAGGCATGCCTACCTCGGGTACATTCTTTCCCCTACCCGAAGGTGGTATTTAAGGTGATACCTTTTGGCCTTTGTAACGCGGCACAACGCATGTGCAGGCACATGGACAAGGTGGTACCTCACGAAATGAAGCAACATATATTCGTTTACCTAAACGATCTTTTGATTATTTCAAAAACATTCAAATAACATCTAAATCTTTTAAGGCTCATAGCGTCTCGACTTACGTTAGCAGGGTTTACCGTCAACCTCTCGAAATCAAAATTCTGTTTCAAGGAGTTAAAATTCCTCGGTTATGTAGTTGGTGGTGGATGTGTTAAAACTGACTCAGACAAGCTTTCGGGGATTGAATAGTTTCCACTTCCGAAAACACCTAGGCAAGTTAGGAGATTCCTTGGACTATTCGGTGGGTATAGAGGATTCGTAAAGGATTATTCCAATTATTACTACAATTATTTCAAGGTTGAGTCGAATCCCTCGCTGTCCTCAGTTAGGATGTTGTGTAGGGGCAGTGGTGAAAAATAACTTCAAAGTATTTATTTTTTTTTTGTTAATACCATCACAGAGCAAAACACAAAACACTACGTTCTCTAAGTGTAAGCTCTCAGTATCGCTTTACGCAATAGTTGTTTGTTGCGCGACTAAGCTTCATCTACCGATCTTCATCTTATAGACTATTTCAAGTAATTACAAATATAATTAATTTAAAGTTAATGCATTAATGGACTTTTTAAAATCTGCTCGCGACAAAAAAAAATCAATTTCGTTACAGAATTCATTAAATGTGCTTATGCACCTTGTATTAGGCTCATTATTACCATAATTGGTTCTATGCCTATCTGTATAAAATAAGCTTCTAACCCGCAGTGACCTTTGGGGAGCATATATATTTAAAAGAAAGATCAATTCTGGTGAATTAATATGATAATTAAGAATATCGCGAATAAACATGACGGAAGTTGCATCGCGTCTGAAACTTAAGGTTTGCAGACCAATTAAATTGCACCTTCTGCCATAAATAAGAAGCTCATCAAACATATTTAATTTACGAACCGCGTACCTCGTGAAGTTTTTTTGGACTCTTTCGAATCTAAGTTCGTGAACTGCATATGGCGAATCCCAAATTACGGAACAATATTCTAAATATGGTCTGACTAACGAGCAATAAATAATTTTAAGGCTATTTATATCTCTAAAGTCTTTACTATTACGTTTAAGGAAGCCTAACAATGAGTTAGACTTGGCAATGACATAATCATAATGAAAAAAGAAACTTAACTTATTGTCAAATATGACACCAAGATCTTTCACTTCATCAAAACGCTGAAGTCTAAGATCATTTATAAAATAATTATGCAAAATTGTAGTACTAATACGATATGCCGAAAAAGCTTTACATTTAGAAATGTTAAGTTCCAAAGCATTACGATTGCACCACTCCGACAATCTATTAATATCTGACTGAAAACGAATGCAATCAGATACATTTTTTATCCGCGAAAATAATTTCAAATCATCGGCGAAAGTCAAAACATTACAAAATTGAAATATTTCATTAACATCATTTATAAATAATATAAATAGCAACGGGCCCAAAATGACTGCCCTGTGGAACACCGGAAGTAACTTCTATAACGCGAGAAGTCAAACCATCGACTTTAACCATTTGCCTTCTATTAGTCAGGTAATTACGAAAACAATTTAGCATTGATGAATGAAAACCCAAAGACTTTAGCTTTGCCAAAAGAAGTGTGTGATGCACCCTGTCAAACGCTTTCGTAAAGTCAGTATAAAGTACATCAACTTGTAATCGTCCATCAAAACTATTAAATATATAATTAGTCAACAAAGCTAAATTAGTAGCACATGATCTACCACGAGCAAAGCCATGCTTTACCGCGAAAAAGAGTTTGTCCTTAACAATACTTTCAAACAATTTTGGTATTGCAGAAAGCTTTGATATAGGCCGATAGTTTACTACTTTTTGCCTTAAACCGTATATTAATACCGTTATAAATAGGTGTTATGAACGAATATTGCCATTCATTTAAAAAGTTCCCAGTTACAAGAGACTGGTTAAAAATAATTTTAAGTGGATGAAAAAAGGATGATAAACATTTTTTTAATATTACCACAGGAATCCCATCTGGGCCAGGGTTGCTATTTAAATTTAGTTTTTCTAACGCGTTTATTAAATCGTCATCCGAGAATTGCAACACACCGATGTCCAGAACTTTAGGAATCATAATGTTATGATTTCCCGTTACCTGCACATGCGACTTATTGTACACTGACTCAAAGAAATCAGCGAACAAATTACACGTACTTTTCAAATCTGTTTCATCCGAAGTGAATATTTGAAACATTAAAAGCCCCATCACAAAGAATCTAGTACGTTCAGCAACCCACAAACACATCTCCATAATACCGGTCAGAAGTGAGGAATGGCAACCTTAAAAAAAAATTGTCAGACAGCAATTTTCGTGCGTGGCAGCCGTTCTTTTAATTATTTCTTTTCAATTCGGTAGTGGTCAAAAATAGTCACCCTAAGCATTAAATTAACTTAAAAGTAAATAAGTTATCTATCATTTAGTGTGGGAATGTATTATAACACCTACCAAAACAGCAAAAGGCTTATTTAATTTCTTTGATTTGTATATATATATACCGATGCGAGCATTGTGGAGCCGCAGCAGGCACATTTAGACACGTGGAACAGCATCCGCCCCTTTTAAAAATCGAAGCGCAGATGCGCATATCATCACCTTGCCGGGGTAAGTCAATTTTATTCCATTCCTTAAAAGTGAAATTAATTGATCATGATCCTTAGCCGTGGGATTTGATAATTCACCATCGTCTCATTGGTCCGACAATAAATTAATGTGTACATTAATGTAAAATTAAATGCAATTTAATATATATATATATATATAGATATGTATATAAGAAAAGCGACTACTATATCTAACAGCGAGTAATTAATTAAATGAATCAATCGATCAGGAATCGAGCATTCAGGTAATTAATTACGCCTAAATAACACACTCTTGCGGTAGCGAAAATTACGCCACGTGATTACCAAAATTACGCCATGTGATTGACAAAATTACGCACTTAAACCAAATAATACCACAGGGTAACCTAGACACACCACCACAATTCCACCATCACCTCCAGCGGAATGGTATGAAACCGAATAAAAGGCAACATCATCAGATATAACGTCATAAGCTACAATACCATCATCAGCAGCAGCAACATCTTCGCTATTAGCGATCTTAGCAACATCTCTCACAATTTCATCCCCAGCGTGATCATCGTCAGCAACACTTATACAGTGATCACAGATAGTGAACAGAAGTATTAAATTCTCTCGGCGCAGGTATCTAGTTTATAAGTTGATCACATAGTTAAGTAAATTAAAGTAGACGTAGGAAAAAAAATTATTTGTTAATTCAAAGATTTGAGTATATAGTATTAAATTTCAATATATGTAGTAAGTGTAAAGATCGTTCATAAGTATTAATTATAATTTCTTCCCATATATAGCTATAGCAGCAGAACATCCTGCCACCATAATGCTGGGCACAACACGATGGAAACCTCAGGTGCTGTATACAAAGGATGTATGTAAGTTGTTTCATAATTAAATCTTTATTATAATTTGTTTTTGGATATAAAACTTATGAACGTGCCTCGGCCATTCGAACAGTTGTATACTTTAGTATTTATTATTACGTGTCCTATAAATTTAGAGTAGGTTTCGAAAAGTATGCAATGAAATATTAATTTCTTTTTGGTATACTATAGAATTTAAAGATTTGGATATAACCATAATTTTTTGTTAGAAACACTATAGCATATTCTTAGGAGTAACAACATCGCTGAGAATTTAATTGATAAACATTTTAAAAGACATTTTCGAATCAGAGAAAAGAAAGTGATATTATATTTTATTTTGCTAGCACGACTGAGTAGTAAGAACTATATTTAACTTTACTTGGATTTATCATGCCAGATTTTATATGCAATGAGATTATATTATATTATGTTTTAATAACATGAAGATATTTTGTCTGGTTTTTATCCCCCCCCAATCCGGCGAGCTAGTTCCCGCTTATGCAAGCATGTCCACCATACCCATCGACTGAACAACCCTTCGAGCTTCTCAGACATATGTAGATGAATCCTGTGGTGTTAAAGTATTTTTGGAGTAAGATCGTTTTTTTCCTTAGAAGAAAATTTTTTTTGATCTTCAAACTCACAAAGAGACTATTATCTTTGTGGGTTTGTTGAAGGAGGATAGTTACTGGCAGACGGACGGTATAAGGGCTTGAGGGGAGGCATCTAAAACCGTAACACAGGCTCAACTAATATAAATATATATATATATATTTATTTTCAAATAAGATAAAGTAAAATAAGGCGTTTGTGTGCAACAGATCTTAGTGTTCCGTTACAATAGCTTATGCGAGGATCAACGGTATCCGGGCAAAGAACAAACCCATTTTTCGAAAAGGAATGGGAGAGAAAAACAACAGGGTAACAGTCACGACAACCAGTGGTCGAAAGATCCACAAAGCACATTTTAAGAATGTTTGAATGATAAATAAAATCAGTAATATAAAAAAAACAAATTTGTAACAACTTATTTTAATATAAGAACATTAATGTTTTATGTTTAAAATATGTTTAATAGATGTTGAGCCAGTATTTATACCCTATCCTAGGGGTATATTAATTTTGACTCGTAGTTCGTAACACCTCTTAATATTCGTTGTAGACCCATAAAAGTATATACATTTAAAAAACCTAAGACTATTTAGCAATGTCCGTCCGTCCGTCACCAATTTTTAGGCTTTTAAATTAAAGCTAGGATGCTGAAATTTGGAACATATACTCCATAGGGTCCCGAAGAGTGTAACATTTTTTTATTCGCCCACTGCCACGCCCACAATTTATAAAAAAACGTTTTAAAGCTAGTTCGAGAGATAGAGTGTTACAATATTTACAAGATATGTAGGCAGTGCCCTTCTTCATAAGTTTGTCATAAAAAGTTGCTTGCCACGCCTACTTTTTGTGGGCGTTTTTCACTTAAATGCTGTTTTGTTCGAAAATTTTCATATAAACCAAAAAAAAATGGTTAAGATATTTAGCCAATATTTTTTCCATTATATTGCTCAAACAAAGCTTTTGGCCACGTGTTATTGGGGGCGTTTTTTAAATTTTTTTTCATATAATAAAATAAAATGCTATCCTTCATGTTCTTAACGCCTTTTCCTTTAGGGCATATATGAATGTGGATAGGGTATCATACTGTTCGCCCAATTTCCATATGTTTACATTTTAATACTTGGTTTTTAAAACCGTAAAGATTAGGGCTTTATAGACATGTTTTTATACCCTATCCTAAGGGTATATATTTAATTGACACATAGCTTGTAACACCTCTTAATATTCGTCGTAGACCTTTAAAAGTATATATATTTATGATCAGGACCAAAACCAAAGACAATTTAGCAATGTCCGTACGTCCGTCCGCATCAACTTTTGAGGCCTTTAAATTTATGCTAGGAAGTTGAAATTTGGAAAATATACTCCCTAGGGTTCCCAAATGGTAAAGTGTTAAAATTTGCTAAATACGCCCACAATGTTGAAAAAACCGTTTTAAAGCTAAAGCTAAAGAGATAGTTTTACAACCTTTACAGGATATGTAGGAACTGTCCACCTTTATGACTTTCTCATATAAAATTTTTGCCACGCCTACTTTTTGTGGACGTTTTCACTAAAATGCTGTTTTCTTCGAAAATTTTTATAGAAATCGAAAAAAAGTTTAGCAATATATTTAGTTAATATTTTTCCCAATATATCGCCGTGCAAAGTTTTTGGCCACCCCCAATTTTTGGGAGCATTTTTTCCAAATTAATTGTTTTTTTCTGTAAATTTCATAGAATGAAATAAAATGCTATCGATCATCTTCTTAATATTTTTTTTCTTTGGAGTGCATAGGGATAAGGATAGGGTATCATACTGTTCGCCGCAAGCGGACTGTAGCCTTTCCACATGTTTTTTTTTTTATAAATTTTATACAATGAAATAAAACGCTATCCATCATTTTCTTAACGCTTTTTGCTTTGGGACATACAGGAATGTTTTAAAGCTGTATTTGAAGAGATAAAGGGTGAGAACTTTAACAAAGTGTGGTCAAAAGGATGGTGATTGCGATTATATGAGAACACACGCGTTCTCACTTTAGCATAATCAACTCCTACTTCTCACCTCCCCGTGGTGACTGCTGGCCTAGTACCTCGACTGGAGATGGGGTAAGCAACCCCTGTGGAAGGTCGTTGGTGGCAGTTGACGAGAGAGGGGAGTATGAGTGCCAGCTCACTAAGGCACTTCTCCTGTTTTCGGACGGCGGCGGACGAATTCTACGGATGGATCAATGGGGGGTCCACAGTTCCAGTTAGGTGGAACAAGTGATGTCCCTATATGAGCTGCGTCGACTTATTTGAAGCCCAGGTCTATAGGGATATCCAAGACTAAGCCAAGGTGTTGGAAGTTGGTGGCGGATGAGCCCTTGATGGGTCAACAGCAGTACTCACATCCCCGAAGTGGGTTACTGGCACCGAAATTACCGGTCTACTGGCCTAAGGTCAAGAACAGGGCCTGGCCCTCCAGGTTGGGGGTTGTGCTGTCGGGGTAGCTTGCCGACCACGTCAAAAAGTCTGGTGAGTCTGTCAAACAAAGCCCATGGTATGATGATGTATGCATATACCGGAAAAAGGTGACGGAAGATGCACACATTAGAACGCTGCAGAGGAAAACAAGGGCAGCAAGGGATGAGTGCCGAGCCAGGGGAAGGGAGGAGAAGTAGATCCTGCGTAGGAAGAAAGGAGAGCACGCAGTCTCCCAGCTCAAGGAAATCGAAGAGTCCCGCGACCGGAAGTTTTATAAGAAAGCCAAGCAACTGGCTGCTGGCTTTAAGACCGGAACAGAGGCTCTACGCAACAGCGATGGAAACCTAGTCACCGTCGCGCAGGTAATAGTAGATTTATTTATGCAGCATTTCCAGCAGCTGCTAAACGGACAAAATGTAGAGAGGGTGATGGGGCAAGCAGAGAACTCACATCTAGTCAATGAAGAACCAGTCCCACCGCCCAGTATAGAAGAGGTTTACTTAGCTATAAAAAAGCTAAAGAACAACAACTCCGCCGGCTCTGATGATCTACCTGCAGAGCTTTTCAAATACGGAGATGATGTTGTGGTAGGGCGCATACACCAAATCATCAACCAAGTTTGAGTGGAGGAAAGCATGCCCGATGACTGGACCATGGTCCATATGTCCCGTCTACAAGAAAGACGATCCTAAGTCTTGCAAGAACTATCGAGGCATATACCTGCTTCTTATCGCACATAAGATCCTATTCAACGTACCATGTGAACGTCTCAAACCTTTCTGCAACACATTAATCGGCATTTTCCAGTATGGATTCTGGCCCGTCAGATAAACTGTAGCCCATATCTACACACTAAGCAAATCCTGGAAGAGACCAAAGAGTTTTAAGTCGAGACACACCATCTTTTCATCATCTTTAAAGCTGCATATGAGAGCATTCATCGTCCGGAGCTTTTTGTGGCGATGGCCGAACTTGGGTTCCCGTCAAAACTGATCCAGTTGTCGCATGATACTAGATAACACGTGGTGCAATGTGCACTTTGGCAGCAGCTCATCTGAACTCTTTCACACATGCACCGGATTTCGGAAGGAGATGCGCTGTCGTGTGATTTCTTCAATCTTTTTCTTGAGCAGATAGTGAACAGGCCTAGTGTCAACACGGAAGGCACTATATATTAAACAGTACAATCCGACTGATGGTGTATACGGACGATATAGAGCTCTTGGTCTGGAAAACTGGAAGCAGCGTGCCTCGGGTCGGAGAGGATGGAAGGCTGCCGTGTCTCAGGCAGTGACTCTTGATAGGTCGGAAGCCCGTTGAGTAAGTAAAATTTTTTTTCCAAATTTGAATTTTTCGAGGAATTGCGCATAGTTTTAAAATTTTGTTTTGTTTTTTTAAATTCTAATAAAATTTCTCGTCGGAAATTTAACACAACAATTGGCGAAGAATAGATCTCTTATTAGCAGGTCTTCACACCTTCCGTTAAATATATGGAAAATGTAAGTTATTATATAGTAAAGGATTGGAACATTGATTAGTGAACCCATTATGTAACATGGAACCGTGGAAGTATATTTTTTTAGCGGGTACACAAACTTTCTATTAATTACATCGAAAATATAGTTTATTATATAGAAATTGATTTGGAATGTATTGAGGTATCCATAAATACTCTAATATAAATTGTGCCGTAAGCTTTAAGTGCTTATAATTTGCTTCAGCCTTGAAACTAACAAAAAACCATATAGTGTGATCTATATCTCTCCCGATTAAAAAGGCATAGAAAACACGTTGCATGACATTTAATTTTGTTTTTTCAAAATAAAACTAGCTGGCCCGACGAACTTCGAATTCATTAATGTAATTTATATAATAATTCCAAGCATGCACATACTGCCTCATGGAATACAATGAAAATAAACGAACAATAGCAATGTCGATGTATTTCAATCAAACCGCAATGACTGGCATGTTGGCGGACAGTCCGCTTTTTCACTGAAATGCTTCATGGTACCCAATATATTTCGTTCTATTTTCGGGAACATACACGTGCAATGCCTGGGGTTTGCTGACATATAAGCAGGCAACATAAAATTTAGCATGTGAGAAACATGAGAATTCAAGATTGATTCGAACAAATATCCATCAATTGCGATTTATTACTTGTCATAGCGAAAGCAGAACGCACGGGGAATTGACGACGCTGAAATACAAATGCCAAATTGTTCAGAATAGGCGAAATCCGCGCAGTAAGCAGATCTTCGCATTTGAATTTCCGCCTAAAACTCATAACTGAGCCTACTTTCAATTGCAAATTGTGTGGAAAAAGCACGAAAAGTCCAAAGAATTCAAAAATTCCGTGGGATAGTAATACGGAGTCGATGGCTTTGTATAAATGTAAATCACCGACGAAATTCAAATAATCGACGTCCTTGTTTTCGCAGCTATGATCACAGTTAGCACACATCCAATCAGGGTTAACATAATTGTGGGCCATACTCTGGAAAAAAAATCATGGATATCTCTTCCGGCGTCATTGTAATCAATCAGACCGGTGACTAAGACGACGGGAATCACTCAATTGCCCATCGCCAATTGTCTGGAGAACTCTGCAGCGACTGGTCATTGCGTAAAGCAACCTTCGTATTCGATTTCAATTGCAATATCTTAATGCATCGCCATACAGCCGACCAACACATTTAGGAAAGCATTCAATACGTCTGCTGGGCTACATGAATTTTGGGCCCAATGAACAATGGCCCCAAACCAAAACTGAACAATGGCCCCAAAAATTTATATGGCAAACAAAAACACGAAAATTTCTGTGATTTGGGGCCATTTTTCATATTTTTGGGGCCATATTTCATATTTTTGGGGCCATATTTCATTTTGTTTAGGGCCATTTTTCATTTTTTAGTATGGGGCCAAAATTCGTTATGAAAAATAACCCCAAACACTGGAAAAAGAAGAAAAAAATGGCCCCAAACGAAAAATGAACAATAGCCACAAAATTAAAATTCTCTTTGAATAATGGCCCCAAAAGTGTGAAAAATGGCCCCAAAAATGTGTCACGCCCCCATGAATTTTGGCCCCAAACCAAAAATGAAAAATTGTTTATGGAAAACAACAACACGAAAGTTTCTGAGATTTGGGCCATTTTTCATATTTTTGGGGCCAAAATTCATTACGAAAAATGACCCCAAACTTTGGGAAACCCTGCATGGTTTCACTGTTAAATTAGGAGTATTTTTTTTTATAATTTGCACCTGCAAAAGGGATTGTTGGCACCCTTATAATGTTTTAGTAACACTGCGCGGGCATTAAAAAACTGAGGGTTTAGAGGAAAGGATGAGAAACCGATGCACATTGATTTTAAATGTTTGTAAGTTGTAACGGTCAGGACAAACAGAGCAAGGTAGAGCATTCCACATTTGTGTTGTACGGCAGAGGAACGAATCCTTTAATTTCACAGTTCGGCCGAAAATAAGCTTTAGGGTGAACTGTTGAGCATTCCTGGCATAGTGGGTATTACGGTTGAAGTGTTAAAGGGGAGGAATGCAACTTGCAATTTCGTTTGAGAACTTGTGATGGTAGTATCGATAGAACAACGATAGGCAGGAGGCATTGCGACTATGACTAAGAGGGTCAGGCGAATTCACAATATATTGGTCGCCAATAAGCCAATAAGCACGTGTTTGATTTTTGTCAAGTAGCTCCAGATATGTAATTGGTGCCGGACCAGATATGAGCGTTGTACTCAAGTTTCTGGCAAATAAACCCTTGTAACTTCTAGCCAAATCAGAACGGGGTAAAACATTTCTTGCATCGCTTTAGGAAGTGATGCAAGTGCCATTCATGGATAATGGCAGAGTATTGGGGTCTCGCTTCAATGATAGAAGACAGCATTGTGTTTTGGAAGCGTTGAATTCCATTCTGTTTGTTTTACCTCATTTAAGTATGCTGTCAAGATCGGAATTTAACGAGCTTAACATACGTCGCCGTTCCAGTTCAACGCCCGAAGATGAGGGGCATTGCCCATGAAACGAATATGTAAATCTGAGGGTACTGTCATCGGCGAAGGAATGAATAGGATTAGAAGTAACAGAGAGTAGATCATTTTTTTTCCTTTTTCTTTTATCGTGTTATATTTTTGTGACCGACACGATCACTGGCCGCGGAACAGAGGTGTGTGTTTACCCGTCGGTGGTTAGATCGGAACTATGTGTGAGGTTATGTAAATGCAAATAATTATTGGGAATAAACAAAGTTTGCATATACCCAACCTCGCGTCTACTTCAAATGTAACAGTGAAACCAAGCAGGGGGGTTGCAGGGGTGCAGCATGCCCCCTTAAATCCCATTACCTTGACGAAATCATTAAGAAATTGAAAAAACATAAGGAAAGGCTGCAGTCTGCGTGGTGCGAACAGTATGATACCCTATCCATATCCCTATATGCCGCAAAGAAAAAAGCGTTAAGAAGATGATGGTTAGAACTTTTCGCTCTATAAATTTTATAGAAAAAAACAATTTATTTTAAAAAACGTCCCCAAAAAGTGGGCGTGGCCAACAACTTGGTACAGGCGATATATTGGAAAAAATATTGGCTAAATATCTTGTTAAACATTTTTTTTCGGTTTCTATAAAAATTTTCGAATAAAACAGCATTTTAGTGAAAAACGCCCACAAAATGTAGGCGTGGCAAAAAACTTTATATGACAAACTTGTAAAAGTGGGCAGTACCTACATATCTTGTAAAGATTACAACACTCTATCTCTCTAACTTTAGCTTTAAAACTGTTTTTTCTAAATTGTGGGCGTGGCAGTGGGCGTATCAAAAAAAAATGTACATTCTACCATTTCAGGACCCTAGGGAGTATATGTTCAAAATTTCAGCTTTTTAGCTTTAATTTAAAGTCCTATAACTTGGTGACGGGCGGACGGACGGACGGATGGACATTGCTAAATAGTCTTAGGTTTTGGTCCTGATCATAAACATATGTACTTTTAGGGGTCTATGACGAATATTAAGGGGTGTTACAAGCTATGAGTCAAAATCAATGTACCCTTAGGATACGCTATAAAAAGAATAAAGCTTGACGGCCTTTATTTTGCAGTAGTAAGTCAAATAAGATTTTAATTGGGGCCATTTTTCGTTGGAGCGTGACTCATTTTTGGGGGCATTTTTCATTTTGAAAAAGAATTTTAATTTTTGGGGCGTTTGTTCATTGGGGCCCAAATTTCATGTAGTCAGGCATATTTTTTCAGTTCATGCCGCCATTTCCATTATCGACTGCTTGCATCAATTACACTTGCTTTTGTTCTTTCTTAAACATTTGCACATTTGCACTGCTTGACTAAATGCAACTCGATAGAAATCCATTCGTTTTCGAAGAAATGTATATAAGTCCGGATATTTCCAAGTTTCCAATTGCTTTGAAATTTTCTATGATTCTCATCCATAGTTCTTTCCTTGGCCAACACGAATCCATTAAGCCCAAAATCGTGAAAATCGAAAGATTCATTCTCGAGGGGTGAGTATAGACCAGTTGTCATTAACTTTCATCGAAGACGCCGAATAGAAACAAAATACTCATTTTGGAATGACATCTCTAACATAGCAACAAAGCAATATGCTTCATGCTGTGTAGCGCATACATTCAAAGCATAGCGAAGCATGGAAGAAAGAAGAGGACAGCTACTGTGTGACCAATTATATAGTCGCATTCTCCTTTCTTGCATGCTTCACAATGATTTTAATGTATTTGTAATACAGCTCTCGAAACGATACAAATGGACTGAAATTAAAGCTGTTTTTTAAGCACGCACAACATACACATACATTTTCCGATTTCATCCAAACTTCGCAGATACCAAATATAGACCAATACCAAAGATGTGCGAAGTTTGGTTAAAATCGGTAAATGCGTTAAGGCGTCAATCGGAGATAAACGAACACAATTTAAATGCTCAATTTGTATTCCCTATCCTAAGGGTATATTCATTTTGACTCATACTTTGTAACACCCCTTAATACTCGTCGCAGACCCATAAAAGTATATATATTTACGATCAGGACCAAAATCTAAGACTATTTAGCAATATCCATCCGTCCGTCAGCAATTTATAGGCCTTTAAATTAAGGCTAGGAAGCTGAAATTTGGAACATATACTCACTAGGGTCCCGAAATGGTAGAGTGTACATTTTTTTGATACGATCTCTGCTACGAACCCAATTTAGAAAAAACCGTTTCAAAGCTAAACTTAGAGCGATAGAGTATCACAATCTTTACAAGATATGTAGGCATTGCCCTCCTTCATAACTTTGTCATACAAAGTATTTTGCCACGCCTACTTTCTTTGAGCGTTTTTCACTTAAATTCAAAAACTTTCATGAAACCGAAAAAAAATGTTTCACAATATATTTCGCCAATATTTTTTCTAATATATCGCCCATACAAAGTATTTGGCCATGCCCACTTTTTTAAAATATATATATGTGTTTTATAATTTTAATAGAATGAAATATAATGCTATCTATCATCTTCTTAACGCTTTTTTCTTTGGGACATTTAGGGATATGGATAGGGTATCATGCTGTTCTCCCAAAGCCGATTAGGCGTTCTAAGGAAATTTTTGAAGGTACATATTCTTTGTAAGACTTAGTGGTTTATTCCATCAACTTTAGGCTGAAAACAGCTTTTTCTCAATTCTCAATTGTGGGCGTGGCAGTGAAAAAACGCCCTCAAAAAGTGGTCATGGTCAAAAGTAAAGGTTAAATGTTAAGGACAATATTCTCTGAACATCATGTTAAACAAATTTTTTCCATTGAGAAAAAACGCCCCAGAAAGTGGGCGTGGCTAAAAACTTTATTATAGGGTAGAATATTGCGAATTGTACTGTCTAAATATTTTGTTATACACTTTCTTTTGTTTTCTAAGAAAATTTTCGAGGAAAAAACTATTTTGTTTTCAAAAAAACTCCCCTAAAAGTAGGCATGGCAAAAAACTTTGTACGGAAAATTTGTTAAGGAGGTCAGGGTCTAAATTTTGTGTGAAGGCCTTAGTGCTTTATTCCACCACCTTAAGGCTTAAAACAGTTTCTTATATATTGTTGGCGTGGCAGTGGGCGTATCAAAAAAACATCCTAAGTAGATGTTAATTTTGACACATAGTTTGCAACACCCCTTTACAGTCGTCGTAGATACGTAAGAGCATATATATTTATGATCAGAATCAAAATCTCAGACTATTTAGCATTGTCTGTCCTGTTGTAAAGTGCACCACCAGACGCATACGAAGGACTTTACAACTTTTTAATTTGTATGCAGATGTTCAACCCAACGATCAATGTTGCAACATTGTAACAATATATTGACTGTCCCAAATAAATACGCTCCCATATTGCTATTTTAGCTTGCCACTTTCAGCGTCAATGTCCAATACTGTCGACTTAAATAAACAATGCTTATTTATGATCTTTCTTTAATTTTCGCTTGCGCAACTAAGCGAACAATCACTTTAGTGCATATCCGATCGTCATAAAAATAACATTAAAGCTATTGGAGAGGGTATCTTAATTGCTGTGCGTACTCATAGTGAGCCGCGATTAATTGATTTTCCGTTTCCCCTTAATATAGGACTCAATAGTGCGAAAATCGCATTTGGCAATAAACATTTCTATATTGTAAACACATATATTCCATCGTACCGTCTTTGTTCGTTATATTCTGAATTATCTATGACACTCAACCACGTATTTGACTTATCTTGTTGTGACAGTGCTATTCTACTTCTTGGCAATTTTAACTTACTACTAACTTACTTACTTAGGTGGCGGGTGGACCTGGACCTCAACCAATACGCCTCTCCAGTTAGCACGATCTTTGGCCAACTGCCTCCAGTTGCGCACTCCAAGTTGGTTGAGGTCCCCTTCCACTTGCGCGCACCACCTTAGGCGAGGTCTTCCTCTACTGCGTTGTCCCTCCGGGTTGGATTCGAAGACTCTTCGGGCCGGAGCGTTGGTGTCCATTCGCTCTACATGTCCCAGCCATCTTAGACGACTAATCCGTATTTTTCTGACCAGGTCGATGTCGCTGTACAGCTCGTAGAGTTCGCTGTTAAATCTCCTCCTCCAAAGCCCGTCAACGCAAACGGGACCGAAGATCACTCGAAGAATTTTGCGTTCGAAACGACCTAGGAGATCTTCATCCGCCTTTGATAACGTCCATGCTTCTGCGCCATACAGCAGGACTGGGATGATGAGGGTCTTATATAGAGTCTCCTTGGTGTTTCTCGACAAGGCCTTACTAATCAATTGCCTCCTTAGGCCAAAGTAACAGCGGTTGGCAAGTGTAATTCTTCGCTTGATTTCTGACGATATATCGTTGTCAGAGTTAATAGCGGAGCCGAGGTAGATAAAGTCCCGAACTACCTCAAAGTTATAGCTGTCTATCGTGACGTTCTGTCCGATTCGTCGATGTTGTGTGTCCCTTATTGTTGACAGCACATATTTCGTTTTGCCCTCATTCACTTCTAAACCCATTTTTGCCGCCTCTGTACTGATACTTGCAAACGCACCAGTGACAGCTCGCTGTGTTCTGCCAATGATGTCGATGTCGTCGGCGTAAGCAAGTAGTTGCACAGGCTTTTGGAAAATTGTGCCCCTGGTGTTGGCTTGCGATTTTCGTACAATTCACTCAAGTAAGATGTTGAAGAAGTTACATGACAGCGCATCGCCTTGTCTAAATCCTTTTTGGACATGAAAGGTCTCGGTGAGATTGTTTCCGAACTCAATGGGGCAGCGAGAGTTCTCCATCGTCATCCTGCACAATCTGACGAGTTTGGCAGGGATGCCAAAACTAGACATGGCTCTGTATAGCTCGTCTCTGTAAATGCTGTCATATGCGGCATTAAAATTGATAAAAAGATGGTGAGTATCGATTTGGACTTCTTGGGTTTTTTCCAGTCCAGTTGTGGACTTACTGGGCCAAAAACCGCACTGATAGGGTCCAATCAGTTCGTTGACGAATGGTTTTAGGCGTTCACACAGCACGGCAGACAGGACCTTATATGCTATGTTGAGGAGACGTATACCTCTATAGTTGGCGCAGTGAAGAGGGTCTCTTTTCTTGTGGATCGGGCAAACAATGCTGAGGTTCCATTTATCAGGCATACTTTCCTCTGACCAAATCTTGGAGACGAGTTGGTGTATGCTCTCTACCAAATCATCTCCCGCTGCCTTGAAAAGTTCGGCAGTTAAGCCGTCCGGTCCAGCAGCCTTGTTGGATTTCAGATTGGATATTGCTATCCTCACTTCATTTTGGTCAAGTGGGCGGTAGTCTTGGCTTTCATCACCCATGTTGAATGGTTCATTCTGCCTGACAGCGGAATTTGTGTCGTCATCGCCGCTGAACAGTCTGCCAAAATGGTTTTTCCATATCCTCAGTACCGACTGTGTATCCACTATTAGGTTTCCTTGTTCGCCTCTACAGGTATCTGCTCGGGTATTGTTGCGTTGACACGTTCTTTTTACCTTTTGGTAAAACTTCCGAACATTGTTCCTGGCGTAACACCACTCTATTTCCTCGATCGCGCGCTTCTCATGCCCTTTCTTTTTCTTTCGAAGAAGCCGGTGTTCTTCCCTCCTCTTTTGCTCGTAGAGGTCACAAGCCGCTCTCGTCCTTCTGTGCAGCGCCGCTTCGTAGGCACGTTGTTTTGCAAGCGCATGCACTCTTCATCGAACCAGGGGTTTCGTGGGGGTGGTTTGGTGAAACCAAGCACATCAGTTGCGGCGCTTCTGATGGCTTCTTGGCATCGATGCCACTGGTCTTCAGCTCTTCATGGTGGCAGCACAGGACTTCTCGAGAGGTTGAGGGATTCGCGATCGGCAAAAGTTCTGGCAGTTTGTTGCGCTTGTAGCCGTTTAACGTTGAATCTCCTCACAGTATTTCCTCGTTGTTGTGGTGCATGGGATATCCGCATACGTAAGTTGGCGACAACAAGGTAGTGATCCGAGTCTATATTGGCCGCTCGGAAAGTTCGGACCTCTAGGATACTGGAGGAGTGCCTTGCGTCGATCGCAACATTGTCAATTTGATTGACGGTTTGGTGATCTGGTGACCGCCATGTTCCTTTGTGGATATTGAGGTGAGGAAACCGTGTGCTAGCTATAGAAACATTTCGTCCCGCAGCAAAGTCGATTAGCCTAAGTCCGTTTCCTGACGTGGTGTCGTGTAGGCTATGCTCTCCGATTGTGCTACCAAAGATGTCCTCCTTTCCTATTTTGGCGTTAAAATCACCTAGGATGATTTTAACGTCGTATTTAGGACACTGCTCATATCTTTTCTCGAGAAGCTCGTAGAAACATTCTTTGGTGGCATCATCTTTCTCTTCTGTGGGGGCGTGAGCGCATAAAAGGCTGATGTTGGCGAATTTAGCCTTGATACGGATGGTTGTAAGGCGTTCACTAACGTATCGAAAGCTCAAGACTTCTTGCCTAAGTCTGCCGCTTACAACGAATCCCCATCCAAATAGACGCTGCTTCTGTTCCCTACACAATTCACGAGGACTTGGACGATTGATTTTTTTTTCAATCACAACTATTAAAAAAATGTTGCCAAAATTAGCATTTTTTTCAAAAAGGACTGACAAAAATGCAATTTTAAGTTTTTTTTTGCCCTTCGTCCAGATTCTAGTTTATGGTCTTAACGAAAACACAAATTTTTTTTCACTTCTGATGATCCTGTCACTAGTTCTACTGTCAACGCGGACGCTCCTTTTTTTCGAGGGTGTTAAAGAATGGGTTCTTTTACCCAACCTGATACTGTCATAGGTACATAAACCTAGACTGTGGTGATTGTATAAGTCGATTCTTGTATCGATTATACGTTTTCAACAGTCCTCAAGCAGACTCACTTGAGGTAATAACTTAGGTCTTTGGTTACTGGTTGAACAATAATTTTATTTTCTTCCATTCTACCTTATTTATACTTATTCTATAATGCTTAATTGACAAGAGTTTCAAAATTAAAAGTGCTTGCTTAACATGCAGTAACACAAATTCAATATCGCTTAATTAACATAAAGTAACAAAAAACCAATATTGCTTAATAAACAAATAATAAAATAATCCAAATTATATTTATTGCTGACATATCTAAATTATGTAATGAATTGCATTGACCTGGTGGTCTGCAATGTTATTGCGGATTAAACATTCTGCCCGCGTTGAACAAAAGGTTCAATAGTAAAATCTTATCTTTATTATGAATTTATATATTTAGAAAGTTATGATAAACATCAATATGTACATTAAATCTATCATTATGTATTTCTTGTTGTTGTTCGATATTTCTTCTTGGCTTCGGGATTGGGTGAATGCACTGCTTGTTCCTTCAGGCTCTTGTGTAACAGTTTGTGACCAGGAAGATGGCTGTTAAGACCGCCAATATTAGCCCAGCGTAACCAATGTTGTGGTGAACCTCGTGACTCGGCAATTCTGCTGGCCCCGATTTGATGAACTCTTCGATATTCTGTTGCAACATCCTGACTTCCGACATATGACGTTGATATAGATCTTGTGGAGTGTCCAGAGCCCCCCCGGCACTTGGGATTACGGCCTCCGTGAGATTACTTAGGGGGTTGTATGATAGTCTAGTGGTTGACGGATATATATTATGTCCTCGAATTGTTAGGAAGTGCTGCTTCATTAGACATTCCCTTTGTAGCTTGGCGATACCCGATCCTCTGATGGTTAAAGATGTTGTGTTTTGACCACATACTACGTTTACTATCGTTTCTTGTCGTAAGGCGTAGATCCATTCGTTTGGGTTGCGGAGCTGAATCCAGTGAGGCTCATCCCTAGTCTTTTGAATTCGACATGACAAATGAAATCTCGCAGGCACTGGTCAATGAACCCTTATGATGTAGAGGTCCGCCTTGCTTACATACGTACATTTCATGATTAACTGATAAACAGCTATTCATATCGGAAACTGCGTAGTATAGATCTCGATGAAGGTTTATTAGGATGTATGGTGAGGAAGGCTGTATGGCGGTAAATGTTCCATTTACCAGTACAGGTACTGGTATTACGTGAAATATCTCAAAATCCTCCGCTGATATTAAAGGTATTGTGATCTCAAAAATCGCATGTTTTGGTAATATTTTCCCTTCAATGGTCATCAGGTTAAGAAGAGTGGTTAAATCCATATAAGATGCAGGTAGTTTTAACGATGAGGGTAAATGTTCTTTTATGAAGCGTAACTCCTGTTGCAGCTGTGCGGGTGGCATTTACAGTGGGCTTATTTTTCCATGTTGACTGTGCGTCATCACATCTAGCAGAGAGCTTTGACTACGTTGGAAATTTGAGAAAGTGGTGAGTATTTGAATTGCCAATGATATAAAGGTTTGTGCTAAGTCTTCTTGATATAGTTCACGGGAAATGTTATTGGTCTTGTAGGTCATCTCAGCAATGTGGGATGACAATGTCTGAAATTGTTTTGCTATGGTCTCCTGATCGCGGTTCATTATATTAATGGTGGCTGCAAGAAATGATGTTTGATTTTTAATGTGGTTCCTTAGTAATTCTGCATTGGTCTTGATGCCCTCAATAGTCCTTGAAATTTGGTCCGCGTAGTCTGAATCCAGGATGCCGAATAATGAGTTGGCCACGTTCCCTACAAGGTTGAGGGCACCTCGTTTCATTCGGTTACTGCTTGACGGTGGTATCAATAGCCTATTGGTTCTTACGAGTTCTATTCGTTAGTAATTGTAGTTCCTTCGCGTAAATCTCCATATCATAATAGGCTATAATTTTCCACTCACTTGATAATATGTTGGCTGCTCCCATGTTTTCAAAGTAGATCCCTGATTGCGAGTCGAATGGTATTAGCTCGACGGGAAGTCCTTCAGTCAATGGAAGTGTAAGTAAAGCCAAAAGAATTGTTGCAATTGTGGAGCCCAGAGATCGTCTTACCCTTTTTTTTGGTGATTCCTCCTTGTTGGTGGATGGTTCGGTTGCTTTTTGAATCATCGTTGAAGGCTGCTCTTGATCTCCTGGCTGTTGAGGATCTTCATCTACTGGTAAAGGGGCAAGGTTATGAATTGGTCGTTTGAGCATACCACGGTTCGTTTTAACTTCTGCCACCCGCACTAAGCCGTCGCTTCCTCTTATGCAGTTCATAATTCTTCCTAACTGCCACTGCATAGGCGGTAAATTGTCGTCCTTTATGATCACCAGCATACCGGGAACGATCGTGTTGTTAGCTTGCTTCCATTTGTAACGATGTTGTAACTCGTTGAGATATTCATGTGACCATCGTTGCCAAAATTGTGTTTTGATTGTGGTGATCGTCCTCCACCTATTGCCCAACCTAGCTGCTGTGGTTTCTGCTTCTCCGTCTATGCTTGATGTTAATGGCTCTCCAATTAAAAAATGCCCTGGTGTTAGGGCCGTAAGATCGTTGGGGTCGGACGACACTGGAACCAGGGGTCTCGAGTTAAGTATGGCTTCTATTTCGATTAACAACGTTTCTAGTTCCTCATACGTTAAGTTGGCTGAAAGAAGGTTGCGTTTCAGAAAATGTTTGGCTGATTTCACAGCCGCTTCCCATAGCCCGCCAAAATGAGGTGCTCGCGGCGGTATAAAATGGAATTCAATACTTCTAGTCGTGCAGAATGAGGTTATTTTTTCTTTCGATGCCGCTGTGTATATTGAGGATTTGATTTCCATGAGTTGATTTCTGGCTCAGACGAAATTTGTCGCATTGTCGCAATAAAGGTTTAGACAATTTCCTCTGCTTCCTACAAAACGCTTGAACGCACCGATGAATGCTTCCGTAGTTAAATCTCCTACAACTTCCAAGTGTACTGCCTTTGTTGCGAAACAACAGAAAACAGCTACATATGCCTTTCGAGGTTGCTTCCCCCTTACCTTGAAGTGGATCCATACCGGTCCGAGGAAGTCTACTCCTGCGTTGACAAATGGTCGGGCAGGTTGGACCCGCATTGCTGGCAAATTTCCCATTATCTGCGTCATTAGTTTAGGCTTTGCCCTGGAGCACCGAATGCACTTTTGTACCACGGAACGTGCCATCGTTTTTCCTTTGACGGGCCAGTATTTTTGGCGCATTGCTGCCAGCAGCCCCTGTGGTCCAATGTGTAAGTATTTTAGATGAACATCATGCATTAATAATTTGATAATCTTATGGTTGTAGGGTAACAATATTGGATGCTTGGCATCGTAACTCAGCTCTGCTGCTTCTAAGCGTCCTCCTACGCGCATAATTCCATCTCCGTCCAAAAATGGAGACAAGCTATTCGTTGGGCTGTGTGCGTTGACATAGTTGCCTTTTGTTAGTTGGTTCAGCTCCTCCTTAAATGCCTGACCTTGAACTTCTCTTATTATAACATGGTTGGCTGTCTCTAGTTCCGACAGGGAAAGATGGTCGTGTAACCGTTGACCTCGATCGTTCTTCATGCAGCTGTTTATGAATCGCTTGATATATGCAACAACCCTTTGCAGACGTCGGAAGGAGTTATGGTGATCAATTATGTCGATGATGCTTGCTGCTGATTCGAGTGTTGCTGCGAGTGTGATTCTGGACCTTTTCTTCTCGTAATCCGTGGTTTTTGCTTCGAATTCGCCTGGCCAAGTATGCTCTGGACCATATAGATATAAGGGTCCCGAAAACCACATGGTACAGTCCTTTAATTTTGAAGCCGAGATCCCTCGGGAGACTATATCCGCCGGATTTTGTTTTGAAGGCACATGTCACCACTGCTGAGGGATGGTGGTGCTTCTGATGGTTCTTACTCGATTGGCAATAAAGCTATGATAGTTAGCAGCTTCTGAATTTATCCAAGCGAGTACGATTTCTGAGTCGGTCCAAAAAAACTCTTTCACTTCTCCTAATTTCATATCCCTTACTACTCGACGCATAAGTTCCGTTGCTAGTTTAGCTGCACACAGTTCTAACCGTGGTATAGTGGTAGCCGAAATGATATGTTCGTCACACCCAGATTTGATTGGTGCAACTCTAGATTTTGAGCACACTAAACGGACCGTTACAGTTGTTAGTTGACCTTATGTATATCGCCGCTCCAAACGCCTTACCTGAGGCATCAGCAAACGCGTGTAGCTGAATTGACCTGGGTTCTGGATTTGAGAACAAGTGTGTGGGAATTTTGATATCCTTTATTGCCACTAGATCTCTTCGAAAATTGTCCCACTGAGTGTGGAGTTCCATTGGCAAGGCAGCATCCCAATCAAATTTAAGTTTCCATAACTGTTGAATGAATATCTTGGCCGTGATTGTGATTGGATTTACGATACCTAGTGGATCGAATATATGTGCAATTTCTGATAATGTTGTTCTTTTTGTTATGCGTTTGTTTATTTGCAATGCCGAGTTGATTAGAAATTCATCGGATCGTGGATTCCAACTAAGTCCTAAGGTTTTCAATGTTTGTGAATCCTTATCCTTGACATCAGAATGTATGGCGTGATCATTCGGCGGTATGTATCTAAGCAGCTGCGGTATATTGCTGCACCACTTTCGAAGCTTAAATTGTGCTGATTGCAAAATTTGAATTAGTTGTTTTTGCATGGCGATGGCTTCTGATAGGTTGTTAGATCCGGACATTACGTCATCCATGTAAAGATCGTTAGCCAGAACCTTGGCTCCTAATGGAAACGTAAGTGAGTTGTCCTCGGCAAGTTGTTGAAGACATCGTGTTGCGAGATAGGGAGCTGATGTGGTACCATACGTTACTGTGTTTAGTTGATAGCACTTTATTTCTTTATCCGATCCGCTCCGCCAAAATATGAGCTGGTAGCCCCGATCCTCCTTTCGCACAAGGATTTGCCTGTACATTTTTTCGATATCTGCCGTAAGTACAAAGCGTGGGGTTCTGAAGCGTAAAAGTATGGGGAAGATGTCATCTTGTATTGTGGGCCCCGATAGCAGCACTTCATTTAATGAGATGTTTGATGATGTTTTCATCGATGCGTCGAACACCACCCTAAGTTTGGTCGTGGTACTCTCGGGCTTAAGTACTCCGTGATGAGGTAGAAAGTAGTGTGGTGACCTTAGAGTACTTTCGTCGACCTCACTCATATGTCCTAGATCGATAAACTCTTGCATAAACTGGACATAAAGGTGTTTAAACTCGGCGTCGTTGTTTAATCTTCTCTCCATCGCCAAAAATCTTCGCAGAGCTATTTCTCTGGATTCGCCTAACTCTGAAGGTTGGCGTGAAAAGGGCAAGCTTACTATGAATCTCCCATTGGTTGGGTCGCGTTGAAATGTCTTTTGGAAGTGCATTTCACATTCTTGCTCTGCTCTAGTATTGTTACTGGCCTCCTCCGCGATATCTTCTAGTCGCCAAAATTTTTCTATAATCTTAGTGAGGGATCTCTCTTCGGTCCCCGTTGCACATGTTACCGCCGTGGCAATCACCCTGCTAACCTTGCCTGCTATCACCTAACCCAATACTGTATTTTGGAGTATTGGTAGATCTCCGGCCAACCGTATTTGCCCGACAACTAGGAGTTGATGGTAAAATTCTGCTCCTAACAAGATGTCGATTTTGTCTGGTCGGTTAAAATTTGGATCGGCTAGTGGAATATTGCTGGGAAGATCCCATGTAGAAGTATTCAATGGTTGAGCTGGCTGATAGGATATTATTTTGGGTAAGACGAAGGCTTCGATTCTGCACGAGTATGAATTTACTCGAGATTGTAGTTCTATATTGATCCTTTGATTGGATCTTTGCCTGCCTTGACCAATTCCTTCAATAGAAAATTCATCTGCCGTAGTGGTCAGACCAAGATTATTTACCATGCGCTGACTGATGATGTTTATTTGTGAACCGGAATCCAACAACGCACGACATTCCCAGGTTTTTCCTTTGGGTCCGATTATGTTTACTTTGGCCGTCCCTAATAGCACGTATGCGTGATTTTTATTATTTAGTAATGCGCTAACCACTGGCTCCGGCTCCCGCTCCTTTGCTGTCGCACCTGCCCGACTTGTTGTAGTTTCCTTGTTCTTGATGATTATTGGGGATTTTGGTGGACGATTGACATTCATGTCTAAATGTAACAGAGTGTTATGCTTTTTGTGACACTTGGAACAATTACTGGAGCTGCAGGTTGTTGCGAAGTGGCCAGCTCGCAGACAATTGACGCACAGGTTATTTTGTTTTACGATGTTTAATCGTTTTGATGATGTTAGCTCGAAAAACTGTTTGCATTTATAAATAGCATGGTTGTATTTGCAGATTATACAACCTAATTGCTGAGACGCAATTGCTGATAGCGTCTTACACCCTTGTTTTTGAGTCCTGCCTTCATCTGCTCTGTCCTTATTTCCCAATGTTTCGAGAGCTTGAAAACGAGTTTCTAAGAATTCGAGAAACTTCTGGAATGAAGGAAGTTGTCTTGGTTGTACCAACGACTGTTTGTACAGCGTGTGCGTATCTTTGTCCAATTTCTTAAGAAATAGATGAAGCAGGATCGGGTCCCATGCCTTGGTATCCACATCTAATCCTTCAAGTCCCAGCAAACACTCTCGTATAGTGTCGTGTAATCTGCGGATTGATCTAACATTTCCAATTAGGACACTCTGATGGGACAACATTTTTGAAATCCAAGATGAAATTAGCAATCGAGGATTATCGTAGCGTCCTGTTATTATCCTCCATGCTGCACTGTAATTAGCACCTGATGACGCACCAATTTTTCGGCTTCTCCTCTAAGGCTTGATTTAAGAAACCACATTTTTTGCCCATCTGACAACTTTTGGTTGTGGATCATTTCCGTGTACAGGTCATTGAATTGCTGCCACTGGAGGTAGTTACCGTCAAACTTTTCCGTGAGTTGCTCCTGCAACTCAAAATAGTCTTGGATATCTTCCTGAGTAAGCTGGTCCTGTCACGGTCGCCAAATGTTAAAGAATGGGTTCTTTTACCCAACCTGATACTGTCATAGGTACATAAACCTAGACTGTGGTGATTGCATAAGTCGATTCTTGTTTCGATTATACGTTTTCAGCAGTCCTCAAGCAGACTCACTTGAGGTAATAACTTAGGTCTTTGGTTACTGGTTGAACAATAATTTTATTTTCTTCCATTCTACCTTATTTATACTTATTCTATAATGCTTAATTGACAAGAGTTTCAAAATCAAAAGTGCTTGCTTAACATGCAGTAACACAAATTCAATATCGCTTAATTAACATAAAGTAACAAAAAACCAATATTGCTTAATAAACAAATAATAAAATAATCCAAATTATATTTATTGCTGACATATCTAAATTATGTAATGAATTGCATTGACCTGGTGGTCCGCAATGTTATTGCGGATTAAACAGAGGGATCACCCGAAATGACGGAGTTTTGTATATTTTCCTGTGAATATTGCAGAAATTCTTTTTCAAATGCATGTCTTTAAGACAGTAGGAAGTTTGAATAAAAAATTTTATTTTAATTACGAAAAATAAAAATTTTTTTTCCCGAATAAACCCATGTAACCCCTTAAACTTAACAGGAAACTATACCAGAAATAAAACCGAACAAATTTTATGATATAACAGAAATGTTTTAAAATCTATCAGTTTCATGGAAATTATTATGAGTAATGTAAAAAAATTACAAGAAATTAAAGAACTACAGCACATAAAAAATGTAATGTAGGATGCTAATAACTGTTATAAGTTTCATAATATTTATGACCATAGCTTTATTCTTATTTGTGTCTTGGAAAAGTAGAAAAGATAAGATCAGTATTGTCAATAATATGAAGCTGGAGACTTCTGACTTAAACCGAGGAGGAGTTACATACCTATATCCGGTAAACATGAAATTCGATGATTATAAGCTTGCCGTTGACCTTCCAAGTAAAAACTGAACCAACCTAAAAGAAAAACATGACGCAGTTGTCGGTCAATGCCAAGAACCAATATTCGGCCATGTTGTTGACAATGCAGATTTTAAATAAGGTAATAAATTTTGGAAAAATTATACAAAAATGTGCTGTAAATTTATTTTGGTTTGTAATCGGATCAAACTTTATAGCCAAGACATTTCCGCTATTTCAGCTTCCGATGGTTGATGCCACGAAACCCCCTCCAAATCATAGGGACACATGTAAGACAAACAACATCAGGTCAATTCAAATAAGTATCCTAAGATAATTTTTACGCGTTAGCCGCAGCTGTGTCAACAGATAAGTATATATTACGGCGCGGCGTCATTAGCTATTGTTTTGCTTTATTGCCTATTTCATACAAGAAAAGGGTTTAGGTCATAAACTCATAAATATACCATTTTGAGTGACGGTAGGGATATGGACAGTGGTCCTAAATAAATAAAACGTCCGACCGTTCGGAAAGGGATTCCGCGATAACACATTGTTATGTATTTACTTATGTAATATTATTGTATTCGAAAGAATGGTGTTTGGAATTAGCGGTAGGGATAGGTATATATTTGGAGAGACGAGTAAAGATAATTATTCAATTATGTACGGGCGCCGGAAGGAGTTAGTTCTGACACATGTTAATTGGTAAAAATGTTCCGCAAAAAATATTTGACGCAATGCGAAGTTGAAGAATTGATGAACGAGAGCAGCGATGAAGGTGAAATTGCAACGCTAATTCGAAATGCGGATAATGTAGATATGGTTTTTATGCCGCCACCGAATGATGACGATGTGAGCGATGTTGAAGAAATCGATGATGATATGCAGGTGTTGAATGATCCAAGTGCGTTTGTGCCTTCAGACGTGGCAGGTGAAATCGAGGTACAATGCGAATTCAAGGCGGACAATGTCAACAAGCCTACCCGGGCCGACGATGACGATATTTCGACTTATGAAAATGGACCTGGTCCGAGCAAAAAAATGAAGCCAGGTAAGAACGCAGTGAAGTGGTCGGAGATGAAGAAAATCGCATTTTCTCGGCAGCCAGTCGATATCGAGAGGGAGAAAGTCGAGGCGTTGTACGAACAATGTGGTTAGTTTATTTTTTTATTTTACTCATCCAGGCTTTTATTTATGCACTCGTAATTATTCTATCGCAGGTCAACTCACGCGAATTGAATTATTCGATTTATTCATTGACGACGAGATAATAGATTTTATCGTGGCGTGTACAATCAAATCACCACGTTTATAACTGATAGTGCAGAGATTCGTCGATTCCTCGGAATTCTGTTCGCCACCGGATACAATACCCGTCTGAAAGTCTACAACTATTGATCATCGAACGTAACCTTGCAATGTCCATTGGTTTGTGCCACGATGCCTCGCGATCGCTTCCTCCGCCTAAAACGTCATTAGCACGTATGCGACAATCTTAAATTGGACATCAACGACAAATTTGCAAAAGTTTCCCCCCTCAACAATTTGCTGAATAAGAAATGTATGCAGTTTGGTGTGCTTACGCACAATCTATCTATTGATGAGCAGATGATTGCATACTACGGTCGTCATTCGTGCTAAATGTTCATCAAGTGAAAGCCGATTCGCTTTGGATTTAAATATTGGAATTTGTGCTCTTCGGACGGGTATTTGTACGCATTCATGCCATACGGCGGTGCCACGGCGTCTGTAGATCCAGAATATGCAGACTGTGAATTGGGAGAAACCGTCGTTCTGAAGCTGATGAGCAATGTGGCGAATCCATTGCAACATTGCGTAACATTCGACAATTTTTTCACATCGCATGAATTGATGTGTCGGCTGTATTCGCTTCATTATTTCGCCACCGGTACTATTCGGGAAAATCGAACCAACGGTGCCACACTTATGGAAGTTCGAACAATGAAAAAGAAAATAGCGGTTCATTGGACTACTCCTTCGATAAGACGAATGAGATTTTAATGGATCGATGGAACGACAACTCTGTCGTCACTGTCGCATCCAACCACGAAGCGATCGAGCCAATGCAAAAAGTAAAGCGTTGGGACCGAAAAACTCGAAAAATGACGACCGTGGAAATGCCTCAAATTCTCAAGGCATACAACAAGCGCATGGGTGGTGTCGATCTTTTCGACAATGCAATGAATAATTATCGCATCCGCGTTCGTGGCAACAAATGGTACTGGCCATTGTTGACCAATGCAGCAATGGCAAATGCATGGAAAATTCATTGTATGCTGCGCAGACACCAAGACCACATAAATCAAAACACGAAGAAGAAAAAACGTGTCATCATGAGCCAACTAGACTTCCGTGTTTACGTAACCGAATGCTTGCTGCGCCAAGAGAGAAGTGGAATCGCGAAGACTCCGAATGCAACCAAAATAAGCGAAAAGGTCGCGTTGAACGATATTCGCCGACCATGGAATCATTCATAGCGCAAAAAAACTTCGTTGTCGTGTCTGCCACAAACATGCCTCATTCAAGTGCAGCAAATGCGATGTTGCATTACACACAAAATGTTTTAATTCATTCCACAGCATATAAAATAACGATTTTCCATTACCATATTTATTTAGTTATTCTATAATCGAATCTATTTATCTAATAAAATATTAAAAAAATAATTTCTGAATTTTTGGTTCACTTTTGCATTTTTGTATATCGTATGGTACTATTGGTCGAGATCTCGACCATCACCTCCACGGTACCCCTGGTCAGGTACGACTCCAATTTTTTTTTGCGGGTATTCTGACCCAAAATTGGCTTGCACACAAAGTTTCAACAATTTTTAATGGACAGTTTTCGAGCCGTTACATATGGGTTTTAATATACGATGAGCAGATAGAAAATGACACTTATCAATATTATGTGATAAGGACTGTAATTTTTTACAGAAGCGAACATTTTTAAATCATCTGCAAACATTAAGCATTTTACGATACTTACTACAGTTGGAATACCACTAACAAAAATATTGAATAACAAGGACTTAGGTGGCTTGTAGAACACTAGGTAGAATATCTTTACATTTGGTTTTGGAATCTTTACAAATTGCTTCCTTTTTCGTAAATAACTAGAAATCCATTTAAGAGGCGAATCGTGAATGCCAAGATCTTGCAATTTATATATTAATACATCATGACTTACGGTGTCAAAAGCTTTTACAAAGTCAGTATAGATGATATCAACTTGGAATCCAGATTTCAAGGAATTAAAAACAAAGTTCGTCAACAAAGCAAGATTAGTTGTCGTCGATTTTTCACTCATAAACTCATGCTGACAAGGAGATACATGTTCCCTTACATGAAAATAAAGTTTTTTTTTAACTATCAGTTCAAACAATTTAGGAATAGCTGATAACTTAGATATTCCACGATAATTTTCAACCTTATGTTTATGCCCAGATTTAAAAATAGGAGTCTTCCAATCATCCAGGAAACTCCCGATGATAAAGATAAATTAAAGATTACTTTAAACGGCAACAACAAGGATTCGCTACATTGCTTAAGAAAAATAGAAGGGATAAGATCAGGACCAATGTTTAAACTAGACTTAAGGACTGCAATAGTCCTGACAGGGAACAGGCAAATTTAAATTCAAGTCAGCCTTGTAAACTGATTCAAAATAATCAGCAAATAAATTGCATGAACCGGCTAAATCAGTAGAAATATGGGTATTATACTCTATATTATTAAACATACCAAATGCTTTTTTTTAAAATTGATAAAAGTCCAAAAGGCTTTAGGATTAGTACAAACTTCAGATTGAACGTTCATCATGTAATGCCTATACACAAATTTATTGAGAAAATCAAACTCCTGCTGCAGTTGATAATATCGGTTACGATCGAATTCGGATTTTGTTTTTTTTAACAATTTAAATGCTTTTTTTTTTTCATTTTTTATATTTTTAAGTCTTTGATTAAACCATGATAGTTTAAACACAGACGTTCTACACCTTCGTGGAATATACAGGGAGAAACCTTTATTTAAACAATTTAAAAATTTGTTATAGATCAATTCAACGTTCTTAACAGAAAGAATATTCGACCAATCAACCAAAAGAAATTAATTAATTAAACCACTATAATTAGCTTTTGCAAAATAAAAATCGTCTGTAAATATTCTTTGAGTCGAATTATGAATACAATTTTAAGTCCGCAGATATTGCTTTGTGATACATAGAGTTCCGCAGCAACGGACATAATACTTCATTAACTTCAAATATTAATCTGTTTCTAGTAAAAACTAAATCAGGGAATCTATTCATCTTATTACTTACAGAGTTAATCTGGATTAAATTTCAAGAAAGCATTGAATCGACTACCATAAATTCACATTCGGTTTTGACATTAAAAGGAATTAAACTTTTATCATCATCAGAATAACAGCATTTAACATCACCTATATTAAAATCTCCTAGAATACATGGGTGTTGATATTCTGATAAGCAATCCAATATATAATCTATATTTTTTATATGCAAATCATAAACAAAAGCAATGCTATAAGGTGGAATATAGCTTAAAATAAACACAATTTGATCACGCACCTCCGAACGCTCGCAGACATTTACACGAACACATAGCTGTTCCGTTCGGTAATCATTGTTTGAAAGATCTAGTTGGAGACTTGTTAATGCTGAGCGAACAGCAATAATAACACCTCAACCTCGATGACGTCCAGTGTCAGCAGAGCGATCCAAACGGTAGACATTGTAAAATGAGTCAAACAACTCAGCTGTTAATATGTGCGTATGCAGCTTAGTCTCAGTTAAGATGATAACTTCATATTCATGTAATGATACAGCAAAAAATAGTTCTCTTGTTTTTGTTCTCATGCCACTAGTGTTTTGATAGTATACTGTGAGCGAATGAGATTGGAGAAACAAATTTGCAAATGATGATGACAATGGTGAAGAGAATATGAATATGTTATTGTTGTTAATTTTTACTCTTCCCTTACGGGTTGGTTTTTTGAGATGAAGCGAAAGTTTTTTACGCGTCCATTTAGAGGCCAATTCTCTCCATTTAATGCATCATGTAGATGAAAGAGCTAGTCGAAAGTTTATGAATTTGATCTGTGACAAATCTGCACTAATTTTACACAAGGGGAAACAGGAAAGCTGATTTGCTGAAACATTAAGTTTTTTTGAAGCATACATTATGATTTCATCAGGCTTGGTATTTGAAGAGAACCGAGAGAGATGTAACCATTTTCCAGCTGGTACCACTTCAAGTACTGTTGATGATTGATCACTCCCAACGACCAGTGGACCTTGGTCACGTCTGGGTTTTTTTTTGGAATTTAAGAGAGCTGGTTGGTTTCTAACATGCGCCGGAATATTTTTACCACTAGAAGAGGGTTTGTTGACTTCAGCAGCCACAACATTGAAATCGACAAAGGAAACTAGTAAAATTTTGGGCGTCATCACGTTTTTGTTTATGCAAGTTCTTAAATTTTTTTGTCGTCACTATCAGTACTTTTCTTCATATCATATATGTTACATTTTAACTGCATGACTTGTTTAGATATCAGATAATAATGTGCACTTGTTATAAAATATTTGACTGCACATACCACTACAGATTTATCTACGTACTTTATTTTCGAGTCAATCAAGATGAGTAGATTGCTTACATTTTTGTAGGTAAAATTAACGTAAGTGCATATTGCCTCGATGATAATAATACGCCCAGTTTTTGCCCAAGCGTATATATTGTCGATAGCTCGTTGAAGATTTTATGTCGCGGACTGAATCGAATTGCATAGGACGCAAATGACCGTACTTAAAGATTTCGCGAACGCGGATTATAAAAAAATTTCTCTTCGGACTAACACCGTCCGGTATTCTAAATGAAAATGCTGTTACTTTACTTTTACTCTCAGAATCGTTACTTTTATTCATTTCTTGATTAATTCAATTAACAATTATAAAGACAAGATCCGCCCGAAGACTGAAGCCCCAATCCACCCAACTGCTCGTTGTCACCTTCCACTACTCCAAATAAGTCGCTGACCAAGCCATATTGTGCAACGGTGCATCCGGCGCGTGTATGTACCTGATATGTAATTTTCCAGCCAATGCACTGGACATACGCTTAGTCAGCATTGGTTCCCACGGCACAACGGAATGTTACGCATCGTCCAATGGGATCACGTTTCCCAAGGTCAACGTACATTCGCTCGTGTTAACTCTTCCCTTCTCAAAAATCTACGTCCCGTAGATCAGTGACGTCAGTAGCTGTGACGTCAATAGTTCTCCTAACTTCTAGCCGTGGCTTCCAGCGGTAACCCTATGGTCGGGAGACTGAGCTTTCCATTTACTTTCCGCCATATGACACATGGAAAGCAAAGAAATAACGCAAGGATAACAGCATCCGTAATTGTAGGCAACTTCATCCTCCATGTCAGATTACCAAGGCGTTCAATGTTTCGAACGCTGAGACTGTGCACCAGTTGGAGATCGACTTTGTGTCCTTGATTGGTGATATTCGCCATAACGGGTGGTAGAGCCTGTAGAGCAAGTATAGCTTGAACTCGTGAATGTCCTGTTTTTCGGCCTGATCGTTTCATTGCTTAGTCGCACGATATAACAGAGATTGGGTTGAGTTATTTGAAAAGAGCTAGCCATTAAAATTTGTCACCTTTCAGTAACCTTTGAGTAATTTAGACACACAGTGATCCTCCGGAATTCTTTCAAGTGACTCCTCTCTGCAAACCGTAGAATTATTAATGGCGAGGCATTTTTGCAGCATGCCATACGTTTCCTCTTGGTTAACTAAAACCCTATCGAACTCGACGTTAACCTGCGTGCCATTAATGATGGATGGTCTTAGCAGGAGCAAGTTATAGTCCTCCTTCCTCACCTTGGGAGTCGATAATACATAAAGCAGCATTGTGTCGTTCGCTTATACTGACAGAGCTCCAAATTCGTTTGCTTCAATTTCATTCCCGTATGGAAGCGTCTCGAATTCATTTACGATTTTGCTGATTTCGTCGTGGTTAAGCAAAATTTGTGTTGATGAACCTCCTCTTTGCCATCTGGCAACCTCGTATGATTGCGTTGATTTCTCCCTTAAGGAGCATGACTTGTTGAAGAATGTCTTGTTCGAATTTCTGAATATCGGCTACCCTTATCTCGCTGTTGGAATTATCGATGACCCAGTTGAGTTTTTTCGTCATACCTCCCCGAAAACCTTCTCATTCACTTTATACTGGTGATCGTTGTTCTCCACTTCTTGTAAAATTTTATTCCAGTCTGCTGTCCGGGTTTCCTGCGATCCATTTTAGTGCTGAGCCCATCCATTCAATGGACCTCTGCTTCCTAATTGGTCTTGTTTTCAGCAAATTGATGCAGTCACCTATTTGGGTCAGGTAAAAGTTTATCAGCTGCCTCCTGTCTTTGTCCTTGAAGTTTCTGTCGACGGAGTCGGTGACCCCTTCCAGTTGGCCCTCGAATTGGCTCAAGTTAATGACATGGACGAGATTGAAGTTTCTGTTGACTAACCAGGCTTTTCCCTCTTTGATGGAAACCAATGGCGCTGTATACTCGAATAGCTACAACCCCAGTGTTGGTGCTAGGCAGATTAGGTAAACCAGTCTGGCGGATGGGATTAAAAATTTTATGAATAGTAACAATATATACTGGAGTTATGCACACAATTTGGTATGTGGTCTAAAGAAGCTTAATAAAGTAAGTAAATAACTATTTGAACATACAGATATGTAGTTACTTTAAAAAGCTGAAATAAAATTCTATAGTCGGTAAAGAGGTATAATATATATAAAATATAAATTTAATATTACAAACATGAGATAAAGTTATAGTGGATTATGATAATTAAAATTATACTCTTTAAGTATTCGTTATTTTATTTTTTTTTTTTTTTTCATAATGTGTTCTTGATATTCTTAATATGTGTCTTATGGACTCTTCTGTCACTCGATGTTGTGACAGTAACTTTATTATTTTTTGCAACTAGTTATATCCTTTCGGAAAAGTGGTTTGTTTTTAGCCGGCGTTTTTGGTGGCGTTCGTTTCTTATTTCTACACAGATTTGTTTCTCTTTGTTTTCTTTTAATCTCATGCTTCAATTCCCGGTTGACCTTGGTGCAAAAATCGATTAAATTCTGATAGTTAAATCTCTGAGTTCTATCGAAGAACACATCGCTTGGTTTTCGCTTCGTAACCGAGTGTATCGTAATATTGTACCTGTCTACCGTTATGCTTAATAGTTCTTTTAGGCGTAGGTCCTTGTGCTCAGACTTGAGATATCGGTAGATCTCTATGATCGTCGAGTGGAATCTCTCGACTTGACCGTTGACCTCAGATCGACGCACAGGTGTGTTGTGCAATTTGATCCCCAACATTTTGATAAAGTTGTTAATAATTGGACTGAGGAAGCTACTCTTATTGTCGGTGACAAGCATTTCTGGTACCGTGAAATAGTGGCGGATCATAATAATTTTCTCCCTGAGTTGAAGGACAGATCTGTTCTTGATATGGAACAGCTTACCAAACTTCGAGAACTTATCTATGCAACTTATGAAATTTTCTTTTTGGATTTCGATAATATCCAAGTGAAGTATCTGACAAGGATAGGAAGGAATAGGAGTTTGTTGAAATTCAGGGTGGATTGGATGCCTATCATACTTATTGGCATTACATACCTCACATGATTTGGTATATTTCTTTATGAGGCTATTCATTCCGAGAAAGTAATAAGTTTTGGAGAAAGTGTTCCTTATTCTCGCGAGGGTTCCTATGCGCCCTTCTATGTTCCTTCATTATCAATTCAGATATTCGATCCTGGTTCTTAACATCCTCAACTATTCTTTGAGTAATCCTTGTAGCAATTCAAAGCAACTTTCTGGTATCTTTATGCCGTTGACAACATTTAGATTAAATTTTTCTTTCAGCAAGATTGTTAAGATTTCTTCTTTATTTGGATCGGTTATTGCGAAATAGTAGCGAAAGTATCCGGGGAGAGGTTCCTCTTGAGCTTCTATGCCTCGCCCAATTCTAATCACAATCTGATTGCGAAACACGTTCAATGGAGTGGAACCTCAGCAGAATCAGATCCGTGCTGTCCTGATCAGCGCTATGAGCAGTCGAGCTTGACGACCGGCATTCTCCGACAGTTTCTGTAGTCTCACCGTTGGCGGGCTCATCTGTTGTTTCCATTCTCATCGGCGGTTTCGGTAGATTCGCCTTGGGTCAACCTTATACTTGGTTCCGACTCAGGGTGTTCTGAGCCGGTCAAGTGGTTAACTTCCGTCTTCAAACTTGACAGAGCATCCGCGACTAAATTGGATTTCCCCGGTTTGTAGATGAGTTCACAATTGTACTCTTCTATGCGGGCCTTCCAGAGCTTCAACTTAGCATTGTGGTTTCTGTTTCCCAATGCGAAAGTGAGAGGCTGATGGTCTGTATAAATGCGAATCTTCTTTGCCCCGTAGATGTATGAACGCAAGTTATCAAGTGCCCACACTGTTGCCAGCATCTCTTTCTCATTCGTGGCATAGTTTTCTTCAGTTCGACTGAGAGATTTCGAGATGTAGGCGATTGGACGGTCCCTTCCCCACTCGCCTTGCGAGAGCACTGCGTCTATCGCGAAGTTAGTGAGTAGTGAGCGTCGGTAGTGAGATTAATGGTTTTATCAAAGTCCGGGAAGGCCAGGACCTCGGATGACGTGCGCAAAATTTTCAATTCGCTAAAAGCTCGCAAGGCCTCTTTGTCCAGTTTTTTTGGAACACGCTTTGATTCATTAGCTCCAACCTGCGCGTGTTTCCCTCTTGTCAAGACAGTCAATGGTTTTGCGATTTTAGCGTAATCGCAAATACATTTTCAGTAGTATGATGTAAGTCTCAAAAAGATTTTCAGATCTTTTAACATCTCAGGGGGTGAAATATGTTGTATAGCTGATACTTTATTAGGACCAGACTGTATACCTTCAGGAGAAATGATATAACCGAGAAACTCTACCCGTGTCTTCATGAACTGTGTCTTCTCCAAATTCACTTTAAGACTTACCTCCACAAGTCTTCTGAAAATTGTATTAACATTCTTAAGATGGTCTGCCTCACTCTGGCCGTAGACAATTATGTCATCAATATAGACATAACATATTTTAATTATAAATTCTTTAGGATGTCATCTATCATCCTCTGGAAGATTGCCGGAGCGTTTTTTAGTCCAAACGGCAATCTCAGGAATTTACCATTCATGGTCGAAAATGCAGTTTTGGGCACATCAGCGAGTTTCATCGGAATCTGATGAACACCGGATGTTAAATCAAATGTCGTAAAGTATTTGGCATTGCCTAAGCTTGCAAGTGTAGAATTGATATCCGGAATCGGATAAGTATCAGGAGTCGTTAAGCCGTTGAGGCGCTTGTAATCAGTTACTTCGCGATATTGTTTTTCGGCGGATGGCTTTGGCTTTTTGGGTACGACCCAAATCGGAGAGTTGTAAGACTACAGGAAAGACGAATAGTTCCTTCCTCTAGCAGGTTTTTTATTTCTTTCTCGAACACGTCCCTCATGCATGCAGGCTATGGATAACTCTTGGCGTAGACGGGTTCGCTCGTATTAGTCTCTATTTCTGCTCTAACGTTTGTCCTAATCGTTTCTTTGGTGTCAATTGGACCGAAAATTGGTTCGTATTTCACATTCATTTCACGAAGTCTAGCTTTAACATTTTCCGGAAGCGTCACGTCAAGAACCGCGTTTACCTGGCCGGAGACTCGAGATTTTAAGGGAATAGTGACTCCAGGTTTGAGAGTCAGCGTGTTTTCCTTCCGATCTATTATTGCTTCCAATTCATAAAGCATGTCATCTCCAAAAATTCCGTCAAATGATACCAACCCCGGGAGAACGTAGAAGGTGAGGATTGAAGTATTACCTGCCTTTTTAAAGAATTTACCTGAGACTTTTTCATTGATAATTATATTTCCAGCAGTACAACGCACTGTGAAAGGTTTAGCTAAACGTGTAGTTTTTTGGTTTATTGAAGGACTAATAACATTTTTAGTCGCGCCGGTATCAATGAGGAATTTGAGGTTGGCGCCTTCTCTCGTTATGTATTATGTATATGGAACGCTGGAGAGGGGCCCGTCATAAAATTTACAGTGTCTTCAACGTTTTCTTCGGCCAATTGATTGTACTCTTCCGTGTCCCCCTCATGCACCACCTCAGTATTATACAGCCTTTGCTGCTTACCGTAATTTGGACAGTATCCCTCCGATATGGCGCCTCTTTTGAATGGGTTAGCATCCCAAGGGCGATTCATATAATTCACCTGTCTGGCCTGCACAGAACCAAGCTCCATTTTCTCATGTGATTTTGGGGCTGTTGGTCTTGGCGGAGGATTGTCGTTGTTCGGATAGGTGTAAGATGGGCCGGAATGATGCAAGAACCTTTTCGGTGGCACCATGGGCCAAGTCTCAAAGACCTTCCATGCATTGGCTTAAAAGACTGGTTAATCGGAGCCGTAATGGAATTGAAAGAATTTTGCGTATCGATCGTGTGGTTTCTGTAGTTCAAATTCTGGATTTCCAAGCAAGCCGTGTAGGCTTCTGGCAGAGTTCGTAGTTTTTGGAATATAAACATCCGCGAGAGATCACCGGATAGCTGGTTTATAGGATATTAAACCATATAATTTATTAATAGGATGTTTCTACCAGAGCATTTTCGGTTTCAGTTTTTATTGTATTAATGATTAGAGAAAACTGGTGATTTACCGCGGCATAAAATTCATCCAATTTCGCACCCCTTTGTGCCAATTGGTTGACCTTATGCTCAAGGGTACGGATGTCTCCCTTATCCGCGTAATGCCGTGGGAGATAACGTTTGAGAGCTTCCCAATCATCCTCGAAGATATTATAGGAGATCGAATATGTCGAATATGCTGTAAAATGGCTCTACAGATAGGCTTACCCCTGACGATATTGAAATCGTCTAAAATGGATTCCACGGCATGGATCCATGACACGTACTGTGTCGGGCTCTAGTAGCTCCTTAACATTATCTGGGAGTCTACTGATGTCCTTTCGGACCTCCTCTGTACGGGGACTAACTAGTGGAGCTTGTGCGGTGTTCACTAAACCACTACCGTCGGTAACCACACTTTTACACTCAAGTGACACTACACGACTTTCCACATTTTTTAATTGTTCATATATACGATTAACCGCCCCGGTCAACTCAGTAATTGATTTTCTTAAATCTTCCATTTTATTTTTCTTTAGGCTCTACTTTACAAATGACTTATTTCTTATTTATCTCTTTTTGGAATTTATTTAGGAATAAAATATATATATATTTTTTTTTCTTACAGAGCTTATTTTTTTAAATATCTCTTTCGAAACTTAAATTCACTTAGGATAAGAAAATTTTACAGAGGTTATTCCTTATTTATTTCTTTTTGAGTTTAATTAATTCACTTAGGATTTACAAATTTTTGTACAAATTCACTCTCGCTGGTTAAAGAATATCGACAATAAAATTTCTTATTGCAAAACTCACAAGTTTATCATTTCTTTAAGTTATGTGTTCCCATGTGTACAGCGACTCTCACTTCGATGAAGAGTCTGGTCTAAACATTGCACGGATTCATAGGCAAAAAGGATTACAGTTTGTCGGACCCTGCTCGGGCGCCACTTAAAGATTTCGCGGTCGCGGATTATAAAAAAATTACTCTTCGGACTAACACCGTCCGGTATTCTAAATGAAAATGCTGTTACTTTACTTTTACTCTCAGAATCGTTACTTTTATTCATTTCTTGATTAATTCAATTAACAATTACAAAGACAATATCCGCCCGAAGACTGAAGCCCCAATCCACCCAACTGCTCGTTGTCACCTTCCATTACTCCAAGCAAGTCGCTGACCAAGCCATATTGTGCAACGGTGCATCCGGCGAGTGTGTGTACCTGATATGTACTTTGCCAGCCAATGCACTGCACATATGCTTAGTCAGCATTGGTTCCCACGGCACAACGGAATGTTACGCATCGTCCAATGAGATGACGGATAACTCCGTATCATCTGCGAACTTCGCTACGATAGTATCATCTTTTTGCGGTATATCACGAGTGTATAAAAGAAATAAAATCGGGCCGTCCGTCGTATGTCAACAATTTTTAAGCCTTTAAATTTAAACAAAATGTGTTTTTTTTTAAATGTCGTAAGGAAACCAAAAAATGTTTAGACGATACGATTTGCGACATTCTACCGATATAAAGTTTTTAGCCACGCCAACTTTTTTGGGGGCGTTTTTTATCCCCTATCCTAAGGGTATATTAATTTTGACACATAGTTTGTAACACCCCTTAATATTCGTCGTAGATCCATTTGATCAGGACCAAATCCTAAGACGATTTAGCAGACCGTCCGTACGCAATTTTTGGGCCTTTAAAATTAAGCTAGAAAACTGAAATAGGACCACATATTCCCTAGGGCTCCAAAAGGGTTAAGTGTACAAAATTTTTGTATACGCCCACTGTCACGCCCATAGTTTAGATTAAACCGTTTTAAAGCTATAGTAAGAGAGATGGAGTGTTACAACCTTCACAATTTATGTAGCCATTATAAGTTTGTTATATAAAGTGTTTTGCCAAACCACCATTTGTCGGCGTTTTTCACTAAAATGCTGTTTTCTTCGCAAATGTTCATAGAAACCGAAAAAAAATGTTAAACAAGATATTTAGCCAATATTTTTTCCAATATATCGCGCATACAAAGCTTTTGGCCACACCCACTTTTTGGGGGCGCTTTTTTAAAAAAAATTGTTTTGTTTTTTAAATTTAATAGAATGAAATGAAATGCTATTCATCATATCGGGATATGGATAGGGTATCAGACGGTTCGCCCCAAGCTGACTGTAGACTTTCCTTATGTTTTAAATGAAAAATGTTTAAAATAATGTTTCGAGAATACTCTCCTCCTTTACAATGTTTTTGGCAATGCCCACTTTTTGAGGGCGTTTTTTCAAAAAACGTTTTTATTAGATTTTTTTTATAGAGAACCAAATAAAATGTTATCCAACGTACTTCCTATGCCTTTATCGCCGAGAGGGTATCATAATCATAATCAGTTTTTTTTCTAAAATCATTTCAAAGTTTCTCTCCGGTGGCATCGAATTATAAATTAAAATAAAAGATAAATTCTTGATTGTTTTTTTCCAAGAGACCACCAGAAACATTTAAGGTGGATTCAATGTGCTATCTATCATCTTCTTAACGCTTTTTTCTTTGGGGCATTTAGGGATATGGTTAGGGTAGTCCTTCTAAAGAAATTTTTGAAGGTACATATTCTTTGAAGGACTTAGTGCTTTATTCCATTAACTTTAGGCTGAAAACAGTTTTTTCTCAATTGTTGTGGTCACTCACTCTCAATTGCAAGTGGTCACGGTCAAAAGTAAAGTTTAAATGTTTAGGACAATATTCTCTGAACATCATGTTAAACAAATTTTTTCCATTGAAAAAAAACGCCCCAGAAAGTGGGCGTGGCAAAAAACTTTATTATAGCGTAGAATATTAAGAATTGTATTGTCTAAATATTTTGTTATACACTTTATTTTGTTTGCTAAGGAAATTTTCGTGGCAAAAAACTTTGTACCGAAAATTTGTTAAGGAGGTGAGGGTCTAAATATTGTGTGAAGGCCTTAGTGCTTTATTCCACCAAATTTAGGCTTAAAACAGTTTCTTATTTATTGTTGGCGTGGCAGTGGGCGTATCAAAAAGCATCCTAAGTAGATGTTAATTTTGACACATAGTTTGTAACACCCCTTTATATTAGTCGTAGTTACCTAAGAGCATATATATTTATGTTCAGAATCAAAATCTCAGACTATTTAGCATTGTCTGTCCTGTTGTAAAGTGCACCACCAGACGCATGCATAGCACTTTACAACTTCTTACTTTGTATTTAAATAAACAATGCTTATTTATGATCTTTCTTTAATTTTCAATTCTCACAAGTCAATTAACTCATAATGCTGATGTCGCACTTCTCTCACCTTACGAACAATCGCTTTAGCACATATCCGATCGTCATAAAAATAACATTAAAGCTATTGGAGAGGGTATCTTAATTGCTCTGCGTACTCATAGTGAGCCGCGATTAATTGATTTTCCATTTCCCCTTAATATAGGACTCAATAGTGCGAAAATCGCATTTGGCAATAAACATTTCTATATTGTAAACACATATATTCCATCGTACCGTCTTTCCTCGTTATATTCTGAATTATCTATGACACTCAACCACGTATTTGACTTATCTTGTTGTGACAGTGCTATTCTACTTCTTGGCGATTTTAACTTACCTCATATAAAATGGAAGCATTCGGAGGATGAACTCTATTTCACTTTATCCCCACCATTGACTCTGCACAACAAGAGCTATCGCTACTTGACTGTATAAAGAACTATAAAAATCGAACTCTCGACTTAGTATTTTCGTCTGACGCTATTAGTTCTGTTGTTGATGAATCTCACAACAGTATTACTAACAGACGAAAATCATCCATCATTGGACATTTTTATTGACTAAAGCGGACACCTTTACGAAAACAGTAATTCGTTTGACCGTTCGCTTTCCTATGATTATTGGAAAGCAAATTTTCAGAGGCTTCTGACTGCATGAATAGAGTTATACCCGTTAAAACATCTAGAAACTGTGTTTTCAAAGTCGGTTGCCAAAAATTCTTGAAAACCACTAAACCGATTTTGATAAAATTTTGATAAAATTTTGACAAAAGATTTTTGACACAGATTTTGATAAAATTTTGCACAGCTCTTTGAGACACAATTCACGAGGATTTGGACGAATGATTTTTTTTTTTCAATCACAAGGACTGCCAAAAATGCAATTTTAAGTTTTTTTTTGCCCTTCGTCTAAATTCTAGTTTATGGTCTTAACTAAAACACCAATTTTTTTCACTTCTGATGATCCTATCACTAGTTCTACTGTCAACGCGGGCGCTCCTTTTTTCCGAGGGATCACCGGAAATGACGGAGTTTTGTAAATTTTCCTGTGAATTTTGCAGAAATTCTTTTTCAAATGCATGTCTTTAAGACAGTAAGAAGTTTGAATAAAATATCTTATTTTCTATATAAAAAAAAACAGAAAATATAACATTTTTTTTCCCGAATAAACCCATGTAACCCCTTAAACTTAACAGGAAACTATACCAGAAATTAAACCGAACAAATTTTATGATATAACAGAAATGTTTTAAAATCTATCAGTTTCATGGAAATTATTATGAGTAATGTAAAAAATTTAGAAGAAATTAAAGAACAACAGCACATAAAAAATGTAATGTAGGATGCTAATAACTGTTATAAGTTTCATAATATTTATGACCATAGCTTTATTCTTGTTTGCGTCTTGGAAAACTAGGAAAGATAAGATCAGTATTGTCAATAATATGAAGCTGGAGATTTCTGACTTAAACCGAGGAGGAGTTACATACCTACATCCGGTAAACATGAAATTCGATGATTATAAGCTTGCCGTTGACCTTCAAAGTAAAAACTGAACCAACCTAAAAGAAAAACATGACGCAGTTGTCGGTCAATGCCAAGAACCAATATTCGGCCATGTTGTTGACAATGCAGATTTTAAATAAGGTAATAAATTTTGGAAAAATTATACAAAAATGTGCTGTAAATTTATTTTGGTTTGTAATCGGATCAAACTTTATAGCCAAGACATTTCCGCTATTTCAGCTTCCGATGGTTGATGCCACGAAACCCCCTCCAAATCATAGGGACACATGTAAGACAAACAACATCAGGTCAATTCAAATAAGTATCCTAAGATAATTTTTACGCGTTAGCCGCAGCTGTGTCAACAGATAAGTATATATTACGGCGCGGCGTCATTAGCTATTGTTTTGCTTTATTGCCTATTTCATACAAGAAAAGGGTTTAGGTCATAAACTCATAAATATACCATTTTGAGTGACGGTAGGGATATGGACAGTGGTCCTAAATAAATAAAACGTCCGACCGTTCGGAAAGGGATTCCGCGATAACACATTGTTATGTATTTACTTATGTAATATTATTGTATTCGAAAGAATGGTGTTTGGAATTAGCGGTAGGGATAGGTATATATTTGGAGAGACGAGTAAAGATAATTATTCAATTATGTACGGGCGCCGGAAGGAGTTAGTTCTGACACATGTTAATTGGTAAAAATGTTCCGCAAAAAATATTTGACGCAATGCGAAGTTGAAGAATTGATGAACGAGAGCAGCGATGAAGGTGAAATTGCAACGCTAATTCGAAATGCGGATAATGTAGATATGGTTTTGATGCCGCCACCGAATGATGACGATGTGAGCGATGTTGAAGAAATCGATGATGATATGCAGGTGTTGAATGATCCAAGTGCGTTTGTGCCTTCAGACGTGGCAGGTGAAATCGAGGTACAATGCGAATTCAAGGCGGACAATGTCAACAAGCCTACCCGGGCCGACGATGACGATATTTCGACTTATGAAAATGGACCTGGTCCGAGCAAAAAAATGAAGCCAGGTAAGAACGCAGTGAAGTGGTCGGAGATGAAGAAAATCGCATTTTCTCGGCAGCCAGTCGATATCGAGAGGGAGAAAGTCGAGGCGTTGTACGAACAATGTGGTTAGTTTATTTTTTTATTTTACTCATCCAGGCTTTTATTTATGCACTCGTAATTATTCTATCGCAGGTCAACTCACGCGAATTGAATTATTCGATTTATTCATTGACGACGAGATAATAGATTTTATCGTGGCGTGTACAATCAAATCACCACGTTTATAACTGATAGTGCAGAGATTCGTCGATTCCTCGGAATTCTGTTCGCCACCGGATACAATACCCGTCTGAAGGTCTACAACTATTGATCATCGAACGTAACCTTGCAATGTCCATTGGTTTGTGCCACGATGCCTCGCGATCGCTTCCTCCGCATAAAACGTCATTAGCACGTATGCGACAATCTTAAATTGGACATCAACGACAAATTTGCAAAAGTTTCCCCCCTCAACAATTTGCTGAATAAGAAATGTATGCAGTTTGGTGTGCTTACGCACAATCTATCTATTGATGAGCAGATGATTGCATACTACGGTCGTCATTCGTGCTAAATGTTCATCAAGTGAAAGCCGATTCGCTTTGGATTTAAATATTGGAATTTGTGCTCTTCGGACGGGTATTTGTACGCATTCATGCCATACGGCGGTGCCACGGCGTCTGTAGATCCAGAATATGCAGACTGTGAATTGGGAGAAACCGTCGTTCTGAAGCTGATGAGCAATGTGGCAAATCCATTGCAACATTGCGTAACATTCGACAATTTTTTCACATCGCATGAATTGATGTGTCGGCTGTATTCGCTTCATTATTTCGCCACCGGTACTATTCGGGAAAATCGAACCAACGGTGCCACACTTATGGAAGTTCGAACAATGAAAAAGAAAATAGCGGTTCATTGGACTACTCCTTCGATAAGACGAATGAGATTTTAATGGATCGATGGAACGACAACTCTGTCGTCAATGTCGCATCCAACCACGAAGCGATCGAGCCAATGCAAAAAGTAAAGCGTTGGGACCGAAAAACTCGAAAAATGACGACCGTGGAAATGCCTCAAATTCTCAAGGCATACAACAAGCGCATGGGTGGTGTCGATCTTTTCGACAATGCAATGAATAATTATCGCATCCGCGTTCGTGGCAACAAATGGTACTGGCCATTGTTGACCAATGCAGCAATGGCAAATGCATGGAAAATTCATTGTATGCTGCGCAGACACCAAGACCACATAAATCAAAACACGAAGAAGAAAAAACGTGTCATCATGAGCCAACTAGACTTCCGTGTTTACGTAACCGAATGCTTGCTGCGCCAAGAGAGAAGTGGAATCCCGAAGACTCCGAATGCCCAAAATAAGCGAAAAGGTCGCGTTGAACGATATTCGCCGACCATGGAATCATTCATAGCGCAAAAAAACTTCGTTGTCGTGTCTGCCACAAACATGCCTCATTCAAGTGCAGCAAATGCGATGTTGCATTACACACAAAATGTTTTAATTCATTCCACAGCATATAAAATAACGATTTTCCATTACCATATTTATTTAGTTATTCTATAATCGAATCTATTTATCTAATAAAATATTAAAAAAATAATTTCTGAATTTTTGGTTCACTTTTGCATTTTTGTATATCGTATGGTACTATTGGTCGAGATCTCGACCATCACCTCCACGGTACCCTTGGTCAGGTACGACTCCAATTTTTTTTTGCGGGTATTCTGACCCAAAATTGGCTTGCACACAAAGTTTCAACAATTTTTAATGGACAGTTTTCGAGCCGTTACATATGGGTTTTAATATACGATGAGCAGATAGAAAATGACACTTATCAATATTATGTGATAAGGACTGTAATTTTTTACAGAAGCGAACATTTTTAAATCATCTGCAAACATTAAGCATTTTACGATACTTACTACAGTTGGAATACCACTAACAAAAATATTGAATAACAAGGACTTAGGTGGCTTGTAGAACACTAGGTAGAATATCTTTACATTTGGTTTTGGAATCTTTACAAATTGCTTCCTTTTTCGTAAATAACTAGAAATCCATTTAAGAGGCGAATCGTGAATGCCAAGATCTTGCAATTTATATATTAATACATCATGACTTACGGTGTCAAAAGCTTTTACAAAGTCAGTATAGATGATATCAACTTGGAATCCAGATTTCAAGGAATTAAAAACAAAGTTCGTCAACAAAGCAAGATTAGTTGTCGTCGATTTTTCACTCATAAACTCATGCTGACAAGGAGATACATGTTCCTTTACATGAAAATAAAGTTTTTTTTTAACTATCAGTTCAAACAATTTAGGAATAGCTGATAACTTAGATATTCCACGATAATTTTCAACCTTATGTTTATGCCCAGATTTAAAAATAGGAGTCTTCCAATCATCCAGGAAACTCCCGATGGTAAAGATAAATTAAAGATTACTTTAAACGGCAACAACAACGATTCGCTGCATTGCTTAAGAAAAATAGAAGGGATAAGATCAGGACCAATGTTTAAACTAGACTTAAGGACTGCAATAGTCCTGACAGGGAACAGGCAAATTTAAATTCAAGTCAGCCTTGTAAACTGATTCAAAATAATCAGCAAATAAATTGCATGAACCGGCTAAATCAGTAGAAATATGGGTATTATACTCTATATTATTAAACATACCAAATGCTTTTTTTTAAAATTGATAAAAGTCCAAAAGGCTTTAGGATTAGTACAAACTTCAGATTGAACGTTCATCATGTAATGCCTATACACAAATTTATTGAGAAAATCAAACTCCTGCTGCAGTTGATAATATCGGTTACGATCGAATTCGGATTTTGTTTTTTTTAACAATTTAAATGCTTTTTTTTTTCATTTTTTATATTTTTAAGTCTTTGATTAAACCATGATAGTTTAAACACAGACGTTCTACACCTTCGTGGAATATACAGGGAGAAACCTTTATTTAAACAATTTAAAAATTTGTTATAGATCAATTCAACGTTCTTAACAGAAAGAATATTCGACCAATCAACCAAAAGAAATTAATTAATTAAACCACTATAATTAGCTTTTGCAAAATAAAAATCGTCTGTAAATATTCTTTGAGTCGAATTATGAATACAATTTTAAGTCCGCAGATATTGCTTTGTGATACATAGAGTTCCGCAGCAACGGACATAATACTTCATTAACTTCAAATATTAATCTGTTTCTAGTAAAAACTAAATCAGGGAATCTATTCATCTTATTACTTACAGAGTTAATCTGGATTAAATTTCAAGAAAGCATTGAATCGACTACCATAAATTCACATTCGGTTTTGACATTAAAAGGAATTAAACTTTTATCATCATCAGAATAACAGCATTTAACATCACCTATATTAAAATCTCCTAGAATACATGGGTGTTGATATTCTGATAAGCAATCCAATATATAATCTATATTTTTTATATGCAAATCATAAACAAAAGCAATGCTATAAGGTGGAATATAGCTTAAAATAAACACAATTTGATCACGCACCTCCGAACGCTCGCAGACATTTACACGAACACATAGCTGTTCCGTTCGGTAATCATTGTTTGAAAGATCTAGTTGGAGACTTGTTAATGCTGAGCGAACAGCAATAATAACACCTCAACCTCGATGACGTCCAGTGTCAGCAGAGCGATCCAAACGGTAGACATTGTAAAATGAGTCAAACAACTCAGCTGTTAATATGTGCGTATGCAGCTTAGTCTCAGTTAAGATGATAACTTCATATTCATGTAATGATACAGCAAAAAATAGTTCTCTTGTTTTTGTTCTCATGCCACTAGTGTTTTGATAGTATACTGTGAGCGAATGAGATTGGAGAAACAAATTTGCAAATGATGATGACAATGGTGAAGAGAATATGAATATGTTATTGTTGTTAATTTTTACTCTTCCCTTACGGGTTGGTTTTTTGAGATGAAGCGAAAGTTTTTTACGCGTCCATTTAGAGGCCAATTCTCTCCATTTAATGCATCATGTAGATGAAAGAGCTAGTCGAAAGTTTATGAATTTGATCTGTGACAAATCTGCACTAATTTTACACAAGGGGAAACAGGAAAGCTGATTTGCTGAAACATTAAGTTTTTTTGAAGCATACATTATGATTTCATCAGGCTTGGTATTTGAAGAGAACCGAGAGAGATGTAACCATTTTCCAGCTGGTACCACTTCAAGTACTGTTGATGATTGATCACTCCCAACGACCAGTGGACCTTGGTCACGTCTGGGTTTTTTTTTGGAATTTAAGAGAGCTGGTTGGTTTCTAACATGCGCCGGAATATTTTTACCACTAGAAGAGGGTTTGTTGACTTCAGCAGCCACAACATTGAAATCGACAAAGGAAACTAGTGAAATTTTGGGCGTCATCACGTTTTTGTTTATGCAAGTTCTTAAATTTTTTTGTCGTCACTATCAGCACTTTTCTTCATATCATATATGTTACATTTTAACTGCATGACTTGTTTAGATATCAGATAATAATGTGCACTTGTTATGAAATATTTCACTGCACATACCACCACAGATTTATCTACGTACTTTATTTTCGAGTCAATCAAGATGAGTAGATTGCTTACATTTTTGTAGGTAAAATTAACGTAAGTGCATATTGCCTCGATGATAATAATACGCCCAGTTTTTGCCCAAGCGTATATATTGTCGATAGCTCGTTGAAGACTTTATGTCGCGGACTGAATCGAATTGTCTAGGACGCAAATGGCCGTACTTAAAGATTTCGCGGACGCGGATTATAGAAAAATTACTCTTCGGACTAACACCGTCCGGTATTCTAAATGAAAATGCTGTTACTTTACTTTTACTCTCAGAATCGTTACTTTTTGTTGGCCTATACACCTTCCCTGTGGCGTATGGTTAAAGTGGTTTTCGTACCAAAAATAGGTAAGCCTGACTTAACTCTAGCCAAAAGCTTTAGACCCATAGTCTGTCTTCCTTCTTGCTTATTAGTGTGGAGAGACGGGTTGAGCTGCATGTACGCAAAGTTGCTCTTCACATCCCATAGATGAAACATGCCTATCAGAGCGGAAAATCCTGCAAGAATGCGCTTCAAAACCACCTAAAAGCATTGACGACGAAAATATTTAACTCCGCGCAAAGCTTAACAAAATAGAAGAGCTCTCCGAAGAATTAGAGAAAGAGCTAGATTTAATTAAAACAGGAAATAAATATCTTGGGAGGACGAGCTCGTGCGTAAAGTTGATTGCATCCAGTGCTTCCATACTCTTGTGAAGGAGTTAGCATAAAAGTCGCTCATTTTCATTATACAAAAGGGAAAAGTATCACATGAAATTTTTTTATAAGAAACCGTTCATAATAACATAATTTTACATAATAAAAGCGATAGACGTGTTCGTTCGTGTTATATAATCTTAAGAAATCAAAGAACGCAGATTTAATCAACTTTACATTATGAACATAGAAGACAAAAGACATTGGAATTCCCATTTTTAGTATTTGAGATATTGAAGGTTCTTTAAATTACTGTTACTCGAAATATTTGTAATAAACTCATTACGCAGTATTCTTGGCCCAATCCTAAATATCCAAATTAAAAAAAAAAATTTAGAAACGATTTTTGAGAAAATTGGTGATCGTTGATATTTACAAAAAAATTTATGGCAGGTAGGTACCGTTATTAACAACGATAAAGCAAAATATGGCTCCCGGACAGACAGAATAACAGACCGTTTGGCGTTCTAATTTTTTTTTCACTTCTCTGTGAAAATAACAAAATACTTGTTTACTTAATTGATGAATCATTGGACTCTAGTCACTTAAGTGCTATAGAATGATACCTATTTCCAACAATTGTTAGTATTTAACTTGAATTTTTCTATGGATTTTGTTTTAACGAATTGTAACATTAAAGGAAATCTAATAATAAAAATAAAAAAAAAAGTGAAAAGCCGAATAAACAAAGACTGGTTAATTTAAGCATGGTTCCACATATTCAAATTCATTTTAAGCATTATATTGTTTAATTGGCTATTTTTGATTTTTAACAACAACAACAACGACCGCGGAATAAAGTAAAGAAATTAAGCTGAAAAACGACACGAATATAAGATCTCCCTTATAAAGCAAGGCTTTATGGTTTGAAAAACAGGAATCGACAAATTCTAAACCCATAAAAATAAAATAAAATTGTGCAACTCGTAAGTTTTACGTTAGGAATGGAAGGATGGATGTATTGCGATAGCTCCATTCAACACATAATAATGTATGGTTTGAGCGAAAATTAGAAAAAGGAAAAATATGAGGACTTCGGGTAAAAAATAAAATTGGAAAAATCTAAAAATATCGGCTATTTGGGTTGCGTCAGCAAACAAATTTCCATGTCGCCAAATTAAATTCAAAATCGCCTGTTTGGCGACACATCTCACAAGCCTTACTATTAAGTGTAGAGGACAGGCCGAAAGAAAAAAAGAAAATTTGTGTGTATTTTAATCTACTATATTTATAAACCCTACCAGACCTTGCAAACAACCCCTTCGATGAAACGATAACTTTCGTCTGTCATCTGCAAAAATAGGAAAAAAGAAAATAAAAATTTAAACAAGCGGTAAAATTAGCTGAACAGATAATAGTCTTTCCATAGAAGGTTGGCGCCGGGACAAGGGTTCGCTATTCCAAGCTCCTCCATCAGAACTCATGAGGTTATTCAGGTTAATTAAAAAGTATAAGGTAGACAAAGAAAAACGAGAACAGAAATATTTTTGTGACAATATAGATAAAAAAAAGAGCACTTCCTGCGCGCAGGGACATTGTGGTTTCACGGCACGAGCGGCTTGTGCGTACCACAGAGAATCATTAGGTACATTCTCTGTAGCTGGTTCTATACAGAACATGTAAAGATTATTCATTAGGGTGTCAATTTAACTATATAATTTTCATTTCATCCCACGTTTAGATACCTAGTTACGTTCACACCACAGCCATAATGTTGTGCACAACATCATGGAATCCTGCGGTGAGAAAACAAAGAATCTGCAAAAATAAAGTACAACCTGTAAGTCATTTTGAAATAAAAAATTTTTCTTATCGCGATTATATCTATAAATGCCATTTGACTTTATTGAACGTTTCTCCGTCCCATAAGTTTTGTAGTTATAGAATTCAATACAGTTTTGACTCACCCCTAAAAATATAAAATTTAATTATTTTTTTTTGATGAACAATTGTGTAGATTGTGTATTACACTTCGATTAAAAATAAGCAAATAGCAATATACTTTCGGAAGTACAATCTAATATTTAATTAGTTTCTCTCGAAACTTATTTTTAGTCAATTGACGGACGATGCAAGATATTTTTGTATTATCAGCATCCGACAAGGAAACTTAAGATTAATGTACAATGAAGAAAGAAACTAGTTAACTGACATACATGATTTGAATTTGCAACTAGTCAATCATAGCTATATAAATAACATTTAAGAGCTTAAAGAATATTTTAAGAAATAAAATTTAAAACTTAATTGTAATGGATTATAAGTAAAAACATAAGAAAAGGCAACAGTCCGCTTGGGGCGAACAGTATGATACCCTATCCATATCCCTATATGCCCCAAAGAAAAAAGCATTAAAAAGAAGATGAAGATTCTAATAAATTAAAATAAATATTTTTTTAAAAAACGCCCCGAAAAGTGGGCGTGCCCAAAAACTTTGTATGGACGATATGTTGGAAGGTTATAACCTTGAAGGTTATAACGCTCTATCTATCTTACAATTAGTTTAGCTTTAGAACCGTTTAATCTAAATTGTGGGCGTGGCAGTGAGCGTATTCAAAAAATTTTTTCAGCTTCCTAGCTTAATTGTAAAGGCCTAAAAATTGCGTACGAACGGACGGATGGACATAGTCCGTAGGATTTGGTCCTGATCGTAAATATATATACTTTTATGTGTCTACGACGAATATTAAGGGGTGTTACAAACTATGTGTCAAAATTAATATACCCTTAGGATAGGGTATAAAAATAAACTCTTATAATAGCATGGTTGATTACACCTAACATGAAGGTATAATTTTTGGTGCAAAATGAGAAAGCAATCGAGTTGATGAGTGTTAATATACCCTGAGTGAGCTACTTTTAAACTCACTTTTAAATACGGGGCCATTGCGTATTATACAAGAGTGGATCAACGGCCAAGGTATCACACTATCTTTTAATAAATAGTTGACGGAGGGAGGGCCACGCTCAGGGAAACCGAATACCACTTTAGGTCTCCTCCTTTTTGTGTCAGGTTATTTCCTGTTTGGTTGAGATATAGAGATGTTAGTAGACTTCAGTACAAGCAATTAACTTAAAAGTAATTCACAAATCCAGGACATATAAACATGTACGGTGGTTCAGCGATAGGAACAAGTCCCCCCCTATTCCGTAGAGCTAGTTTGTTATGTAAGCTTGTCCAATTTCCTATCCACTGAATAAGACTTCAAGCTTCTCGGAGTATTTCGATGAATTCTGTGGTGTCAAAATATATTCGAGGCTGACATCGCCCTCTCTCTTTATTATTAATTTAAGGTTATCTGAAACAGATAACCACCAATATTTAGAGTCAAAGGAAAGCTTGGAGGGAACATTAATGTCGATGCACAGATGGCCCTCAACTACAAAATTATAGGCATAAAAACATAGTTCATGAAGTTTGTGCTTTATGATGTCTCCATTAAATTTATATACGTTGCAAAGGCGCACTAAAGTGTGATTGATTTGATATATTCGTTACAAAACTTAAAATAAATTAACGAATTGCCATTTGTTTTACATACTGTTGGTGTTAGTGCTGCCATGAATTTTAGCATATATATTCTATTCATGAGCATTATATTTTCTGTGTAGAAAATTTAAATTTCATACGAACTCAATTTTTTTTTATATTATAAAAAATTCGAAATGATAAAAATTATGATACTGATTGGATTACTAAGACCGAGCAAAACACGAAAAGCCGGTTCATCACCAGAAATTTATGCTCCAAAAGAAGAAAATTCTAAAACGGTCAAAGTAAGAAATACATTCCGCATACATGTAAGAATTACAGATTATAGCTAACTATATGTTATTCTAAAGAATATCCTAAGAACAAAATTTAAAGTAACATCTCTAATTAACAATATTTATAAAATAAATGTTATCGTTCCAGACAGATATCGTGCAGTTTGGCAAAAAATAAATCCAGAGCGAATCCAATGGTACACTTATGAAAATAAGTCGTTGAAAATAAGTATAGGATCCGCCAAATAACTTTTTTTTTGCAAATGCTATAAAAAAAACTACTGAATATTTTCTCTCAAATTTCTTTTTTTATTTGAAAGTACAATCCTTCCGGTTAATAATGGAAAATAATTTCATTCAAATGGCTGCCTCGGCTGGCCATGCAGTAGCCTACACGATCGGTCCAATTTTTAAGCACATTATCGATTGTGTGCAGCTGTATTTCACCAATGACTTCACGAATATTGTCCTTTAAAGCGTCAATTGTCTCTGGCATGGCGGCGTAACACTTATCTTTGACGGCACCTCACAAATAATAGTCCAACGGTATCAAATCGCAGCTCCGCGGTGGCCAAATGACATCAGCTCCGCAGCTGATAATGCGGTCTTCAAAAACAGGGCACAAAACATCGAGTGTAGCTTCGGCTGTGTGGCACGTTGCGCCGTCCTGTTAAAACCAAATGTTGCCAAAATCCTCCTCTTCAATTTTTGTGAACAAAAATTCGTTCAACATGGGCCGATAACGATCACCTTTGACTGTAACGGCCACTCCTTGCTCATTTTCGAAGAAAAGTGGCCCAATGATGCCTCTGGACCAAAATCCGAACCAAACAGTGACTAGTTTTGGGTATATCGGATCTTCAATGTATGCGTGCGGGTTTTCTGTGCCCCAAATGCGACAATTTTGCTTGTTTACATACCCGCCAAGATCAAAATGAGCTTCATCTGAAAAGATGATTTTTTTGGCAAAATCGGCATCTTCTCTGTGTCGCTATGTCGCAATATTTCCCAGCGTTGTTCAAGCGTATACACAACCATATTCGTTCAGCGGAAGGATAAAACTAATTACCTGTCAAATCAGACATGAGCTAAGTGTTACCATTCGCGAAATAAGCACTAGTTGAAAAAAAAACCTTAAATGGCGGACCCTATACAAGTTGTAGCCAGAGGACTTCATTCTTCGCGCCCCAAATATTCGACGTCGTGCAAGACCTTAAAACTAAAGGTTTCAAGGTAATCAATGCCATTAACTTAATTAAGAAAGAAAAGCGATAGACTGAAGGAGAAGAAGCAAAGCTTGGAGAAATCCGAAAACTTAGATAAAATATGTAAAATGAAATCTATACGTAATATAGTCGTTAAAATTGAATATAAGAATAAAATGGAAATCCGGATAAAAAAGGAAAACAAGGACAAAAGAAATGTCTAAACCACCGCAGAAAAGAAACGAAAGATCGAAGTAGAAAAGTCGTTGAATGAATCGCGGCCCAAAAACGTACGCTGAAGCCGCGATATAAGCAAATAATCGAGTTGTTAATACGATGCCTGATCCAATTTTTGCAAAACTTGAAGAGCAAAGCGAAATTAATAAACGTAAGTTTGAGAAACTAAACAAGCTCGAAAATAAAATTGGCGGCACACCAACCTTAGTAAGAATAGTAACATGGAACGCGAACGCCCTTCTGCATAGAGTTAGAAGTATTCCTTCGCAAAAATAATATTGATATCATCTGGTATTTGAGATGCATTTGACGAAAGAATCAGGTATAAAAATCAGAGTATACAGCGGCTTTGACGCATATCACCCATCTGAAAGGGCTAGGGGCGGGAGGTCTATTTTTCAAAAGACACTACTGATCACTATCTGAGTACAATTTAAGCTTTAATAAGCATGGTTAGCGTAAAAATTAAACGCATTACATATAAATTTGCGTCTATTTATAGTCCTCCACGAGCGATCTCCAGCAAGTCGCATTCGTGGATTTGGTGTATACACCGAATTAGATGAACTCCTTATCTACCTCCAAGTTTCTGCAATCAATAGTGGCATTTAGTCCAAGTCGGTGGACAGATGATTTTTTTTTTTGTTGATAGCATATATTTTGTCTTCTCCTCATTCACTTCAAGGCCAACTTCAAGTTTCGGGAGTTCTTCAATAGCCGTGAATGCCTCCACCACGGCACGCTGGGAGCGTCCGATGATATCTATATCGTCCGCATATCCCAGTAGCTGAACTAATCCGTTGAAGATAGTGCTTTCCGTGTTGACACCTGTCTTGCGCACTATCTGCTCGATGATGCTCAGATGAGCAGCTGCCAAACTGCACATCGCACCGCGTGTTTTTACTAGGGGCACGCGACATAGCTGGATCAGTTTTGACTGGATCCCAAATTTCGCCATCGCCATGAAGAGCTCTCGACGATAAATGCTGTCACATGCGGCTCTAAAGTCGATGAATAGATGATGCGTTTCGACTTGAAATTCGTTGGTATTTTCCATAATTTGCCTTAGTGTGAAAATTTGATCTACGGTCGATCCACTGGTACCTACCGATTAGTGTGCTGCAGAAAGATTTCAGAAGTTCACACGTTAGATGGGATCTTATTTGCGAGATTTAGAAAGGATATAGCTCGATAGTTCATGCTAGACATAGCATCGTCTTTCTTGTTGATGGGACAAAATGCTTTCCTCCACCCAAACTTGGTTGATGATATGGTACATGCGCCCTACCAAAACATCACCTCCGTATTTAAAAAGCTCTGCAGGTAGGCCATCAGAACCGCCGGCCTTGTTGTTCTAAAACTTTTGTATGGCTGAGCCAACCTCCTCAATACTCTTCTTTCCTCATCACTCTCTCTACATATCACTCTTTATATTCCAGCAACTGCTCATTTAGCAGCTGCTGGAAATGCTGCTTTAATACATCTACTATTCCATGCTCGATATTCCTCTCTTGCTGCCCTTGTTTTCTGCTGCAGCGTTCTTATGTGCGCATCTCTTGTCACCTTTTTCCGGTATACGCATTCATCATCATACCACGGGCTTTTTCTCTTGGGCGGCTGTTATCCACTGATTGTTGATGTCTGTGGTAGGTGAATGCGCGTAGAGAGTTTCTCACTCAGGCTCCCTTTGTAGACTCTGGCAACTCCAAATGTGCTAAGGCATCGAACGTCGAGTTTCTTTTTCTGGGCAGTTTGCGGCTTTTTTACTTTTTTTTTAGGATGTTAGATGCGTGCCTCGCATCGATTAGCACATTATCGATTTGGTTGGCGGTTCGACTGTCTGGAGAGCGCCAAGTGACTGTGTGGATCCTAAGCTTTGGAAGCCTAGTTCTATTTATCACCATATTACAAGCTGCTCCAAAGTCAATTAGTCGGTAGACCCTATCTGTTGTCATTTCATGGAGGCTGTGCTTACCAACTAATTTCCCAAAAAGGAAACTTTCCGACTTTAATATTGAAGTTCAAGAGCATAATTTTGACATCGTACTCCGGACAGGCTCCGTAGGCTCCGTCCAAGAGGTCATAAAATTCCTTCTTGATAAGGTCGTCAGCCTCGTCAGTAGGGGCTTGTGTACATTTAAGGCTTATGTTTTGGAAGGTAGGTCTGATGCGGAGCACAGCCAGGCGATCACTTATCTGCTTGAAAATCAATGACTTTTGATCTGAGCCGATTTCCCATGACGAATACGCATCTTAACACATGCTAACTTTTAATACAGCTGGAATATATATCGCCAAAAAAATGATCATTGATAGGAAACTCAAGTCGAAGCTACATCTTTGTCATTGGCCAATCTTAAGTCAACGACAATACTACAAAAACTAGCATGTGTAGGGACAACCTGTGCGTTGAGAAATATACCAACTGCTCGACTGGAGGCAATTCTTAATTTAACACCTCTGGACTATTCATGAAGGAATCTGCAACCAAACTAACAAAGATTAACCCAATTCTGGTGATATGTTTCCCCAATTGGACTTTAATAGACTATTCTCCTACTCCTTCCCGAGCAGAGATGAATGGGATAAAAATTAACCCACGAAAAGTAAATCGTTATCCATCTACACTGATGGATTTAAAATGTACTGTGGAACCTGGCCAGAATATTCTCGGAAGAACTAAAACACTGTTCAATCAAGCTCTCTGATAACAGCAGTGTCTTCCAGGCAGAGGTCCTGGCGATCTCGAAAGCTGCCCATAAAGTGTAATTGTTGGCAATACCGCGAAACGATATTACGATTTTCATTGGCAGTCAGGCAGCTATAAGAACAGTTTCTGCTATTGAAGTAACAAGGCTCTCTGCTCGCAGCATGCCATAAACCTCAGTTGGGATGATGGGGCTGAAGAACTAGTGAGGTAGGGTGTGGAGTGGACCATGATCACATCAATCGATCAAGCCACCACTCTGCAATCTTAGGAAACGAGTGGAGATAGATTCGCCTAAAATCTAACAACAGGTGGAAAGAATTGACTACCTGTGAAGTTTCACGGAATCTCTGGCTAGAATACAACAGTGGCCGTATCATCAAACTTCTACAGTATTACAAGTCATCACATTTTAAACTGGTAGGGGCCCTTACGGGAGATAACTTCTTAAGAAATCTCGCAATGAAATTAAACCTCAAGGATGACGATATATAGCGAGGATGTGGTGATGAAGGGGTCCATGAGGACACACCTCACTTCCTCTATGACTTTCCGAGTCTCGGTCACTTGAGGAATAGAACTTGAAAGCTACTAATTGTATGACTTACATGAACTCTCTGATGTCTCACTTTTTGATCTTAATAGGTTCCTGAGGATATCAGGATGGTTGGACGGCGCCTGGACACGAAGCCTTACCATCTCTAACCCTCTACAAAAGTTCTATTGAATTTATTTTTTGTTATCGATCAAAATCGGAATGATTAATTTGAATATAATTGGATATTGTGGATGTTGTTTTTATTGTTGGTTGCTGACAGCAAGATAACGGGCACCACACATGTGGTTTTGATTGCCAGTTTATCAGGGAGAAGGTAATATATGTATCAAGGGAAAATGCTATTGCGTCTGGTTTTGCTGTCGATATTTTGGAGCTTGGTCTTGAGGATAAATTATGAGAGGTAAACTGATTCTTTAGGAGTTTATGTGGGTTTGTTGAGTGTTCTCTGCAGGTGTTTTTTTTCTTATAATTTTCGCGCACTTAAGGAATTTTAATAACCTTATAATGAAGTATCACAGTGCGGGAATAAGGGAAGTGAAAGATTAGGAAAAAGGAGATACCGATGCACGTTGGTTTTAAATGTCTTTAAACTATAATGTGTAGGAAAAACATAGCATGGTAGAGCATTCCACTTCGTATCGTAGAGTTAAAAAATGAATCATTATATTTCACTGTCCGTCCGGATATAGGCTTAAGGGTGAAGTGATGTGCATTCCTAGCATGGCGAGTAATGCGGTTTAACTGTTGTAGAGGTGGAATGCAACAGGCTCGTTTGAGCTGTAATGTTCGTCGTTTCGGAGCCTACCGCTCGCTTCAAGGGAGGCAAATTAAGTGTGAGTCAAGATTGTGTTCAAGACTGAATTTATTTAAGAAACTAATTCGTATTTATACAAAAGTTCTACAATCATCAACATAAAGCTCTAATCGATTCTTAAATATGATTCTTATATTCTAGTTGTACAAAAATATGATTCATATGATCCAGTTTGTGACTAGTGGGTTCAGCGAATGAAATTGTAAACAATAATAATAACAAACACATGACCTCAAGTAAACCATCACCTTTCCTTGAACCATACTATATTTTGTGTGGTTACACTACATCTTTTCCCACCGAAAAATTATATTTGCTTACGTTTCTTTAAATTTAAATAAATGTCATTATCATGCTTAATGATGTTTGTTATTTTAACAAATGATAATCCTAAGTATGCGCATACTATCTTACTTTTTTAATTTTATTCTCTAGTCTAGATTTAATTAAATTATTATTATATATTTCATATTCCTAATTATCTATCATAATACAACTGTTAGGACCATTCTGTGGCATTATTTCATATGGACCTTTAAATGGTTAATCAATTTTTTTCTTATTCTGAGTTCTTAAATATACCTTATCACCTACTTAAATATTGAATTTATTTACATTAATTTGTTCATTCTTTCTTTTGTGCTTATCTTCTAATAGATTATTTCTGGCTTGCATATGGGAATGTCTAAGTTTATATTTCAATTCACTCAAGAAATCTAAAACATATATTTTATCTTTATTTGTTCGAATTTCGCATGGTATTGCGCTCAATTTTCCAAAAACTAATTTGAATGGTGAATACATAGTACCGCTATGTGGCATCGAGTTATAACAATATGTGTACTATAGTAACCACTCATCCCAATTATCCTTATCATGGTCATTAACTAATCATTTAATACCCTATGATTTCTTTCTAAAGCTCCTAACGTTTCATGATGCATGGTGTCGATACTATTTTATTTTTTCTATATTTAATTACTAGCAGATGTTGTTTAGTAATTCCTTCCTGAATTCTGTTCCTCTGTCTGTCTTAAGTTTCCTGAAACCTCCATACTTGAGTATGAATTTTTCAACTATAGTTTTGGCAATACGGCTTCTTTTTTATCTAATGGGAATGCTTCCAAAAATTTTGTTAGTTCACATTGTATCGTTATATGTATCTAAATCCTTTCCTTTTTTTTTTTTTTTTTTTTGAATAAAAATCTTTTATTCAGGCGATGCGATGTTGAGTTCGCCAAATTCACGTTGCACCTTCTCCCAAGCGGCAATGCGACCATGTTCTGGCCTGTACTTGACGTTGCAACCCTCTTGAGCCGAACGGTTATTAAGACGTTGATGGGAAGGTGAACATGGCACGATGCAAAGCTTCAGTCACGATCACCGGAACGAACAGACATAATTGGCTGTCCGATATTCACGCGAGCAACAGTACCTTGCGGTTTACCACAGCCACCTCTCATTTGGAGCCTATCAGCTTCGGCGCACCACAACATCTTGTTGTTGCGAATAAAGCAGACGCATACGAATCATAAAAATTGAATTCAAATGTAATTAAAAATTTAAGAAAGTACGAAGTATATTATTATAACGGGTGATCCAAGTAGGGATACTTTTTTCAATAGACTTTTTTGACAGATCACGTGTGAGTCGTGTCATGCTGTCATGTTATTTTTGTTTAGTATTGTTTTACAAATTGTTCAACTTTATTATGAAAATTCACGTTCTGTGAGGAATGTGTTTCGTGCACTTCGCTCAACTTATGGTCGACATAATCGGCCTACTGAGCGTACTATTCGCAACACCATCACCCATTTTGAGACCCAGCATTCATTATTGGATAATATTCGACCGAATAGACCACGTCCAGTACGCTGTGAAGAAAATATAGCGGCCGTAGCTGAGAGTGTACACGAAGACCGTAGAGAGTCGATTCGGCGCCGTTCGCAGCAACTCGGACTGACGTATGGAACGACTTGGCGCATTTTACGTCAAGATCTTAAATTGAAAGCGTACAAACTACAGCTTGTGCAACAACTGAAGCCGCTCGACCTTCCCAAGCGACATCGCTTCGCTCTATGGGCTCTTGAAAAGTTCCAAGAAGATCCGACGTTTTCGAGGCAAATTTTGTTTAGCGATGAGCCCCATTTCTATGTAAACAAACAAAATTGCCGCATTTGGAACGAAGAGCAACCTGAAGAGATTGAAGAACTGCCACTTCATCCAGAAAAAAACAACGGTTTGGTGTGGTTTGTGGGCCGGTGGAATCATCGGTCCATATTTCTTTAAAAATTATGCCGGTGCGAACGAAACCGTCAATGGCGACTATTTGATGCCTGAAATTGAAGCTCGTTGTTGGAGGAAAACATCACGCGTGTCATTCGCCAGTTACCAGTCGAAATGCTCGAACGAGTAATCGAAAATTGGACTCAACGGATGAACCATCTGCGACGTAGTAACGGCCAACATTTGATAGTCATAATCTTCAAAAAATTAATGCCAAAGAATGTTCTTTCAAATGATAATAAACATTCTCCATTAAATTTGAATTTTCTGTGTTTTTTTCTTTAAAAAAGTAGGGAACCTCGAAATGGATCACCCTTTATTAAGTACTTAAGGATATAATTGCTAAATTGTAATTGTAGCAAAAAAGTAAAATAAGAATGAAAAATAGAAAGTAGATATATAAAAAAAATACTATAGTGTTCTGTTCTGCCTCAAAATTTGTACCGGATATTCCAATTTCGTTATTCTGAATGTTATTCCTCTTCAAAGAATGATCCTCTTTTATTTAGAGGGAAGGTTTTGTTGCATATATAAATATGCTTAACTTTACTCTAATCCAAAATTCATAATCATGTTTTGCACTTACCTTACCCACAATACAAATACAATACGTGGGAACAACACCAAAGGTGTCGCATATCCTCTTCAAGATAATGCGACTATTTCTAAAAAGATACGCGCTCAGAGGCAGAATAGACAAATTTGTTTTTAATAAAGAAAGACTAAAACACCTAGCTTGGAGCCAACCTGAAAGTGAACCAATCAACTGCAAACCACTGTAAAATAGAGTTTCTTATTAACATATTATTAGTATTGGAATAAATAATTCAAGTTTTAATAAAAGTGAAACAATAAATTGCACACTACTGTAAAACAGAGATTCTTACTTACATACTATTATTAAATCGTTAAAATAATAAAAAAAGTATCAAAAACATAATAAATTGGCGCAGCCGGTCGGACGAAGGAAGCATCAGTGATTTTCTTTCAATTAAGATTATTCATTGGTAATCACTTGAAAAGCCTTGATTCTTAAACTAAATTAAATAATGAACCAACAAGGCCATCAGGAACAAAAGGGCGGATTTCAACTAAGCACCTCTAACCCGAATGTAACAAAACTCAGGAGCGGAAGGCTGCTTCGAAACGACGTAAGTTTAAAAAATTATTTAAAAATTGTGTACGAGGAAGCGCGAGAGACAAAAAGTTTACCAATTTCACATCAAATTGATCACTATTGATCAAGCATTAAAATCATAGCGTAAAGTACGATTGAAGAAAGTAAGGGCTTGTGAACAGAGCACTGAAGATTTTAAAAGATAATTACAAGATTTCGATTGTCTCTCGCGGTCCCTTAAATTAGATAAACGTAATTTAGTGGAGGTCGAAGACCTTAGTAAAAGTGAACCACACACGTTTGGCAACAAAAAAGTTACTTTAGGTTGGTTGAGAGTTTCCTTTCCGGAGTCCGAAGACGGTAAACTGCTAAACAACGCCGAAAAACCCAAAATGGCTCCAGATTATTCGAAAATAGCTAAGTTATTAGCACAAGTGGTCCCAATTTTTGACGGTGATCCAAGTGCGAACATAATAATAGAGCTACAAACGTTTTGGGTTGCTGTAAGCAGGTGATAAAATGTCTTACAGAAGACGAAGATACAGCGTTTTTGCAGACATTTGCAACACGGCTAATAGGTCAAGCTTACCAACTAATTGCGTAGCACCAACCCAGAAATTTTGAGGAAGCTGAAAATCGATTGAACCGCTCGTATCTGCTCCCTGAAACTTACCAAGACTTGGTAAATAAGTTAATGACAATTAGGCAATACCCACCAATTGAAGCTCTCGTTGCTTTTACCGCTAGGTTAACGCAGGTGTTGCAGCTTTCTAAGGAGGCAGCGGACCACAAGTATGGTTCAGCGGCATCTCCCGCTGTAAAATTGCAGATGGATGTCTTTGCCCAAAACTCCTTAAAAACAGGAGTTACGATCCGCATTTATATCAATACCTTCTCACGATATGAGATGGGACGATTGACAATTTAGTGGAAAAGGCTACAACAAATAGTCATTTACCCACAACCTTACTCTAGTGCTCCCGTTTACCCATTTACACAAATATCCAACTTCGCATTCAAACCGTCTTGTCACACAAATAGTTCACACATACCAGCGCAAGAGCATCTGATTCCAGAAAAGCAAAATTTTAGGTTTGAAGAAAACAAGTCACTGAATTCCTTAACTGCTAGATTGATTTGTAGTTTTTGCAGCAAAAGGGGACATACATACAGCGACTGTATAACCCGAAAAAATACCCCTTTCTGCACTAACTGTAAAGCGTATAATCACAACATTCGTGAGTGTCGACGTTAACAGTCTCATAAAATAGCACGGAATAATTCATATGATACAAAGCAGAATCGTGGCAATCGCGTGTATCAGGAACATAATTTACCACTGGGTACCACTAGTTCACCACGAGTGTACAATAAAAAAAAGGGTGTGATTTCTGTGCACGCCATGAACACATAACTACGGAATGTCAGCCGAAAATCAAATGGGAGTTTAAAAATTCGGTAGACGAGCAGCAGTCGAGTCGAAATTCCCCGGCCCGACAAAACTAAACACAAAATATATGTCAGGGTACCCTCAGCAGTCCTTAACCAGCATCTCCGCAGTTAACCTTCCGGTGGACATGAGTCTAAACGGTGATGTAAAACTAGTAGTTGATACCGGCGCTAAGGTTAGTTTAATTACAGAAAAAGTAATAAAATATTCATTCCCGCACAATGAATTTTCGAAAGAAACCAAAAACAACCTGCGGTTAGAAAACCTCAAAAAGGGGACTAAGTGTAGGGGAAAATCTAAATCTGGATAAAAGCTGGATCTGCTATCATGGATCTCTGTACTGAGTATGGTGATATATTTTATCTCAAAGGCGATTTCCTCACGTACACAGCTGCAATAACCCACGCGATACAATTACTACTACGGGACCAGGTACCGATAAACCAGATAATGTACAGACGACCCGAGACAAAGAGGTATATATATACATATTGTTCAACCCAGCAAAAGCCCATGGAACTCTTCCCTCCTAGTAGTTCCCAAGAAAGCAGGTCCAGATGGAGAAAGTAGATGGAGGGTCGTGGTCGATTTTCGTAAATTAAATGATAAGACTATTGGCGATGCCTACCTCCTTCCTCGAATAGAGGATATACTATACCAGCTAGGTCATTAGCGTTATATCTCGACACTAGCGTTATATCGAAGACCCAAGACAGCATTCAGCACTATGAGTTTAAATGGATGCCTTTCGGTTTAAAAGGAGCGCCGGCTACATTTCAGCGCTTGATGAACTATGTGCTTCCCGGGTTGCAAGGTGTTGAATGCTTTGTATATCTGGATGACGTCCTAATCTATGGAAACAACTTTACGGATCATAATATCAAACTGAAAAAGGTTTTTAATAGACTCAGAGAAAATAACTTGAAACTGCAGCCGGAATAGTGCAGATTCCAACAAAAGGAAGGAGTTTATTTGGGGCACATATGGTCAGCAAAAGGGGCACTTCCAAATCCCAGCACAACTGCCACTGTGCAAAATTTTCCACCACCACGAATAGTAAGGTAGGTCCAATCTTTTTTGGGGCTCGCCAACGTAAAATTCACCTGGACTGAAAAATGTCAAAGAGCTTTTCAAGATATAAAAGAACTTTTGGTCTCACCCCCTCTTCTGATTTACCACGATTTTTCCAAGCATTTAAATCTGACGACAGATGCTAGCGGCGATGCAATCGGGGCTATACTTTCACAGGGAGAAATAGGTAAAGACCAGCCCATAGCATATGCTAGTCGCACCTTAAACAAACCCGTAACTATTCCACTATAGAAAAAGAGCTATTGTCTGGGCTACCAAAAATTTTAGATGCTACCTTCAAAGGCGTAAATTTACTGTTTACACGGACCATAAGCCTTTGAAAGGAGTTTTTAATGCAGAAGACCCTACAACTTGTCTTATCCGGTTTCACCACAAATTATCGGAATTCGATTATTGTATGGAATATAAGCAAGGTAAATACAACACTAATGCGGATGCACTTAGCCGGATTCCGCAATCTAATGTAGAAGAATGTAATCGACCAAAGTAAACCAAACAATTTACAAATACGGACAAAATCATAACTTACGCAGAGTGCGAAGCCGAGAAAGAGAAGCCTATAATAAAAGAACCTGCAGAGTGTAATATTTGTGCGAATTTGAATACACCTCAGTTAATTGCACCAGAAACTACCGAGCCTTTTATAATTAAGGTACACGCCGAGGTGCATCAGCCACCGAACAGGCTTTTAGACACTGCACCGATAAATATAGCAATATGCAATGCAGTAACTAGGTTACAATCGCAAAGGAGAAGTACATCTCCTTTGCCGGCACCTACAGTTAGCCAAAGCAACAAAATCAAATCAACCAAACCAAGCGATTCTGAAAAACCAGATTCCTCTAGTCTCTAACACAGAACATTATTAAGAGGGAAGGATTTATTGCATATATAAATATGCTTACCTTTATTTAATCCAAAATCCAAATCCAAAAATTCATAATTATATTTTGCACTTAACATGCACTTATAATACAACGATCATAATGGTGCTTTATGGCAAGTGCATTCGCAAATCTCTTTCCCACGGTTATGTGGGAACAACACCAAAGGTGTCGCATATCCTCTTCAAGGTAATGCGACTATTTATCAAAAGATGCGCGCTCAGAAGCAGAGCCGACAAATTTTTTTTTAATGAAAAAAGACTAGGCATCAAGAAAACACCTAGCTTGGAGCCAACCCGAGCAAACCACTGTCAAACAGGGTTTCTTAATAACATATTATTAGTATTGAAATAAATATTTAATGTTTTAATAAAAGTGAAACAATAAACTGCAGGTGGCGAGCGTATTGCGAGCAACTTTTAAACGAAAAGTTTCCCCGGCTATATTTTCCAGGAGCCGCCCACAACAATGAAGAAGTGACCGACATAATAGTCGAAGAAGTTGGGAAAGCGGTCGAGAACTCCAAGAAGAGAAAAGCGGTTGGGCCGGATGAGATACAGTGTGAGTTATGGAAAAAGATGGGAGACATCGGTCTCAGATGGCTCATGATTCTTATCTCCAACTTCATGAGAGGTGATCCAATGCCCAACCAGTGGAGGGAAAGTTATCTTATTCCGTTGCACAAAGGAAAGGGAGATACGCAAAACGGTGATAATTACCGTTCAATCAAGTTGATGTCACACACCATGAAGATCGTTGGAGCGACTAAGACTAATAATACGGCTGATTGACGACCATAGCGGGTTTGTCGCGGGTAAATCAACCACAGATGCAATTCAATGTAAAAGTATCACAATGGAAAAACATCGTGATTCCTTAAAGGATCTGCATATGATTCTGGTTGATTTTGGAAAAGCGTTCGATAGATAACCAAGAGATCTGATATGGGTAGCGCTACGTTCTGGTGATCATGGATATGTACGAGGGAGCAAAGACAAAAGTCAGATGTCCCGCAGGAGTCGCCGATGAATTCCCAATTAAAGTCGGTGTTCACCAGGGAAGTGTCTTAAGTCCTTTGCTGTTTATTACAATCCTCGATTATCTCCTTGAGGGAAAAGTGACGGACTCTAAAGTTCATCAGTTATTTGTTGCTGACAATGGAGCCATCATAAGTGATGATCGGGTTTCCCTGCAACAAGCACTTGATGTTTGGGTAGATGCTTTAGAGCGGAATGGGTATCGTATTAGCCAAAAAATTATCTGTACTGCCCATTCCCTGACCAAAGCCAACCCATTCCAGATATTTATTTGAATGGGATGATGGTTTCCAACTATAAAATGTTCAAATGTCTGGGATCAATGATCACCAGCGTTCCCTTACAATCGCGTAAGAGAGGTAGGCCTAAAAACTCCTGGATCACACAAATGCAGAAACACCAGCATTTGATTGGCCTCAATAATGATGCAGTGATCCAAAATCTGGATGCCTGCAGATATTTTTTGAGGTCGAACCCTACGGGCGGACCAGTAGTAATGCAGTGAAGTGGGAGGGTTATGATCCCTATAATCCTGATCATAATCTCGTTAAATGGAGAGAAGAAGAAGAAGATATTTCTGTTTTAGTTTGTTGATGCCATAATGTCCTCCTATTTTCGAGGTATGGTGGTCTTCAATTAAACTGTGCTTTTCTTCTTCAGCTTTTACTTTCTTCAGAGGATTATATATTAATATATCTAAACATTCTTCATCTTTTGCAGCTTATTAAATGTTTCTTTAAATTCATGGACGTCCATCTTTCTAAATATCAAACTATCTCTCGCTAACACCTGCATTGTTCATACATCCTGAATATTAGCTTCTTCAAAATCAATTTTACCTCTGACAGAGAATAATCGCTATATTTCACAACTGCAGTGTTCGCTGCTATAATTATATTATTTCTTTTGGTACCATCTTTATTTCTTTCTATCTTTTTGAATTCAATTTTCTTCATTCGCCTTTTGTCAGATATTGATGTACGTCCTATATATGAATGTGATCAATTCCCACATTTGAGTCCAAGGCTCTTGCACAGTTTTCGGTTGCTCTATTTGTTTCACTTTCCTCCATCTTTTTCTTCATTGCTCTTATTACTACGTCTACATTGTGTTATGGCATCATTCTTTTTAATTTCTCCGAGTTTATTTGTATTCTTTCTTTGTTTGAATACAATTTCATAGTCATAACCCATCAGGTCTACACGTATCCTGGTAAACTTGGAAGACGGATTTTTGTGTGTAAACAGGCTTAGTAATAGTCTGTGGTCGGTGTAAACTATAAATTTTCTTCCGAGCTGGTACGGTCTAGAGTAGCTTATTCCCCAATGGATTGCCAACAATTATTTTTCTATTATCGGTTCATTCAGTTCATGCTCGTTAAGTGATTTACTTCCATATATTTACAATCAGTGTTGGAGCTCAAGAAGACATCACAAGCTATAAACAATTATTTTAACCTATCATGAACATTCAATTCAATTAAATATATGAAAATTCTATTGTATAAAATTATACCATTTAAACATGAATTCGAATTTGGCGCCAATTAAATAACTCCTCCATATTTTTTGAATATAATTGTACTAAAACCCTACTGTACTAAAAGTTAACTTATAGTATTAGCTGAAATAAAATTTTACTCTTTGTTCAACCATTGTACCGCTCGCTTCTTCTTTTCGCTCGTCATCCGCATCGTCATCACATTTTTTGCTCAAGTTATATCGTCGATCATTTCCTTCGGTTGCCCTTTTCAACATAAGTTGCGATTTTGCTCCATAATCGTTTTCCTCGGGAATTTCACTGTACGATCTCGTGAAATCAAACCAGTTTTCCCTAGGAGCAGGCAGAAAAAGCTCCGCCTGTACATTTTGGCGCCCAACGTGGGGCAATTTTTATGTTAAAAAGTGTAATTTTCTTATATAAAGAAATATAAAATCATACAATTCGTTTAAAACAAAAAAAAACAAAAAAAAAAAAAAGTGTGAGTTGCAACGGTGTCGGTACGGTTATCGGTTTTCGCGTATAAGTGCATATACCTAACTGTGTCAGATCCAGCATGTAAAACAAAGAAGTCATTCGAGGCTTTTATTGGACAACACGGATACCGTAAAGGCAAAGAAACAGGATTGCAAGTGGAGGAAACGGGAATGATAAGTATATACATCTTCCCAATAAGGTATGTGGTGCTGATTTTTATATACGAATGTGCGTTGGAAAAATACAAATTGAAAGAAAAATTCCATGTTCTATGTACTTCGAAGTACCCGTAATCCTTCATCGAGTTTAAATTGAAACAGCTAAAACGCACCTTCGCCATAAAAAAGAATCAGCTTGCATTAAGAAAAATATGTGTTTCATTCACATAATATTGGCTTGTGATATAACGCGCGAAATCAGACAATTAAATTATTCCGCTCGTCTGCTATTAACATCATCATCCACAAAATTGCGTCAGAATCCCAAATGAGGGAAACACAAGTTCCATACTGTTACATGATCAGACACACATACAAATAACCTATTTTCTTCTGAAAAGCCTCGCCCACGGTTGATGCGGCGAATTTCACAGCTTTACAAAAACTTACACTTGTTGGTATAGACTGCACTGAACGTCATTCGTAATTCGTTCGTTCGCCTCCAGGAGGAAATTCATTGCACTCAATTCGGTTGAAAGAAAAAAGCTTTTCTAATTCTGTGATTCGATTCAATTGATTACGACGTATAATGAATCAATGTAATTGCATAGTCAGTTAAAGCGTCGTTAAAATTGAAACCTGTTCTGATTTTCGAACAATTTCTATTGCATATTCCGCCACATTGCGTTGAGGTTCATTAAAATACATAAATCTCATTTCGCCACCGAAGCTTTTACAAGCTCTGTGTACGTCATCGAAGCATATTCTAATTGAGCATTATCTTTCTAAGTCACAATCGTGGATTGAATTCGTTTGTGTACCTACCAATTGTATCAGAAGGCAACCAATTTCAAAATGCCCAGTATCGATGAATTAAAGCAATCACGGTCATCAACCAAAGGGAGTTTAACTCGTATAAAGAATCTGGTTTCAACAACAACGCTGTCTCCAACAGAATTGGAGTGCCGGTTAGGAATCCTGGAGTCATACTTCAAACAATTACTTGCATTTCAAACTCAAATCGAAAGCGTTTTTCCTGAGGATACTGCACGGAGTGAATTAGAGGATTTATATGTCACAACCAAAACTAAAATTCTGTCACAGTTGGGAACTGAGAGAAGAGGCAGTACTCTAGAAACCACTTGGTCTATGCCTCAGGTAGCAAACCATTTACCGAATTTACGTTTGCCTCGGTTCAGTGGTAAATATTCGGAATATAAAAATTTCATTAGCACCTTCACTACACTCGTCGATAATAATTCTAGCCTATCAAAAATCGAAAAGTTTAACCACCTGCTTACTTGTCTTACAGACCAAGCACTCGGTACTGTCAAGGCTTTTCAAGTAACAGAAGACAATTATGAAAAAGCACTCAAACGGTTAAAGGAGCATTTCGACAACGACTGCCTTATATTTCTCGAAAACATTGCTCAACTCTTTGAATTGCCTAAGGTTCCGAAGACCTCAGCTACACAACTGCGAAGTTTAGTTGATAATATTTCAGCGCTGTTCAATTCACTTCAATCTATTGGTTCTGAATCAGATATTTCTAACGCTATCATTATCCATGTCGCCATGAATAAGGTCGATTCAGAGACCCAGGCAAAGTGGGACGAGCAGTTGGAGTATAAAAAACTTCCGACTTGGACAGAATGCGCTGACGTATTGGCAAAGCGTTGTCAATACCTTGAAGCGCGAGAAAGCAAGAATCTTCACATTGACAGCAATAACAAAGTATTCAAGAAAACACGAGTGCAACATTTTGATCATCGGCCACAAGCATCACTTGTCATGGCACAACGATCATGCTGCTTTTGCAAGGATATTTCACACACCATTTCTAGTTGTTCCAGTTTTAACAAATTGTCAGTATTAGATCGTTTTACCAACGTTAAAAAACTCGGACTGTGCATCAATTGTTTAGGCCAAGGGCACAGTGTTGCCAAATGTCACTCAACATACAAGTGTAGGACTTGTCATCAAAGTCATCATACGTTGCTTCATTGTCCTACTGCTAACAAGGATTCAAGTAGTCCAACTCCACAACGTGCCTCTTCAACTTCGCAAGAAGTAATTTCGTCAGCTGCTGTAAACTCAGCGTTAGAGAAGGATAAGGAATGTGTGCCGGCACAGGTTATTTTAGCAACTGCTCTAGTGCTAGTCAAGGATTCTTCCGGTACGTTTCAATTCGGAAGAGTATTATTGGATTCTGGCTCGCAAGTCAATTTTATTAAAGAAGATTTTGCAAGGTCGCTGCGCCTACCGATGCAAAGAAAACCCGTAGATGTAATTGGAATAGGCTGCACTGAAACAAAGATTAGTTCGTTAACTCAAACTATTATAAGGTCACGTTTTTCAACATTTGAGCTGCCGTTGGAGTTTTTGGTTTCGACGTCTATCACTGGGTATCAGCCCGATGCTGTTCTGAACACAGCTAATTGGAATCTTCCAAGAAATATTGAGTTTGCTGATCCTCAGTTTAATCGTCCTGCGTCAATAGATATGTTAATAGGAGCTGAATCATTTTTTGACCTGCTGATAAGAGGTCAAATTAAACTTGGACTAGAACTTCCTTCACTCCAAAACACACATTTAGGGTGGATTGTATCTGGCAGATACAAATCACTTTCGTCAACCCAAAAGATTAGTAGCTGTGTAAGCTCAACCGAAAGCAATTTAAATGAGTTTGTCGAACGATTCTGGGAGTTGGAATCAGTATCAGGTCAAAAATCTAAATACACAGAGGAACAGTTAGAGTGTGAGGCTCACTTCACAAATACTTTGGAGGAATTACCAAGTGGTAGGCTTATGGTTAGGCTGCCATTCAAAAAACGATACTCAACTGCTGGGGGACTCGTATAACATCGCTTTTCGTCGTTTTCTTGCTCTAGAACGTAGATTGAACAAAAATCCTTCATTTAGATCTTCCTATGTTGAGTTTCTTCGCGAGTACTTGACTCTGGGGCATATGACATTGGTTAGAAGCCCAAGGTTAGATCAGCCCCATTATTATTTACCTCATCAAGGAGTACTACGACCAAATAGCACCTCAACAAAGCTAAGGGTTGTGTTTGACGCTTCGTGTCGTACGTCTTCACAAGTTTCGCTGAATGGAATCTTGATGGCTGGTCCTACCATCCAAGATGACCTTTTTATCATTCTTCTCCGCTTTCGCCTTCATAGGTTCGCGTTGACTGCTGACATAGTCAAGATGTATCGGCAGATCCTTATACATCCACTGCATCGTCAATTCCAATACATTCTATGGAGGGAAGACGAACAGTGCCCAGTCCAAACATATGCCTTAAATACTGTTACGTACGGTACGACATCGGCTCCTTTTCTTGCAATTCGCTGCCTCAAATTTCTCGGGGATAAATTCGAACATCAATTTAAGCTTGGAGCTGGAGTATTGCGCTCAGATTTTTATGTTGACGATATGCTCACAGGAGCCGACGATGTAGATACATTAGCACAGCTATTTACAATACGAAGTTTCAGCCATACTGAAATCGGCTGGTTTCGAACTTTCCAAATGGTATAGCAACCACCGGTCAATTTTGTCAACGCAGACGAACAAACAGTTAAGGTTAAACGAGTCAAATTTAACAAGCACACTAGGAATTATTTGGGATTCCTCAAACGATAAATTTTGCTTCTCGTATAATCCAAATCGCACCTACTCGTCGTTCACTAAGCGATCGATTTTGTCATTGGCTTCTTCGTTATTTGACCCAATGGGAATTCTGAACCCAATAATCGTCAAGGCTAAGATAATTTTGCAGCGACTATGGATCGACAAGATTGAATGGGATGCTGCAATTCCGCAACACATAGATACCGAATGGCGCCAGTTTATGGAAGACTTGCAATCTCTTCAAAATATCTCCGTTCCTCGGTTTGTCTTAGCTCCAAATAGAAAAGGCGTTCAGATTCACGGGTTTTGTGATGCATCAATAAAGGCTTATGGATGCTGCATCTACGTACGCACTACAAACGATGTTCAAAGCACCTCAGTTAATCTTCTGGTGGGTAAATCGAGAGTTGCTCCCTCTAAAACAAAACAACTTCCCCGTCTCGAGCTTTGTAGCGCTCATCTTCTAGCACGACTTTGGACGAAAATAAAACCCCTGTTTGAGAAATTCGATCCGGAAGTTTTCTTTTGGACAGATTCTTCAGTTGTTTTATATTGGATCTCGACACATTCATCCAGTCTTAGCACCTTCGTGGGAAATCGCGTGGCAGAGATTCAGGAAAGGACAACGGAAGTAGTTTGGAAACATGTACCAACGGACGTAAACCCTGCTGATATAGTATCACGAGGGTGCACGGTAAAGGAAATATCGCAATCGACTTGGTTTTGTGGGCCATCATTTTTATTAGAATCGTCCGGAAATTGGCCGGCAAACCCTAATATTAACTTACCGGTCGAGTTACTAACACTGGAGAAGCGTAAAACTGCTATGGTGGGGAGTAAGCTAACATCTAACCCGCTTTTGGATGTTATCGATAAACAGAGTTCATATGTCAAGCTCCTTCGTACAATTGGATACATTCTGCGGTTTGTGAATCGACTAAAGAAGAAGATTGTTCACAAATCTCTGATTTTGAGTCCGGAAGAACTCCAATCTGCGTTGTACAGAATTGCTTGGATAATTCAAACAACATCGTTTTCAGAAGAAATTAGATTGATAGAGAAAGGAGAGAATCTTCGAAGTTCCCTAAAATGGCTCAGTTTATTTTTGGACAACGTCAATGGATATCCTGTTCTTAGAGTTGGAGGACGTTTAAAGAACGCTAACATCCCCGAAGAATAGAAATATCCTATCCTACTTCCGAAGGACTCGCATTTTGCTAAGTGTTTTGCTCGTCACCTGCATATCACCAATTACCACGCTGGACCTAAAACTCTCGTCGCACATATGCGTGGACAGTTTTGGATCGTCAACGCCAGAGACCTGTCGAGAAAGGTCGTGCGGGGGTGCATTCATTGCACGCGGTATCGACCAAAACTAATGAATCAGGTCATGGGAGACCTCCCTGCGTAGACAGTGAATGTCAGTCGGCCCTTTCTACGTTGTGGTGTTGACTTTTGCGGTCCCATCTATACCTATCATCGAATTCGTGGCAAGGTGCCGTATAAGTCATATATCGCTGTTTTCGTCTGTTTATCATCTAAGGCGGTGCACTTGGAACCAGTGTCTGACCTATCGTCAGATGCATTTATAGCGGCCTTAAAACGCATGATTAGCCGTCGAGGGCTTCCATGCGATATCTTCTGCGACAACGCAACAAACTTTGTGGGAGCTCAATCAAAATTATCAGAACTTCGTAACCTACTATTTCACAAGCCTTCTTATGAATCCATTCTTAAGTTCTGTAGTATTGATAACATACACTTTCATTTCATTCCCCCTAGGGCGCCGCACTTTGGTGGAATTTGGGAGGCGGCAGTCAAGGTTGGAGGCGTTGGTCCATAGAGTATGTAACGGAGCTTCAGCAGCGATCGAAATGGTCATCAGCACAACCTAACTTACCAGTTGGCTCCTTAGTAATTGTGCATGACGACAACTTACCCCCACAGAAATGGTTAATGGGAAGGGTCCAAAAGACTGTCCCCGGTCGAAATGGAAGTGTAAGAGTTGCTGAGGTTCGCACGTCCAAGGGAGTTTTCAGTCGACCGATTCACAAGCTTGCCCTTTTGCCTTGTTGAAAGGGATCCTTTCAATGGGGCGGAATGTTGGAGCTCAAGAAGACATCACAAGCTATAAACAATTATTTTAACCTATCATGAACATTCAATTCAATTAAATATATGAAAATTCTATTGTATAAAATTATACCATTTAAACATGAATTCGAATTTGGCGCAAATTAAATAACTCCTCCATATTTTTTGAATATAATTGTACTAAAACCCTACTGTACTAAAAGTTAACTTATAGTATCAGCTGAAATAAAATTTTACTCTTTGTTCAACCATTGTACCGCTCGCTTCTTCTTTTCGCTCGTCATCCGCATCGTCGTCACATTTTTTGCTCGAGTTATATCGTCGATCATTTCCTTCGGTTGCCCTTTTCAACATAAGTTGCGATTTTGCTCCATAATCGTTTTCCTCGGGAATTTCACTGTACGATCTCGTGAAATCAAACCAGTTTTCCCTAGGAGCAGGCAGAAAAAGCTCCGCCTGTACAATCAGTTTATCTTTCCCAATCTCCCCTTGTGACAAAACAGCTCTAAGCAAAAAATCCGTTGTTAGAATAAAAGGTTTTGAGAAGTCCGTTACCACTGGTGGTGATATGAGTTTCTGTTTCAGTGCCTTGAATACAGTGGAGCACTCCTCTGACCGAGGGAATAGTTGGTTCTTCTTCAGTAATTGATTTAGTGGTCTTGCTATGCTCGCAAAGTCTTGAATAAACCTTCTGTAGTAGTTGCAAAAAGCTACGAATCTTTGGTTCTTGATACTATTTAATCACTTCGTATTTATCTGCATAAGCGCAGACTCCTTATGCTGCTATTAGGTGTCCCAAATATACGACTTCTGGCTTCAGGAATTCGCATTTTCTCGGATTCAGCTTCAGATTGTATCTCCGTAATCTCTTCAGTACATTGATTAAGTTATCATTGTGTTCTCTAATGTTTCAACCAAATACTATGATATCACCCCCGCATAGAAATGCTGCTGCTTGCCATTCACTTAAAGCTGAACTCGTCATGTCCAGTGTGGAAAAATACTAAGTTGGGTTAATGTCTTTCATTGTTTTACGTTGTTCATAGAATTGTTTACAGTTAAAGTTTCTCCTTCAAAATGAATACGTCTTGAAATTCTTCACAGATCTTCCAAATCATTTCTGATTCTGCGTTACCAGCTTTATCAAACTTTATTTATCGTTTTAATTGTTCAAGTCGTTCATATTGGGGTTCATTCTTCTTGTTCATTCAATTGTCACCATTTTTTCTAGAGTGTTCATAATCCTAATGTGTCTCAGACCTTTTGCTGGTGTTATGGTATTGGCTACAAATATTCCCTTTTTAATTTCTTTTCCGATTACTACACTGTCTTCATTAAGTTGCACTTCTAATACTTGGACTACTTCTGACCTTGGTGGTAACGTTAGTTTACAGTGTTATTTGTTATTTATTTATTTATTTATTATTTATTTGTTCAATGGCAGTGTTATTTCGTCTCCTTCTGCGTATACTACTAGGACATATGTCTCAATTTTTCAGGTTTTTGTTTTTAGGAAGTCCCTTCCCAATATCCCGTCTGTTGCTATGTTCATTTCATTATTAACTACGTGAAATTCATGCCTCATATTTATCTTATCGCCTATTTTTTGAAAGTAATATCTGACTGCTTATACCATTTATTTGGCATATTGTATTTTCATTTATTTATTTTGCCATATCATTTTTGCAAACAGAAATATCCGCGACTGAGGGTGTAGCTTCAGTTTCTGAGGCAATCTGCTTCATTGAGCTTTGTTACCCTTGCAGCTTGGAGAACTGTTCTCATTTTTAAGGGCATTGAGGCCCAACTGATCATTAAGTGCAATTATGATCTGTCTATTAACCTCTCCTTGCTCTGCTATCTGTATTTCTTTTAACTGGTTCATTTTGCACTTTTAGTGCATTTATTTTTGGTTTAAATAAACTTGTTAATGTTTCGTACCTTATCCGTTATTTTAGTCGTTAATACAAAATAAATTGAGGTCCTTTTTTCATTTTCATCACTTAATGCATTACTACAGAATTCTATGAGTCCAATAAAATTTGCCAATTTTTTTGGTTCCCCATCAAATTCATGTATTAGCTTTGCAGCTGTTAAAATCTCGAATTTCGTAATTTTTTCCGTTGTAATTTTTATTTTCGGTTTTAATAATTTAATAATTTTTTTCACAATTCTTTGGAAATATTTTTCTGTTTCTACTATTTCATCTTCTTCTATATTGTTTGCTGTTTGATTTCACGGATATCATTATTCTTATTATTTATGTAGTCATTTGTATATGTATTCCCTGCTGGGATTCTTCTTTAAATTTCTATATATATCTAATAATAATTTAAAATGTTCCATAAAATTGCGAGTATTTATTTTTTTTTATTTATTATTATTATAATATCTTATACTTGATTTATTCTATGTCTAATTATTTGTTTGCGCACATATTTCTTACAATAACTGCTTTTTTAGTAATAAAATAATTCCTAACATAATCATAATTATGTAGTTCTCGTTGATGTTTCCTATGATGCTGTTTCCGCTCAGGTTGTTATTTATTTTTTATTTTTTTGTCTTGAAAGTGTAAACAATAATAATAACAAACACATGAACTCAAGTGTATCATCACGTAGCATGAATCACTGTCGATACCCATCGCATGCCATGCGAAACCTTAAGGTATATGGGGCGATACAAAATTACTTAATGCTTACTCACGTTCTGCGGGCTTGCATTGAATCACACTATATTCTGTGTGCTTACACTACAATTGTGTAAGTCACAACATCCACTATACCGCTGAGAAGATTTCTTATCGTTGTCCATATAATCGAGGAACGACAAAGTAAGAAGCTGGAAACTTTGTGCGAACTGTTTAAAGGGTGGGCACTTTGTGCAAAACTATCCCTATGGATCATGCCGACGCTGTATTAGGAAACATAACAGCGTGCTCTGCCCCGAGGAAAGACCTCCACGGGCCAATATGGGGATAATAGCGGAGCCACAGCCAGAAAAAACAACAACATCACAATCAGCAAAAAGCGCATAGCAACTAGAATGCGAGGTGCCCAAACAACTACCAGTAGTAGGTAACATCATGCCATCACAAGGCACTTAAGAAGAGCAGACAGCAGCAGATCTTGATGGCGCTTTACTGGCAACGGCGTGCGTCAAGGTGAATTGCGGCAAACGCCGGGAGCGCTTTTAGACAGTGGCAGCCGACTCACTCTACTTACAAAGCAGTGCATTCAGAAATACGGCCTGATCAAGCGAAGATCTGAGCGACAAGTGCAGGCAATCGGTCCCAACACCAATGTGCGGTTAACTGGGATCACAGAAAAGAGACCGATTTTCGAGTGAGCTGTGGCATCATCTCTTCCTGATAAGAATTTACATCTATACATCATATCATCTCTTCCTGAATAAGCTAATGTTATCAGACGATGCATTCAACAAGCCGGCTAGGATCGAGATGTTGCTCGGTGCGCATGTCTGGGGCAGCATCATAAAAAGCAACATAACAAAGTATGATACCGGACTGACAGCTCAGTATACACATCTGGGCTGGATAGTGTTTGGGTAAGCGCAGCCAATCCAGGAGCGAGCGGTAAGAGTAATGGTTGTAGCAACAGATGCATCAAATTTAGAATTAAGCGAGCTTCTGAAGAGATCCTGGAAGATAGAGGAGCTAGGCAGACCGACATCAATATCCAAAGAAGATGAATGGGTCGAACACAACTTTAGGAGCACTCACCATCGCGATTCTTCCGGACGTTACGTTGGAACTATACCCATGAGGCTGTGAAGTTCAAAAGCCGTAGCCATCAAGAGATTTATGCGTCAATATACGGAGCTTGGGCACATGGCATTAGCTACGAGAGAGCCCAAGGCAGATGGGCACGCTTACCACTTACCACATCACTGCCTCATGAAGAAATTTTAGATGGTCTTCGATACTAGCTTCCGGTGTTTCCAATTCGCGATATCAGCCGACGTGAAAAATATGTTTCGGCAAGTGCGGCCTGAGCAATGGGATCTCCAAAAAATATTCTGGAGAGAGGATCCCAGTGAAGAGCTTCGTGTGTACTGGCTGACCGTGGTCACCTATGGAATGGCATCCAGTGCTTTCAATGCAGTGAGAGATAACAGAGAGACATATCCCTTGGCACATGATGCCATACTCAACAAGTTCTACATTGATGATATGCTAACAGGAGCGGACACCGAAGAGCAAGCAGCGACGTTCAGAGGCAGTGAGAGATAACAGAGAGACATATCCCTTGGCACATGATGCCATACTCAACAAGTTCTACATTGATGATATGCTAACAGGAGCGGACACCGAAGAGCAAGCAGCGACGTTCAGAGGCCAATCCAGCCGACTTTGGATCCAGAGGAGTAGCAGTGGTGCAGCTATTAGAGTCGAGCCTTTGGTGGGAGGGACCAGATTGGCTTAGCGGTCAGAAGCCGGACCGGCCGAACTTAGAACCGGTGATGAGCGCGCAAAAACGAGCAGGGGCTACTTCAGCGCTGAAGCCAGTACTTGTGGCAAGACTAATTACGGTTTGTGAACTAGTGAAAAAGAGGCGGTATGGTTACCAATACCGGACCTGTCACGCAACCCGAGCTTGAACAGGCGATGACTTACTAGGAGAGGGTAGCGCAGCAGCAAGCCAACCAGCCAGAGCTAGATCAGCTCGGAGAGAAGTGATCCATTGATGCCTCGAGCAGCATCTTATGAGGGTAGGAGGGCGACTTCAAAACTAAGCATTACCTTATCAGAATACACATTCAGTCATATTACCATACAAGAGCAGATTGAGCGGTGCATAGCATGCTTTCGCTAAAAGCAAAAGGTAGCGAAGCAGCTGATGGGCAGTCTTCCGGAGAGTCGCGTGCGACAAGCGAAGGCTTTCAGGCATAGCGGTGTAGACTACGTTGGACCGGTGCAAATCAAGGCCAGGGCAGGTTCACTTCTGCACTTCGAACTCGCCCATCTTTACCGTGATGGACCACCGTAACTCATTCCATTGGCCATACCGTAGGCGGCATGCTCTCTCACTTTAGTAAGACCTTCTGATTGCTAACAAGCTCCAACTGAATGGCCCTGGTGACCAAACACACTGTTAACCAACAGTAGCCTTTAATTCACGGGTCTACTGTAATGGGAGGTAAAATCCCGAACTAAACCCGAGTGAGTGGGTGAATATGATGGACAACATAAGTCATCTATATGATTGGAACGATCGATCGCATTGTGTTATGCTTCCTTGAGGTTAGACGAAGCAGCGGCACAATGGCTGACGGCTCATGGAGGGTTAGTTACTAGTTGGACTCAGTTTAAAACCAGCTTGGTGACCGATTTCCCCACTTTAGCTGATGAGTCAGATTCTTTAGTAAGCTTAATAGAAAGAAAAGAAGACCCAAAGGTGTAAAGGCAATATTGAATGTTATTGTTTCGGGTTTGGGAGACCAAACTCTGATAGACAACGTCACTATGGCTAATTGTGAATCTATTGGCGAACTTCTTGCGCTCTTAAAATCACTGACCAAAATTCGGTCACAGGCAGCTAGCCGGAAGAAATTTGAGAGCGGGATTAATAAGCCGATGAATCAAAGACCGCAACTTCAAACAAATTTGAGAACGTACGTCGTACATTTAAAATCTGCTCGAAAGTATTCGAGTGGACGGCAGGTTACATGTTATAAATGTAAAAGCTCCGGTCACTGTGCACGTAATTGCAAATATAGTTACCAACCTACTTGATCTAATCATAGCACCATTCCCCCTGTACCTAACATCATTTGTTTTAACTCTAAGGAGCTAGTCGCTATGCTCGTAATTGCCAAAAGCCAAAAGGGCGTTCATTAACACCTGTAAATTGGCCTTCAAATAAAATACGAAGACTAATGCATTCGGGCGATGAAAGCGGGTTGATGAAGCAGGGGAAAGTGGGTGGCTTCACAATCACCGCGTTTGTAGATTCGGGAGCTGATTGTCGATAGATGAAAATATAGATAGTGAGGCGACCGAAAAACTTAGAACTCTTTTAAATAATGATCGTGACTGTTTCGCGTTGACGTTAAAAGAACTTGGAAAATCTAATACTATTAAAATGCAAATTAAACTGAAAAAAGATACAATATTTCGATACAAGCCATATCGCGTCGCGTCTAATGAAAATAATATCATAGAAGATTCTTCTTCCCATTATGCCAGTCCAGCGTTACTTGTGAGAAAGAAAAACGGAACATTTCGAATGTGTATAGATTAACGTCGTTTGAACGGTGCGCGAAAATGTTCCCACTCCTAACATTGAGGAGAAAATTAATTTAATATCCGATGACAATATTTTTGTCGTACTTGATATGATAAGTGGGGACTATCAAGTCCGAGTCTGTGATGAATGTAAGCACTTAACAGCTTTCGTCACTCCACATGGTCATTACCAATACCCTTTGGTTTGACCAATGCTCCGGCGACCTTCATGAGACTTTTAGATCTGGTTATGCGCCGCGTTACATCCGAAAACATCATAGTCTACATGGACGATATTGTTCTATTTGGTAAAGATGTTGAAGTGTATTAATAGACTTTAATCTTACCCTTAACCTATCCAAATGCAAATTCTACTTACGGCAAATGTCCTATCTGGGACATGAAATCAATAGTGAAGTTATAAGGCCTGGGAGCTATAAGGTATAAACGGTGAACTCATTTCCAATCCCTACTGAAATTAAGCATGTGAGGCAATTCCTAGGTCTTTCAGGATATTTTCGACGATTTGTTGCGAACTATGCAAAAATCGCAGCCCCGCTGCATAGATTTTTAAAAAAGGATACAAAATTTAGTTGGTCACAAACTAAACAAATCGATAGCTTAAAAACAAAACTGTGCGAGTCGCCCATTCTCGTAGTGTATAACCCAAACCTTGATCATGAACTTCATACGGATGCTTGTTCTTTAGGCCTTGCTGCAGTTTTGATACAAGTCAGTTCGTCAGGTGAAAAGCATGCGGTTTCCTTTTACAGCTGAGCAACCACCGAATGAGAGAAGAAATACCATAGCTACGAGTTAGAAGCAATGGCTGTGGTAGAAAGTCTCCAATGTTTTCGGTAGTATCTTTTTGGCAAGCGGTATATAATCGTTACTGACTGCAACTCTTTAAAAATGACTGAAACAAAAAAAGATCTTGTACCTAGACTTGTCCGGTGGTGGCTTAAAATACAAGAGTTCGATTTTGATCTGGAGTATAGAACAGCCAACCAAATGCAACATGCTGACGCTTTAAGCCGTAATCCTACAGGTTATGCAGTTGAAATGGACGAAGTCGGACTGAACATTAATATCGTCGGAATGGACGAGATGGATTGGGTAGCCACTTTTCAAAGACAAACAACTTTACGAAATTAAGGAAGTATTAACGAAAGGCGATAAAAAGGATCCAAAGTTGAAGTCCTTTGAGAAGGACTACTGCTTTAAAGCAGGTCGTCTTTTCAAAACTACATCTAGAGGACTTTGTTTTATAGTGCCACATGGTGTTCGTTGGAGGAATAAAATCTTCACACGATGACAGTGGACATTGTGGAATAGATCGATTTATTAAATATATTTAGAAACGATATTGGTTTCCTAGAATGCGGAATATTGTTGGAAAATATTTTGTTAGCTGTGTTCCATGTCTCTATAGTCACCGTTCTAAGGACGAAACCAGATACCACATACATCCGATTGAGAAACATCCAGTACCATTCGTTACAATACACATCGATCATTTGGGACCGTATGTAAAAAGTTTAAAGGGGAATCAGTATGTTTTGGGTATAGTAGTTGTTCTAAGAGCTGTGCGAGATACTACATCTAAAGGTGTAGTTCGCACTCTAGTATATTTAACACAATTCTTCGGGACTCCATCACGACTTGTTGCGGATAAAGGAATAGCGTACACATCGCGATTATTTAACTATTATTGTCAGTCTAATGAAATCAAACATATTTCCACGGCGGTTTGTACTCCGCGTGCTGATTGGAAAAGGATTGAAAGGTATTTTCGTACGGTAGGAACAGCGATATCAACAATGACCACGAGACCAGATGGAAGAGATTGGGATTGCCACCTATCCGCAATACAATGGGGACAAAATTGCTTGAAACATTGTATAACAAATGATACTCCACAAGAAATCGTATTCGCTTTCAAACCAAAAAATGCGTTGAGTAATGAACTCAACATAATGCTGCAAGAGGACGATTCGGAAGACGATGGTGATGAAAACATTCCACTTGCTGGCTTGCGTGAGTTAAAAAACGCGTAGATATGTTACAAGTTAAGCAAGCCGAAAAATGTAATGTCTCGCTCTTAAACCCCAAAAATATCAAGTAGAAGATATGGTTTTAATTTGTGCCTCCTATTCGGCAACTAGGCAGTCAAGAAAACTCCTGCCTCGATTTAAAGGACCATATGTGGTGAGGTGCGTGTTGCCAAACGACCGGTATCTGGTAGCAGACCGTTTGAAGCCATGGTGCCTATTAGACGATTTCTCGTTCCATTGTTTGAATGAATTAGGAGACCTCGAGAAAGACTTCGAAACTGACGAGCCGAGAAATAAGTGAATTAATATTTTTTTTATTAAATGAAGTAAGTTAAGATTTATTTGTTAATAAAGCATTGAAACTAACCTGTTGGAATAACCTCTTCGGTCTCGATCAAAAAGTGCATTGAAATATTAACTTCTTTTTTTGTTTCTTGCTTAATAAGGTTTAAACAATTGATTTTGACAAATAACAGTATGATACCCTATCCATATTCCTATATGATGGATAGCATCTACTTTGTATGGGCGATATATTAAAAAAAAATATTGGGTAAATATCCAGTTAAACATTTTTTTTTCGGTTTCTATGAACATTTTCGAAGAAAACAACGCCCACAAAAGGTATGACAACTTTATATGACAAACTGATAAATGAGGGTAGTGGCTACATATCTTATTAAGGTTGTAACACTCTATCTATCTAACTATAGCTTTAAAACGGTTTTTCTAAATTGTGGGCGTGGCAGTGAGCGTATTAAACATTTTTTTATACTTAACCATTTCGGAGTCCTAGGGCCCAAATTTCAGCTGCCTAGCTTCATTTTATATTCCTAAAAATTGCGTACGGACGGACATTGCTAAATAGTCTTAGGATTTGGTTCTGTTCATAAATATATATACTTTTATGGGTCTACGACGAATATTAAGGAGTGTTACAAACTATGGGTCAAAATTAATATACCCTTAGGATAGGGTATAAAAAGTTAAATATATTTAATATTAACGGTTGTATTTCAGCCTCAAATTAATAGGTACTTCATAAGATATCACACATAGTGAGCAACTAAAGAGTTTGGTAAAAATTTATTGTTTCTTGTGATAGGTAACGAAACAGTTGTTTGCACTTGTACACAGGTATGATTTGCACATTGTGCACATAGTACGAAAGGAGCAGTTTTGTGCACGGCACGTTGAAGCATTTTTTGAATCCATGAACTGAGGAAAATGGCCAAAGCAGACGTAACGCTCCTCAGCTTTTAGAGGGATGTTAACTTTTCTTCTTTGTAAAAACGATGAAGTTCCAGGTGATTCATTTTTATCTGTTTGCGAGCTTATTGTGGTGCTGGAGTGATCTCTACAGACTTTTGCTTTTGTAGAATACCCTATAAGAGCTTTTCCAATACATGCCTTAAATTCAAGAGCGTCATTGTTGTGCTGCCCATTCTGCTGCCTTTTGTGCATAATCCAGCAATTAACAATCACCAAGTCCACAAAATGGTTAAAAGCTCGAACAGTCCATTTGTTTGTCCTTACGTAGCAGCGATACAAAGAAATTTACCGGTCACATAAGTGTTGTACATATTAACAATGGAAGGCTGGGGTAGTGAAACTCTACGGCCTTGCTCGTTGCACCACCTCTGACATCGTACTTCGGGCTGCGCTCCAATATATAACAATAAAAGTAATACACCTCTATTGTCTTTCCATTTAGCAGCTGTTATGGCTTCATCTTCCCGCACCCATTTTTCCGATTCACCTCTTTTCATTTTACGGTCGTCCTTAAACTTTTTTATTACTTGTCCAATCTGGTTCTTCATGTCGGTGCTGGTTTGATAAATATTGTTTGATTTCAATGCCTCAAGACACTTCATGCTTGTAAAAAACCGATCTGTATATACACATCCTTATTGTTTCATAATACTGGACAAAAGCTTTACTATAGATGCTCCCAACCCATTTATACTTTTGGCTTGGCTTCACAGAAACGATTTCTGCCCATGCAATTTGACCAGTACATTTTCAGCTGTGGGTATCCTAAACAACCCATCAGAACATGAATTCCAGTCAAATGAAGGAGTTCCTCTGCTGATTTATCTACTGGACGATGGTTCCGCTTTTGGAAGACACAGCAGTTGGTTATTCGAACTGTTTCTTCCCAGAAAGGTATTTCGAAATACTAAAAGAATGCATTCAAAATGCCTTCAGGCATTGTGATTTTTATCAATAGTTCTAGAAATCTAAGATAGTAAATACACTTATATAATCTGACTTACATATATGCAATTTTGTTACCCTTTCATCAGCCATTTCATGATTTTTGGCCGGTTAGCATCTTCAGGCAGGTTTTCCATTGCAGAATTCTCATGCAGTGGATCCAAAGAATCTTCAACATTACAAAGAACTTCGGCATTTGGATATTGAATGTCATCCTCTTCTGAACCTTCAGCACAATAAACGTCGTTTAAAATTGATTCAAAGTAATCCTCATCATCGGAAAGATCTGCATCGCTATCATTCAAAAAAGCTATCAGTTCAGCTTTCAGGTAAGATCTAAAATTTCAAATTTCAATGCTCATCAGAAAAGTAAATTAAAAGGCAAGCAATTTAGTTAGCATTTTTTGATTTTTGATCATTTGGACTAGTCAAAATTACATCGTGGGAACTTTTCCGAGTGTTATTACACATATGTGTATTTAATGTTTGGGAGGCGGTAACTTATAGAAACCAGAAAAGAACTTGTTGTTTTTATTATTTATCGATAAAATAATACTTTCACTACACTTTTCATTCCATTTTGGATATAAAAATTATTGTTAAAATTGTTTTTTTTTACTTACTAACGAGAGAAGCTTTCCTATTGAATTTCACTACAAAAATAAAGAAAATTTGAACCTAAGGATTTTTAAGAGAACTAATACGTTCTCTTTTGATTCTTAAAAAAGAATAGGATGAAAACTACTTCAGAACAAATAAAATTAAACTAAATATTGAGTCCACATATGTATACTTTTTCACCGAAGAGGTTAAAACTTTAACCTTTTATAAGAAGCCGATTATGTTTCATTAATTTTCCTTTACAAAAAAAAGACTTTGGGCTGTGATCATGCCGTTCGCTGTGAACATGCGAGTAAGAAAAGTTTGGGCTGTGATCATGCCCTTCCCTGTGAATATGCGAGTAAGAAAAGTTGAGCTGTTCCCATGCCGTTCGTTGTAATCATGCGAGTAGAAAAGTTTGGGCTGTGATCATGTGAGTATGAGATGTTTGGGCTTTGATGATGCCAGATAAAATCAAAATGTAAAATAATTTAACAACCAAACCATTAAACTTATTTTATTTCTTTATTAAATTCCTCTATGAGGAAGCTCTTATTGCAAATGCACTCTTACAACTGAACTAAAAACTAACTTAAGAACTAACTTAAATAGAGATGACGGTTCCGTTTCTTTGCTGCTTAGCTGGTTGTGCAGATGTTGTTGCTGATGCTGTTGCTATGCTGGTGTTGTTGCTATGCTGGAGCTGTTGTTTAGTTATGCTGCTGTTGCTATGCTGGCTTTTGTTTGCTCTGCTGGTGTTGTTGCTATGCTGGAGCTGTTGATTAGTAATGGTGGTGTTGCTATGCTGGCTTTTGTTTGCTTTGCTAGTGTTGTTGCTATGCTGGAGCTTTAATTATGGTGCTGTTAGGATGCTGACGCTGTTGCCATGCTGGCCAGATTGCATTTTGTTTTGTTTATCTTTTGGGAAGCAGATATAACTCGTTGTTGTAGTGGCTGTTGTGATAGTACAGCCTTTATCTTGCGCATTTCGCTAGAGCGTACGATCTCTTGGGCGTTGAAGTTTACGTTTTGGACTGTCATCATAACTATTCCCCTCATTAGGTGAAGTCGTCCTCGGCTTCGTCTATTAGTACTGCAGAGTCTGTTTTTAGAAATTATCGCTATGCTTTGCTATGTTACCTTTAAATGTTACAATTAATTACAAATAAATATAATATTTCATTTAACAGAAAGAAAATTTCAATACACAAATTAAATTTTTTGAGGTTTCAATATTGATTATTTAAACTAAATACAAATTTTAGGCCTTACAACAACTTTTGATTCAAACCAAATGTTTCTTAATACAATTTGATATTTCCTTAATTTGCTAAGTAAATAATGTTTTTAAAAAACGTAATAAATTGATAAAATATGAGTTAAGTAGGTATGTGGTATGTGTTCATTTATTTTTATTCGCTTGTTGTTGTCTGTTTATGATGCGTCGGTTTACTTATAATTAGTCTGTCTTTTGGTCTTAAGCGTGATTGTCAAAAAGTCACTTATTAGACCCAAACGAGGTACCTAATATTACCTAAGATTGCTTTTATGGACCTTCCTATTATCAATAAGGACCGTAGTCCCTAGGTCTTTTTGGATAATTTTTTCTAAAAAAAGCTTCCTGAATTTATTTCCAATGCGTCTGTTTGTACGAACAAATACCTTTTCACCTTGTCTGTATTGCCGTGTTTGTCTATTTTTGTTGTGGTAACCTAAATCTGTTTTTTGGGTGTTGGTAATTTTTTTCCGTATATCGTTTTTTAAAGCTGTAGGGATTGAATGGATTACATCTATCGGCCTGCAGTTAGTTACTGAATGAATCGTCCTGTTGTACTTGGCTGTCGCAAGTAAAAGGAGTTCAGCAGTGACACTTATGCTCTGTTCCAGTCTAATACATCGAGCTATCTCCGAAAGAGTACTGTGGAACCTTTCAACTTGTCCATTTGTTACACTATGAAATGCTGGTGTTGTAAATATGGTAATTTGATAGTGATCCCTAAGCAATGATCTTATGCTTTGCGATGTTAAGGATTTTTCATTGTCGCAGACTATTGTCTTTGTATTTTTAAATATATTTAGTAGTTCCAATAGCGGCTCCTTTACGTCAACTATCGAACGTAATTTAATTGGTTTTACTACTGCAAATTTTGAAAATTTATCCAGACACGTAAGGAAATGACTTCCGGGGTCTTACCTATCTCGGGTTTCGGAGGGTGTCGTTGGTACTTAGCTTCAAGACAAATTTTACAATTGGAAACAATTTCTTTCAATCTTTTACGAATATTAGGAAAATAAAAGTCCTTCAAAACCTGTAGCGTATTTTCGTGCACATATCGATGGGCTCGATTGTGTTCGGTTGCGAGGATTTCGGTTTGGTCATTTGGATTGAAAATATCCGTCACCATTTTTTCGGTGTGGAGAAACTTTACTGATGGAAATAAGGTGGTTAATTTGTCTTAAATTTCTGCTAAGGTAGGCAGATCGCATAGAATAGCATTCACAACGTCAGGGTTAATGGTTTCCTTAAATGTTAGGAAAAGGTTATCTAGACTATTAAAATTAATTGTGTGTCTTATCTGCGTCCTAAAAATGATTTTAATTTTTTTTTTGATACCTCTAGGCCCTTATTAAGAATTAATTGGTTTCTGAAGCAGTTCACAGGATTCTGAACACTGCGTATCGTTTGTGTTAGAGACTCCTCGCTATTAGCGTTTACAGAGTTTGAGTCTATAGATTGATCCAGGGCATTTAAAAACTGCCTAGACAAAGCATCGGCAACAAAGTTCTCTCTTCCAGGTTTGTAATAAAATGTTGGTGAGAATTCCTCCACGAAAGCCCTCCACCTTTTAATCTTTGCATTGGGATTTTTGTCGGAAATAGCAAAGGTCAGCGGCTGATGATCTGTATAAATGTTCAGTCGTTTTACTCCATACAGATAGTTTCTGAGCTTCTGTAACGACCACACTATAGCCAAGAGCTCCCTTTCATTTGTAGCGTAGTTTTCTTCAGTAGAAGACAAGGTTCGTGAAATCATCGTGATTTGTCTGCCATCTTGAGAGAGGACAGCACCAAGCGCATGAGATGAAGCATCTGTTGTCAATTCAAAAGGCTTCTCATAATCAGGATATAGAAGCAACACGTCTTCCGAAGCCAAAATTCTTTTAATTCTATTGAAGGCCTCTAGTGCTTCATGGTCAAAGTTGAATTTTAATATTTTTTGACTGATGTGTACCTACATTCCCATTTTCCCCTCGCAAGTGTTTCGAAAGGGGTTTGGCAATTTGAGCATAGTCCTTTATAAATCGTCTATAGTATCCGGACAGTCCAAGGAATGAGCGCAGGCTTCGAAGTGTCTTGGGCGCCCCGTAACCCACAATGTCTCTGACTCTGACTGGACAGGTTTTTATTCCTTTATCGGATACTACAAATCCCAAAAATTCAACCTCCTGTTTAAAAAATTTTGATTTAGCTGAAGCAACTCGCATGTTGGTTTCAAAAAGCTGCATAAGAACCCGTTCAACATCATCAAGGTGTTGTTTTTTCGTTTTCGAAAAGATAATGACATCGTCGATATAGACATGGCAACATTTACCTATCTCTTCTCTAAGAACGTCGTCTGTTGCCCTTTGAAATATACTGGGTGCATTTTTCAAACCGAAGGGCAGCCTACAAAATTCATATTTTCCGTTATTAACAGAAAATGCTGTCTTTTCCCTATCTCGTTCAGAGAGTTTAATCTGGTGAAACCCTGACTTTAAATCCAGAGTTGTGAAAAATGAGGCTTTCCCAAGATTTGCAAGAATAACAGAAGTGTCTGGGATTGGGTATTTGTCGCTTATGGTCTTACTATTTAATTTCCGAAAATCCACCACTAGCCGCATTTTGCGTTTTCCGTCTTCATCGACTCCTTTTTTGTCGACAACCCTTATTCCATTGCGGAGAAGATCCGCAATCTCACCATTTACAAATTCAGCCGCGGCCATTGGATATGGGTAGGCTTTCGAATAAACAGGTTCATTGTCTTTTGTTCTGATGGTCGCTACAATTCTCGTGTTAAAAGGTAATGACTCGTTCGGATCAGCAAAAACCTTCGACTGGCGTATCATTAATGATGAGAACTCTTTATCCATATCTGGAGGGATGGCTTTATTTTCTAAGGAGATAGCGTTGACATCTCTACAGAAAAAATACATTAACTTTTCTTCACCTCCATCGTAGTTCAAAGTTCCCTTTACCATATTTAGTTTTGCACTAATTTCTCTTAATAAGTCAAATCCAATGATACCGTCAAACGTTTCCAGTGTTCGAAGAAGAAAAAATGTAGCATTCTTATTGAAAATATTGATGACGCATTTAGAAGTAACCTGGTTAGTCCCGTGAATTGATTTGACAAGGAATGGTTTGTCAATTGGCTTGATAGCCCTAAGGGTGCCGAAATCCCTTATATAGTTTTTAGCAGCACCAGTATCCACTAGAAGCTTTATTTCCTTTCCTGCCAATGTTCGACTGACGTACGGCAGGAGGGACCTTCCCCTAAAAAATTAATTTCATCTGACATTTCAAGGGTCTCATTGTGTTCTAGAGTCTCAAACTCGGTCTCAATAAAATTGTTTCCAGAACAATGCTCGTCTTTGGTACGGGTATAGTTATAAGCGAAACCATTGCCTGTGTCGTACAATTCATACGGATAACCTTGGTAATTTACGTTGTTTGGTGTAAACTGTTCCTGGTTCAGGTGATTGATTCTCTGAAATTTCGGAAGCGTTTGTCGGTCAGACTCACAATGACGCTTCAGCTGGTTGGGGTTGCTTAAAGGAGTTTGAAAAAAAGTGGGGTTTTGCATCGGTCTTTGCATGTAGTTTTGACTAGGCCCTTGAAAATTATTGGGGTTTTGCATAGGTGCCTGAAAATGATTGGGATTTTGACTAGGTCCTTGGATATGATTAGGGTTTTGAATAGGCCGTTGGTAATTGGTTCGATTTCTATAGTGAGTAAGGGTTGGGTCTACTTCCATTGGGTCAGGCGTAGGTCGTATTTGACCAGGAGAAACTTGTCTGTAGTGGGGTGAATGATTAGGATTATATGATCTAGGTTGAAAGTTTGTCGAGCGCTCATTCTTAATTGAAAAAGAATTGGCGAAAACATGCCGCGCTTGATTTGCTTCTAGTTCCTGGGCAAGTGCAAGTGCTCCAGGCATATCGGTGGGTCGCGCAGAAAACAAAATATCGCACATTGGTTTCTGCAAACCAGAAATGAAAATCCTCAGTGCGTCCTGTCGATATTTTTGATTTAGCGAATCAATCAGATTATTATTACCTTCATGAAGCATAATCGTTTTATTTATTGTATGTATATCATTGTCAATTTCTTTTCTACTTCATCATAGAATTCTACAATGGGCATTCTACCTTGACGAAGAGTGGACATCTCTTGCTCAATCAGATAAATAGGTCTCTTATCAGCATATGTGAAGTCTAATCGGGCGATTATAGCCTTCAAATTAAGAACTGTATTAAATGATGATAGAACCTGGTCAGCAGAACCTACAATTTTGTTTCTGATTATGGCAACTGCCTGGTAGTGTCTCGAACTTCCGTCGTGTGCCTCGAATTGCTTATAAGCGGCGAAGGCAGCTTGATGCCACGAAATATATATAACCTGTTCACCACAAAACTCCGGCAGGGATTTTACTAAATCTAGTGATTCATCGCAGATCCTATTAGCCCCAATCGTTACTGGTTGATACTCCTCAACTGCTGTAGGAGTTTCCAATGCCCTGAGTCGATCCGTGTTCATTTATTGTTCTTTCAAATGTCTATCTTGTTTGTTCTGTTGCAACCTGTACGGCAGCAGTTACTACCACTCTTAACTGGTATACGTCCATTATTTAATCAACAATTACAAAAAAATTAGAAGCAAAAATTCTTAATTTGATTCTTAGTTGAATGTTGGGGATTTACAAATAAAATATATAAACTATCGAAATTCGTTTCTATTATTGTAAGAATCAACAGGTTTGGGAAGAAAAAAAAAGTTGTTAAATCATAATACCTACTATCAATACTTCCTAAATCTGTATTAGTTTTAACTACAAATAATTTATATGATAATACGATAACTTAATTAAATTTCATTTTAAGGTAACACTTCCCTTCATTAAAAGTTGTACTGCTTAAGCTGGACAGATAAATTGTTTATAGGTGATCAGCAACTTGTTCCGACTTCTGCTTCCAGTTCACTTTTCACTATAGTTTTCTGTATGTACTTTTAAAAGTACGAATTAGTTTTTATTCAGATATCTAGTCTGTTTCACTTATAGTTTTTTGTTTTATTGTATTTCTTTTCACCTCGTTGATGAGGTTACTTATATGTAGCACCGGCCACGAGTTCGCACTATTCGTCAACGCGATTTATCCCTTATAAGGATTGATTAAAAAATATTTAATCGCGTCGTATCACAATTGGGCGCACATAATTTAACAACCAAACCATTAAACTTATTTTATTTCTTTATTAAATTCCTCTATGAGGAAGCTCTTATTGTAAATGCACTCTTACAACTGAACTAAAAACTAACTTAAGAACTAACTTAAATAGAGATGACGGTTCCGTTTCTTTGCTGCTTAGCTGGTTGTGCAGATGTTGTTGCTGATGCTGTTGCTATGCTGGTGTTGTTGCTATGCTGGAGCTGTTGTTTAGTTATGCTGCTGTTGCTATGCTGGCTTTTGTTTGCTCTGCTGGTATTGTTGCTATGCTGGAGCTGTTGATTAGTAATGGTGTTGTTGCTATGCTGGCTTTTGTTGGCTCTGCTAGTGTTGCTGCTATGCTGGAGCTTTAATTATGGTGCTGTTAGGATGCTGACGCTGTTGCCATGCTGGCCAGATTGCATTTTGTTTTGTTTATCTTTTGGGAAGCAGATATAACTCGTTGTTGTAGTGGCTGTTGTGATAGTACAGCCTTTATCTTGCGCATTTCGCTAGAGCGTACGATCTCTTGGGCGTTGAAGTTTACGTTTTGGACTGTCATCATAACTTGTATTAGGAAGAGCACCTTATGAACATGCAGAGATTTAATCAGTAATCGTGTCGGAAAAGTCAAAGAAATTGACTTGTTAGCTAGAGAAGAGCTTTTACTGAGGACAGTGAAGCGTCAGATGGCCGAACGGTTAACCAAGAGTGGCCTTTAATTCACGGCTCTACTGTAATGAGAGGTAAAACCCCAATCGCTCATGTAGAGATCCGTTAGTATGTGCAGGATGCACATGCAGCTCGACTGAGTGAAGTTGGTGGATTGAGTTTGTTATTGGCATTCCATATCAACGGTCATGGGCGCTCGATCGAGTTCGCGAAGTGTTAAGGTCGGTTTAATGTTTAAAAAGTTAAAAACAAGAATGTTAAACGGCCGGCCCTGGCCTTGATTTGCACCGGTCCAGCGAAATCTACACCTCCATGCCTGAACGCCCTTCCTTATCGCACGCGACTCTTCGGAAGACTGCCCATCAGCTGCTCCGTTGCCTTTCACTTTTAGTGAAAGCATTCTATGCACCGCCCAATGTCAGTCCTTAGTGATCGTCTCAATGTGGTGATGCAATACGCCTGTCTCATGTACTGCGCACTTCTTCATGTAGGGTTCTGATATGAGCTTCTTTGTATAATAGCTCGCTCAATTTGCTCTTGGGTGGTAAGATAACTGGATGTGTATTCTGATAAGGTAATGTTGAGTTTTTTGCCATCTGGGTAACTTCCCGTCCAAGTGAAAAAAATATAGTTATGAGAGAGACAGGGATAGCATCGGATAACAATTTCCCTCAAACGGCAACCAGACCCGGAACGTTAAAGGACATACGAGTATGCACCTGCAATGTGCGGACACTCTATACTCCAGGTGCTACTCAAGGAAGGAAAACATCTTCGGCGGATTAGTTGGTAAGTACATCCTCCACGAAACGACAACAGATAAAGGCTGCCGAGTAATTGACTTTGCAGCAGCTTGTAAAACTGTGATAAGTAGCACTAGGTTTCCGCAAGTAAGGATCCCCACAGCAACTTGGTGCTCTCCAGACGATCTTGAACCTGTTCACTTTTCGAGGGTAAAACGTCGACTCTGACCATTTGATTGTTGAAGCTAGATTCAGAGCTCGACTGTCCAACGAGAAGAAGCTGCGAACTGCACACAAGAAGGAATTCGACGTTGGACGTTGGAGTCGCCAGAGCCTACAAAGACCGCCTGAGTGAGGAACTCTCCACTGTACATTCACCTACCACAGACCGAACAACCAGTGGTCTCAGTATCGCGACATCATCAAGGAGGTAGCCAAAACCACCCTAGGATACTAGCCACCACAGAGAGAAAGCCCGTGGTATGATGATGTATGCGTATACCGGAAAAGGTAAAAGGTGACAGAAGATGCACACATTAGAACGCGGCAGAGGAAAATAAGGGCAGCAAGGGATGAGGACCGAGCCAGGAGAAGGGAGGAAAAGAAGATCCTGCGTAGGAAGATAAGTGAGCGCGCAGTCTACCAGCTCAAGGAGATCGAAGAGTCCCCCGACCGAAACAACATTCGGAAGTTTTATAAGAAAGCCAAGCAACTGGCTGCTGGCTTTAAGACCCGAACGCAGGCCTTTCGCAACAGCGATGGAAGCCTAGTCACCGACGCGTAGGGAATAGTTGATGTATTTAAGTAGCATTTCCAGCAGCTGATAAGCGCACAAAATGTAGAGAGAGTGATGGGGCAAGAAGATAACCCACATCTAGTAAATGAAGAACCAGTCCCTCCGCCCAGTATATAAGAGGTTAACTTAGTTATAAAAAAGCTAACGAACAACAAGGTCGCCGGCTCTGCTGGTCTACCTGCAGAGTTTTTCAAATACGGTGGTGGTGTTATGGTAGGGCGCATGCACCAAATCATCAACCAAGTTTGAGTGGGGGAAAGGATGCCCGACGAATGGACCATCAGCTCCATATGTCCCATCTACAAGAAAGGCGATCCTACATTTTGCAAAAAGTATCGAGCCATATCCCTGCTTAATGTCGCATATAAGATCCTATCCAACGTACTGTGTGAACGTCTCAAACTTGTGAAAGTGTGAACCCCAAACACATTAATCGGCACGTACCAGTGTGGCTTCCGGCCTGGCAGATCAACTGTAGACCAAATCTTCACACAAAGGCAAATCCTGGAAAAGACCAACGAATTTTAAGTCGAGACACACCAAATCTTCATCGACTTTAAAGCCTCATATGACAGAATTCATCGTCAAGAGCTCGTTGTAGCGATGGCTGAATTCGGGATCCCGTGATCCAGATTAGTCGCGTGACACTAGATAACACGCGGTACAATGTTGGCAGCAGCTTGTCTGAACCCTTTCAAACATGCACCGGCTTTCGGAAACGAGATGCGCTGTCGTGTGATTTTTCCAATCCTGTTCTTGAGCAGATGCAGGTGTCAACACCGAAGGCACTATCTTCAACAGATCAGTGCAACTGTTGGGGTATGCGGACGATATAGACATCATCGGTCGTCCCCAGCGTGCCGTGATAAAGGCTTTCACGACTATTGAAGAACAGGCGAAACTAGTTCGCCTTGAAGTTAACGAGGACAAGACTAAAAGATCCAAGACAAGACCCAAAAATTTATATGGGAAACAACAACACGAAAATTGATGTGATTTGGGGCCATTTTTCATTTTGTAGTTACAGGCCAAAATGACCCCAAACTTAGGGAAAAATACCACTTTTCCCATTGAAAGTTATTTCAATTATAAAGAACAGTCGAATAGAATTTGGGGGCATGCTGCCTCCCCTGGTTGCAAGGACCCCCCCCCCCCCCCCACCCACGCTTGGTTTCACTGTTAGATTAGGAGTATGTGTGAGGTTGGGTATATACAAATATTTATTGGGTATAAGCAAAGTTTGCATATTACTCACTTACTTAACGGGCTCCCGACCCGTGAAGAGTCCCTGCCTGAGATAAGGCTGCCTTCCACCCTCTGCGATCCCGAGCACGCTGCTTCAAGTTGCCCAGACCAAGCACTCTGGCATCCGCGACGGAGGTTCGGTCTTCCTTGTCGTCTCGAACCTGGGGGCTGGGATTCGAAGATCCTCTTGGCTGGAGCGTTGTTGTCCAATCGCTCGATGTGGCCGAGCGGCTCGGCTCTTGGTCTGGAAAACTGGAAGCAGTGTGCTTGGGGTCGCAGAGGATGGAAGGCTGCCGTGTCTCAGGCAGGGACTCTTCACTGGTCGGGAGCCCGTTAAGTAAAGTAAGTAAGTAATGCCGAGTTTTGAAGTCACCATCCTACCCTCATAACACCATTGCCAACAATGAATGGATTCAACGTCAAGATTCTGCTCGAGGCTTCAACAGATCGCTTCCGTCCGAGCTACTCTAGCTCTGGCTGGTAGGCTTGCTGCTGCGCTATCCTCTCCCAGTAAGTCATCGCCTGTTCACGCTCGGGTTGCATGACAGGTCCAGTATTGGTAACCAGAACGCCTCGTTTGCACTTGTTCACAAACCGTAATATCAAGGCTGTTATTCTCAGTATGCTTTGCAATGTTGATCTTCTGACCGTTAAGCCAATATGGTCCCTCCCACCATAGTCTGTACTCGAAAAGCTGCACCACGGCTACTCTTCTGGATCGCAAGTCGGCTGGATTGGCCTGTGATGAGACATATTTCACATCAGCTCAGTTAGCTCTTGTATCACACTAACCCTATTCACAACAAATGTTTTAAGCTCGAATGGTATTTTGGCTATCCACTAGAGCACCACCATTGAGTCGCTCCAGTATGCTCTCGGGACAGTGTGCAGGTTACAGGCCACGAATGCTTGTTTCAATAATCTCGCCAATAACACCGCTGCACATAGCTCCAGTCTAGGCACCGTTACAGTCTTTAATGGCGCCACTCTAAGTTTTGAAGCCACCAATAGGCATTTGACCTCTCAATCGCTCGATCCCAGATAAGCGACTGCTGCGTACGGCCTGGTCTATGCGTCTAGATAAATTTAAAAAAGGAAACGGAAAACCTTCCAAAGAACAAAAAACAAGGACTAAGGAAATGTCCAAACCACCGCAGATGACAGTACGGAAAATTGAGGTACAAAACTCGACGAATCGCGGCCCTCAAACGTACGCTGAAGCCGCGATACAAGCAAACAATCGAGTTGTTAATACTGCGCCTGATCCAGTCCATCAAGTTTGGTCCGAAATACTTGCGCGACTTGAAAAGCAAAGCCAAATTAACAAACGTATGTTCGCGAAACTGGACAAGCCCGAAAATAAACTTCGAAGCTAACCAACTTTAAATTATGAAAAGCTTTATAAAAGTAGTAGTAAAGGAACGCGAATGGCGTTCTGCATAAAATCGACGAGTTAGAAGCATTCCTTCAAAAAAACGATATTGATATATGCCTGGCATCGGAAACGCCTTTCAGGAAAGAATCGCATATAAAAATTAGAGGTTTCAGCGATTATCACGCATATCACCCATCAGGAAGGCCTAGAGGCGAGGCGTCTATTTTTATAAAATACACCACTAATCACTCCCCGGGTGAAATAATTGAGCTTGATGAAATGCAAATAAGTTCGGTTAGCGTAAGCATTAAACGCATTACATATAACTTTGCGTCAATTTATTGTCCTCCACGAGCGACGCTAGGAAACAATGATTTTAGAGGCATAGTTGACTCACTTGGACAGAACTTTGTAATTGGCGGAGATCGCAACGCAAAACACACCTTCTGGGGCTCCAGATGTATCTCACGAAAAGGTCGAATTCTATTCGAAGCCGGAGTCTGGGTCGACTTTTACTCGTCTGGCAAAAACACGTATTGGCCTCGGTTATGGCAAAAACACCAGACCTCATAGACTTTTTTATCGCAAAAGAATTATCTGAAAATTCAGTCAAAATTGATTAAAGTTTTGATCTCTCTTCTGACCATTCGCCGGTCATTCTGATAATTTCCAGCGGAGGTTTACGCGAAAAGGACGGGCCACCAAAACTTACTGGCAAAATACCTAATTGGGACTCATTTAGAATAGACTGCATAAATAAAATCGATCTGAAAGCATGCCTTCGAACACCATATGAACACGAAGTCGAAGTGAATCAATTCATCGATGCCTTGCAAAGTTCAGCGTGGAACAATACTCCACATAAAAAGAAAGTCACTACAAGTACCGAATTAAAATATGCCCGCTAAACTACTGATTTAGTAGTGGAAAAACGACGAGCGCGTAAAAGATGCAAAAAATATCGCGCTCCGCAGGATAAAAAAATTTTAAATAATCTTACCAGCAAACTCAAAAGATGTGTTAGGGACTTAAAAAATCGTGAAATCTGTATGTATCTCGAAAGTCTAAGGGCGGATAAAACTTCTAACTATTCGCTTTGAAAAGCTATGAAAGGCATGCAAAAGCCAAAGATGCAAGCGCCACCCAACCGGAAAAATAGTGGGTAATGGGCGAAAGGAGACAAGGAAAAGGCCGAAGTATTTGCCGAACACCTTGAAGAGACGTTTAAACCATTTGACGTTAAAGCGTTGGTTGAAGATACTGTTCCTTCCACGGTATCTGGCAATTTTCAAATTAGACGAGTATCGCTGGTCGAACTCTGTTTTGAAGTTCAAAAACTTAAATTAAACAGGACTCCTGGATATGACCTAATTACAGGACAAGAGCTGCCCAGAAAAGCATTACTTAAATGTGTTTATGTCATAAACGCTTCTATTAGACTTTTGTGTGTTCCCCGGCAATGGAAGATAGCTTGGGTTATAATGGTTCCTAAGCCCGGTAAACCTCCAAATGATAAAAAATCCTGTAGACCAATATCGCTTCTACAACTAATGTCGAAGATATTTGAAAAACTCCTATTGAAGCGATTACATCCGACCACCGAAGAACGCCGATTAATACCGGATCACCAATTCGGATTCATAACTAAACACTCTACAATTGACCAGATTTACAGAATTACCAACGAAATTGGAAAAGCACTAGAGGAAAAAAGCATTTGTTCTAGCGTTTTCATTGACGTCTCTCAGGCCTTCGACAAAGTATGGCATACGGGATTAAAATATAAACTAAACAAAGCTCTCCCAAAGCAATTATATGAGATCCTAAGCTCTTATTTAGATGACAGACTTTTACGTGTTAAACATGGGAACGAGTACTACGAATTCAAGGAAATCGCGGCAGGAGTTCCACAAGGAAGTGTTCTGGGCCCGATTTTATTCCTATTATACACACGCGATATCCCGCAAGAGAGGATACTATTGTAGTAACTTTCGCGGATGATACGGCTATTCTAGCTGTAGACAATTCGATTAAGTCCGCGATAAATAAACTTCAACGATCTATCGACAGAATATGCTTGTGGGCAAAAACTTGGCGGATTGTCCTCAACTAAACAAAATCCACGCACGTTAATTTTACTTGCAGAAATGAAAGCAATCTACCTATTTATTTTGACTCGGTACAAATTCCGTACGCAAACGAGGCTAAATACTTGGGAATAACGTTGGATGCAAAGTTGAAATGGGAATCCCATGATTTAATCAAATGCATTGGCTGATTGGAAGATTTTCTAAACTCAGCATGCCAAACAAGCTGTTTTTATACAAGCAAGTTTTAAAACCGGTTTGGACGAGTTATATTTTATTTGTCTACTTTGAAAAAAAAAACTTCTATTTATTTATTTATTTATTTATTCTTCTTTTAACTAAAACATATTGAAACCAACTTAGAGACTAACTTATTCTAAAAGTAAAAAGTATGTTAACACCTCGGGTAGCTATGCATTCCATGGTAAAGGAATGCATTTGTTTACGAAATATTTATATTTTATATTGCACCGTATGAAATATGAATATTAGGAAAAAAACAAGATTTCCTGCAACGTGCGCAAAAATGGCTGCGCGTGCAGTTTAAATTTACTATATTGAAGTGGGACGGGAAAAGGGGGCATATCCGTTTAGGACTGCTTTTGCTTTGTAAGCAAAATGGTATGGGAAACCGTTAGACGAAGGGGAAGGTGGAGAATAATGGTGGTGTGGGTTTAGGTGGAGTCTCGGACGTAACACCTCCCCCATTAAGATTCTGCTTCGGAGAATCCGCGTTTTTAAAATTGACTTTAATGTTTTATACTTTATGATTTTTTGAAATGAATCTGAAGATAAAAACTATTATTAAGATAATTATGATAACTGAAAATATTCCAAGACTTATGTATTCATATGCGATAGCTTTTTGTCTAATTTCTTCTATTAAATTACGATTTGCGATATTTTTCAGGTGTATTTCCTCTGTAGAATAATTCATTGCGACCTTATTTATAGTTACATTGTTAAGGCTAGGTATGATAAAATTATCGTATGTTACAAAATTTTCATATTTTATATTATTTATACTTAGTTCAAAATTTTCGAATCTTAATAAGTTGTTACCCATAACATTTTACGTGAAATTATTACAGTTATGCAAAATTTGGGTACACGGAATGTTTTTCGTTATTACAATATTATTATGAATTTGTTTGATTTCTATATCTTTATTTTCTTTAAAATTACATTTAGGACTTAGTTTAAAAATGTTAGATATACAGTTGTCTTATTATTCTTAAGTCTTTGAACTTAACTGTTCCATTTATATATTCATAACTAAGATTGTCGTCTATTATAAATTGATTATACGGCGTTACTAACTCTAAGTTGTTAATATTAGGAATTGGTTCTATTAAAATTCTATAAAAGTTTGTATCTGAGTAATTAGGGATTAATAATACAAATATCATTTGGTCATAGCGTATAATAACAGTGCTTTTTATGTTGCTCAATTTACTAATTGTTATGTTAAAGTTTTTTACTTCCTTTGGTGATAGAATATCCTTCCCTAGAACTCCTAGTTTGCTAAGAAGTAGATTTTCTTTTACCTTTCTAACTTGTTCTCTTAATAAATTTATATCATATTGAATTTGAAATGCCTGTTGCATACTATATATTTCTGAAGATTCTTTATTTATTGCGTTACCTACATTTAGTAATTAGGCCTTTATTTCTGGTTGTTGTTTGTTAATGTGTTTTGTAATATTGTCAATGGCTTCGTTGAAGTGTTGATTTATCCTAATTTGGTCGTTAAGTCCGTCGATCAAGTTTCGGTTATTTTGTTCATTAATCTCTAAACTGTTTCTAATTTCTTGTTCGTCGTCAGAGTCCATCGTTCCTGTCAAGTATTTAAGTCCTTTTCCGGCAATGTTAACTAATCCTCTTATTTGCTTACGATGATTTTCTAATAAATTTTCTATTTCTTTTGACAAAAGTTTAAAATTATGTGTAATTGTAGGATATTTGTTTTTGTGATTTAATTTTTTAATATTATATTCTATAATGTCTAGATTATCAATCCAAGATGTTAGGTTTATGCTATGAAGTATTTTCGTATAGCTTATTATGACTGGAATCTTTTCGTCTCTAATCGTAATGCATCCATGTCCTGTGTTAAGGTTTTGTACGTCTAGTTTCTGTCCGTTTGTTACTGTTGTTGTAAGTAAAATTAGAGTCAGTAATGTCTGAAAGAAGAATTAATAAACCAAAATATTTCATGTACTTTCGTATTTATAAATTCGTTTCACTTGTTTATACCCTATCCTAAGGGTATATTAATTTTGACACATAGTTTGTAACACCCCTTAATATTCGTCGTAGACCCATAAAAGTATATATATTTATGATCAGGACCAAATCCTAAGACTATTTAGCAATGTCCGTCCGTCCGTCCGTCCGTCCGTCCGTCCGTCCGTCCGTATCAACTTTTGAGGCCTTTAAATTTATGCTAGGAAGCTGAAATTTAGAGCATATACTCCTTAGGGTCCCGAAATGGTAAAGTGTTAAAAGTTTTTAAATCCGCCCACTGCCACGCCCACAATTTAGAAAAAACAGTTTTAAGGCTTAAGTTAGAGAGATAGAGTATTGGAACCTTTACAAGATATGTAGGCACTGCCCTCCTTTATAAGTCTGTCATATAACATTTTTTGCCACGCCTACTTTTTGTGGGCTTTTTTCACTAAAATGCTGTTTTCAGCGAAAATTTTCATAGAAACTCAAAAAAAATGTTTAACAAAATATTTAGCAAATATTCTTTCCAATATATCGCCCATACAAAGTTTTTGGCCACGCCCACTTTTTGGGGGCGTTTTTTCAAAAAATATTTTTTTTTTATAAATTTCATAGAATGAAATGATATCCATCACCTTCTTAATGCGTTTTTCTTTGGAGCATATAGGGATATGGATAGGGTATCGTACTGTTCGCCCCAAGCGGACTGTAGCCTTTCCTTATGTTTTTTTTATAGAGCTTGCTTCCTTTTCTATCTTTAATATGGTCTTTATCTATGACCTCTACATTTTCTTTTTTGTGAATCGGTTTTAACTTATTATTGTTCCTATTTATACCCTATCCTAAGGGTATATTAATTTTGACACATAGTTTGTAACACCCCTTAATATTCATCGCGGACCCCTAAAAGTATATATATTTATGATCAGGACCAAAATCTAAGACTATTTAGCAATGTCCGTCCGTCCGTCCGTCCGTCCGTATCAACTTTTGAGGCCTTTAAAATTATGCTAGGAAGCTGAAATTTGGAACATATACTTCCTAGGGTTCCGAAATGGTAAAGTGTTAAAATTTTCAAAATACGCCCACTTCCACGCCCACAATTTAGAAAAAAAACGTTTTAAGGCTTAAGTTAGAGAGATAAAGTTGTACAACCTTCACAAGATATGTAGATACTGCCCACCTTTATTAATTTGTCATATGAAGTTTTTTGCCACGCCTACTTTTTGTGGGCGTTTTTCACTAAAATGCTGTTTTCTTCGAAAATTTTCATAAAAATCGAAAAAAAAATGTTTTTCTCAATATATCGCCCATACGAAGTTTTTGGCCACGCCCCCTTTTTGGGGGCGTTTTTTGAAAAAAATAATTTTTTTTCTATAAATTTCATAGAATGAAATAAAATGCTATCCATCATCTTCCTAATGCTTTTTTTCTTTGGGGTACATAGGGATAAGGATAGGGTATCATACTGTTCGCCCCAAGCGGACTGTAGCCTTTCCTTATGTTTTTTTTCTAAATTGTTTGTATATTTTGTGGTTATTAGGGTTTTCTGTAGTATTTAATATTATTTGAGTTTTGTATATGTTCACGGGTGATTCTACAATTGGAATATAGTCACTGTTGTCTTCGTCGGCGCTATGAATAGTAGCTAGTATCGATTGGTTATCCACTATATTTTCACTTTTACTATCATCATCTAAAATTTCGTTGCTATTTGTTTCAATGTTTTCATTAAAGTAGACTTCCATTCTTGATAAGCCATCTGCCACTTGGTTATCTTTCCCTTTAACATATTCAATGTCAAAATTATATTCTTCTAGTTTTATTTTCCATCTTTGGAGTTTGGCGTTTGGTTCCTTGAGCGAACTCAGCCAAACAAGGGGTCGATGGTCGGTTCTAACCGTAAATTTACGTCCATATAGGTAAGGTCTGAAGTAATTCATGGACCATAGGATGGCTAGAAGCTCCTTTTCTATAGTAGAGTAATTGGTTTCATGCTCATTTAGCGTTCTGCTTGCAAAGCAGGTTGGATGTCCTTCTTGGGAAAGAACAGCACCCAAGGCATAATTCGAAGCATCTGTTGTCAAGGTAAATTTTTTATTGAAATCTGGGTATTTGTGAATCGGTTCGGACGTTATCAATTTCTTTAGATGCTCGAAGCTGTCAATATAGTTGGGGTCGTTTAAATTAATGTTTGTGTTCTTTTTTAAATAGCCTGTCATTGGTTTAGCTACCTTGGAATAATCTTTTATAAATTTCCGGTAGTACCCGGTTATGCCTAAGAAAGACTTAATTTGTTTGGGCGTTCTTGGTAGCCTATATTCTAGGATAGCTTCAATTTTTTTTGGGTTAGGTCGAATACCTTCGGTTGTTTTGGCTCCCTACTGGTTTCCGTGTAATATATTTAAAATTTTGGTACTTGTTTTTCATAGTCTTCTTCTTCCTTATTATAAAATATTGGGATCACACTTTCGTCTATAATTAATAGTCTTCGCTATTAGTTATATTCGATATTATTTCCTATGAGTCCATCAAAATATTGATGGAACTTGAATTCGAGGAATTCTGCGGTTTTGTTCAACCCAAATTCTTCGAATAGAGGAATTCTTACTTTCTTGTGTATGTATATAGGAGTGCTTGTAGTTCGCACTTCTATTGGTTTGTAAAGTTTAATCTGCCATTTAGGGTGGCATATCCCTGTATTGATAATGCTCGTTTCTGAGCCTGGATCGATTAGGATCCGGAGAGTTGTATTATTTTTGGTTTTAACTATTATATAGGGTAATTTCCCTGAAGGCTTGGTTGTTGAAAATCCTGATTATTTTGTATATTGTTAATTTGTCTTGCGTAGCTCCCGGATAAAGTATTAATGGGTTCTACTCCGTTATTATTTCTAAAGTTGCCTGAGTTATTAATGCGATTATTACTACTATGATTTGATCTATTGAAATTTGGGTTGTTATGATTATTCCGTTGAGGATTTTGACTTTGCCATTTATTAAAATTTTGTTGTGTACTGTGATTTGATCTGTTGTTACAATTATTCCATTGAGGATCATAATTGGGCCTACTACTACCTTGCCTATGGTTTTCGTTTTGTCTAAGATTTGTGCTACTTTCATAAGATTGCCGTCTGTTCTGGTCTCTGTATCTGTCATTTAGTCCTTGAGAATTTTTATTACACATTCTATAATTCAAATTACTTTGATCTTGTCCTATGAAACTATGCACTGTATCTCTAATTTCTGTGATATCATACTTAGACATGATTGCATATGCTAATGACCCAGATGATAATTCTTTAATTTTTTGTACTAGCATTCCATTAAAAATATTTAACACTGTTTCACTGTTGTCGCTAAAGGCGGCAAATTCATTTATGTTTTCAACAATATTCTTTATTTTGACATCAAGTTCCTTAATACTACTTACAGTTAATCCCCCGATGTCCTTAGTTATCGTCATCTCCTCTATGGAGGGTCTAAAATGCTTTTTCAATTTCCCTAAGCATGCGTTCCAATCTGCGGGTGGGTTTGTGTTTAGAAGATTCTTCGCTGGTCCTTGGATTTTTGTATCAAAGATGATTTCGTAAACCTGTGGTCTGTCTTCTTCTCTGTAGTTTTCCAGTATTTTGCTGACGGAATTTGCGAACGAGGGCAGTGTTCCCGGATCGCCTTTGTATATTGCGAGGTATTGGATTCCTTTTTCTATTCTTGATCTCGCGCTGGATGCTTGGTTATTTTGCATTAAAAGTTGGGTCAGTGCGACGAGGCATTGCTCGATGTTATTTTGTGCCATCCTGTCGATTCTTTGTTGATCAAAATGTCGATTGCGATGTCTATTAATTTCGAGTCTCTTTTTTTCACATTCTTCTTGCACGAAGTTATTGGGTTAGGTTTCTTAATCGAAACAAGCGTTCACACACTTTTACACACGGTTTCTTTTTCGAAACAAGTGATTCCTTGATTGGAATTTTGAGTTTAAATTCAATTCGTTTTATTCCTTAATCGGATTTTATTTTCCTTTGAGTTCACTTATCTTTATTCCTTAATCGGATTTAGTTCACTCAAACTATTCCTTAATCGGAATTTGGTTCACTCGAATTAAATAATTAGAATTAACCGCGACAAATTTTATTTTCGCCAAAATATACGCGTATTCGAGACGTTCCGACTGCGCCAGTTATATTTTATTTGTCTACTTTGAATAAAAAAAACTTCTATTTATTTATTTATTTATTTATTCTTATTTTGACTTAAACATATTGAAACCAACTTAGAGACTAACTTATTCTAAAAGTAAAAAGTATGTTAACACCTCGGGTAGTTATGCATTCCATGGTAAAGGAATGCATTTGTTTACGAAATATTCATATTTCATATTGCACCGTATGAAATATGAATATTAGGAAAAAACCAAGATTTCCTGCAACGTGCGCAAAAATGGCTGCGCGTGCAGTTTAAATTTACTGTATTGAAGTGGGACGGGGAAAGGGGGCATATCCGTTTAGGACTGGTTTTGCTTTGTAAGCAAAATGGTATGGGAAACCGTTAGACGAAGGGGAATGTGGAGAATAATGGTGGCGTGGGTTTAGGTGGAGTCTCGGACGTAACAGACGTACGGTATACAACTTTGGGGTTGTACCAAACCAATTAATGTTAACATTTTGCAGTCTTTCCTACATAAAGTCCTAAGACAAATCGTAAATGCTCCGTGGTATATCAGAAACGCCGATATCCACAACTACCGTTGAAGGCGAAATACGAAATTTCGCGCGCAAACAACACAATCGCCTAATTAGCCATTGCAATGATGCTGTACTACAGATTCTAGATCAGAGAAATCTTAATATTCATGAGCCTAGTCGTAGTATAAAAGTATTTTGTAGGGAGGTGGTTTTAGTGAATAAGAATCTCACACTATTATGAACACAGCGCAGCCGGACCTCATAATGTCTCATGGAAAATTTTTCACCTACCCTCGGGAAAAAAAATCGGTTGAAGGATTCCATACCAGGCCCAATATCGTAGTCGCTGGATCCACTGAGTATTCCAGTTCTCTCTCCTTATTTTGAGCGCTACAGAGCTTTTCAAACATCTGCCCACTAGGTGAGATGAAATTAGTAAGTTCGAAACTGAACTGCACAGCCCCTCTGCCCGTGGATTCATGGGTATAGTTAAAACGTAACGTCCGGAAGAATCGCGATGGTGAGTGCTCCTAAAGTTGTGTTCGACCCATTCATCTTCTTTGGGTATTGATGTCGGTGTGCTTAGCTCCTCTACCACCCAGAACATCTTCAGAAGCTCGCTTAATTCTGCGTTCGATAAAGCCTTTGCTGCAATCATTGCTCTTACCGCTCGCTCCTGGTTTGGCGGCGCCTCCCGGCTTGTTGAATGCATCGTCTGATAACATTAGCTCATTCATTTGGTTCATATGCTCTTGTGAAAAATTCTTATCGGGAAGTGATGATGCTGTTTTAGTGATCACATACATATCATAGCTCACCCGAAATTCGGCCTCTGCTTTGTGATCCCAGTTAACTGCACATTGGTTTTGGGACCGATTCCCTGCACTTGTCGCTCAGCTCTGCGCTTGAGCAACCCTAATTTCTGAACGCACTGCTCTGTAATTAGATTAAATTGGCAGCCGCTGTCTAAAAGAGCTCTCGCCTGCATAATCTGCCCTTTTCACCTTGACGCACGCCGTTGCCAGTAAAGCACCATCAAGATCTGCTGCTGTCTGATCTTCGTAAGTGCATTGTAATGGCATGATGTTACCCACTGCTGGTACTTGTGTGAGCACCTCGTATACTAGTTGCTTTTTGCCGATTGTGATGTTGTTAGTTTTTCTGGCTGCGGCTCCGCTATTACCGCCATATTGGCCCGCGGATAGATTTCCGCAAAGTGCCCACCCTACAAGCAGTTCGCACGACGTTTCCAGCTCCTTACTTTGTGACTTGGACGATTGTAGTTTAAGTACACAAAATATAGTGTGATTCAATGCAAGCACACAGTAAGAAACTTCGTAGCGCCCCATATACCTGATGGAAATTTCCTCATTTACATAACGGGGGTTGCGACCGAAACATAGATCCAGTGTACATGCACACTGAACTACCATCCTTCGATGATTCAACTACAGATGAGTCGACGATGGAAACCTTAATCATCTGCGCAACGGTGGTGAAGACCGAGAAGAAGAAACTGCATACGTGCGCACTGCAACAGTAATACCATATTACGCGTTTCGTTTTTTTTTAATATTGGGCCTGTGTATAAACACCGCTTTTTTAAACCCCGTAGGCTATGCGCCGTAGATTTTTTTTATGTATATATCTATACAGCAGGTCATTATGTGTATGGAACATCACACTTTGCAAACCCACGCGCTACTCACCGGTATTTGGAGATACCGTTTTTTTTTGTTGCAAAGGAAACCTAAACTAAACTTATGCGTAGGCACACTATATACATATGTACTATATTATATGTACTTGAAATGATAGATTCCCGATATTTTTATTTTTTTTTACAATTTAGGTTTATTGGCACTGCTTTCTGGTCGCGGACGTTATGTGTAATATAAAATACGAAATTTAACCTACCTTTAAATTATTATATTACTGCACTGATAACAAATAAAATGCACGTACCTGTTGGCAATTTGCAACTGATGTATTTTGGCTTGGCACAAAGTTTGGTCTTCTTTGTCAGCCCAGCAGCGCTGATAACGATTTTGGCTGATGTTGCGGCAATCGGTGGTGGATAGCGGTATGATGATGTGTGGGTGTGATTGTCGGATTTTTATAACTGGATGATCGGAATTATGTATAAATGTGGCAATCATATAGTGATCTAGTTTTTCACTAGATGCTGCATACAAAATGTGTGTGTCAAATTTTCTACAGTGGTCGTCAGGATGAATGTTGCGAATTAAATGTTCGCTTTTAAACATTGATAAATCCGAAAGATAAAGGATATGATTAAAGATGAATGTTAATGATGGTGTATGTATGTATGTGAATGATGATGATAATTCCTGTTTTTAAATGTTGCTGATTAAAGTTTCGCTTTTGAACATTGTTGAATATGAAAGATGAATGTTAATGATGATATATGTGAATGATGATGATAATTTCTGGATATCCGCTTCTTTTAATTGGAAATGATCCGGCTCGAGGGACCAAATGTTAGGATGCCTTCGAGAAGCACTCCTATTCGGTGGTTTTTTTTTAGGGAGCTCGCCGATAGTTGGAATGAAAAATGGAGGGTCGGGTTAAAAAATTAAAATGTGAATTATTAATGTGTGTCTTACCTCGACGAGTGTTAAAACCAGAAGAACGAATAATTCTATCATATCAAATAAGTTAACCTACTATTGATACATTAAGCTGAAGCGACATCTTACATAACTTTCTGTTGTGATATCCAAATAAAGCTTGATCTTAAAATCTATTACAATATTTGATTATAGAGGAGTGTTCTCACATAAAAACTGTTACTAAATGATCATATATCAAGTAGCTAGTTGCACTAGGATATTAGAAGATTTAGGAGTCGACACTTAACAAACACACCTTGATGTATACTGCCTGTCCAATTTCTTCCCTTTTCAAATAATTAAATTACTATTTTTTCTCGGAACCACGCCACGATTAATCATTTCATCAAATCTACCTTGATCACCATCACTATCGCCAAAGCAAAAACATTTACACAAATCAATTTTTATTAAATAATTGTATTAGAACACTTCTCCATAAGACAGTGTTTCTCTTAATTTATTACATATCTTAAAAAAAAGGACTATTCAAATAAAACTTAATCATGAGTGAAAAGTAAAACAAAGGTACTAGTTCGAAGATGCGACACTTAGTTTTCGATACTAATCGACAGCATAATGTGCAAACCCAAAATAGAGTAAGCAATGTTACTCAATCTCAGTTTCAGTCAAGTCTTATTAACCCCGTACAATACTCTCCTCCTCAACAGGGAAATTACGCAAATAGGAGTAGTAATAGCTTTCTTTACCATGACATGCATCTCAATAGAAGTATGAATGAAATTATTATATGAGTCGATGTTTGACTGTTTAGTGACGTCAGTTGTAAACACACCCATAAATACGGTATTTACAAACGTGGGTACCAGTGTTGTCACTTGGAAATTGCAAAATGTGGTAGATGTAAATTAACTCATTGGAGATGAATGTAAGAAGACAGAAAAAAAATTCTTCATTCGCATTTTGCAGGTCAAAATCATTTGAGGCAAATAAACGATTTTGATTTTTCCGAAGATCATCAAACGGATATTCATATTGATTCACACCCTACCATCACGTAATTCTCGCATGCAAAATGTTTAAATTCTCACACTGGTTATGCAATTATCAATGATAACTGTAAAAAGCTAGGCCGTTTATTTATTAATTGTAGCATGCTAGTGCGCAACTTATTTTGCTAGAAGTGTGGTATGGACAATTACACCGTTTTAGACTGTCCCAAATGTCACCCTCATGAGGAAACCCTAAAACGAACGTGAAAAAGCGTGGGTGTCACGTACGACACAAACCCACCAAGAACAAATCAGACAGGGCCTTATTAAACCGAATACGGAGTAGGTCTCTGCCAAACAAGATTTTCTGATTCCATCAACCCAAAAAACAAGTACGAAGATTTTTAGATTTATGTGGGTGGTATCGGAGAAAAATAGAGTGCCGGATAAATTATCGAGGGCATATGTGGAACCTCCTTCACTTAATTCAACAAATTCGGATAAAAATTTAATCGACTTAGGTTCATCGGAATACCTTGATCTTATTGGAAATATAAAAGATAACCAGAATAATCTACCTGTTCTGAAAACAGAACATAATTTTGTTTTCAAAAGGGCTTTAAAAGCATGAGCGACAATTACAATGCCCAATTTCAATGGAAATTGTGAGTCCCACGCAAGTTGACATCTTCTATAACAGCTTTCAATCATAATCCGCCAATTGTTCACATGGAGGAGTTTAAAAGACCCTGGAGAAAATCAAAGAAATCTTGTACTGGCAGAATATGGCTCTACAAGTGAAATTTCATTCGCAATTGTGGAGATTGCAAGGAAAACAGATCTCCAAATTTCACTCTAAGACCACCCAACAACAGGGCACAACAACAAATAGAAGTCTGATTTCAAAGGATTTATGTGGATTTTATGAGCCCCTATATCCGCTCTAAAAATGGAAACCTTTTTGTTTCTGTTGTATTGGATTACTATTCCAAATTCGTACTTCTAAAGCCTATGCGTAAAGCAACCCTCAAACTGACCATCAAGTTTTTGGAAAAGGAAATATTTCAGAAGGTTGGTATGCCTGAGTACTTACATAGTGACAGTGGCAAATAATTTGTGACACTAGAATTCGGGAATTTATTAGCCAAATATGTTACCGTTTATACAAAAAATGTTGTTCATTCTCCCCAAGCCAATACTTCGGAGAGTGTCTTTTCGGACGACTTTAAATAAGTCGAATGGGAATATGTATCAGAAAGCAAAAAGGCTCAACACGTTAACTGATGGCGAGATCGAGTATTTATCTCATTCTAGTGTAATACAGCTTGTGAGGGATAAGGCTTAAGCTAAACTGCTGAAAGCTCGTAACCGCTCCCAATAAACGTAGTAATACTATATTGCGCGTTTCGTTTTATACCCTATGCTAAGGGTATATTAATTTTGACACATAGTTTGCAACACCCCTTAATATTCGTCGTAGACCCATTAAAGTATATATATTTATGATCAGGACCAAATCCTAAGACTATTTAGCAATGTCCGTCCGTCCGTATCAACTTTTGAGGCCTTTAGATTAATGCTAGGAAGCTAAAATTTAGAGCATATGCTCCTTAGGATCCCAAAATGGGAAAGTGTTAAAAGTTTTTAAATCCGCCTACTGCCACGCCCACAATTTAGAAAAAAACATTTTAAGGCTAAATTTAGAGAGATAGAGTATTGGAACCTTTACAAGATATGTAGGCACTGCCCTCCTTTATAAGTCTGTCATACAAGATTTTTTGCCACGCCTACTTTTTGTGGGCTTTTTTCACTAAAATGCAGTTTTCAGCGAAAATTTTCATAGAAACTGAAAAAAAATGTTTAACAAGATATTTAGAAAATATTTTTTCAAATACATCCGCCATACAAAGTTTTTGGCCACGCCCACTTTTTGGGGGCGTTTTTTAAAAAAAATATTTTTTTTATAAAATTTATAGAATGAAATTATATCCATCACCTTCTTAATGCTTTCTTCTTTGGGGCATATAGGGATATGGATAGGGTATCGTACTGTTCGTCCCAAGCGGACGTACGTACTTGTTGGCAATTTGCAACTGATTAAGTTTGGCTTAGCACAAAGCTTGGTCTTCTTTGTCAGCCCAGCAGCGCTGATAACGATTTTTGCTGATGCTACGGCGATCGGTGGTGGAAACCGTTGTGATGATGTGTGGGTGTGATTGTCGGATTTTTATGACTGGATGATCGGAATCATGTATAAATATGGCAATCATCGTGTCCTCGTTTTTCACTAGAAGCTGCATACAATATGTGTGTGTCAAATTTTCTACAGTGGTCGTCAGGCTGAATGTTTCGAATTAAATGTTCGCTTTCGAACATTGATAAATCTGAAACATGAAGGATGTGATTAAAGATGAATGTTAATGATGGTGTATGTATGTATGTGAATGATGATGATAATTCCTGTTATTGAATGTTGCGGATTAAAGTTTCGCTTTTGAACATTGATGAATGTTAATGATGATGTATCTGAAAGACGATCATAATTTCTGGATAGATTTCTCCAAAAAATCATTTCATTTGGAAATGATCCGGCTCGAAGGACCAAAAGTTAGGATGCCTTCGAGTAGCACTCCTATTCGCTCGTTTTGTTTTTGAGGGAGCTCGCCGATAGTTGAGATGAAAGTTGAGGGTATGGTAAAAAAAAAGTGAATTATTAATGGGTGTCTTGCCTCGACAAGTGTTAAGACCAGAAGAACGAATTATTCTATCATATCAAATAAGTTAACCTACTATTGATACATTAAACTGAAGCGATATCTTACATAACTTTCTGTTGTGATGTTCAAATAAAGCTTGAACTTACAATCTATTACAATATTTGATGATAGATGAGCGTTCTCACATGAACACTGTTACTTAATGATCATATATCAAGTAGCTAGTTGCACTAGGATATTAGAAGACTTAGGAGTCGACACTCAAATTTAACAGGCGCTATGTACACCAATACGTCATTCGAGGGGTCTGACTCTTTACTTTTGCCTTTTCGGACGACTGTACATAAGTCGAATGGGAATATGTATAAGAAAGCAGAAAGTCTGAACAAGTTAGCTGATGCAGAGATCGAGTGTTTATCTCTTCATACAGCTTGTGCGAGATAAGGTTTAAGCTAAACTACTGAAAGCGCATAACCGCTCCCAAAAACCCGTATAACTTCAGATCAGTGGTACGAATATTTAAGCTAGGAAAATAAGTTTTCCGAAGAAACTTCATTATAAGTAACGCGTCGAAAACTCAACTTCAACTACAAATTAGCCCCCAAATTCGTAATTCTCGGACATGAGAATTGAGGAAATTGAGGGAAATGAAAAAGCTGACGTTATAGGACCCGTGCCTTTTTGTTCATTAAATAAATCAGCCATTAATCGAAAATTAAAAAGCTGGCCACACAACATATTCATCTGCTATTGGGAAAGCATCGCAGGTCGTAGACAGACCAAAAAGTTATACAGCCCTTTAGAAACGATGCCAAGAAAATACTTTATATAGCTTGGCATGATATAAAAAGTGTTATTGGATACCTAACCGGCCATCACAGATTTAGATATCACCTCCACAAACTAAAAATAGTCGACTCACCGCAGTGCCACTTTGTCTTGAAAAAGGTGAAACCACAGAGCACATTATATGCGAGTGCCTGGCCATTTACGGAATAAGAAGGACAACGTTTCTTAGAGAAATAATTAGCACTGATGCTGTTAAGAATCTTTCTGCTGATCGCCTGATCATCTACATTAGGAAACTAGAGGCACTACGTTCCTAAGCAATATCTTTTACATTAAGCACAAAAGATCTTTTAAGGTCGGATGCAGTCCCTATCCCATCGGCGAGTCAGAAGCTTAAAAAAGTGTTTAATTGAACTCACTTCATTGTAGAGTCATGTCCCCAGTAGTCAAACTCTTAGTGGCTTACATTAAAGTAATAGTTCACTGTGAGGGATGCGGTCAATGTAAATATGTGATGAAAAGTTAATTAGTTGCTCAAACTCAATTATTGTTTATTAAATGTAATTTTTTTTTTTTTAAAATTAAAAATCCGTAGATTTTCTCAAAAACGGTACCCACGATTTTGATGTAATTTCGTACATTCGACACTTTTAACTTTAATGTAAAAACATATCAAAATCGTTGGAGCCGTTTTTGAGAAAACGAATTTAATTAAAATTTAAGAAAATCGTTATCTGAAACAAAAATTTGAAAAAAATTATTTCAAAAATCGAAGTATGCAAGTTTGTTCAACTTAATGGTATACAAAAATTATTAAAATTTTGTGATGTTCCCTTTGTTAGTTTTCGACATACTGGCGGTTTTATAAATTACCATTAATCGTTTTTTTTTTCGACAAAGGACAAAAGAAGACCGAAATCCTTGGAACCGTCTTCAAGAAAAAAGTGATAAGTAATTTTCGCCAACAAATTGTATAAATGGTACCGTTATTTCAAACGATGAAGCAAAAACTAAAAAGGTATCGGGGAAGATGTAACCCCAAAAACCTTATATCGAACTTCGAAGCAAATCCGTCGAACACTTTCGCCATATGGCGCCCGGACAGACAGACAGACAGACCGACGGACGACATTGATGGACCCACTTTTTGGACTTCTATCATCCTTCGTACTCAATTTGAGTTCGAAATTTCCGCACGATCGCAATAACTTTTTCTTTAGTATACTAACGTAAAGTTAAAAATAACAGAGTAATAAAAAAAATTAATTCAATCTTCAAGTTTAGTTTTGATTTTTAAGCGCAAAAGGTGCACACAAAATCTTCATTTGAGCCTCATTTGACTTCATTGTACAAAGTTTGGTATACGAGTTGTTGCAAGTATCACAGCCTATATTTCTAAGGCCATCAACTTCGCCATCTGTGTCGAGCTTTTCCGCACAAAAACTACAACATTGTTTTCGAGAGATTTTCTTTGTTTATATTCATGCAAGTTTATGATTTTTTCTTTACATTCTTACTTCCTTTTTTTGAGTTACACTTTCTGATCTGTGTCGTGGAGTGCTTATATCAAGCAGCTATAATGAGCTGGTGACAGTAAATACATATATAGAGCAAACATATATTCATAACACAAACACAAAAGATGATTGAAATGATTACGCAAACACATTTTCAGTTTAAATTTACTGACATGCATGACATCAATCACATGATTTTTTAACTTGTAGATTCTACTCATGTTAGTAATTGGGTCATTGCTGCCATTATTCGTCCTATGATCAGCACTTACTAAAAGATCCACACTACGTTAGTTGTGAGCACCTCCACGGAAGGTAAATGCAATGGAAGACAACAGATAAGGAGCATCTATATGACCAGCTATAAGTTGCTGTAAGAAAATTATATTACTATTTGGTCTACGTTGAGAGAGGGGTAGCATTTGAAGAAGTTTGATACGTTGACAGTAGGGGGAAGGTTATATGGATCATATAAGGCCACTAATGGACGGATAAAATTATCAAAGGTACGTTGAATAGCAATTAAATTGTTCATCAATTGGACTATGTCCAAATAAAACACGATTAGATTCAACGTTCGTCACAAGACTAAAAACTTTATCATCCAACAAAATATGTTTTTTACAGAAAACAACGAGCACATGAAGATACCTGATACAAAATATTTTTTTACAGAAAACAACGAGCACATAAAGATACCTGATATTAAATAATGCTAACTAGGCGCTGACGCTGAAGTGCAACGGAAGCGCACAACAGATACCTGGCAGACAATAAGAATTACCTTCAAGAAACATGAGAGACATGAGAAACTTTGATAAAATTATTTAAAATTGAAAATGTCTATGCCGATTCCGCACTTCGGCGGAAGGGTATGTAACAATGTCTTAACTATTCCCCCCTTTAAGAGGAGCCGTCCTCGGCGATGTCTAATTTCTTTATAACCTCTTGTACGAAGTTTACAGCATTAACGTCCTTGCTGGTCTGCTGCAGCTTCCGTTTTAGGATAAAAACGACTGTAAGACTTATCACAATGACAATTATTATCAAAAGGAGTTGTCTTGCGAGTTGATTTGCTCTTTTATATTGGCGATGTGCTTCAAGTTTTTTGTGTTGATCTCATGGAGGTATGGCAAAGATAGCAGAGTCAGATGATCCGTGAGATTCAGTTTTTGTGCGGCTGGTACAGCTGGACTTAAGTAACTATTCCGTTTTCCATTGTTGTATGTCGTACCATTCATTTTCATCTTATTTTCAAATATTACGAGGAAAGTCCCGTGAATTGTTCGGGCCGATTCTTCACCTTCTTGAATGTTATAGGTCTGGTCATTGATAATAATTAGCCCATCGTTGAGTATGTTGATAGGAGGTATATGGTGAGCCGATGTTGTTTTGCATTCAGCCGTGTGGTTGTTGAGGAGATGTTGAACGCACAAGCTTTCGGATGTTTCCTCACAAAATGTTAAAGTCGCCGCTTCTTCACAATTTCGTAAGGGTTTAGATACTGCTCCACATTCCGCAAATATTTCTGACTCTAGTAATACCATACTTTTATTATGAACTACAGGAAATATCATTATTTTGTCGCAAATAAAGTTAATCTTAGGATTTTCAATTATAAAAAACATTACATCGTTATTCTGTACAATCTTCAATTTTGAATTTCTCATTATATCATTAATACTAACATCTATAGACTTTTCGGTTTTTAGTATAGCTTCTATTTCTTCACTGTCGAGGATAGCGAGGTTTATAACGGTAACCTTTCCTAACGCAATTGAATAAATTATATTGTCAAGATCGGTAATTACTGCCTTGTTCCTACTTAAGATTACTTCGTAAAGGTGTCCTACATCAATCTCTGCTCTTTTTGTTGTATTTAGTAATTTATTAACGGTTTCTGTAAGACTATTAATTCGGGACTGTAGCTCTGTATTTATAAAGATTTGCTGATTATTAGCTTCAATCAATGAAGCTTCAATCAATGGTTGAGACACAAGCATGAATCTGTAATACAAAAAAATTATCCCATATTACTCTTGTGAATCTGTTTGTTGTTTACTAGAACCGTCGTTTCGTAGGTCTTGTTGTACTGTCCTTTCGACATATAGCTTGGTAAATTTATTACCAATACGTTTATTCGTATGCACAAAGACCTTATCGCCAGGTTCAAAAGAGCGTGTATAATTGTTTTTGTTTTGCCGTCGTAGGTCAGCCTGCTGGGTGATTTCTATTTTATTTCTTATTTCGTTTTTTAAATTATTGGGTATAGAGTGAATTATATCAATTGGTCTATGGCCAGTAATAGAATGAATTGTTCTATTGTATTTTAAAGTTGCAAGTGACACCAACGTTGGAATATCATCAATTTGTTGTTCTAAGTTAGTGCAGCGGGCTATTTCCGTCAGTGTACTATGGAAACGTTCCACCTGGCCATTTGTAGTGCTATGGAATGGTGGCACAGTCAAAATGTTGACACCGAGATGGTTTCTGAGCATAGACATTGTCACAAACAACTGTTTTGGTATCCCTATAGAAGGGAGAGAATATTTAGAAGGGCCTCCTTTATATCAACAATTGCCCGAGATTTAATTGGAAATACTAAAGCGAATTTTGAAAATTTATCCAAGCTTGTAAGAAAGTGTGCCTTCCCAGTTGAATATATATCTATATATCGGAGTTTCGCCTATTTTAGGTTTCGGCGGGTGCCGCTGGTACTTTGCCTCATTACAGATTTTGCAATTTGAAATTATCTCTTTTAACTTTTCGCGCATCTTTGGAAAATAGTAATCTTTGAGAACCTGCTGAATATTTTCACGAACTGAACGGTGGGCACGATTGTGTTCGGCTGTAAGGATGTCGAACTGATCGTCTTGGTTATATATGTCGGTTACCATTTTTTCAGTATGAAGTAATTTAACGGAAGGAAATAGCTTGATAAGGTCATTTTGTATCTGAGCCAGAACGTTTGGATTTACAGTTTGCTTGAGTACTTCCAAAGCATCCTGAGAAGAATTGAATGTTATTAGATGTCTAATTTGCGTTTTAAAAATGATCTTAGTTACTTTAGAAGTTTCTGTGCCATCTAAAACTAATTGGTTTCGAAATGAATTTACAGGGTTTTGAACAGTACGTATTATATGAGTAAGAGATTCTTCGCTGTGGGCTGTTCCAAAAGATGACTCTGTCCACTCATCTAAGGCATTTAAATACTGTCGAGATAAGGCATCTGCCACATGATTATCTTTCCCAGGCTTATAAAAGAATTTTGGAGCAAATTCTTCTATAAACGCTCTCCATCTCTTCAATTTTGCGTTTGGATTCCTATCGGAAATAGCAAATGTTAGCGGCTGGTGTTCGGTGAAAAAATTTAAGTGTTTAACACCATAGAGGTAGTTACGAAGCTTCTGGAGTGCCCATACGATAGCGAGCAGTTTGCGCTCATTAGTAGCGTAATTTTCCTCAGTGGAACTCAATGTCCTGGATATCATGGTAATCGGTTTGCCATTTTAAGATAAAACGGCTCCTAACGCCTGTGACGATGCGTCAGTCGTTAGGTCAAAAGGCCTGTTGAAGTTAGGGTATAAGAGCAGAACGTCTTCTGAGGCCATTATACTTTTGATTTTATTGAATGCATCTAATGCCTCACTGTCCAAGTCTAATTTCATTTTTTTGATTGGTTAGCACTTATGTTGCCATGCTTACCTCTAAGATATCGGGTAAGGGGCGTTGCAATTAATGCATTGTCCCTAATGAATCGTCTATAATACCCAGATAACCCAAGGAAAGATCGCAGGGCGCGTAATGTTCTGAGTTCCTTATAATTCACAATATCCATGACTTTGTTTGGACAGGTCCTGATGCCATTTTTTGACACAACATACCCTAAGAACTCATCTTCGGCTTGGAGAAATTTTGATTTCTTAGCTGAGACTCTCATATTGGCATTAAATAATTTTGAGGATTCGATCTATGTCTTTTAAATGTTGCTCTCTTGTTTCTGAAAACACAATAACGTCGTCAATATAAACATGACAACATTTACCAATTTCTTCCCTTAGTACGTCATCAATTGCTCTCTGAAAAATACTTTGAGCATTTTTCAGACCAAAAGGAAGTCGGCAGCATTCAAACTTGCCATTATTGACAGAAAATGCAGTTTTTTCTCTGTCACGCTCAGCCAGTTGAATCTGTTGAAAGCCTGACTTGAGATCGATTGTAGTAAAGAAAGAGGACTTACCAAGATTGGCCAAAATTACGGACGTGTCGGGGATAGGATATTTGTTCGCAACAGTTTTCTCATTTAACTTGCGAAAGTCTATGACGAGGCGCTTCCTTTGGTTACCGGCTTCATCAAGTCCCTTTTTATTAACTACCCAGATAGGGTTATTGTAAGGTGACCTGGAAGGTTTGATAATGCCATTTTGTAGTAAGTCAGAAATCTCGCTATTGACGAATTCCGCAGCGGCAATCGGATAAGGATATGCTTTTGAGTAAACCGGCTCGTTTTCGGTTGTTCTAATCGTTGCAACAATATTTGTATTGTAGGGAAGAGATTCGTTCGGGTCTGCAAAAACCTTTGCGTTTTTTTTAATAACGGAAGAAATTTGGTCATCGGCAAGGGAGCTCACTGAAGTGTTTTCCAGTTTGCATAGGAAAATCTTGCTGTGGTGTTCGATTAGAGTTATTGGTAAAATTGTTATGATGGACATTGTTTGGGACGGGTGCAATATTTCGAAATGATTCCCGGGGATTAACAATATTGCCTTGCCCACCGTTTGGTCTATTGGACCTAAATGATGGATCTATTTCCATCAAGGTTGGTCTGGATCTTGACTTGTCAATTGGCCTGTAATGAGGTGAATTCTGTGGATTATAATAATTGTTTCCAGGAATGTGTCCGATGGGGAATGGTTTTTCATATCGTGCCGCAAAAGAGGTTGCAAAAGAATAACGTGCTTGGTTTGCCTCAAGCTCTTGCGCTGGGGCCAATGCACTAGGCATATCAGAGGGACGGGCTGAAAATAAAATGTCGCCCATTGGCTTCTGTAGGCCAGAAATAACAACTCTTAGAGCATCCGCTCGGTATTTTAGACTAAGGGAATTTATTAGGGCAGCATCACCCTCGTGTAGCATAATAGTTTTGTTAATTAATAATGTAAGTTTCTTTTCCGCCTCATCATAAAATTTGGTTATAGACATATGACCCTGTCGTAGGGTGGACATCTCCTGTTCGATTAGATACACCGGTCTTTTATCGGCGTATGTAAAATCAGGCCTCGCTATTATAGCCTTGAAATTTAGTGGGGTATTAAAGGAGGACAAAACCTGATCAGCTGAATCAACTATTTTATTTCTTAAAATGGCAACAGCCTGGTAGTGTTTTGAACTACCTTCATGCGTCTCAAACAACTTGTAGGCCGTAAAGGCCGCTTGACGCCATGCACCTGATGCGCAGGTAGCGCACCTGATCTCCGTTAAACTCTGGTAAGCTTTTTACGACATTGTTTATTTTACTGAGCGTCTTCCATCTTTCTAAAGAATTTAAACGGTAATACCTTTCTTCACAACCAAAATGATTACAAAAAAAAAAATAGCAAAATTACCAAGAAATGAATGTGAAAATTATGAATATTGTATTGTAATGTTCACTCCCGCTTGTCGTAGACAGCAAAAAATTAACAAAATTATTTGGCCTTTAGACAGGATCAATTTGATTCATAAACACTTAATCAAAATAATGTTATGCTTTTAATTACATACTATCAACTACACTTTCCAATCTACTAATTTTTGTTTCTACAAGTAGGTTATGACTAAATAGTTATTTAATTTATAATTAATTCTCACACTAATATGATCATAATCAGCATCTTGTTGATAAACAGCCGTTGTTTGTTGAATTTTATTTTCTTATTTGTCTGCTTTCCTTCAACAATATGTTCATCAGGTAACTGCTTCTACTGATAGTTTTCACTTTTATGTCTTTTCTTATTCTCACTTTTAAATAGGTTTGAGCTCCTTTTATGTTGCGTTTGGTTTTTTTACGTTTATTATCACTTGATTTGTCTTGCTTTTGTTTCACCTCATATGGGGTTACTTGGATGTAGCACCGGCCGAAATATCGTGAGTCCGTAAGTAACGCAAACTATTATTCTTTATAAGAACTTATTATTTTTACACTTAAATCGCCCCACGTTGGGCGCCAATTAAATTGTTCATAAATTGGACTATGTCCAAATAAAACACGATTAGATTCAACGGTCGTCACAAGACTAAAAACTTTATTATCCAACAAAATATTTTTTTTTACAGAAAAAAACGAGCAGATGAATTTACCTGATATTAAATAATGCTAACTAGGCGCTGACGTGCAGCGGAAGCGCACAACAGATACGTGGCAGACAATAAGAAATACCTTCAAGAAACATGAGAGACATGAGAAACTTTGATAAAATTATTTAAAATTGAAAATGTCTATGCTGATTCCGCACTTCGGCGGAAGGGTGTGTCTCCAACTTGAGAATCATACTCTAGATGCGGACGCATAAAACAATTGTACAAAGTAACGTTAGAGTCGACAAATTATTTAGACCATAACTTAATTAAGCCCAGCATGGAGATTGATTTATTAATAATAAAGTTATTATGATCAATAAAGTTAATTTTGGGGTCAAAGAAAACTCAGAATTCTTTATAACTATTAACATGACAAAGGGTTACCAACAGGGGTATTTTGGCCTGTCGACTCCGGGAATTTGCTTTAAGCTCCGGGCTGAGGGACCAGGCGACATTTCTCTCGGCCGCCAGGTTTAAATGTTATAATTTCTTTAAACATAAAAAAGCAATTTACAGCGAATGAAAATTTGTTAGTATTCGTTTACGTTGATAAATAGTTTGGCAGCAGTATAAATACAAAGAGCAAAGTGGCAATGGGCGCATTAGGACTTACCTAACCTAAGGTAATAACTTTTTCACGCCGCATTAAGATCTGAAATATCGCAAAAACTCCTGAAACCTCCATAGAAATCAGGAGGTATCCACTAATTTTTGCAGATTTCAAAACCTCCTTGTTGTATGAGGCTTCGATGAAAGCTCCTCAGAATCTGGTTCCAATGGTGAGGTTGTCGAAGCAAACGCACCTTTTACCACATTCCCAAGATCCACAAATCAGTTGACAAGCGGTTGACAGATTTTCAACCGTTTAACAGGTCAGCTTACCAATTTCTTGAACGATAATCACGCGAATTATATGAGGATATAGGGATTGTTAGCTTATAGTGGACCTGCAGTTCACTTGCAACTTGAACGCAATAATTCTTTATTCGCTTTTATTTTGCCATAGTTGACCGAAATGTGAAAAAAAACCCAGGTAGTGTTTGGGGTGAATGCTTTAAGGAAATTTTGCAATCTTTTTGTGAAAACCTCAGATTTCAGTGCCGTTTGAATAGGGTATAACCTGAAATGGAAAAATTACTTTGTTTACATTTCCCAACGAACTGACCTAGCTGACTATGTTATCCTTAATGGCAACAAGAAAATCCTTGCATGCAGGTATTATAAATAAGCAACACACAAAAAGCGCCTAATAGTGTAATTGAGCGGATTCAGAAATACTTATGAAATTAGCGAGTTATTCGACGACGTAGGCAAGAAACTGATACCGTATTGACGTCGCACTGCTATCAAAGTTTTTGCAAAAGCTCCTGAAATTGCCATCAAAATCAGAAGGTTCCCTTACATATTTCATTCGCTTTTATTTTACCATAGTTGACCGAAACGTGAAAAAATACCCAAGTAGTGTTCGGAGTGAATGCTTTAACGAAATAATATTGGGCTTAAGTCACTTCCCTGAGGTACTCCAGACTGAATAGAAAAAGATTCAGAACATTAGCCACTGACACAGTACATTATTTTTTTGCAGAGTATTGAGGTTTTGCTTTAATGACAGAAGACAAAATTGCGTTTTGGAAGCCTCAAATTCTAATCTGTCGGTTTAACCCCAATCAAGAATGCTGTCAAGATCGGAATTTTATGAGCTTAACATATGTTGCCGTTCCAGTTGAAAGCCCGAAGATGAGGGGTGTTGCCCAGGAAACGAATATGTAAAGCTGGGGGGTTCTGTCATCGGCGAAGGAATGAATAGGATTAGAAGTAACAGACAGGTGATCATTTATAAAAATGAGAAAGACAGTCGGAGGCAAAACGGAACCTTGGGGAACACCACCATTTATTTTGTAAGTTACAGAGTTCTCCGTCCAAAATTGAACATTCCGAAAGAAAACTTCTAATCCATTGAAGAACGGTATCATCGATCCAAAACGCACGCATTTTCGAAAATAGAGCTTGATGCCCAACTCTGTCAAATGCGTTTGAAATATCAAGCGCAACGACCTTGCTTTTACCACCATGGTGAATAGATTGGTTCCACTTTTCGGTTAGATATGTCCTAAAATCACCAGTGGACCTATTGCTGCGAAAACCGTACTGCCGGTCATTAAGAAGTTTTCGTGGTTCAAGATATTTCAGAAGCTGACGATTTATCAGCTTTTCCATGACCTTGGAAAGTATGGACGTTAGTGCGATTGGTCGGTAGGAGGAGGGAGATTCGCTGTGGTTTGGGACGGGCTGGATAAATGCTGTTTTCCATCTTCTCGGAATATGCCCTGAAAAATAGGACAGGTTGAATGCCTTACTCAGTGTAGAACGATAGCGAGAATACCATCTGGACCAGCGGATTTGTGTATATTGAGATCTTGAAGTACTCCTGCCATGGAACAATGGCGAAAATGGACTGGTCCCATAGAGAATTTTACGCGCTCGAGTACAAGGGCAGATAAAGCAGCAAGCAGATTGGCCTTATCAAAAGAGCTGACAGCTGGGATGCCATTTTAAATGAGTGTCGGAACAGATGATTCTTAATTTTTTCAACAAACGACGGAAAGTTTTTACTACCGGTGGAAGTTTGTAGTATTTTTAGCCTCAACTATTGGTCGTAGGCATTGCAGTCATTTCTGGGTCGTTTAAATTTGTTTCGGTTTTCCTCGTATGGGTTGGCCTTGCAAGACCGAAAGCTCACCTTTTTTACCCTGAGGTGAGGCCTGGTAAAATCCTCTTTACAACTCAAGTCATACCACGCGATTACCTTGGGTTTGAAACCACCATTAATCCTGTTCGGGATAAAGCATTTCATACCCAGGTGAATTATATTTGTTTTCTTATCGGTGCACTTAAAAAAACGTTTGATTCAACTGCAACACCAATATCAGAAAAGTTCAAATTTATTGAAAAATTATTAATTGATTCAGAAAGCCTCTGGAAATTTGCTTTCCGAAAGTCATAGAAAAGCGAACGGTCATACGAAATGGTTTATTGGTACTGCTTTCTGATCGCATACGTTATGTGTAATATAAAATACAAAATTCAACCTACTTTTAAATTATTGTATTACCGATTACTGATTACAAATGAAATTCACGTACCTGTTGGCAATTTGCAACTGATGAAGTTTGGCTTAGCACAAAGCTTGGTCTTCTTTGTCAGCCCAGCAGCGCTGATAACGATTTTTGCCGATGCGATCGGTGGTGGATACTGTTATGATGATGTGTGGGTGTGATTGTTAGATTTTTATGACTGGATAATCGGAATCATGTATAAATATGGCAATAAAATAGTGTCCTCGTTTTTCACTAGATGCTGAATACAATATGTATGTGTCAAATTTTCTACAGTGATCGTCAGGATGAATGTTGCGAATTAAATGTTCGCTTTGAACATTGATAAATCTGAAACATGAAGGATGTTATTAACGATGAATGTTAATGATGGTGTATGTATGTATGTGAATGATGATGATAATTCCTTTTTTTGAATGTTGCGGATTAAATTTGCGCTTTTGAACATTGATGAATGTTAATGATGATGTATGTGAAAGATGATGATAATTTCTGGATAGATTTCTCCAAGAAATCCGCTTCTTTCATTTGGAAATGATCCGGCTCGAAGGACCAAATGATAGGATGCCTTCGAGTAGCACTCCTATTCGCTCGTTTTATTTTTGAGGGAGCTCGCCGATAGTTGAGATGAAAGTTGGGGGTAGGGTTACAAAAAAAGTGAATTATTAATGTGTGACTTGCCTCGACAAGTGTTAAGACCAGAAGAACGAATTATTTTATCTTATCAAAGAAGTTAACCTACTATTGATACACTAAACCGAAGCGATATCTTACATAACTTTCTGTTGTGATGTTTAAATAAAGCTTGAACTTACAATCCATTACAATATTTGATGATAGATGAGCGTTCTCACATGAACACTGTTACTAAATGATCATATATCAAGTAGCTAGTTGCACTAGGATATTAGAAGATTTAGGAGTCGACACTCAAATTTAACAGGCGCTATGTACACCAATACGTCGAGGGGTCTGACTCTTTACTTTTGTCTTTTCGGAAGACTTTACATAAGTCGAATGGGAATATGTATAAGAAAGCAAAAAGGCTGAACAAGTTAGCTTATGCAGAGATCGAGTGTTTATCTCTTCATACAGCTTGTACGAGATAAGGTTTAAGCTAAACTACTGAAAGCGCATAACCGCTCCCAAAAACCCGTATAACTTCAGATCAGTGGTACGAATATTTAAGCTAGGAAAATAAGTTTTCCGAAGAAACTTCATTATAAGTAACGCGTCGAAAACTCAACTTCAACTACAAATTAGCCCCCAAATTCGTAATTCTCGGACATGAGAATTGAGGAAATTGAGGGAAATGAAAAAGCTGACGTTATAGGACCCGTGCTTTTTTGTTCATTGAACAAATCAGCCATTAATCGAAAATTAAAAAACTGGCCACACAACATGTTCATCTTCTATTGGGAAAGCATCGCAGGTTGTAGACAGAACAAAAAGCCCTTTAGAAACGATGCCAAGAAGATACTTTATCTATCTTGGCATGATATAAAAAATGTTATTGGATACCTAACCGGCCATCACAGATTTAGATATCACCTCCACAATCTAAAAATAGTCGACTCACCGCAGTGCCGACTTTGTCTTGAAAAAGGCGAAACCACAGAGCACATCATATGCGAGTGCCTGGCCGTTTACGGAATAAGAAGGACAACGTTTCTTAGAGAAATAATTAGCACTGATGCTATTAAGAATCTTTCTGCTGATCGCCTCATCATCTACATTAGGAAACTAGAGGCACTACTTTCCTAAGCAATATCTTTTACATTAAGCACAAAAGATCTTTTAAGGTCGGATGCAGTCCCTATCCCATCGGCGAGTCAGAAGCTTAAAAAAGTGTTTAATTGAACTCACTTCATTGTGGAGTCATGTCCCCAGTAGTCAAACTCTTAGTGGCTTACATTAAAGTAATAGTTCACTGTGAGGGATGCGGTCAATGTAAATATGTGATGAAAAGTTAATTAGTTGCTCAAACTCAATTATTGTTTATTAAATGTAATTTTTTTTTTTTTAAATTAAAAATCCGTAGATTTTCTCAAAAACGGTACCCACGATTTTGATGTAATTTCGTACATTCGACACTTTTAACTTTAATGTAAAAACATATCAAAATCGTTGGAGCCGTTTTTGAGAAAACGAATTTAATTTAAATTTAAGAAAATCGTTATCTGAAAAAAAAATTTGAAAAAAATTATTTCAAAAATCTAAGTATGCAAGTGTGTTCGACTTAATGGTATACAAAAATTATTAAAATTTTGTGAAGTTCCCGTTGTTAGTTTTCGACATATTGGCGGTTTTATAAATTACCATTAATCGATTTTTTTTTTCAAAACCAATTATGCAGTCTTTTTGGCCCCATGCCAAGTATCCTAAGGACAAAAGAAGACCGAAATCCGTGGAACCGTCTTCGAGAAAAAAGTGATAAGTAATTTTCGCCAAAAAATTGTATATCAGGTACCGTTATTTCAAACGATAAAGCAAAAACTAAAAAGATTCCCCGAGATGTAACCCCAAAAACCTTATATCGAACTTCGAAGCAAATCCGTCGAACACTCTCTCCATATGGCGCCCGGACAGACAGACAGACAGACCGACGGACGACATTGATGGACCCACTTTTTGGACTTCTATCATCCTTCGTACTCAATTTGAGTTCGAAATTTCCGCACGATCGCAATAACTTTTTCTTTAGTATACTAACGTATACGATAAAGTTAAAAATAACAGAGTAATAAAAAAAATTAATTCAATCTTCAAGTTTAGTTTTGATATTTAAGCGCAAAAGGTGCATACAAAATCTTCATTTGAGCCTCATTTGACTTCATTGTACAAAGTTTGGTATACCAGTTGTTGCAAGTATCACAGCCTATATTTCTAAGGCCATCAACTTCGGCATCTGTGTCGAGCTTTTCCGCACAAAAACTACAAGATTGTTTTCGAGAGATTTTCTTTGTTTATATTCATGCAAGTTTATGATTTTTTCTTTACATTCTTACTTCCTTTTTTTGAGTTACACTTTCTGATCTGTGTCGTGGAGTGCTTATTACAAGCAGCTATAATGAGCTGGTAACAGTAAATACATATATAGAGCAAACATATATTCATAACACAAACACAAAAGATTTAAGACACTAGAAAATGATTACGCAAACACATTTTCAGTTTAAATTTACTGACATGCATGACATCAATCACATGATTATTTAACTTATAGATTCTACTCATGTCAGTAATTGGGTCATTACTGCCATTATTCATCCTATGATCAGCACTTACTAAAAGATCCACACTACGTTAGTTGTGAGCACCTCCACGGAAGGTAAATGCAATGGAAGACAACAGATAAGGAGCATCTATATGACCAGCTATAAGTTGCTGTAATAAAATTATATTACTATTTGGTCTACGTTGAGAGAGGGGTAGCATTTGAAGAAGTTTGATACGTTGACAGTAGGGGGAAGGTTATATGGATCATATAAGGCCACTAATGGACGGATAAAATTAACAAAGTTACGTTGAATAGCTTCAAATCGAACTGATTGAATATTGTAATATGGAGTCCAAACTTGTGAAGCATACTCTAGATGCGGACGCATAAAACAATTGTACAAAGTAAGGTTGGAGTTGACAAATTCTTTAGAAATCGAACTGATTGAATATTGTAATATGGAGTCCAAACTTGTGAAGCATACTCTAGATGCGGACGCATAAAACAATTGTACAAAGTAAGGTTGGAGTTGACAAATTCTTTAGACCATAACTTAATAAAGCCCAGCATGGAGATTGATTTATTAATAATAAAGTTAATATGACCAATCAAGTTAATTTTGGGGTCAAAGAAAACTCAGAATTCTTTATAACTTTTAACATGACAAAGGGTTACCAACAGGGGTATTTTGGCCTGTCGACTCCGGGAATTTGCTTTAAGCTCCGGGCTGAGGGACCAGGCGACATTTCTCTCGGCCGCCAGGTTTAAATGTTATAATTTCTTTAAACATAAAAAAACGATTGAAAATTTGTTGGTATTCGTTTACGTTGATAAATAGTTTGGCAGCAGTATAAATACAAAGAACAAAATGGCAATGGGCGCATTAGGACTTACCTAACCTAAGGTAATAACTTTTTCATGCCGCATTAAGATCTGAAATATCGCAAAAACTCCTGAAACCTCCATAGAAATCAGGAGGTATCCACTAATTTTTGCAGATTTCAAAACCTCCTTGTTGTATGAGGCTTCGATGAAAGCTCCTCAGAATCTGGTTCCAATGGTGAGGTTGTCGAAGCAAACGCACCTTTTACCACATTCCCAAGATCCACAAATCAGTTGACAAGCGGTTGACAGATTTTCAACCGTTTAACAGGTCAACTGCAGGTCACCGAAGAGTCAGCTTACCAATTTCTTGAACGATAATCACGCGAATTATATGAGGCTATAGGGATTGTTAGCTTATAGTGGACCTGCAGTTCACTTGCAACTTGAACGCAATAATTCTTTATTCGCTTTTATTTTGCCATGGTTGACCGAAATGTGAAAAAAACCCAGGTAGTGTTTGGGGTGAATGCTTTAAGGAAATTTTGCAATCTTTTTGTGAAAACCTCAGATTTCAGTGCCGTTTGAATAGGGTATAACCTGAAATGGAAAAATTACTTTGTTTACATTTCCCAACGAACTGACCTAGCTGACTATATTATCCTTAATGGCAACAAGAAAATCCTTGCATGCAGGTATTATAAATAAGCAACACACAAAAAGCGCCTAATAGTGTAATTGAGCGGATTCAGAAATACTTATGAAATTAGCGAGTTATTCGACGACGTAGGCAAGAAACTGATACTGTATTCACATCTCACTGCTATCTAAGTTTTCGTAAAAAACTCCTGAAATCGAAATCAAAATCGGAAGGTTTCCCATAAACTTTTTAAATTTCAAAATATAATTTGTGTTTGAGAATCTGGTTTTTAATACATTCTACAAGTTCCACGAAGCAGTTAACATTTTGTACAATTAATATCTTTTTGGAAAACAAACAAAAAAAAAACACATTTCTTGGCAAAAAAAAAATCTCCGGGCCAGGCCTTTGATAGAGTTGGTAATCATGATGACAAAGCAAAAAAAGAATCATAAGAAATGGAGGGAATGCGTTTTCTTCAAAACGTCGTATGCTAAGTGTCAGCATGGTTCAAAATAACCCATTTTTACCACACCAAGTGGCAAAAATAAATAATGTCCACTTGGAGAAGATTTCTGTCGTACTGATTGTTAACTGATTTATATATTTTCATATCATCAGCGTATATTAAAATATTGATGGTTCTTATAGATGCTTTAAAATCATTTATAGCAGGAATGAATAATATTGGGCTTAAGTCACTTCCCTGAGGTACTCCAGACTGAATAGAAAAAGATTCAGAACATTAGCCACTGACACAGTACTCCCTACCCATAAGGTATGATTTAATTATTTTTTTGCAGAGTATTGAGGTTTTGTTTTAATGACAGAAGACAAAATTGCGTTTTGGAAGCCTCAAATTCTAATCTATCGGTTTAACCCCAATCAAGAATGCTGTCAAGATCGGAATTTTATGAGCTTTACATATGTTGCCGTTCCAGTTGAAAGCCCGAAGATGGGGTGTTGCCCAGGAAACGAATATGTAAAGCTGGGGGGTTCTGTCATCGGCGAAGGAATGAATAGGATTAGAAGTAACAGACAGGTGATCATTTATAAAAATGAGAAAGACAGTCGGAGGCAAAACGGAACCTTGGGGAACACCACCATTTATTTTGTAAGTTACAGAGTTCTCCGTCCAAAATTGAACATTCCGAAAGAAAATTTCTAATCCATTGAAGAACGGTATCATCGATCCAAAACGCACGCATTTTCGAAAATAGAGCTTGATGCCCAACTCTGTCAAATGCGTTTGAAATATCAAGCGCAACGACCTTGCTTTTACCACCATGGTGAATAGATTGGTTCCACTTTTCGGTTAGATATGTCCTAAAATCACCAGTGGACCTATTACTGCGAAAACCGTACTGCCGGTCATTAAGAAGTTTTCGTGATACAAGATATTTCATAAGCTGACGATTTATCAGCTTTTACATGACGTTGGAAAGTATGGACGTTAGTGCAATTGGTCGGTAGGAGGAGGGAGAGGAGGATTCGCTGAGTTTTGGGACGGGCTGGATAAATGCTGTTTTCTTCTCCGAATATGCCCTGAAGAATAAGACAGATAGAAAGCCTTACGCAGTGTTTTTGCCACCGTGGAAGAACGCCTCTTCAGAACTATAACGAGAATACCATCTGGACCAGCGGATTTGTGTATATTGAGATCCATAACCGCCTAAGTCGGTTTATTGTACTTTTCAGGAGAGCAGTTTTAAGATTAAATTTAATGCTACCAATCAGAAAATTATTTTTTTAGTATAATTGTTTCACAAAATTAAAGGTATTATAAGCCTTCGTAAACTGGATTTCAACATTATGTCTCAAAATAGCCTATTCAATAGTTATTTACAAAAAGAACACTTAAGCTATTATGCCTTATTCAATTTTATAAATTCCAAAAACCTAAGTCAACATAGGCGGTTATTCCTTTCGATTAAAATGAAACACAAATATACTAACTTAACTTAGGTTGTTTTGCCCTGTATATAATTTTAAAAATTTAACACCTATGTTGAGTTAGGTCGTTATTCCTAACCGAATTTTTTTTTCTTGAAATACGTTTTGACTTAGATTGTTATCTACCATTTTAATAACTACCATGTTTAACAAAAAAATGATCTAGATGAATGGTAAAATGTTAATTTTAAAAATACTATGTACTTATGCACTATAAAGGAATTGAATTGTGTCGTTTCATTCTAAGTTGACCGGTGATCCTGTCCTGAGCGATATTTTTTTTGATTTCATCTACTAAAAATAATCAAGGTCTTGGTTAATTATTCTTCCAAATGCAATAAAAATGTATGAATTTAAGGTTATTCAGTTCAGCTCTAGAATTAAAAATAATAGAAAGGAAAACGCAACATATCAAAGTTTAGAACATAGAAACCATTTTAATTGGAATTTAATAGAAAAGAAATTAATATGTTAATACAAATTCGGAAGTTTAATGTATAGCCAGTAGTAAAATTAAAATCACATTCGCTTTTATTCTGAGCTTCACCAAGATCTAAACATCTTCTTCGTTATCCGTTTCTTTCAAATCAGGGTGAGTATTCAGTTCATCCATATTGGTGCGAAGGTTGTCGTAGAAAGTATGGAACTCGGGGTTTATAAACTGCTTCAGGAAAACTAAATCTCTTTTCTTTTCCTGCGAGATACACGGAACTTCATCCATTTTTTTAAATTTCGGATTCGGGAATAGAGGAAATGCTTCTTTTTCCTATCTTAAGGATCTTAAAAGGAGCAGTACTATCCAAAGACGTTTTGTAAAATACCTTATTAAGACATTTTGTGTAGCGTAGCCATCTTACGGTATTCCACGTGAACCTTTCACCGCCTTCATTAAAACGTTTCCAATTATATTTTTGTTTGGAAAGGTCAGAAAAATTAAGAAAATCATCCGATTTCATTTCTACAACTTCAATGTTATGGCCCACCGTGTTAACGAATTGGTACCAGTCTCTCGGCACTTGGATTTCCACATTTGTTTTTTTTTCCTTTCAATTAATGCATGGTCACTGTCACATTCCATGTGTGTGTGTCCTGGCTCGAGAAATTTATGGTCAATGTAGTCCAGATTTTGAGTGTTGAATACCTTAGCTAGAAACATGGCAGCGACAAATGAATTCTTGTTCTGGCCTGTGCACGAATCGCTATAAAAAGTAATTCGATTTGTATCTGCAGTTATCGTGTTTAGAAGTTTATACAGACAGGACGATATTTCGTTTCCACCCCGACGAGCCATAGCCTCATGCCACATAAAACATTAAGCTTTATTAGTTTCTAGATCGTGGACGGTTAAATTAAAGGTCCATAGTTGCCTTTTATAGAAACTAATAGAGTTTTTTAAGAACGGGGTTGGTAAGCATTGCTGCAAATCGAAAGCAAACACCTTCATATCTCTGGAAGAGATGGCTTCCATTTTGTCATCTCTCTTAGCTGCATAAGCCTTGTCTAAATGCACTGATTTCTTATCCATGAAAACAGTCTTTTCTTCTTCACTTTGTGATACTTTAATTTTAAGGACAAATCCATCACAAGTACTACATGTATCCACTTTTGGGGCCTTAAATTTAATACCCATAGTCTTAAATATTTGCGAGTATTTTGAAAGGCTTAATGGATTGTCGAATTTTTCTTTATACAAAGCGTGCATGGAAGACAGACTAAGGCTAGCATGTAAATATTTTTTTGATGTATCGCGTGCATGGAAGACAGACTAAGGCTAGCATGTAAATATTTTTTTGATGTATCGCGTCGGCTGTAATGGTTTTCGTAGGCAGGGAATTCTAAAATATGTAGCTTAACCTCTTCTTCTTTTTTTGAGCAGGTTTTATTAATAGGAGTGTGTTCAACTCGATGATCTCTGAATGACACTATGGGACAGCCTATCTTTTTACGTATAACTGATTTAGCAAAACTATCGGTCTCATTGAAACACTGTAAGAAATGTTTTCTGCATACACCTATAACTTTACCGTCAAATTCTAATGTATACTTCGTAGTATTTTCTCTTTTTCGTTTTTGCTCATTAGAGTTAACCAGGGTATCACATTTCTTATTTTCCACTCTTATTAGAGACCCGATATTAAAAATTCGTCTATCATAAGAACCTAGGGACCAATAGTGCTCAAAAAGTGACTGAATTTTATCAAATCCAATTTTTTCTTTGCATTTGTTTCTGCACATGCCAAACGGTGTACATTTTCTTGGGTTAATCTTTTTACCAGATATCGTATCAAAGGACTTTCCATTATTTCGTAACTTAGACCGAAGTAACTTATTATTTTTTTTTGGTGTGACCAGTGCGTTCTCTATTTGAGTTCCTAGTCGATTAATGTCCTCATTTTCAAGAGAAACATTTAACGAAGTCTGACTATCATTATCACTGCTCAAAGATAAATTGAAATCCGGATCTTTAACAGAATCGTCAGGGTTTTCCCATTCAGGCTGTTCATAGAAATTCCTTGCAGATTCACCAATTTCTTCAATTAATTTTGGCTCAACTGGAAAACCCAAATTTATTACACCTGGACCTAAAACGTTAAAATATTATGTTGAGATTTGGTTTACATACGTAAAAGATTAAAAATCAACATTACTTTTAAGATATTCGGGATCAGAGCAACTTTTTTGGGTCTTATTTTGTACACTAGGCTCATAATTATTTGGCAATATATCATATGGATGACAGTCTTCTTTCAACTCAATATTACTTGTGTTATTTTTTTCTCCATTGTTGATGTTAGCTTAATATAAGTTAAGTTTTAATTAGAAACAGCATTGCCAAATACTTAAAAGAAATTTCTTACAGGTATCAATGTTTTCATTTTGAGTCGGTTCTGTTTCATAACCCCTGACATTTTCTAGAATAACGTAAAAATTGAAGTTTAAATGTTTTTTTTTTTTTTTGTAAAATTAAAAAATTAAACATTTATTTTATTTCCAGTCGAATTTATCTATAATGGAAACGCAACTCCGAAACTCCTTCCTTTTAAAGGCAAAAAATATATTTTATGAAATTAAGTTATTTGAAATATGAAATTAGACTAAACCAGAAATTTGTAAGAGAATCTGAAAACTGAAACAGAAGCATCTCTATTATTTTGAAACATGACATTTCACTAGAGCCTTAGATATGTACCTATATGTATAACGATCATTTTAGAGTAATACATTTATTTAAATCACAGAGTTTTCAATTGTTAAAAAAAAATGTATGTCTTATATGTATTATGTTAATTTGTGAGCTTTCAATATATTTTTTGCTTTGGATTTCTTTATTGTTATAAAAACGAATATAAAATAATAATATTAACAAACCTTTGGCTTTTGCGCGTTCTGTTAAGATTTTGGCCAATTTTAAAATTTGTTCAGCACGAGACGACATTTTTATCACTTTAACTTCACTTCACTTTATTTCACTTGCAACACACAACGGCCAAACTGAAGTTATGAGACAGCTTTTCCAAAATTTTTTTGCAATTAATTTAAGAATAACAGCCTAAGTCGATTTTGGCAGTCAAATTTCATTATATACATTCGGAATAAAAGCCTAACTGCAAATAAGTAGTTCGGATTTAATTTTTCAAATTTGGAACAACGACCTAACTCGACTTTAGATGGTCGTCAAATAAAACGTAATTTTGGAATAACAGCCTAAGTCGAGTTAGGAAAATTAAAAAATTGATTTTGATATGGAATAACAACCAAACTATTCTTCTCAATAAAAATTCCTTATCGACTTAGGCTGTTATTCCAAACTAAAAATTTTAAAAATAGAAAATGAAGAGCAGCCGAACTCAAGTTAGGAAATTAACGTTAGAAAATTCCTAAATTTACTCGAGTTAGGCTGTTATGGAAAAATTAAGCTGAAGTGAGAGTGACTTAGGCTGTTAGGTTTTTAGTGGATAACGTCTTTAATAAGCATAATAAAAATATGAAAAAAATTTTACTAGTACACTTAAGCATGCTTAACACGTTGGCATCAATAACTCAAAATCGTCCTAACTCGAGTTTAGCGGTTATGGTTTGTGGCCACAGATATTTATAGATTATTTATAAACATATTTTAAAGCCAGCGTAACTTTACGCAATACTTAAACTGCCCTTACGCAGCACAATAATATTTATAAATCTTAAGCAACGTTGCTTAAGCGATGCGTAACCTAAACACCAAAATTTGCGTATAGAGGCTGCGTAAAGTATGTGTAAAATTTGTTTTTGATTGCAAATGTTAATTATATATTTTCATTAAAACAAAAAAAATGTAAAAAGGTATAAAAATGCCATTTGATTTCGTGGCTGTTGTGAAGGATATGGATTTAATTAACTTCTTTAGCCAACAAAGTAACCCGAGACAATGCAAATTTTATAATTGATTATAATATGTGTGCCTTTGTAATATATTTCATAAACAAATTGTAGTACCTTATCAGTGGAATCCCATTTTTCTTTTATTTTGGGAGTTCATCATGCTACGCAAAATATTTCCATATAAATAAACAAAAATCTGACAAATGCAGCTGAGTTTCTGCACTCGTAAATCCAAATGTAGTAGAATTTTATGTTTTTGGTACTAGTTTTTTAAGTGTTGTTACTTAATTAGACACAAACCTCGTTTACTTAAAACACAGAGGAAAATCGTTTGTAAATCAGAATTTCAGCAAAGATGCGTAAAGGTTGCGTAAATACTTACGCGTTGTTTAACTAAACAACCTCTGAGAGGTGTTTTAAGGAAATCTAATAAATACGGCTGATAATATTTAGTGATTTGACACAGAAATTATATTAAAGTAGATATTTATAACTTTGGTAGGGAAATGAAATGTAGGTGGATGAAATATGTGGCCACATGTTTCCTTGGATGAAAGTTTTTGTTATTTTATGATGTTAACTTCGCTTTTTTTTTGTTAGTCTAACGCGTGAAGTAATTTAAATGGTTAGTCCTAGGCAAACGTAGGAATAAAAATATCATATACATATTCAATCTTCATAAAGACTTAATTATTTGATTCTTACTACTTTCCTTATACGGTAAACAATATCAAATCCACAATAAAAACATAAGGAAAGGCTACAGTCCGCTGCCCCTATATGCCCCAAAGAAAAAAGCATTAAGAAGATTTTATTTCATATCGTGTAAAGGTTCCAATACTCTATCTCTCTAACTTTAGCCTTAAAATAGTTTTTTTTTCTAAATTGTGGGCGTGGCAGTGGACGGATTTAAAAACTTTTAACACTTTACCATTTCGGGACCCTAAGGAGTATATGCTCCTAGCTTCCTACCATAAATTTAAAAGCCTCAAAAGTTGATACGGACGGACGGACATTGCTAAATAGTCTTAGGATTTGGTCCTGATCATAAATATATATACTTTTATGGGTCTACGACGAATATTAAGGGGTGTTACAAACTATGTGTCAAACAGACGATTTTGATATAATGTCGCACATTGGACACTTATAATATACTTGTTCGAATTGCAAAAAATTATCCAAATCGTTAAAGCCGTTTTTGATAAAACGAATTAAATTTAAATTTAAGAAAATCGCTATATGAAAGAAAAATTTAAAAAATTTAAGTATGCAGATTTTTTTGAAATTTACAGTGTAAAAAAACATTTTTGTTAAGTTCCCTTTATTAGTTTTCGAGATATTGCCCGTTTTATAAATTACCGTTAGTCGATTTTTTTCCAAAAACTGAGTATGCAGAATTTTTGAACACATCTTTAACAGCCTTAGTACAAAGAACAGACCAAAATCCTTGGAACCGCTTTCGAGAAAAAGGAGCGATAAGTGATTTTCACAAAAAAATTTGTATGGCAGGTACCGTTACTTCAAAAGATAAAGCAAAAAAATAAATAACGGTGACCGTTATTTCAAAAGATAAAGCAAAAAATAAAATGATGCCCGAGATGTAATTGAAATTTAAGTTATATATTTTTCCTTTGAATTATTATAATCCTTGGAGAATTTTGACCACGGCGTCAATAGCTTGGCATCAGGCGGAAATAGCTCCTAAGCGAGCAAGTAATTAAGATTTACGTATCTGGGTTTATAGGATTCTCGAAATCTATATCCAGGATACATAATTTGTCTTATACAGAGTGTTTTTTTAGTGGTATAGAACTTCGAATTGAAATAAAACACAAGGAAATCATTTTAATGTCCACCAATTTGGCTTTATTGGAAGGATAATTTTATGCCATTAATATTTAAATATGATTTCGCAGTGTTTCGCCGCGGCTGGTTCGAATAAACCAAAGTCTAGAGGTCCAATTTTCAACCACTTTTTCAAGCATTTGGGGCTGTATGTCGGCAATAACGCCGCGAATGTTGGCTATCATGGCCATACACCGGTCTCCATTAACAGTAACTGACTCTCCAGCATCATTTCGAAAGAAGTATGACCCAATGACTCCACCAGCCCATAGAGCACACCAAACAGTAAATTTTTTTGTGGATGTAATGGCGTTTCAAGGGTCTCATGTGGATTCTCTTCACTCCAAATGCGGCAATTTTGCTTGTTGAAGTAGCCATTCAACCCAAAATGAGCCTCATCACTGAACAAAATTTTGCGATGAAAATCAGCATCGATATCAATCTCATTTTCGGCCCATACACCAAAATCCCGACGCATTGCACGGTCTCGGGGCTTTAATTCTTGCATAAGCTGGATCTTATAAGGTCATAAGAAGAGATCTTTGCGCAAAATCTTCCATAAAGTTGATGGACAAAGCTCCAATTGCTGTGCACGGTGGCGAATCGATTCATTCGGGTCTACTTCAACACTTTGCTCTACAGCGCAAAACCTCTAAAAATAAACACCCTTTACAAAACAAATTTATATACGAAGAGTCTTACCTTGGTATAGAATATTAGCAACTCTCGTTAATATATTAGGTTATATTCCATGATTTTGAAATGAGAAATTTTTTTTTAAGGCACGACTTATGGCGTTCACTGCCAAGTAGTAAAGTACAAGCATGCGATGTTCATTTAAAATTTGGCGGTTTTCGCATATGAACTCTACAGTTCAGTGCAAGTTACAGATGTTAGGGTATTAAATTAGGTTAACGTTGGTACGAATATCCGGTTTCAGTCCAGGACAGTTAAATTCTAAATTTAACGAAGAAAATATTTTTTTTTTTTTCATTTTTTGAGTTTAGCTCGTTTGTCACAAATTGACAAGTTTACCAATTTGAAGTTCTGAAGATATAAAAATGTAGTAGAACCACGTCATCCGCGTAAGCAACCACTTTAATTCCGTATCTCGCAAGCCCAAATAGAATTTTGCTTAATGAATGATCCTTGTTTTTAGCATGGGGACGATCCATCATCTAGATGGACGAATTATCCTACACCTAACTCGATGAGAGATTCTTGAATGCATTCAGTGTGGACATTATTAAAAGTCCCTTCTACATCTAGGAACGTAGCTAGTGTGTAGTTTCGGATAATGACCTCTCAATGGTTTTTGGAGAGAAACCATTAATTGCCCAGTAAACCTTATCCTCAGTAAAAATTGATTTGTTTTCATCCCAGGGTACGGATTGTGTACCCTGCAGACACTGCGGACTCACAAAGTTGGTGCAGTGCTCCCTGCATCCCGGAAAGCGTGTATTCATGACTTCTTTAGAAAAGAAAAAAAAAGGGAGAAGAGCAATATGCCGGAGATAAATGAAGTCATTGAATATCCAATTTCAGAGCCAGAATGAGTGAATTTATGTCGTATAGGAGTGCATGCGATACAGTGCGAGTTTTGGGCTGTAAGACGTATTATTATACCCTATCCTAAGGGTATATTAATTTTGACACATAGTTTGTAACACCCCTTAATATTCGTCGTAGACCCATAAAAGTATATATATTTATGATCAGGACCAAATCCTAAGACTATTTAGCAATGTCCGTCCGTCCGTATCAACTTTTGAGGCCTTTAAAGTCATGCTAGGAGGCTGAAATTTGGAGCATATACTCCCTAGGGTCCCGAAATGGTAAAGTGTTAAAAGTTTTTAAATCCGCCCACTGCCACGCCCACAATTTAGAAAAAAACCGTTTTAAGGCTTAAGTTAGAGAGATAAAGTTGTAAAACCTTCACAAGATATGTAGGTACTGCCTACCTTTATAAATTTGTCATATAAAGTTTTTTGCCACGCCTACTTTTTGTGGGCGTTTTTCACTAAAATGCTGTTTTCTTTGAAAATTTTCATAGAAATCGAAAAAAAATGTTTAACAATATATTTAGCAAATATTTTTTCCAATATATCGCACATACAAAGTTTTTGGCCACGCCCACTTTTTGGGGGCGTTTTTCCAAAAAAATATTTTTTTTTTCTATAAATTTCATAGAATGAAATAAAATGCTATCTATCATTTTCCTTATGAATTTTTTCTTTGGGGTACATAGGGATAAGGATAGGATAGGGTATCATACTGTTCGCCCCAAGCGGACTGTAGCCTTTCCTTATGTTTTTATTACGTATTTGTATTAATTGAAAGTATGTATAGTTATTTAAAAATACCTTTTTAGTTTTAAATTAATGTTCTTGGTAGATATAAAATGACTTAATGTTTAGTGACAAATCAATAAAATACTTGCATGTATATATTTATTAGTTATATTACCGTAATTCACTTTAATACTGGGTTATACTTAAATATGTTATAAAATATATTTAATATGTTTTTATTTTGTTTTCAATGCTTTTAGCAACTTAGGTCATATAGAATTAAAGTGAAGAATGCAATGTGTAACAACAATGTTTTAATTATAGGAAGGAAAGGAATCACCCTTTATACCCTATCATAAGGTTTTTTTTTGACACATGGTTTGTAACACCTCTTAATATTCATCGTAGCCCCTTAAAGTATATAAATTTATTATCAGGATCAAAACCTAAGACTATTTAGCAATTTCCATCCGTACGTAATTTTTGGAATTAAGCTAGGAAGCTAAAATTTGGACCACATATTCCATTGGGCTCAAAAATGGTTAAGTGTAAAAATGTTTTGAATACGCCGACAATTTAGAAAAAACCGCTTTAAAGCTAAAGTTGGAGAAATATAGTGTTACAATCTTCACAAGATGTAGGCACTGAAGTCCTTTATAAGTTTCTCATATAAAGTTATTTGCCACGCCTCCTTTTTGTTGGCATTTTCATAAAATGCTTCATAGAATGAAATGCCACGCTAATGCTTTTTTGTGGGGCATATCGGGATATGGATAGGGAATCACACCGTTCGCCCTCAGCGGGCGAACATTTTTGATCATCTTTTTAATTGCATTTAAATTCATACTTTTCTAGTATATTATCGTAATTGTACTTTAGTAATTTGACAGAGCTTTTATATATTTTCTTTGGTTTTTCAGTTACTGGACTTAATAGGGATATTGCGGTAATCTATGCATTTCTTAAGATTGTTTTGCCCTCGTTATGGCTAAAAATAAATGCTACGAAGGTTTCATTGTCCTGACATTTCGACTATGCCTGTACCAGAAAAGTGTTGGAGCTAAAATGATTTCCGCAAATCTCATCCATTATATAGCCTCTGCGTGATGAAAATATCAACTTCCCTGGTTGTGAGAGTTGTAGCCACACAGTTCTTTGGGGTGATTCATGTATAATGCAGTACACATGTTTTGCTTCTATGCGAAAAAGTTGGATTACACATTGGTCACGATTGGAAGTAAAATCATTAAGTGGATGTATCATTTGACTTAATAGTGAGGTGTCAGTTTTCTTGCTGCAATTCGTGTCGGTAGACGTTAGGTCATAAAAAGGTTTTTTTTTATCGAAGTCTATAGTGAAACAATTTATGAGGCATGAATTTTCCTTGAATATAAGAGAGAAAGTGCATTACCTTAAATAATTGGTAATTTTCTTTGAAGGGTTTGAGCAGTCGTATTTCGTGAAATATTTTCTTAGATTGTATCGTTGTTGTTATTGAGCAGATGTTGTAGAGAAGAAGCCTATCGTAATGTTTTATAGGGATTGGTTATTTGGTATTGCTGGGAATTTCTTTGAGTATCGTGGTTAGGATAGTTTCTAGCTGGTCAGGCGTTATGAAAGCTGGATGAGATTTTCCGTATTTGACACTAGTGACCAGTTCTACTATGTCGTTCAAAAGATTTTTGTGTCGTAAATGAATAAGGGTTGTGAATGAGACTAAGGCTTTTAGTTTATTTATGATTCTTTTTGTTGACTCTGGTTTATATAATTTGCTATAAGTTCTCTTTTTGATGTTAATTTCGAATGAAGATCGGTTATTTGATAATTTAGGGCTAACTGATATTTGTTAAAAATATTTACCGTGGTGTCCAGTATATAGGTTTGATTTTGAATTATTTTAGGAAGTGAATTATATTATTTTGAGTCTTCTTTCTTCTTCTTTTGTCTATCACAATAGTATGCATCGTAATCGGATACAGTTCCGAAGAGCGTTTTACCTTATGAACCTATTTCGTTAAAAAGAGCACGTTTCTTTCGGGCGTTAAGATTTAATAAGCTATATTTTTGATATATGTCGTTCATTGCGTGGTTGAATTCATTTACAGTTGTTGCATACATTGTTGAGCTGTTCGTTAATACTAAGTATCTGCATATTTGGCTGATTTTGGCCACGTATCGTGTGATAATTCTGGTAGTTTTAAAAAGTCCGTCCAGGTTGTACCGGGTGATTTTTTAAGAGGTTTAGAACTTTTTTTTAAAAAAAAACACAAAAAATTCGAAAAAATGAATGAAATATTTATTTGAATCGATAGTTTGAACCTTGCAATTTAATGTTTAAAGATAATTTCATGCAAATGTTGACCGCGGCTGCGTCTCAGGTAGCCCATCCGCTGAGTCCAATTTTGGCATACTCATTCACACATATTGGCCGGTATCTCACGAATGAATGCATGGATGTTGGCTTCCAGTGCGTCAATCGAAGCGGGCTTGTCCCTATACACATTAGCCTTGGCATACCCCCACAAAAAATAATCTAATGGTGTCAAATCGCACGATCTAGGCGGCCAATTGACCGGCCCGAAACGTGAAATTAACTGTTCACCAAACTCGCCTCGCAATTGCGCCATTGTTTCGCGTGCTGTGTGGCATGTGGCACCGTCTTGTTGAAACCACATATCATGCAAGTCAAGAACTTCCATTTCGGGCAAAAAAAAGTTTGTTATCATCGCTCGGTAGCGTTCACCATTGACAGTAACGCTGCGATTCGCATCATCTTTGAAGAAATATGGCCCAATAATGCCGCCGGCCCATAAACCGCACCAAACAGTGGCTTTTTCGGTATGCATTGGTAGCTGTTGCAATGCTTCTGGCTGATCTTCACTCCAAATGCGGCAATTTTGCTTATTTACGTACCCATTCAACCAAAAATGAGCCTCATCGCTGAACACAATTTTTCGATAAAAAAGCGGATCCTCGGCCAGCTTTCCAAGAGCCCATTCACCAAAAATTCGGCGTTGTGGTAGGTCGGCTGGCTTTAGTTCTTGCACCAGCTGTATCTTAAAAGGCTTTACGCCCAAATCCTTCCGCAAAATTTTCCACGTAGTGCTGTAACAAAGGCCTAACTGCTGGGAACGGCGCCGAATCGACATTTCGCGGTCTTCTGTCACACTAGCTGATACGGCCGCAATATTTTCTTCAATACGCACAGTACGTAAACGTGTTGGTGGTTTAATGTCCAACAAAGTAAATTTGGTGCGAAATTTGGTCACAATCTTCCGAATAGACTGCTCAGAAAGTCGAGAATGCCGATCATAAAATGGAAGCAGCGCGCGATGAACATTTCGAACCGAGCACGAATTTTGATAGTAAAATTCAATAATTTGCAAGCGTTGTTCATTTGTAAGACGATCCATGGTTAAATTGCAAACCAAACTGAAGCTGTTTGACAGTGACACAAGGTACTAAACACACGTCAGCTGTCAAAACCAGTGTTGCCAAAACCAAACCAGCTAAAAAATCACCCTTTAGTAAGTTATTATTTTCCATTCACTGTTTTGTAGATTAATATTTCCAAGTTCCTTAAAATATATTCCTGAGGTTTGATCAATCGAGTTGTATACAACGGCTCCATAGATCAAAGAATTTGTGTACAGTATTACGAAAAGTTGTGTACCCATGCCATGATCTGGAATGATGAGGTTTTTATTTTGGAGCACTCCATTAGTTTGTGTCTATTATCTTATGTGTAGTGTGTGTGTGTGTGATAGCATTCATTATGCCGAGAAGTATTTAAGGTCGCTGTTATGGACTATTTTTGTATTGTTCCGAACTCGATTTTCAGATAATTTTCTGAGAAAATTATCTTTGTTACGTCGAAGGTTCCTTCCCAAAGTGAAGAGAGTTTGTTTTTACGAGTGTGATTCCTAATAAAATCATTCTCACCTACTTTGAATTTTTTATTGTTTGAACATTTGTCATAATACGTTTTAGATTTTTCTTTTTGTTTCGTAATATATTCTTAGCGGTCTAATAACCATGCTGTAAGCGGGCTCTTAGCTCGCTAGTGTAGTAATCATAAGCTTGTTTGGGGATTTCTGTTAATAGAATTAGGTTTCCGGGTAGGAAAACCGTAAAGTAATTGAAATGGAGTAAACGAAGTGCTGCTATTGGGTGTTATGCTATAAACAAACATTGAGTATGGTAGCCAATTGTCCTATGAAAGCTGGTCATTGTTAACCTAATGCCTTAGATATTGTGATAGCGTTCGATGACTACGTATCGAAGTTCCGTTCGTTTTAGGATGATATCGAGTTGATTGTGTCTCTTTGATTTTTTAAATTTTATATATTTCTTTAAATAAATTACTTGAAAAGTAAGTACCTTGGTCTGTTAGTTGGCTTCGGGTACTCCGAAATGACATATAATTGTTTCCACACAACTTCGGGTTACTGTAGTGGTCTCTGACTTATGTAGTCGTATTGCCTCTGTGAACTTGTTTGAATTATCTTGAAAAGTTAAAATAGTTAAGATATACTTATTGTTTTCATAATAATATACAAGAAAAAAATTTAGTAAATAAGCCGCTAACTATCCGAAAATTTATAGACCAATTAGTCTTTTAAGTTCTCTTGGCAAAGTTATGAAAAAGGCAATCAAAATTAGGCTCGAAAGTTTCGTTGATTTAAGCAATATCTTGCCAAATGAACAATTCGGATTTAGAAAATTTCATAACACCAACCTACAAGTGTTTCGACTTACTCAACACATCAAAACAAATGTTAGCTATGGCAAAACAATGGGTTTAGTTTTTCTCGATATCGAAAAAGCTTTCAATACCTTATGGCATGAAGGTCTATTATATAAAATGAATTTCGGAAGCCGGAGTTCCCCAAGGATCTGTTTTAGGACCCCGCTTTTTAATATATATGTCTCAGACTTTCCTAAACTGCATAATTGTGAATTTGCTATGTTTTTCGGTTCTGATGTAGAATCTAATCTTCAAAATGAATTGAATGTACTCACACAACACTTCTTTAAATGGAAAATAAAAATTAACCCTTCTTAGACACAGGCTATCTTTTTTCTAGGAAAAAAAAGACCTGCCTCCTACCTAGGGAAACATTTCTATTCTTAATGTAGAAACAGCATGGGCCGATAGATAGTATTAAATATCTTGGGGTTCATTTGGACAAAAAGCTCACTTTTAGGCATCACACGCAGAACAGCATTAAAAAAGTACAGATTGCTACAAAAATACGTTACCCTCTGATTGACCGAAGTTCATCGTTAAGTTTTGAAAACAAACTAGTTGTCTTCAAAGTGATTTTTCAGTCGATTTTGACATATGCTTCTCCTGTTTGGAAAAATTGTGCCATGTCGCATATTAAAAAAATACAAGTTTGCCAAAACAAGCTTTTAAATTTATTATTGAAGCTTCCTTGGGACTTCTCTCATTTCTTTAGCATTTTCCCATAAAAACTTATCTAATAATTTAGTAAGAATAATTTTCCTTATAAAAATACATCTTTTCAGTAGTAATATCCATGGTATCATATTTCTGTAAATTGTGCGACTACAAAGCAATGTACATTTTTTTGGCTATTTAAATAAATAAATAATAATAAACGTATTTATATCTAAAAAAACATTAAACCTTAATTGACTCTTTACTTCATAACATTTAAATTAAATTGTTCTATAAATTGAGTACTATATCAGTTTACCTTCTTTGTTAGAAAAAAAAAAGAGAATGAAATCGTTTTTTTTATTAAAATCTGCACGTGCAAAAGGGATTGCTAGCACACTTATAATGTTTATAGTTACACAGCACTGGAATTAAGGAAATGAGGGATTAGAAGAAAGAAGGAGAAGCCGATGCAAATTGATTTTAAATGTTTCTCAATTGTAATGATTAGGAAAAACAGAGTGAAGTAGAGCATTCCACATTCGTGTTGTGCGGCATAGGAACGAATCTTTATATTTATTTCAGAGTTGGTCCGAATACAGGCTTTAGGGTGAACTGATGAGCATTCCTAGCATAATGGGTATTTAGGTTGAATATTTGAAGTGGTGGAATGTAACTGACTATTTCTAAACTAAATTGTGACTAAAACAATGACAGGCTTGAGACATTGCGACGATGACTAAGAGAGTCAAGCGATCTCGCAATGTCTATATCGCCAATAAGTTTTATCGCTGGTTTTTGAATCCTATCCAGTAGCTCCAAATATGTTATTGGTGCACCAGACCAGATATGAGCGTTGTACTCAAGTTTGGAACGAATAAACGCCTTATATATTCTAGTCAGATCAGGAGGGGTGAAATATGTCTGACATCGCTTGAGGAAGCCTAGACATTTCGCAGCGTTCTTGGTGCCGTCGAATATGTAGTCGTTCCAACGAATTTTGCACATTTTTAATGCACATACCGAGGATGGAAAGCCTTTCGGTTTCAGCGATGCAAGTGCCATTCATGGATAATGGCAGAGTGAAGGGGTAATGGTGGGAGAAGGGGGAGGAGGATTCGCATTTTTTTTGGACATATATATATATATGGGGATATATCATCTGGACCAGCGGATTTGTGTATATAAGACCTTGAAGTGCTCTTGGTTCTGCACGAGTGCGAAAGTGGATTGGTCACATATAGAATTCTACGCGCTCGAGTACAGGGAAGATAAAGCACAGTCTGGGCTAGTTGAGCTAGCCACAAAGTGAGCAGCAGATTGGCTTTATCTATAGAGCTGACAGCAGGGTTGCCATTATAAATGAGTGTCGGGACAGATGACGAAGCCGAATTCCTTATGTTTTTGACAAACGACCAAAAGTTTTTACTACCTCTTGGACTTTGTAGTATGTTTTGCCATAAATTTTGATCGTAGGAGAATTTGACACGATTAATATGGGCATTACAGTCATTTCTGGCTCGTTTAAACTTTTTCCGGGTTTCCTCAGATGGGTTGGCCTTGTAATACCGAAAGCTCACCTATTTTGCCCTGATAGCCTCTTTGCAGCTCAACTCTCGTTTACCTTGAGTTTATCCTGTTAGGGATAAGGCATTTCATAGCCAGCTGTATCGTATTTGTAATCATATCGGCAGCGGCGAACACGTCGTTGTCGAGAAAGCACAGCGGCCAGTTAAAACTTCTAAAGAAACCGTTTAAAGTTTCCAATTGGCTTTCTCGTATTGCCATACGGTTCTTTTTGGAGTTTGTTCTTTAAGTTTGTGGTTGGAGTATGAGAAATTTTGACGAACCTAGAGGTGAAAGTACATTAATAGTGTATTTATCAGGGTGAGAGGTGAGAAACAAGTGCAGTGTGGTTGAAGTTGGTAGGCTACATCACTACGTATATAAATGGCGAGACCACGATGGGGAAAGAATAATGGCATTAAGTTATAAATTCAATTTATATGAATCAGAATCAACATTAATCTGTGTTTCACTTAATGCCAAAGCAGCTGGTTTTACAATTTTAAATCCATTTTTTACAAACTAGACAAAAATGATTAAATCTAACTTAAAATTAACAGGATACTTATTCTAGATTACTGGTCCTTATGCGGACGCTCTAAACTTAACTATATCAAAAAAGCAGCTGGTTTATTTTGGGAAACGTGGGCGAATAGCGGAAAAGATTACCCACATCCCCCCAATGGGGGAATGATTGGCTGTGTCAGCAGTTTCATGTTCAGATATGTTCACACAGTCCCGTTGCATTAGGATCGTGTTAATCACATGCCGTTGCAACCGGATGCGCGTGCAATGGCTAGTTGGGCGAGTCAGCAGTTCGCATCGTGGACCCGCGGGTTCCTAACCGAAACCAAATGAATACACAACCCATGTGATTTGGACACCGATATTCACAGTCGTCAAAATAAAGTTATAACCGCGAATCAAATCGTAGAATTAAACATGTAAGTTGAACATTGGGCGTGTCTACGGGCGCAAGTTCGCGTCTTTTTGGTATCCTCTTAAGGAATATCTTGAAATGGCGCCCGAACAGGGCCCAGCCCTAAAAGTGTGTCCTTTTTGCCTGTGGATCTGTACGAATCCAATGCGTTCTATCGAGTGCACGTCACTGTACCCATGGGAACACAGTTGACCATTTTGGACTTCTAAGTACAAACCTTTCGCATATCCATTGGAACATGCGGATATCCTAGAAGGCTAAAGGATACAGCGGTGATGGTTGATCGTACCATTAGTAGGTTGCATGCAACTAAACAAACACGACACCTCCCACGAATGCTGGTTTCTAATATAGAACCTTGGCCACTCACGGCTATTAATCGAAAATCCTCTTCTCTTACGGAAATGAAACCGATAGTGCTGAATCAAATGTGAGTCGCGATAAATAATTAACATAAAATTATATCCTGTGACAAATATAGTGAAAAAAAAAGATCGAAAGAAATAAATTAATTAAGAAATTGAAGATTGTGAATAATAGACACTTATTAATATTAATAAACCCACGTTAAATTGAAGTATTAATAAAGTGCAGCACGAAAAGTTTCAAATCGAAATCAATTGTAAAGGAAAGCGAGGATGTGCGGATAGGAAGTGCGGATGAGTGGGGAATAAGCCGAAAAATGTGGTGCAAGCCGTAAAATAAAAGTGATATTGTGATAATTGAATTTTTGATAAAAAAAAAAGGTGAAACGTACAAAATTGTTTGCATGAATATTGTGCCTGATGAACCAAGAATAAACGGAATACTTAGCAAAAGATAAATACATATTTTCAACATAATTACATTCTCCCTTTGTATAACTTTAAAATATATAAAAAAACATATAAATAAAATGGAATCACTCACACAAGCAATGACCGAACTTACTGGGACAGGATAATCAAGGCGAAGCCCATTTACCGGGCAATTCTGCAACACGTTCGCCAGAAGGTCAGCGGTAGCGCTGATTCTGCCCTGCTCTCGCATAACATATTCGACGATGAGTGGTCGTCTATCAAGGAGCGTTTTTCTCTGCATTACGCAGATAAACGAGACATGCGTACGCTGGAATATCAGCTGATCCAATTGTCTCAAAGGAACTCAAAAATTGACGAATTCTACGCGGCAGTCAGTAACCAATTACCACTGATGATAAATGAAATTTAGACTGAAACGTTCAGTTGAGAGACAGTGACAGCTCTGGTAGGAACCTACCGAAACAGAGCTTTTGATGTATTCATTCGCGGCCTGAACGCAATATATCTAGAATGCTTATCATTCAGAAACCTAGAACCCTTCCCGAAGCATATTCGGCGTGTCTAGTGTCTAGAAATTCAGAATTTTAATTATCGTAGCCATGCTCGTATTCATGCTCCCAATACGCCAAATTCAATAACCGCTCCGCTGAATCAGACCTTCAGGCAGGACGTGAAGCCAACCTTGCCACAGAGAAGGTTTGAAAAATTCAAGCAACGGCAACAGGGTTACCATCGCGACAACGGCATTCCGCCAAGGCCCCTCGGACCTAAGCCTGCCGAAAAAATGGAGGTCGGTTCAATACAAACTCGTCAAGTAGACTATATGAACCGTCCCAATGTCTCTAATGGAAACAATCCATTTAAAATAGGTTCCCGATCCGATGACGATGATGGATTCAGATCAAGGTTTGGGAAGCAACAAAAAATCTATAACACAGAAGTGTTATGTGAGGAGGGCTCGGACGAAAATGAAACATGCGTAGAGGATGCCGTCGACACGGTAAATTTTATGACGGACGCCACAGCAGCGTACCATACATTTTTATACCGTATCCTAAGGGTATATTAATTTTGACACATAGTTTGTAACACCCCTTAATATTCGTCGCAGACCCCTAAAAGTATATGTATTTATGATCAGGACCAAAATCTAAGACTATTTAGCAATGTCCGTCCGTCCGTATCAACTTTTGAGGCCTTTAAAATTATGATAGGAAGCTGAAATTTAGAACATATACTCCCTAGGGTTCCGGAATGGTAAAGTGTTAAATTTTTCAAAATACGCCCACTGCCACGCCCAGAATTTAGAAAAAACCGTTTTACGGCTTAAGTTAGAGAGATAAAGCTGTACAACCTTCACAAGATATGTAGGTACTGCCCACCTTTATTAATTTGTCATATAAAGTTTTTTGCCACGCCTACTTTTTGTGGGCGTTTTTCACTAAAGTGCTGTTTTCTTCGAAAATTTTCATAGAAATCGAAAAAAAATGTTTAACAATATATTATGCCAATATTTTTCTCAATATATCGCCCATACAAAGTTTTTGGCCACGCCCACTTTTTAGGGGTGTTTTTTGAAAAAAATAATTTTTTTTCTATAAATTTCATAGAATGAAATAAAATGCTATCCATCATCTTCCTAACGCTTTTTTTCTTTGGGGTACATAGGGATAAGGATAGGGTATCATACTGTTCGCCCCAAGCGGACTGTAGCCTTTCTTTATGTTTTTTTTTTTTATAATGTACGCGCACTAAAGGGACTTTGGATACCCTTATAATGAAGTGACACAGTGCGGGCATTAGGGAAATGAAGGATTAGAGAAAGGGAGGGATGCACGTTGGTTTTAAATGCTTGTAAATTATAATGCAAAGGAAAAACAGAGCGTGGTAGATCATTCCACATTCGTATTGTACGGTTGAGAAAGGAATCTTTATATTTCACAGTCCGTCCGAAAACAGGCTTAAGGGTAAACTGATGAGCATTCCTCGCAAGGCGAGTATTGCGGTTGAATTGCTGTAGGGGTGGAATGCAACTGGCTATTTCATTTGAGCACTTGTGGTGGAAATACCGATAAAACAATGACAGGCAGGAGACATTACGAAGATGACTAAGAGAGTCAAGTGATTTCGCGATGTCTCGATCGCCAATAAGTTTTACCGCACGTTTTTGGATCCTGTCAAGTAGCTCCAAATATGTTATTGGTGCACCAGACCAGATATGAGCGTTGTTCTCAAGTTTTTGGCGAATAAACGCCTTGTAGATTCTAGCCAGATCAGAAGGGGTGAAATATTTCTTGCATCGCTTTAGGAAGCCTAGACATTTTGCAGCGTTCTTGCCGACATCAAATATGTAATCATTCCAACGAAGGTTGTCATTAGCACACATACCGAGCATGGAAAGTCTTTCGGTTTCAGCGATGCAAGTGCCATTCATGGATAATGACAGAGAATTAGAGGTTCGCTTCAATGACAGCAGACAGCATTGCGTTTTGGAAGCATTAAATTCCACTCTGTTGGTTTTACCCCATTTAAGTATGCTGTCAAGATCGGAATTCAATGAGCTTAACATACGTTGCCATTCCAGTTCAACGCCCGAAGATGAGGGGCTTGCCCAGGAAACGAATATGTAAAGCTGAGGGTACTGTCATCAGCAAAGGAATGGATTGGATTAGAAGTGACAGACAGGAGGTCATTGATAAAAATGAGAAAGAGAGTCGGAGACAAAACAGAGCCTTGAGGGACACCAGCATTTATTTGGTGAGTTGCAGACTTGAAACCGTCCAAAACAACTTGTATTGAACGGTCCGAAAGGTAATTTCTAATTCATTGAATAAAGGTAACATCGATCCCAAATGCACGCATTTTCGACAAGAGAGCTTGATGCCAAACTCTGTCAAATGCCTTTAAAATATCAAGCACAACGACCTTGCTTTCACCACCATGGTGAATAGATTGGTTCCACTTTTCGGTTAGCTATGTTATCAAATCACCAGTGGATCTGTTGCTGCGAAAACCGTACTTCCGGTCATTAAGAAGTTTTCGGGATTCGAGATATTTCATAAGCTGACGATTTATCAGCGTTTCCATGACCTTGGAAAGATGGGAAGTAAGTGCAATTGGTCGGTAAGAGGAGGGAGAGGAAGATTCGCCTTATTTTTGGACGGGCTGGACAAATGCTGTTTTCCATCTTCTCGGAAAGAGCCCTGAAGAATAGGACAGATAGAAAAGCTTACGCAGTGGTTTTGCCAGCGTGGAAGAACACCTCTTCAGAACGATAGGGGAAATACCATCTGGGCCAGCGGATTTGTGAATGTTGAGATCTTGAAGTACTCTTGCCATAGTATATTTTACGCGGGAGGGGACGCATTTAAAATTTTTAATAGACACGGGGGCGAATAAAAATTTCATCAGCGCAAGTGTAGCACTTGGAGCGTCTCCCCCAACCAAGCCGGTGAAATTAAAGTCACCCACAAAATCGCTGGCAAATTCTTCCAAAAAATCGGAAAACATTCTTGAATAACGTTTATCGTACTTCCTGGACTTAAATCGTTTGACTGCATTATTGGCGATGACACTCTAAAGAAGTTGGAAGCCGTCATCGATCGAAAGTGTTAAGATTCCCCTGAAAAAAAATGACCACACAGGTCAATCCAAACTATGTGTCAAAATGAATATACCCTTAGGATAGGGTATAAACAACCACTAGCGAGCCTATATATACGAAGAGCTATCCTTAACCCGCTTGCATGAGGCAAGAGGTGGAAAAGGAAATCAGCGAACTGCTTTCGGAGGGTATAATTCGTCCATCCAAAAGTCCTTACAATTCTCCCATTGGGGTTATACCCAATAAACCTAAACCTTCGGGAGAAAACAATACAGGATGGTAATAGACTATAAACGTCTAAATTCAGTAACCATTTTAGATGCCTACCCAATACCTGACATTAGCAGTACCCTCGCTGGTTTCGGCAACGCAAAATTCTTTACTTCTCTGTTTCCATCAGATTCCAATGAAGGTTTCCATCAGATTCCAATGAAGGAATCCGATATTCCAAAGATGGCGTTCTCTACTATGAATGGGAAATATGAATTCCTACGGCTGCCATTTGGTCTAAAGAATGCCCCCTCAGTATTTCAGAGAATTAATTAACCTCAAAGTGAGCTTAGAAAAAATCCATTTCATGAAAACAGAAGTCAGCTTATATCAGGCGACGGCATTCGAGCTGATCCAAAAAAGTTCGCATTCATACAACAAATTCCCCCTCCGAACAATCTGAACGACCTTAAAAGCTTTCTTTCTCATATTATCGTAAATTAATACGTGATTATGCTAAAGTCACTAAGCCTTTAACCAATCTGACTAGGGGTGTACACTCTCAAGTCAAAGCTAATCAGTCTATACGGGTCCCGATTAGCCTCGACGACGAAGTTTTAGGCTCGTTCAATGACCTCAAAATTCTTCCGAGCTCCTCGGAGATATTGAGATTTCCTCACTTCGAGAAACCATTCAATCTTACCATGGATGCCTCCAATTTCGCAATTGGAGCAGTTCTATCTAAGGGAGAGTGAGCAATAAATCTACCAATTGCACATACTTCTAAGTCTTTGAATAGGACTTCAGAAAATGATGCCACTAACGAATAGGAGTTACTGGCTATAGTCTGGGCATTACACAATCCACGCCCACTACTCTACGGAGCAAGAAAGATTCGAATATATACCGCCCACTAGAATTTGACATTTGAGTTGGGAAATCGTAACTACAATACCATAGACAGCGCGAATAGAAGAATATAACTCAGAAAGATTATACAAACCAGGTAAATGTAACGTGGTTGCAGACAATACCATAGAAAGCGCGAATAGAAGAATATAACTCAGAAAGATTATACAAACCAGGTAAATGTAACGTGGTTGCAGACGCTATATCTCTACTGAAAGCAGAGGTTAACCACTTGTCTAACTCAGAACACACTGAGAGGGAACAAGATTCGCAAGCAGTCGAGGATGGTTTGACAGATATCGCAAGTGAAGGTTCAGAGGTCGATCCAATTGAACCGCTTCTGAACATTGCAAAGTCAATTTAAACGAATCCACCGATACAGCTAGCGATGAAAGATCCTCAGTCGAAACAGCGCACAGTGCCAACCAAGACAGTTCCGATCTAATCCCACAAGTCCAGGACCCGTTGAACATTTTCCGAAAACAAATTGTGATTAATTGTGAATTTGAAAAGGTTTCGCAGTACACGAAGAACCTTATCCAGGTTACTCCTGACACTATGTTGCAATAGAGAATCCGACGTTTGCAATTTTATCTGAGATCCTGGGAAAAAACTGAATCCCAACGTTAAACTGGCATCAAAATTTCAGAGCCATAGATAAGGTTGTAACAAGAAACATATCTCGAGCATCTTCCGAGATAAAAAAACACGAATTACTCAGGTCGCAGCCATAAAACAAGTTTCCCCTCCGAATAATCTGGAGGACCTAAAAAGCTTTCTGGAACTTACCTCATATTATCGTAAATTCATATGGGATTTTGCTAAAGTCGTTAAACCTCTTACCAATATGACTAGGGGTGAACACGCTCAAGTCAAAGCTAATAAGTCTAAACGGGTCCCGATTAACCTCAATGACGAAGCTTTACGCTCGTTGAATGACCTCAAAATTCTTCTGACCTCCTCGGAGATATTGGCATTTCCTGACTTCGAGAAACCATTCAATCTTACCATGGATGCCTCCAATTTCGCAATTGGAGCAGTTCTATCTCAGGGAGAGTGGGGAAGAAATCGACCAATTGCATAAATTTCTAAGTCTTTGAACAGGACAGAAGAAAATTATGTCACTAACGAAAAGGAGTTACTGGGTATAGACTGGGCATTAGACAATCTTCGCTCACTACTATATGGGTCAAGAATGATTCGAATATATACAGACCAACAGCCTTTGACATTTGCGTTGCGAAATCGTAACTACAATACCAAGTTAAAACGTTGGAAAGTGCGAATAGAAGAATGTAACTCGGAACTAATATAAAAACCAGGTAAATGTAACGTGGTTGCAGACGCTCTGTCTTGACTGAAAACAGGGGTTAATCACTTGTCTAACTCAGAACACACTGAGACGGAACAAGATTAACAAGCAGTCGAGGATGGTTCGACAGACACCGCAAGTGAAGTTTGCGAGGTCGATCCAAATGGTTCAACCGAAACCGCTTCCGAACCTTGCAAAGTCAATTTAAACGAATCCTCCGAGACGGCTAGCGAAGAACGATACTCAGTCGAAACAGCGCACAGTGCCTACCAAAACAGTTCCGACTTAATCCCACATGTCGAGGCTCCGTTGAACGTTTTCCGAGATCAAATTGTGATTAAAATTAGAAAACGGTTTCGAAGGTACACGAAGAACCTCACTCAGGTTACGCCCACACTATGTTGTAATAGAGAAACCGACGGTTGCAATTTTATCTGAGATACTGGCTAGATAATGGCATAAAAATCCCAGAGCCATACCTAAGCCTGTTGCAAGAAACATCTCTCGAGCATTTTCCAAAATACAAAATACGTATTACTTAACGAGTAGTTGAAGACGTCAGAAATGAAGATCGGATTTGCGAACTTGTGATGAAGGAGCACAAACGAGCTCACAGAAACTCTCGCGAAAACAAAGAGCAGTTGTTATAGAACTACTATTTCCCTCGAATGAACAGCTTGGTAAAAAGATATACCAAGACGTGTGATATTTGCAACTCTAACAAATACGACTGGCACCCTATAAACCCCGAATTCCAACCTACTCCTACTCCCTTGTATCCTCGTGAAATACTTTATCTAGATATTTTAGAACTGCAAAGTCAGCTGTACTGAAAAATTTTCCAAATTCGGCAAGCTATTTCACATAAAAAATTGGTACACCAAAGAAATAAAATTTTGCATCATTTTACGGTTCCAAAAATTCTTGTTACTGACAACGAACGAAGTTTCTTGAACCCAATAACCTTGAACTTCATCAAGATGCTAAATATCAAGGTTTATCACACACCTGTACATCGGTCTGAGGAAAACGGTCAAGTTGAGAGAATGCACTCAACTGTCAGAACTTGGTTGACTTTCGGAAAAAAGTCAACAATGAGCTGAAGGGGGAAATGACAACAAATGACAATGGGAAATGAATAAATATAGGAATGCCAAAAGAAGCAAGCCGAAGCATTACAAAAATGGTGATGTTATATACACGGCATCAAAAGGCATTCAAGGGGAGAAAAAAGCGTTATTCCGGAAGGAAACGATGCTTAAAAATAAAAAAGTCACAGTCGTCACAACCAATGGCAGAAAAGTCCACAAAACCCATATCAACAATTTTAAAAAAAAATTAGAACATTAGAACACAATTAGAAACACAATATTTTATAACACTGTTGGTTCCCAACACAAAAACATACACAACACAGGACAAGCACATCACCATTCATTTGGATATTGCTCTAATATCCATGTATCCAAATGATTGGTTTAAATATGCGCGACTGAAATTATAACTCACGTTAAATTGTTTCACGTATTTTAATTGAATAAAATCGAATGAAAACAAAACCCGATCACTCGCGACGGCAAAAAACACGGACCTAAGTGTCAAATGTGCAATGTTTTTACATGCAATGTAAAGGGCGCAAAATTTCTGTCTCAAGTTTGAACCAATACAGATCAATTATGATTAAATAATAGCGAATACATTGTATGACTATCACTTCTAACCCTCAAAGTCAGCTAGGGGGCATTAATGTAAAGTTTATACAATAACGTAAAAAAAACTAACACATGTAATCAAACACACAGTCCCCATGATAGAATTATGTAAATGTTAGAAGGTAAATAAGAATTTTTAAGTTCAACTTAAGAGTTAATTTTTTTTTTTTTTATAATGTACGCGCACTAAAGGGATTTTGGATACCCTTATAATGAAGTAACACAGTGCGGGTATTGGGGAAGTGAAGGAATAAAAAAAACGAGATACTGATGTATGTTGGTTTTAAATGTCTGTAAACTATAATTCGTAGGAAAAACAGAGCGGGCTAGAGCATTCCACATTCGTATTGTATGGTTAAGAAACGAATCCTTGTATTTCACTGTACGTCCGAATACAGGCTTGAGGGTAAACTGATGTGCATTCCTAGCATGGCGAGTATTGCGGTTGAATTGCTGTAGGGGTGGAATGCAACTGACTATTTCATTTGAGCACTTGTGGTGGAAGTACCGATAAAACAATGATAGACAGGAGACATCACGACGATGACTAAGAGAGTCAAGTGATTTTGCAATGTCTCGATCGCCAATAAGTTTTACCGCATGTTTTTGGATCCTGTCAAGTGGCTCTAAATATGTCATTGGTGCACCAGACCAGATATGAGCGTTGTACTCAAGTTTAGGGCGAATGAACGCCTTGTAGAATCTAGCCAGGTCAGAAGGGGTGAAATATTTGCTTTTAGACTATCAGTGCCAATGATGTTGTCAAACGTTTGTAAAGTGCGTGGAAGGTAGTATTTGAGTCTTATATCCTCGGTATTCTTATCTCCAAACTCATGAGAGGTGATCCAATGCCCAATCAGTGAAGGAAAAGTTATATTCTTCCTTTGCACAAAGGAAAGGGAGATACGCGAAACTGTGCTAATTACCGTTCAATTAAGTTGATGTCACACACCATGAAGATTGTTGAGCAGGTACTAGATGGCCGCTAAGACAAACAATACGGCTGTCTATCAACCAGTGGGGGTTTGTCGCGGGTAAATCAACCACAGATGCAATCCAAAGTAGAAGGTTCATAATGGAAAAGCATCGTGATTCCTTAAAGGATCTGCATATGATTCTGGTTGATTTTGAAAAAAGCAATCGATAGGAGAGTCGATCGAATCGATATCGAGGAGTTCCTGAAATCTACGTACAGATGATCACGGACATGTACGCGGGAGTGAAGACAAAAGTCAGATGTCCCGCAGGGGTTACCGATGAATTCCCAATTAAAGTCAGGTTTACCAGAGAAGTGTCTTAAGTCCTTTGCTCTGTCCTAGATTATCTGCTTGAGGAAAAAGTGACGGACCCTAAAGTGCATCAGTTATTCTTTGCTGACGATGGAGCCATCATAAGTAATGATCAGACTTCCCTGCAACGAGTACTTGACGTTTGGGTAGATGTTTTAGAAGGGAATGGGTATCGTATTAGCCAAAAAAAGACAAAGTATCTGTACTGCCTATTCTCCGACCCAAGTCAACCCATTCCGGACATTTATTTGAATGAGGTGGTGGTTCCCAAGTGTGAAAAGTTCAAATATCTGGGATCAATGATCAACAGCGAAGCAACAGTCGATGTCGACATCAATCATCGTGTAAGCGTAGGGTGGATGAAGTGGCAGGACAGCTCTGCCATCTTCTGTGATCGAAAAATGTCCCGTAAGCTGAAAGGAAGGCTCTACACCGCAGTTGTGCGTCCGGCGCTCACTTACGGTCCACAATACTGGACAATGTACAAAAAGTATGAGGGCAAGTTGATAGCAGCTGAGGGGCTTCTCATGACAGCAGGAGTAACAAGGCTTGATCAAATTAGAATTTCCAAGCAAGAAAGAATTTTCGTTTTTAAACGTTGTTGTATGTAGTTTTTGGAAGAGCCCGTGTCTATCAGGATTTTATATATAAATTCACTCTGCGACTTGACTTCAAAGTAGGGCTAGGAAGAGTTTTTTAGCATAAAAAATTAATATCAACGTGGTCCACTTGTTCAATTACAAATGCATTGCTGTCGGAAGAAAGAAAGAAAAAAGATTTTGATAGCTTGAACCAAGTTCATCTTGAGATGAATGGATGAGAAAATTGTGAGTTCTATTCATTCCAGGTCCTTGATGTGTAGGTGGGTTTGTTCTCCAAGGATAACCGTTAAATACCTATCGATTTTGGTAATGAATTGCCTGTGCATTATGTCCTTGAGTCAAGGGTTCTTGTTTGATGATTGGAACGGATTAAGGTGGTCTCATTTGTTGATTACGATTAGTAAAGGATCTCTGTTGATAGTTATTTTGGTTGCGACTTAACCCATGGTTAGGTGGGAATGAGTAATAAGGCTGTTGTATTTGTTGGGTAGGATACGATTGCTAAGTGGGGTACTGCCTATTGGAAGGACCCGCGTTAAATTTTTGTTTTGGGAACGAGTTTGGGTTTTGTGGGCGCGTAGGTTGTGGAGCGAAATTCTTTTTAATTGTTCCCAGGTTCGACTGAAGACACTGAGACCAAAAGTGTTGGTTCTTGTACCTAAGGCATAAATGCAGGGCTTGAGGCAGGTCCTTGGGCTCTTTCATAACCTGGAGATCTGATAAATTACCCCTCAGACCTCTTATGAGTATATCCAAGGTTTTGTCTCGATAAATCTTGGACTCAGGGCCAATATCCATGCATGAGCTGTTGTTGACAATCAGGGTCAATTGGGAAGTAATGGCCTGATAAAATTATTGTATTCTCCAGTACACGAGCTACAATTGAAGCCACGAGGGCGTCTAATTCAGGGGTGGACCTAATCTCTTGAGGTGAAGGATCAACGTTGGATGCACTCGAATGTAATGAGTCATTTTGATCATAATTAGGTCCTAACTGAGTTGGAAGATTTAGAGTTGTAGATATTAGTTGAGTTATAGCGGAATTCAATATTGCGACACTACTGTGTGCCAAGGGAATTTTCCCTTAGTCTTGGTTCGGATTTTGGTCCCTACCTGCCCCTGTTCTCGTATTTACCATGCTGAGCTTGAAGAGCTTGTTTACATTATACTTAATAGGTATACATGTCTAGCTAGGTTTCAAAATTCTTGATTTGAATACAGTGCGTGTATCGCATCAGTGTTCTTACAATTCTTTTACTTCAATTAAGGATCGTTTGTTTGAGCAAAATATTTATACTTAAATGCTAACTTACGTTAAACATCCAATAACCGCGCCGGTCAGTTTGTTATCAGTTTGTTACTTTTTGTCCATATATGGTTACTGCTGGTTACTGGCTACTGCTGCTACAGCTGCTACTGCTGGTTTATCGACGTCCTTCAATCTGATAGGATGCACTGGTAACTAAATTGTTGTTTCTCGCGAGCGCGGGAGCTACTTGAGGTCACTGGCTCTTTGTTTTCGTTTCAACCCGAGGTGTATCGCGAATTTCCTCTAGGGAGCTTCTTGAGGTCTACTTAAGGTCACTGGCACGTATACGGAAAACAACAATGCACGACGGGCCCCCGCTCGGGCGCCAATTAATTAAGTTCACATTAGTTTTAATAAAAAAAATAAAGTTTTATTTCCAAACAAGTAGCGATCCTGCCTCTTAAAGTACTCAACAATTGTACATCGAGTGCAACAAACACCGCACCCAGTGACCTACTCAGTCATACATACAATAAACAAACCACCGTCAGCACACCAGAAGCAACAATCGATCGTTGCGCTGACGCACCATATAGCATTAAGCAAATTAGGTTATTATAGCATTAAGAACTATGTTGTTTAGGTTAGCACTTATGTAAATAATTATAAGTATAAAAGAGGCATTTGGCCCAACAATAAAGCAATCAATAATCATATTGGCTCACAAAAATCAACAAGATAACAAGTGCAATCGCTTGGTATCAATTTTAGAATTGAGATCAACATTTTTGATCTTCATTGGAATGTCTCCCGGCCCTGTTGGTCCTCTTGTGGCGGATGTTTGGTTGAGATTGTAGGTGAGAGGTACGGGGATGAATGTGGTTCATCTGACCTTGCTGTCGGATTTTTCCCGATTGCCACCTTTTCGTCGTTGCTAAGCCTGTGCTGTGCCCCCGCTCGGGCGCCAATTAATTGTCAAAGTATCATTGAAGTGAACGGTTGGTTTTCTGCGAGTGCTCCGAGTTTTAACTGATTATTTACGATATAAAAAAGGGTTTCCATACCAAAACATAAATAAAACAAATCTAAGATAGTGACTTTTAAATATTTATTGAAAAACGTAGTTTAAAAAGAAATTAACAGAAAATTTCGAATAACTGCAGCATCTACTTTTACTTTTGTCTGCTACTGTTTATTATTCACTGTTTCTCCTGTTACATGCAGTAAGTACCATGAATATGTGTGACCATTGCAAAGAGAATCTACCCCTTGCTGGTGATTTTGTCGTCTGCCCTTTGTGTTCCCGAAAATTGCATTTCGACTGCACCACCGTCACCGAAAGGTCGTGGAGATCAATGGGCTCTAAAAGAGACACTTGGAAATTTCAGTTTTGCCGAAACGCCAGTGAAAGTGTAGGCATCACTCTTTTAGAATCTTCCTCGCGTCCATTAACACCTGATATGCAATCAAACAAAAGAAATAGGTCGGAAATCATTAGCCCACAAAAAGTAGATAAACTTGGTGGAAACATATCAGAAGCAATAACGAACGAAATACTTGTCGAGCTTAAGAACATGAAAATGGAAATGAAAAGCATTTCCGATTTTTGTAATTTCGTCTCACAGAAATTCGACGATATAAACAAAAACATTGAAAAAAACAACACCGTCATGGACACTCTTATGAACGAAATTCAGAAACTAAAAGATGCGCATCATGAAAAAGACGAAGTCATTTCACAAATGCAAGCACAAATCAACAAACTGGAACAACAACAACTAAAGAACACAATAGAAATTAAAAACATTTTTAATTAAATTGGAAGTAGCATCCGCAGATATAGCAGATATCTACCGCACAAGAACAAAGAACACAGACCGCTCTTCAATTGTAGTCACTTTTAACAGCAATATTATAAAAACGAATTTCTTAAAGAATGCCCGTGCAACGCGTCCACTAACAATTGCTAAAATCAATCAGAACATAAATAACAATGCAAAATTGAAAGAGACTAAAAACAACAACAATGTCTTTATTAACAATATGCTCACAGGCTTGAACAAACAATTGCTGTGGCAAGCCAAGAAGAAGGCGCGAGAGGAAGGGTGGAGGTTTGTGTGGGAGAGCCCTGGAAAAGTATACGTGCGAAGAGAGGAAAATGTGGAGGCATTGTTTATACAGTCTATGACTGATATAAATAAAATCAGACGCAATTAATTTAACTGTATACATACACGTATTAGTGATCAAATTGTTTTATGTGCTTATGGATATGGATGAGAGTGACAATATCGAAGAAGATCTGTTTGATTTTATGGAATTCTCTGATTTTTATCAAACAAAAAAAGAATTAGAGAAATTGAATTTTAGTTGTTTATGTCTGAACATAAGGTCGCTGAGGAAAAATTGGGATGTTTTTTGTGCAAATGTAAGTCCGATTCTGAATTATATCAATGTAATTGTTTTAGTGGAGATAAATATAAAAAAAGAGGAAAATTGTCTGTATTGTATTGATGGTTTCTGTTCAGAATTTACAAATAGAGATAAAAGAAAAGGTGGAGGTATTGCGATGTATATTAAAAACCATATGAACTACGAAAGGTTAAATGTTGAGACTGTATCGTATGAAAACTTAACAGTGAAAATTAAAACAAATAGGAAAGAGAAAATAGTCTGTGGAATTTATAGACCGCCGAATCATTCTGAAAATGAATTTGATGATGAACTCTTGCAAATTACAAGCAAAAAAGGAGCAAATGACGATATAATCATTTTGGGCGACATGAACATAAATATAAAAGACAGTGCAAATAATCATGTACTCAGCTATTAGGAAATGCTGGCTTCAAATGGTCTTCGTAACGTCATTAAAGAAGCAACCAGAATAGATTTAAATATAGGCAGCTGCACATTGATAGACCACATATTGGTTAATTTATCGGTGGTAAAAAAAATATTTTCGGCTATAGTTGAATGCAACATCTCAGATCACTATAGCACTATTTATGGTATCTATGATGTGTGTGCGACAGAAAATGCCCAAACATTGCGATCGCACATTAGAACTAGAACTATGATTAGAGCTACCGACTGGAATTCGATATTAGCAGAAACGGACACCGAAACTATTTTTGATTCACTTCTTCAAAAAATGGGCGATATATACACAAACTCGACAGTCATCTGTAAGGAGAAAACCCTGAGAAAAAATACCGATTGGATTACAATGGAAATCATAGAGACCTGCAAGGAGAGGGACCGATTGTATCGCAGGTGGAAAAATAATCGAACCAATGTATCATATGAAACTGATTACAAAAGATTTCGCAACCGAGTAAATAAAAAAATTTGTAAAAGCCGGGAACAATACTACAAAATTAAATTTGAGGAAGTGAAGTGTGATCCCAAAAAAACGTGGGCACTCATCAATGAAGTACTGGGAAGAAGGAAGCCTTCATTAGATGAAACAATTGTGAAAAACTTTCCACCCAATACAAATATTGCTGGATTGGCTAATACATTTTCGAATTTATTTTCCCAACAAGCAGCATCAATAATCCACGTATGTAATACAACAACTTCAAGCCATCAAACTATATGTTTACGGGACACAATTTATTTGGGAGATACAGACTCTGTAGAGGTAGGAAATCTTATAGCTCGCTTAAATATCCAAAAGGCACCTGGGACAGATGGTATTAGAGCAATAGACATAAAATCCAACGCTCATATATTTGCGCCCATAATTACGAATTTTATCAATATGAGTTTTAATACGTCCACTGTGCCAAAAAAGCTCAAAGAGGCACTTGTTAGACCTATCTACAAGGGAGGAGCCAAACATGAGATAGCTAACTATCGTCCGATTGTAATATTGCCGGTGATAGAAAAGATCTTAGAGCAAATCGTAGCAGATCGAATATGGAAATTTATTGATAAGCATAAGCTAATAAGCAAGCATCAGAACGGGTTCCAGAAAGGAAAAAGCACCAACCAGCTTCTCGGTGATTTCGCAAATTTAGTTAACACCAGTCTTAACAAAAATCACCACGTGTTAGTACTTTTCCTAGATTTTAGCAAAGCATTCGATACCCTGGACCACAACAAACTCATCGATGCATTGGAGAGAATAGGAATTAGAGGAAAACTGGCAGATTGGCTGAGAGACTACCTCAGAATGAGGACTTTTCGCGTGGGAATCAAAAGCAACTGCAGTAAAGCCAATACAGTGCAGTATAGAGTCCCACAAGGCTCTAAACTTGGTCCCCTCTTATTCATTCTATACACCAATGAATTATTAAAATCCTTTAAGATGAGCTATCCCTTCGCATATGCAGACGACACAGCAATTGTTGTTTGCCACAGATCAATCGTAGAAGCACCGAGGATGATGCAAGCAGAGTTCGACGAAGCAGGAAAATGGTGTCATGATAATGGGATCGTAGTAAATGTGGCAAAAACAAAATTATTACATATTCGTAGCCCACAGTACCCAGAGTCACAAATAAACATTAAATCATACAACTGCACCAATCCAAGCAACTGCCAGGTTATAGATGTCGTAGATAAGTACAAATATCTGGGTGTAACGATCGACAGCCATTTTCTATGGGAATCACACATAAATGATCTACGAATGAAGCTGAAAGGATCCCTGTTTGCATTGGCTTGCCTGAAGTATAAGTCTTCAAGCTGTGTACAAAAACAAGTGTACCACGCTATTGTCGAGTCACGACTGAGATACGGCATACTAGCGTGGGGAGGTGCAGCAGATACACATATTTCTAAGCTTCAGAATATACAAGACAGAGCGATTAAATTGCTGTCGGGAAGAAACAGCGTAGACGGTAGAGTGAAAGTTCTCACAGTGAAGCAGATATATAACATGACAGCAGCGTTGGAGTACTATGACGATGAAAGGTTTCGAACTCCAATCAATCACGGCTTCAACACCAGAAGACGAGCAGAAGGGCTTTACCAACTCCCATCCTTCAACAATGTGTACGGCAAGCGTCAGCTGATGTACACCATACCAAACATCCTAAATAATCTTCCTAATAATTTGCGTAAGTGATCCTGCCTCTTAAAGTACTCAACAATTGTATATCGCGTGCAATAAACACCGCACCCAGTGACTTACTCAGTCATACATACAATAAACAAACCACCGTCAGCACACCAGAAGCAACAATTGATCGTTGCGTTGACGCACCATATAGCATTAAGCAAATTAGGTTATTATAGCATTAAGAACTATGTTGTTTAGGTTAGCACTTATGTAAATAATTATAAGTATAAAAGAGGCATTTGGCCCAACAATAAAGCAATCAATAATCATATTGGCTCACAAAAATCAACAAGATAACAAGTGCAATCGCTTGGTATCAATTTTAGAATTGAGATCAACATTTTTGATCTTCATTGGAATGTCTCCCGGCCCTGTTGGTCCTCTTGTGGCGGATGTTTGGTTGAGATTGTAGGTGAGAGGTACGGGGATGAATGTGGTTCATCTGACCTTGCTGTCGGATTTTTCCCGATTGCCGCCTTTTCGTCGTTGCTAAGCCTGTGCTGTGCCAACGATTCGCTCAGGATTAGACTATACTTGTCGTATAGTTGTTTGATCTTGGTATAGTAGTCCGATGCAAAATAATCGTCTTCTAAGGGAACTGCCGTTAGAGAGCGAATTTTATTGTCCATAGAATCGAAATCCTCCCATAAGGCATCCAGTCTATTCAACCGTGTGGTGAAATATTCTTGAATAGTTTTCCGAAGAAGCCAAAAGAAGCAAGCCGAAGCATTACAAAAATGGTGATGTTATATACACGGCATCAAAAGGCATTCAAGGGGAGAAAAAAGCGTTATTCCGAAAGGAAACGATGCTTAAAAATAAAAAAGTCACAGTCGTCACAACCAATGGCAGAAAAGTCCACAAAACCCATATCAACAATTTTAAAAAAAATTAGAACATTAGAACACAATTAGAAACACAATATTTTATAACACTGTTGGTTCCCAACACAAAAACATACACAACACAGGACAAGCACATCACCATTCATTTGGATATTGCTCTAATATCCATGTATCCAAATGATTGGTTTAAATATGCGCGACTGAAATTATAACTCACGTTAAATTGTTTCACGTATTTTAATTGAATAAAATCGAATGAAAACAAAACCCGATCACTCGCGACGGCAAAAAACACGGAACTAAGTGTCAAATGTGCAATGTTTTTACATGCAATGTAAAGGGCGCAAAATTTCTGTCTCAAGTTTGAACCAATACAGATCATTTATGATTAAATAATAGCGAATACATTGTATGACTATCACTTCTAACCCTCAAAGTCAGCTAGGGGGCATTAATGTAAAGTTTATACAATAACGTAAAAAAAACTAACACATGTAATCAAACACACAGTCCCCATGATAGAATTATGTAAATGTTAGAAGGTAAATAAGAATTTTTAAGTTCAACTTAAGAGTTAATTTTTTTTTTTTTATAATGTACGCGCACTAAAGGGATTTTGGATACCCTTATAATGAAGTAACACAGTGCGGGCATTGGGGAAGTGAAGGAATAAAAAAAACGAGATACTGATGTATGTTGGTTTTAAATGTCTGTAAACTATAATTCGTAGGAAAAACAGAGCGGGCTAGAGCATTCCACATTCGTATTGTATGGTTAAGAAACGAATCCTTGTACGTCCGAATACCGGCTTGAGGGTAAACTGATGTGCATTCCTAGCATGGCGAGTATTGCGGTTGAATTGCTGTAGGGGTGGAATGCAACTGACTATTTCATTTGAGCACTTGTGGTGGAAGTACCGATAAAACAATGATAGACAGGAGACATCACGACGATGACTAAGAGAGTCAAGTGATTTTGCAATGTCTCGATCGCCAATAAGTTTTACCGCATGTTTTTGGATCCTGTCAAGTGGCTCTAAATATGTCATTGGTGCACCAGACCAGATATGAGCGTTGTACTCAAGTTTTGGGCGAATGAACGCCTTGTAGAATCTAGCCAGGTCAGAAGGGGTGAAATATTTGCTTTTAGACTATCAGTGCCAATGATGTTGTCAAACGTTTGTAAAGTGCGTGGAAGGTAGTATTTGAGTCTTATATCCTCGGTATTCTTATCTCCAAACTCATGAGAGGTGATCCAATGCCCAATCAGTGAAGGAAAAGTTATATTCTTCCTTTGCACAAAGGAAAGGGAGATACGCGAAACTGTGCTAATTACCGTTCAATTAAGTTGATGTCACACACCATGAAGATTGTTGAGCAGGTACTAGATGGCCGCTAAGACAAACAATACGGCTGTCTATCAACCAGTGGGGGTTTGTCGCGGGTAAATCAACCACAGATGCAATCCAAAGTAGAAGGTTCATAATGGAAAAGCATCGTGATTCCATAAAGGATCTGCATATGATTCTGGTTGATTTTGAAAAAAGCAATCGATAGGAGAGTCGATCGAATCGATATCGAGGAGTTCCTGAAATCTACGTACAGATGATCACGGACATGTACGCGGGAGCGAAGACAAAAGTCAGATGTCCCGCAGGGGTTACCGATGAATTCCCAATTAAAGTCAGGTTTACCAGAGAAGTGTCTTAAGTCCTTTGCTCTGTCCTAGATTATCTGCTTGAGGAAAAAGTGACGGACCCTAAAGTGCATCAGTTATTCTTTGCTGACGATGGAGCCATCATAAGTAATGATCAGACTTCCCTGCAACGAGTACTTGACGTTTGGGTAGATGTTTTAGAAGGGAATGGGTATCGTATTAGCCAAAAAAAGACAAAGTATCTGTACTGCCTATTCTCCGACCCAAGTCAACCCATTCCGGACATTTATTTGAATGAGGTGGTGGTTCCCAAGTGTGAAAAGTTCAAATATCTGGGATCAATGATCAACAGCGAAGCAACAGTCGATGTCGACATCAATCATCGTGTAAGCGTAGGGTGGATGAAGTGGCAGGACAGCTCTGCCATCTTCTGTGATCGAAAAATGTCCCCTAAGCTGAAAGGAAGGCTCTACACCGCAGTTGTGCGTCCGGCGCTCACTTACGGTCCACAATACTGGACAATGTACAAAAAGTATGAGGGCAAGTTGATAGCAGCTGAGGTGCTTCTCATGACAGCAGGAGTAACAAGGCTTGATCAAATTAGAATTTCCAAGCAAGAAAAAATTTTCGTTTTTAAACGTTGTTGTATGTAGTTTTTGGAAGAGCCCGTGTCTATCAGGATTTTATATATAAATTCACTCTGCGACTTGACTTCAAAGTAGGGCTAGGAAGAGTTTTTTAGCATAAAAAATTAATATCAACGTGGTCCACTTGTTCAATTACAAATGCATTGCTGTCGGAAGAAAGAAAGACAAAAGATTTTGATAGCTTGAACCAAGTTCATCTTGAGATGAATGGATGAGAAAATTGTGAGTTCTATTCATTCCAGGTCCTTGATGTGTAGGTGGGTTTGTTCTCCAAGGATAACCGTTAAATACCTATCGATTTTGGTAATGAATTGCCTGTGCATTATGTCCTTGAGTCAAGGGTTCTTGTTTGATGATTGGAACGGATTAAGGTGGTCTCATTTGTTGATTACGATTAGTAAAGGATCTCTGTTGATAGTTATTTTGGTTGCGACTTAACCCATGGTTAGGTGGGAATGAGTAATAAGGCTGTTGTATTTGTTGGGTAGGATACGATTGCTAAGTGGGGTACTGCCTATTGGAAGGACCCGCGTTAAATTTTTGTTTTGGGAACGAGTTTGGGTTTTGTGGGCGCGTAGGTTGTGGAGCGAAATTCTTTTTAATTGTTCCCAGGTTCGACTGAAGACACTGAGACCAAAAGTGTTGGTTCTTGTACCTAAGGCATAAATGCAGGGCTTGAGGCAGGTCCTTGGGCTCTTTCATAACCTGGAGATCTGATAAATTACCCCTCAGACCTCTTATGAGTATATCCAAGGTTTTGTCTCGATAAATCTTGGTCAATAGTCGCATTGACTCAGGGCCAATATCCATGCATGAGCTGTTGTTGACAATCAGGGTCAATTGGGAAGTAATGGCCTGATAAAATTATTGTATTCTCCAGTACACGAGCTACAATTGAAGCCACGAGGGCGTCTAATTCAGGGGTGGACCTAATCTCTTGAGGTGAAGGATCAACGTTGGATGCACTCGAATGTAATGAGTCATTTTGATCATAATTAGGTCCTAACTGAGTTGGAAGATTTAGAGTTGTAGATATTAGTTGAGTTATAGCGGAATTCAATATTGCGACACTACTGTGTGCCAAGGGAATTTTCCCTTAGTCTTGGTTCGGATTTTGGTCCCTACCTGCCCCTGTTCTCGTATTTACCATGCTGAGCTTGAAGAGCTTGTTTACATTATACTAAATAGGTATACATGTCTAGCTAGGTTTCAACATGACTTTAGTTTTAAAAATTCTTGATTTGAATACAGTGCGTGTATCGCAACAGTGTTCTTACAATTCTTTTACTTCAATTAAGGATCGTTTGTTTGAGCAAAATATTTATACTTAAATGCTAACTTACGTTAAACATCCAATAACCGCGCCGGTCAGTTTGTTATCAGTTTGTTACTTTTTGTCCATATATGGTTACTGCTGGTTACTGGCTACTGCTGCTACAGCTGCTACTGCTGGTTTATCGACGTCCTTCAATCTGATAGGATGCACTGGTAACTAAATTGTTGTTTCTCGCGAGCGCGGGAGCTACTTGAGGTCACTGGCTCTTTGTTTTCGTTTCAACCCGAGGTGTATCGCGAATTTCCTCTAGGACTTGGGAGCTTCTTGAGGTCTACTTAAGGTCACTGGCACGTATACGGAAAACAACAATGCACGACGGGCCCCCGCTCGGGCGCCAATTAATTAAGTTCACATTAGTTTTAATAAAAAAAATTGTTTATTTCCAAACAAGCAGCGATCCTGCCTCTTAAAATACTCAACAATTGTACATCGAGTGCAAAAAACACCGCACCCAATGACCTACTCAGTCATACATACAATAAACAAACCACCGTCAGCACACCAGAAGCAACAATCGATCGTTGCGCTGACGCACCATATAGCATTAAGCAAATTAGGTTATTATAGCATTAAGAACTATGTTGTTTAAGTTAGCACTTATGTAAATAATTATAAGTATAAAAGAGGCATTTGGCCCAACAATAAAGCAATCAATAATCATATTGGCTCACAAAAATCAACAAGATAACAAGTGCAATCGCTTGGTATCAATTTTAGAATTGAGATCAACATTTTTGATCTTCTTTGGAATGTCTCCCGGCCCTGTTGGTCCTCTTGTGGCGGATGTTTGGTTGAGATTGTAGGTGAGAGGTACGGGGATGAATGTGGTTCATCTGACCTTGCTGTCGGATTTTTCCCGATTGCCGCCTTTTCGTCGTTGCTAAGCCTGTGCTGTGCCCCCGCTCGGGCGCCAATTAATTAAGTTCACATTAGTTTCAATAAAAAAAATTGTTTATTTCCGAACAAGCAGCGATCCTGCCTCTTAAAATACTCAACAATTGTACATCGAATGCAACAAACACCGCACCCAATGACCTACTCAGTCATACATACAATAAACAAACCACCGTCAGCACACCAGAAGCAACAATCGATCGTTGCGTTGACGCACCATATAGCATTAAACAAATTAGGTTATTATAGCATTAAGAACTATGTTGTTTAGGTTAGCACTTATGTAAATAATTATAAGTATAAAAGAGGCATTTGGCCCAACAATAAAGCAATCAATAATCATATTGGCTCACAAAAATCAACAAGATAACAAGTGCAATCGCTTGGTATCAATTTTAGAATTGAGATCAACATTTTTGATCTTCTTTGGAATGTCTTCCGGCCCTGTTGGTCCTCTTGTGGCGGATGTTTGGTTGAGATTGTAGGTGAGAGGTACGGGGATGAATGTGGTTCATCTGACCTTGCTGCCGGATTTTTCCCGATTGCCGCCTTTTCGTCGTTGCTAAGCCTGTGCTGTGCCAACGATTCGCTCAGGATTAGACTATACTTGTCGTATAGTTGTTTGATCTTGGTATAGTAGTCCGATGCAAAATAATCGTCTTCTAAGGGAACTGCCGTTAGAGAGCGAATTTTACTGTCCATAGATTCGACATCCTCCCATAAGGCATCCAGTCTATTCAACCGTGAGGTGAAATATTCTTCAGTAGTTTTCCGCGTTGGGGAATCCTTCGTAAAGTTTCTTACAATTTGCTGGATCTCGTCTCCCAGCATTGTTTGACTCTTAGTCAATTGGTCCATTGTCAATTGCTCCATTGTTCGTCTTCTTTCGTCGGGGTCACCAAAAATGTTTATCTGAATTCTAAAATTGCGATTGCACTTGTTATCTTGCAGACCAAAAAGACGTCAATATGTTGAGCACGACGAGCACAACCATTGTGGACCACAGACGCCCCTCTCGATCTTGAGACAACAATTCTGGCCAATCAAGGGAATGATTATGGCTCGTCACACAGTTCAAAATTGCGTTAAATGCACCAAGGCTAACCCACAATTAATGACTCAAGTAATGGGAAACCTCCCAGCAGATCGCGTCTCACCAAACAGACCATTCATGATCTCAGGTTTGACTTTTGTGGCAACCTTTGGGTGCACTACAAGGTCAGAGGAGAAAAGCAGCAGAAGACTGCTAGGTACACCTTGTGACTGCAGCACACAATTCATGTCGAGGAAGAGTTTGTTGTTTTACCGGCGCTATACGTGACTTCGCGCAGAGCAATCGGACGAGTATTGTTCGATTCTTAGAGATTGACCGCAAATTAACTGCTCCTCCATGGGCTTGCTCTGATGCATCCATAAATGTATGCATTTGTACGGATGTTGGAGATTTTTGTTTAAATACATGTCTTGAAATCTTGGCCTGATTGAGTGTTGACAGGCTGTTTCTAACGCTATCCATTCTTGTCTTAGGTCTTCGGGTAACTGGTCGTCCCACGACAGTTTCAACTGCCATAGTTGCTGCATATACATTTTTGCTTTAACAACCACTGGGCCAAAGAGTCCTAATGGATCAAAGATGCGTGCAATGTCGGAGCTAACTGATCGCTTCGTGAGTATTTAGATGTCGGATAACTGAGCTCTTCCGCACAATCGGTCCATTTTTGGTTGCCAAATTACCCCCAACGTTTTTATTACGCAGTGAGTTGATTCGCTGAAGTCAAGGTTGATTTCGTGGTCCTCCACTGGGAGATCCTGAAGTAATGCTGGATGGTTTGCACACCATTTGCGCAGCTTGAATCCGGCACTGTGAAGTAGTGAAGTGACTTGGGCTTGGGCTTCCTTTGCCAGTGGGATACTATTTGCTCTACTGATGCAGTCGTCGACATAGAAATCATCTTGAAGTATTCGGGCTCCAGCTGGATATGTTACCTTATTTTGTAATGCTAAATATTGTAAGCATTTGGTGGCCAGATAATGTGCTGATGATGTTCCGTATGTTACGGTTTTAAACTTGTAATACTTGATCTCATCAGTTGATCGCCTTCTCCAAATGATGAGTTGATACATTTGATCATCTTCCTGAGTGAGTATCTGCCTGTACATCTTCTCGATATCGGCGGTAAAGACGTACTTGTGTAGTCGGAATCGAAGGAGTATGGAGAATAGTTCACCTTGTATGGTGGGTCCAGTGTGTAGAATGTCATTGTGCGACAACACAGATGACGTCTTTGCAGATGCATCAAACACCACACGTAGCTTGGTTATGCTACTGTCTGGTTTCAAGACACGCAATGGTGTGGTAAGAAGAAATGTGAACCTTGGATTAATCCCAGTTTGATCTCTTCCATATGCTGAAGTGATTCTTATTCGTCCATAAACCTTACGTAGTCCTCTTTTAGGTTTGGGTTTTTACTGAGTCGTCTTTCTAATGCTACGAATCGATTTAGGGCTATTTTCTTGAAGTCACCAAAGGTTGTCCCATTTTCGCGAAAGGGTAGTCATACGATGAAGCGATTGGTTTCAGATTTCGATACAGTTTGCGTAAAATGAGTTTCACAGTACCTTTTTGTTGATTTTAATGGTCTTGGTGTGGTTTCGAACTCGTCAATCCTCCTGAATTTTTCGATGAGTTCATTCGTGGAGTCTTCTTCGCAGAATATCCCACACATAGTTGTGTTGAGTGTTATGTCTCCAATTTTTCCAGCTACGACGCAACCTAGTACGGTGTTTTGGAGGATTGGCATCCGGTCCGATGTTGACTCGATGATTTGAGCTTCGTGTTCTCCTGCCAATGCCTTCGATGCAGAGTGAGGATGGTATTGGTGATAGAGAGAGACGTTTGATGAGTCTCTCGGTTATTAAGTTTATTTGCGAACCGGAACCATTGTTTGCGCTGATGGTCACTCTTGCGGTGGCTAGTAGGACGTAACATTGCTTGTTGTCAGAGCCGCCCTTTCGCTCGATTGTGTCGTTGTCGTTCCACGTTCCAGATGCAACAAGGTGTTGTGCTTCCCTGAGCATTTGGTGCAACATCGTGCAGAGCACGTTTTAGAAGTGTAATTTAAGCAATTTATACAAAGCCGTTTTCTTTGGATCCATTTGAGCCGTTCCGTTGTTGACAATGCGAGAACAATAATAAATCGGATGACCTCTTATGCCACACACTTTGCAGCCTTCGATATTGGATGTGGTCACGCTTGTCATCACTCTCATCTTGTCCTTTCCACTAACAGCTTCTAAGGCATCGAATCGCGATTTCAGAAATTTTAAGAACTCATCTACAGTTTGCAATTTTCGTGGGTTTTGTAATGATTGCTCGTAAAAGATGGCTTGGCCGATCTAATTTCTTGATTAATAGGTGGATGAGGAGCGGATCCCAGGAGTCTGTCTCGATGCCCAGCGTTTTGCTAGGCATTCATTAATAGCGTCCTGAAACTCTCTGATTGACTTCATCTCTGAGGTGATACTAGGTAACCCAGTAAGTCGTTGAATCAGTGGTGATGGCCCTTTTGTTGCTGAATCGGTCCTGTAGCATTTTCCAAGCTATAGAGTAATTATCTTCGGTTAGCTCAAGGTGTCGCAATAACCGCTCTACATCGCCTGACACATTTGTCTTTAGATACCACATTTTTTGGATTGGTGGTAATGGCTGATCATGAATCATTTTTTGGAAGATGTCTGAAAATGTCTGCCATTTCAGATGATCTCCGTCAAATTTTGGTATCGTCATTTTAGGCAATTGAATTTCAGCAAAAGGAGGAGCCACTGCATATCATCTTCTGTTCGTTATCAAGATTCCACTCGTCGAACAAGAGCCCTTTGACTTATTTCGACTGATACCATTCCCGGCAAAGGTAAACAACACTCTTCTAATTATCGATCCGTCAATGGAAATGCAATGACGGCAATCGAACTGAAAGTTTGCGACAAAAGCAAGGACCTACAACTTTCTGTTCTACTTTTGTTTCTGTTCCAACAAAAGGCCAAAATACCACGCCGGATCACAGGCATATAATTGCGAGTTAAACCTGTTCAACAATAACACAGTGCCATTATGCAATCTTATAAACCCAACCAATAACATGATGTGGACTCAGCTAAGCAGCAGTAACCAGTGGATATTCGGCACACTCCCAGACATTCAACTAACGCCCGTATGTAAAACGAAAACCATTCAAATTTAACTAACTGGATCTGGACTTCTCTCGCTTGACGATGGCAGCGTAGTAAGAAACGATCTAATCACCATCCAGGCACATCAAACGACGACCAGCACATTGCATACCTCTTACATCAGTTTTGGGAACATCTCATCAGTCATCAACCACCAAAAAACACACGCCATTTTTGATTTAATTCCTGCATTCAACAATACATCTATTAAATAATTGACGACTCTCCAAACTCAACTTGCAGACTTGCAACCTCAAGGCTTCCCAGAATTACAGGACACTGTATTCATTAATAGCATTCATCATCATTTAATTAGTTATCTGGCTCTTCTAGTGTCACTTTCCGTCGGATTTACAATTATCTACAAACTGCGCAGCCGAATGACGACATCTACAAGGTCTACACTTAATCCGCAAACTCGAGCGCAATACAGTGTCAGCGAAACATAAGAACATAATGCAATCGCTTGGTATCAATTTTAGAATTCAGATCAACGACAATGTTTACTTAAAATCTACAGCTTAAATACTATTTCTTATCCTTACATATTCGGCGTGTTGCCACAGGTGTTATTGGATTACACATTCGTGTTTCAGTGCGGCTATTGTCGTATGTTGCTAGTGCCGGTTTTGTGTTCGGGTGCCTGGTCTGCGCTGGATGTCGTCTGCTGCGGGTGCAGGTTTCGGGTTCCGGATACCTGGTCGCTGGATGTTGTTAGCGAATTCCGTAGACGAATCGTGGGAAGCGATGTTTAGCTTTGCGAACGTCAACTGAGTCAACTTATACAACATATACCCATTTTTGTTTCATGGGGACGTAAGTTTCAATGCCAATATGATATAAATTAAAAATTCTCATTTTCGGTAAAAAGTGGATTTACGGGGTTTACATCTTTAGCAGAAGAAAAGCTTCTTGGCATAGCGCATCCCACTTAAAATCCACATTTATCAATAATAGATTATCTAATGCGGAATAAATCTTCGGTAATAACCTGCAGATCTAAATATGCTCTTATGTCTTTCTTTTGCCTAGATATACTACTTTGATTTTTTCCGGGTTTGGCTGGATTCTTTAGCCCAGATATATTAGCACTAGTTTTATGAAATGACACCCGGCTGTTGCTTTAGTTTGTTGTCTCGTAGTCTGGTCAGCACACGATGTAACTTCTCATTATGCTCGATCAGAGACGCTCAGTAATCATCAACAAAGATAAAGCACTCCAATCCGAAGAGACGCATCAGAACGTTGTTCATTGTGCGTTGGAAAGTTGCAGGTGCATTTTTCATACAAATTGACATTATGTTGTATTCCCAATGGCCTGTGGATGTGCTGAACGCTGTTTTTTCCCTATCTTCATCGTGAACCAGAATTTGATGGAAAAAATTCGCTCAATCCAGTATGCTAAAATACTTAGATTTTCCTAATTTTTCTAGAATGACTCTAATATTGGGGAGTGAAATCAACCACGACTCTCTCCTTTTATTCCCCTGCGCGTAAGGTTTCTGAGGAACAGGCAATAAAGGGGAATTCCATGGGCTGTAACTATGTCACTGTCTAACATGTCTTTTACCGGTCTGTTTTGTTCAGCTCTACTTGTTGTAGGTAGCGTTTTAAATATTTGGAGTTCCGATCTGACAGCCGCCGCGCACACGTGTTCTTAGTTGCTCTCCGCGCCGAAAACAAATTATAAAGTTTTGTTTTTGTATGTTACATACAAGTAAAATAAAAAAAAACATAAGGAACATATAAAAAACATATCCTTACCCATATGTACCCCAAAGAAAAAAACCATTAGGAAGATGATGGATAGCATTTTATTTCATTCTGTGAAATTTATAGAAAATAAATTATTTTTTTGAAAAAACGCCCCAAAAAGTGGGCGTGGCCAAAAACTTTGTATGGCGATATATTGGAAGATATATTGGCTAAATATATTGTTAAACATTTTTTTTCGATTTCTATGAAAATTTTCGAAGAAAACAGCATTTTAGTGAAAAACGCCTACAAAAAGTAGGCGTGCCAAAAAACCTACATATACCTACATATCTTGTGAAGGTTGTACAACTTTATCTCTCTAACTTAAGCCTTAAAATTGTTGTTTCTAAATTCTGGGCGTAAGGCAATAGGCGGATTTAAAATTTTTTAACACTTTACCATTTCGGGACCCTAGGGAGTATATGCTGTTAATTTCAGCTTCCTAGCATAAATTTAAAGGCCTCAAAAGTTGATACGGACGGACGGACGGACGGACGGACATTGCTAAATAGTCTTAGGATTTGTTCCTGATTATAAATATATATACTTTTATGGGTCTACGACGAATATTAAGGGGTGTTACAAACCATGTGTCAAAATTAATATACCCTTACGATAGGGTATAAACAACGGCCGCGTGTGAATAAAGTGAAAAAACATAAGGAAAGGCTACAGTCCGCTTGGGGCGCACAGTATGATACCCTATCCCCAAAGAAAAAAAGCATTAGGAAAATGATGGATAGCATTTTATTTCATTCTATGAAATTTATAGAAAAAAAAATATTTTTTTGAAAAAACGCCCCCAAAAAGTGGGCGTGGCCAAAAACTTTGTATGGGCGATATATTGGAAAAAATATTGGCTAAATATATTGTTAAACATTTTTTTTCGATTTCTATGAAAATTTTCAAAGAAAACAGCATTTTAGTGAAAAACGCCCACAAAAAGTAGGCGTGGCAAAAAACTTTATATGACAAATTAATTAAGGTGGGCAGTATCTACATATCTTGTGAAGGTTGTACAACTTTATCTCTCTAACTTAAGCCTTAAAACGGTTTTTTCTAAATTGTGGGCGTGGCAGTGGGCGTATTTTGAAAATTTTAACACTTTACCATTTCGGAACCCTAGGGAGTATATGTTCCAAATTTCAGCTTCCTAGCATAATTTTAAAGGCCTCAAAAGTTGATACGGACGGACGGACGGACGGACGGACGGACATTGCTAAATAGTCTTAGATTTTGGTCCTGATCATTAATATATATACTTTTAGGGGTCTGCGACGAATATTAAGGGGTGTTACAAACTATGTGTCAAAATTAATATACCCTTAGGATAGGGTATAAAAACAATAAGGTGCACAGTGCGTGGTGTTCCCTCTACCTACCATCCATCTCGTTTGCTACTGCTTCTGTTCGATCATAGCAAGTACATTGTGATTTCATTTATCACTTGTGTGCTTGCTATGGTTGGTTAGGCACAGCGTTGGGCGAATAGTGGGTCGCGTGGTGTTCGTGGACCAAAGCAAATCATTGTATGGGCATAACACCTGCGCTGATTTGTTTTGGAAATCTAACGCAGAATTCGCATTCCACGGCAGAGCTTAGGTAGCGTCTGAGTTGAATTTTTTGTGTTTGTTTTCTGTGATGTTTGGGAAATTTAGAGTGAATATGAGCAACACGCGGGGCTTAAGGACTAATCTTTTTTCGCTCTACGCCCATGTTTCCCACAATAAACCAGCTGTTTTGGCACTGAGTGAAACACAGGTTAGTGTTGATTCCGATCCATCGAAATTTAGTCTGGCTGGGTACAACTTAGTGCCATTATTCTTTCCCCATCGTGGTCTCGCCATTTATATACGTAGTGATGTAGCCTACCAACTTCAACCACAGTACGGCCAATGTTCCAATCCGGAATTTAATTTTATTTGGTTTAAATTTCACGTCCGTAGGCAATTAATACACTACTGTTTCGTTTATAGAAGCCCAAACTTGGAATGAAGTTATACTTTTAACGAGAATGAGCTGTCCGATTCCATCACGCGAATTGTAACCCTTTATCCTCAAAGTGGAATCGTTGTTGCGGGCGATTTTAGTGTACACAATTCTAGTTGGCTTCGACATTCTGGACAGACAACTCCCGAAAGCATTTATGCAGGGACTTTGGATACCCTTATAATGAAGTGACACAGTGCGGGCATTAGCGAAATGAAGGATTAGAGAAAGGGAGAAACCGATACACGTTGGTTTTAAATGCTTGTAAATTATAATGCAAAGGAAAAACAGAGCGTGGTAGATCATTCCACATTCGTATTGTACGGTTGAGAAAGGAATCTTTATATTTCACAGTCCGTCCGAAAACAGGCTTAAGGGTAAACTGATGAGCATTCCTCGCAAGGCGAGTATTGCGGTTGAATTGCTGTAGGGGTGGAATGCAACTGGCTATTTCATTTGAGCACTTGTGGTGGAAATACCGATAAAACAATGACAGGCAGGAGACATTACGAAGATGACTAAGAGAGTCAAGTGATTTCGCGATGTCTCGATCGCCAATAAGTTTTACCGCACGTTTTTGGATCCTGTCAAGTAGCTCCAAATATGTTATTGGTGCACCAGACCAGATATGAGCGTTGTACTCAAGTTTAGGGCGAATAAACGCCTTGTAGATTCTAGCCAGATCAGAAGGGGTGAAATATTTCTTGCATCGCTTAAGGAAGCCTAGACATTTCGCAGCGTTCTTGGCGACATCAAATATATGGTCATTCCAACGAAGGTTGTCATTGACACACATACTGAGAATGGAAAGTCGTTCGGTTTCAGCGATGCAACTGCCATTCATAGATAATGGCAGAGAATTAGGGGTTCGCTTCAATGACAGCAGACAGCATTGCGTTTTGGAAGCATTAAATTCCACTCTGTTGGTTTTACCCCATTTAAGAATGCTGTCAAGATCGGAATTCAATGAGCTGAACATACGTTGCCGTTCCAGTTCAACACCCGAAGATAAGGGGCGTTGCCCAGGAAACGAATATGTAAAGCTGAGGGTACTGTCATCAGCAAAGGAATGGATTGGATTAGAAGTGACAGACAGGAGGTCATTGATAAAAATGAGAAAGAGAGTCGGAGACAAAACAGAGCCTTGAGGGACACCAGCATTTATTTGGTGAGTTGCAGACTTGAAACCGTCCAAAACAACTTGTATTGAACGGTCCGAAAGGTAATTTCTAATCCATTGAAGAAGCGTAACATCGATCCCAAATGCACGCATTTTCGACAAGAGAGCTTGATGTCAAACTCTGTCAAATGCCTTTGAAATATCAAGCGCAACGACCTTGCTTTCACCACCATGGTGAATAGATTGGTTCCACTTTTCGGTTAGATATGTCATCAAATCACCAGTGGACCTGTTGCTGCGAAAACCGTACTGCCGGTCATTAAGAAGTTTCGGGATTCGAGATATTTCATAAGCTGACGGTTTATTAGCGTTTCCATGACCTTGGAAAGAAGGGACGTAAGTGCAATTGATCGGTAAGAGGAGGGAGAGGAAGATTCGCCTTTTTTGGGGACGGGCTGGACAAATGCTGTTTTCCATCTTCTCGGAAAGAGCCCTGAAGAATAGGACAGATAGAAAAGCTTACGCAGTGGTTTTGCCAGCGTGGAAGAACACCTCTTCAGAACTATAGGGGAAATACCATCTGGACCAGCGGATTTATGTATGCAGAGATCTTGAAGAACTCTTGCCACTGTACGAGTGCGAAAATGAATAGGTCCCATAGAAAATTCTACGCGCTCGAGTACAGGGGGAGATAAAGCACAATCTGGCAGCGTTGAGCTAGCTGCAAAATGAGCAGCAAGCAGATTGGCTTTATCCGAAGAGCTGACAGCTGGGATGTCATTGCACATGAGTGTCGGGATAGATGACGAGGCCGAATTTTTAATATTCTTTTGGTCGTAGGAGAATTTGACACGATTAATGTGAGCATTGCAGTCATTTTTGGCTCGTTTGAACTTTTTTCGGTTTTCCTCAGTTGGGTTGGCCTTAAATGACCGAAAAGTTACCTCTTTAGCCCTGATAGCTTCTTTACAGCTCAAGTCACACCACGCGTTTTCCTTAGGTCTGATACACTTTATCCTGTTAGGGATAAAGCGTTTCATACCCAGGTGAATTAAATTTGTAATCATATCGGCAGCGGCAACCACGTCGTTGTTGAGGAAGCACAACGACCAGTTAAAACTCCTAAAGAAACCGTTTAATGCTTCCCAATTGGCTTTCTCGTATTGCCATACGGTTCTTTTAGGAGCTTGTTCTTTAACTGTGCGGCTGGAGTACGAGAAATTCGCCGATATGATATAATGGTCTGACGAACCTAGAGGCGATAATACATTTAAAGTGTATTTATCAGGGTGAGAGGTAAGAAACAAGTCCAGAGTGTTGGCGTTTTGACCGCTAATGTCCGGTATCCATGTCGGCTCATTTACAATCTGGGTTAAATTATTAACCTCAGCAAAGATCTCAACATACCTTCCTTCGGGTGTTGTCTGTCCAGAATGTCGAAGCCAACTTGAATTGTGTATATTGAAATCGCCCGCAATGACGATTTCAGTACGAGGATAATGGGTAACAATTCTGGTGATGGAATCAGACAGTGCATCAAACTCATTATAAGTTGAATGCCTGTCCTGGTTAGGGCTTCTGTACATAAAACAGTAGTGAATTGATTGCCTACGGACATGAAAATTTAGCCAAATAAAATTAAATTCCGGATTGGAACATTGGCCATATTGAGGTAGAAGTTGGTAGGCTACATCACTACGTATATAAACGGCGATACCACGATGGGAAAAGAATAATGGCACCAAGCTATATCCAGGCAGACTAAACTCCGTTAAATCGGAATCAATGCTGACCTGTGTTTCACTTAGTGCCAAAACAGCTGGTTTATTGTGAATCGCATGGGCGTACAATGAAAAAAAATTCGATCTCAACCCACGAATATTAATCACGTCCACTCTAAAATTCCTACGCATAACAAAAAACAAACACAAAAAACTCAACTCCGACGCTGACTAAGCTGGGCCGTACCGTGCAGATCCTGACGTTAGCTTTCCAAAACAAATCACTGCAGCTGTCATGCCCATACAATGAATTGCTTTGGTCTGCCAACAAAATCTACACAAAGCGACCCGCTATTCGCCAAATGATACTCTACCCAGCCATAGCAAGTGCACGCAAAAACATACGGCACTTGCTATAGCCAAGCAAAGCAGCAGCAAACGATAGGGAGTGGGACCAGATGGAGTGCCCAAACACAATACACTTTTTTTTTGTTGTTTTCACTGCACTATACACTAAACTGTTTTTGTTTATGCACAGCGCGCGCGCGATTAGCGTTTTTTCGTCAGCACACAAGTTTTTTGGTTTTTTTTTTGTGTGTTTAAACCGACCGCGGAGTGAGTTAAAAATGCGTGTGCACGCGTCGGGTGGCAGATCGGAACTCGAGGTAAACAACCTAACCCAGCTTGTAAATGAGCCGACACGAATTCCGGATTAGTAGTCAAACCGCCAACACACTGGACTTGTTCCTCACCTCTCGCGATAAGATAAGTGCACCATAAATGTATTATCGCCTCTAGGTTCGTCAGACCATTGTGCTATATCGGCGAATTTCTCGTACTCCAACCACAAAGTTAAAGAACAAACTCCAAAAAGAACCGTTTGGCAATCTCGTAAGCCAAATGGGAAGACTTAAATGTTTTTTTAAGAGTTTTAACTGGTCGCTATACTTCCCCGATAGCGATGTGGATGCTGCCGCCGATATGATTACAAATATCTTTTACCTGGGTATGATATGCTTTATCCCTAACAGGATTAAGAGTATCAAACCCAAGGTAAACACGTGGTATGACTTGAGCTGTAAATAGGCTATCAGGGCTATCAAAAAATACTACAAAGTCCCACCGGTAGTAAAAACTTTTAGTCGTTTGTTAAGAATACACTCATTTGCAATGACATTCCAGCTGTCAGCTCTTTAGATAAAGCCAATCTGCTTGCTGCTCACTTTGCAGCTAGCTCAACGCTCTCAGATTGTGCTCTATCTCCCCTTGTACTGGAGCGGGTAGAATATATTATGGGACCAATTCATTTTCGCACTCATACAGTGGCAAGAGTTCTTCAAGATCTCAACATACATAAATCCGCTGGTCCAGATGGTATTTCCCCTATCGTCCTGAAGAGGTGTTCTTCCACGCTGGCAAAACCACTGCGTAAGCTTTCCTATCTGTCCTATTCTTCAGGGCTCTTTCCGAGAAGGTGGAAAACAGCATTTGTCCAGCCCGTCCCAAAAAAAAGGCGAATCTCCCTCCTCTTACCGACCAATTGCACTTACGTCCCTTCTTTCCAAGGTCATGGAAACGCTGATAAATCGCCAGCTTATGAAATATCTTGAATCCCGAAAACTTCTTAATGACCGGCAATACGGTTTTCGCAGCAACAGGTCCACTGGTGATTTGATGACATATCTAACCGAAAAGTGGAACCAATCTATTCACCACGGTGGTGAAAGCAAGGTCGTTGCGGTAGATATTTCAAAGACATTTGACAGAGTTTGGCATCAAGCTCTCTTGTCGACAATGCGTGCATTTGGGATCGATGATACCGTTCTTCAATGGATTAGAAATTTCCTTTCGGAACATTCAATTCAAGTTACTTTGGACGGTTTTAAGTCCGCAACTTACCAAATAAAGGCTGGTGTTCTCATTTTTATAAATGGTCTACTGTCCGCTACTTCTAATCCCTCAGCCTTACATATTTGTTTCCTGGGCAACGCCCCTCATCTTCGGGCGTTGAAATGGAATGGTACGTTGCCGTTAAGTTCATCAAATTCCGATCTTGACAGCATTTTTGAGTGGGGTAAAGCCAATAGAGTGGAATTTAATGCTTCCAAAACACAATGCTGTCTTCTGTCATTAAAGCGAAATCTCAATACTCCGCCATAATCCCTGATTGACACTTGCATCGCTGAAACCGAACGACTTTCCATTGTCGGTATGTGTGTTAATGACGACCTTCGTTGGAATGACCACATATTCGATGTCGACAAAAACGCTGCGAAATGTCTAGGCTTCCTTAAGCGTTGCAAGAAATATTTCACCCCTAATGATCTGGCTGGAATTTTTAAGGCGTTTATTCTCCCCAAACTCAAGTAGAACGCTCATACCTGGTCTGGTGCAATAATTACATATTTGCAGCTACATGACCGGATTCAAAAATGTGCAGTAAAACTTATTGGCGATCGAGACATCGCGAAATCACTTTCTTAATCATCGTAGTAATGTCTCTTACCTATCATTGTTTTACCGTTATTTCCACCATAAGTGCTCGAACGAAATAGCCATTTGCATTCCACCGCTACAACATTTCAACCGCAATACCCGTCTTGCCAGGAGTGCCCATCAGTTTACTATAAAGCATGTATTTGGACGTACTGTGATATATGAGGATTCTTTTCTTTGCCGCACAACTTGAATGTGGAATGCTCTGCCGCACTCTGCTTTTCCTAACCATTACAATTTAGAAACATTTAAAATCAATGTGCATCGGTTTCTCAGCCTTTCATTTAATTCCCCATTTCTATAATGCCCGTGCTGTGTTACTAACATTATAAGGGTGCTAACAATCCCTTTTGCACGCTCAAATTATCAAAAAAACATAAGGAAAGGCTACAGTCCGCTTGGGGCAGTACGATACCCTATCCATATCCCTATATGCCCCAAAGAAAAACGCATTAAGAAGGTGATGGATATCATTATCATAATAAAAAAAAATATTTTTTGAAAAAACGTCCCCAAAAAGTGGGCGTGGCCAAAAACTTTGTATGGGCGATATATTGGAAAAAATATTTGCTAAATATCTTGTTAAAATTTTTTTTTGAGTTTCTATGAAAATTTTCGCTGAAAACAGCATTTTAGTGAAAAAAGCCCACAAAAAGTAGGCGTGGCAAAAAATCGTATATGACAGACTTATTAAGGAGGGCAGTGTCTACATATCTTGTAAAGGTTCCAATACTCTATCTCTCTAACTTAAGCCTTAAAACGGTTTTTTTAAACTGTGGGCGTGGCAGTGGGCGGATTTAAAAACTTTTAACACTTTACCATTTCGGGACCCTAGGGAGTATATGCTCTAAATTTTAGCTTCCTAGCATAAATCTAAAGGCCTCAAAAGTTGATACGGACGGACGGACGGACATTGCTAAATAGTCTTAGGATTTGGTCCTGATCATAAATATATATACTTTAATGGGTCTACGACGAATATTAAGGGGTGTTACAAACTATGTGTCAAAATTAAAATAACCTTAGGATAGGGTATACAAAAAAATAAAAGGGCCGTTTTCCTACCTCCGTTATTATTTTGTGTGTAGCTGCATTCGTACAAGTAAGCTTATCTCCAGGCAAGAAGAATAATTCATTAAATTACTGGCTATTCTGTATCACAGTGTTCTATGTCGGCAAGTTTCTCTACGATTTCTTATTTTGTATACACAGGATCGTCTTCAGGGTTTGCCTTGATAACATCAATATTTTCTAAATTGAGGCATTTGTACCGTCTCTCTTTTTTTATACCCTATCCTAAGGGTATATTAATTTTGACACATAGTTTGTAACACCCCTTAATATTCGTCGCAGACCCCTAAAAGTATATATATTTATGATCAGGACCAAAATCTAAGACTATATAGCAATGTCCGTCCGTCCGTCCGTCCGTATCAACTTTTGAGGCCTTTAAAATTATGCTAGGAACCACTATTATTAACTGCTATATTACCGGAGTTTGTTATTATGCATATTTCGGAACCCGTATCAATCACCAAGTTCCTTAACTTTACATTTTCGGAAGGCATCCTAATCATGCTGAGGTCGTTATTGGGTAAGAGTTCGATTAAAATGGATGTCACCATTTTTAATCCATCTCCTGCTGAACTGCCTCTTCTGCATGTATCCGATTGGCTTAGTCGGCCAATCGGATAGTCATTAAATGAGTGGCTCCTTCTTTTACAGTAATTGCATATAAGTAGGTTTTTGTATGTAAGGGAATTTCGTTAGTAGTTTGTGAGGAGTGTTTAGAGTGTTTAGTTTAAAACTAGGTCGTTCTGTGCGGAGGATCGAGATTTCGTCCCCTTGAACTCAGTTTTCAACACAGCTTTCACGCCTTCCCACGTGGCGACTGTATTAGTGAACTGTAATAGTTCGAAAGCGGGGCCTTGGTGTCGAGATTTGACAATGTTTAAGAACATCGTTTTTTCGTTGTCCTGAACTGCGGAGAAATTAATGTCTCCACAAGAAACGAATTTGCTATGTTCACCGGGATCACCATTAAATGCCGGGACTATGATAAAAATGTCCGTTAGGCTAACCTTCAAGTCCACATTTTTGGAAGTTGGTTCAGATACGGAGAACTGTTGAAACGGAGAACGGTTTGAAAGGACCTACCGTCTGCCTATTTTGCCTCGTAAGTGCAATTTTCGAAAAATATAGAGGAAAAAAAACGGATGTGGCAGCGATAAGCTTAAGCTTTAAGCCCTCTTAGGTTTCGCTGACCTTTGCGATAAACAAGCCAAGTAATCTCTGGAGAAGTGGTACACGCATATAGTGACCCGGTATCCCCGAACAATTTCCGCGGAATCAAAGCCAGGCACCCCCGTCGTTACTCACATTTGATCCACAACCATCTCTGATAATTTGGCTTCAATGCTGCTCCACTTGTCTATCACCGACTTCCGATCTTTATACAGGTCATCTACAATTGCAACCTGCAGCTAGTCTCTTCCTTTTCATGAACTTTACCAGCTATCTCGTTCTTGGCGATCTTGTCAAAAATGAATAGATGGTTTTCTTGTTCCTTACATTGATAGAACCGGAGGGTTTGTCGGTTTTAGGCTTACTGCCTGGTGTCATCGTCTGCGCGGTTGGTTTTAGTGTTTGGCTTTTGAATACTATGGTTGGTATCCTCGGCCGCTGACGTAGATTTGGATGTACTCGGTTGGATGTACTATTTGAAGAATAAGACTTCGAAATGCACTACAGAAGCTATGAAATCAATTTTAAATAGTTCCCAGCGAGTACCAAAAAATCTGCAAACTGGTGATGGTAATAATATCTTCCACGATTTGATGAGACTGTACCAAACTAATCACTATTCAATGAGTTCATTAAAAGCATACATTTTTTAACGTTTCATTAGAACTCTCAAGAAAATGTTGACAGAATTTAATTTTAGTGCTAACTATAAATGACTGCCCATTTACAAGGGTTTCCCTATTCATGGAATAACCCTACTCATAGAACAATAAAAATGACACCAGTTGAAGTGTATAAAACAAATGCTGATAATCTACTATCACCAGTTTACACTCACATTAAAATTGTTCCACCGAGAAAATTTAAATTTGGTGATCAAGTTCTTATAAGGAGGTTTAAACATTCATTTAAGAAATTTACACACCCAACTGGTCAACCGAAATATTCACAATAAGAAAAGTTACTCAGGACTAATCCTGTTACATATATCTTGAATGATTTTCTAGGGCAATCCATCCAATGTTTTTTCTACGAAATGGAACCACAGAAAACCAAACACTCGGAAATATTTCTGGTAGAAAAGGTATTAAAATCTAGGGGCAATCAAGTGTATGTAAGGTGGCTTGGATTCTCAAGCGATCATTCATTGATATATAACAGTAGGGAGCCTATGATACAAAATCACCAACAACAACAAACAAACGAAATGAAAAATTCTTAATAATAAGAAAAACAGCCATACACTTATTTAAAAAGCTCTGTTGTTTTTTATTTATATAATTTTCTTAAGATATAGACATTTGATATGTCCCTTAAAAGATTAAATACTTCTCAAACACTTTAATATTAACCATCATCATCATACCCAACATCTATAAATCACACACGCATACACCGCTTACTGAAGCATCTCAACAGAATACCCCTCAACACACTAATCACACATTACAAAACAAAGCAAAAACAAAAAACACTAAACTGATAACAAACTGAAATACAACAAAACTATGCCAGGCCAACAACAATAACCCTGATTCAAAACTGATATCTGCATACGACACACACCAAAACAATCGCACGCCAACAACAATCATCCTCATTCAAAACTCACATCTTCGCTTTCACTCTAACGCAGAAATAACAGCATGTAATTGACGTTATATTGTCAAACAGGCATTCGTAGAGTATCGTTAAGTGGAAGGTATTGCCGAAAATCACACCATTTTATTATATTAACTATCGTGCACTGTTATTAAGAAACCTTGGTGCAATTTTTAACTGAGAGTTTGAAGTCACATGGTCTATATGGAATTAACCTAGCTTTGCTGAAATAAAACGTTAGTCAGCTTTTGCCAACCCTGAAAAGAGTTTGCAGCTTCTCCCTAGATTTGAACTATGTAATAGAAATGGGCTTTCAAAAAAAAACACGGTTATTCGCTTTATGAGAATGCGACCATCAGAGATGGCTTTTGAATTTTGAAGAACTTCCACGAGTACTCTCTTTCGACGCCTTTCTAATGGATCAGCCGTCCGATAAAATTTTACCAGAAATCCTTCTACCAATATATTCTAATCAGCTTTGGTTATTATCGTAATTTTTCTTTTGAAGGAGCCCAGTATTTTTTTTTTTTATAACATACGCGCACTAAAGGGATTTTGGATACCCTTATAATGAAGTAACACAGTGCGGACATTAGGAAAGTGAAGGATTAGGAAAAGGGAGATACCGATGCACGTTGGTTTTAAATGTCTGTAAACTGTAATGTGAGGGAAAAACAGAGCGTGGTAGAGCATTCCACATTCGCATTGTACGGTTAAGAAACGAATCCTTGTATTTCACTGTACGTCCGAATACAGGCTTAAGGGTAAACTGATGTGCATTCCTAGCATGGCGACTATTGTGGTTGAATTGCTGTGGGGGTGGAATGCAACTGGCAATTTCATTTGAGCACTTGTGGTGGAAATACCAATAAAATAATGACAAGCAGGAGACATTACGACGATGACTAAGAGAGTCAAGTGATTTCGCGATGTCTCGATCGCCAATAAGTTTTACCGCATGTTTTTGGATCCTGTCAAGTAGCTCCAAATATGTAATTGGCGCACCGAACTAGATATGAGCCTTGTACTCAAGTTTGGGTCGAATAAACGCCTTATAAATTTTTGCCAGATCAGAAGGAGTGAAATATTTCTTGCATCGCTTAAGCCTCGACATTTCGCAGCGTTCTTGGCGACATCGAATATGTGGTCATTCCAACGAAGGTTGTCATTAACACACATACCGAGAATGGAAAGTCGTTCAGTTTCAGCGATGCAAGTGCCATCCATGACAGCAGATAGCATTGCGTTTTGGAAGCATTAAATTCCACTCTGTTGGTTTTACCCCATTTAAGTATGCTGTCGAAATCGGAATTTATTGAGCTTAACATACGTTGCCGTTCCAGTTCAACGCCCGAAGATGAGGGCCGTTGCCCAGGATACGAATATGTAAAGCTGAGGGTACTGTCATCGGCGAAGGAATGAATAGCATAAGAAGTAACAGAGAGGAGATCATTTATAAAAATGAGAAAGAGAGTCGGAGACAAACGGAGCCTTGGGGAACACCAGCATTTATTTGGTAAGTTGTAGACTTGAAACCGTCCAAAGCGATTTGAATTGAACGGTCCGAAAGGTAATTTCTAATCCATTGAAGAAAGGTATCATCGATGCCAAATGCACGCATTTTCGACAGGAGAGCTTGATGCCAAACTCTGTCAAATGCCTTTGAAATATCAAGCGCAACTACTTTGCTTTCACCACCATGGTGAATAGATTGGTTCCACTTTTCGTTTAGATAAGTCATCAAATCACCAGTGGCGAAAACGGTACCGCCGTTCATTAAGAAGTTTTCGGGATTTGAGATATTTCATAAGCTGACGATTTGGAAAGAAGGGACGAGTGCGAAAATGAATGGGTCCCATAGAATATTCTACGCGCTCGAGTACAGGGGGAGATAAAGCACAATCTGGCAGCGTTGAGCTAGCTGCAAAATGAGCAGCAAGCAGATTGGCTTTATCCGAAGAGCTGACAGCTTGCTCTTGCAAATGAGTGTCGGGATAGATGACGATGAGTATGACTTTGTAGTATTTTTTGCCTCAACTTTTGGTCGTAGGAGAATTTGAGACGATTAATGTGGGCATTGCAGTCATTTCCTGCTCGTTTGAACTTTTTTCGGTTTTCCTCAGTTGGATTGGACTTAAATGACCGAAAACTCACCTCTTTAGCCCTGACAGCTTCTTTACAGCTCAAGTCACACCACGCGTTTTCCTTAGGTCTGATACACTTTATCCTTCTCGGGATTAAGCGTTTCATACCCAGGTGAATTAAATTTGTAGTCATATCGGCAGTGGCATCCACGTTGTTGTTGAGGAAGTGCAACGACCAGTTAAAACTCCTAAAGAAACCGTTTAAAGCTTCCCAATTGGCTTTCTTGTATTGCCATACGGTTCTTGTAGGAGCTTATTCTTTAACTGTGTGGCTGGAGTACGAGAAATTCGCTGATATGATACAATGGTCTGACGAACCTAGAGGCGATAATACATTTAAAGTGTATTTATCAGGGTGAGAGGTAAGAAACAAGTCCAGAGTGTTGGCGTTTTGACCGCTAATGTCCGGTATACGTCTCGGCTCATTTACAATCTGTGTTAAATTATTAACCTCAGCAAAGATCTCTACATACCTTTCTTCGGGTGTTGTCTGTCCAGAATGTCGAAGCCAACTTGAATTGTTTATATTGAAATCGCCTGCAATGACGATTTCAGTATGAGGATAAATTGTAACAATTCTGGTAATGGAATCAGACAATGCATCAAACTCATTATAAGTTGAATGCCTGTCCTGGTTAGGGCTTCTACAAATAAAACAGTAATGAATTAATTGCCTACGAACATGGAATTTTAGCCAAATAAAATTAAATTCCGGATTGGAACATTGGCCGCATTGAGGTAGAAGTTGGTAGGCTACATCACTACGTATTTAAGACGGCGAGACCGCGATGAGAATAATGGCACTAAGTTATATCCATGCAGGCTAAACTCCGCTAGATCAGAATCAATGCTGACCTGTGTTTCACCTAGTGCCAAAACAGCTGGTTTGTTGAGATTCGTGTGGGCGTACAATGAAAAAAAAAACAAAAGACTCAACTCCGACTCTGACTAAGGTAGGCCGTACCGTGTAGATTCTGACGACAGCTTTTCAAAACAAATCACTGCAGGTGTTATGCCAATACAATGAATTGCTTGAGGTTAGGTTAGGTAAGGTTGAAGTGGCAGTCGGATAGAAGTCCGACTCAGATAGACCTATATAAGGTCCATTGTGATACCACGTGGATCTGAAGTTCCTACCTACACGTTGAACCATTTTGAGGTGCTAATAAAGCGTGAGAGACATTTTGGGTCGGTTGAGTTTAGATCATTAAGATCATTATGGAAGAAGGCCCCATATGGAGGTTTCGCTTTCGAGAGAGAGCAGGGCATGCGCAGAGAAGGTGTAGAGTAGTCTCCTCCTCCTCCTCATCCAAACAGCCCCTACAAAATTCGTTGGCACCAAGCTTTGTTGCATGCCTGCCAAACAAACAGTGTCCAGTTATGACACCAATTGTAGCACCAATGTGCGACCGATTAGGGGTAATCAAGCTCCTTGAGCGTCTTTGATCCAGCCTAGGCCAAATCTGCTTCGTGGTCAGACAAGTAGTACCATTTGTCCATCTGTGGTTAGTTTTTTCTAATGCATCCAGTTTAAACAAGAGCTTGCACGTGGAAACTGGTATGCCTAAGGAGCCCTTTTCAGGCAAGATTGAGAGGGTAGTTCCAAGTTTGGCGAGTTCGTCGGCCTTGCAGTTACCCGGAATAGCCATATGCCCCGGCACCCAGCAAAGGTGAATGTTGAACTGCTCAGCTATCTCCTTTGGAGAGGATCGGCAATCTAGGGCTACTAAAGAGTTAATAGAGACAGAGTCGAGACATTTGATGGCGGCCTGACTGTCCGAAAAGATTCGAATATCCTTTACGGATACCACATTCTTTTTTAGCCAGGACAAGACTTCCTTTATCGCCATAATTTCCGCCTGGAAAACACTACCATGATTAGGAAGACGGTAGGAGGGACTGAGATTAAGTCTGTCTGAGAAGACACCTCCACCCACTCCATCATTTGTTTTTGAACCGTCCGTGTAAAAATGGATTGATTGTGTGTGGTGTAGTCTATATTCCTAGAAGGGATTCTGAGTATGTTCAGAATTGCAGAGTGGCCGATTTCACTATCGGCCCATTGAGAAGATGCTTTGAGGCGAGTGGCCGTGGTAGCAGCCGTCTGTCTGCTAAAGATGTCAAGGGGTATTAAATGGAACAGAATGTCCAGTGCAACTGAGCGAGTGGTGCGAAGCGCTCCACCTATGCATAAACATGCTGATCTCTGGACTCTGCATAGTTTATCGCGATTTATCGCTTTCTCTAAGGCAACCGAGATGTATAGCCAGTGAATAATTCGAGTTTGTAGTCCCCACTTGTTACCAATAGCAAGAATTTGCAAGAAAAGAGTGCCACCGTAGCTTTTCGGACTCTTTCTTGTATATTATAAATATAATATAATAATATAATATGAATTGCTTTGGCCTATCAACAAAATCTACACAACGCGACCCGCTATTCGCCATATGATGCTTTACCCAGCCATAGCCAGTGCACGCTTAACTTGTTTTTGCTTTTTAAACTGCGCGCGGACGATTAGCGTTTTTTTTACACTTTTTTAGTTTATTTTGTGCGAAAACTGACCGCGGAGCGCTTACAAAAAAATGTGTGTGCACGCGTCGGGTGCACGCGTTGGGTGGCAGATCGGCACTGATATTAGTATTAGCTCTCCTTTCCTGCTTATCGTCCAGCACTCGGCGCCTTATAGTAGAATTTGCAGAATAAGGGCTCTGTAGAGCATGTACTTTGTGTTTTGAGTTAGGAGTTTTGAACCCCTCTTTTTTGCCAACCGAAGTAGCTGCGGTTTCCTAGGGTAATTCTTCGTCGGATCTCCACCAGGTTGTCATTCCTGGAGTTAATGGTCACACCGCGGTAAATGAACTCCTCAACTACCTCGAAGTTGCTGCTATCAACAGTGACATTTTGTTCTAGTCGGTGGACAGATGCTTGTTTGTTGTTGATAGCATGTATTTTGCTTTGTCCTCATTTACTTCAAGACCAACTTACTTCGCGTGTTCTTCAATACCCGTGAAAGTCTCTACCAAGTCTCTGCATAATAAAAACCTCCGGATGTTGTTTCGATCGCGAGACTCTTCGATCGCCTTGAGCTGGGAGGCTGCGTACTCTCTTCCTACGCAGTATCTTTATCTCCTCTCTTCTCTTAGTTCGGTACTCTCTCCTTGGTGCTATTGTTTTCCGCTGCAGCATTCTAATGTGTGCATTTGTCACTTTTTTCCGGTATATGCATACCTCGTCATACGACGGGCTTTTCCTCTGGGTGGTTTTGGCTTCCTCTTGGCTGATGTCGCGTTACTGGAACCAATGGTTATTGTAGTCTGTGGTAATGTAAACTGAAGATTCTCTCTCTCAGGCGCTCTTTGTAATCTCTGGCTACTCCAGGTATGCTAAGGCGTCCAACGTTGAATTTCTTCTTTTGGACAGTTTGAGTCGACTTTCGCCCCTCGGTAAGTGCGCATTTTCAATGTTAACCCATGACCACATGGTCAATTTGGCTGGAGTTTCAACGGCCTGGAGAGCGTCAGGTTGCTGTGTGGATCCTAAGCCATGGAAACCTAGTGCTACTAATCACCGTATTACAAGCTGCAAAGTCAATTAGTCGGTAGCCGTTATCTGTCGTCGTTTCGTGGCAGCTGTGCTTACCAACTAACCCGTAGGCTCCGTCCAGGAGGTCATAAAATTCCTCATTGTAAGGTCTTCAGTCTCGTCGGTAAGGATATGTACACATATTAGGCTAATATTTTGGAATGTAGCTCTGATGCGGATTACCGCCAGGCGATTACTTATCGGCTTTAGGTCAATAACTTTACACCTAAGTCGATTTCCCACGACGAATCCAGATTCCGAACACATGCAGCCTTTTGTTGCAGCTGTAAAAATTATCGCAATTCTGTCTTCTGTAATGTGTGAGTATTACTAAGGAAAAAAAATTTCTCAGGTTTGTGGCCCTTAAAATAGATATTATAGAATGCTTGCTTTACTAATTTTCTTATAATTGCGAAAATAACCATATTTATAAGATTGTTCTGCCCGAAGTTTTCAAAACTAGAAACTTAAGGCTTTAAAACAGTATTTATTGACGGTTTTCTCATCACCAGGAAGAGCTCCTAACGATAAATGCTATCATATTCTCGATAAAAAGACTATGTGCCTCGACTAAACCGGAAGCCGCATTGGTATGTGCTGATTAGTGACTTGCAGACGGGTTTGAGACGTTCGTAGCGTACTTTGGAAGAGATTTAGCAAGGACATGCCTGATGGTTCTTGCAAGACATTGGATCGCCGTTCTAGTAGATGTGGTATATGAAGCTGATGGTCCAATCATCGGACAGGCTTTACTCAACCCAAACTTGCTTGATGATGTGGTGCATGCGCCCTAGCAAAACATCGACTACGTATTTGAACAAATGTGCAGGTAGACACCATCAGTGCCCAACTTTAATGGGTGGCGGGAATGTTTCTTCATTGACTGGAAATGGGTTCTTTTCCTGCCCTATCAATCTGTCTTCATGGTGCCCACTTAGCAGCTGCTGAAATTGCTGCTTAAAAGGTTTCCTTGACAGTTCCGGTCTTGAAGCCAGTAGCCAATTGCTCGGCTGTCTAACAAAATACCCGTAACCTAGGGTGGTTTCGGCTACGTCTTTAATGATGTTGCGATACTGGGAAAACTGGTTGTTAGTGTCTGTGGTAGATAAATGCCCACTGGAGAGTCTTTCGCTGTTTCTTGCTGCAACCAGATAATGATCAGTGTCGACGTTTGCCCCTCGGTAAGTGCGGCCGTTCAAGAAAATAGGTGCGTACCTCGTATCGATTAGCACATGGTCGATTTTGTTAGCGGTTCGACCATCTGGAGAGCGCCAGATTGCTTTGTAGATCATCCAACTTATTTTACAGTTATTGAACCTTACATTTCGGTAATTTTTTTTAAGGCATGTTTGCCTACATAGAACAAATTATGGGGCACGGTACTACTCAGCCAAATCCTCCAGTAACTCCGTCACTACACCCGTATTTACAGGAATACACTCAGGCCATTTTTAAACTACCAAAATTTTACATTTCGATAGCTCATTTTAAGGCAAAAAAAAGGATCTTAAAAAAACAAATCGTATTTTCATCGAAAGAGGAAACAATACAAACTTGGTGTTCTCTTTCAGATCTCAGTACCAATAGTCATTTTGTTAAAAGAACTAGGCTATTTATATCCTATCCTAAGGATATATTAATTTTGACACATAGTTTTTAACACCCCTTAATATTCGTCGTAGACGCATAAAAGTATATATATTTATGATCAGGATTAAATCCTAAGACTATCTACCAATGTGCGTCCGTCCGTCCGTCCGTCCGTACGCAATTTTTAGGCCTTTAAAATTAAGCTAGGAAGCTGAAATTTGGATCACATATTCCCTAGGACTCCGAAATGGTTAAGTGTACAAATTTTTTGAATACGCCCACAATTTAGAAAAAAACCATTTTAAAGCAAGGTTAGAGAGATAGAGTGTTACAACACAAGATATGTAGGCACTGCCCTCCTTTATAAGTTTGTCATATAAAGTTTTTTGCCACGCCTATTTTTTGGGGGCGTTTTTTTACTAAAATGCTGTTTTCTTCGAAAATTTTCATAGAAAGCGAAAAAAAATGTTTAACAAGATATTTAGCCAATATTTTTTCCAACATATCGTCCATACAAAGTTTTTGGCCACGCCCACTTTTTGGGGGCGTTTTTTAAAAAAATGTTTTTTTTGTAAATTTAATAGAATGAAATAAAATGCTATCCATCATCTTCTTAATGCTTTTTTCTTTAGGGCATATAGGGATATGGATAGGGTATCATACTGTTCGCCCCCAGCGGACTGTAGCCTTTCACGCATAAGAAATATTTGCAAAGAGTCTGAAATCACACCGAAAACGTATGTTAAGGAATAACCATGTTTTATTTTATATAAATCGCATTTCCTTAAAAGTCAGCCACAAAAAGTAAGAAAAACATAAGGAAAGGCTACAGTCCGCTTGGGGTGAACCCTATCCTTATCCCTATGTACCCCAAAGAAAAAATTCATAAGGAAGATGATAGATAGCATTTTATTTCATTCTATGAAATTTATAAAAAAAAAAAAAAATTCAATAAACGCCCCCAAAAAGTGGACGTGGCCAAAAACATTGTATGGGCGAAATATTGGAAAAAATATTGGCTAAATATATTGTTAAACATTTTTTTTCGATTTCTATAAAAAATTTCAAAGAAAACAGCATTTTAGTGAAAAACGCCAAAAAAAAAGTAAAACTTTATATCACAAATTTATAAACGTATCTTGTGAAGGTTTTGCAACTTTATCTCTCTAACTCAAGCCTCAAAACGGTTTTTTCTAAATTGTGGGCGTGGCAGTGAGCGGATTTAAAAACTTTTAACACTTTCCCATTTCGGGACCCTAGGGAGTATATGCTCCAAATTTCAGCCTCCTAGCATAACTTTAAAGGCCTCAAAAGTTGATACGGACGGACGGACGGACATTGCTAAATAGTCTTGGGATTTGGTCCTGATCATAAATAGATACTTTTATGGGTCTACGACGAATATTAAGGGGTGTTCAAACTATGTGTCAAAATTAATATACCCTTAGGATAGGGTATATACATAAAGAAAGGCTACAGTCCGCTTGAGGCGAACAGTATGATACCCTATCCATATCCCTATATGCCCCAAAGATAAAAGCATCAAGAAGATGATGGATAGCATTTTATTTAGTTCCATTAATTAAAAAAAAAAGGTTTTTTGAAAAAACGCTCCCAAAAAGTGGGCGGGGCTAAAAACTTTGTATGGGCGATATATTGAAAAAAATATTGGGTAAATATTTTGTTAAACATTTTTTTTCGCTTTCTATGAAAATTTTCGAAGAAAACAGCATTTTAGTAAAAAACGCCCATTAAAAGTAGGGGTGACAAAAAACTTTATATGACAAACTTATAAAGGAGGGCAGTACCTACATATCTTGTGAAGGTTGTAACACTCTATCTCTCTAACTTTAGCTTTAAAACGGTTTTTTCCAAATTGTAGGCGTGGCAGTAGGCGTATTCAAAAAATTTTTACAGTTAACTATTTCGGAGCCCTAGGGAGTATGTGGTCCAAATTTCAGCTTCCTAGCTTAATTTTAAAGGCCTAAAAATAGCGTACGGACGGACGGACTTTGCTAGATAGTCTTAGGATTTGGTCCTGATAATAAATATATATACTTTTATAGGTCCACTTATTAAGCGAATATTAAGGGGTGTTACAAACTATATGTTAAAATTAATGTACACTTAGGATAGGGTATAAACATAAGGAAAGGCTAAAGTCCGCTTGGGGCGAACAGTGCGATATCCTATCCATGTCCCTTTATGCCCCAAAAAAAACCAATAAGACGGTGATGGACATCATTTCATTCTATGAAATTTATAAAAAAAAAATATTTTTTTGAAAAAACGCCCCCAAAAAGTGGGCGTGGCCAAAAACTTTGTATGGACGATATGTTGGAAAAAATATTGGCTAAATATCTTAACAATTTTTTTTTAGTTTCTCTGAAAATTTTCGCTGAAAACAGCATTTTAGTGACAAAAAGCCCACAAAAAGTAAGCGTGGCAAAAAATCTTATATGACAGACTTATAAACGAGGGCAGTGCCTACATATCTTGTAGAGGTTCCAATACTCTATCTCTCCAACTTTAGCCTTAAAATGTTTTTTTCTAAATTGTGGGCGTGCCAGTGGGCGGATTTAAAATTTTTTAACACTTTACCATTTCGGGACCCTAAGATATGCTCTAAATTTCAGTTTCCCAGCGTAAATTTAAAGGCCTCAAAAGTTGATACGGACTAACGGATGGACATTGCTAAATAGTCTTAGGATTTGGTCCTGATCATAGATATATATACTTTTATGGGTCTACGACGAATATTAAGGGGTGTTACAAACTATGTGTCAAAATTAATATACCCTTAGGATAGGGTATAAACATTAGAAAAGGCATGATACCCTATCCATATCCCTATATGCCTCCAAAATAAAAAGGCGTTACGAATATGTTGGAAGGACATTTTACCACGTGAATTTGGAAACCATTTGGAGCTTTTAATATAGCGAAAGAGACTGTTAGTATCGAAAGTTAAGCATTTCTTTATGTCGTCCATTCAGATTTTGCAAAAGTGATTTGAGTAAACAATAGTTGGCTTCTCTTCACGGTTCAACAAGCATGTTAATCCACATGTGATTATCGAAACTCGAATATACCCCTAAAAGCGGTTCCAGCAGGAAAGGGCTACATGCCATATATACCATACGAAACAAACAACGCAAAATTTCATGTTATGAAGCTACAAATTCGTGAATCTAACATTATACGCCAAAAAAACTTTGTTTTTCGGTTGATATTCATTAGATCAAGACTTGGTGGACATAATGCCCAAAGTTTTCTCTAAAAACTATCTGCAGAATGGATTCTCTTAACTGAACAGAAATCAATGTCCATTAATAGTGAAAAAAAGTGAAATCGGCTTAACAAACGTTACAAGCGCAAGCTTAAGCAATGTTATCAAATAACTTATTTGTGGTTAAGGAAAATGTGAAACACATAATAAAAATATTTGGTGGCATTGGATGATAAAATAACACGTAGTTTTGTACACATTTTTCTAATTATCCGTTCCTTCCAAAATACAATACCAACAAACAAAACCATTTCTGTGACTTTAACATTTCAGAACTTAACAAATTTATAGTAGTTCCGTATCCAAATTGGACAAACATACATTACTAAAATGCATACAGTCAGGAAAAGTATTAGAATCCTTTTTGTAATGGATATAGTTCGAAAAACATGTATGTACATGTACCAAAATAAATTTAACTGAAGTGTTTGAGTTTTTGATTTGTTTTTTCAATTGTCGAACAACTATTCATTCCTTCGCCGTTGACAGTAACCTCATTTTTACATATTCGTTTCCTGGGGAACACCCCTCATCTTCGGGCGTTGAACTCGACAGCATATTTAAATCGGGTAAAACCAAAAAAGTGGAATTTAGTGCTTGCAAAACACAATGCTGTCTGCTGTCATTGAAGTGTAACCTTAATTATACATGGATGGCACTTGCATCGCTGAAACCGAACCGACTTTCCATTCTCGGTATGTGTGGTAATGACGACCTTCGTTGGAATGACCACATATTCGATGTCGCCAAGAACGCTGCGAAATGTATAGGCTTCTTTAAGTGATGCAAGAAATATTTCACCCCTTCTGATCTGGAAACAATTTATGAGGCGTTTATTTCCCCGAAACTTGAGTATAATGCTCACATCTGGTCCTCTTCTGCAATTACATATTTGGACGATTCAAAATGTGCGCTAAAACTTATTGGCGATCGAGACATTGCAAAATCACTTGACTCTCTTAGTCATCGTCGTGATGTCTCCTGTCTATCATTGTTTTATCGGTATTTCCACCACAAGTGCTCAAACGAAATAGCCAGTTACAGCAATTCGACCGCAATGCTCGCCATGCTAGGAATGCACATCAGTTCACCCTTAAGACGGTATTCGGACTTACAGAAAAATACAAGGATTCGTTTCTTAACCGTAAAAGCGAATGTGGAATGCTCTACCACGCTCTTTTTTACCCTCACATTATAGTTGACAGACATTTAAAACCAACGTGCATCGGTGTCTCCTTTTTAATATTCCTTCACTTTCCTAGTGCCCGCACTGTGCTACTCCATTATAAGGGTATAAAAAATACCGTAAGTGCGCGAATATCAGTATGATACCCTATCCTTATCCCTATGTACCCCAAAGAAAAAAAGCATTAGGAAGATGATGGATAGCATTTTATTTCATTCTATGAAATTTATAGAAAAAAAACGCCCCCTAAAAGTGGGAGTGACTGATCTCTGGACTCTGCATAGTTTATCGCGATTTATCGCTTTCTCTAAGGCAACCGAGATGTATAGCCAGTGAATAATTCGAGTTTGTAGTCCCCACTTGTTACCAATAGCAAGAATTTGCAAGAAAAGAGTGCCACCGTAGCTTTTCGGACTCTTTCTTGTATATTATAAATATAATATAATAATATAATATGAATTGCTTTGGCCTATCAACAAAATCTACACAACGCGACCCGCTATTCGCCATATGATGCTTTACCCAGCCATAGCCAGTGCACGCTTAACTTGTTTTTGCTTTTTAAACTGCGCGCGGACGATTAGCGTTTTTTTTACACTTTTTTAGTTTATTTTGTGCGAAAACTGACCGCGGAGCGCTTACAAAAAAATGTGTGTGCACGCGTCGGGTGCACGCGTTGGGTGGCAGATCGGCACTGATATTAGTATTAGCTCTCCTTTCCTGCTTATCGTCCAGCACTCGGCGCCTTATAGTAGAATTTGCAGAATAAGGGCTCTGTAGAGCATGTACTTTGTGTTTTGAGTTAGGAGTTTTGAACCCCTCTTTTTTGCCAACCGAAGTAGCAGCGGTTTCCTAGGGTAATTCTTCGTCGGATCTCCACCAGGTTGTCATTCCTGGAGTTAATGGTCACACCGCGGTAAATGAACTCCTCAACTACCTCGAAGTTGCTGCTATCAACAGTGACATTTTGTTCTAGTCGGTGGACAGATGCTTGTTTGTTGTTGATAGCATGTATTTTGCTTTGTCCTCATTTACTTCAAGACCAACTTACTTCGCGTGTTCTTCAATACCCGTGAAAGTCTCTACCAAGTCTCTGCATAATAAAAACCTCCGGATGTTGTTTCGATCGCGAGACTCTTCGATCGCCTTGAGCTGGGAGGCTGCGTACTCTCTTCCTACGCAGTATCTTTATCTCCTCTCTTCTCTTAGTTCGGTACTCTCTCCTTGGTGCTATTGTTTTCCGCTGCAGCATTCTAATGTGTGCATTTGTCACTTTTTTCCGGTATATGCATACCTCGTCATACGACGGGCTTTTCCTCTGGGTGGTTTTGGCTTCCTCTTGGCTGATGTCGCGTTACTGGAACCAATGGTTATTGTAGTCTGTGGTAATGTAAACTGAAGATTCTCTCTCTCAGGCGCTCTTTGTAATCTCTGGCTACTCCAGGTATGCTAAGGCGTCCAACGTTGAATTTCTTCTTTTGGACAGTTTGAGTCGACTTTCGCCCCTCGGTAAGTGCGCATTTTCAATGTTAATTCAATGTTCAATTAGTCGGTAGCCGTTATCTGTCGTCGTTTCGTGGCAGCTGTGCTTACCAACTAACCCGTAGGCTCCGTCCAGGAGGTCATAAAATTCCTCATTGTAAGGTCTTCAGTCTCGTCGGTAAGGATATGTACACATATTAGGCTAATATTTTGGAATGTAGCTCTGATGCGGATTACCGCCAGGCGATTACTTATCGGCTTTAGGTCAATAACTTTACACCTAAGTCGATTTCCCACGACGAATCCAGATTCCGAACACATGCAGCCTTTTGTTGCAGCTGTAAAAATTATCGCAATTCTGTCTTCTGTAATGTGTGAGTATTACTAAGGAAAAAAAATTTCTCAGGTTTGTGGCCCTTAAAATAGATATTATAGAATGCTTGCTTTACTAATTTTCTTATAATTGCGAAAATAACCATATTTATAAGATTGTTCTGCCCGAAGTTTTCAAAACTAGAAACTTAAGGCTTTAAAACAGTATTTATTGACGGTTTTCTCATCACCAGGAAGAGCTCCTAACGATAAATGCTATCATATTCTCGATAAAAAGACTATGTGCCTCGACTAAACCGGAAGCCGCATTGGTATGTGCTGATTAGTGACTTGCAGACGGGTTTGAGACGTTCGTAGCGTACTTTGGAAGAGATTTAGCAAGGACATGCCTGATGGTTCTTGCAAGACATTGGATCGCCGTTCTAGTAGATGTGGTATATGAAGCTGATGGTCCAATCATCGGACAGGCTTTACTCAACCCAAACTTGCTTGATGATGTGGTGCATGCGCCCTAGCAAAACATCGACTACGTATTTGAACAAATGTGCAGGTAGACACCATCAGTGCCCAACTTTAATGGGTGGCGGGAATGTTTCTTCATTGACTGGAAATGGGTTCTTTTCCTGCCCTATCAATCTGTCTTCATGGTGCCCACTTAGCAGCTGCTGAAATTGCTGCTTAAAAGGTTTCCTTGACAGTTCCGGTCTTGAAGCCAGTAGCCAATTGCTCGGCTGTCTAACAAAATACCCGTAACCTAGGGTGGTTTCGGCTACGTCTTTAATGATGTTGCGATACTGGGAAAACTGGTTGTTAGTGTCTGTGGTAGATAAATGCCCACTGGAGAGTCTTTCGCTGTTTCTTGCTGCAACCAGATAATGATCAGTGTCGACGTTTGCCCCTCGGTAAGTGCGGCCGTTCAAGAAAATAGGTGCGTACCTCGTATCGATTAGCACATGGTCGATTTTGTTAGCGGTTCGACCATCTGGAGAGCGCCAGATTGCTTTGTAGATCATCCAACTTATTTTACAGTTATTGAACCTTACATTTCGGTAATTTTTTTTAAGGCATGTTTGCCTACATAGAACAAATTATGGGGCACGGTACTACTCAGCCAAATCCTCCAGTAACTCCGTCACTACACCCGTATTTACAGGAATACACTCAGGCCATTTTTAAACTACCAAAATTTTACATTTCGATAGCTCATTTTAAGGCAAAAAAAAGGATCTTAAAAAAACAAATCGTATTTTCATCGAAAGAGGAAACAATACAAACTTGGTGTTCTCTTTCAGATCTCAGTACCAATAGTCATTTTGTTAAAAGAACTAGGCTATTTATATCCTATCCTAAGGATATATTAATTTTGACACATAGTTTTTAACACCCCTTAATATTCGTCGTAGACCCATAAAAGTATATATATTTATGATCAGGATTAAATCCTAAGACTATCTACCAATGTGCGTCCGTCCGTCCGTCCGTCCGTACGCAATTTTTAGGCCTTTAAAATTAAGCTAGGAAGCTGAAATTTGGATCACATATTCCCTAGGACTCCGAAATGGTTAAGTGTACAAATTTTTTGAATACGCCCACAATTTAGAAAAAAACCATTTTAAAGCAAGGTTAGAGAGATAGAGTGTTACAACACAAGATATGTAGGCACTGCCCTCCTTTATAAGTTTGTCATATAAAGTTTTTTGCCACGCCTATTTTTTGGGGGCGTTTTTTTACTAAAATGCTGTTTTCTTCGAAAATTTTCATAGAAAGCGAAAAAAAATGTTTAACAAGATATTTAGCCAATATTTTTTCCAACATATCGTCCATACAAAGTTTTTGGCCACGCCCACTTTTTGGGGGCGTTTTTTAAAAAAATGTTTTTTTTGTAAATTTAATAGAATGAAATAAAATGCTATCCATCATCTTCTTAATGCTTTTTTCTTTAGGGCATATAGGGATATGGATAGGGTATCATACTGTTCGCCCCCAGCGGACTGTAGCCTTTCACGCATAAGAAATATTTGCAAAGAGTCTGAAATCACACCGAAAACGTATGTTAAGGAATAACCATGTTTTATTTTATATAAATCGCATTTCCTTAAAAGTCAGCCACAAAAAGTAAGAAAAACATAAGGAAAGGCTACAGTCCGCTTGGGGTGAACCCTATCCTTATCCCTATGTACCCCAAAGAAAAAATTCATAAGGAAGATGATAGATAGCATTTTATTTCATTCTATGAAATTTATAAAAAAAAAAAAAAATTCAATAAACGCCCCCAAAAAGTGGACGTGGCCAAAAACATTGTATGGGCGATATATTGGAAAAAATATTGGCTAAATATATTGTTAAACATTTTTTTTCGATTTCTATAAAAAATTTCAAAGAAAACAGCATTTTAGTGAAAAACGCCAAAAAAAAAGTATGCGTGGCAAAAAACTTTATATCACAAATTTATAAACGTATCTTGTGAAGGTTTTGCAACTTTATCTCTCTAACTCAAGCCTCAAAACGGTTTTTTCTAAATTGTGGGCGTGGCAGTGAGCGGATTTAAAAACTTTTAACACTTTCCCATTTCGGGACCCTAGGGAGTATATGCTCCAAATTTCAGCCTCCTAGCATAACTTTAAAGGCCTCAAAAGTTGATACGGACGGACGGACGGACATTGCTAAATAGTCTTAGGATTTGGTCCTGATCATAAATAGATACTTTTATGGGTCTACGACGAATATTAAGGGGTGTTCAAACTATGTGTCAAAATTAATATACCCTTAGGATAGGGTATATACATAAAGAAAGGCTACAGTCCGCTTGAGGCGAACAGTATGATACCCTATCCATATCCCTATATGCCCCAAAGATAAAAGCATCAAGAAGATGATGGATAGCATTTTATTTAGTTCCATTAATTAAAAAAAAAAGGTTTTTTGAAAAAACGCTCCCAAAAAGTGGGCGGGGCTAAAAACTTTGTATGGGCGATATATTGAAAAAAATATTGGGTAAATATTTTGTTAAACATTTTTTTTCGCTTTCTATGAAAATTTTCGAAGAAAACAGCATTTTAGTAAAAAACGCCCATTAAAAGTAGGGGTGACAAAAAACTTTATATGACAAACTTATAAAGGAGGGCAGTACCTACATATCTTGTGAAGGTTGTAACACTCTATCTCTCTAACTTTAGCTTTAAAACGGTTTTTTCCAAATTGTAGGCGTGGCAGTAGGCGTATTCAAAAAATTTTTACAGTTAACTATTTCGGAGCCCTAGGGAGTATGTGGTCCAAATTTCAGCTTCCTAGCTTAATTTTAAAGGCCTAAAAATAGCGTACGGACGGACGGACTTTGCTAGATAGTCTTAGGATTTGGTCCTGATAATAAATATATATACTTTTATAGGTCCACTTATTAAGCGAATATTAAGGGGTGTTACAAACTATATGTTAAAATTAATGTACACTTAGGATAGGGTATAAACATAAGGAAAGGCTAAAGTCCGCTTGGGGCGAACAGTGCGATATCCTATCCATGTCCCTTTATGCCCCAAAAAAAACCAATAAGACGGTGATGGACATCATTTCATTCTATGAAATTTATAAAAAAAAAATATTTTTTTGAAAAAACGCCCCCAAAAAGTGGGCGTGGCCAAAAACTTTGTATGGACGATATGTTGGAAAAAATATTGGCTAAATATCTTAACAATTTTTTTTTAGTTTCTCTGAAAATTTTCGCTGAAAACAGCATTTTAGTGACAAAAAGCCCACAAAAAGTAAGCGTGGCAAAAAATCTTATATGACAGACTTATAAACGAGGGCAGTGCCTACATATCTTGTAGAGGTTCCAATACTCTATCTCTCCAACTTTAGCCTTAAAATGTTTTTTTCTAAATTGTGGGCGTGCCAGTGGGCGGATTTAAAATTTTTTAACACTTTACCATTTCGGGACCCTAAGATATGCTCTAAATTTCAGTTTCCCAGCGTAAATTTAAAGGCCTCAAAAGTTGATACGGACTAACGGATGGACATTGCTAAATAGTCTTAGGATTTGGTCCTGATCATAGATATATATACTTTTATGGGTCTACGACGAATATTAAGGGGTGTTACAAACTATGTGTCAAAATTAATATACCCTTAGGATAGGGTATAAACATTAGAAAAGGCATGATACCCTATCCATATCCCTATATGCCTCCAAAATAAAAAGGCGTTACGAATATGTTGGAAGGACATTTTACCACGTGAATTTGGAAACCATTTGGAGCTTTTAATATAGCGAAAGAGACTGTTAGTATCGAAAGTTAAGCATTTCTTTATGTCGTCCATTCAGATTTTGCAAAAGTGATTTGAGTAAACAATAGTTGGCTTCTCTTCACGGTTCAACAAGCATGTTAATCCACATGTGATTATCGAAACTCGAATATACCCCTAAAAGCGGTTCCAGCAGGAAAGGGCTACATGCCATATATACCATACGAAACAAACAACGCAAAATTTCATGTTATGAAGCTACAAATTCGTGAATCTAACATTATACGCCAAAAAAACTTTGTTTTTCGGTTGATATTCATTAGATCAAGACTTGGTGGACATAATGCCCAAAGTTTTCTCTAAAAACTATCTGCAGAATGGTTTCTCTTAACTGAACAGAAATCAATGTCCATTAATAGTGAAAAAAAGTGAAATCGGCTTAACAAACGTTACAAGCGCAAGCTTAAGCAATGTTATCAAATAACTTATTTGTGGTTAAGGAAAATGTGAAACACATAATAAAAATATTTGGTGGCATTGGATGATAAAATAACACGTAGTTTTGTACACATTTTTCTAATTATCCGTTCCTTCCAAAATACAATACCAACAAACAAAACCATTTCTGTGACTTTAACATTTCAGAACTTAACAAATTTATAGTAGTTCCGTATCCAAATTGGACAAACATACATTACTAAAATGCATACAGTCAGGAAAAGTATTAGAATCCTTTTTGTAATGGATATAGTTCGAAAAACATGTATGTACATGTACCAAAATAAATTTAACTGAAGTGTTTGAGTTTTTGATTTGTTTTTTCAATTGTCGAACAACTATTCATTCCTTCGCCGTTGACAGTAACCTCATTTTTACATATTCGTTTCCTGGGGAACACCCCTCATCTTCGGGCGTTGAACTCGACAGCATATTTAAATCGGGTAAAACCAAAAAAGTGGAATTTAGTGCTTGCAAAACACAATGCTGTCTGCTGTCATTGAAGTGTAACCTTAATTATACATGGATGGCACTTGCATCGCTGAAACCGAACCGACTTTCCATTCTCGGTATGTGTGGTAATGACGACCTTCGTTAGAATGACCACATATTCGATGTCGCCAAGAACGCTGCGAAATGTATAGGCTTCTTTAAGTGATGCAAGAAATATTTCACCCCTTCTGATCTGGAAACAATTTATGAGGCGTTTATTTCCCCGAAACTTGAGTATAATGCTCACATCTGGTCCTCTTCTGCAATTACATATTTGGACGATTCAAAATGTGCGCTAAAACTTATTGGCGATCGAGACATTGCAAAATCACTTGACTCTCTTAGTCATCGTCGTGATGTCTCCTGTCTATCATTGTTTTATCGGTATTTCCACCACAAGTGCTCAAACGAAATAGCCAGTTACAGCAATTCGACCGCAATGCTCGCCATGCTAGGAATGCACATCAGTTCACCCTTAAGACGGTATTCGGACTTACAGAAAAATACAAGGATTCGTTTCTTAACCGTAAAAGCGAATGTGGAATGCTCTACCACGCTCTTTTTTACCCTCACATTATAGTTGACAGACATTTAAAACCAACGTGCATCGGTGTCTCCTTTTTAATATTCCTTCACTTTCCTAGTGCCCGCACTGTGCTACTCCATTATAAGGGTATAAAAAATACCTTAAGTGCGCGAATATCAGTATGATACCCTATCCTTATCCCTATGTACCCCAAAGAAAAAAAGCATTAGGAAGATGATGGATAGCATTTTATTTCATTCTATGAAATTTATAGAAAAAAAACGCCCCCTAAAAGTGGGAGTGGCCAAAAACTTTGTATGGGCGATATATTGAGAAAAATATTGGCATAATATATTGTTAAACATTTTTTTTCGATTTCCATGAACATTTTCGAAGAAAACAGCATTTTAGTGAAAAATGCCCACAAAAAGTAGGCGTGGCAAAAAACTTTATATGACAAATTAATAAAGGTTGGCAGTATCTACATATCTTGTGAAGGTTGTACAACTTTATCTCTCTAACTTAAGCCTTAAAACGGTTTTTTCTCAATTGTGGGCGTGGCAGTATGCGTATTTTGAAAATTTTAACACTTTACCATTTCGGAACCCTAGGGAGTATATGTTCCGAATTTCAGCTTCCTAGCATAATTTTAAAGGCCTTAAAAGTTGATACGCACGGACGGACGGACGGACGTACGGACATTGCTAAATAGTCTTAGATTTTGGTCCTGGTCATAAATATATATACTTTTAGGGGTCTGCGACGAATATTAACGGGTGTTACAAACTATGTGTCAAAATTAATATACCCTTAGGATAGGGTATAAAAACAAACAGAAGGAAAGGCTACAGTCCGCTTGGGGCGAACAGTATGATACCCTATCCTTATGCCTATGTACCCCAAAGAAAAAAAGCATTAGGAAGATGATGGATAGCATTTTATTTCATTCTATGAAATTTAAAGACAAAAAAAATGTTTTTTGAAAAAACGCCCCCAAAAAGTGGGCGTGGCCAAAAACTTTGTATGGGAAATATATTGGAAAAAATATAGGCTAAATATATTGTTAAACATTTTTTTTCGATTTCTATGAACATTTTCGAAGAAAAGAGCATTTTAGTGAAAAACGCCCACAAAAAGTAGGCGTGGCAAAAAACTTTATATGACAAATTAATAAAGGTGGGCAGTGCCTACATATCTTGTGAAGGTTTTCCAACTTTATCTCTCTAACTTAAGCCTTAAAACGGTTTTGTCTAAATTGTGGGCGTGGCAGTGGGCGGATGTAAAAACTTTTAACAGTTTACCATTTCAGGACCCTAGGGAGTATATGCTCCAAATTTCAGCCTCCTAGCATAACTTTAAAGGCCTCAAAAGTTGATACGGACGGACGGACGGACGGACGGACGGACGGACATTGCTAAATTGTCTTAGGATTTGGTCCTGATCATAAATATATATACTTTTATGGGTCTCCGACGAATATTAAGGGGTGTTACAAACTATGTGTCAAAATTAATATACCCTTAGGATAGGGTATAAAAAAAAACTGGATAGATTCCGACCAGGTGACTTGAAACTCTCAAAAGATGCAATAGCATATTTGATAGCATCATCAGTCACCACTCCCGATGCAATATACCAGCTATACGGCGTGGTATTAGTCGGTTCAAATATACCCACCACCGTTTGAAGAGCTGAAGAACACGTAGTAACATGATTTCCCGGAGAGTGAGTCTCAAGAAGAAGACTGTAAGTCTCCGCCTTTGTCTCAGTGTACGTGCCCTCAGGTTTAAACCTGAATTGGATCCAGTTAACTTGGTCTGTTCCTTTTGAGGACTTTAACAAGCCTACTAGTTGCACTTACAGATTCGACCTCTTCACAAAACTTTTTATAACAGTCATTTTTCGACTTGCGAATAAGTCTCTAAAAAACTTTTTGTTTCGATCGAAAAAGATTCAAGTCTTCTACTAAGTTGGTTTTTAAAGAGCGATGTAGCAGCTTCCTAGTTTCATTACGAAGACACTGCAGTTCGGAGTTCCACTAGGGTACCGATTTTTTTCTCAACGGGGGGGGGCTTAGAACCAGGGCACGAAAGTTCAAAGCAGCGGGTGAGGACGTTGTCCAGATCCTGAGAAGACCTCTTCACTCCCTGTCTTGATCTAAGTTTAAGTGGAACTTTGACAGAGTTGGCAAGCTCCTCTCCAAACCCTGGCCTGTTCGTTTTTATCGAATTTGTCCTCTCTTGCGAAGGTGGAAATTGGCAGTAGATTTGAAATTAAATGTATCTGTGATCTGACAAAGTGCTATCTGGCGATTCCTTCCAATTTATGATAGACTTCATATGCCTGTTAGATAGGGTAAGGTTGCCCTTATGTTACAAGTCCTAGGTCTTTTGGATTGCTCATCATAAAGAATGTGGTATAAATCACTCACGCAAGAGCAACGATAACAGATGCAATTTTTCTACACCCATGGTTCCTGGATGGATATTATGTGTGATTTTGTTCTTCCTGCCACAAGCTTGCTACTTAAAAGGGCGGTAGCAACCTTGCAGTGCTGTAGCTTAATTTGAGTAAACAAGATGGATGAATACTCTGTGTTACGTCCACTATTAGCACTATTTGACATTGAAATGCAAATGAATCCTGCCAAGATGCAAATAGGGACGCATGTTATACCTACATTTGATGATCTCGGCAGCAGCCGTGTCTATACTCACAATTAGAGAATAACCACCTTCATTTTTGCTATTTTTACTCTTCTTGTGTAAACGGACGACCCAGGCTTTTGTGTCGATACCCGGATTATGCGTTTGCAAACGCTTTAACACATCCGCCGATTTCCCTAGACTCCCTGGGATCCAGCAGACAGCCCGCATAAACTTCGGTGATTTGTAGACCTAAAAAGATGAAGTCCTAAGCGAAGGGATTTTCGGCACCATACTGCTAATCTGTTCAGAGCTTTTCTGTGATGAGATCTTCACCATGAGGGTTCCGTCCTTTTACACAGAGCACTCCACCTGAATGCAAGCATCACCATCAGAACCGTCCGCGTCGACAAAGTTCTGTACACTAATGCTGTACCCAGTAATGGTCACAGCACCAGCATCATCCATTACCAGTGCACGGGCAGCACCAACAATAGGTACATTTCCTCTACTCATACTCAAGGGTGAGTCCACTACAACCGCTATCCATCCATCAATGCTACTTCCCTTGCTAGTAGAAGCACCGACTTCATTTGTATCTCTTTACGAGTTTGGGTCGCTTCTTCTTGCTTTTCGGTTCAGCCTGTTAGAAGCTTCTTTGCGTCGCTGATCGCTCAGCTGCTTTCTTTTCCTCTTCTGCTGCCCCTTAGTGAGGTGCACCCCAAGCCAGCCACTTTACTCATGCTCAGCTTGCCCAATGAATTTTGATATAGAGCCACAAGAGTCGCTTTTGGGTTCAATGAATGCTGGGGCCTCAAGGATCTGAACCCCAGACGCAGTCGAGACGACCACGGATGGATTTTGGCTATTGCCACTACCACCTGGAGAATTAATAACCTTAAAGTTGTTCAATCATCAATATTTTGATTTTTAACTACTACCCCTGTAGGTTAGAGTACACTAACAGATTATTTTACAGAGGATAGGTTAAATACCGTTGTCTTAAACACTTTCTCCTTTATCTGGTCATGGAACCGGCGTACTACTGTTGAGACAAAGCGCAGTTAAGCAACGCAGTTAATTTTACCCCACAATTGTGGATGCGGTTAATGTGATAAAAGTAGGAAAAAAACATAAGGAAAGGCTACAGTCCGCTTGGGGCGAACCCTATCCTTATCCCTATGTACCCCAAAGAAAAAATTCATAAGGAAGATGATAGATAGCATTTTATTTCATTCTATAAAATTTATAGAAAAAAAATATTTTTTTGAAAAAACGCCCCCAAAAAGTGGGCGTGGCCAAAAACTTTGTATGGGCGATATATTCGAAAAAAAATTGGCTAAATATATTGTTAAACATTCTTTTTCGATTTCTATGAAAAGAAAAAGAAAACAGCATTTTAGTGAAAAACGCCCACAAAAAGTAGGCGTGGCAAAAAACTTTATATGACAAATTTATATAGGTAGGCAGTACCTACATATCTTGTGAAGGTTTTACTACTTTATCTCTCTAACTTAAGCCTTAAAACGGTTTTTTCTAAATTGTGGGCGTGGCAGTGGGCGGATTTAAAAACTTTTAACACTTTACCATTTCGGGACCCTAGAGAGTATATTCTCCAAATTTCAGCCTCCTAGCATAACTTTAAAGGCCTCAAAAGTTGATACGGACTAACGGATGGACATTGCTAAATAGTCTTAGGATTTGGTCCTGATCGTAGATATATATACTTTTATGGGTCTACGACGAATACTAAGGGGTGTTACAAACTATGTGTCAAAATTAATATACCCTTAGGATAGGGTATAAAGACCCTGATACGCCCGCTCTTACTTCGCGGTTCGAAAAGTCTACAATAGTCTCGTATCATCGACTCTATTTATTGACCCTTCAATCATCTTCTGAATCTTAGAAGGACGCCAATAGGGAAAATATTTGTGCGTCCCCATCGTTATGTCATTAGGAATTAATTTTCTCTGAATGAGCGTATTATGAATGTAAATAAATTCAGAGAGCTCCAGTTTGTTCAGTTAATTCTTAAGTTCAAGAAGCCTTTGCGATGAAGCTCGCGCCAATTCTTTGATAACATCGCGTTTTTGCACTTGAAATATTTATTTTTTGATAATGTACGCGCACTAAAAGGACTTTCGATACCCTTATAATGAAGTAACGCAGTGCGGGCATTAATATTTTACGGTTAAGGAATATAGGCTTAAGGTGAACTGATGTGCGTTCCTAGCATGGGGAGTATTGCGGTTGAACTGCTGTAGGGGTGGATTGCAACTGGCTATTTCGTTTGATCACTTACGGTGGAAGTAGCGATGAAACAACGATAGGTAGGAGACATTGCGACGATGACTAAGAGAGTCAAGCGATCTCGCAATGTCTCTATCGCCAATTAGTTTATTCGCACGTTTTGAGTCCTGTCAGGAAGCTCCAAATATGTAGTTGGAGCACCGGACCAGATATGAGCGTTGTACTCAAGCTTTGGCGAATGAGCGCCTTATAAATTCTAGCCAGCATTTATTTGGTAAGTTGCAGACTTGAAACCATCCAAAACTACTTGAATTGAACATTCAGAAAGGAAATTTTTAATCCATTGAAGAAGGGTAACATCGATCCCAAATGCATTTTCAACAAGAGAGCTTGATCCCAAACTCTATCAAATGCCTTTGAAATAACAAGCGCAACGACCTTACTTTCACCACCACGGTGAATAGATTGCTTCCACTTTTCGGTTAGATATGTCATCAAATCACCAGTGGATCTGTTGCTGCGAAAACCGTACTGCCGGTCATTAAGAAGTTTTCAAGATTTGAGATATTCATAAGCTGACGATTTATCAGCTTTTCCATGACCTTGAAAAGAAGGAACGAAAGTGTCGACCAGTCATTTCTGGCTCGTTTGATCTTTTTTCGGTTTTCCTCAGTCGGGTTGGCGTTAAATGGCCAAAAACTTATCTCTTTAGTTCTGATAGCTTCTTTACACCTCAAGCCACACCACGCATTTTCCTTACGTCTGATACACTTTATCCTGTTAGGGGTAAAGCGTTTCATACCCAGGTGAATTAAATTTGTAATCATATAGGCAGCGGCATCCACGTGGTTGTTGAGGAAGCACAACGATCAGTTAAAACTTCTAAAGAAACCGTTTAAAGCTTCCTAGGCTGGAGTACGAGAAATTCGCCGATATGATATAATGGTCTGAAGAACCTATGCATTTAAAGTTGCTTATCAGGGTGAGAGGTAAGGAATAAGTCCAGAGTATTGGCGTTATGTCCGGTATCCATGTCGGCTCATTTACAATCTGGGTCAGATTATTAATAATTAATCTCAGCAAAGATCTCGACATACCTTCCTCCAGAGCAAGGACGAGATCAGTACGAGCATAAAGGGTAACAATTCTGGTAATGGAATCAGACAGTGCATCAAACTCATTATAAGTTGTATGCCCTGGTTAGGGCTTCTGTAAATAAAGCAGTAGTGAATTAATTGGCTGCGGACATGGAGTCTTAGCCGAATAAAATTATATTCCGAATTGGAACAGTGGCCGTATTGAGGTAGAAGTTGGTAGGCTACATGACTATATATTTATATCATACCTTATTGACGATTTGTACATAACGAGCGTAAAGTTCCAATACTTTACCAGAATTCCGGGTTATTGGTCCCTACAGTACATTTTTTTTGAGCGCAACAGCACCAAATTTAGTTTTACTTATAAAAATATCCTTAAAAAGAAAAAAACATTATAACAAAATATTAAGCCAATAGTTTTTTAAATATTTTACTCCCATGCAGGGGCGACATAGATAAAAATATCGCAGAGCGTAAATAGAGATTGTCGCAAAAGTCGAATGAAGGGGAGATATCACATCTAGGCAATTTTAACATCCAGGTGATCCTAGCAACACAATTAATATTACCCCACAATTATTGTGGATGCGGTTAATGTGATAAAAGTAAAAAAAATTAAGACCCTGATACGCCCGTTCTTACTTCGCGGTTCGATAAGTCTACAATAGTTCTCGTATCATAGACTCGCTTTATTGATACATTAATCATCTCCAGAATCTTAGAAGGACGCCAATAGGGAAACATTTTGGCGTCCACATCGTTATGTCGTCAGGAGTAAATTTTCTCTGAATTAGCGTCTTATCAATGTAAATAAATTCAGGGAGCTCCAGTTTGTACAGTTAATTTTTAAGTTCAAAACGCCTTAGCGATGAAGCTCGCACCAATTCTTGGATAACATCGCGTTTTTGCACTTGAATTGTGTGATGATATACATATATTTATATCCTACTTTATTGACGATTTGTACATAACGAGCGTTAACGTTCTGCGTTTTTACTGTTTTGTCTTGTATTGGTTTTAATTTCTTGAAAACTTCCTGACGTTTAAAGATTCTAGATTATTTCAAAATATCAATCAAATCAAATGATCAATCAAAAAAAGAAAAACAATTCTTTCTTAATTTAAAATAGGCAATTTTAACATCCAGGATCCTAGCTACACAGTTAATATTACCCCACAAGTGTGGATGCGATTAATGTAATAAAAGTAAGATTAACCAAAAACAACGAAATCATGTACGTGTTGCATGTGGCAGATCCAAAATACCGCGGATCACACAAATGTAACAAAAGCAGTCCTTGACAAAATACTTTATTCAAAATGAATACTGAAGAACTATGAGCAAATAAAAAGGACAATTGGTTTTGTAATGGAATAAATCACGAATGAACATAATAGAAAGATACCGCCTACGCAAGTAAAGGTCGACCTGAACTGCTGTGATTCGCACATAGACTTACGGTGCGAGCGTAACATAATCAATGTTAGTGTATACTAGGAACCGGCAACTCACCAGCTGTGCAATGGGACCCTAGCAAGGAGGGATGTGTTCCGAGCGTCGATCCTTCGAGCCGCGAAGTATATCGCGGAAGACAGCTTCGCTGAAGCGGATTAAGCCTTCCTCACGATCAAGCTGGGGGCATCCGATGCGCGCCTATAGTCCAACTTGAGCCAAAGAGCACTGACAGTGAAGAGACGGGTGGTTCCATCACCCCCCAAGTGTGATACAGGTCCAGCAAGAGAGGCCGTCGAAGATACCTATGTTCAAGTCAGACTATACCAAATGGCGCGAGTTCCGTGACCAATTTATAACGGAGGTGCATAACAACAGTGCAATGGCTCAGGTCAATAAGATGCGAGAGCTCAAGCTAGCATTAGAGGGCGCGCCTGCTAGGCTGATCAGTCGAAGGCAGGTCACCGAAGGGAACTACGCGGAGGCATCGGCAAAGCTTAACGAAGCTTACGATAATAAACAAAACTTCGTAGACGCCCATTCAAATGCCCAGCACGCGATTCCGAACATTGGCAAGGGCAATTGGAAGTCACGGGACATACGCGACCTGGTCAATGAAGCGAACGTACATCAAAGTTCTTTAAAGGTGCTTGGTCTAGACACCTCGTCGTGGGACCCGTTTGTGGTAAATATGTTACGGCCCAGACTAGACAGCGAAACCAACCACGCTTGGTAAATGGTCAGGGTAGACTTGCGGCAAATCGCCACCCTTAAGCAGTTTTTCCAATTCCTGGAGAGAAGTACAAGTACGCTGGATTCAGCATTTCACGATCAGCATGAGAGAGGCGCCGAAAGGGAAATATACGGCACACAACCCAGAGAGAAGAGCACCATGAGCGCGCCAACCGGCGGAATGAAGAGCGGGGCACCACCCAAGTGTCCGTTGTGCAAGGCCCAACATCCCTTGTATTGATGCGGGAACTTCTTAGCACTCTCTATTCAGAGCAGGAGCTATGCGCCAATTGTCTCAGTCACCTGGCGCAAAATTGCCAATCTGGGGCGTGCCGAAGGTGCAACAAGAAGCACAATAGCGTGCTTTGTCCAGAGCAACAACCCCCGGGAAGAAGGTTTCTAGTGGTGGCACATACAGAGCAGCAAAACCAACCATCCACCTCAGGAGCAGCAAAGGGGAGTCAGCACGATACATAGCAATCAATGCATCCTAACGAGCTGTTAGGAGCAGGGTACAGATGATTCCGTCGCAGTGCGCTGACAATACTGGAATGCAAGCCCAACTAAGTGATACTGAGCAGAGCAACACAGCATCCGATTGGGCGTTGTTTGCCACAGCGTGCATAAAGGTAAGGAGCGGAGCAGGGCAACAATTTGAGGCAAGGGCGCTTCTCGATTGCGGGAGCCAAATTAACCTCATGAACTGAGAGGTGTGTTCAACGGATGGGTCTCAAAAGGAGCAAATGTGATCACGAAGTGCAAGGTATCAGTTCCAACACCGGCGTGCGATTAACGGAACCGTACGTGTTAGTCTGGCATCACGAGCCGAGCCAACATTCGCAATGAGCTGCCAGCTATCTATCATTGCAAAGATATCATCGTACCTCCCTACCAGAGATTTATCGATGGTGCCAAGCGAGGTTACGAGTGAGCAGAAACTGGCCGACGAATACTTTAGCGAACCAGCCAGGATAGAGATGCTGCTCGGAGCGCAAGTGTGGGCTAAGGTCATTAAAGGAAACATAAAGAAATACAAGTCAGCGCTGACGGCGCAGGACACGAGCTTGGGTTGGATATTATTTGGCAAATTTCAACCGAATCAAGAGCAGATTCGAACAGCGATTTTAGCAATAGAATCACCGGGTGTGCAACTCGACGAGCTACTGCGGAAGTTCTGGGAGATGGAAGAGCTATCAGAGCCAAGAGCAAGGTCAGCGGATGACGAATGGTATGAAAATAATTTTATGACCACACATCGGCGCGATCCGTCCGGCCGATACATCGTGACAAATCCCATCAATCCACAAGCCGAGACATTGGGCAGTTCCAAAAGGTTTGTACAACTCGAGAAAAGGCTTAGCAGTAATAGCGATCTGAAATACAAATACGTAACCTTTATGTGCGAATACAATCATCTGGGCCACATGGTGAGAGCCACTAGAGCACCGCGAGCAGACAGGTGTGCATACCATATACGTCACCACTGCTTCTCGAAGAAGCAGTCTTCGATACATCATGCAAAAGTGACAGTCAACGACGTGCAGTATCACGGCGAAAAACTCGCAATAACACGTTTCCGCAGTTACAAGGTCGTAGTCAATGCCGATGTGCGAAAGATATTTCTACAAGTGCGCGTCAACCCGGAGCAATGCTACAGGAGTATTGGCATGGCAACTGAGTCCAATCTTTGGTGGCACGGTCCACAATGGCTCAAGAAACCAGAGCAAGATTGGCCGCAAGTGCCAACACAATTGAGCATTTAGCAATGGGAGCGAGCGAACTTAGAGGCAAGAACACTGATCGTGGGGAAGCTAACATCTCCGGGAGCGAGCAGCCTGATCATCAACGGCGTCGACCTTTTGGACTGCAAGTCAACGCTATAGAGCATACTGAGGGTAACGGCCCTCGTGATAAGGTTTGTCCAAAACTGCAATAGGACCAGACGATACAGTGGGGTCCAGCCGGTGACGATTGTTGCACCAGTAACAGGGGGAGAGCGAGAGCGGGCACTACACTACTGGGCCAGGGTCACCCAACAAGCGCTTTATATGCGAGATAACATTCAGATCAGAGCAACATACTCACCCTCAGTCCCTTCATAGATTCCGATGGTATGCTGAGAGTTGGCGGCCGCCTCAAGGATGCATTGCTTCCATATTATAGCATGCACCCGAGTGCAGCCAGCAAGAGTGTTCAGGCACAGTGGATTCGATTATGCCGCACCAGTGCAAATCAAGGCCAGAGCAGGCTGGTGCAATTCCATCGCAAAGGGCTACATCGCAGTATTCGTGTGCATGGTGACAAGGGCAATTCACCTCTAGCTAGTAAGCAACCAGACAACTGAGGCTTTCCTAGCCGCTTTCCTAGCCGCTTTCCAAAGGTTCACTGGGCGACGTGGCCTGCGCTTGCTTGCTCCACATTTGTCGGAGCAGATCGAGGACTACGCAGAAGCGCAAGGGATTGGGCCCATAGGCTCCCAACTGAGCAAATCAACAGCATGGGTACGCAGTGGTAGTTCATCGTGCCAGGAGCTCCGCATCAGGGCGGTATTTGGGAGGCCCGTGGTGAAATCGCTCAAATATCATCTGCGCAGAACTATGGGCAGGCAAATATTCACCTTTGAGACGTTGGCCACCACACTAGTGCTAATTGAAGCATGTCTCAACTCGAGACCACTCGGTGCGCTATCAGATGATCCAGACGACTTGTGCGCGCTTACACTTGGCCATTTCCTAATAGGAGAGCAGATTCTGCAGTCCCTCACAACAGATGTCAGCCGGATACCCCAAAGCCGACTCAAGCTGTGGAACATCATCAACCAGATGCAGCAACATTTTTGGAAGAGGTGGCACGCCGAGTACTTCAATACCTTGCAGCAGCGATTCAAATGGAGTCAACGGCGGGACAACATAAGAGTCGTCGACTTGGTCCTAATCAAGCAGGAGAATGCGCCGCTCACAGTATGGCCACTGGGGCGAATTGTAGTCACTCATCTGGGGGCAGATGGACTTGTGCGGAGTGCGGACATGCGGACAGAGCATACAATATTAGCGCGACCAGTGCAGAAGCTCTGCGTCCTACCCAAGGACGAAGAGAGCGATATCAATTGAAGAACACCCTTCAATTGGGGGGGGGATGTCTACGATAGCCAGTCGCCTATCAGTACGACTTCATTGCAGGCGTAGCGGTGATTGAAACCGACATTCAGAGCAAACAATAACCTTTCATATTCACAACAATAAAATATCATTAACTAAGCAATGGCTGTTGCGACCGATAACCAGGCACGTAAACCCAGCAGCTATCTACAACGATGGAAATATCATCATCTGAGCAACGGCTGTTGCGATCGACAACCCGCCACGTAAACAAACATTGCTATCTACAACGATGATAATACCATCGCCTGAGCAACGCCGGTTGGGACCGACAACCAGCCACTTGAACACAGCAGCTGCCTACAACTGTGGCATTATCACCCAAGAGGAATGGTGGTTGCGATTGAGTGACGACAGAGCAAGCGACAGCAGCAGGTTTCGTTCGAACAACAAGAACAGAGCAGAAGTGAAAAGTGGCGCAAAATTGGACCTTCCGAATGGACTATTTGAAACGGAGCCGCGGACAACATTTACATGAAGTTGTCTTCAAAACGTAAATGGCAAAGGCCTATTTATCGATTACAATGAACAATTTTGAATATGTGATGCAAATTTGAGTATTTTATTCTACTTTTAAAAAAATTATGCTTAAAACATAAGAAAAGGTCCGCTTGGGGCGAACAGTATGATACCCTATCCATATCCCTATATGCCCTAAAGAAAACAGCATTAAGAAGATGATGGATAGCATTTTATTTCATTCTATTAAATTTACAAAAAAAAATATTTTTTGAAAAAACGCCCCCAAAAAGTGGGTGTGGCCGAAAACTGTATGGACGATATGTTGGAAAAAATATTAGCTAAATATCTTTAAAACATTTTTTTTCGCTATCTATGAAAATTTTCGAAGAAAAAAGCATTTTAGTGAAAAACGCCCACAAAAAGTAGGCGTGGCAAAAAACTTTATATGACAAACTGATAAAAGAAGCCGGTGCCTACATATCTTCTGAAGGTTATAACACTCTATCTCTCTAAGTTTAGCTTTAAAACGGTTTTTTCTAAATTGTGGGCGTGGCAGTGGGCGTATTCCAAAAAATTTTAAACTTAGCCATTTTGGAGCCCTAGGGAGTATGTGGTCTAAATTTAAGCTTCCTAGCTGAATTCGAAAGGCCTAAAAATTGCGTGCGGACGGACGGAAGGACATTGTTAAATAGTCTTAGGATTTGGTCGTGATCATAAATATATATACTTTTATGGGTCTACGACGAATATTAAGGACTGTTACAAACTATGTGTCAAAATTAATATACCCTTAGGATCGATGAATAATAATGTTTGGAAAATAGATTTAAGCGATCCCGAAAGCTACCACCAAGTTTTTCAAAAGTTTAATGCCGAGAAAATATAATGGTACTCGTACGAAAATAAGTTGGAAAGGCCTCGAGCGAGATGAGGATATCATAAAGGGTGATTTTTTAGCTGGTTTGGTTTTGGCAACACTGGTTTTGAGAGCTGACGTGTGTTTAGTACCTTGTGTCACTGTCAAACAGCTTCAGTTTGGTTTGCAATTTAACCATGGATCGTCTTACAAATGAACAGCGCTTGCAAATTATTGAATTTTACTATCAAAATTCGTGCTCGGTTCGAAATGTTCATCGCGCGCTGCTTCCATTTTATGATCGGCATTCTCGACCTTCTGAGCAGTCTATTCGGAAGATTGTGACCAAATTTCGCACCAAATTTACTTTGTTGGACATTAAACCACCAACACGTTTACGTACTGTGCGTATTGAAGAAAATTTTGCTTCCGTATCAGCTAGTGTGACAGAAGACCGCGAAATGTCGATTCGGCGCCGTTCCCAGCAGTTAGGCCTTTGTTACAGCACTACGTGGAAAATTTTGCGGAAGGATTTGGGCGTAAAGCCTTTTAAGATACAGCTGGTGCAAGAACTAAAGCCAGTCGACCTACCACAAAGCCGAATTTTTGGTGATTGGGCTCTTGGAAAGCTGGCCGAGGATCCGCTTTTTTATCGAAAAATTGTGTTCAGCGATGAGGCTCATTTTTGGTTGAATGGGTACGTAAATAAGCAAAATTGCCGCATTTGGAGTGAAGATCAGCCAGAAGCATTGCAACAGCTACCAATGCATCCCGAAAAAGCCACTGTTTGGTGCGGTTTATGGGCCGGCGGCATTATTGGGCGATATTTCTTCAAAGATGATGCGAATCGCAGCGTTACTGTCAATGGTGAACGCTACCGAGCGATGATAACAAACTTTTTTTTGCCCGAAATTGAAGTTCTTGACTTGCATGATATGTGGTTTCAACAAGACGGTGCCACATGCGACACAGCACGCGAAACAATGGCGCAATTGCGAGGCGAGTTTGGTGAACAGTTAATTTCACGTTTCGGGCCGGTCAAAAAAAAAATCACCCTTTAGTTAAGCGTGAACTTCCGTTTTTCATGTTGAGCTTGGAAAAATAGGAAAATATTGAAAAATTTACAATATCAAAAATATATAAAATACTGTAGTTAAAATTGAACCGGTGCTATAAAGTCTAGACTGGTTGTTCAGTGTAAGCGCTGCCAAGGCTTCCATCACACTACCGCGTATTGCCGAAGTAGCTAAAGAGCTACGAATAAGGCGTGATTTAATTAAGAAAAGACCTTTGCCCGTCGCAACAAAATAAAAGGACAAACCAATAAGCGGTATAAGAAAAACGGTTGACCGAAGGAAAATCAAAGGCAAAACCATCTGGTAAATATTTTGCATTTATCTGGTATTTTGCCGCGTGAAGGTGTTTGATGTTTCCGTTAATCACCAGTTACTCGTGTTCTCCTTGATACTGGGTCACAGGTTTCCTCTATGACAGAATCTTTGGTGAAACGGTAAGGGCTTCGTCGATGGCATGCGGGCTTACCAATATTAGTTATCTCATCCGTGGAAGCAGGTGTAACACATGTTGCTGTTAATTTTTCATTGAGTTCTCGATTTTATTCATCAAAAGGTCTTGAGATTGAGGTTTATATTTTATGGAAAATATATAATAATTGCGGTTTCCATACCCTTAGGACCTATTGACATATTGCTGGGAGCTGACAAGGCATGGTGTATTCCCAAAAATGGCCATCGTACAGATAAGAAAGGGAATATAATTGCCCATAAAACCATATTTAAATGGGTTGTTACTGGTTGCATGCGAGTTAAATCAATTGTGTCGCTGCACGTGCGATTGATTTAAACGCCATCTTAAAGTCGGTATGGGAATTTGAAGAAGTTCCATAAAAACCTTACTATATATGTGTTGAGGATATAGTTGATGCTCATTTCTTGAAGAATCTAACTGGTACGCCAGATAATATATATATGGGCCAATTACCATTTCGACAAGATAAAGCCGAATTCGGTAATACTATTTCTGGGGCACTATCTAGCTAAAGGCCTGCAACTGTAATACTGTAGGTTCAAGAAAACTTATCTTGACCACAGGAGGCGCATTCCTGAAGACAAAATAGAACCAACTTCGGGAGGTATTTTATATATACCACATCATGCTGTGGTTACTGATAAGATTCGGGTTGTATTCGATGGCTTATTAAAGGATTCAAGTTGAAGTAGTCTTAATGAACTTCTGCATATACTAACTCCCCTCCAACGTAACCTTATGAATGTAAGCATAAGTTTTCGTTTACACAAATATGTATTTTGCGCCGACATCGTTAAAATATTTCGTCAGATTTGGGTTCATCCAAAATACAGTGACTACTGGCGCATCGTTTGGAAGGAATCTCCTGATAAACCAATTACACATTTTCGGTTGTATACCGTTACGTTCGGTACATATCCTGCTCTATTTTTTATCTATGAAAGTCCTCCAGCAATTAGGTTTCGATTATAAACATAAATTTCCCATTGCTTCGCATGCAGTTCTACATGATATGTATGTAGATGATATAATGACTGGATCGAATTCAGTGTCAGCGTTCTTGGAGCTTAAAAAATAATTATTAGATATGTTATCGTGTGGAGGACTGGAGTTGAGCAAAGGGAGCTTGAATTCCTGGTTGATTTTGAGCGCGACAGACTTCACGGAGACTGCCTCTTTCGATTTGGACAGTACAACCCAGTGGACCAAGGTTCTCGGTTTTGCTTGGAACCTCCAGCGTGACACTTTTACCGTTCATATAAAATTGCCCATTAAACGGAAATTGCTCTCTGAAGTTGCAAAGATTTTTGAACCCTCGGGTTTCTTAGCTCCTTCCACTATTTTATTTATATACCAGGAACTGTGGGTTGCTAAAATAGGTTCGGACGATCCCTTACCATTTCAGGTTGCCGACAAATAGATGACCTATCGTTGAGCTAATAGAATTCTCCAACGCATCAGAAAAGGTATATTTTGAGGTGGTGTATTATCGAAGTTTAAAAAAATTGAGGTTCGCTTGAATTCGAAATCGAGGTCTGCAGAGCTGTGCTCTTGTGTCATTTAATGGAGCTTATTCGATTTTTGTTAGATACTACGAATGTCGGCCTTAACGGATTCACAAATTGTTTTGCCTTGGATTGCTTCTTCCCCTCGACGCTGGAACCCATGCGTACTGAATCGTACACCGGAGGGCTAATACCCTTATTACCTCGGTCTGCTTGGAATTACCTTTGTTCGGCAGAGAATCGGCTGATAGTGCCTCTAGAGGAATTGTGCCCGAAAAACTCATGGAGTTGGAACTTTGGTGGAAAGACCCAATTTGGCTTTATCAAGACTCAAGCCAGCGGCTTATGACACCACAATTAGTTTTGGAAAACCTACCTGAGGAGAGGAAAAAACCAGTAGATATGAGCATGTCATCTTCGATTCAACATTTTCTCAAACCTTATTCCAATAATGTATCATCGTGGAGAAGATTGGTGCGGACTGTTTGCTTCGATTTCCGTTTTTTCACAATTGGAAAATGTTATCAAGAGATCGTTCGTGAGATTCAATTTCTTTCTTGGAGTTTCTTCGTGCTAAGCCATTTTGCTTGTTGTGGCCCCATATGAATTTCAATGCTGATATACGTACTTTTAAAGATTATCATTGTGTTCCAAATTATGTTCGTTGGCCTCTTTAATTGATGAAGCAGGTCTACGGCAGGAAACGCCAATGGTAAAGATGTTCCTTTCGCTGTAAAACATCCCATAATTTTGCCAAAAGAAAATCAATTTTCTCGACTTATTCTGTTGGGTGTGCACTGCTTACATCTTCATATTGGGGTTTACGTAATTTTCTCAACAATTCGTCAAAAATACTGGACAGCCGGAAGCAGACATTTGATCCGGAAAATTTCGCATGATTGCATCACATGTTTTCGATTGCGTCAGTCTACTTCGTCTCAGATGATGAGGAATTTTCTATCATCTTTTGTGTTTGTTTAAACAGGGTGCGACTATGCGGGCTCTAAAGAGTTTTATTACGAGACGTCGAAGGTTCAGCGTAATGTACTCAGATAAACCCAGTTTAATTGGTTTAGGAACCAATTTTCAAGGAGCCGATCCTGTTTTGTGTGAGATGTCATCTTGGATCGATGAACAGAGTATTAAGGAAAGGAAGCTAAGACGTTGGCATCAGAAGAAATAAAATGGGAATTTATTCCTCCCCATAGCCCCCGTTTTGGTGGACTCTAGGAATCCGGGGTCAAGTTAGTAAAGTAGCATCTTTGTCAGGGTTGTTAAAACCAACATTCTCACCATCAAGGAAATGACCACTTTGTTAGCCCAAATCGAAGCCCTTTTGAACTCTATCCCCCTTTGTGCTATTTCAGATTCTGACCTAAACCCACTAACGCCTTCTCATTTTCTCATAGGTAGACCATATTTATTTGGACGTCACCCGATAATCGTTTGGGTCGCTGGGAGGCTGTAAAAACATGATGCAGGGATTATGGCGATGATGGCAAACAGACTTTGCAACAACGCCCAAAATGGAAGAAAGAAACTAAGCGAGATTTTTGAGTCGGAGATTTGGTCGTTATCACGAAGCCCTACCAACAATCCACACACTGGGCCTAAGGTAGAGTGGTAAAGGTCCATCCAGACCAAGATGATGGAGTTTTTAAGCGCCCTATCGTTAAACTAGGTCTTTTGCCAATTTGCTGAATGCCTTCAGCAGGGCTGGCATGTTTGAGAATCTATTTTAATTGTTTATTTGCTTTTCTTAAATTGTAAACTATTTGCATTCTGTAATTATATTAAATTTCTAAATGCTAATTCTATAAAACCAAAATTGTGAAAACCTAATTTATAATTACTTATTTCCTACCTAACAAAATGTACATACCCTATGGTTCGACTTAAATTCGAATTTCGCTGCTTTTTCTTTGTTGTTTGTGGCTCCCATATGCAAGTCCCATTGGTTATCACTCATCACCAACTTGAACTTACATTTGTGTCAACTGTGTTTCCTACTAACAGCATTACCGTTCTAGTTCTCCTATATTTACTATGTTCACTTGCATATGTGAAATAATTTCTTTAAACGATCACTTATGTTCTAGCATCTCTTGGTTAAAACCAGCGGTATTTGGTTTATTTTAACGCAATCTGTTTTCTTTCGTGTTGTATAAATTTGTGAACACTCGAACGATTGATAGTAAAAATAAAACGACCCTTTATGTTGTGTTGTTTCAAACGTTATAAAAAAACTGTCTTGTATTTTCTAGAACAAAAGAGATTTCTTGTACAGCCGTTTCGTACACTCAATAGATTAATATTTTATATAAAATTACATGTATTTATGTCGAGTTACGTTAAAATGAATGTTAGCAATGTTTACTTTATGTATTTGTATATATACTGTATTTGTAAAAAAGTCATTTCGTAAATCTAATTTACAGGGTGCCTCCGGCTGTGGAATGTATTCAATTCCCAACATTCTCCCCGCCCGTGAACATAGTTCGCAATCATTTTATCTGTGATTATTACTCCATTGACTCCTTAGTTGAATTCTTGTACAATTTGTGTTCGCAGGTAACAGCCCTGTCGATGTTAAACCACCTTGCCGACCTTCTTCACTTTCTTGTACATGTAAAGAGAGAGACGATTAGTAAACTTATATGAAAACAAAAGGAATATTCGCCACATAAGAAGGGCAAAGACAGACGTTAAAACTAATCTCCACAATAAAAAAAATCCAAAATGTAAACATTGACGAATGTGTTGTGTGCGTCGTCTCTCTTGCACTCATCAGCTCCAAACGCAGTACTGTATGAGAAACTGAGAACCTGTGCAATTGTTTTCAAGAATGGCGATCGTGCGGTATATTGTGTCTCGTTGGCTTTTGTTTTTTTTTTTTTTTTTAATTTAATTGTGTTCCGTGGTTGCTGCATAAATACTCTGCTGCTGACGATAATTTTGGATTCCAAGGTGGATAGGTACCAATTTAAGGTAAAGTTTATGATTTACTTGTTAATTATTATATTATTTTAAGTAAATTAGCAGGTTTGGCCGCGATCGCGTTGTGTGAGTGTGAGTGCATTATTTATTCGACGCCAATGTCAATACATAAATATTTATAATTCTTTTGGAAATGATTTTTTGTTGTAATCAAGTTGTAATTGTCAATTTTCTTTCTAGTGGTTGTTTATTTGTGTCGTTTTATTGAATACCCATTAGATTTATTATTATTGTTGACTTAAATATTATATGTGTTGCGTTAATATTACTTATGTTGTGTTGAAGTACCTAATCCTTTTGTTGCGTTGCTATAATTTTTGTGGTGTGTTGGAATAGATATACATATATATTTAAGGATGATTTATTTTGTTAAGTATTGTGGAGAAATATTCTCAACAGATGAATTACTGGGTAATAGACAAATTTTTGTAATAGGTCGTTTTAATTCGGTGGTTTCAGTTTTAAGTGTTACGACCCTAATTAAATTATCAGCACCGGGATGTAACTTTATAACTCTTGCGAGGCTCCATTTAAGTGGTGGAAGTCGTTCGTCTTTTATCAAAACCAAGCTTCCGATTTTTATTTTAGATTGAACAGTTCTTGTCCACTTCGGGCGTTGTTGTAGCCGTGAGAGATATTCGCTGCTCCACTGCTTCCAAAATGATTGCACGAGTGTTTGTACTCTTTTCCATCTTTCTAGATGCGAAATTTTTTCTAGTTGATATTCTGGTTGGGGGGTGATAACAATGGTTCTCCTACGAGAAAGTGACCGGGTGTCAGTGTTTGTAAATCGTTGATGTCCTCTGACTGTGGACACAATGGTCTCGAGTTCAGACATGCTTCTATTTGAGCAAGAAGCGTGGTGAGCTCTTCAAAAGTCAGAGCCTGGTTACCAGCAACACATTTAATGTGAAATTTTACGGATTTCACTCCCGCTTCCCATAAACCTCCAAAGTGTGGGGAAGCTGGGGGAATAAAATTCCACTTGGTACCTTCGTTGACCAGTATCTCTGCCACATTTCTCCAGTCCAACTTAGCTTCTTTTAGTTGCTTTTGCAATTCTCCGTTGCCTCCTACAAAATTTCGCCCGCAATCGCTAAATAGCTCCCTACAAAGTCCTCGTCTCGCAACAAATCTTCTAAACGCTCCCAAAAATCCATGCGTTGTCATATCGCCGACCAGCTCGATATGCACTGCCTTTGTGGCCATGCAGACAAATATTGCGAAATATCCTTTTAGGGTTTTCGCGTTGCGACCCCTCCAAGTCTTGACATCAATAGGACCTGCATAGTCAACTCCGGTGAATGTAAACGGACGTGAGATGGTTGTCCGAGATGCAGGAAGATTACCCATTAATTGCACCAGAGGCTTTGCTCTGAATTTAAAACAAATAGTGCAGTTGTGAACTTGCCTTTTTACTGAATTTTTTAGATGAGAAATCCAGAACCGCTGTCGAATATAAGCCATCATCTTTTGATTTCCTCCATGTAGTGTTTTTTCGTGGGCATCTCAAACAATTAACTTTGAAAGAATATGGTTGCCTTTAAGTAAAATTGGATGTTTTTTATGGTATGGGAGAGTTGAATTCGAGAGTCTTCCTCCAACTCGCAAAATACCCTCGTTGTCTTTAAATGGATTGAGTGAAGTGTATCCCCTTGTGTTGGTTCCTTCTGGGTCCTCTGCAAACATATCTTCCTGCACTGTCAGCACTAAGCGTTTCAATGCCGTCTCTATTTCTTGCGGCATGAGAACATTAGCGTACTGTTGTGATGGTTCGCTTTTGCGTCGCCAATGCAAACAATATGCAACTATCCTTAATAATCTGTTCAGAGTTGACGTTTTTTTCAATAGTTCACTTACGAAGTTATTGCCTTTTATTTCAGTACAGATATGAACATTTGTAGATCGACCTTCCTGATGAGTCTCGAAACAAACTCGAAACTGCTCGGGAAAAGAAGCATCCCACTGATTCCTCAAGAAATCTGGACCTTTCCACCAGAGTGTGTTGTTGACGATAACTGACGGAAATACTCCACGTGATGCCATATCTGCTGGGTTTAGTTCTGATGGGATGTGTTTCCAAATAGTGTTGCCCGTGAGTTTATGTATCTGAGATACTCGGTTACAGATAAATGTCTTCCATTTTGAGGGTGGAGCACGGATCCAGCACAACGTGATAACTGAATCTGTCCACGCATAGACATCTACCGCTTCTAATTTTAAAATCCTGACCACTTCATGAAGTAGTTTTGCAAGTAGTACAGCTCCGCAAAGTTCCAAACGAGGTAGCGTTATCGTTTTTAAAGGAGCCACCTTCGTCTTGGACATTACCAAGTGCATGTGTACTTCATCCTCTCCATCCAAAACACGTAAATATATTGCTGCTGCATAAGCTTTCTCCGACGCATCGCTAAAACCATGAACTTCAATCTTCTTGGTGTTTTTATCAGTGTTGACCCAGCGACGTATTTTGATGTTTTCAATGATTGAAAGTTCCTGGCGAAAAGTTTTCCATTCTTGTTCCAACTCTGCCGGAATTGATTTATCCCAGTCTGAGCCTCGACTCCAAAGTTGCTGCATTATGATTTTTGCCTTGATTATGCAAGGTGAAATCCAACCCATTGGATCATAAAGTTTGGCAATCGAAGACAGAATAGACCGCTTAGTAACTCCATCATCAACTAATTGTGCCACTTGGAAAGAGAACATGTCAGCGAGCGGCAGCCACTTTATTCCAAGGGTTTTCACATTACTGTTCTCTGGAAACGGTACAAGGTAATCCACTGCCCTTTCCTCCGGGGGTAGCTGCTGAAGTATGATTTCTGAATTGCTGACCTGCTTGCGTAGGTGAAAACCTCCGGTTGCTAAAAGCTCTCTGACGGCAAAAAGTTTTCGTTGCGCCTCCTCAACGGTATCAGCTCCACTGATGACGTCATCGACATACGTTTCTTCCTTAATGACGCTTGTTACTGACGGAAAATTGGATGATTCGTCGTCTGCTAGCTGCAACAAAACTTTAATTGCAAGATACGGAGCCGAAGCTGTTCCAAATGTTACCGTTTCCAAACGGTAAGTTTTCAACTCTTGATCAGGACTATCTCGCCATAAGATTAGCTGGTAATTCTCATCTTCGTTGCAGACTCGGATTTGGCGGTACATCTTTTCCACGTCGCCAGTAAAGGTAAACCTATATTGTCGCCATCTTAAAATTATATCAATAACATTGGTTTGCTTTTTAGGACCTACCATCAGCTTGTCATTTAAAGAAGAGCCAAAAAATGGTTTGAAAGTGGCATCGAAAACGACTCGCAACCTAGTAGTGGTACTGGAGTCTTTAATGACAGCATGATGAGGAATAAAATAATGGTATGGAGACGCAAGAACACCATTGGAGTCCTCAAAAGGTGACATATGCCCCAGCTCAAGATACTCTGACATACATCTCGCGTACTCTTTATACTGAGTTGGATTGGATTGAAGTCGTTTCTCTAACTGCAGAAAACGCTTGACCGCACCTTGTTGTGTTGGACCCATAACCGGATACTCTCCACCTTTGAATGGAAGCCGAACTTCATAACGACCGTCAGGTAAGCGTTTGGTACACCTTTGGAAATGTTCATCACATTTACGATCTTCCTCTGCTTCAAATTTCTCGTAAGGTTCTTCTTCAATTTCCCAGAATTTTTTCATTATTCCATTGAGATCAACTTGATTAAAAAAGGTATGCACAGATGCCGATTCCTTCATGGACACCTTACGCGAGCACGATCCAACCCAAATGAGTCTTTTGGGCCACGACTCCGATGCAATTGTTACTTCGGATGACATCTCCAAGTATTATCTCTGCATACAATTCGCTTCCCAGTAACAAGTCGACCTTGGCAGGGATATAAAAGGTTGGATCTGCTAACTCTAACGCATCTAGGTGGGACAATTTACTGAAATCAACATGTTGGGCTGGTAAGAGCCCAGTCAGGGACTTAAAAACGAAGGCTCGCATACTACCAGCGAATTTCGAGGTCATTGACTTGATGTGAAGATCGACGATTTTGTGTGCTGCTCCACTGCTGACCTTCCCCAGCCCGCTGATTTCAATAAATGTCTGCTTTGTTTTTAAATTCAACCTCTGTACTGCAGCTTCTGTTATAAACGACGCCTCCGAACCGGGGTCGACCAATGCTCTCAAAGTTAGAATCCCCCCATTAGCTGGCTTCACACTTACTAGAGCAGTAGCAAGCAAAACCTGAGAACATGTAGTAACATGATGGGATCGAAAATTGTTGCTCGTCGATGATGACGGTTGTGACTCCAAATTACTTATTTCTGGTAGTTCTTGCCCCTGATTGCGGTTGTATGTTTGGACAGAGGGTATATTAGGATGATTGGGTTGTTGATTATTATGCAGATAATATGCGTTACTCCCAGTTGACCAATTATTTGGCACTTGAAGATCTTGGGTAGAGTTGGGATGACTTGGTTGTGGGTTAGAATGAACATAATATGTGTTGCATCCAGACGACCCATTATTTGGCCTTTGTGAATTCTGGATCGAGATGGGATGACTTGGCACAGGTTGCGGTGCATTTGGATTATAAAAACCCGCTTGCATGGCGTTACAATCTGGATTGTTATGTGGTATGGGATGCAGCAATGAGTTGTGTCGCTGTTTGCAATAATAGCAACTTTTTCCACTTGGGCATTTGTTTTTGCTCTACATCCATCTGTAAAAATGTTTGACAGTCCCTTAAACGATGTTGACCCTGTTGGCACACCTTACAGCTTATCTGCTTGATCTGAACTTGTCTATTGTGAAAAACCTATGTCCCTGTCTTAACCTTTGTCGATTTAAAAGAACCTTGCTGCTGAACAGCTTCCAAAATTCGGAATCTACATTTTAGAAATTCCAAAAAGTCAGTAATTGCTGGTAACTCTTTACTGCTACCTAATTTTTCTTCCCATAGTTGTTGTGTTGTGATGGAAAGCTTTTGAAGGATTATATAAATTAAAATTACATCCTATTGTTTGACAGGAACTTCTAAGTTTTCCAGTGAATGAATGATTTCTTGCGACGTGTCCAGAATACGCTTAATGTTGTCAGCTGTATCACCGTTCATAGGATCCTGTTCAGAGAAGTTCTTCAGTTGAGTATTAACCAGCACCCTCTTATGATCAAAACGTTCCGTAAGAATTTCCCACGCGCGAACATAGTTACCGGTAACAAGATCCAGGTGACTTAAAATATTCTCCGCATCACCTTTTATATTACATTTAAGAAACTGTAATTTCTCAATTTCGGATAGGCTTGCATTTGTATGTACGAGGGACACAAACATATCATGAAACGATCTCCACTCCTCATAACCTCCGGTAAATGTTGGCAATGTGATTGGGGGCAATTTAAGTCCACTAGATCTGGATTCTCCACTGTTGTTTGCTCCATAGATCTTCTCGGTGCTCTTCGGAGCCTCAATGGGTGGTAGCTTATCGATGGCATCCAGCACTTCGGTTCTATATTCGGCGTATATATCGCAAATATCGTCGTATGCTTTTACGAGATCAGCAACTTTAAGATCCTCTTCGAATTTTCCGGTACCTACAATCTGTTGATGATACTGCTCAGCTAAACAAAGTTGCTTATCCATCATTGTTAGTCGAGTTTTAAGATAATTAATTCGTCCTAACCTATCACTGTCAGCTTTGTTAAAGTTTTTCCTGTCTTTATTAATGCTGGCTAATAGGTTAAGTTGCAGCTTTCCACAAGACATTTTATTAAATTATTTTATTTGAAATGCAGATTAAAATTAAAGAGAAGATTGTGCAGCACTCACCGCAGATAAAATCGTCGAGATTCCAAAGGCCAGTCGTTTTGCTGGGATGATTTATATATATTCCTTTGTTTCGTGAAGAAATGGCATAAAAAAAGAAAAATGCACCACACACTTCACACTTAATGCGAATATTTTGATAGTTTTATAAATTTTAAAGTTAAATTAAAGATCTATGTGTTTCACTAGTTCGTAATGCTTCGAAGGACCAATGTTTTCTTTTGTGTTGTATAAATTTGTGAACACTCGAACGATTGATAGTAAAAATAAAACGACCCTTTATGTTGTGTTGTTTCAAACGTTATAAAAAAACTGTCTTATATTTTCTAGAACAAAAGAGATTTCTTGTACAGCCGTTTCGTACACTCAATAGATTAATATTTTATATAAAATTACATGTATTTATGTCGAGTTACGTTAAAATTAATGTTAGCATTGTTTACTTTATGTATTTGTATATATACTGTATTTGTAAAAATGTCATTTCGTAAATCTAATTTACAGGGTGCCTCCGGCTGTGGAATGTATTCAATTCCCAACACAATCAATTAAAGATTTAATTATAACGTTCAAGTTGGTCTTTTAATTGCGAAACAATATCTCCATAAAAAGGCATAAAAAACACAGTCGATGTCATTTTAGTTGGTTTTTTATTATAAAACCATAAAAAAGGTTTTTCTAAATTTTTTGGCATGGCAATAAACATTGTAAACGGTTAAACTTTTCTACCACCTGTTATGCATATTACATATACCGAATCCGAGGCCCAGCTTCTAAAACCATTGTGTATGCAAACTTTTATTTTATGTAACGAATGGAAGGGAATTACAGTTTAATGACGATTGCCAAGGGTAATTTTATTTTTAAGAAGCTTGTCATAAAAGTTTTTACTCTTGGATATTTTGCAAACCATCGCAATCGTATTGGTCGCATTTGAACCTGAGACCCATTTCTTAGTAGTCTAACGCACTTACCTTTTAACCACTAAGCTACTGCACCCACAAGATATGGGTTGTAGACTTAATATCACACCGCATTCAGAGTTTGAGTGTGAAATGTCGGAACGATTGCAATAACTTATATAAAACAAAAAAATTAAAAAAACTAAAACATTCGAAGGCAGTCAGGTGTCGAATGGTGCTTAAGGATTCACTCATACCAACACCCCCATTAATTAATTAACTCGACTTGTAGTCTACTCTTCCACGAAATATATTCACCCTTCGTTAAGTGAAAAATTAAAAAAAATTTCGCGAAAAGGCAGATATAGTAAATACTACTTTGCATATGGGTGGTACCATTGAACCATCTTAACTCTTCTCCTGTCATAAGAATTTTTAAAGATATTTCATTCAAGCGCTACATGAAATTTAACACAGGGTTCAATGCGTTGTATCAATTACTTGGAAATTATTTTATTTATTACAATTTAATCCGGTTGCGAGCCTGCACCATCTCTCTTGCAACGAAGACACTCATAATACAAAACACAAGAAGTCGTCTGTATAAAATTGATATAACAATTTTAAAGGTTACACAATAGAAGATTGTTTGCCGCTCTGTAATGAACTGAAGTACATACAAGAAAACAAAAACATTATAAAAGTTTCACCTTCCTCTGTAACCGTACGTCGTCATCGTTCTCGTTGTTGTTGAAAACAAATTGAATTTTGTTTTTAATCCAAGACTAGGACACTTGAGAATTTTTTAAGTGGAATATTAAATATGATTTGATTTCAGGGGTGAGTTCAGTTTGAAACCAACCCCTATTTCTGTAAGCGTATTAATTTAAATATGCAACTGTCTATTGCTGGGATTTATTGTGTTATTTGCCCTTAGATTAGTATTGAAACAACAAATTGAGGATTAAAAATTTTATATGTACGTTAACAAGAACTAGAAAATAGGAGAGGGTGAGGAAGCGAATAAGAAACACAGATAGCGAGCATGGGGAGGCATGGAAATATCTGGTAAATATTTGAGTTGTTGAAGTTAATTTCATGAAAACGAAGTGCGAAAACGGAACTAAACAAAGTGTTTACAATTGTAATTTTGTTCATTATGAAAGTGAAAGGGTGTAAGCGTTGTTGTCAGTTAATATATATATTTTATTCAACTTAATTATTCTAACTTTAAGACGGTTACAAGTGGTGTCCGTCACGGTTGAACAGGAAGTGTCGGCCAAAAGGCACAAAAGAAAAAAAACTTAAAAAATTTCGCTGAAGGGAATCTATATTTTTTTTTATAATATACGCGCACTAAAGGGGTTTTGGATACCCTTATAATGAAGTAACACAGTGCGGGCATTAGGAAAGTTAAGCATTAGGAAAAGGGAGGTACCGATGCACGTTGGTTTTAAATGTCTGTAAACTGTAATGTTAGGGAAAAAGAGAGCGTGGTAGAGCATTCCACATTCGCGTTGTACGGTTAAGAAACGAATCCTTGTATTTCACTGTACGTCCGAATACAGGCTTAAGGGTAAACTGATGTGCATTCCTAGCATGCCGAGTATTGCGGTTAAATTGCTGTAGGCGTGGAATGCAACTGGCAATTTCATTTGAGCACTTGTGGTGGAAATACCGATAAAACAGGAGACATTACGACGATGACTACGAGAGTCAAGTGATTTCGCGATGTCTCGATCGCCAATAAGTTTTACCGCACGTTTTTGGATCCTGTCAAGTAGCTGCAAATATGTAATTGGAGAACCGGACCAGATATGAGCGTTGTACTCAAGTTTGGGGCGAATAAACGCCTTATAAATTTTTGCCAGATCAGAAGGAGTGAAATATTTCTTGCATCGCTTAAGGAAGCCTAGACATTTCACAGGGTTTTTGGCAACTTCAAATATGTGGTCATTCCAACGAAGGTTGTCATTAACACACATACCGAGAATGGAAAGTCGTTCGGTTTCAGCGATGCAAGGGCCATTCATGGATAATGGCAGAGAATTAGGGTTTCGCTTCAATGAGAGCAGACAGCATTGCGTTTTAGAAGCACTAAATTCCACTCTGTTGGTTTTAACCCATTTAAGTATGCTGTCGAGATCGGCATTTAAAGAGCTTAACACACGTTGCCGTTCCAGTTCAACGCCCGAAGATGAGGGGCGTTGCCCAGGAAACGAATATGTAAAGCTGAGGGTACTGTCGTCGGCGAAGGAATGAGTAGGATTAGAAGTAACAGAGAGGAGATCATTTATAAAAATGAGAAAGAGAGTCGGAGATAAAACGGAGCCTTGGGGAACACCAGTATTTATGTGGTAAGTTGCAGACTTGAAACCGTCCAAAACGACTTGGATTGAACTGTCCGAAAGGGAATTTCTAATCCATTGAAGAAAGGTATCATCGATCCAAACTCTGTCAAATGCCTTTGAAATATCAAGCGCAATGACCTTGCTTTCACCACCATGGTGAATAGATTGGTTCCAATTTTAGGTTAGATAAGTCATCAAATCACCAGTGGACCTGTTGCTGCGAAAACCATACTGCCGGTCATTAAGAAGTTTTCGGGATTCGAGATATTTCATAAGCTGACGATTTATCAGCGTTTCCGTGACGTAATTGGTCTGTAAGAGGAGGGAGAGAAAGATTCGCCTTTTTTTGGGACGGACTGGTCAAATGCTGTTTTCCACCTTCTCGGAAAGAGCCCCGAAGAACAGGACAGATAGAAAAGCTTACGCAGTGGTTTTGCCAGCATGGAAAAACACCTCTTCAGAAGGATAGGGACCAGCGGATTTATGTATGTTGAGATCTTGAAGAACTCTTGCCACTGTACGAGTGCGAAAATGAATGGGTCCCATAGAATATTCTACGCGCTCGAGTACTGGGGGAGATAAAGCACAATCTGGCAGCGTTGAGCTAGCTGCAAAATGAGCAGCAAGCAGACTGGCTTTTTCCGAAGAGCTGACAGCTGGGATGTCATAGCATGACATTTTTAATATTCTTGACAAATGACCAAAAGTTTTTACTACCGGAGGGACTTTGTAGTATTTTTTGCCTAAACTTTTGGTCGTAGGAGAATTTGACATGATTATTGTGGGCATTGCAGTCATTTCTGGCTCGTTTGAACTTTTTTCGGTTTTCCTCAGTTGGATTGGCCTTAAATGACCGAAAACATACCTCTTTAGCCCTGATAGCTTCTTTACAGCTCAAGTCACACCACGCGTATTCCTAAGGTCTGATACACTTTATCCTGTTAGGGATAAAGCGTTTTATACCCAGGTGAATTAAATTTGTAATCATATCGGCAGTGGCATCCTCGTCGTTGTTGGGGAAGCACAACGACCAGCTAAAACTCCTAAAGAAACCGTTTAAAGCTTCCTAATTGGCTTTCCCGTATTGCCATACGGTTCTTGTAGGAGCTTTTTCTTTAACTGTGTGACTGGAGTATGAGAAATTCGCTGATATGATACAATGGTCTGACGAACCTAGAGGCGATAATACATTTAAAGTGTATGTATCAGGGTCAGAAGTAAGAAACAAATCCAGAGTGTTGGCGTTTTGACCGCTAATGTCCGGCATCCGTGTCGGCTCATTTACAATCTGGGTAAAATTATTAACCTTAGCAAAGATCTCTACATACCTTCCTTCGAGTGTTGGCTGTCCAGAATATCGAAGCCAACTTGAATTGTTTATATTGAAATCGCCCGCAATGATGATTTTAGTATGAGGAGAAAGGGTAACAATTTATGGTTATGGAATCAGACAGTGCAACAATCTCATTATAAGTTGAATGCCTGTCCTGGTTAGGGCTTCTATAAATAAAACAGTAGTGAATTAATTGCCTAAGGACATGGAATTTTAGCCAAATAAAATTTAATTCCGGATTGGAACATTGGCCGTATTGAGGTAGAAGTTGGTAGGCTACATCACTACGTATATAGACGGCGAGACCATGATGAGAAAAGAATAATGGCACTTAGTTATATCCAGGCAGGCTACACTCCGTTAGATCAGAATCAATGCGGACCTGTGTTTCACCTAGTGCCAAAACAGCTGGTTTATTAAGATTTGTGTGGGCGTACAATGAAAAAAAATTCGCCCTTAACCCAAGAATATTGCTCATGTCTACCCTGAAATTCCTACACATAACAAAAAAAGCAAACACAAAAGACTCAACTCCAACGCTGACTAAGCTTCCGGTTGAATCCTATGACACTTTTTTTTGTCATAGGACTCGACGGAAAGAATTCGGCTATACTTTTGGCATGGCGAAACAAGCATCCGAGCATCTGGAAAACTTCTCCTTCTAGCAAACAAAACGAACGAATTAATTGACAGAGTTGGAAATGTAGCATGGAGACACATTAGGTCAGAAGACAACCTTGCCGACATCGCTAGCAGGGGAATCTTTCCCAACGAATTAAGAAAAAATAGGCTATGGTGGAACAGACCATCATGCAATGGCTTGAGAGTCTTCCAATCTCATCACTGGTGTGATATGATATTTCCTTCGCGTAGTTCTTCGATGATTAAATTTATCTCATCTTAAAGATTATTGGGGCTATCCCAGTGCACATAATCGATCGGATTATTAGAATAAATTATTGATTCTTTGTAACATTCTGCCGTAAGGGTTGGATAATATGTTCTTAAATATTTATTACTGGGATTTGCTGAAGACTTTAGGAAAACTATACCAAATGGCCGTCATGATTTAATTCTAACGCGCACGCACGGATGATAATTCATTAATTGCTGAAAAGGATGAAGAATCAAAACTAAACATGCTTAAAGTAAATACAATGGAAAATTTCACATAAACCACTCTTTGATACTTACAAATTAAAACTATACAAACATATTAATAACGGACAATCTATGAAGCTTGCATTTCGCAACTGGGATCTATACGAATATCCTGCATTACCCAGCGTCAATCGTCATGTTCGGAATTTAAAAGCAGCCTCTCAAATGGAGAAGTAACGCTACATTAAACATGCAAACTAACTGCAAACTTGCTGAAAGGAAATGTAACAAATTTTGAATATTGTGGTATTTTAAAAGACAGCATAATACCATCAACTCCTACTTCTCACCTCCCCGTGGTGACTGCTGGGTGCCTAGTACCTCAACTGGAGATGGGCTCACCAATCCCTGTGGAAAGTGGTTGGCGGCAGCTGACGACAGAGGGGGGAGGAGTGCCAGCTCACTAAGGCACTTCTCCTGTTTCTGGACGGCGGCGGACGAATTCTACGGATGTATCAACGACGGCGTCCACAGTTCTAGTTAGGTGGAACAAGTGATCTCCCTACATGAGCTACTTCGACTTATTTGAAGCCCAGGTCTATAGGGATCTCGAATACTAAGCCATGGTATTGGAAAAGAGTTGGTGGCGGATGAGCCCTTGATAGGCCAACGACAGCACTCACATCTCCGAAGTGGGTTACTGGCACCGGAATTACCGACCTGCTGTCCTTGGGTCAAAACCAGGGCCTGGCCCTCCAGGTTGGGCGTTATACCAAGTTTGGCTGGAGGAAAGAATGCCCGATGACTGGACCAGCAGCTCCATATGTCCCATCTACAAGAAAGGCGATCCTATGTCTTTCAAGAATTATCGAGGCATATCCTTTCCTAATGTCGCATAAGATTCTATCCAACGTACTGTTTGAACGTCTCAAACCTTTCTGCAAGGCACCAATCGACACGTACCAGTGTAACTTCCGGCACGGCAAATCAACTGTTGACCAAATCTTCACACTAAGGCACCTCTTCATCGACTTTAAAGCCGCATGTGACAGCATTCATCGTCAGGAGCTTTTTGTAGCGATGGCCGAATTCGGGATCCCGTCAAAACGAAGAAGAGGCGAAACTGGTTGGCCTTGAAGTTAAAGAAGACAAGACCAACTATATGCTATCAACAAAAAAACAATCATCTGTCCAGCGACTAGGACAAAATGTCACTATAGATAGCAGCAACTTCAAGGTAGTTAAGGAGTTAATCTACATCGGGGTCAACTCCACAAAAAACATCGTAGTGGAGATCCGTTGAAGAATTACCCTAGGAAACCGCTGCTACATCGGTTTGGCAAAACAAATGGGTTCAAAACTCCTGACCCGAAGGACAAAGCGCATGCTTTACAGAACCGTTATCCTGCTAGTTCTGTTATACGTCGCTGAGTGCTGACGATAAGCAGGAAAGGTGAGTTAATACTGGGATCATTCGAAAGAAAAATCTTTTACTAGATATTTGGACCTGTGTGCGAGGAAGGCGAATGGAGGAGAAGATACAACCGCGAACTCTATGAGCTATAACAAGATGTGGATGTTGTCAAAAAGCCATGAAACGTCGACTACATTGGCTCAGCCACATCCAACGAATGGACAACAACGCTCCAGCCAAGAGGATCTTCGAATCCCAGCCGCCAGGTTCGAGACGACAAGGAAGACCGAACCTCCGTTTCAGAGACCAAGCCATCGCCGATGCCAGAGCGCTTGGTCTGGACAACTAGAAGCAGCGTGCCCGTGATCGCAGAGGATGGAAGGCTCTTCACGGGTCGGGAGCCGTTAAGTAGGTAAGATGCTTTAAATATAAAGGCTTATCTAAATTTGGCATTTGATGAAAATAACAATAGGTAATTATATATGATGTACTGTGATTTTCAAAAAACCTACTCTAATCGTCTTTTTGCTGAACAGCAACAACAAAAATAATACCTGCAGTTACATCTGACTACTATTTAATGTTACACCGCATGGACGAACAGTATGTTACCCTACCCATATCCGTATTATCCTAAAAAAAAACGATAAAATAGCATTTTATTTCCTATCTTAAGGGTATATTAATTTTGACACATAGTTTTCAACACCCCTTAATATTCGTCGCAGACCCCTAAAAGTATATATATTTATGATCAGGACCAAAATCTAAGACTATTTAGCAATGTCCGTCCGTCCGTCCGTCCGTATCAACTTTTGAGGCCTTTAAAGTTTTACTAGGAAGCTGAAATTTGGAATATATACTCCCTAGGGCTCCAAAATGGTAAAGTGTTAAAATTTTCAAAATACGCCTACTGCCACGCCCACAGTTTAGAAAAAACCGTTTTAAGGCTAAAGTTAGAGGGATAGAGTATTACAACCTGCACAAGATATGTAGGTACTGTCCCCCTTTATAAATTTGTCATATAAAGTTTTTTGCCACGCCTACTTTTGGTGGGCATTTTTCACTAAAATGGTATTTTCTTCGAAAATTTTCATAGAAATAGAAAAAAAAATGTTTAACAATTTATTCAGCCAATATATTTTGCAATATATCGTCCATACAAAGTTTTTGGACACGCCCACTTTTTGGGGGCGTTTTTTCAAAAAAATTATTTATTTTCTATAAATTTCATAGAATGAAATAAAATGCTATCCATCATCTTCCTAATGCTTTTTACACCCTATCCTAAGGGTATATTAATTTTGACACATAGTTTGTAACACCCCTTAATATTCGTCGTAGACCCATAAAAGTATATATATTTATGATCAGGACCAAATCCTAAGACTATTTAGCAATGTCCGTCCGTCCGTCCGTCCGTCCGTCCGTATCAACTTTTGAGGCCTTTAAAGTTATGCTAGGAGGCTGAAATTTGGAGCATATACTCCCTAGGGTCCCGAAATGGTAAAGTGTTAAAAGTTTTTAAATCCGCCCACTGCCACGCCCACAATTTAGAAAAAACCGTTTTAAGGCTTAAGTTATAGAGATAAAGTTGTAAAACCTTCACAAGATATGTAGGTACTGCCTACCTTTATAAATTTGTCATATAAAGTTTTTTGCCACGCCTACTTTTTGTGGGCGTTTTTCACTAAAATGCTGTTTTCTTTGAAAATTTTTATAGAAATCGAAAAAAAAATGTTTAACAATATATTTAGCCAATATTTTTTCCAATATATCGCCCATACAAAGTTTTTTGCCACGCCCACTTTTTGGGGGCGTTTTTTTCAAAAAAAAAATATTTTTTTCTATAAATTTCATAGAATGAAATAAAATGAAATAAAATCTATCATCTTTCTTATGAATTTTTTCTTTGCGGTACATAGGGATAAGGATAGGGTATCATACTGTTCGCCCCAAGCGGACTGTAGCCTTTCCTTATGTTTTTCTTTGGAGTACATAGGGATAAGGATAGGGTATCATACTGTTCGCCCCAAGCGGACTATAGCCTTTCCTTATGTTTTTTTTTCAAGTTCCGAATAATGAAAATTAATTTACTGTTACAACAGACGCTGGTAATCATGCAATTGGAGCGGTTCTATCGCAAGACCGTCATCCGATATGCTATGTTTCAGGAACACTGAATAACAGTGAGAAAAACTATAGTGAAATGGATAAAGAATTTCTGGCTATAGTTTATTTGGTAAATTACTTTACGATAGATATATCGATTCAAAATTATTTCATATCATGCACCTATTAAATATTTAAATTCAAAATACAAAGGGAAGGAATTCTCACAAAGAAACCAAAGGTGGGTTTTAAATTTGCAAATATACTGATTTGATATTTAATATCTTCAGGTTAAACACAATTAAGTTGCTGATTATCTTACTAGGTTAGATAAGAGTCCGCAAGTAAATGATAGAAATAGCAGTGAATCCAATATGGATCTGTCTGACACAATACATTCAGTAGAGGAACAATTACAAGACCATATAGGTATAGAAGATGAAATAGTAAGTAAATATAAAACACGGATATATAAATAACGTATAGTCCAGCTAGGGGGATAATAATAGTGCATAGAAGAAAACTCATTAAGATCAATCCACAAAGTGAAGACATAAGGATTAACAAAATATTATATACGTGATCAAAATGACACATAGGGATATATTCAGAAGTAGATAGTAGAGAATATAACAAACTACAGAATTTTGTATTTTAGAAGGATATATTACAGCATTTGATACACCAAGAAAAATCATTGTGGATAATAAGTTTAAGTCTCAACAGGTTGTACGGGGTGTTTTTTTAGAGGTATAGAACCTTAAGTTGGCAACACTATTTTAACTGGCGGTCAGCAGTGAAGCGATTTATTATACCCTATCCTAAGGGTATATTAATTTTGACACATAGTTTGTAACACCCCTTAATATTCGTCGTAGACCCATAAAAGTATATATATTTATGATCAAGACCAAATCCTAAGACTATTTAGCAATGTCCGTCCGTCCGTCCGTCCGTATCAACTTTTGAGGCCTTTAAATATATGCTAGGAAGCTGAAATTTAGAGAATATACTCCCTAGGGTCCCGAAATGGTAAAGTGTGGAAATTTTTTAAATCCGCCCACTGCCACGCCCACAATTTAGAAAAAACCGTTTTAAGGCTTAAGTTAGAGAGATAAAGTTGTAAAACCTTCACAAGATATGTAGGTACTGCCTACCTTTATAAATTTGTCATATAAAATTTTTTGCCACGCCTACTTTTTGTGGGAGTTTTTCACTAAAATGTTGTTTTCTTTGAAAATTTTCATAGAAATCGAAAAAAAATGTTTAACAATATATTTAGCCAATATATATATTTTTTCCAATATATCGCCCATACAAAGTTTTTGACCACGCCCCCTTTTTGGGGGCGTTTTTTCAAAAAATATTTTTTTTTTTCGATAAATTTCATAGAATGAAATAAAATGCTATCTATCATCTTCCTTATGAATTTTTTCTTTGGGGTTCATAGGGATAAGGATAGGGTATCATACTGTTCGCCCCAAGCGGACTGTAGCCTTTCCTTATGTTTTTTAGTTTGGTTTGGCATTCCAACATGAATAGTCTGACGGCTGAACAACGCTTCCAAATTGTGAAAATTTATTTTGAAAATCGTGGTTCTGTTCGAAATACGTATCGTGGACGTCTATTTAATCGTCCATTAGAGGAATAAATTCGTTTAACTAAGGAACGTTTTCGCACCACGTTTACTATAAATGATAATACGCATCCACAGAGACGTCGTACAGTGCGAACAGTGGGAGTCATTGCTGCTATAGAGCGTAGCGTAGAGGAAGACACGAATTAGTCTAGTCGCCGTCGTGTACAGGAATTGGATATGTGCCCAACCACTTCATGCAGGATGTTGCGGAATGATTTTGGTTTACATGCAGGAATTGAAGACGCAGGATAACGTACCAAGGCATAGGGCCCAAAACAAGATTGCATTTGATCCCAATTTTCATAAGCGAATTTTTGGCTGAATGGATACGTCAATAAACAAAACCACTGGGAGGACAACATTCGCGGCATTATTGCCAATATACCGCCACAAATGTTGGTAAAAGTTATCCGAAATTAAACCTAAAGTGTAGACTAAGTCCGAGCCAGCCGTATAATGCCAGAAGATTAGCTTTCGAATATTGACTTAGTCGTAATATCGCAAACTCCATACAAGTCAATTTTCATCTCCAGACTCGAATCGGCAACTACTTCTGATGATCTCCTAAAATATGTTCATTCCAAAATCGGTTGGTTCAAAAACGTCAGATGTTATAAATATCACTTTATTGTTCCTCGGGAAATTGCCTCATTTAAATTAAGTGTTCCTGAACAACACCTGGAAGCCTTGCTTTCTCCCGAATTCCGGCCAAAAGGAATACTGGCCCATGAGTATCAGTCGCGACCGAAAAAGGCAAACTTGTTGTCATCAAAAAACTAATAAGTCCCGCCGAATCAACACCTTTTCGTTGTCATCGCAGTTTTAGTTTATATTATCAAAATGTATGCGGTCTTAGGACCAAAATGCACAACTTATATTTATATTCTTCTTCAGTGGATTATGATCTTTGATTCTCATTGTACTAAAGATCTCATTGTACTAATGAATTATTTAACAATTCTTATTATAGCGTGGTACGCAAAGATCGCTGTGTGAACACCACAGGATTGAAAAGAGGTGGTGGTGTGCTAATTGCGATACGAAATATTTATTCATGGAAGCAACTTGAACTTCCATCGAATAAAATTAATTCCCCGGTAATATTTGATATTTATCAACTTATTGTTAAAATCTCATTTGCATCTGATTTTGAACTTTTCGTTGTCCTCAGTATACCATCGTTTATATACCACCTAATAGTCCCTTAGAGGTGTATAGTACCCATCTTTATAACTGGCGTCTAATATTTAATAACTTAACCTCATCTCAACACGTTGTGTTCACTGGTGATTTTAATCTAGGTAATGTTGTCTGGAAATTTGACAATGATGAAAACTATCTTGTTCCTTTCAATGATAATAACGATACTGAAATTTTATTAACTGATTTTTTTAATCAATTTAATTTTGTACAGATTCACAATAGAAAAAATAGTCTTGATCGCACTTTAGATCTTATATTTGTAGATAACGAGTATATTTTCAATCTAGAGGAACCTATTTTACCTATCTTTGATAACTCCATACACCATAATGCCCTATTAACGGAATTTGGTGTACTTCGTTATCAAAAAGCCATCACTAAATCTAAAGTCTGCAAGGATTATAGAAGAGGCAACTTTATAGCAATGAATTATTACCTAGAATCGATATCCTGGTACAAATTTTTCCATAATAATGATTTAATCACAATGTACGACACATTTGTGCCACTGCTAAAGGAGGCAACAGCTGTCTTCGTACCTAATAAGTTAATTAATATTAATTCCAGCCCTCCCTGGTTTAATAAAGGACTTTCTCACTTAAAAAATAGGCAAAACAAAACTTTCAAACAATACAAACAAAATAAAACTAACATTCACCTTAAGACTCAGTACTTAAGATCCCAAAAGGAATTTAAGGTACTTAACAAATTTTTCTCTGTTACTACTGAGAACAAATTGAAGTCCAATAGCAAATACTTTTGGTCCTTCATTAACTCTCAAAGAAACTCAAGTGGGTTTTCTAGTCAAATGAGTTATCTGGAGTCGTCATCGGAAGATAGCATTACTATTTGCAATTTTTCCCCTGACTTTTTAAATCAGTTTATTCTGATGTTGACAGTAATCCATTGACCAACGACGATTGCATTGCATATATGGTCGATATTAGTAATCTGATAATAACTGAAGATGATGTTAAATGTGCCCTTGATGTATATTGAAAGTAGCAAATTCGACGGTCCTGACGGAATTGCTCCAATACTTCTTAAAAAATAATCCTCTTTGGGTTTTCACTCAACTTTATTAAGGCTGTTCTTCTTGTTTATTAATGATCTGCCGTCTGTTATTAAACACTCCCAGTGTCTTTTGTTTGCAGATTACCTTAAATTATTTCGCCATGTAGAATCTTTATCTGATTCCTGTATACTACAAGAAGATTTACCTGCAGTCGACTTATGGTGTGATAGATATAAATTGCTTTTGAACTCTTCCAAATGCCAATGTTTCACATTATGTAGATGTACTACTCCTATTACTTCGAACTACAATATAAAAACATAAGGAAAGGCTACAGTCCGCTGGGGGCGAACAGTATGATACCCTATCCATATCCCTATATGCCCCAAAGAAAAAAGCATTAAGAAGATTTTATTTCTTTCTATTAATTAAAAAAAAAAAAAATTTTTTTTTTCAAAAAAAAACGCCCCCAAAAAGTGGCCGTGTCCAAAAACTTTGTATGGTCGATATGTTGGAAAAAATATAGGGTAAATATCTTGTTAAACAATTTTTTTTCGCTTTCTATGAAAATTTTCGAAGAAAACAGCATTTTAGTAAAAAACGCACACAAAAAGTAGGAGTGGCAAAAAACTTTATATGACAAACTTATAAAGGAGGGTAGTGCCTACATATCTTGTGAAGGTTGTAACACTCTATCTTTCTAACTTTAGCTTTAAAACGGTTTTTTCCTAATTGTGGGCGTGGCAGTGGGCGTATTCAAATTTTTTTTTCACTTAACCATTTCGGAGCCCTAGGAAATATGTGGTCCAAATTTCAGCTTCCTATCTTAATTTTAAAGGCCTAAAAATTGCATACGGACGGACGGACGGACATTGCTAGATAGTCTTAGGATTTGGTCCTGATCATAAATATATATACCTTATGGGTCTACGGCGAATATTAAGGGGTGTTACAAACTATGTGTCAAAATTAATATACTCTTAGCATAGGGTATAAACATACTCACTCGAAAGGGTATACTCAAAAAAGATTTGGGTATTCTATTAGATTCCCAGTTGAATTTCAGAGACCATATCGATCGTATTGTTTTTAAAGCGAATTCAATGCTTGGATTCCTTAAACGAAATACTAAAGATTTTATTGACCCTTACACATTAAAAGCTCTATTTATATGTCTGGTTAGACCTCATTTAGAATATTGCTGCATAATCTGTAATCCCTCTTTCAATATATATTCATCAAGAATCAAAAGAGTTTAGAGAAACTTCACAAGGTTCATGTTTTTTTAAATTGAACTAGCGTATTGAGACACCTTCATATATATATCTCATTAGAGATCTGATTCATTATCAAATTCAGTGTCCTGCATTGCTTGCAATGATTTATTTTCCGTGTCCCCGTCGACGACTTCGAAGCTTTTTTAACTTCCCTGAAGTTAATCATAGAAGACCTTATGCTCGTAATGAACCTATAGCTCGCTGCATTAATGTGTCTAACTCTATAATTGCTTTATCTGATATTGACTTTTTCTTAAGTTGCTCTAGAGATTGTTTTAAAACTAAACTCATTTTAAGTTTGGGTCAATCGTAAAGTACTTCCACTTTATATTGCTCAATCTGTTTTCTCTCTTTTGTTATTTATGATATTTGTTATATTTGTTATTTATGATATATACTAAGTTTCTTTTTTTTGTACATATGTTTAATTTGTTCATTTTTTATCTTTGTATGTTGTCTATAAGAGATTGTTAGACTCTGATTGATGAAATAAAATAAAATTAAAATTCAATAAGCAAATTAAAATAAATGACTATTATAACAAAATGTTACATGATTTAAAAACACTAAAATTCTAAATTTTAGAATCGTACAACTTTACAAACAGCATGGTTAGGGAATGGATTACAAACTTTTATTTTTGGACCAAGAGACCAAACTAAGTTAAATGGAAAGTAAGGATATCCTTTAGGAGGATACCAAAAAAAAAAAACCCGAACGCGAGTTACGGTGGCCACTGGTTCCCCCGTTTCCCCCTAATACCGACAACCACAAAGAATCAACAACAACAAGCACAGCAGAGGCAACGCACTCCGATTGCATTTTCGCAATCGCTGACACCTAGAAATAATAATAATGTGAATGCAAGTGATTCCAAGAACTTATTTCAATAAAGAGCTGAATTTACGTCTGGCAAGTTTCCGGCCTGCTTTTCTTACAAGTTCATGGAATCACACTGCATTAATTAAGTTAGGTTTTTAAGATCAAAAATTGTAAAGAGCAGTTGATTAAAGGCATTTGAATTGTAAAGGTTGTTTTTTTAGTACGCTCCGCGGCTAAACACATAAGTGGCGCAGTCGTTAGTTCGGTGAACGGTTGTTGTATATTTGCAATTTGAAATCATTGCAATTTTTTTTCAAAGTATAATAGTGACTCGTATGATTGAGTGCCTTTCAAAGGAATAATAGTGTTCAATATTACGAGGGTGGCAACTCTCAATCGACTGCAGCAGCGGCGGCATTCACTGCTCACGCACACATATTCGTGCAGGAACGAGATGGAAGGGGGAGACGAGTCGAGTTCAGTTTGGTTTCGTTCGTTCTTGATTTCGGATCACTGGCAGACACACGTTTTTCATTACTCGTATAAATTCCAAAATAAAGTGTTAAATTATTAATAATTGTTGGCTTCCGACTACTTTTTCTATCGACTTTCAGTTTCCGGATGTATAGGACTGCGCGTCCAATGTGTACTCTTTTTTCTAGTGCGCCAGCGTAAGTAATTCTTATACATTTTTTGGTGCCGAAACCCGGGAACTGCGAGTGGACATTTAAAAAACTTTAATAAAAAATCAGTGACAATAGTGGCTTGGTGGCAAAATAAATTACCTATTTCGTGGCATAATTAAACAATCATCGTTGCAAAAAAAAACGGAGTGAAATTCGAAATAACGGGACATTCTGTGGCGTCGTCGCGTTGGCAAAAAATTCCTTCCTTCCCTCACAGTGGCATTGTCTCATACATATACGTATATAGATAGACCATATCGTCTCATTGTGCTACACATTTCGCACAACGCAGTGAATACATAAATACCTACATATACGATTCTTGGTGTACGTGGATAGCGGCAGTAACTGGATGATTTTTTTGCTTTGGACTAATTTTTTTTTTTTTTTGTCTTACGAGAAAAGCTGTGTGATACATATTCATTCTTGCGCTTTTGTTGACGATAAGTTCCCAGCAGATAAGGTAATTTTTGACTTGCTTATATATTTATTGGCATTGGCATGGCGGAAATAAATAAACGAAAGGCAGCCATGACTTCCTTAAAGCGGGTGGCTGACAAAATGAATGCTCCAGGTTATGGCGAAGATGAAGACGAATTCACCATGAGGCAGGATGCGGTTTCTCTACAATCGCATTTGGACAGATTTTTGGTGGCTCATAACGATCTGATTTCTAACGCGAACGACGATGAAATCGACATTCACGTTGAATTATGGGATACGGTCGAGAAGGAGTTTAACAAGGCGATGGCTGTGTTACAGAGAAACTTGGCGAAGTTGGCAATTACAGACAAGGCTGAGGAAGCAGAAAATATAAGCGAGGCACCTCGAACTAATCAGGTTGACATAAAGTTAGAAAGGCTTTCTGTGCCAAAATTTGATGGCACCTTACGCAATTGGCTGGCGTTTAAAGATTCCTTTGAGACCCTCATACATTCTCAAACGGCTCCAGAGGCCTATAAGTTAGGCAAGCTGCGCGAGGCGGTTCAAGGGGATGCAGTGGCACTGGTTGGAGGTATGTACACTGGTGGGTATGAGGAGGTGTGGCAGGCGCTCAAAGATCGGTATGACAGCCCGAAACAATTGGCAGATATACATGTGGCTCGGTTTATTGGTTTGCAACCCCTCACGGCTGAATCTACAAGTGCTTTGCTCTCTGTTGTTGACACGGTGCGAGAGTCGTTGCGTGCATTGGCGGTAATGAAATTACCAGTAGACAAGTGGGATGCTTTGGCGGTACCAATTGTGGTATCCAAATTACCAACAAGGACACAACAGGCATGGGGTATGAGTCGTACCACACAGGAAATCCCCACCTTGACGGAGTTACTTACTTTTGTGGAACGTCGAGCACATAGCTTAAGTGCTGATGTCTTGCAATGGCCTTCGAAGAGCGCGTCTGCACATAAGCAACAGCTGGCTGCGCCCACAAGTAACCGGGCTAACTATCCTTTTCGTTCTGAGACAACATCCATCGTCTCGTGAAGACGAATTTGGCGGCAACGTCACCCGGCCATTGCGGGTACTGTAATGACAGCATTCATCGAATTGGACGGTGTCCTAGGCTCTTGTCGATTCCCGTGGCAGAACGGTTTGAAAAATTGTAAGGCTCCAATCTTTGTTTTAATTGTTTGAAACCAGGTCACTCAACAAACTCTTGTTCGTCGACAAATTGCCGTGTTTGTAATGGTAGGCATCACACCTTGCTATGTCGTGGCCCACGCACTTCCACCCAGAACCCTCAGGCTAGGCAATCAACCACTGACACGTCAAGCATTGGCTCATCAAAACCAGGCACATCGCAATCAACAGCGCATTCAAATCCTACAGTTCAGGCAGCTTCTGGCAGCAATCAACCTCCTCGCAATCAGTATTGACTCACCGACTCATTCAAGGCATTCACGGTTACTGCTGGTAATCGCATTATACTCTTGGCAACTGCTCGTGTTCATCTCATTGACAGCTTTGGCGAAAAACACTCTTGTCGACTACTCTGTGATCCAGGATCACAAGTCAGTTTCATAACTTCTCGTTTTTTTTATCAATTGGCTCTTCCTAGAAACAAATCTGCAGTTCGAGTTGAAGGCGTTGGCAACAATATTGGCGAATATACTCGAGGCCAGGCAGAAGTGCAGATGATATCAATTGCTGAACCATCTTTCCAGCTCCAAGTTAGGTTCCATATTCTGACTTGCATTACCTCACCTACACCTATGGCAGAAGTAGCAGATCATTGTTGGCAGCATCTCAGGAATTTATCACTGGCAGACAACACATTTGGGAAGACTGGCAGGATAGATGCATTGATTAGCGCAGACATATGGGGGCAACTAATCACAGATGGCATTGTTCGAGGCGAGGTTAATGAACCAGTGGCACAACGTACACATCTTGGATGGGTGATTTTTGGCCCAGCTGAAACTACTCATGCAGGCCCATCAACATTTCAGTCTATGACATTGCGAATCAGTGAGGAGAACCAACGTCTGGATGAGTTACTGCGAGCCATCTTTGCTGTGGAAGACATCAACCAGAGGGATTCCGACTCGATGACCATCGATTATTGTGAGCAGATCTTCCTACAAACACATAGGCAACTACAAAATGGCTACTATTTGGTGCAGATGCCATTCCGGGCAGACGCACCAGCTCTTGGCTCATCACATCAATTGGCTCTCCGGCAATTTCACCAACTGGAACGGAAACTGGCTTCTGATCCTGAGCTCAGGCAAAAATACGTGGCGTTTATGCAGGAATATGAAAAACTTGGTCATATGCATCCCGTTCACAGTCAAAATAGCAATCCATCACAGCAATACTTTATTCCACATCATGCGGTAACTACGAAATTCAGGGTTGTCTTCAACGCATCTGCAAAGACAACTAATGGCGTCTCATTAAACGATACACAACTGGCTGGCCCACCAATTCAGGAATTACTGGTAAACATCATATATCGATTTAGGCTCTTTGGCATCGCAATCACCGCGGACGTCGAAAAAATGTTTCGACAGGTACGTGTGGACCCAAGACATCGGCAATGGCAACAAATATTGTGGCGAGAATCGACTGATCAACCATTGCTTACATACCAACTGGCAACGGTCACTTATGGCACAACAAGTGGTCCCTATCTTGCTATTAGGACCATGTTACAATGTGGCATGGATCATTGTCACAAACTCTTGGAGGAATCAAGAATCGTGGCTGCCCGTCAAAGTATTTTGACCGATTTTTACGTGGATGACTACCTTACTAGCGTACCTACTGTTCAGGAAGCAATTCAACTGGGAGATGACGTGGCATCAGTACTGCAAGAAGGACATTTCCATCTCCGTAAATGGAAAACAAATAGCGCTAAGGTCTTGGCACATTTCTCACATCAATCCGGCACATCCGATATGGAATTACAGCTTGCTGAAACAACTGTTCTTGGGCTACACTGGGATTCATCAACCGATGAATTATTTTATCGAGTACGCTTAGACGACCATGCAACGAACACCAAACGACAGATACTTAGTGATGCAGCGAGATTATACGATCCAACTGGCATGTTAGCACCTATCGTCATCGTGGCTAAAATCATCATTCAGAAACTATGGCAGGCTGGCTTGGGATGGGATGAACCGGTACCATCTGATTTGCTCAATGAATGGCTCACTTTCCGTAATCAACTTAGGCACCTGGAAGTTCTTCGCATACCTCGGTGGCTCGGCATGGCTCCAGAAACTTCATCATGCTTATATGGCTTTTGCGACGCTAGCAGTAAGGCGTATGCCGTTGTATATCTCAGTACCAGGCAGAAGGATGGCACCCATGTAACCCGGATAATTGCAGCCAGAACGAAGGTGGCTCCGATTAAAACAATCACAATACCAATACCATTTATACAGGAACATTCAAGCGTGGATAATTGGCATCATATTCGCACTCAGCTCAATCCTGCTGATTGCGCAAGTCGTGGCATCAGTCCAGTAGCTTTAGTTAACCATTCACTTTGGTGGCAAGGTCCAGTGCCCGAACATTACCCAATGTCAATACTTCGCACTCTTACAGCACAGGAGGCAGAATTAGTAGAAGCTGAAATGAAACCACCCACATCTCATCTGGCTCAGGCGACACAATCATTTTCCCTACAGACGTATTACTGGAAGGATGGCGAGAAAATTGAAATTCCATTGGTCGACAGATTCAGTAGTCTTGGTAAACTACTTCGAACAACAGCAATTATATTCCGTTGCAAGGAGGCTCATCGTGAATACAGGCGTAACCCTGTCTCTGTAAAGGAATTGGACCTGGCGATAAATTGGCACATAAAGGCCGAACAACAACAGTTTTTTTATCCAGAAATAGCCCAACTCCGCAAAAGGCAACCTATTTTACCTTCAAGCAAAATAATTTCTTTAGCACCATATATCGATTCTGCGAGTGGCTTACTCCGTGTTTCAGGAAGGTTGGAGAATGCGGACATTGGCGAAGAGCAACAACACCCAATCATTTTGGCAAAGGAAGTCACACTCACCAGTCTTATAATACGGCAGGTGCATCAAGATACACTCCATGGTGGCATTCTACTCATGTTGCATACTCTTAGGCGAAAATACTGGATTCTACATTTGCGCACTCTTGTAAAACGATGCATCCATTCCTGCGCGATTTGCAGACGTCATCAACATAGCATGGCAGCACAACGTATGGCATCACTTCCAAGAGCGCGAGTTACACCGACACCACCATTTGCAGTTGCAGGCGTAGATTACTGTGGCCCATTCAACATACGAATTGGCGCAAAGCGAGTTCGCACCGAAAAGAAGACATATGTTGCTATCTTCGTATGCATGGCAACTAAGGCAGTTCATATCGAGTTAGCAGAGGACTTATCTTCGGAAGCATTCATCAACGTATTGACACGTTTCATCAGTCGACGCGGCCCATGTCATGAATTATACAGTGACAACGCCACAACATTCACAGGCGCTAATCGAATCATGGCAGAAGATCTGCAACATTGGCATAATGGATACACTCAACAACAACTGGCGAACAAAGGTACACAATGGCATTTTATACCACCACGAGCACCCCATCATGGCGGATTATGGGAGGCCGCGGTAAAATCGGCCAAGAAACATCTACATCGCGTTATTGGCAACCATTCAATCTACTATGATCAACTACACACCCTATTGGTACATGTGGAAGCATGTTTAAATTCACGACCTATTGTGGCTTTACATGACTCCTGGGATGATCAACTGGCACTCACCCCTGGGGATTTCTTAATTGGCCGACCAATCATTGCGATACCAGACAAACCCGTAACGGATGTTCCTACAAATCGTTTATCCTACTGGCGCAAGCTTAGGCAAATGCAACAACATTTTTGGCGTAGATGGCACGATGAATATCTTAGTACACTTCAACAACGATCCAAATGGCATAAAGGCAATACTGACTTGGCACTTCATGATATTGTACTCATCCGGGATGAAAACCTCCCAGCAACACAATGGCGACTTGGCCGGATAATTGCAGTGCATCCTGGGCAGGATGGCTTAATCCGTGTGGTAACTATAAAACATGCAACTGGCGAATGCACCCGACCTGTACAAAAGGTGTGCAAACTCCTGGAATAGTCCTGAACATACCTGTTCAGCCGGGCAGGATGTTCAATATTACGAGGGTGGCAACTCTCAATCGACTGCAGCAGCGGCGGCATTCACTGCTCACGCACACATATTTGTGCAGGAACGAGATGGAAGGGGGAGACGAGTCGAGTTCAGTTTTGTTTCGTTCGTTCTTAATTTCGGATCACTGGCAGACACACGTTTTTCATTACTCGTATAAATTCCAAAATAAAGTGTTAAATTATTAATAATTGTTGGCTTCCGACTACTTTTTCTATCGACTTTCAGTTTCCGGATGTATAGGACTGCGCGGCCAATGTGTACTCTTTTTTCTAGTGCGCCAGCGTAAGTAATTCTTATACAAATAGTTTAAAGGAATTGCAACTTCATCATCGTATAAAGTAGAACTTTTGGACGGGTGTGTTTGGAAACTTTTATCACAAATAGTGAAGCAACCGTTGGGTTTTGACCCTTAGTCACCGCAGAACCGAATCCTGATCTCGCATCACCGTTGGACCTTTCAACTCAACATTGGAAATAATGGAAATAACTAACATCATTGGGAGCTTGTGCCTCTAAGTGTTTGTGTGTGCTTTATAAATATATATTAACAGTAACAAGATACTGCGATCTCAATCGTTGAGCACTCCAGTAACCTCTTGCACTAAAATATATTAAACAGCGATCTCAATCTTTGAGGACTCCTGTATGAAAACAAATAAAATAAGAAGTCCATATATCTAAATTTCCTACTCAAATACAGTTTTGCTATACACATATATCTAGTTATAAGTACTAAATTTAGGAGATAAATAAATTACACTTGATAAGAATTAAACATATTGCATAAGGCATCCCCGCACGAATGCCCAACGCAAAAAAATCAAAAGCGAAACCTAGTTTCTTTCCTTATCAATTAAGAAGACTTGCAAGAACCTTGGACCCAATTCCAGAAAGCGACTCTCTCGTCACTCCTCTAAACAATTCTGACTCCAGTCTCAGTTCTGACTCTTGTTCTTACATTATGAACCAATCCGAACAATCATCAAACAATACAACACTACCCCAAGCAACAGGTCAAATTGACATCTTCAATTCGCTACGAATTCCAGATGCCATCAAAGATCTGCCGAAATTTGATGGCAACCCCAGGCTTCTGTATGAGTTTCTCAGCAATGTAGAGGAATTACTCCTCTACATTAGGGCAACGGACAACACTCCTTATGGCCAAATTTTACTGCGGGCCATACGGAATAAAATAGAAGGCCAGGCCAACGAGATACTAAACATGTACGGTACCCCTCTTAATTGGGATGAGATCAAAAACAATCTCATCCTCCATTATTAAGATAAGAGAACGGAAACGTCTCTTATTAGGGACCTGCATAATACCAAACAGTTTGACAAAAACATCGAAACTTTCTATGGAGAAATTATTGAACTCCAATCCGCACTTTGTAATAACATTCTTATTCATGAAAAAGAAGCCAGTGTTATAAAAGCAAAAAAAGACCTGTATTCCGAGATGTGCCTAAACTCATTTCTTAGCGGACTCCAAGAACCCTTGGGTTCAAGAGTAAGGACAATGCAACCCAATTAATTGGCAATGGCATTGACATATTGTATCAAGGAACAAAATATTTCTTATCAGAGGAATACTCAAGTACCCAGAATTGGAAATAGCTTCCAATACAAACCATATAATAACAACCGCTACCCCCAAAACAGAAATACCTACAACCACAATTGGCAACAATATACTAACTCCAGAAATCCAAGAACACTTCCAAATACAGGCAGAGAGGGTCAACAACACTCCACACATCAAAACCTTCCAAATAGGACAAATAACTTCAACCCCCATAATAACCCTAGATACCGACAAACGCAGTCTACATCCTATTCGCCTCCAAATACCAATATAACCAGACTAAATCCCAGCCAGCAAACGAGGTTCACAAGGAACACCAACTTTAATTTCCATGAAGGGACCAATAGCAAGAAGAATCACCAACAACTAGATCGATACTTTCAAAACGATCCCACCAACATTGATGATACCGAAAATTTTACCATGTCAGCCTCGGACCACCAACCGGCTTTATAGATTCCATTAGATACCCAGTAACACTACCCTACATAAACATATCCTCCCCTTTCAATAGACCACTTAGGTTTTTATTAGATACAGGCGCATCAACGTCTTTCATCAGCCCCGAGTTTATCCCAGAAAACAAACTGACGTATTGTAAGCCTGTCACTATTACCACTGTTTTTAAAAGCTACCAACTGCAAGAACAAGCAATCTTACCAGTCTTTTCCGAATTCAATCAAAAAGGTTCATTGAAATTCCTAATTTTCAAATTTCACAACTTCTTCGATGGGCTCTTAGGACTTGACGCTCTGCTCTCATTAGGCGCGAAAATTGACCTCGAAAATAAAACACTTACAACAAAGAATGCAATTAACAACATAAATATCAAACCCAACCACTCCTCTGGCATAGTTAAAATTCCAGCTCATTCAAAGGTATTAGCAAAACTACCCGTCAATAAAGAAAGTGGCACCGTCTTTATTAATACCATCGAACTCAAACCCTCAATCTCTATTAGCCAAGGCCTGTACAACGCAGATTCCTGGCACAGTACCATGGAACTCACAAATCATTCCGATGAGGATGACAGTATTTTACTAGAATTCCCACTAAATGTAGAACAGTATGAAGACAAAAACTTTATAGAAATCAATAATTTAAACGAAATTCACTCCTATACTGAAAATACGCCCTCATCTGACATAAGTCACCTACTGAGAACGGAACACCTCAATAATGAAGAACGCAAGCAACTCTTGAAACTATGTAAAGATTATAACGATATAATCTACAGGGAAGGAGAAGCCTTGTCCTTTACAAACAAAATTAAGCATCAAATAAACACTACAGACGACATTCCGATACATACGAAATCGTATAGATACCCGTATGTACATAAACAGGAAATCCAAACGCAAATTAATAAAATGCTAGAACAGGGCATCATCCGTCACAGCTATTCTCCCTGGAGCTCTCCAGTTTGGATAGTTCCAAAAAAGCAAGACGCCAGCGGTCGCCAAAAGTGGAGAATGGTCATTGATTATAGAAAAATCAACAACAAAACCATTTCTGACCGCTACCCAATTCCCAATATAAACGAGATATTGGATAAACTTGGCAGATGTTTGTACTTCACCACACTTGACCTGGCGAGCGGGTTCCATCAAATAGAGATGGACCCCAAACATATTCCAAAAACGGCTTTTACTGTCGAAAACGGTCACTACGAGTACGCAAGAATGCCCTTCGGGCTAAGAAATGCTCCATCCACTTTTCAAAGAGTGATGGACAACGTCTTAAAGGACTTAGTCGGAAAAATCTGCCTCGTATACCTCGACGACATAATAGTATACTCCACCTCCTTGCAGGAACATCTAGATAGTCTAACGCTGGTATTGGAAAAACTCAGAGAATCGAATTTCAAAATACAGATGGACAAATGCGAGTTCCTAAAGAGAGAAATAGCCTTCTTAGGACACGTCATAAACCCAGGGGGAATAAAACCAAACCCAGCAAAGATACTGGCAATAAAAAATTTTCCCCTACCTAAAAGACGTAAAGAAATCAAAGCTTTCCTAGGACTGGTCGGTTACTACCGAAAATTTATCAAAGACCTTGCAAAATTAACCAAACCCCTTACCAATTGTCTAAAAAAAGACGCATCTATTACAATAAATACACAATATATTGAGGCCTTCGAAATGTGTAAACACCTATAAATGAATGATCCAATACTTCAACACCCAGACTTTACTAAGCCTTTCATCCTCACAACGGATGCAAGCAATTACGCGCTAGGGGCAGTCCTATCACAGGGACACATAGGAAGCGACAAGCCAATTTGCTTTGCAAGTCGTACTCTTTCCCAGAGCGAATGCAATTATTCTACAATCGAAAAAGAATTGCTCGCAATAGTCTGGGCAACGAAGTATTTTCGGCCGTACCTATTCGGAAGAAAATTCCAAATATTAACGGACCATAAACCTCTCACCTGGGTAATGAACCTTAAGGAGCCAAACTCCAAACTCATAAGATGGAGGCTCAGATTAGAAGAATTTAACTACGAAATCGTTTACAAAAGAGGCAAAGCTAATACAAACGCAGACGCTCTCAGTCGTGTAAAAATCGAAGAACCTCCAGAGCAGGAACTCCACTGCAGTACAATACACAGTGCTTATGAAAATTTGGATGACGGCATTCACATATCGGAAAAACCACTGAATGAATTTAATCTTCAGGTCGTTCTCGAAACCAGTAATAGGGGCTCCCCAATGACAGTAGAAACCATCTTCAAAAACAAACAAAGAAGAACAATACGTAGGGAACATTTTAGCGAAAAGGTCATGATCAATATTTTTAAAAATTTTCTTTCCCCCAACAAACTAACGGCCATTTATACAAGTAACGATGTCTTTCCGATAGTGCAATCAACTTACTCGAAAAGTTTTTGCCAGAGTAAGACATTTCGTTTAGTAAGATGCATGGAAATCCTTAAAGACCTAAGGAAAGAGGATGACCAGGAAAAATTAATTCGAGATTACCATGAACGCAATAACCACAGGGAAATTAACGAGACCCTATTGCATCTCAAGAGGGAAACATACTTTCCCAATATGAGGGACAAAATCACTAAAACTTTAAATAACTGCAACAAATGCAAATTACTTAAGTATGATAGGAACCCTCCGAAATTACAGTATGTTGACCCAGAAATACCCTTGAAACCATTAGAAATCATCCATATTGACCTCTACAGTATTAATTACAACCAAATGCTTACGTTAATAGACAAATTTTCCAAGTTCGCTTGCGGGTATACCCTCAACTGCAGGAGCAGTATAACAATTCTTAGATTCCTCAAGCAATACATAAGTTCGTACGGGATCCCCAAAAAGATCGTTTGAGATCAAGGCTCAGAGTTCATAGCAAATATCTTCCAAGATTTTTGCAAACAACTCGAAATCAACCTTCACTATACATCCTTCCAGCAAACAAGTAGTAACTCACCTGTTGAAAGACTACACTCCACACTCACCGAGATATATCGACTGATTTTATCTAAGAGAAAAGAGAATAAACTTACAACAGAGCATGAGGAAAACTTTCCGAAACCTTCATAACCTACAATAACGCTATACATTCCGCGACTAAACATACACCATACGAACTTTTCTTTGGGAGACCGTACAAATTTACGAAAACGCTAAAATTCACGAATGAACATGACTACTTGTCAAAACTAAACACTTTCCTTGATGAACTATACCCAAAGATTCAGGACCAAGTTCAATGTGTAACAAGAGCTAGAATAGAGAAAGCTAACATGTCAAGAGAGAGTCCCGAGGATGTGGATGAAAATCAAATCGTTTTCAGGAAAGAAGCTAAGCGTAACAAAGTTACACCAAGGTTCTCAAAGCATCTAGTCAAAGAGACAATAGAATAACAGTAATAACTAAAGAAAATAAGAAAATACACAAAAGCAAACTAAGAAGGAAACACAAAAAGCAATAAAATAAATACTTATTACTATCCAAAGAAATATATTGTACACAATTTTTTTTTTCATTATACATTTATGGCATATGAATGTAAACAAGATAGTATTGTCATGGAATATGATAAAGAGACTATCCTTTTTACTGACTATTTTTTTTTACAAACCCACCTTTTTGGTAATTCAACTAGAACACTGCACTCACCTCCTATATCTCCTCTTTCCAGCCTCCCACTAATTTCCACACAACTAATCGAAGTCTATAATTTACCAGCAGACCGAAGCATTTTACCATTACGATTAGGACCCGCGAGAATAATTACTAATTACCATAGCCTTATCCACATTATTAAACTTGATGACTACGTTCCTAACATTAACGATATCAATAATTCCCTAAATTCATTTCAAAAACACGCAACTATTACGAACTCGGTAGAAATAACTAAACTAAAACTCAAAGGATTAGAAAAGAATCTTCTAACACTATATCCTATTCAAAGACAAAAGAGGGGTTTGATAAACGGACTAGGATCCGCTATCAGATTCATTACGGGAAATATGGATGCAGAAGATGCGCAAAACATCAACAACCACATAGAACATATTTACACTAACATGCATAACCTTTCGGACACAATACTAAACCAACACATCATCAACTTTCAAATGATGGAAAGATTTAAAAACATCACATCCCACATTAACAATGAACAATACACAATCAAATCATTTTTAGTAAACACAGCAAACAAAATTAAACGAGAAGAAGATATTGTTATTGAAACACAGTACCTTAATCAAATAAACTTCAACATAGACCTATTATCAGACCACATTTCAAGTATACCCGAGTCAGTGATTCTTTCTAAATTAAATATCATTCCAAAACTCCTATTAAATTCGGAAGAATTAAAAATTATAGAAACTAAATTAAGGAAGCAAAATATTAAAATAGAATCTACAGAACAGATATACGAACTATTAGGTTTACAAGCCTACTACAATAAATCAAACATTATATTTAATATCCTCATTCCAAATATATCCGAAGAAAACTATTTCCTATACCATATTATACCTTTACCTATAAATGAAACAAAAACAATAATAACAGAACCATATGTAACATTAAACGAAAAGCACATACAACACTATAAGACACTTTGCCCCAAAATCAAAGGAACACATTACTGTAAACAACAGAGTCCACAGGAGGATACCCAAAACTCAAAATGCCTGGGGAACCTGATGAGCAACAAACCACCTCATTGTCCTATAAGCGATGTCGGAACAATAGAAACAATAATGCAGCCAGAACAAAATTTCATTCTTTTCATAAATGTACCAGAAACATTTCAAGGATTGCGATGTCTCAGTAAATGGCATAATCTATCAAGACGACGCAGACACCTTCTGGGATGAAATCCACATACTTCCATCACCCAATAGCAACGTTACCGCAAATTCTACCATAGATGTCCTGACCCTGGAAAAACTGAGAGATTTCACCTTCCAAACCGACACCCAAGTCAAAAACCTAAAGATGACAACAACGATTTTGCATTCAATCACTAACACATCAGCTGCCGTATTCATCTGCATAAGCATAATAGCAATCATCGCAATCAACAGAAGGAAGATCATCAGAGATGCCCCACCGACCCTGCAATCCTTCGCTCCGACCCCAATGACGTCATTGTGGCCCTCGCTATATACTAAGGGGGGAGGAGTTACGGTGGCCACTGGTTCCCCCGTTTCCCCCTAACACCGACAACAACAACAAGCACAGCAGAGGCAACGCACTCCGATTGCATTTTCGCAATCGCTGACAACTAGAAATAATAATAATGTGAATGCAAGTGATTCCAAGAACTTATTTCAATAAAGTGCTGAATTTACGTCTGGCAAGTTTCCGGCCTGCTTTTCTTACAAGTTCATGGAATCACACTGCATTAATTAAGTTAGGTTTTTAAGATCAAAAATTGTAAAGAGCAGTTGATTAATGGCATTTGAATTGTAAAGGTTGTTTTTTTAGTACGCTCCGCGGCTAAACACATAAGTCGCGCGCCCGAAGACACGCCCACTGTTCGACTTACATATGTTTTACTATATATTAATTCGCGGTGCTATGTGTATTAACACATCCATAGATATCGGTATACCAATCAGAATTGCCTATTCATTCATTTGGTTTCTGTTAGGAACCGCTGGTCCCACGATTCGAACCGCTGACTCACCCAATTGGCCATCGCACGCGCATCGGATTGCAACGGTATGTGTGTAACACGATCCTAATGCAATGGGAATATGTGAACATGTCTGTGCATGAAAACTGCTAAAACAGCCAGTCCCACGTGATTGGCAATACTATTCTATGCTCTTTATCTTGGACGATAAACTTGGAAAATAAAGTTAATCAAATGCTCTATAATATTATGACAACTAAAAATAAACTAATAAATCCAAGTATGTTAACGATGCAAGAGTTATACTCTTACAAAGTAGATTTCCATAGACATTCCATTAATGGATTACAAAGCTAATTGTTTAATATTTGCAATAAAAATACCAGTAGATTATGTAGTCACATAATTACAATTGATTGAACCTATTCCAAATTAAAACGGACTACAAAATTGATACTGCAGAGAATGTAATAGTTGAAATAAATAACGAAATATATAAATATAATGAGAAAGCTAAATATATTGAATGACTTAAAATATGGTACCAATTGTATTGTACAGAAAACATGTTCACTTATATAGCTATAAGAACTGGATGATGAATCTATTTTATTAATTAATATATAAATATAATGATACTTGAATGCAAACTATAAAAGAACAATTAACTTAACAGAAAACTATCTAATAAATTTTAATGATTGTACACCAGAAATTAAGCAGAAGAATTTTTATAATAAAAAAAACTACTTTATCCCACAAATACTATTATCCATTAGAGGAATTTATGATAAGTAATGTAAAAAAATTAAAAAGGAATTTAAGAACTAGAGTACCACAAAAAAGTAATGTACGTTGCTAAGTTGCATAATAAACATAATATTTATGGCCAGAACTATATTCTCTTTTGTACCTTGGAAAACTAGGATAAGATCAGTATTGTCAATAGTATGAACACGGAGATTTCTGACTTAAACGGAGGAGGAGTTACATACATACATCCTGTAAACATGAAAATCGATGATTCGAAACTTGCCGTTAACCTTTCAAGTTAATACCAAATTAATCCATATGCAAAACCGCATAATAATTTTGGTAATTTTGCATGACACAGTTGTCGGTCAATGGCAAGACCTTATATAGTATTTCATAAATTCACTGCTATTTTATTCAACGCTATTCACTATTCCAATTCAAAGATAATAACTTTATTAAATTTGTTCAGCATGATGAAATAAATTTAATAACTTAATTATCTTGGAATTGAAATAGTCAAGTCTACATTTTGTGTTTAAAAATGCATTTAAAGCTATTTCGTCGCAGTTTGTCAATTCGTTCGCTCTCATATGAACGTTCCGAATATGTATATAAATATATTAAACATTCATATGTTTAATAAGAACATAATAAAACAACCAAAGGATTTAATATACATGAAACACTAATCCAAAACTATAAAATATAAATATTTTAAACCCAAACATTTCTAATTTAGTAATATTCATGCAATTATAAAATAAAATATACATTTTATCTCACTCTTATTACCAAAATGGAAAAAATATAACAACCCATGTGTGTTTATTTTAAGGCAGATTAAAAATTAAGAACTATTTCTTATAAACACAAAAATTATCGCATTTAATTGCAACAACATCATTATTTATTATATACGTAACTATTTTTTTTATAAACATTTCAATTAAAATATCTATTAAACTTGAACTACGTTAACTCAATACATCGCAGCACTTCCCCAACACATCCGCTATAATCAGCTGTTTTTTGTTGCCATTTGGAATTCTTGCAAAACTGTCCGCGCTAATGACATATCTTTGATACATCAACCCCTCCATACTTTGGCTCATCATGGCTCATACGTATTCACAGATAGAACATTTGAGAGAGGATTTGTTTTCTCCATTTATAAAAATTTTTTGCGAGTTCATGGGGACAGAGGTATGCAGAGTCGACTATCTGTATAATTTCTCATCTGTGGTTTCAACCCTTTATCACCGAAGAAAAAAAATAAGTAGGCGTGGGCAGTACCTACATATCTTTTGAAGGTTGGACTTTCTCTCTCTAACTTAAGCCTTCAAAAAAGGCCTCAAAAGTTGATACGGATGGACGGACGGTCATTGTTAAATAGTCTTAGGTTTTGGTCCTAATCATAAATGTCATAATTTAGGGGTCTACGATGGATATTAAGGGGTGTTACAAACTAGGAGTCAAAATTAATATACCCTTGGGTTAAAGTAAACAACACTAAAATGGCATCTTTACAAATACAATATGTACATCAATATTAACTATATATATCTGTGGAAATAAGGAATAATAGCATAAGTCGACTTACGTCGAAATTGAGATTTTTACACAATCTGATGCGCAATAAGCGATTCTATCTGTCATATTTTTTCGAATTTTTATCTCTTACGGTTTATCAACAAACTGATATAACGTATGTCTAAACAGCTTGCACAAGGAAAAACAGCATAAGTACAATCCTCTAATTATTATTTCCTACTTAAGCTCTTATGCCAAAACAAAAAACCTAATTAACACACACATAAGTTCACCTATGCTCTTTTTCCAAAACTATAAAACTTTATTTCGCGATTTACTTGTGTCCTTTTTCCAAATTAAATTTATTAATAATAAGAAGATAAGTTGACTTATGTAGTTTTTCCAAATTCCTTTTTGTAAAAACACCAAACTCATTAAAAGACCAGAGGCATAAGTCGACTTAACCGAGAATTAACTAAATGTTTAAAACAGTAAAAACGACATATTTTATTTTTATTTTATTTTGTGTTAATGATTTGCTTAGACACATTAAGATACAATATCTTTTAAAATAGTGAAAAGCATAAAAATTGATATAAATTAAATGAAGGCTACATGAGTTGTATTAAAACGGAAGAAAAAAATAAAATATAAGAAGGAGGAAAGGAAAGTAGGAAATTAATTAAAGTTTTTAAAGAAAATAACAAAAAGGTGAGATAAAGACAAAGTTACAATGCATGAATGTGAATGAGATGTGGTTCCAACAAGACGACACTACATGCCACACAGCGCACATCACAATCGATTTATTGAAGGAAACATTCGATGAGCTCATAATTTCGCGGAATGGACCTGTCAATTGGGCACTAAGATCTTGTGATTTGGATTATTTTCTTTGGGGATATTGGAAGGCGCTCGCCCACGTCAACAAACCAGAAACGTTAGGGGACTTGGAAACCAACATTCGTGGCGTTATTGACATACAGCCCCAAATGCTTGAAAAAATTGTTGAAAATTGGACATCTAGACTTGTCTTTATTCGAACCAGCCGCGGCGGCCACATGCCCGAAATCATATTTAAACAGTAATGGCAAAAAATTATCAATTATCAATCATTATATTTTTAGCCAAAGTGATGGACATTAAGACGATTTTCTTGTGTCTTATTTCAATTCGAAATTCTATACCCCTAAAAAAACACCCTTTATATTCAAAATAATAAACCGGGTGTACAATCTCTTTATACTGTTACGTCCGAGACTCCACCTAAACCCACACCACCATTATTCTCCACATTCCCCTTCGTCTAACGGTTTCCCATACCATTTTGCTTACAAAACAAAACCTAAAGGGATATGCCCCCTTTCCCGTCCCACTTCAATACAGTTAATTTAAACTGCACGCGCAGCCATTTTTGCGCACGTTGCAAGAAATTTTGTTTATTTTTTTCCTCATATTCATATTTCATATGGTGCAATATGAAATATGAATATATCGTAAAAAAATGCATACTTTTAACACGGAATGCATTGCTTCCCGAGCTTAGTCTTTAAGTTAGTTAGTCTTTAAGTTGATTTCAATATGTTTAAGCTAAGAATAAAGAAGAGTAAATAAATAAATAAACCTTTTTTTATTTGAAGTATTAATATTTTTATCAAAATCGACTATGAGTGGACAAAAAAGTTATCATTATTAAATAAAAATAAAATCCTCCAGTAAGTTTAGAAGTAAAAGGCGACCGACTTCTTATGAGTGCAAGTAAAGACTAAGCTTTTATTTAGATTTAAGTGGACTCAACGAATTATATAAAAGTGTTATAAATTCCAATGTAAAACGGAGTTGCCAAGTTAAATTATTTAAACCATATTTCTTAACACTCCCACTTTTAGATAATTTATTCCAATTATACAAAATCACGTTAATTTAAGAGTTCATTATAATACATTATAAAATAACATCGCTATTATTAATTTTCAATTCCAAGCAACATTCTAAAATTCTGAAATTTTTCTTTAGTAAGAGCTTTTGTTAAAATATCAGAAGGAACTTTTTGTTGGAGCTTTTTGTTGTTCAGAAGGAACGAAATTGATTGTAAATTCACCTCTTTCATATCGCTCACGGATAAAATGATATCGAACATCTATATACTTTGTTCGTTTGTGGAACTCTGGATTTTTTACAAGAAGAATTGCGACTTGGTTGTCCATGTTCAACACCGAATCGCCAATACCGGTTGGAATCATCTCTGACAGCAATTTTTGAAGCCATATCATGTCTTTCACTGCCTGTAAAGCCGCGACGTACTCCGACTCAGTGGTGGACAGAGAAACACACTTTTGTCTCTGAGATGACCAGGATAACGGCCCATTTGCAAATATAAAAATTAACACCGTGGTAGAGCGTCTGGTTTCTGGGTCACCCGCATTGTCAGCATCACTGTAACAAACCAAAGAATAATATCGAGGCTTTTTAAAAAGTATACCCATTTGTTTTGTCCCGCTTAGATACTTCAAATTTCTCTTGACGGCGTTGACGTGACCATTATTTTGTCTATCCAAGTATCGGGAGACCACTCTAACAGCGAAGGCGATGTCTGGGCTAGTCTCCACAGCCAAGTACATAAGAGAACCCATCGCTTCTCTGTTAGGAAAAGTCACTACTGCGGAAGGCATAGAATCTGCTGAAGAACAGGTTTCCGCTGGAGTCGACACTTGTTTGCAGCAACTCATGTTGAATTTTTTTAACAACCACTCAATATACTGTGATTGGCCCACATGAATTTTACCTCCAGGGCTAAGTGAGATTTCCATACCAAGAAAGTAACTACCCTCCAACATTATAACTTCAAACCTCTTCTGTAGAAACTTCACTAACCGAAGAGCATCATCTTTCCTTTCTGTAGCCACTACACCATCGTCGATATAAACGGAAAGTGTAATTCTGCATTTCTTATCTGCTGATAAAAAAATGCACGGATCTGTTTTGCTTGATTGCTTTAATTCGAAATCCTTGAGAAGTCCGGTCAGCTTCTGGTTCCAGCAGCGATATGCTTGCTTGAATCCATATAAACTCTTTCGCAGCTTGCAAACTTAGTTTATACCATCATCGAATCCCTCTGGCTGATGCATGTAGATCTCCTCAAATAGATCGCCATGCAAAAATGCAGTCTTGACATCAAACTCGGTCAAGACAAGTCCTTCGCTGGCTGCAATGGCAAGGATGGAACGTATCGAAGTAAATTTAGCCACAGGACTATAACTTTCTCCATAATCAATCCTATATTCCTGTGTATAACCCTGTGCAACCAATCTTGCCGTATACCTCTATTTTCCAGCGCCTAGATTTTTAAGTTTGTAACCCCATTTGTTTCCAACAATTTTCCTATCCTCAGGAAGAGATACTATGTCCCAGGTATGATTATTGTAAAGACTTTCTATCTCCTTAGCCATTGTTTCCTTCCATTGTTTCACCTCTTTGCAGGAAATAGCATCATGGTAATTTTGTAGTTCTTTTTGCATTAAAAATGCATGTTTTTTCCATAAAATTACAAGTTCCTAGTGCCTTCTTCCTTTTGCGTAGACGATACTTTAAGGTAATGGAAATATTGGAGTCCTCATCTGTTATGTCCTCTACTTCAACAGCTGACTGGTGTTCCTCGTTATTCACTCGTCCCCCCGTGCTTTTATGAAGATCGACTTGAACCTGTTCATCTGCATTATCACTTTCACTCACATGAAAAACACCTGTGTTTGAAACTTCATCCAGGTGATTGTTTAAAACAACTTTCTGTTGACCCTGCTGCTCCATTTCTCTAAAAGTGACGCCACTGACAATCTTCACCTTTCGTGTTGCTGGTATCCACATCCGATACCCCTTGGGCGTGGGTGAGTACCCCATGAATAATCCTTTCTCCGCCTTTTTGTTCCATTTTTTGCGTTTTTGCTTTGGGATGTGCATAAATACCTCAATCCCAAAAGTTCTGAAGTCCTCCACGTTAACTTTTCATTCGCATCACAATTCCAATGGAGTTTTACCACCCAAAGTACTTTCCGCAGTGCGATTCAAAACGTATACAGCTTTTGCCCAAAATTTGTTGCCCAAATCCTTTGCATTCAGCATCGTTCGAGCCGCTTCAACAACTGTACGGTTTTCTCGTTCAATAATCCCATTTTGCTCCGGAGTATATAAAACACTGGTTTCGTGACGTATAGCACGTTCCCTGAAAAGCGATCTAACAGATTCGTTGACAAATTCTGACCCATTGCCAGTGCGAAAAGTTTTTACAGGATAGGGACTTTCACAAACAGCGACATCTTAGAAATGATCAATGGAAGAGCGGACTTCCGACTTTTTCTTCAAAAAATGTACCACTCTAAAATGTGAGAAATGATCCTTGAAGAGAATAAAAAACTTTGCTCCCCCTAATGAAGCCTCATCCATCGGACCACATAGATCCGCATGGACAAGTTCAGCTGGTTGATTTGCCTCAAAAGAACTCGTTGGAAATTACATAAGATGCAGTTTTCCATAGACACAAGCATCGCAAGAAAATCATGGTCATCTATGAAATTGATATTTCCTTGTTTTAGATGAGAACGTACCTTGTTGATATTCTGGTGAGCCATTTTCTCATGCCACATCTTTATCGTCAACCCCTTGGTAGCTGCCACATTTGCCGTTGAACACTTTGAAACTTGAACTTGAATACACATTTTGAATAGCTGCGCCTCACGTTCTCCCACTGCTACTACAGTTCCATCTTTGTTCATAAACTCGCATCACATTTTATCGGAAACAAACTTTAAGCCTTTATCCAAGGCACGACTTTGGGAGAAAAGATGAACAGAAATCTTGGGTACATACACTACATTTGATAAATAATTTTCAGGCCAATTTTTCCCATTAAATGACAAAATATTAATGTCACCCATGCCCAACGCTAGTATTTTATCGCCACTTTCGATTCGGATATCAATAGGGACTGCAAATTCTTCATAATTTACGAACCAATCCCTTCGACATGTCATATGATCGCTAGCGCCTTAGTCAAGGAACCAATTGTCACTGATTACACCATCGTTGACCAACAATGCATTGTTCACCCTTAATTGTCCTCCTTTTTCTTCGCCACCACTGCCAGTCGCCGCACATTCACTGTTTGCGGTTTTTGGGTTACCCCCTCTTGTTACCTCGCCTTTACTTTCAGTCTTCATTCGAATAATATTTCCGGATGTAGGATGCCTTCTCGTTGATACTTCGCCTTTACTTCCAGTCCTCATGCAAATACCATTCGCTGATGTTGGGTGCCTCCCCGTTGACACTTCGCCTTTACTTTCAGTCCTCATGAGAACACCATTTGCCGCGTGCCTCCCCGTTGTAACCTCGCCTTTACTTACAGTCCTCACTTTAACTTGATCAGTGCCTCTACGATAATTGCATATGAGTGCATTTCCCACATGTGCCTTACCTCAGCTTTCAGTCTTGCAGTGATGAGAACGCTTTTTGGGACACTCTCTCTTCGAATGTCCAAACTCATTACACCTATAGCATATATCTGATCTGGAAGCTTTTTGTTTCTACGCTTAGCATACAAAGCCGCAGTGCTTGAGCCTGGAATCGATGAACTTGTAAGCATTCGTGTTTGCTCCATAACTTAGCGCGACGTTAAGTTCTCCAAAGTTTGCTGATCTTTGGTTTTAAGTCGTCTGGAAGGGTCACTAAAATTTTGGAAATTACCATACTGTTGGTAACCTCCTCCCCAATATCCCGGAGTTGCCGAGCTATGTTCTCCAACTTCGAGATATGTGTTGCAACATCATTCTCGGATTCCATCTCAAAGGCATAAAACCGCTGTAACAGCATATGAACGATTGCTTTCGATGCTTGTTCATACACCGACTGAAGCTTTGTCCACATTTTCCACGCAGTGGCACAATTCACAATGTGACGAAGCGGTGTCTGGCCAGCGCTCATGGCAATAATGCATTGAGCTTTACAATAATTTGTTCCCCATACTGCTAAACGATTATCATAGACAGACTGAATCTAAGATTCCATCTTAACCGGGCGAACACTTGCACCATTTACAAAATCGAATAAGTCTGAAGCACTCAGTAATATTCGCACCTGAAATTTCCATACAGAATAGTGTTCAGAATTTTGTAGTTTTTAGACAGCATTTTAGTGAAAAACACCCAAAAAAGTATAAAGATAGGCAGTAACTACATATCTTGTGAAGTTTGTACAACTTTATCTCTCTGACTTAAGCTTTAAAACTTTAAATTGTGGGCGTGTTTTCAAAATTTTAACACTTTACCATTTTGGAACACAAGGGAGTATATGTTCCAAATATATAGGTCTGCGACGAATATTAAGGGGTGTTATAAACTATGTGTCAAAATTAATATACCCTTAGGATGGGATGAACTTTACAATAGAGAAAACATACATATATAAATTTATTTTAAATAAATGTAATTATAATCAATAATTAATAATGTAATCATTTTTTTTTCGACCTTAAGAAGTATCTGTCTCTAGGAGTGTTTAAGTCTTTTACAATTTCGTGTTCTTCCACATTTTCTTGTACAGATTTATGTACAAGTTTTAAACTCTCTTCAACGTCTACCTTTGTTACTAAATTTTCTTTATTAATAGTATAATCCATAATTGTTTTTGGTAAATCGTTATTCAATTGATTTTCGCTACAATCTATTATTTGGTCTATATGTCGTTTCCATTCTTTGTTTGTATTTAATGGCTGCACTAAATAAATTTATTTGCCTAGTTTTTGTATAATAGCAGCCTTAGTCCATACAATTTGATTTGAATTTGAATATTCCTTAACCATGACCAATTCGTGAATTTCGAAAGGTCTTCTATTAATTCCCTTATAATTTTGTTTTTGCTTAGTCTGACTTTTTTTACGTTGGTATTTGCAGCCTACCTATCTCTTTACTTCTTCTTCTAGGGTTCATTATATCTAAACTTGTCCTGAGCTTTCTCTTTAACATTAATCCAGATGGTGATACGCCTGTGCTATAATGAATGGTATTTCTATAGTCTAATAGAAAAGAATTGAATGCTATATCTAAATTATTTATTTGCTGATTGATATTGAAAAGTGAGCGCTTGAGCGCATTTTTTATTATTTTTACCGCGTTTTCAGCCTGCCCGTTGGTCGCGGGCTTTCCTACCGGTGTTCTGGTATGCCGTATGCCATTACACGTAAGAAAACTTTTGAATTCATTTGATACAAAAAAAGGACCATTATCGGAAACGATTTCCTTCGGTAACCCGAAACGAGCAAAGATTGGTCGTAATTTTTTGATTGTTGCCTGGCTCGTAATATTTTTCCCCATGTCGATGCATTCAATCCACTTACAGTGGCTATCCACCATTACTAAAAAGCATTTATTCATAAACGGACCCATAAAACCTATATGCACCCGATCAAAAGGCTCTGTTGGCCACTTCCAATTTATTAATGTGCTTTTAGGTGGATCGTTTCTAGTCTTCAAAAATTGCTCGCAGGCTTTTGCCATCGTTTCTAAATTCTGATCTAGTCCTGGCCACCAACAATACTCCCTCGCCATGGCCTTCATCTTGCTAATCCCCATGTGGGACGTATGTATTGCTTCTAGGATTTGAGATTGTAATGACAATGGAACGATAATTCTATATCCCCAAAACAAACATCCTGCTTCTATGCTAAGCTCTTGCAGACGCTGAAAATATGGGCGCAGCTTTTCATCACCTTTAAATTGACCCCATCCAGATTGCATATATGTTTTTACTGTACTAAGCACTTCATCTTTATCCGTTTCCCCTTTAACTACTTCTACCGAGACTGGTAATCGACCTAGTTCCTGGACATAATTAATGTAATGCATTTCATTTATTTCACTCACCTCTGCATTTCTTCACACGGAAACTTCGACCAGTAATCGGCTGCATTATCTTCCGATTTAATGCACTGAATATCAAATTGGTAGCCTAATAGAAAAAGCGCTATTTTTTGAAGTCGATTGGCTGCCATCCTAGGAATTCCTTTTTTGGGGCCTAATATGTGCATCAACGGCTTATTATCCGTAACTATCGTATCGCCAGCGCCTCTCGATCTAGTTGTGAATAATTTTGCTCACATCCTGTTAATTTCCTGCATGCGAATTCCATTGGCCGTTCTAAACCGTTACAATACATTTGCGATAAAATAGCTCCTAACCCTACCGGACTTGCATCCACGGTAAGCTTCGTAGGAAGATTAGGGTCGAAGTGAGCAAGAGCTCGATTTGTGGACAACTCCCTTTTAATTTCTTGCACTGCGGTAGAATGCTCTTTTTTTCCACACAAATTTGGAGCTCTGTTTTAACAGTTTGTACAAAGTGTGTGCACCTTTGTCAGTTGTGTTTGTAGTTGTCAGGTTGGGTAAAAATTTCTGTAATAGTTAATTACCCCTAAGAACGATTGTACTTCTTTTAAGTTTCTTGGACTCCGCATTGAAGCGATTATCTGTACCTTTTTGGGGCATAAATGCAGTCCATTTTCATCTTTTACATGACCTAAGTAATTAATAGATTTTGCAAAAAACTCGCATTTGCCATTACTAAGTTTGAATCCTGCATCTCTCAATATGCTTAGGACTCTCTTTAGCCTAACAATGTGCACTTGCCTGCTGGGCGCAGTTATTGAGATATCGTCTAAAATACAACTACGCCTTCTATGCCCATTAATAAACCCTCCATCACTCTCTGAAAAATTGTAGGAGCCGAAGCCAAACCATAAACAAGCCGTGTATAACAGGCCTTTAGTGGTTGATATTTTTGTCATATTTCTGCTCTTAAGGTCTAACTCCAATTGTTGCTAAGCTATTGATAAATCTAACTTGGAGAACTCCTTCCCTCCATGAAGCTGTGAAAATAATTCTTCAGTGCGGGGTAAGGGATGCTTATCGACTTTTAGCTGAGGGTTTACTGTTATTTTAAAATCCCCACAAATGCGGACTTCTCTGTTCTTTTTTAAAATTGGAACAATTGGAGTTCCCCATTCACTGAAATTTACCTTTTCTTAGACTCCCAAACTAACCAGGTTATCTATTTCTTTTTCCACCTTTTCTTTTAAGGCGACAGCAATTTGCCTAGGTTTAAAAAATATTGGCTTAGCCCCTTCCTGCATGCATAAGGAGACCGTACCATTTTTAAATTTACCGAGCTCGTCATCAAACAAATCCCTAAATTGATCTAATAAGACGCTTTCATCCTTGGTTCTTTCATCATGCAAGAAATGTAGACTTGAAAAACCTATATTAAAAACTTTTATGAAATTACCGCCATTTTTCACAACTACAATTTCCAATTTTTTGCAAGAATTATTATAGGTAACCGGCATGACACAAACACCATAAGGTCTAATTATACGTAGTTAATATCGCGTTAGTCTTTTTTTATTGCATGCATTTCAAAGTACTTACGATAAGTATTCAAAGAAATAGCGGTCGACAAAAAAACACCATCCCCTAAAACCCTAACTTTAATTGGATCAATATTATCTAAATTTAATTGAAAATGATACAGGCTTAAATCCGTATCATTAATAAAATTTAAATCAGCACTATTAGTTGATGCTTGCGTACACATCTTTTGCAAATGCACTTTTTTGTTACATTTCCTGCATCTATACGATCTAAATGTACACATATTCTCTGCATGATTATTAAAACCACAAACACCACACTTCCTTCCACCGCTCTTGCTGCTTCTGCTGCTACCACTGCTTTGAGAATTTATATAAGTGGAACTTGAAGTTTTTGGGGAAAGGTGTGGTGCTTCGGTCAATGCCTTCTTGGAAAGGGTTGATGAACTTCGCGAAGTAAGGGGGATCACTTTTACTCAACTTTTCAGGCAAATTCGTTGTTTCAACTGCGGTAATGAGGGCCATTTCGCTAATAGGTGTTCCGCTCCTAGGCGTTGTTTCGGTTGTGGTACTGTGGGGATTTCCAAAAGGGATTGCCGACATTGCTCGGGAAACGCCCAACGGACTCCTGAGTCAGCAGGACAGGAGCGCCGGCGGAATTAACTAGGTCACCTGCTGGATTATTCTCAGGTTCATTTAGGCTTTTCGTTGGAGGCAAACGGAAACGATAATCGGCCATTTTTAAATATGTCGGTCTACGGGATTCCGTTCGTCGGTTTGCTGGATTCGGGTGCTTCACGCACTATAATTTGTAGGGACGGGTGGGAGACTTTAGCGGACGGGGCAGGCATAGAGGGCGTGGGGGGCTCCCAATTGTGGTACAAAATAAGTCGGTTTTCTTAGAGTGTTTGGTCATACCAGCTCTACCCCATGTCATGATCTTACGAGCAGATTTTTGGGCTCTGTCAGGAATCGTCCCGAACTTAAGATCAGGCGTGTGGAATTTTTCGAGTCAACAAGTGGTTGCCTCGATCTCCATCATTAGGGAAAAGTCCGAGTTGGACGATGCCGAAGTAAGGTAATTGAAATTGATTGAAGAACGAATTTTCAGGGAAATGCCAGAGGGCTTAGGTTGTACCCAATTGGTTGCGCATAAGATTAGGACGTCGGCCGAACCGATTAAACAAAGATATTACCCTGTTTCGCCTGCGATGCAGGTTCATATCGATAAAGAACTAAAAGAGATGCTAGACTCGGGAGTTATTGAGACATCAAATAGTCCGCGGGCATCTCCGATAGTTCTCATTAGAAAAAAAGACGGTTCGTTTCGGTTTTGTGTCGACTATAGAAAACTTAATAAAGTTACAGCTAGGGATGCTTATCCACTTCCCTATATATCAACGACCCTAGACAAACGAAAGATGCGAAATATCTGACTTCTATGGATATTAAGTCTGCCTATTGGCAGATTTCAATGGACGAAGAATCGTGACCGCTCACAGTCTTCACGGTGCGAATGCCATTCGGCTTACATAATGCACCGGCGACGTGGCAGAGATTTATCGACCGCGTTCTTGGTGCCGATCTCGAGCCACACGTATTTGTGTATTTAGGCGATATTATAATCATCACCAACCATATTCAAAAACATAAAGCAAAGCTGCAGTCCGCTTAGGGCGAACAGTATGATACCCTATCCTTATCCCTATGTACCCCAAAGACAAAAAGCATTAGGAAGATGATGGATAGCATTTTATTTCATTCTATGAAATTTATAGAAAATAATTCTTTTTTTTTGAAAAAAGGCCCCCATAAAGTGCGCGTGGTCAAAAACTTTGTATGACAAATTTATAAAGGTGGGCAGTACCTACATATCTTGTGAAGGTTGTACAACTATATCTCTCTAACTTAAGCCTTAAAATGGTTTTTTCTAAACTGTGGGCGTGGCAGTGGGCGTATTTTGAAAATTTTAACAATTTACCATTTCGGAGCCCTAGGGAGTATATGTTCCAAATTTCAGCTTCCTAGCATAACTTTAAAGGCCTCAAAAGCTCGGCCTCAAAAAGACGGACGGACGGACATTGCTAAATAGTCTTAGATTTTGGTCCTGATCATAAATATATATATAACGGGTGATCCAAGTAGAGATACTTTTTTCAATAGCCTTTTTTGACAGATCACGTGTGAGTCTTGTCATGCTGTCATGTTATTTTTGTTTAGTATTGCTTGGCATTTCATAATGGAAAGACTTACGCGTGAACAACGTTTACAAATTGTTCAACTTTATTATGAAAATTCACGTTCTGTGAGGAATGTGTTTCGTGCACTTCGCTTAACTTATGGTCAACATAATCGGCCTACTGAGCGTACTATTCGCAACACCATCACCCATTTTGAGACCCAGCATTCATTATTGGATAATATTGGACCGTTCGCAGCAACTCGGACTGACGTATGGAACGACATGGCGCATTTTACGTCAAGATCTTAAATTGAAAGCGTACAAAATACAGCTTGTGCAACAACTGAAGCCGCTCGACCTTCCCAAGCGACGTCGCTTCGCTCTATGGGCTCTTGAAAAGTTCCAAGAAGATCCGACGTTTTCGAGGCAAATTTTGTTTAGCGATGAGGCACATTTCTGGCTCAATGGGTATGTAAACAAACAAAATTGCCGCATTTGGGACGAAGAGCAACCTAAAGAGATTGAAGAACTGCCACTTCATCCAGAAAAAACAACGGTTTGGTGTGGTTTGTGGGCCGGTGGAATCATCGGTCCATATTTCTTTAAAAATTATGCCGGTGCGAACGAAACCGTCAATGGCGTGCCATGATAACCGACTATTTGATGCCTGAAATTGAAGCTCGTGATCTCGGCGACATTTGGTTTCAGCAAGACGGCGCCACTTCCCACACATCGCATCAATCAATGGACTTATTGAGAGAACATTTCGGTGAGCACATAATTTCACGTTTTGTGCCGGTCGATTGGCCACCAAGATCGTGTGATATCACACCGTTAGACTTTTTCCTGTGGGGATATGTAAAGTCAAAAGCTTATGCCGACAAACCCGCTTCGATTCAGGCCTTGGGGGAAAACATCACGCGTGTCATTCGCCAGTTACCAGTCGAAATGATCGAACGAGTGATCGAAAATTGGACTCAACGGATGGACCATCTGCGACGTAGCAACGGCCAACATTTGATAGACATAATTAAAAAAAAAAATAAATGCCAAAGAATGTTCTTTCAAATGATAATAAACATTCTCCATTAAATTTGAATTTTCTGTGTTTTTTTCTTCAAAAAAGTAGGGAACCTCGAAATGGATCACCCTTTACTTTTAGGGGTGTGCGATGAATATTAAGGGGTGTTACAAACGATGCGTCAGACTTTGGTATCGGAGCAGTTTTGTCTCAAGAATTGGGGAAGGGGAAAAGGCTGTTTGTTATCTAAGCAAGTCACTCAATAGATGTGAAAGGAACTACTTGACTACCGAAAAGAAGTGCTTGGCTGTACTCTTTGGTATGGTTAAGTAATCTTAAGGATTCGATGGGTAGGTTAGCTCGCTGGGCTGTAAGACTTCAAAAATTCGATTTCGAGATCGTCCACAGAAAGGGGAAGGAACATGCCGTCTTAGCTGAATGTCATGATAATCCGTTAGCAGCACATTTGGGGCTCGAAAGACTTATGCTAGAGTGGGGGAAAAATACTACTGGCCAAAGATGAAAAGGGATTTAACGCGTTACGTTAAAAATTATACTGTTTGCCAACAAGTGAAGCCGGTGAAGGGGGTTCATTTATATTCTCCCGGTTGTAGACTATTTCACAAAATTCCCCTTATTATTCGCGTTGAGATCTGCTACCGCAAAAGCAGTCTGTAAGGAGCTGGAAGACAACGTCTTCCTATTATTTGGCGTTCCGTCGGTGGTCGTGTGTAACAACAGCCCACAATTCTGAAGTAGGGAATTGAAAGCGCTTTGCCAGGCGTACGCGTCACAAATTAAATACACAGCGCACTACCATTCGCAGGCTAATCCTGCAGAGCGCATTAACCAAATTATAAAAACAACGTTAAGGGCATATGTGTCAGGAAATCACAGGTGTTGGGACTCTCAACTACCGAAGTTCGCGTGTGCAATACGTACGGCCAATCATGACGTTTTAGGTATCCCGCCATACTACGCTAACTTCGGGAGACTAATGATGACAAGCGGGCAGGTTCTGGTTCCGACCGCAAGTGATCACACAATTAACTGGGAACCGGGCGACGACGAAGGAGCAGCCACTCTTGGTAGTAGAGGCGAGGCAGGCAGTTGGAGCTTAGGTACTGATGGGAGTCAAATTGGGATTAGTGATAGGTCGGGGAGAGACGAGAGATTTCAGGAGCTGAGATTGGATATAGGTAAGCAGTTAACGGCGGCAGCCAAGAAGTCCGCGAAAGCTTACAATCTCCGACGGAGAGATGTCCAATATCTCCCTTACGAGATTGTATGGCGAAGAAACTTCGTGTTATCGGAAGCCGCTAATTTTTATACCGCAAAACTTGCCCCGAAATTTATCGGACCATTTAAGATCAAAAAACGCGTTTCCCCGTGGACATATACCCTTACCGATGATAACGGTAGAGACCGCGGTACGTGGCATGTGAAGGACCTTAAGCCCTATCACAGTGCCACCGAGGACTAGCTAAAAGTCCCTAGTAACGTAGCTTTAGTTTACATATTTGCTTATTTTCCTCTTTTTCACTTGAGTTCTAGTCGGGCGAGTTGCCATTGATGAAAATTCTATTCATCGTTGTTTTGTTTACCTTAACCTTTGGAAATGGCTTGGGTTTCTTTGTAAATCAAGCACATTTCCTAGGAGGTAAGGGTGGGGTTTGTCGCGGTAAAATTTACCACGACAAGAAGCACCCTTACGTCTCTTTCTTTTGCGACCTTTTTCCTTCTCTTTATCGGTTCGCGCCCACAAGGCCGTAAGAAGTGGAAGGGCAGCCATGGCCGCATCAACCAATAGCCCATTTCGTTCGAATTATGGGAGAGCAAGCACCACAGGTGAACCCGGTGGATCTCAGGACGGCCCAACAAAGACGGACGGTGTACTGGCCTAAATCGAGAAATGCAGCCTATCCGAAGGTGAGCCGGCGGACTGCCTGTAGACTCCCAACGAGATCAGCGAGTCCAATTGGACGGACGGTCCGCAACGGTCGAATGCCACCCAACAAGGCAGAATAAAACGCAAGACGGACAGTCTGGGTGCAAAGAAAAAGCACTCAAACGAGTGTAAAAGCGTGTGGGCGGCCCTTGTCATTAAACCACCCTAACATTTCACAACGCCCTAGAGGCATACATCAGCAATTGTAGATACGCCAAATTTGGCCAACCAACTAACACAAGTGGCCGTCAAGTGGACACCTTTCCAACAAGAATTCTATCCAGTAAGGCCGAGAGCCCAACATAAATTTATTTTCCTACATGTAAGGTATGACACGCTATCGGCAATTCCCCATTCCCCAAATCTGCGCAAAATTCCACTAAACCGTAAGTTACGCGTTGTAGTTTACTAGACTTGATTCCTTGTCCTCCTTTCGTAACTGGAGTATGACTCATCACATTGGGCGAACAAGGGGTAATCGTCCTCGTCCGAATGGTTCTTGGTTTCTCTCCACATCTTGGCCTTCACTTAGTGGGTGGTTTGTTACAAATATAACTTCGCCCAGTAGGGGCATTAACGCGTAGCTTACTTTTCAGGGAAATTTCCTTAGCGCTTTTTTTATAAATCGGGTAAGCCAATCGGAATGGATTGGAAAGGTTGTTCCGGGTTGGTAAGAGAATTCACTGCAACCGGACTTTCCAGTTGCGGTGAATGGTAATATAAAATGCCCAGACCCAGAGCATTGGCACACCACTGCAAAAATTGCTCTGGAGTAGCTGGAAAATGCCGCCCGTTGGTTCGCTAGTTTGAATGTGTGGGTAGTGCAATATTGGCGAACAACCACCCACACAGAGGTAGAAGTCCATGGCACGCCATACGTGAGATTCCACTGCCAATGTATTTATGTGAGTGTGAATGTCCAACATTGACCGACTTTGAACAAAGGAACCTGGATAACCACTTCTTGGTTGACCAGCAGAAAGGCAAGTCGGTATAAGTTTTTGTGCCAATCGTAAGAGATTTCCCTGAAAAAATTTTAAGTGGCAGTCAAAAAAAAAAAAGTTAAAAACAAAAAAAAAACGTAAGGAAAGGCTACAGTCCGCCTGGGGCGAACAGTATGATACCCTATCCATATCCCTATATGCCCCAAAGAAAAAAACATTAAGAAGATGATGGATAGCATTAAGAAAAAAAAGTTTTTTTTTGAAAAAACGCCCCCAAAAAGTGGGCGTGGTAAAAAACTTGGTATGTGCGATATGTTGGAAAAAATATTGGGTAAATATTTTGCTAAATATTTTTTTTCGCTTTCTATAAACATTTTTGAAGAAAACAGCATTTTAGTAAAAAACGACCACAAAAAGTAGGCGTGGCAAAAAACTTTATATGACAGACTTATAAAGGAGGGCAGTGCCTACATATCTTGTGAGGGTTGTAACACTATCTCTCTAACTTTAGCTTCAGAACGGTTTTTTTCTAAATTGTGGGCGTGGCAGAAGGCGTATTCAAAAAAATTTTACACTTTACCATTTCGGAGCCCTAGGTAATATGTGGTCCAAATTTCAGCTTCCTAGCTTAATTTTGAAGGCCTTGCGTACGGACGGACGGACGGACGGACATTGCTAGATAGTCTTAGGATTTGGTCCTGATCATAAATATATATACTTCTATGGGTCTACGACGAATATTAAGGGGTGTTACAAACTATGTGTCAAAATAATATACCCTTAGGATAGGGTATAAACAAAAGACAAGAAAAGGTGGTAAAGTCAAGAGGGAGAAATCCAGGACAAGAAGTAAAAGGCGTCCAGAGATGGAGGAAATATTGAAGGGAGGAGGGAGGACATACAAAAAAACGGATAAGTAGAGTTAAAAAAAAATCGATTGTCTTCTGTTGAAAATCAATTATTTGGTGGGGTTTTGCCACCGCTTCCAATTCCCGAGAAAAGACGGGACGCGCGAACTCATTAATTTCTTCCTTTTTCAATTCGGGATAAGCGATAGCGGGTCACCCCAACGGTCATCCCATCGACATTTATATATACATATATCTTCGCCAAACCCTTTCGGGTATACGTTCAATAAAGGGACCGTTCTCCAACGGAGAGTTATAAAAAAGAAAAAAAAACTGTTTCTTTTTTTCTTTTCGCGTTACCTTACAGTAATTTCAGATTTTTCTCATCGGGCTTAAATTTCTAATTTGTTCTTTCAGAATAAGTCATCGGTCGTTTTTTTCTTTTCTCTAAATTCTTTTCCAGGTTTTACAATTGTCCCAACAAATATTGTGTAGCGCCCATTTATTTTCCTTCCCATTTATTTAGCATATAAGAAATTTTACTCCATCTTAAAAAATAAGAAATACCTTTTTTTCGATCATATCCAGGAAAATTTAAATTCACTACGTCAAATTTATCCCCTAAGCACTTAGCGATAAAAACATATTGAACCCAACCCTAGCTGAGCAGCCGGGTAAATCAGCACTTGTTATTGCTGAACGTTGCGCTTGGGCATTGGATCGATAATTCTTTTTCGAAAACTATAAATTGTATTTCAGGTATTCCGCAGGGTAGTCATTTGGGTCGCCTTCTGTTCAATATTTTTATAAATGATATAACATCAGTTATAAGATATTGGCATTGCCTTCTCTATGCTGATGATTGAAAATTATTCCTTAAAATTAAAAGTGTTGATGATTGCCGCCTATTGCAATTAGATATTGATCGAATTTCTGAATGGTATAATTTAAATTGTTTAAAATTAAAAATAAAAAAATGTAACGTTATCTCATTCTGTAATAAACATAAACTTCGTTTACCAAATTGATTCTGACCCACTCTTGCATGTAAAAAATATTAAGGACCTTGGTATTATGCTGGATTCAACTTTCTCTTTTAAAAGTCATATTGACTATATGATTGAAAGAGCTAATTTACTTGTTGGTTTCATTAAGCGAAATTGTATTGATTTTTGTGACCCACATGCTTTGCTTTCCTTGTATATATCTCTAATTAGATCGTTACTCGAATATGCGGATATTTTCTGGAACCCGGCCTTGAAGACTTTCTTTGAACGCATTGAAAAAGTCCAAAGAAGTTTTTCTAAATTTATATTTTATAAAATGAAATGGACTTTTATCCCGGAATATAAGTCGCGTTGTCTACTTCTTGTATGGTAATAATGAACCCATCTGTAGATGCATTAGAAATTTCAATGAAGTTTTGTCAGAATATTGAATTAAGCTGGACAAGAGACTTGTTCAAAACTAAACTTGTCTTAATATTTACATTTTAATGATTTTGTTTTCTTTTTCCTTTTCTTTATTTATTAAATTTATTTTTATTATTTCTTTCTTTTTCCTTTTTTGTAAATATTCGAAATATTTTTATAATACTATTTCTAAAATCTGTTAGCATTAGCTTGTAGATAAATAAATAAATAAATCACATCCACAAAAACTGACTGTTTAGTGTGCTCTATGGGCTGGTGGAGTCATTGGGCCATACTTCTTCCGAAATGATGATGGAGAGTCAGTTGCCGTTAATGGAGACCGGCATAGAGCCATGATAACCGACTATTTTGTTCCCGAATTGGATTGCATGAATGTGAATGAGATGTGGTTCCAACAAGACGGCGCTACATGCCATACAGCACAGATCACAATCGATTTATAGAAGGAAACATTCGATGAGCTCATAATTTCGCGGAATGGACCTGTCAATTGGGCACCAAGATCGTGCGATTTGCCACCATTGGATTATTTTCTTTGGGGATATTGGAAGGCGCTCGTCTACGTCAACAAACCAGAAACGTTAGGGGATTTGGAAGCCATAATTCGTGGCATTTTTGCCGACATACAGCCCCAAATGCTTGAAAAAATTGTGGAAAATTGGACATCTAGACTTGTCTTTATTCGAACCAGCCGCGGCAGCCACATCATATTCAAAAATTAATGGCAAAAAATTATCCTTCCTATAAAGCCAAAGTGATGGACATTAAGACGATTTTCTTGTGTTTTATTTCAATTCGAAATTTCATAACTCTAAAAAAAACACCCTTTATATTCAAATTAATAAACCGGGTGTATAATCTGTTTATACTGTTACGTCCGAGACTCCACCTAAACTCACACCATCATTATTCTCCACATTCACCTTCGTCTAGCGGTTTCCCATACCATTTTGCTTACAAAGCAAAACCAGTCCTAAACGGATATGCCCCTTTGCCCGTCCCACTTTAATACAGTCAATTTAAACTGCACGCGCAGCCATACAGTCAATTTAAAGTGTACGCGCAGCCATTGCACGCGCACGTTGCAAGAAATTTTGATTTTTTTCCTCATATGGTGCAATATGAAATATGAATATTTCGTAAACAAATGCATTCTTTTAATACGGAACGCATAGCTTCCCGAGGTGTTAATATTCTATTTACTTTTAGAATAAGTTAGTCAATAAATAAATATTTCAATATGTTTAAGTATAAAACAAAGAAGAGTAAATAAATAAATAAACGTTTTTTTATTTAAAGTATACAAATAAAATATAAGTGGCGCAGTCCGTCTCGAATATGCGTATATTTTATCGAAAATAAAACATGTCGCGGTTAATTCTAATTATTTAATTCGAGTGAACCAAATTCCGATTAAGGAATAGTTTGAGTGAACTAAATCGGATTAAGGAATAAAGTTAAGTGAACTCAAAGGAAAACAAAATCCGATTAAGGAATAAAACAAAGTGAATTTAAACAAAAAAAAAACCGATTAAGGAATCTAGTGAAACAAAATTTTTCCTTTCCCCGACAAAGAAACGTTAGCGGAAACTTAAGTGCAGTGCCTAAATCTGTAAATTAGTTGAAACACATTATTAGTACGCAACGAAATCAGTGTTTCGAACAACAAAGACTCAAACTAATGGCTCAAAACAGCATAGAACAGTGGATCGTCGCACTCACACAGCTATTGGTGCAAAATAATCAACCAACTAGCACAAGGTCCAGGATCGAGAAGGAAACTAGGTTCCTCACAACATATCCAGGCGACCCGGGAACATTGCCCACTTTCGCTAACTCCGTCATCAAAATATTTGAAAACTACAGAGAGGAAGGCAGACCACAAGTATATGGAATTATTTGCGACACAAAAATCCAAGGTCCGGCGAAAGACCTGTTGAACACAAACCCACCCCCAGATTGGGACGCATGCCTCGAAAAATTAAGAAAACACTTCAGACCTTCGAGAGATGAGATGTCAATAACAAAGGGCATTTAAAGATTAACTGTAAGTAGTGTTAAGGAACTAGATATCAAAATAAAAAATATAGTAGAAAATGTTAATGAATTTTCCGCCTTCAGCGACAGCAGAAAAATAGTACTTAGTATTTTTAATGGTATGTTAGGTCAAAAGATTAAAGAAGTATCATCTGGGTCATTAGCTTATGCAATCACAAATAAATATAATATAACAGAGATAAGAGATATAGTACACAGTTTCATTGGACAGGATCAAAGTAACTTGAATTATAAAATGTGTAATAGAAATCTTCAAAGAATACAGAACGATAGATACAACAACAAAAACAGAAGATTCTACGAAAATAACACAAACTACAGACAAAACAGTACGTGAAATAACTATGGACAAGGTAATATTGATAGACCAAGTTACGAATCAAATTGGCAAAATCAAAATTCTCAAAGGAATAATTATTTCAGCCCAAATTTCAATAAATCAAACCGTAGTGCGCAGCAAAATCCTAACAGTGGTAATAAAAAATTATAGGAACAGCAATAATAATGAAGTAGAACCGATGGACACTCTGTCCGGGAGATTTGAAATTAATAATATACAAAATAATCAGTATTTTCAACAACCAAGCCTTCAGGGAAATTACCCTATATAATAGTTGAAACCAAAAATAATACAACTCTTCGGACCCTAGTCGACCGAGGCTCAAAAACGAGCATTATTAATACAGGGATATGCCACCCTAAATGGCAGATTAAAGTTAACAAACCAATAGAAGTGCGAACTACAAGCACTCCTATATAAGTACACAAGAAAGTAAGAATTCCTCTATTCGAAGAATTTGGGTTGAACAAAACTGCAGAATTCCTCGAATTCAACTTCCACAAATACTTTGATGGAATAATTGGAAATAAGATTTTGCTACCCTCGGAAGCCATCCTCGATTTAAAGAGAAAACTTCTTATTGTAAACAAAAACGAAATCCCAATATTTTTCAATATAAACGAGGAAAAATTCACGACAGAAATCTATGGAAAACCAGTCCCAGAGCTAAAAATTGATCACACAGAAATAAATAGAAGACCTATTCGTGATCAAATAAGAATTGATCACCTCAATAACGAGGAGAAAAAAGACATCAACGATCTTGTCCGGGGTGGACCTGGGCCTCAACTAATACGCCTAGCCAGTTTGCACGATCTTTGGCTAACTGCCTCCAGTTGCGCAGTCCAAGTTGGTTGAGGTCCCCTTCCACTTGCGCCCGCCACCTTAGGCGGGGTCTTCCTCTACTGCGTCGTCCCTCCAGGTTGGATTCGAAGACTCTTCGGGTCGGAGCGTTGGTGTCCATTCACTCTACATGTCCCAGCCATCTTAGACGACTAATACGTATTTTTCTGACCAGGTCGATGTCGCTGTACAGCTCGTAGAGTTCGCTGTTAAATCGCGAAAATCACTCGAAACTCTCTCCATACTTTCTATACTCTGCACCAATTTGAGTCGTCCCAAAAAAACAGGACGCATCAAATAAGCAAAAATGGAGGATCTTTGTAGATTATAGGAAGCTCAACGAATGTTCAATAGATGATAAGTTTCCCATTCCGAATATCGAAGATATCTTCGATAAACTTGAATAATCTCAATACATTACTGCGCTCGATTTGGGGAAAGGTTTTCACCAGATAGAGATCGCAGAAGCAGATATTAAGAAAACGGCATTTTCAACCATTATGAACCAATTCATAATGTCATTTGGCCTGAAAAATGCCCCAGCGACTTTCCAGAGGCTGATGAATTCAGTCCTGTGTGATTATAAATATTAGTAAGAAATGTCTAGTCTATCTAGACTATCTAGATATCATTATATTTTCCACGAGTCTAAAAGAACCTATAAGTTCGCTTGAAAAAATATTCAAGAGACTCAAGAAAGTTAACTTAAAAATACAATTGGACAAAAGCCACATAATTACCACGGAGGGTATCAAACCGAACCCTGATAAAATAAAAGCTATACTGGAATATAGAATACCCAGAACGCCAAAAGAAATGAAATAATTTTTAGGTATCACTAGTTATTACCGTAAGTTTGTCAAGGATTATTCCAAAGTAGCGAAACCTATGACAACCAGTCTGAAGAGAGACTCAAAAATTGATCTGAATAACCCTGATTCTATTGAAAGTTTCGAAAACTTAAAAACATTAATAACATCAGAACCCGTTTATGTTCACAAATTTAGCTTTCTAGCTTTAATTTAAAGGCCTATAAATTGGTGACGGACGGACGGACGGACGGACATTGCTAAATAGTCTTAGGTTTTGGTCTTGATCTTAAATATATACACTTTTGTGGGTCTTTGACGAATATTAAGGGGTGTTACAAACTATGAGTCAAAACTAATATACCCTTAGGATAGGGTATAAAGAATAGTCATAAACATAAGAACATTTAAAGATAACTTAATTTGAGATATTATGAAACAATTTGTCCCACCGAAGGGAATAGTAGAAATTTCCTGCAATCACGATCATTTATTTCCCCAGTTTCAAAACACTTATAAGATGTTTATTATGCACCTAAGTTAAAAGAAAAAATTCAACAATATATAAATAATTGCCAAATTTGCAATAAGTAGAAATATGAACTATCGTATAAAATGCCACTAAAGTTAACAGAAACTCCAATAAAACCGAACCAAATTCTTCATATTGACATCTGGTATGCCAATGTAAACTCAATGTATGTAACAATCATAGATAAGTTCACCAAACATGTAACAGTTCACGAGATCAAACACAGAACGTGTTTATCTTTACTCAATACCTAAAGGAATAGATTTTCATCCCTAGGCATTCCAAACAGGATAATATCCGATGGAGAGACAGGATTCAATCCTTATTAAAGAATTTCTTAAAGAAAATAACGTCGACCTTAACATCACTACACCATACCACAAGACTGGAAACTCGGATGTCGAGAGATTCCATTCAACTCTTAACGAGTATATCAGAACCTTTACAGCAGAGAATAACAATAAAGACACCCTACGAAATAAAGTCTTAAAAGCTGTAACGATCTATAATCAAACGATTCATTGTACAAAAAATAGAAGACCTATTGATTTCCTCAGGGGATCTATATCAAACGAAGACTACCCCAATATCATAGAAAAAGTTAAGAAAAAGAAAGAGAAATATATCAAAATATAATAAAAACAAAAGAGACCTAGATCTAAGAAAAACAAATCACTTTTATCTCAAAAATAGTAACAACAATAAACTCAAACCCATTCACAAAAAATAAAATGCTGAAGTTCTTGACAAAGATCATATTAAAGATAGCAAAGGGAGCAAGTTCTATAAAAAACAAGTGAAACGAATCTATAAATATGAAGACACATAAAATATAATTTTCTTTTCAGACATTATACTGACTTTAAGACTTGACGCATAAAACCTAAACGCAGGACATGGGTACATTACAATTAGAGACAAAAAAATACCAGTAGTAGCAGGCTATACGAAAATATTTCATAGCGTAAACCTATCATCTTGGCTAGACAATCGAGACATTATAGAATATAATATTAACAAATTAAATCACAAAAACAAATGCTACTACCATAATTTTAAACTTTTGTCAGAAGAAATAGAAAAATTATTAGAAAATCATCATAAGCCAAGAAGAGGATTAGTTAACATAGCCGGAAAAGGACTTAAATACTTGACAGGAACCATGGAATATGACGACGAACAAGAGATTAGGAATAGGTTAGAGACAAACGAAAAGAACAATAAAAACTTAGTTGAAGGACTTAACGAACAAATTAAAATAAATTACCACTTCAATGAAATTATTGACAACATTACGAAACATATTAACGGACAAAAACTAGAAATAAAGACCCAATTACTAAATGTAGGCAACGCAATAAATAAAGATTTCTTAGAAATAAATAATAACAAACAGGCATTTCAAATCCAATATGACATAGAATTGTTAAGGGAACAGGTTGGGAACGTTAGGGAAAATTTATTATTACGTAAACTAGGAGTCTTAGGAAATTGTCTTTTCTAAATTGTGGGCGTGGCAGTGGGCGTATTCAAAAATTGTTTACACTTAACCATTTCGAAGCCCTAGGAAATATGAGGTCCAAATCTCATCTTCCTATCTTAATTTTAAAGGCCTAAAAATTGCGTACGGACGGACGGACGGACATTGCTAGATAGTCTTAGGATTTGGTCCTGATCATAAATATATATACTTTTATGGGTCTACCACGAATATTAAGAGGTGTTACAAACTATGTCTCAAAATTAATATACCCTTTAGGATAGTGTATAATAACTTAGAATTAGTAACTTTATATTTTCAGTTTATAAGAGATGGCAATTTCAATTATGAATACATAAATGGAACAATAAAATGTAAGCTTTAAATATTATAAACGACAATTCCATCACTAATATTCTTAAAGCAAACCCCAAATGTAACTTCAAAGAAAATAAAAATATAGAAATCAAGCAAATACATAACAATATTCCATATACCAAGATTTCACATAATTGTAATAATTTCACTTCAAATATTATAGGTAATAACTTATTATGATTCGAAAATTTTAAGCTTGATATAAAAAACATTAAATATGAAAATTTCGTAACATGTGATTATTTTTATCATCCCTAGTTTTAATTATATAGCTATAAATAAGATTGTAATGAACTATTCTACAGAGGAAATACATTTGAAAAATATCAAAAATCGTAACCTGTTAGAAAAAATTAAATTAAAAATTACCGCGCGCGAAAACATAAATTTTGGAGTAATTTCAATTATTATTATATTTTTTATTATAATCTTCATTTTTATTTTATTTTATTTATTTTCATCAATCAGAGTTTAACAATCTCTTATAAACTACTTACAAAGATAAAAAATGAACAAATTAAACATATGTACAAAAAAACATAAGGAAAGTCTACAGTCAGCTGGGGGCGAACAGTATGATACCCTATCCATATCCCTATATGCCCCAAAGGAAAAAGCATTAAGAAGAGTTTATTTCATTCTATTAATTAAAAACAAAACTATTTTTTTTGAAAAAAAAAACGCCCCCAAAAAGTGGGCGTGGCCAAAAACTTTGTATGGGCGATATGTTGGAAAAATATAGGGTAAATATCTTGTTATACATTTTTTTTCGCTTTCTACAAAAATTTTCGAAGAAAGCAGCATTTTAATAAAAAACGCCCACAAAAAGTAGGCGTGGCAAAAACTTTAAATGACAAACTCATAAAGGAGGGCAGTGCCTACATATCTTATGAAGGTTGTAACACTCTATCTTTCTAACTTTAGCTTTAAAACGGTCTCTTCGTGGCAGTGGGCGTATTAAAAATTTTTTTTACACTTAACCATTTCGGAGCCCTAGGGAATATATGGTCCAAATTTCAGCTTCTTAGCTCAATTTTAAAGGCCTAAAAATTACGGATGGATGGACATTGCTAGATAGTCTCAGGATTTGGTCCTGATCATAAATATATATACTTTATGGGTCTATGACGAATATTAAGGGGTGCTACAAACTACGTGTCAAAATTAATATACCCTATGTAACAGACATTGCTAGATAGTCTTAGGATTTGGTCCTGATCATAAATATATATACTTTTATGGGTCTATGACGAATATTAAGGGGTGCTACAAACTATGTGTCAAAATTAATATACCCTTAGGATAGGGTATAAAAAGGGATTCCAGATTATGCACCAATATTCTAAATGAGGTCTAACCAGAGATTTAAATAGAGCTTTTAATGTGTAAGGTCAATGAGGTCTAACCAGAGATTTAAATAGAGCTTTTAATGTGTAAGGGTCAATAAAATATTTAGTATTCGTTTAACGAATCCAAGCATTGAATTCGCTTTACAAACAATATGATCGATATGGTCCCTGAAATTCAACTGGGAATCTAATAGAATACCTAAATCTTTTTATACCCTATCCTAAGGGTATATTAATTTTGAACATAGTTTGTAACACCCCTTAATATTCGTCGCAGACCACTAAAAGTATATATATTTATGATCAGGACCAAAATCTAAGACTATTTAGCAATGTCCGTCCGTCCGTCCGTCCGTCCGTCCGTATCAACTTTTGAGGCCTTTAAAATTATGCTAGGAAGCTGAAATTTGGGACATATACTCCCTAGGGTTCCGAAATGGTAAAGTGTTAAAAGTTCTTGAATCCGCCCACTGCCACGCCCACAATTTAGAAAAAACCATTTTAAGGCTTAAGTTAAAGTGATAGAGTATTGGAACATTTTCAAGATATGTAGGCACTGCCCTCCTTTATAAGGCTGTTATATAAAATTGTTTTGACATGCCTATTTTTTGTGTGCTTTTATCACTAAAATGCTGTTTTCAGCGAAAATTTTCAAAGAAACTCAAAAAAAATGTTTAACAAGATATTTGCAAATATCTTCTACCTAAACCCACAATTATGTGGTTCCCGAGTGGTGGGAATAAAAAAAATCTTTTTTATTGAAATTAATCCACTTTATAGTAATAAATGTATATATATGTAATTGCACTAAATGTGCAGTAAAACTTACTAGAACTAACTTAAGTGAACCGAGTCTGAATTGAAACTGATTTATTAATTTTTATCTGAATTATTCTGTGAGTGTTTCTCATTCATTTGTGATGACGCTGCACCAAGCCACTAACCTGTGGGAAAGGAAATGTAGGTATCGGGTGTTTAAAATTATGTCTGCGCGTGTAGCGCAAAAATGCTTAGGTCTGCAAATAAATGGCTGCGCGTGTACATAACTGCACATGTGGGTTGCGCGTGTTCATAACGGGACATGTGGAATTGGTTTTTGGAAAGAGGGGGTGGAAGGGGACAGCTCCGTTAAGAAGTATTATTGCTAATAGAAAATGGTGGATAATGAGGGGCTTGGAGAGTAGTGGGTGTGGCGAAAGGAAGTAAAGTCTCCGACGTAACACATCCCCCCTTAAGTTTCTGCTCCGAAGAATCCGAATTCTTAATTTCGATATCGGCCCTATTTTTCTTATTTTTTCTCAAAAGTTAACCGATCAATAATGTAATCAATATAATGATTAATAGGATAGAAGTCCCAATGGTTGTATGTTCGTGTAATGCATTTCTGACTTTAATCTCTTCAATAATTTTACTGTTTTCAACGTGTTTTATATGCAAATCTTCCACAGAATAATTCATTACAGTTTTTTCTATAGTTATATTACTGAAATTTGGTATTACAATGTTATCGTTTTTGACAATATTCTCGTAAAAGACATTATTTATTCGTATAAAACAATTTTCAAATTTAATTAAGTTATTATTTCTTACATTTATAGTATACTGATTACAATTATGATTAATTCTAGTGTTTGGTAAATTCTTAGTTATGATAATTAATTGTTTAATTTCTTCATTCTTATTTTCCTTAAAGTTACAATTTGAATGTTCTTCTAATAGTTGTGAAACACAATGATCTTTAATAGGTTTTAAGTTTCTCTTAAGAACTACATTTTCTTGATTTTCGTAAATATTTTTATTATTAATAATTAAATTTCGATAATTCGTGTCTATCTCAAGACCTTCTTTGTTGGGGATTGGTTCCAAAATCATTCTAAAATATTGCGGTTTCGCGTAGTTTGGAAGCATAAGCACAAATATGATTGAATTTTCATGTAAAACAACAGAGCTTTTTATATTTACGAGATCTTTAAACGTTATATTATTTTCGTTGGCTTCTTCCTGCGTTAAAATGTCTTGTCGTAGGACTCCTAATCTGCTAAGTAATAAATTTGTTTTGATCTTCCTGACTTGCTCTCTGAGTATCTGAATGTCGTACTGTATTTGAAAGATGTGCTGAATATTTTCTATTTCCTCTACTTCTCGATTTAGTGTGTTTGCGAAACTATGTTGTTTCGTGTCTTGTATGTGTTTATGTGTCTTGTAATGTTAGTCATTTGTTCCTTCAAATTAGTGTTTATTCTGATTTGGTCGTTCATACTGTGAATCAAATTATGATTATTCTGTTCGTTTGTAATTAGTCTAGCTTTAATTTCCTGCTCATCTTCAGAATCCATTGTTCCTGCTAAGTATTTTAATCCTTTTCGAACTACATCAACTAGTCCGCGTCTATTTCTGTGGGGTACAAGGTTTTTAATTTCGTCCTTGAGTGTCAAAAAGTTATGTAAAAGAGTTGGGTATTGTGTTTTGTATGTTAGTCTCTCAATGTTGTCTGAAATTAGCATTAAGTTTTCCTCATATTGCGTTAAATTAATAATATGTAAAATCTTTTTATAGTTTGTTATAACTTCGATTTTATTGTCCCTTATCATGATGAATCCGTTTCCGTTATCCATATTCTGAATTTCGATTGATTGGCTTTTACTGATAGTAAATAAGCTGAAGAGAATTAAACTTGTCAGTCCTACGGTCGTCGTCCGTTTTTTCGTTTGGGAATTCTGAAAAAAAATGTTATGTATTCTCGTATTTATATTTTCTCTTGACCTGTGATTTATAAAATTTGCTGCCTTTTTCGTCCCTGACATAATATTCATCAATAATTTCTGGGTTTGATTTCTTATGAGTTGGTTTAAGTTTATTGCTATCCCTATTTTTTAAATATATGGGTTTTTCGTTTGTTAAGTCTATATCATTTTTGTTTTTGTTTAGTTTTCCTATGTATTTCTCCTTATTTTTGTTGACTAGCTCAATAATCATGGGATAGTCTTCGCTGGTTATATTTCTGTTCAGGAAGTATTTTGGTCTTCTTTTAGTTGTCGAATGTATTGTTTTATTATAATTAACTAATGCTTTAAAGACTTTATCACGAAGAGTGTCTTTATTAGTTTCGTCAGCTCTGAATGTACGAATATGCTCGTTAAGAGCGGAGTGGAATCTTTCGATGTCCGAATTTCCTGTATGGTGATAAGGCGTGGTAATATGAAGATCAACGTTATTTTCTTTGAGAAAATCTTTTACCTAAATTGATGAAAATCCTGACCATCCATCTGTTATCTGGGGTACCAAATGATGCAAATCTGCATTTAAGAGTTTTCAGTAATGCTATCCAGGTTCTGTGTTTGATTTCTTGCATGGTGACGTGTTTCGTGAATTTATCTATCATTGTTACGTACATTAAGTTGATATTTGCATACCATATATCGATATGTAATATTTGATTTGGTTTGACTGGAGTTTCGGTAATTTTTAGTGGAATTTTATATGGTTGTCTTTCATATTTTGATTTGTTGCATACCTCGCAATTGTTAATGAATCTTTGAATTTTTTCTTTTAGATAATATATATCTTTTATTTCCGCGTAAGTTTCATTAACTCCCCTGTGATTTAATTAATTGTATGTCTGTATAATAACATGGGCTTCTTTTTCTGGGTCTGTTAGGTCTCCTAGGAATTTGCTACACTTAACGACTCTTAAGGATTTATTCTTGCTGAAATATTTTATATAAACGTTCTGAAATTTTGCAAATAAGTGATCATATCTGGAGAAAACTCCTACTATTCCTTTTGGAGGGATACATTTTTTTATGATGTCCAAAATGAGATTTTCGCTAAAGACTTTTACTTCTATAACTATTCTCTGTTTTCCAAAAGTGGTTGCTAGCATTATTGGTGCTGTTCAATATTATTTGGGTTTTGTACAAATCAACAGGTGATTCAACAATAGGAATATAATCACTACTGTCTTCATCAGCGCTGTGAACAGTAGCTAAAATGGATTGTTCATCTAGGTTATTTTCCATGGTTCTATCAGTGGGATCCTCTACATTTGCATTGTAAAAAACCTTCATTCTAGACAGACCGTCCGCGACTTGATTATCCTTGCCCCGTACATATTCCATATCAAAGTTATATTCTTCCAGTTTAACCTTCCATCTTTGTAGTTTAGCATTTGGTTCTTTTAATGAACTTAGCCAAATTAGGGGTCGATGGTCAGTTCGTATTGTGAACTTTCTTCCATAAAGGTAAGGTCTAAAATATTTTGTCACCCATACAATAGCCAGTAGCTCTTTCTCGATGGTTGAGTACCGAGTCTCGTGGTCATTGAGGGTACGACTAGCGTAACACACCGGATGGTTTTCCTGTGATAGAACCGCACCTACAGCGAAATTAGATGCGTCCGTTGTCAGAACAAATTTCTTACTAAAGTCTGGATATCTTAGAATTGGTTCAGATACAATCAAAACTTTTAAATCTTCAAAACTTTCAGTGTAATCTGAATCATTGATATTTATTTTTGAATTTTTCTTTAGAAACGCTGTCATTGGTTTTGCGACTTTACCGTAATCTTTTATATACTTACGATAATACCCTGTTATTCCGAGAAAGGCTTTTATCTGTTTGGTTGTTCGTTGTAGCTTGTAATCTCTTATTGCCGCGATTTTATTAGGATTGGGTTTGATACCGTTAGTTGTTACTATATGTCCTAGAAATTCGGTTTCTTTTTTTAGATACTCACTTTTATCAAGCTGGACTTTTAGGTTAACTTCCCTCAATCTTTCAAATATTTTCTTTAACGAAATTATGTGTTCGGAAAGGGATGTTGAGAAGATGATATATCGTCTAGGTAAACAAGACATATCTTCCCAATAAAATCGGAGAGGACTGAATTCATCAGCCTCTGGAAGGTAGCCGGCGCATTCTTCAAACCAAATGGCATACGAACGAACTCGTAATGTCCATTGTTGGTCGAAAAGACCGTTTTCTTTACATCTTCCTCTGCTATTTCGATCTGGTGAAATCCCTTAGCCAGGTCTAATGTGGTGAAGTACTGCGCTTTACCTAGTTTATCGAAGATGTCATCGATATTGGGGATGGGGAACTTATCATCTACCAAAACTTTGTTTAGCTTCCGATAATCAATGACAGTTCTCCACTTCTGCTTTCCAGAGGCATCCCTCTTTTTTGGGACGATCCAGATAGGCGCGGAATATGGCGAGCTGCTGGGCCTGATAATGTCCTGCTCTAGCATCTCATTTATTTGGCGAGATACATCGTGTCTATGTACCTCTGGGTACCTGTAATGTTTGGTATAGATAGGAATCTCGTACAGTCCTTATCCTGTGCTTAATTGCATTTATAAACGATAGATCGCTACCTTCTTGATAAAAAATTGACGAGTATTGAGAAACAAGGTTGGTTATTTCCCTTTTCTCTTCGACGTTGAGGTGATCGGTTCCTATCTCTCCAATAACCGGATCCCTACTCGTTTCTGTATTGTATGTTTCCAATGTTGGTATATGTTTTTCATAATTTTCTATTGTGTTTTCTTCTTCTTTGTTAAAATAAATTGGAATTTCTTTTTCGTTTACAAGTTGAAGCCTTCTGTTATAGTCGAGGATTGCTTTTAATGGTAACAAAATGTTGTTTCCAATCAAGCCGTTAAATGTGTTATGAAATTTGTACTCTAGAAATTCTGCGGTCTTATTTAACGCACCGAATTCCTCGAACAGTGGGATTCTTACTTTCTTATTTACATATATCGGTGTACTGGTTGTTAAAACCTTAATGGGTTTGTGGAGATTAATTTGCCATTTGGGATGGCACACTCCTGGGTTAAGAATTCTAGTTTCTGACCCTGAGTCAACTAGTATCCTAAGGTAGTTGGCCTGAGGGCTTTTTTCCCGAAAATCCGAAATTCTTCCTAAGGTATTTACCTGTCTTTGGTAAGAACCGGAGACTGTGTCCATTGGTTCGACTGTGTTGTTATTGTTATTGAACCTTTGATTCATACTACGATTTGATTGATTATTATGACTATTGTTATTAAATCTGCGATTCGCGCTTTGATTAGATATGTTAGTTTTTTCGTTGTTGTTAAATTTGTGGTTGTCTGGTCTATTTTGGTTGTTTCTAAATATTCCGGAATTATATGAGTATCTGTATTGTCCACTATTCTGGTGACTATTGTTGTTATTGTTATTCCTACTATATCCTTGCATATTATTTGGTAGTTGCGAGTTCCTATCAAGATTCGATCTTACCCTATTGCTATCCCTAGTGTATGCATACCCTGTTTCATAGAGGATTTGCATAGCCTCTTCTAAGTTTACGGGGTTTCTGCAATATAACAAACCCTTCATCGGTTCTGGTATTTTACTGATAAAAATGCGTAAGGCAGACTTACAGTTTTGTTCTATCTCTAAAGATGCATTATTTGTGTAATCTTGGCAGTTAGTTTTATATGGAAGAGCTCTAAGGTCATCGTATAATTGTTCTACTGTCTTCCTGTCGCCGAAATATTGAAAGAATAATTTTTTTACCTCATCCCAATTTTTTACTGAATTGTTAATTTCAATTGCCTCGCGGGCTCTATCTGTTAGTTTACTTTTAATAATGTCAAAAAATATTAGTTAACTTATTTCGTCATACTGTCCTAGTCTAGGAAATATCCTATCCACTAAATCTATAAAATTATATAGGTTTTCCCTATTTCCGTCGTAACACGGTAGATTGTTTAAATACTTAATAGGGTCTAAACTTAAGCTTAATGGAGTTACCGCTGGCTGCTGGTTACCTTCTCCTGTTACATGTGTTGTTGTCATGTTTGTGATTGATAGTTTCTCTAGTAATATTAATATGTCGTCTTGCAATGGTTCCTTCTCTTCCGTTTGCATTTAATGTTTTACTACAGTCGCACAAATATTTAAGATCACTTTATAAATGTTTCATGTATTTTTCTGTATTTTATCAATTTTTTTTCACTTTTCTTATAGGAAATCTTGTACTTAAACGAAGTTTTGATATGTTGGCACTATTTTGCGATGTGTTCTTAAGCGAACGTTTGTAGATTTTCACTTTTATTTATGTGTTCTTAAGCGAACGTTTGTAGATTTTCCCTTTTATTTATGTGTTCTTAAGCGAACGTTTGTAGAATTTCACTTTTATTTATGTGTTCTTAAGCGAACGTTTTTGGTATATCAGTATAATTCCTGTGTTCTTAATCGAACGTTATAACAGGTTTTCACTTTATTATTTATGTGTTCTTAAGCGAACGAATTTAACTTATCACTATAGTCCACAAATTCTTAAACGAATTTATCGCGAACTTTATAGCGTTTACCGACTGCGCCAATTATGTGGTTCCCGAACGGTGGGAATAAAAAAAATCTTTTTTTATTGAAATAAATGTATATATATGTAATTGCACTAAATGTGCAGTAAAACTTACTAGAACTAACTTAAGTGAACCGAGTCTGAATTGAAACTGATTTATTAATTTTTATCTGAATTATTCTGTGAGTGTTTCTCATTCATTTTTGATGACGCTGCACCAAGCCACTAACCTGTGGGAAAGGAAATGCAGGTATCGGGTGTTTAAAATTATGTCTGCGCGTGTAGCGCAAAAATGCTTAGGTCTGCAAATAAATGGCTGCGCGTGTACATAACTGCACATGTGGGTTGCGCGTGTTCATAACGGGACATGTGGAATTGGTTTTTGGAAAGAGGGGGTGGATGGGGACAGCTCTGTAAAGAAGTATTATTGCTAATAGAAAATGGTGGATAATGAGGGGCTTGGTGAGTAGCGGGTGTGACGAAAGGAAGTGAAGTCTCCGACGTAACACCACACCACCATTATTCTCCACATTCCCCTTCCTCTTACGGTTTCCCATACCATTTTTCTTACAAAGCAAAACTAATATCCTAAACGGATATGTCCCACTTCAATACAGTCAATTTAAACTGCACGCGCAGCCATTTTTGCGCACGTTGCAAGAAATTTTGATTTTTTTCCTCATATGGGGAAATATGAAATATGAATATTTCGTAAACAAATGCATAGCTTCGCGAGGTGTTAATATATTTTTATACCCTTTCCTAAGGGTATATTGATTTGGACTCATAGTTTGTAACACCCCTTATTATTCGTCATACGCCCACAAAAGTATATATATTTATGATCAGGACCAAAACCTAAGACTATTTAGCAATGTCCGTCCGTCACCAACTTATAGGCCTTTAAATTAAAGCTAAAAAGCTGGAACATATACTCGCTATGTTCCCGAAATGGTAGAGTGTAAATTTTTTTTTGATAATACCACTGCCACGTCCACAATTTAGAAAAAACAGTTTTAAAGCCAAAGTTAGAGAGATAGGGTGTTGTAATTTTTACAAGATATGTAGGTACTACCCACCTTTACAAGTTTGTCATATAAAGTTTTTTGCCACGCCTACATTTTGTGGGCGTTTTCCACTAAAATACTGTTTTATACGAAAATTTGTATAGAAACCGAAAAAAAATGTTTAACAAGATATTGAGCCAATGTTTTTTCCAATATATCGACTATACCAAGTTGTTGGCCACGCCATCTTTTTGGAGGCGTTTTTTCAAAAAAAGTGTTTTATTATAAAATTTATAGAATGAAATAAAGTTCTACGCATCATCTTCTTAACGCTTTTTTCTTTGCGGCATATAGGGATATGTATAGGGTATCATACTGTTCGCCCCACGCGGACTGTAGCCTTTCCTTATGTTTTTTATATCGATTAGTGTCCCAGCACCAAATGTTGCTACTTTTGTCAAAAACGACACCATTTTCTGCTGCATGTTTATGATCTGCAAAACAACAACTTCAATAACAACAGTAATAATCAGGGCAACAACATACATACAACGACACAATATTCCCAACAGCCAAGGTTAAGTGGTGCGTAATCTTTTCAGGTAGCCGTGAATCCAGACGCACCTGTTTTTCAACCTTTGGCGGAGCCGCAACCATCAACGTGTAGGCAAGTCAACACATTTTATTCGCAATGAGCTAAGGTACTTTTGGCAACTGCGTAGGTGAAATCGGCTGACGGGAGTTTTCATGATTTGAGGGCTTTAATAGACCCAGATCTGAAGCAACATTCATATCTGAATCTGCGGCACAATTGTTGAGGCTGAAAAAGCACCGTACCTTTCTCAAGGTATCTGGGTTGGGGATGGTCGGAGCGGCACAACACAGAATTATGTCGACATTTGGCATTTGAGGGAGCCATTAGAGCGTTCGATTTTACCATCGACAACATCGCTCCAATAGCTCAAAAGACCCGGTTAGGATGGATAATCTTTGAAAATGTTCCAGTTGGAAGTTCCCAACATCTACGAAGCTTTACGGATCTGAGTTCCCAACTGCATACATTTTTGGAAATGCAGGAGGAGCCGTTCCAAACCCAGCGACCCGAAGACGACACCGTTTGCGACGAGCATTTCGCTAAAAATACCAAATGTTTATCCACGGGGCGCTGTCAATTGATGCTGCCGTTCAAGGAGAAAGGTTATCCGGCGATGGGGTCTAGTCGGGAATGCGCATTTCATCAATTTCCTCACTTGGAAAAAAGATTGGCCTGTATACGAAAGTATCTATCACTTCAGCATATGGAGGAAGTATGTAGATCTAGTGTTTTTGCGATGAGTGAAGTACGTGTTTTATGTGTTTTATATATCTAATAAAAAATATGTGTATATGATTATACCATCTATTGTAATACTTCCTTTGCTGGGACCCCTTTCCTTGTGGTGAGTATAATCAGGGCGATGTGTAGTGTATTTTGTGTATTTTTGTATTGTTTAATGTTCACAATTCTGTTCACCAATTCTAGTTGGGGTACAGCAGTTTCTGCTTCGCCAATTAAAAAGTAAGAGCAATTGGGTCACTATCTGTTGTTTGCCACATTGGTCGTGAGTTAAGTAAAACTTCGATTTTACTGAATAAAGTATACATTTCTACAGCCTCCAAAGTGAAGGGATCAGAGAGGTATGAACTTCCACTGTGTGTTATCTTTGGATAAATGATCGCGTAAAAATTGCATTATGTTGGTGACTGCATAAAAGCTGATAAATATCATCCAGCAAACGTTTGGCCCAATAAAAGTTTGTTCCGTTCCTCCAAATCTCATAGGGCTTACAGCGACGTGCGACAAATCGATCTAAAGCCAGAAGAAACGATACAGACGTCAAATCTCCAACGAGTTCGAAGTGTATAGACTAAGAAACGAAGCAGATGAATAACGTGATGTAAGCCTTCACAAACTTTGGGTTCCTTCCCAAATTAAGACGCAACATAACAACATGCAGGCTTAGTCGCAGCCAACTCTGCTAAATGGTCGCGAGTACCGAATGCGCTCAATTGGACGATTTCCCATAATTTGCTGGGTTGACCTTTGACGTTGCCGGAAACATGCAACACAATCATTGACAACCTTACGAGCAAGATTTCTGCACTCGAGAATGTAGTACTTCTGTTTAGTAAGTGCGAAAAGAAGAGATACACCCGCAGGTAAATTAGTTTTGTGTTCGTTTTGAACTATGAGTTTTGCAATGGGGTGCGATTTACACAATAAAATAGGGTGTTTTTCTGAATATGTTAAGTATTCTAAACGACCGCCGACCCGAAGCATGCCAAGGGAATCGAGGAAAGGGTTTAACGATAAAAGTTTGCTTTTTGATGTTAGTTCTAAATAGCGGTTTAGTCTTATGATTTCATCTTTGAATAGGAACAACTGAGTACACTTGATTAGATGAGTCCACGCGAGAGAGTATGTTGCTACGCGTACCGACCGAAACCAGGTTGATGAGTTATGTAACAAATATTCAAATGCATTTGGGGATATTATAAATATATGAAACAAGTACCTGAAATGTGGACACTTTTCTCTCTTCCAACTGGTCAATATCAACATCCTCCCGGTTATAATTTGATCTAGATCTTGACCGAGCCACTGTGGTCCTTTCCACCAAAGAAGAGTGTCTGCCAATGTGGACGGTAGCATTCCTCTTGGTTCCTGTAACGAGAGTTTTATTTTGTTGAGCAGGCGAGTGAGCAATAAAGCGCCACATAGCTCCAGTCTCGAAAGTGGTAAGACCTTTAAAGGGGCCACTTTTGATTTAGCTCCAACGAGGGTGACTAAAATAGAGTTATCTGGTTGCAAAGATGCATCACACAAGCCGTGGAGTTCCCAATTTTGTTTATTACAACCGAATGCAACTCATTTCGAATGGTAGTCCAGTGATTTGACAGGCCTTCTGGAACTTCGTCATCCCAGTTTAGCTGCTTTCTCCAGAGCTCTTGTCGCAATATTTTGACTGCTATAACAACAGGAGCAAGAAATCCTAAATTATCAAATATACGTGCAGCATCCGCCAATATCCGTCTTTTTGCGCATATGCGAAGGATTTAACTTGACCTTATACGAAAAGCAACCTGTGGATGGACACCACTATAAACCAAGTACCTTAACTGAGCTGGATTGTTTGAAACTGTTGGGAACTGGTGAGAGTTCAATTGGTAAAGAAATGAGTAATGGCCAGCAGTTTGTTGTCCATTTCGTTAAATTGAATCCAGCAGATTCTGCGCGGAGGGAGATGAGTTTATCAATGGCGGCACCGATGATGACGTTGTCTTCATAAAAATCGTGTAGCAGGGTTTTGTATGCACTGTAAGCAAGCGATAATGTTTTGATGGGTCGTTTGGATTATCGCGCCACGCAAAAAAAACTGGGTTTTCAGGTTGTCATTCGAATTCAACCTTCGTTCAATTGATTGGAACCGCGTAATAGCTGTGCCGAGAGAATTTCCAAAATTGAGTTGTGTAGAGGGCTTGAAGGGTAAATGCACCTCATAACTGTCATCTGACCGGCGAATCTGATGCTTGACGAAATGCTCCTCTGCTAGCTGTTCCTCTAAGGATAATGGTGGATCATTTGAATGTTCTTCCAGCTTCCAAAAACTTTCGAGGTCGAAATCTTTATCGACATTCAACCGTGTGTGGTAAGTTCTCACTTCAGATCTCACCGGTAAGTGTTGAGGATGGCTTCCCGCTACCACCCACCCAAAGACAGTTGTAACTGATGTAACTTTCCCCAGCGTCAGACCTGGCTGCTCCCTTTATGATATTAAAGACCTTGTCACCTCCTATCAATAGATCGATGTTACCCGGATGGTTGTAATGAGAATCAGCCAGTTCAAGAGCTAAAAATTTATCTGGAATGTTGTCGATAGGGATTGGGGGTAGTGAAGCGGTTATACTTTGAATAACGTAGTAATAAATAGTAACCGAATCTGCCCTATAACGCGAAACTATGTGAGTGATTTGCTCGGTAATAAGAGAAAATTGCGATCTCGTGTCAAGAAGAATACGTAAATTTTGAACTATGCCTTGCTTATCGCGAGTTTGTGCTAACGCAGTGGGTAGTACAGTTTTGAGACGAGTATTAGATTCAAGAACGTGTGTCGAGACTATTGGTGTTTAAAAACTTTTGTTCGATGATTCAGCGATATAATTTGGGCTTACAATTGAATTTTGCGAAGGGTGAACCAGTGTATGATAACGGCCGTTGCATTGACGACAGCGAAAGGTTGATCGGCAGCGATTTGATGCATGTCCCGGGCGGAGGAAATTAAAGCAAAGCGCTTTGGTTTTCACGAGTTCACGACGAGCTTCAATGTTGAATGCTTTGAATTATTGGCAGTGCGGAAGAGTATGGTATCCCTTGGACTTTGGGCAACCTAGCAATGAGTTTTATTAGAACGAGAAGAAGAAATGCACGATTCTAAACATCTTCAACGGGTTTTGAAGGAAATCTAAGAACTCGTCGATAGTCCAAGATCGCTCGGTTTCGTGGTCTAGCTTCTGAATAAGAAGGTAAGTGAGCCATGGGTCTCTTGTGTTAGTGTCTAATGCGTTGAGTACCTGAATAGCTTCGTCAGCTCCATCAGCAATCCTACGCAGCGATTGAGGATTTGCACTAGAACACGATGGAAGTGATAAGTACGAGTGTATGAATGACAGTCTGTCCTAGGCCTCAACATAGTTATTTTCTAGGAACCTGAACCGAGGATCGGAGACTTAGTCCTTATCAAGAACGAACGTCTTCCACCGTCTAATTGCATTATATCGAGAATCCAGAAAACACTCCCAGGATCGGACGGACTGACTCGTGTCGTTACATTAAAAACAAAATCAGGCTTGCTCAAACCACCAATCGCAAAAATATTTTACCTACCTAAAACAGTTTTTTCTGAATTGTGGGCGTGCCAGTGGGCATATTCCAAAAAAATTTACACTTAACCACTCCGGAGCCCTACGGAATATGTGGTCCACAAAAAAGGTTATAAGCATATGCTGGTCAGTGACGTGACGGCACCTTTCTAGGGTAGTCATAATGATTTTAATGTGCCTCTCCCTCTTAGGTTGCTTGATAATCCGTGCCTTCTAAATCCTATAACCGCGCAATAATTCTGTGCAGTTATTAAATATGACGTCAAACTGATAGCTGTTGGAAATAAAGAGAGAGAAGAATGTTTACACGACATTGAAATTTTGTAAACCCTATCCTAAGGGTATATTAACTGAGATACATGACTTGTAACACCCTTTATCATTCGTCGTAGACCCATAAAAGTCTATATATTTATGATCAGGACCAAGATAAAAAAAAAACGAAAAAAAATATCGCCTATACCAAAATTTTTTTTTCAAAAAATATGTTTTTTTTTTTTATAAAATTTATAGAATGAAATAAAATTGTACCCATCATCTTCTTAACGCTTTTTTCTTTGCGGCATATAGGGTATCATACTGTTCGCCCCACGCGGACTGTACCCTTTCCTTATGTTTTTCTTTAAATTATTTTTTTTAATTCAATAGAATGAAATAAAAAGCTATTCATTATCTTCTTAATGCTTTTTTCTTTGGCGCATATAGGGATATGGATAGGGTATCATACTGTTCGCACCAAGCGGACTGTAGCCTTTCCTTATGTTGTTTTAAAGATGTTTAATGACATAAAAACTACTTAACATCATCAATGTCTTATGTTGATCCCGACAAAAGAATGAAAGAAGAACACACGCGAGTTTAACTAATCCAAATTGTATTGCATCAAGGCAGTCTTAAAAACCCCTAGATCACATAAAAATAATACTATGAAATATAAATAAATAATAATACAAAATACGATATTATACCATCTGTATAGAAGAAGTTCAAAAAAATTAAATATCCTGAAAAATGCGTAAATATAAATATAAACAACAGCGACAGCAAAACTCTTTCAACCAACCAACTTCCTGTAAGAGCATTAGATCTAACTCAATTTAAATGATACATAAAATTGGAGAGCAGCATGAACATTGCTAAAATAATTTGCATTCAGGAATGCAATCCCCTTGCCACTGGCGGCAAGCTAAACCAACACAACCAAACCAAAGCCAATAAGTGATATATAGAATATGTATGTGTGTCTAATTATTATCAATAGATTAATTGCTCGCACTATAAAATGTTGAAAGCAAGAGCCGAATATTGAGATTCCACTATTTTCTATTCAAAAACATGTTTAGGACTCAAAAACCACTCCAGCATTATCAAATGTGACAAAAAAGACGCGTATTTTTCTTCCATATAAAAATCTTTACAAGGGTAAAAAGTTGCCATCGTTACTCTATACTAATTCCATAGGGCAATTAGACAGACTGAATCTACCTACAGTTGATTCAATTTCAATATATTTCCCTAAAATATGTTTATAATTTGAATAATCTGAAAAGAGTTACTATTTCAAGAATGTTGTTTACACAAAAAAATATTTTATTCGTCAATATATTCGAGTAGGGATACAATGTTTTTTGATCAGTTGGCTATTACAAACATTTACGAATTAATTTCTTCATATTTAAGAGTTTTGTAACGATTATGTTACCTTAATCCGAAGCGGTAGTTGAGGCAAGAGCATCAGTTTCATCGGTAGGAAACTTCTCAGTTTTATTTGCATTCATTTCATTTTACTAAACATATTTCAACATTTATACCGAATACTTACCTTTTTCATGTATTTATTCCAAGCCCAAGCATTTTTCTTGTCCTCAAAGACATATTTCACTTATTCTTAGATGAAATGTTGATACTCATTCGGCTCATAAATACAACAGCACACAGTTCCCCCAGTCATTAACATCGTAGTGGTACTTAATATCCAACATTATACCAAAACTATACACTTCTGTGTCATCTTCTTACTTATAACAAACGCGCACTTAGACCTTGTATACCAGTATAATGAAGTAACACAGTGCGGGCATAAAGGAAGCGAAGGATTAGGAAAGGGAGATACCGATGTACGTTGGTTTTAAATGTGTGTTAACTGTAATGTGGGGGAAAAACAAAGCGTGGTAGAGCACTCCACATTCGTATTGTACGGTTAAGAAAGGAAGCTTTATAGGCAAATGTTTCCTTAAATAATCAGATATTCAAGCCTCGTAGCGTTATTAAGATTCTGAAACTGGAGATTCCACTGTCCCATCAACCGCTTCTATCTCAAGCAGGGATTGATAGCCAACTTTGTCCAATCGTTGATAACAAATAAGTTATAGATGGTGGAACGGATAAGCTTAACCTCATATTTGAGACGATAAATGCTAGAGAACTCTCTAGCTACGGAACTGATGAAGTTAGTGACAAAATGTTAGGATTTCGCAATTGCGAGACTCCAACTCTCCTGAGGTTTTCGGAACAAATCAAAGCTGACCAACTTACGATTGAACAGACAGACAACTGCTTTCCATAGATGACTTAACAGAAATTTTAAGAAAACTTAAACATAAGAAAAGGCTACAGTCCGCTTGGGGCGAACAGTATGATACTCTATCCATATCCCTATAAGCCTATAAGTTTTTGAAGTGGTTTTAAGTAAATCTATTTTATTCGCCTGCGAAAGAAATGAGATAATACCGCGAAATCAATTTGGCCAGCGAAAGAAATGCGATAATACCGCAAAATCAATTTGGATTCAGAAGATACATTCGGCAGTGAATGCTGTTACACAGTAACGGCGCCACTTGTGTTTATTATATACATGTCGGAAATGTATGGATAAATCTTTAGCATTTGCTGACGATGTTACACTGTACGCATGGCTCGAAAATACTGGATACCGAAAACAAGCTGCAAAATAATTTCGATAAGCTCGCAACCTTTTGCTCAGCTTAAAATTAACTTCCCGAAGTGTGAAACTATACTGTTTCCCACCCTATTAAGACGGGGGAACGCTGATTTGAGACGAAATTGGAAAAAGTTGTAAAAGGTTTTAATGGACTTCGCATCGAGTCGAAGAATGTTGTAAGGTATTTAGGTGTTCATTTGATCGCATTTATGTCTTTCAAACGCCTTTTCTACTGCAATTATCTGAGATCCGATTTGAAGATCATTTCTTATCAAGCCTTTATACGTCCAATTTTAACTTATGCGAGTTCAGTATGGTGGAACATACGTCCGTCATATATGGAAAGGGTTCGATTATTTGAGCGAAAGTGTCTTTGAGCCTGCATGCAAATGTACCGAAGGGAACATTAAGTTTTGACATTACGTATCTAACAAGATACTATTAGATGCGTCCGGTGTGTCTAGGATCGATAATATGATTCTTGATCTTACAAGAAAACACTTTATGCGTTCAGCCAATAAAGAAATGCATTGGAGAGTGGGCACATACCACCTGAAACATTCTTGTATCTGGATGCATATGGATACTTATCTGACTCATCGAACGTACCTATAAGTAACCATACGGCTAGAAGGCCAACAGACAAACAAAGTCAGGTCGGGCCCTTGTAGGTGATTTGTAGTTCGTCGATGATTGAGCCAAGCCATCATGTCGGCGGTCTAGATATCACATGTTAGAACCCAAATCTTAGGATTAAGATAGATTTAGTTATACTAATTGTTAGTTATAATAAGTTAGAATAAGTTGCAATAAATAGGATTAAGTTAGGAACATTTTATTAACAAAAAACGCATTAAGAAGATGACGGGTACAATTTTATTTCATTCTATAAATTTTTTAAAACAAAAAACATATTTTTTGAAAAAACGCTCCCAAAAAATGGCCTGTACCAAGTTGTTGACCTTTAAAATTATGCTAGGAAGCTGAAATTTGGAACATAGACTCCCTAGGGTTCCGAAATGGTAAAGTGTTAAAATTTTCAAAATACGCCCACTGCCACGCCCACAATTTAGAAAAAACCGTTTTAAGGCTTAAGTTAGAGAGATAAAGTTGTACAACCTTCACAAGATATGTAGGTACTGCCCATCTTTATTAATTTTTCATATAAAGTTTTTTGCCACGTCTACTTTTTGTGGGCGTTTTTCACTAAAATGCTGTTTTCTTCGAAAATTTTCATAGAAATCGAAAAAAAATGTTTAACCGTATATTATGCCAATATTTTTCTCAATATATCGCCCATACGAAGTTTTTGGCAACGCCCACTTTTTGGGGGCATTTTTTGAAAAAAATAAATTTTTTTCTATAAATTTCATTGAATGAAATAAAATGCTATCCATCATCTTCCTAATGCTTTTTTTCTTTGGAGTACATAGGAATAAGGATAGGGTATCATACTGTTCGCCCCAAGCGGACTGTAGCCGTTCCTTATGTTTTTTTCTTGTCTTTTATTTGTCATTTCCACGTTACATACCCAAACACACTTAACTTTAATCATGATTAATTAAGCGATTCATGCAATTTATTGATTATATAAAATATTACCTGTTACATGGAGTCTGGAAGCCGACATCATAGTCATCATCGTCATCAGCTGTTAAGAGTTATGATAATTTGCGAACAATGTCCACGGGCGGGAGAATGTTGCGAGTTTACTAAAGTAAACAACACTAAAATGACATCTTAAAAAATACAATATGAACTATGTACATATATAATAAGTAAACATTTTTTAAACGTGACTTTACATTAAATACCTTTATTATACCCTATCCTAAGGGTATATTAATTTTGACACATAGTTTGTAACACCCCTTAATATTCGTCGTAGACCCATAAAAGTATATATCTTTATGATCAGGACCAAATCCTAAGACTATTTAGCAATGTCCGTCCGTCCGTCCGTCCGTCCGTCCGTATCAACTTTTGAGGCCTTTAAAGTTATGCTAGGAGGCTGAAATTTGGAGCATATACTCCCTAGGGTCCCGAAATGGTAAAGTGTTAAAAGTTTTTAAATCCGCCCACTGCCACGCCCACAATTTAGAAAAAACCGTTTTAAGGCTTAATTTAGAGAGATAAAGTTGTAAAACCTTCACAAGATATGTAGGTACTGTCTACCTTTATAAATTTGTCATATAAAGTTTTTTGCCACGCCTACTTTTTGTGGGCGTTTTTCACTAAAATGATGTTTTTTTGAGAATTTTCATAGAAATCGAAAAAAATGTTTAACAATATATTTAGCCAATATTTTTTCCAATATATTGCCCATACAAAGTTTTTGGCCACGCCCACTTTTTGGGGGCGTTTTTTCAAAAAAATATTTTTTTTTTCTTTAAATTTCATAGAATGAAATAAAATGCTATCCATCATCTTCCTAATGCTTTTTTTTTTTTGGGGTACATAGGGATAAGGATAGGGTATCATACTGTTCGCCACAAGCGGACTGTAGCCTTTCCTTATGTTTACATATTAAAATTAATAAACCGAGTGTACAATCTTTTTATACCCTATCCTAAGGGTATATTAATTTTGACACATAGTTTGTAACACCCCTTAATATTCGTCGTAGACCCATAAAAGTATATATATTTATGATCAGGACCAAATCCTAAGACTATTTAGCAATGTCCGTCCGTCCGTCCGTCCGTCCGTCCGTATCAACTTTTGAGGCCTTTAAAGTTATGCTAGGAAGCTGAAATTTGGAGCATATACTCCCTAGGGTCCCGAAATGGTAAAGTGTTAAAAGTTGTTAAATCCGCCCACTGCCACGCCCACAATTTAGAAAAAACCGTTTTAAGGCTTAAGTTAGAGAGATAAAGTTTTAAAACCTTCACAAGATATGTAGGTACTGCCTACCTTTATAAATTTGTCATATAAAGTTTTTTGCCACGCCTACTTTTTGTGGGCGTTTTTCACTAAAATGCTGTTTTCTTTGAAAATTTTTATAGAAATCGAAAAAAAATGTTTAACAATATATTTTGACAATATTTTTTCCAATATATCGCCCATACAAAGTTTTTTTCCACGCCCACTTTTTGGGGGCGTTTTTTAAAAAAAATATTTTTTTTTCTATAAATTTTATAGAATGAAATAAAATGCTATCTATCATCTTCCTTATGAATTTTTTCTTTGGGGTACATAGGGATAAGGATAGGGTATCATACTGTTCGCACCAAGCGGACTGTAGCCTTTCCTTATGTTTATACTTTGCTAGAACATTCGAATAAACCCTTTATAGCGATCTGTTGTGATCTGTTTCCTTTTTTTCACATCATTGGTGTTCTTTATTTGCCACTAAAAATACATGTGGTTACCATGGGAATAACGAGATGCTGCTTGTAAGTCTGTGATTTGAGATTTAATATAATTTTTCTTCTTTTAATATCTACATATTTTAAATATAACAGCTAGAAATTTCAAGTACACAATGTCAAAAATGAAACTAATAAGTCTAAATAAGCCTAAACAACCAAAAGATAAATAGAAAAAGCTTCCCAATAATCTCAGAAATATATATAGAAGTACTTTACCGAGTTATCTGAAGAAAACGACTCGTTCGATTAAACTTGCTCCAGTTATCGTTCAGACCTCATTAATACTGAACGCCATAATACCTCGGGCTTACAAAACCCGCCCACAATCTCTACTTCCAACCAACCTAGTCACATAGATATTTTCAATTCGCTCAGAATTCGCAATGCCATCAAGGACCTCCCAAGGTTCGATAATAATTCGCGTTTATTGTATGAATTCCAAAACAATGTCGAAACAGATAACACCCCATACGTCCATATTGTCCTAAGAGCAATAAGAAGCAAAGTTGAGGGCCAAGCAAACGAGGTCCCAACCCTCTTGATTTGGGGCAAAATTAAAGAAACCCTCATCCTCCATTACTCGGATAAAAGGACAGAAGCCTTCTTTCTCAGAGATTTGCTAAATATTGAACGTGGGAACCAACCAGTCGAAGCATTCTACGGCGAGACTATCGAACTTCAATCGGCCTTATACAACAATATTTCAATTCATGAACGTGACTCAAACGTTATCAGGGCTAAAAGGGAACTTTATGGAGAAATGAGCTTGAGCTTGAACTATTTCTAACCCTTGCCGAATGAACCCCTCGGCTCTAGGATCCTAACGATACAGCCAGATGCGCTGGCCACTGCATTAGCATACTGCATCAAGAAACAAAACATTTCCCTTCAAGAGTTATATCAAACCCCATTATTCAGAACCCCAAAATAATACAGATCATACGATAACCAGGACCAATACCAAACAAGAAACAATTACGCTCAACCTAACCATTGTCAGAACACAGATCTGAATAGAAATCCTAGACCACAATCCAATAGGGAAAATAATTTTAGATCCCGAAACCTAGCCTATTTAAACCACCTAGCTAACGACTTTAGGAACAGACATCCTTATTCCAATCCATACCCTAGAATTAAGCAAAGCCCTAGCCAGCAAACACGAAACCCCAACTTTAACTTACAATAGGCCACATACGCAAATGGAGACAACTCCCAAAGGCCATAACTTCTTCGACGGTCTTATTGCACTGGACGCACTTTTACAAATTAATGCGAGAATCGACCATGAGAACGAAGTGCTTATCACAAAAAACTCTAATATCATTATCAACTTCAAACTTTGGGAAGATTCATGGTAGAGCTGCATCAAAAGGTGCTAAAAACATAAGGAAAGGCTACAGTCCGCTTGGTGCGAACAGTATGATACCCTATCCTTATCCCTATGTACCCCAAAGAAAAAATTCATAAGGAAGATGATAGATAGCATTTTATTTCATTCTATAAAATTTATAGAAAAAAAAATATTTTTTTTAAAAAACGCCCCCAAAAAGTGGGCGTGGAAAAAAACTTTGTATGGGCGATATATTGGAAAAAATATTGTCAAAATATATTGTTAAACATTTTTTTTCGATTTCTATAAAAATTTTCAAAGAAAACAGCATTTTAGTGAAAAACGCCCACAAAAAGTAGGCGTGGCAAAAAACTTTATATGACAAATTTATAAAGGTAGACAGTACCTACATATCTTGTGAAGGTTTTAAAACTTTATCTCTCTAACTTAAGCCTTAAAACGGTTTTTTCTAAATTGTGGGCGTGGCAGTGGGCGGATTTAACAACTTTTAACACTTTACCATTTCGGGACCCTAGGGAGTATATGCTCCAAATTTCAGCTTCCTAGCATAACTTTAAAGGCCTCAAAAGTTGATACGGACGGACGGACGGACGGACGGACATTGCTAAATAGTCTTAGGATTTGGTCCTGATCATAAATATATATACTTTTATGGGTCTACGACGAATATTAAGGGGTGTTACAAACTATGTGTCAAAATTAATATACCCTTAGGATAGGGTATAAAAACATTTCCAGCCAGCCAAACCCACTAATAAGACGGATTTCTGATGACCAGACCGTCCCAGAACATCGCTACCTTGAAGTGATGGCACTTCTCGCCGAGGTAACATTCCCAAGAGACAGCGACAGGACCAGTTATCCTTTCTCCAGCTACCACGGGGGGTAAGCCAACGTGACTAACTTTCTCATCCCCTACCTTAAAACCATCGACGAAATCTAAGACTATTTAGCAATGTCCGTCCGTCCGTCCGTCCGTCCGTATCAACTTTTGAGGCCTTTAAAATTATGCTAGGAAGCTGAAATTTGGAACATATACTCCCTAGGGTTCCGAAATGGTAAAGTATTAAAATTTTCAAAAATCGCCTACTGCCACGCCCACAATTTTCAAAAAATCGTTTTAAGGCTTAAGTTAGAGAGATAAAGTTGTACAACCTTCACAAGATATGTAGATACTGCCCACCTTTATTAATTTGTCATAGGAAGTTTTTTGCCACGCCTACTTTTTGTGGGCGTTTTTCACTAAAATGCTGTTTTCTTCGAAAATTTTCATAGAAATCGAAAAAAAATGTAACCATATATTATGCCAATATTTTTCTCAATATATCGCCCATACGAAGTTTTTGGCCACGCCCACTTTTTGGGGCACTAAAATGCTGTTTTCTTCGAAAATTTTCATAGAAATCGAAAAAAAATGTTTAACAATATATTATGCCAATATTTTTCTCAATATATCGCCCATACGAAATTTTTGGCCACGCCCACCTTTTGGGGCGTTTTTTGAAAAAAATAAATGTTTTTCTATAAATTTCATATAATGAAATAAAATGCTATCCATCATCTTCCTAATGCTTTTTTTCTTTGGGGTACATAGGGATAGGGATAGGGTATCATACTGTTCGCCCCAAGCGGACTGTAGCCTTTCCTTATGTTTTTTTCATAAATTTCATAGAATGTGTTGACGACGATGACGTCACTAAATACCAGACTGTAACAACACACAGCCTTAGATACTAAAAAGGGAAATTTCAGTTATTTTATTGTAAACCCAAATGTCATGAACAATGTAAACAATATAAAAAGCAAGTCATGTTGGTCAAATAAAACATTGTCGATTTATAACGTTTTAAACATAGTCGTTTCTTTTATTACGGATTTCTCGTTGCAGTATATATACAGTTTCCTTTTGCTAATTCTTTGTTCGAAACACGAACATTTTTCGTCCTTTCGAGACGGATTAAGAATCCCATCATACATTTTTTTCTATATATACTGCAAACATTTACACACCCTAATTTTAATTATTTAATTTATTTAATACTAACTTCGCGGATTAATTATATACAAAGCGTGTACAAAATACAACAACAATTTAATCGACATAATTAAATTGCCTTTGGAGCTCTTGTGGAACATCTGCAGCTGAAGATTTCCGGACCAGGACGTGGAGCGTTTGGATTTTTGTGTGCTGTGTGTGCATCGTCATCTGGAAGGAATTTTACGTGAGTACGTTAATTTGTACTATTTAGTGATATTATATTAGAGAAAGGGTAGCTCATATATATATATAATAAAATGAAGCCAAATAAGTTGAGTAGAGTACTTACGCAGCTAGAAAAAGATATGTCCAATTTCGGCAAACGAGGATCAGGAACTCGGACTGCAAATTATCTGTCCGGTCGTTTGTCAATGCTGGAGAAAACGATGGAGTCAGCGGAAAGTGCGTATGAAGTGTGTCTAGGTGCATTTTCAGATGGTGATGAAGACAAGTGTTCTGATGTGGAGAATGTCTTCGAACAAATTCGGGAGTTGTACTTTGACTACAGAGCAAGTCTTCTTGATGCAATAGACAAAGTAAAGACAAAGGAAACAAAGAACGATGTCACCGAAACCGATTTCAACACCACAGCAGCATCTCACAACGCAGATATTCGCTTAAAAAATATCCCTGTGCCTGTTTTCTCTGGTTGTTATGAGTCCTGGAGAGGGTTTCGGGATTTATTCACGTCTCTTGTCCACCATAACATGTCGTTGTCTGAAATTCAGAAAATGCATTATTTAAAAACAAGTGTGTCGGGAGAGGCGGAACGAATTTTGTCGCACTTATCTATTGCTAACGGCAATTATTCCAAGGCGTGGACTATTTTGCAGGACAGGTATGATCACCAACGGTTTCTTGTCAACACCCAACTGAAGTGCTTCTTTAATCAGCCTTCAATATCAATCGAACGGCCTGAAGCTGTCAAGGAGCTGCTGGATACGTCGACCGAAATAGTTCATAGCTTGGAAAGCTTGAAAGTTCCGGTTCAGCACTGGGACGCGGTGCTGGTTTATGTTCTGCTTCAGAAACTACCACCGAAAACGCAACAGCTTTGGGAAGAGAAGTTGGGTTCCAAAGACAACACCAAAGAACTGCCTACGTTCACCGAATTTAAGCAGTTTCTGGAAACAAGGTTCCGTACGTTGGAAGCGGTGAGCTACCAGCATAGCAAGCCGTCTTCAGAACCGTCGAAGAAGATAGTCCAGCGCCATTCTTTTCACTCACAGGCCACTACATCCAATTACTCATGTAAGTTGTGCAATAAGGGCGCCCATTCTATTAGGAAGTGCAGCCGATTTCTTAAAATGAGTATATATGACCGTTGTCAAAAAAAAGTAGACTAGGGTTGTGTAGAAATTGTCTTGCTTATAGTCATTTAGCAGATAATTGTCCAAGTTCCCATCGATGTCATTACTGTCAGCAACCACACCATTCACTCTTGCATATTTCTCCAAATGACGCTCCGCAGGTTGATCATCTGTCACATTCTCGTTCCTGGAATAATGGAATAAATGGTAAAAATAAAACACAATCAACTTCTAACAACAATTTTTGTACCTCAGTTGTGAACTCCAACGCTCCAAGTCAGCGAGATGCGTCCAATACTCAACAGTTGGAAGGAGATGCCCCCTGTTGCAGCAAGTCCATCAACACATATCACTCTGTGCCACATGCGTCTACCCAAGTTATGTTGGCCACAGCTATAGTAAAGGTGAGCGGATCGTCAGGGAAGGTGGTTTCACTTCGAGCGTTGCTAGATTCAGGTTCAGAGGCCTCGGTTATCACCGAGTCAGCACTCCAACTTTTACACTCGAGGCACAAATCAACTTATGTTGAGGTAGCCGGGTTAGGTTTAGTCAGCAGCGGCACTTGTAAGAAGGTCGTTGACCTCACTATTGGTTCTCACCATTCTCCCTTCGAAGCCTCCACACAGGCGTTAGTTTATACGTCGCTGTCTGGCCATATCCCAGCCCGCAGTCTTTCAGTTGCCGACTGGAGGCACCTCGAGGGCTTGAGCTTCGCTGACCCCTCCTTTTTTAAGCCAGCCAAAGTTGATTTGTTGTTGGGCAGCGATGTGTTAGCGGAAATACTTTTGCCAGAATTGGTCAGACCCCACAATGCCAATTTGCCCGTGGCACAAAAGACCAGATTTGGATGGATTCTTTTCACCCTTTTCGTCCCCATCCATTAAAAGCTTCCATCAAACTTGTACCCTTGATGCAAACATGGAAAAATTCTGGGAGTTAGAGGAAACTCCTTTTCTGAGAGCAGATACTCCGGAAAATTTGGCGTGTGAGGAGCACTTCTTAAATAACGTCAAGCGCTTGTCAGACGGACGATGTGAAGTCGCCCTTCCCTTCAAAGGAAATGTTCGTCCGGTGCTTGGACGCTCAAGAGAAGGTGCTCTGCGGAGATTTAAACACCTGGAAAGTCGTCTGCTCAAAAACAAACAACTCCAAAGGGATTATTCAAAGTGCATCGAAGATTACTTGAATTTGGGTCACATGAGCGAAGTCGAGAACGAGCATGTTTTAGAGAGCACACCGCACTACTTCCTGCCACACCACGCAGTCATAAAAGAGAGTAGTTCTTCGACAAAGCTGAGAGTAGTTTTCGATGCCTCGTTTAAGACTTCGGATGGAAAGTCACTCAACGATATGCTGATGGTAGGTCCGACTCTCCAGAACAATATAGTCGATGTCATACTTAGGTGGTGGTTGTACAGGTACACATTTGGGTAAATGAAAGCGACTCCATTTACCAACTTATTCTTTGGCGTAAAAATCCATCAGAGGTTCTGAAAACATATCGGCTCAAAACAATCACGTTTGGGACAGCATCCGCTCCTTATTTGGCCATCCGTACGATAAATTGGTTAGCAGAAAAAGCCTGTTTACGATACCCACTGGCTGCAAAGATGATTCGTGAAGAGATGTATGTAGATGACCTTATCTCAGGAGCTGACACAAAACAAGAAGCTGAAACGAAAATCAAGGAGGTAAAGGCAATACTGGAAGCAGCGGGACTTAGTCTACATAAATGGGCATCTAACACAGATGAACTCATGCAAGATGTACTCTCACAAGATCGAGAGATTAAGTTTTTTCCTCCCTCCGAAGGTTCAAGTCGACTGAAGACGTTAGGAATTCATTGGCAACCCCAAGCTGATAGTTTTTTATACAGCTACACTCCCACAGTTCGCCCACAACCAACGAAGAGATCCATTTTGTCAACCATTGCCAGACTTTTTGATCCGATGGGATGGATTTCTCCATGCATTATTAAGGCTAAATGCTTTCTGCAAATGCTATGGGTCAAGAAGATAACGTGGGACGAACCAGTCGATGAAGACATCTTAAAGGATTGGAACCACTTTTTTCAAGACCTAGAAGCCGTGAATCATATCCGTATACCTCGATGGGTGAATGCCGGTGGACCATACAATAACGTGGAGCTTCACGGATTTTGCGACGCGTCGGAGAAGGCATTTGGAGCTGCGGTTTACATTCGCGTTCTGGATGAAGGAGGTAGAGTTCATATGAGTCTGCTACTTTCAAAGACCAGAGTGGCTCCAGTCAAACCGGTAAGCATTCCACGATTGGAGTTGTGCGGTGCAGTCATTTTAGCGAAGCTTCTTAACCACGTGGCAAAGGTGCTGAATATGACGGAAGAAAAGGTACACGCTTGGACCGATTCTACGATCACGCTTTGTTGGATAAAGTCACTACCATCACGATGGGAAACTTTCGTCGGCAACCGAGTCGGTGAAATTCAACGGCTGATAAACCCATCCATATGGAGACATGTCCCAACCGACCAGAATCCTGCAGATTTAGCGTCCCGAGGAGTACTGCCCTCTGCACTAATAACAGAGCGATTATGGTGGAATGGACCTTCGTTCCTGCACTCCAATTGGTATTTTGAATTTCCGAGTCAGCCAACGATTATTTCCACAGAGGAAGGCCAAAAACGGACACAAGTTCACCGAGTGGAAATAACCGAAAATCCTTTAATTTTGCTGATAGGTAGGGCTTCCCGGTTCCAACAATTAGTCAGGACTGTTGCCTATTGCCATAGGTTTCTCGAAAACTTTCGTCTTCACTATCCCAAATTTTGCCGCTACATCCGCAGTTTAAGAAATAAAAACAACAAATGCATTTACAACCCTCTTACGCCAACGGATATTGATAAAGCTACTAAAACGCTTATTCAAATCGCGCAAAAGGAAATGTTTCCGGAAGGTATCAATAAGACAAGAGGTATGGGATCATTACATCCATTTATTGACGGTAACGGAACCATTCGTGTAGGCGGAAGACTCAGGCATGCCAACATACCTTACGACCAACAACACCCTGTCATACTCGATCCGAGGCACAAAATCACAAAATTAATTATACAGGAATCGCACATCAAAACCTTACACGGAGGTATTCAGCTCATGATGACACATATAAGGCAGAAGTACTGGATCTTCCAACTAAAGAGAACGGTTAAGAAACATGTCAACCGCTGCACTATATGCTACAGGTTTCGTAACAAAACCGCACAACAGCTAATGGGAGAGCTGCCAGCTCCACGAGTTACGGTGTCGAAGCCCTTCACAAACACCGGCGTCGATTATGCAGGGCCTATAAATATTCGTGCATGGAAAGGTCGAGGAGCTAAGTGCCACAAGGGGTACCTAGCCATATTTACCTGCTTAGCTACCAAAGCGATGCACCTCGAGGCAGTAAGCGACTTAACCACTCAGGCGTTTCTTGCTGCATTTCGGCGATTTGCGGCACGACGTGGAGTTTGTGCTCAAATGTTTAGCGACTGTGGCACTAACTTTGTAGGAGCAGATGCAGAACTACGACGTCTGATGAAAATTGGAATTCAGGACTGGGAAGAAATTGCGAACGTCCTAGCAACTCAGGGAACGAAGTGGAATTTCATTCCCCCGGCTTCTCCCTACTTTGGAGGTTTATGGGAAGCAGGAGTGAAGAGTGTTAAATTCCACCTAAAGAGAATTGTTGGAAATGGGACACTTACTTACGAGGAACTCACCACGCTTTTGTCTCAAATCGAAGCGTGTCTAAATTCGAGACCTCTTTGTCCCCTAACAGAAGACCCAGAGGACTTTAGCGCGTTAACACCTGCACACTTCTTGATTGGCGAAACCCTATTTCCAGTTCCTGAACCCGACCTGACTCTAGGCAAACAGAGCTACACCGACCGATGGAAAGCGATTCAGGCGCATTTACAAGTCTTCTGGAAGCAATGGCAGACAGAATATTTAAGCCGATTACAACAACGCCCGAAATGGCTGAAACCTTTACCGCAACTGAAAGTAGGTGATTTAGTTCTAATAAAGGATGAGCGACTTCCACCAGCAAAATGGAGTTTAGGCCGCATCCTAGAAACATACCCCGGAGCAGACACAATCGTTCGAGTTGTTAAGGTAAAAACCCAACAAGGAGAGTTTAGGCGACCGATTACCAAACTCTGCCCACTACCATCTAACGACAACCCGCAATAAACAAAATTTTATTTCACCTAAAATCGAATACCAACATTTACCCAAACACAAAAACAATAAAATAAAACGAAACAAAATTATACAATAAAATGATTAAAATTTAAATCATCACTCACTCGCACAGCTTTTCCAAACAGCATACACCTATAAATAAAAATACTTTTGTCCCAACATCCACGAACAAATGCCCCACTGTCATCATACAAACTTAGTTCAAACACACTCAAATTAACACGCAGCAATAATCACTCAGCAGTCAACGCTCACTTGCAAATATCCCATATGCAACCGCAACCCAAACACCCACACACTTTCATATACCTTGCATTCACGCATACAAAATATGAAAATCATACATACAGTCCACTTCATTTACCCATATCTATACGCGCGCACTAACTCTACACTATCAAACACACACAAAATTTACACAAGTTCTATTCTACCATGATCCATCGATCATCACTACGTCACACAATTTCTCCAAACGTACACTCAACTGGACAAAACCCATTCATCGCAGCACACACACACACACATCATCGATGGACGCCGCCGAAAATGCAATCAAATTAATTATTACAAACATAATGAATTCGCATGCAAATAATTTATATTAATACAACTCACCTGAATAACACTGGAAACAGTCATATTTGATGATATTTAATAAATTTTAAACTTTAAAACACTCGAATTTAATTCACGCACTACCGAAATGCTACCGATCACCTACGACACGACACGACCTTTCCCAATATGCAACAACACTAATCAGCTTTCGTCACCACAACCCAGCAGCTGCAGCAGTGATAACAAAAAAAAAAAAAACAACCAACAGTGCATGCACAAGCACATAAAGGGAGCAATGCGTAAACTTGTTGGCAGTAGTTGGCGAATTTTGTTATCTACCTGTGATGTACATGTTTATGATTGTATGTTCTAATTGTTTTTCTTTCTTTTCATGTACATGAACCGCATGAGAAGCAAGGCAATATAAGCAACAACTTGGCAGCGAAGACAATCAGGGGAAGGAGCATGATCAACTCGGTGGGGGGAGAATGTTGACGACGATGACGTCACTAAATACCAGACTGTAACAACACACAGCCTTAAATACTAAAAAGGGAAATTTCAGTTATTTTATTGTAAACCCAAATGTCATGAACAATGTAAACAATATAAAAAAACAAGTCATGTTGGTCAAATAAAACATTGTCGATTTATAACGTTTTAAACATAGTCGTTTCTTTTATTACGGATTTCTCGTTGCAGTATATATACAGTTTCCTTTTGCTAATTCTTTGTTCGAAACACGAACAGAATGAAATTAAATAATATTTATCACCATCTTAGTGTTTTTTTCTTTGGGGCATATAGGGATATACGGTTCGCCCCAAGCGGACTGTAGCCTTTCCTTATGTTTTTATACCCAATCCTTAGGGTACATTACTTTTGACACATAGTTTGTAACACCCCTTAAAATTCGCCGTAGACCCATAAAAGTATATATATTTATGATCAGGACCAAATCCTAAACTTATTGAGCAATGTCCGTCCGTCCGTCCGTAAAATTTTGAGGCCTTTAAATGCTGAAATTTAGAGAAAAGCCCACTGCCACGCCCACAATATAGAAAAACCGTTTTAAGGCTAAAGGTTTAAAGATAGAGTGCCAAGAGCTCCAAGCGGACTGCAGCCTTTCCTCATGTTTTTGTTTATATTTTATTTTCGGGATTTCAGGTGTTGGTTTGGAAAGTCATTTAAGCGCTTTTTTTTAAACCGTATGAGATAAATTTGATTCTCATAAGAACGATAAAGATTTTTCTGTAAGAGATTGATTAATATTTCAAAACAAAACGGTAATTTTTAAAACAAAATTTTTGTGAGAGTTTTATAACATTCTAAACTTTGAAATATGTGACACATTCGAAAAGTGAAAAAAAAACCATTTCTTTAAAATTACTCTTTTCCAATTTAAGTAAATGCATAGGTATCGGAATTGTACAGAGAGTAACGGTGGCCCACTTGGCGGGAAAAAAGGATCTCAACTCACTTTCTGTAGGCTGCAATCACCGTTCGGGGTATGTGCTGTTCGTCGGGCAGACTCTTATGGCAACAGTACCAGGGAGAGACGCTTTGCGGGAAAAATGGATTTCAACCTTCTTTCTGCAGGCTGCAAGCACCGTTCACGCAACTTCGTTGCTCCGCTCGGGGTATATGGTTTTCGTCTGGCAGGCGCCTATAACAAAAGCTTTTTGAATGCATTAAGAGTAGGCATGAGGTGTTTGCATGTAAACAATATTTATATCCATAGTATCTTTGCATATAAACAAACTCTCACCTACTTTATTATCTTATTTCCAGCTTTTTGTTGCATATACAGTGAAAATAGTACTATAGGAGATTAATTAATAGTATTATAACGGTACATTTTCAAAGGGAGTATTAAAGGGTGATCCATTTCGAGGTTCCCTACTTTTTTAAAGAAAAAACCACAGAAAATTCAAATTTTGATGGAGAATGTTTATTATCATTTGAAAGAACATTCTTTGGCATTTATGTTTTGAAGATTATGTCTATCAAATGTTGGCCGTTGCTACGTCGCAGATGGTCCATCCTTTGAGTCCAATTTTCGATCACTCGTTCGATCATTTCGACTGGTAACTGGCGAATGACACGCGTGATGTTTTCCCCCAAGGCCTGAATCGAAGCGGGTTTGTCGGCATAAGCTTTTGACTTTACATATCCCCACAGGAAAAAGTCTAACGGTGTGATATCACCCGATCTTGGTGACCAATCGACCGGCCCAAAACGTGAAATTTTGTGCTCACCGAAATGTTCTCTCAATAAGTCCATTGATTGATGCGATGTGTGGGAAGTGGCCCCGTCTTGCTGAAACCAAATGTCGCCGAGATCATGAGCTTCAATTTCAGGCATCAAATAGTCGGTTATCATGGCACGATAACGGTCGCCATTGACGGTTACGTTCGCACCGGCATAATTTTTAAAGAAATATGGACCGATGATTCCCCCGCCCACAAACCACACCAAACCGTTGTTTTTTCTGGATGAAGTGGCAGTTCTTCAATCTCTTCAGGTTGCTCTTCGTCCCAAATGCGGCAATTTTGTTTGTTTACATACCCATTTAGCCCGAGATGGGCCTCATCGCTAAACAAAATTTGCCTCGAAAACGTCGGATCTTCTTGGAACTTTTCAAGAGCCCATAGAGCGAAGCGATGTAGCTTGGGAAGGTCGAGCGGCTTCAGTTGTTGCGCAAGCTATATTTTGTACGCTTTCAATTTAAGATCTTGACGTAAAATGCGCCAAGTCGTTCCATACGTCAGTCCGAGTTGCTGCGAACGGCGCCGAATCGACTCTCTACGGTCTTCGTGTACACTCTCAGCTACGGCCACTATATTTTCTTCACTGCGTGCTGGACGTGGTCTATTCGGTCGAATATTATCTAATAATGAATGCTGGGTCTCAAAATGGGTGATGGTGTTGCGAATAGTACGCTCAGTAGGCCGATTATGTTGACCATAAGTTGAGCGAAGTGCACAAAACACATTCCTCACAGAACGTGAATTGTCATAATAAAGTTGAACAATTTGTAAACGTTGTTCACGCGTAAGTCTTTCCATTATGAAATGCCAAATAATACTAAACAAAAATAACATGACAGCATGACACGACTCACACGTGATCTGTCAAAAAAAGCTATTGAAAAAAGTATCTCTACTTGGATCACCCGTTATTTCTGTAAGCGTTTCAGATATATAATCCACTTATCACCAATAAGGAGTGAAAAAAGGCCAATTGCTAAAAGAGAGCCTTAAGTTTACCTCCATATTTATATATGTTAGTCCACAATGCATAAGCCATGCTCTGTTGTGACAGCTTTAATATTGTGTAATATTCTAAACATAATTTCTTTACTAGCAGCAACGAGTTATTCTTGTATGTCTTTTAAATCAATACCATATACCATATATAACCCTTATGAAATTTCATAAGACATTTTAAAAGTTGGTCTTATTTCATTCCGCCATATTAATACAAGTTCAAGTCCACAATGCATAATATATTGCTCGCTTGTAAATGCTTTGATAATGTGTAAAATTCCGATCTTAGTATCGGCATTAACAGCAAGGAAATATTCCTGAATGCGTTTTAAATATATAATACATCAATCACGTTTAGGAATTTAAGTAAGACCAATTCTTCAAAGTTTGCTTTTCCACTCCTCCATATCCGCAATGCATAAGCAATACTTGCATAAACATAAAAAAAGCCTAGAGCCCGCTTGGGGCGAACAGTATGATACCCTATCCTTATCCGTATGTACCCCAAAGAAAAAAAGCCTTAGGAAGATGATGGATAGCATTTTATTTCATTCTATGAAATTTATAAAAAAAAAATATTTGTTCTAAAAACGGCCCCAAAAAGTGGGCGTGGCCAAAAACTTTGTATGGGCGATATATTGACAAAAATATTGGCTTAATATATTGTTAAACATTTTTTTTCGATTTCTGTGAAAATTTTCGAAGAAAACAGCATTTTAGTGAAAAACGCCCACAAAAAGTAGACGTGGCAAAAAACTTTATATGAAAAATTAATAAAGATGGGCAGTACCTACATATCTTGTGAAGGTTGTGCAACGTTATCTCTCTAACTTAAGCCTTAAAACGGTTTTTCCCAAATTGTGGGCGTGGCAGTGGGCGAATTTTTAAAATTTTAACACTTTACCATTTTTGAACCCTAGGAAGTATATGTTCCAAATTTCAGCTTCCTAGCATAACTTTAAGGGCTCAAAAGTAGATACGGACGGACGGATGGACGGACGGACATTGCTAAATAGTCTTAGGTTTTGGTCCAGGTCATAAATATATATACTTTTAGGGATCTGCGACGAATATTAACGGGTGTTACAAACTATGTGTCAAAATTAATATACCCTTAGGATAGGGTATAAATAGTGAAGTACACACACGAAAATGTTTTTCTCTTTTCACACCGTTTGCAATTTGTATTTTTCTCTCAACTTTTCACAAAGTTACTGTCTTTAAAGTTAAGGCTTAACTACATTCGGCAAAAAGTGAAGTACACACACGAAAATGTTTTTTCTCTTTCCACACCGTTTGCAATTTTTATTTTTCTCTCAACTTTTCACAAAGTGACTTTCTAGACATACCTCTAACTTCCAAGTGGCGCACTTTGGGAATGTTCAAAAAAAAAACTAATACATTTACAGAAAAAAGCTGTCACTAGTTACTGATCTTACGCTTAGATAACTCTGGGTGCAAATTTTTCTTTCTTTCGTTGGCAAATTCTTCCTGTTTTTGTTTATTCGTTCTTATAGTTTTTAAAAGTCAAAATAGATACTTAGTCCAGTTTCTGAATACGAGGGAATAGCAGCGTGTGTATGTGAGCTTTGAAAAAGTCACTTTTTGCCGAATGTAGTTAAGCCCTAAAAAGTGGAAAAAGTGAAAACGTTAAAAGTGTAAAATAAAAAAAAAATTTTTTTTTAGGACGAAAAAATAATTATTTAGACAGATCTGATAATAGTCTAAAAGCCCGCAGCAAGTATTGTGTGTAAATATATAACCAAAAGTGATTTACATGAGTATGAAGCCCTCAAAAAGTCTGGCAGCATTTTTTTGCAGCCAAGATTATTAATAGAATGCCAAAAGTACATACTTTTCCCAAAATGTGGATCGTAAGTAAGTAAGTAACCACTTGAAACTACCATTAACAGAATGCACGCAATACAAAAAGATAGGTGTCAGACGTTTTACATGCAGCTTTCCTCTTGTCAGGCGTATAAATAATATACTAAAAATCACTTTAAAAAAATTGGTGTGATACATCCAAAAAAGTTTTAGAATTACTCTCATCACAAATAAATATACGTTTTAGTTGCAGCTTTCCTCTTGGCAGACGTACTAATAGAGTGGTAAAAATTGTATTATTTCATGGATATCGTACAATGATTTTTATTTTATGATTGGTACGAGTAGGTAATAAGGAAACAAGTATATACAAATATTTAAACAATATTATTCTGTTCACTGTCAGACTCACTTCATTCTTCAAAATATCTTTATATATTTATATTATTATACATATTAATATGTATAACGTCAATTTTGGATACCACCTTCCTTACAATTTTCTTCGAACCATTATGGCACCTTGTACCTCACTGGTAAACCAAGGACATTCTGTATTGAGCACATCAACAGACCTAATAGGGACATGCATATTAAAAACATTATTAATTAATGTCTGAACAATTTCGACTTTTTCACTAATACCCATTACATAATAACAAGTGTGCCATGAAAGGAGACTAGCATCGATTTGAAGGATATTGTTATTAATTGATTTAAAATCACGGAATTGAAGGATTCTTGCAATGGGAATTACAGTAATTCTAGGAATTTGGAATAATGAAGGGTGAAGACCGCTAAGTATTGCGTCCGGTGATTCGTGGTGGCTTTGGGGGTGCTGGCTCAGCATGATGTACGTTCGTAACTCCTCCCCCCTTAGTGTGTAGCGATGGCCAAAGGTACTGCAACGTAGGTTGGGCTGGAGCGAAATCATGTTGTATGCTGTAAGAAGGTAATATTATGAAAGTATAGATTGCAAGTAACATTAGAAAAACTCCGATAATTGTAAGAGTGACAAATGTATAGTTATCTATTTGTCTAGTTTCAGCTCGTAGGGTTTCGATTGTGTCTCTATTGATGTAATTGTACGCCTTCAATTTCTGGAGGTTTAGCTTCTCTATGGTTTGGTTGGAGCTGACTTCATGGTGTATTGTTGGTAATAGATTAATATCTACCCAAAATATGTTTGGGTTTTTTTTGTAGGTTATTCCGTTGATGAAAATGTCGCAGTTCTCATAATGTATCAGGACTGTACCATATAAATTGAGTGGGTTAAATTGAGTGAATTTACATTTGTTTCTGGTGCGTTTATAAGCAGTATGTAATTTGGTTCCGGTTGCTGAATTGATGTAGTTGGTTCGATCTCTTTTAAGACGCAATGAGCTGGTTGGTTACTGATCAATTTTCCTATGCACGACGATTTGTTAGTTTCCTCCTGGTGTAGCGATTCTTTGCAGTATTGTATATTTTGGTAATTAAATAGGATGTAAAGTGGGCTATCTCAGGAATTTATCACTGGCAGACTACACATTTGGGAAGACTGGCAGGATAGATGCATTGATTAGCGCAGACATATGGGGGCAACTAATCACAGATGGCATTGTTCGAGGCGAGGTTAATGAACCAGTGGCACAACGTACACATCTTGGATGGGTGATTTTTGGCCCAGCTGAAACTACTCATGCAGGCCCATCAACATTTCAGTCTATGACATTGCGAATCAGTGAGGAGAACCAACGTCTGGATGAGTTACTGCGAGCCATCTTTGCTGTGGAAGACATCAACCAGAGGGATTCCGACTCGATGACCATCGATTATTGTGAGCAGATCTTCCTACAAACACATAGGCAACTACAAAATGGCTACTATTTGGTGCAGATGCCATTCCGGGCAGACGCACCAGCTCTTGGCTCATCACATCAATTGGCTCTCCGGCAATTTCACCAACTGGAACGGAAACTGGCTTCTGATCCTGAGCTCAGGCAAAAATACGTGGCGTTTATGCAGGAATATGAAAAACTTGGTCATATGCATCCCGTTCACAGTCAAAATAGCAATCCATCACAGCAATACTTTATTCCACATCATGCGGTAACTACGAAATTCAGGGTTGTCTTCAACGCATCTGCAAAGACAACTAATGGCGTCTCATTAAACGATACACAACTGGCTGGCCCACCAATTCAGGAATTACTGGTAAACATCATATATCGATTTAGGCTCTTTGGCATCGCAATCACCGCGGACGTCGAAAAAATGTTTCGACAGGTACGTGTGGACCCAAGACATCGGCAATGGCAACAAATATTGTGGCGAGAATCGACTGATCAACCATTGCTTACATACCAACTGGCAACGGTCACTTATGGCACAACAAGTGGTCCCTATCTTGCTATTAGGACCATGTTACAATGTGGCATGGATCATTGTCACAAACTCTTGGAGGAATCAAGAATCGTGGCTGCCCGTCAAAGTATTTTGACCGATTTTTACGTGGATGACTACCTTACTAGCGTACCTACTGTTCAGGAAGCAATTCAACTGGGAGATGACGTGGCATCAGTACTGCAAGAAGGACATTTCCATCTCCGTAAATGGAAAACAAATAGCGCTAAGGTCTTGGCACATTTCTCACATCAATCCGGCACATCCGATATGGAATTACAGCTTGCTGAAACAACTGTTCTTGGGCTACACTGGGATTCATCAACCGATGAATTATTTTATCGAGTACGCTTAGACGACCATGCAACGAACACCAAACGACAGATACTTAGTGATGCAGCGAGATTATACGATCCAACTGGCATGTTAGCACCTATCGTCATCGTGGCTAAAATCATCATTCAGAAACTATGGCAGGCTGGCTTGGGATGGGATGAACCGGTACCATCTGATTTGCTCAATGAATGGCTCACTTTCCGTAATCAACTTAGGCACCTGGAAGTTCTTCGCATACCTCGGTGGCTCGGCATGGCTCCAGAAACTTCATCATGCTTATATGGCTTTTGCGACGCTAGCAGTAAGGCGTATGCTGCCGTTGTATATCTCAGTACCAGGCAGAAGGATGGCACCCATGTAACCCGGATAATTGCAGCCAGAACGAAGGTGGCTCCGATTAAAACAATCACAATACCTAGGCTTGAACTTTGTGCAGCTAAGTTGCTCACCGAGCTCATGAAGGACATTCGGATGGCTTTGCATTTGGAAGGACTCCCCTACACTCTTTGTACGGACTCCCAAATCGTTTTGTATTGGATTCCTATGGTTTTATCACAACTGAAACAGTTTGTTGCAGCAAGAGTGGCATTTATACAGGAACATTCAAGCGTGGATAATTGGCATCATATTCGCACTCAGCTCAATCCTGCTGATTGCGCAAGTCGTGGCATCAGTCCAGTAGCTTTAGTTAACCATTCACTTTGGTGGCAAGGTCCAGTGCCCGAACATTACCCAATGTCAATACTTCGCACTCTTACAGCACAGGAGGCAGAATTAGTAGAAGCTGAAATGAAACCACCCACATCTCATCTGGCTCAGGCGACACAATCATTTTCCCTACAGACGTATTACTGGAAGGATGGCGAGAAAATTGAAATTCCATTGGTCGACAGATTCAGTAGTCTTGGTAAACTACTTCGAACAACAGCAATTATATTCCGTTGCAAGGAGGCTCATCGTGAATACAGGCGTAACCCTGTCTCTGTAAAGGAATTGGACCTGGCAATAAATTGGCACATAAAGGCCGAACAACAACAGTTTTTTTATCCAGAAATAGCCCAACTCCGCAAAAGGCAACCTATTTTACCTTCAAGCAAAATAATTTCTTTAGCACCATATATCGATTCTGCGAGTGGCTTACTCCGTGTTTCAGGAAGGTTGGAGAATGCGGACATTGGCGAAGAGCAACAACACCCAATCATTTTGGCAAAGGAAGTCACACTCACCAGTCTTATAATACGGCAGGTGCATCAAGATACACTCCATGGTGGCATTCTACTCATGTTGCATACTCTTAGGCGAAAATACTGGATTCTACATTTGCGCACTCTTGTAAAACGATGCATCCATTCCTGCGCGATTTGCAGACGTCATCAACATAGCATGGCAGCACAACGTATGGCATCACTTCCAAGAGCGCGAGTTACACCGACACCACCATTTGCAGTTGCAGGCGTAGATTACTGTGGCCCATTCAACATACGAATTGGCGCAAAGCGAGTTCGCACCGAAAAGAAGACATATGTTGCTATCTTCGTATGCATGGCAACTAAGGCAGTTCATATCGAGTTAGCAGAGGACTTATCTTCGGAAGCATTCATCAACGTATTCACACGTTTCATCAGTCGACGCGGCCCATGTCATGAATTATACAGTGACAACGCCACAACATTCACAGGCGCTAATCGAATCATGGCAGAAGATCTGCAACATTGGCATAATGGATACACTCAACAACAACTGGCGAACAAAGGTACACAATGGCATTTTATACCACCACGAGCACCCCATCATGGCGGATTATGGGAGGCCGCGGTAAAATCGGCCAAGAAACATCTACATCGCGTTATTGGCAACCATTCAATCTACTATGATCAACTACACACCCTATTGGTACATGTGGAAGCATGTTTAAATTCACGACCTATTGTGGCTTTACATGACTCCTGGGATGATCAACTGGCACTCACCCCTGGGGATTTCTTAATTGGCCGACCAATCATTGCGATACCAGACAAACCCGTAACGGATGTTCCTACAAATCGTTTATCCTACTGGCGCAAGCTTAGGCAAATGCAACAACATTTTTGGCGTAGATGGCACGATGAATATCTTAGTACACTTCAACAACGATCCAAATGGCATAAAGGCAATACTGACTTGGCACTTCATGATATTGTACTCATCCGGGATGAAAACCTCCCAGCAACACAATGGCGACTTGGCCGGATAATTGCAGTGCATCCTGGGCAGGATGGCTTAATCCGTGTGGTAACTATAAAACATGCAACTGGCGAATGCACCCGACCTGTACAAAAGGTGTGCAAACTCCTGGAATAGTCCTGAACATACCTGTTCAGCCGGGCAGGATGTTCAATATTACGAGGGTGGCAACTCTCAATCGACTGCAGCAGCGGCGGCATTCACTGCTCACGCACACATATTTGTGCAGGAACGAGATGGAAGGGGGAGACGAGTCGAGTTCAGTTTGGTTTCGTTCGTTCTTGATTTCGGATCACTGGCAGACACACGTTTTTCATTACTCGTATAAATTCCAAAATAAAGTGTTAAATTATTAATAATTGTTGGCTTCCGACTACTTTTTCTATCGACTTTCAGTTTCCGGATGTATAGGACTGCGCGGCCAATGTGTACTCTTTTTTCTAGTGCGCCAGCGTAAGTAATTCTTATACAAATAGTTTAAAGGAATTGCAACTTCATCATCGTATAAAGTAGAACTTTTGGACGGGTGTGTTTGGAAACTTTTATCACAAATAGTGAAGCAACCGTTGGGTTTTGACCCTTAGTCACCGCAGAACCGAATCCTGATCTCTCATCACCGTTGGACCTTTCAACTCAACATTGGAAATAATGGAAATAACTAACATCATTGGGAGCTTGTGCCTCTAAGTGTTTGTGTGTGCTTTATAAATATATATTAACAGTAACAAGATACTGCGATCTCAATCGTTGAGCACTCCAGTAACCTCTTGCACTAAAATATATTAAACAGCGATCTCAATCTTTGAGGACTCCTGTATGAAAACAAATAAAATAAGAAGTCCATATATCTAAATTTCCTACTCAAATACAGTTTTGCTATACACATATATCTAGTTATAAGTACTAAATTTAGGAGATAAATAAATTACACTTGATAAGAATTAAACATATTGCATAAGGCATCCCCGCACGAATGCCCAACGCAAAAAAATCAAAAGCGAAACCTAGTTTCTTTCCTTATCAATTAAGAAGACTTGCAAGAACCTTGGACCCAATTCCAGAAAGCGACTCTCTCGTCACTCCTCTAAACAATTCTGACTCCAGTCTCAGTTCTGACTCTTGTTCTGACATTATGAACCAATCCGAACAATCATCAAACAATACAACACTACCCCAAGCAACAGGTCAAATTGACATCTTCAATTCGCTACGAATTCCAGATGCCATCAAAGATCTGCCGAAATTTGATGGCAACCCCAGGCTTCTGTATGAGTTTCTCAGCAATGTAGAGGAATTACTCCTCTACATTAGGGGAACGGACAACACTCCTTATGGCCAAATTTTACTGCGGGCCATACGGAATAAAATAGAAGGCCAGGCCAACGAGATACTAAACATGTACGGTACCCCTCTTAATTGGGATGAGATCAAAAACAATCTCATCCTCCATTATTAAGATAAGAGAACGGAAACGTCTCTTATTAGGGACCTGCATAATACCAAACAGTTTGACAAAAACATCGAAACTTTCTATGGAGAAATTATTGAACTCCAATCCGCACTTTGTAATAACATTCTTATTCATGAAAAAGAAGCCAGTGTTATAAAAGCAAAAAAAGACCTGTATTCCGAGATGTGCCTAAACTCATTTCTTAGCGGACTCCAAGAACCCTTGGGTTCAAGAGTAAGGACAATGCAACCCAATTAATTGGCAATGGCATTGACATATTGTATCAAGTAACAAAATATTTCTTATCAGAGGAATACTCAAGTACCCAGAATTGGAAATAGCTTCCAATACAAACCATATAATAACAACCGCTACCCCCAAAACAGAAATACCTACAACCACAATTGGCAACAATATACTAACTCCAGAAATCCAAGAACACTTCCAAATACAGGCAGAGAGGGTCAACAACACTCCACACATCAAAACCTTCCAAATAGGACAAATAACTTCAACCCCCATAATAACCCTAGATACCGACAAACGCAGTCTACATCCTATTCGCCTCCAAATACCAATATAACCAGACTAAATCCCAGCCAGCAAACGAGGTTCACAAGGAACACCAACTTTAATTTCCATGAAGGGACCAATAGCAAGAAGAATCACCAACAACTAGATCGATACTTTCAAAACGATCCCACCAACATTGATGATACCGAAAATTTTACCATGTCAGCCTCGGACCACCAACCGGCTTTATAGATTCCATTAGATACCCAGTAACACTACCCTACATAAACATATCCTCCCCTTTCAATAGACCACTTAGGTTTTTATTAGATACAGGCGCATCAACGTCTTTCATCAGCCCCGAGTTTATCCCAGAAAACAAACTGACGTATTGTAAGCCTGTCACTATTACCACTGTTTTTAAAAGCTACCAACTGCAAGAACAAGCAATCTTACCAGTCTTTTCCGAATTCAATCAAAAAGGTTCATTGAAATTCCTAATTTTCAAATTTCACAACTTCTTCGATGGGCTCTTAGGACTTGACGCTCTGCTCTCATTAGGCGCGAAAATTGACCTCGAAAATAAAACACTTACAACAAAGAATGCAATTAACAACATAAATATCAAACCCAACCACTCCTCTGGCATAGTTAAAATTCCAGCTCATTCAAAGGTATTAGCAAAACTACCCGTCAATAAAGAAAGTGGCACCGTCTTTATTAATACCATCGAACTCAAACCCTCAATCTCTATTAGCCAAGGCCTGTACAACGCAGATTCCTGGCACAGTACCATGGAACTCACAAATCATTCCGATGAGGACGACAGTATTTTACTAGAATTCCCACTAAATGTAGAACAGTATGAAGACAAAAACTTTATAGAAATCAATAATTTAAACGAAATTCACTCCTATACTGAAAATACGCCCTCATCTGACATAAGTCACCTACTGAGAACGGAACACGTCAATAATGAAGAACGCAAGCAACTCTTGAAACTATGTAAAGATTATAACGATATAATCTACAGGGAAGGAGAAGCCTTGTCCTTTACAAACAAAATTAAGCATCAAATAAACACTACAGACGACATTCCGATACATACGAAATCGTATAGATACCCGTATGTACATAAACAGGAAATCCAAACGCAAATTAATAAAATGCTAGAACAGGGCATCATCCGTCACAGCTATTCTCCCTGGAGCTCTCCAGTTTGGATAGTTCCAAAAAAGCAAGACGCCAGCGGTCGCCAAAAGTGGAGAATGGTCATTGATTATAGAAAAATCAACAACAAAACCATTTCTGACCGCTACCCAATTCCCAATATAAACGAGATATTGGATAAACTTGGCAGATGTTTGTACTTCACCACACTTGACCTGGCGAGCGGGTTCCATCAAATAGAGATGGACCCCAAACATATTCCAAAAACGGCTTTTACTGTCGAAAACGGTCACTACGAGTACGCAAGAATGCCCTTCGGGCTAAGAAATGCTCCATCCACTTTTCAAAGAGTGATGGACAACGTCTTAAAGGACTTAGTCGGAAAAATCTGCCTCGTATACCTCGACGACATAATAGTATACTCCACCTCCTTGCAGGAACATCTAGATAGTCTAACGCTGGTATTGGAAAAACTCAGAGAATCGAATTTCAAAATACAGATGGACAAATGCGAGTTCCTAAAGAGAGAAATAGCCTTCTTAGGACACGTCATAAACCCAGAGGGAATAAAACCAAACCCAGCAAAGATACTGGCAATAAAAAATTTTCCCCTACCTAAAAGACGTAAAGAAATCAAAGCTTTCCTAGGACTGGTCGGTTACTACCGAAAATTTATCAAAGACCTTGCAAAATTAACCAAACCCCTTACCAATTGTCTAAAAAAAGACGCATCTATTACAATAAATACACAATATATTGAGGCCTTCGAAATGTGTAAACACCTATAAATGAATGATCCAATACTTCAACACCCAGACTTTACCAAGCCTTTCATCCTCACAACGGATGCAAGCAATTACGCGCTAGGGGCAGTCCTATCACAGGGACACATAGGAAGCGACAAGCCAATTTGCTTTGCAAGTCGTACTCTTTCCCAGAGCGAATGCAATTATTCTACAATCGAAAAAGAATTGCTCGCAATAGTCTGGGCAACGAAGTATTTTCGGCCGTACCTATTCGGAAGAAAATTCCAAATATTAACGGACCATAAACCTCTCACCTGGGTAATGAACCTTAAGGAGCCAAACTCCAAACTCATAAGATGGAGGCTCAGATTAGAAGAATTTAACTACGAAATCGTTTACAAAAGAGGCAAAGCTAATACAAACGCAGACGCTCTCAGTCGTGTAAAAATCGAAGAACCTCCAGAGCAGGAACTCCACTGCAGTACAATACACAGTGCTTATGAAAATTTGGACGACGGCATTCACATATCGGAAAAACCACTGAATGAATTTAATCTTCAGGTCGTTCTCGAAACCAGTAATAGGGGCTCCCCAATGACAGTAGAAACCATCTTCAAAAACAAACAAAGAAGAACAATACGTAGGGAACATTTTAGCGAAAAGGTCATGATCAATATTTTTAAAAATTTTCTTTCCCCCAACAAACTAACGGCCATTTATACAAGTAACGATGTCTTTCCGATAGTGCAATCAACTTACTCGAAAAGTTTTTGCCAGAGTAAGACATTTCGTTTAGTAAGATGCATGGAAATCCTTAAAGACCTAAGGAAAGAGGATGACCAGGAAAAATTAATTCGAGATTACCATGAACGCAATAACCACAGTGAAATTAACGAGACCCTATTGCATCTCAAGAGGGAAACATACTTTCCCAATATGAGGGACAAAATCACTAAAACTTTAAATAACTGCAACAAATGCAAATTACTTAAGTATGATAGGAACCCTCCGAAATTACAGTATGTTGACCCAGAAATACCCTTGAAACCATTAGAAATCATCCATATTGACCTCTACAGTATTAATTACAACCAAATGCTTACGTTAATAGACAAATTTTCCAAGTTCGCTTGCGGGTATACCCTCAACTGCAGGAGCAGTATAACAATTCTTAGATTCCTCAAGCAATACATAAGTTCGTACGGGATCCCCAAAAAGATCGTTTGAGATCAAGGCTCAGAGTTCATAGCAAATATCTTCCAAGATTTTTGCAAACAACTCGAAATCAACCTTCACTATACATCCTTCCAGCAAACAAGTAGTAACTCACCTGTTGAAAGACTACACTCCACACTCACCGAGATATATCGACTGATTTTATCTAAGAGAAAAGAGAATAAACTTACAACAGAGCATGAGGAAAACTTTCCGAAACCTTCATAACCTACAATAACGCTATACATTCCGCGACTAAATATACACCATACGAACTTTTCTTTGGGAGACCGTACAAATTTACGAAAACGCTAAAATTCACGAATGAACATGACTACTTGTCAAAACTAAACACTTTCCTTGATGAACTATACCCAAAGATTCAGGACCAAGTTCAATGTGTAACAAGAGCTAGAATAGAGAAAGCTAACATGTCAAGAGAGAGTCCCGAGGATGTGGATGAAAATCAAATCGTTTTCAGGAAAGAAGCTAAGCGTAACAAAGTTACACCAAGGTTCTCAAAGCATCTAGTCAAAGAGACAATAGAATAACAGTAATAACTAAAGAAAATAAGAAAATACACAAAAGCAAACTAAGAAGGAAACACAAAAAGCAATAAAATAAATACTTATTACTATCCAAAGAAATATATTGTACACAATTTTTTTTTTCATTATACATTTATGGCATATGAATGTAAACAAGATAGTATTGTCATGGAATATGATAAAGAGACTATCCTTTTTACTGCCTATTTTTTTTTACAAACCCACCTTTTTGGTAATTCAACTAGAACACTGCACTCACCTCCTATATCTCCTCTTTCCAGCCTCCCACTAATTTCCACACAACTAATCGAAGTCTATAATTTACCAGCAGACCGAAGCATTTTACCATTACGATTAGGACCCGCGAGAATAATTACTAATTACCATAGCCTTATCCACATTATTAAACTTGATGACTACGTTCCTAACATTAACGATATCAATAATTCCCTAAATTCATTTCAAAAACACGCAACTATTACGAACTCGGTAGAAATAACTAAACTAAAACTCAAAGAATTAGAAAAGAAACTTCTAACACTATATCCTATTCAAAGACAAAAGAGGGGTTTGATAAACGGACTAGGATCCGCTATCAGATTCATTACGGGAAATATGGATGCAGAAGATGCGCAAAACATCAACAACCACATAGAACATATTTACACTAACATGCATAACCTTTCGGACACAATACTAAACCAACACATCATCAACTTTCAAATGATGGAAAGATTTAAAAACATCACATCCCACATTAACAATGAACAATACACAATCAAATCATTTTTAGTAAACACAGCAAACAAAATTAAACGAGAAGAAGATATTGTTATTGAAACACAGTACCTTAATCAAATAAACTTCAACATAGACCTATTATCAGACCACATTTCAAGTATATCCGAGTCAGTGATTCTTTCTAAATTAAATATCATTCCAAAACTCCTATTAAATTCGGAAGAATTAAAAATTATAGAAACTAAATTAAGGAAGCAAAATATTAAAATAGAATCTACAGAACAGATATACGAACTATTAGGTTTACAAGCCTACTACAATAAATCAAACATTATATTTAATATCCTCATTCCAAATATATCCGAAGAAAACTATTTCCTATACCATATTATACCTTTACCTATAAATGAAACAAAAACAATAATAACAGAACCATATGTAACATTAAACGAAAAGCACATACAACACTATAAGACACTTTGCCCCAAAATCAAAGGAACACATTACTGTAAACAACAGAGTCCACAGGAGGATACCCAAAACTCAAAATGCCTGGGGAACCTGATGAGCAACAAACCACCTCATTGTCCTATAAGCGATGTCGGAACAATAGAAACAATAATGCAGCCAGAACAAAATTTCATTCTTTTCATAAATGTACCAGAAACATTTCAAGGATTGCGATGTCTCAGTAAATGGCATAATCTATCAAGACGACGCAGACACCTTCTGGGATGAAATCCACATACTTCCATCACCCAATAGCAACGTTACCGCAAATTCTACCATAGATGTCCTGACCCTGGAAAAACTGAGAGATTTCACCTTCCAAACCGACACCCAAGTCAAAAACCTAAAGATGACAACAACGATTTTGCATTCAATCACTAACACATCAGCTGCCGTATTCATCTGCATAAGCATAATAGCAATCATCGCAATCAACAGAAGGAAGATCATCAGAGATGCCCCACCGACCCTGCAATCCTTCGCTCCGACCCCAATGACGTCATTGTGGCCCTCGCTATATACTAAGGGGGGAGGAGTTACGGTGGCCACTGGTTCCCCCGTTTCCCCCTAACACCGACAACAACAACAAGCACAGCAGAGGCAACGCACTCCGATTGCATTTTCGCAATCGCTGACAACTAGAAATAATAATAATGTGAATGCAAGTGATTCCAAGAACTTATTTCAATAAAGTGCTGAATTTACGTCTGGCAAGTTTCCGGCCTGCTTTTCTTACAAGTTCATGGAATCACACTGCATTAATTAAGTTAGGTTTTTAAGATCAAAAATTGTAAAGAGCAGTTGATTAATGGCATTTGAATTGTAAAGGTTGTTTTTTTAGTACGCTCCGCGGCTAAACACATAAGTCGCGCGCCCGAAGACACGCCCACTGTTCGACTTACATATGTTTTACTATATATTAATTCGCGGTGCTATGTGTATTAACACATCCATAGATATCGGTATACCAATCAGAATTGCCTATTCATTCATTTGGTTTCTGTTAGGAACCGCTGGTCCCACGATTCGAACCGCTGACTCACCCAATTGGCCATCGCACGCGCATCGGATTGCAACGGTATGTGTGTAACACGATCCTAATGCAATGGGAATATGTGAACATGTCTGTGCATGAAAACTGCTAAAACAGCCAGTCCCACGTGATTGGCAATACTATTCTATGCTCTTTATCTTGGACGATAAACTTGGAAAATAAAGTTAATCAAATGCTCTATAATATTATGACAACTAAAAATAAACTAATAAATCCAAGTATGTTAACGATGCAAGAGTTATACTCTTACAAAGTAGATTTCCATAGACATTCCATTAATGGATTACAAAGCTAATTGTTTAATATTTGCAATAAAAATACCAGTAGATTATGTAGTCACATAATTACAATTGATTGAACCTATTCCAAATTAAAACGGACTACAAAATTGATACTGCAGAGAATGTAATAGTTGAAATAAATAACGAAACATATAAATATAATGAGAAAGCTAAATATATTGAATGACTTAAAATATGGTACCAATTGTATTGTACAGAAAACATGTTCACTTATATAGCTATAAGAACTGGATGATGAATCTATTTTATTAATTAATATATAAATATAATGATACTTGAATGCAAACTATAAAAGAACAATTAGCTTAACAGAAAACTATCTAATAAATTTTAATGATTGTACACCAGAAATTAAGCAGAAGAATTTTTATAATAAAAAAAACTACTTTATCCCACAAATACTATTATCCATTAGAGGAATTTATGATAAGTAATGTAAAAAAATTAAAAAGGAATTTAAGAACTAGAGTACCACAAAAAAGTAATGTACGTTGCTAAGTTGCATAATAAACATAATATTTATGGCCAGAACTATATTCTCTTTTGTACCTTGGAAAACTAGGATAAGATCAGTATTGTCAATAGTATGAACACGGAGATTTCTGACTTAAACGGAGGAGGAGTTACATACATACATCCTGTAAACATGAAAATCGATGATTCGAAACTTGCCGTTAACCTTTCAAGTTAATACCAAATTAATCCATATGCAAAACCGCATAATAATTTTGGTAATTTTGCATGACACAGTTGTCGGTCAATGGCAAGACCTTATATAGTATTTCATAAATTCACTGCTATTTTATTCAACGCTATTCACTATTCCAATTCAAAGATAATAACTTTATTAAATTTGTTCAGCATGATGAAATAAATTTAATAACTTAATTATCTTGGAATTGAAATAGTCAAGTCTACATTTTCTGTTTAAAAATGCATTTAAAGCTATTTCGTCGCAGTTTGTCAATTCGTTCGCTCTCATATGAACGTTCCGAATATGTATATAAATATATTAAACATTCATATGTTTAATAAGAACATAATAAAACAACCAAAGGATTTAATATACATGAAACACTAATCCAAAACTATAAAATATAAATATTTTAAACCCAAACATTTCTAATTTAGTAATATTCATGCAATTATAAAATAATATATACATTTTATCTCACTCTTATTACCAAAATGGAAAAAATATAACAACCCATGTGTGTTTATTTTAAGGCAGATTAAAAATTAAGAACTATTTCTTATAAACACAAAAATTATCGCATTTAATTGCAACAACATCATTATTTATTATATACGTAACTATTTTTTTTATAAACATTTCAATTAAAATATCTATTAAACTTGAACTACGTTAACTCAATACATCGCAGCACTTCCCCAACACATCCGCTATAATCAGCTGTTTTTTGTTGCCATTTGGAATTCTTGCAAAACTGTCCGCGCTAATGACATATCTTTGATACATCAACCCCTCCATACTTTGGCTCATCATGGCTCATACGTATTCACAGATAGAACATTTGAGAGAGGATTTGTTTTCTCCATTTATAAAAATTTTTTGCGAGTTCATGGGGACAGAGGTATGCAGAGTCGACTATCTGTATAATTTCTCATCTGTGGTTTCAACCCTTTATCACCGAAGAAAAAAAATAAGTAGGCGTGGGCAGTACCTACATATCTTTTGAAGGTTGGACTTTCTCTCTCTAACTTAAGCCTTCAAAAAAGGCCTCAAAAGTTGATACGGATGGACGGACGGTCATTGTTAAATAGTCTTAGGTTTTGGTCCTAATCATAAATGTCATAATTTAGGGGTCTACGATGGATATTAAGGGGTGTTACAAACTAGGAGTCAAAATTAATATACCCTTGGGTTAAAGTAAACAACACTAAAATGGCATCTTTACAAATACAATATGTACATCAATATTAACTATATATATCTGTGGAAATAAGGAATAATAGCATAAGTCGACTTACGTCGAAATTGAGATTTTTACACAATCTGATGCGCAATAAGCGATTCTATCTGTCATATTTTTTCGAATTTTTATCTCTTACGGTTTATCAACAAACTGGTATAACGTATGTCTAAACAGCTTGCACAAGGAAAAACAGCATAAGTACAATCCTCTAATTATTATTTCCTACTTAAGCTCTTATGCCAAAACAAAAAACCTAATTAACACACACATAAGTTCACCTATGCTCTTTTTCCAAAACTATAAAACTTTATTTCGCGATTTACTTGTGTCCTTTTTCCAAATTAAATTTATTAATAATAAGAAGATAAGTTGACTTATGTAGTTTTTCCAAATTCCTTTTTGTAAAAACACCAAACTCATTAAAAGACCAGAGGCATAAGTCGACTTAACCGAGAATTAACTAAATGTTTAAAACAGTAAAAACGACATATTTTATTTTTATTTTATTTTGTGTTAATGATTTGCTTAGACACATTAAGATACAATATCTTTTAAAATAGTGAAAAGCATAAAAATTGATATAAATTAAATGAAGGCTACATGAGTTGTATTAAAACGGAAGAAAAAAATAAAATATAAGAAGGAGGAAAGGAAAGTAGGAAATTAATTAAAGTTTTTAAAGAAAATAACAAAAAGGTGAGATAAAGACAAAGTTACAATGCATGAATGTGAATGAGATGTGGTTCCAACAAGACGACACTACATGCCACACAGCGCACATCACAATCGATTTATTGAAGGAAACATTCGATGAGCTCATTATTTCGCGGAATGGACCTGTCAATTGGGCACTAAGATCTTGTGATTTGGATTATTTTCTTTGGGGATATTGGAAGGCGCTCGCCCACGTCAACAAACCAGAAACGTTAGGGGACTTGGAAACCAACATTCGTGGCGTTATTGACATACAGCCCCAAATGCTTGAAAAAATTGTTGAAAATTGGACATCTAGACTTGTCTTTATTCGAACCAGCCGCGGCGGCCACATGCCCGAAATCATATTTAAACAGTAATGGCAAAAAATTATCAATTATCAATCATTATATTTTTAGCCAAAGTGATGGACATTAAGACGATTTTCTTGTGTCTTATTTCAATTCGAAATTCTATACCCCTAAAAAAAACACCCTTTATATTCAAAATAATAAACCGGGTGTACAATCTCTTTATACTGTTACGTCCGAGACTCCACCTAAACCCACACCACCATTATTCTCCACATTCCCCTTCGTCTAACGGTTTCCCATACCATTTTGCTTACAAAACAAAACCTAAAGGGATATGCCCCCTTTCCCGTCCCACTTCAATACAGTTAATTTAAACTGCACGCGCAGCCATTTTTGCGCACGTTGCAAGAAATTTTGTTTATTTTTTTCCTCATATTCATATTTCATATGGTGCAATATGAAATATGAATATATCGTAAAAAAATGCATACTTTTAACACGGAATGCATTGCTTCCCGAGCTTAGTCTTTAAGTTAGTTAGTCTTTAAGTTGATTTCAATATGTTTAAGCTAAGAATAAAGAAGAGTAAATAAATAAATAAACCTTTTTTTATTTGAAGTATTAATATTTTTATCAAAATCGACTATGAGTGGACAAAAAAGTTATCATTATTAAATAAAAATAAAATCCTCCAGTAAGTTTAGAAGTAAAAGGCGACCGACTTCTTATGAGTGCAAGTAAAGACTAAGCTTTTATTTAGATTTAAGTGGACTCAACGAATTATATAAAAGTGTTATAAATTCCAATGTAAAACGGAGTTGCCAAGTTAAATTATTTAAACCATATTTCTTAACACTCCCACTTTTAGATAATTTATTCCAATTATACAAAATCACGTTAATTTAAGAGTTCATTATAATACATTATAAAATAACATCGCTATTATTAATTTTCAATTCCAAGCAACATTCTAAAATTCTGAAATTTTTCTTTAGTAAGAGCTTTTGTTAAAATATCAGAAGGAACTTTTTGTTGGAGCTTTTTGTTGTTCAGAAGGAACGAAATTGATTGTAAATTCACCTCTTTCATATCGCTCACGGATAAAATGATATCGAACATCTATATACTTTGTTCGTTTGTGAAACTCTGGATTTTTTACAAGAAGAATTGCGACTTGGTTGTCCATGTTCAACACCGAATCGCCAATACCGGTTGGAATCATCTCTGACAGCAATTTTTGAAGCCATATCGTGTCTTTCACTGTCTGTAAAGCCGCGACGTACTCCGACTCAGTGGTGGACAGAGAAACACACTTTTGTCTCTGAGATGACCAGGATAACGGCCCATTTGCAAATATAAAAATTAACACCGTGGTAGAGCGTCTGGTTTCTGGGTCACCCGCATTGTCAGCATCACTGTAACAAACCAAAGAATAATATCGAGGCTTTTTAAAAAGTATACCCATTTGTTTTGTCCCGCTTAGATACTTCAAATTTCTCTTGACGGCGTTGACGTGACCATTATTTTGTCTATCCAAGTATCGGGAGACCACTCTAACAGCGAAGGCGATGTCTGGGCTAGTCTCCACAGCCAAGTACATAAGAGAACCCATCGCTTCTCTGTTAGGAAAAGTCACTACTGCGGAAGGCATAGAATCTGCTGAAGAACAGGTTTCCGCTGGAGTCGACACTTGTTTGCAGCAACTCATGTTGAATTTTTTTAACAACCACTCAATATACTGTGATTGGCCCACATGAATTTTACCTCCAGGGCTAAGTGAGATTTCCATACCAAGAAAGTAACTACCCTCCAACATTATAACTTCAAACCTCTTCTGTAGAAACTTCACTAACCGAAGAGCATCATCTTTCCTTTCTGTAGCCACTACACCATCGTCGATATAAACGGAAAGTGTAATTCTGCATTTCTTATCTGCTGATAAAAAAATGCACGGATCTGTTTTGCTTGATTGCTTTAATTCAAAATCCTTGAGAAGTCCGGTCAGCTTCTGGTTCCAGCAGCGATATGCTTGCTTGAATCCATATAAACTCTTTCGCAGCTTGCAAACTTAGTTTATACCATCATCGAATCCCTCTGGCTGATGCATGTAGATCTCCTCAAATAGATCGCCATGCAAAAATGCAGTCTTGACATCAAACTCGGTCAAGACAAGTCCTTCGCTGGCTGCAATGGCAAGGATGGAACGTATCGAAGTAAATTTAGCCACAGGACTATAACTTTCTCCATAATCAATCCTATATTCCTGTGTATAACCCTGTGCAACCAATCTTGCCGTATACCTCTATTTTCCAGCGCCTAGATTTTTAAGTTTGTAACCCCATTTGTTTCCAACAATTTTCCTATCCTCAGGAAGAGATACTATGTCCCAGGTATGATTATTGTAAAGACTTTCTATCTCCTTAGCCATTGTTTCCTTCCATTGTTTCACCTCTTTGCAGGAAATAGCATCATGGTAATTTTGTAGTTCTTTTTGCATTAAAAATGCATGTTTTTTCCATAAAATTACAAGTTCCTAGTGCCTTCTTCCTTTTGCGTAGACGATACTTTAAGGTAATGGAAATATTGGAGTCCTCATCTGTTATGTCCTCTACTTCAACAGCTGACTGGTGTTCCTCGTTATTCACTCGTCCCCCCGTGCTTTTATGAAGATCGACTTGAACCTGTTCATCTGCATTATCACTTTCACTCACATGAAAAACACCTGTGTTTGAAACTTCATCCAGGTGATTGTTTAAAACAACTTTCTGTTGACCCTGCTGCTCCATTTCTCTAAAAGTGACGCCACTGACAATCTTCACCTTTCGTGTTGCTGGTATCCACATCCGATACCCCTTGGGCGTGGGTGAGTACCCCATGAATAATCCTTTCTCCGCCTTTTTGTTCCATTTTTTGCGTTTTTGCTTTGGGATGTGCATAAATACCTCAATTCCAAAAGTTCTGAAGTCCTCCACGTTAACTTTTCATTCGCATCACAATTCCAATGGAGTTTTACCACCCAAAGTACTTTCCGCAGTGCGATTCAAAACGTATACAGCTTTTGCCCAAAATTTGTTGCCCAAATCCTTTGCATTCAGCATCGTTCGAGCCGCTTCAACAACTGTACGGTTTTCTCGTTCAATAATCCCATTTTGCTCCGGAGTATATAAAACACTGGTTTCGTGACGTATAGCACGTTCCCTGAAAAGCGATCTAACAGATTCGTTGACAAATTCTGACCCATTGCCAGTGCGAAAAGTTTTTACAGGATAGGGACTTTCACAAACAGCGACATCTTAGAAATGATCAATGGAAGAGCGGACTTCCGACTTTTTCTTCAAAAAATGTACCACTCTAAAATGTGAGAAATGATCCTTGAAGAGAATAAAAAACTTTGCTCCCCCTAATGAAGCCTCATCCATCGGACCACATAGATCCGCATGGACAAGTTCAGCTGGTTGATTTGCCTCAAAAGAACTCGTTGGAAATTACATAAGATGCAGTTTTCCATAGACACAAGCATCGCAAGAAAATCATGGTCATCTATGAAATTGATATTTCCTTGTTTTAGATGAGAACGTACCTTGTTGATATTCTGGTGAGCCATTTTCTCATGCCACATCTTTATCGTCAACCCCTTGGTAGCTGCCACATTTGCCGTTGAACACTTTGAAACTTGAACTTGAATACACATTTTGAATAGCTGCGCCTCACGTTCTCCCACTGCTACTACAGTTCCATCTTTGTTCATAAACTCGCATCACATTTTATCGGAAACAAACTTTAAGCCTTTATCCAAGGCACGACTTTGGGAGAAAAGATGAACAGAAATCTTGGGTACATACACTACATTTGATAAATAATTTTCAGGCCAATTTTTCCCATTAAATGACAAAATATTAATGTCACCCATGCCCAACGCTAGTATTTTATCGCCACTTTCGATTCGGATATCAATAGGGACTGCAAATTCTTCATAATTTACGAACCAATCCCTTCGACATGTCATATGATCGCTAGCGCCTTAGTCAAGGAACCAATTGTCACTGATTACACCATCGTTGACCAACAATGCATTGTTCACCCTTAATTGTCCTCCTTTTTCTTCGCCACCACTGCCAGTCGCCGCACATTCACTGTTTGCGGTTTTTGGGTTACCCCCTCTTGTTACCTCGCCTTTACTTTCAGTCTTCATTCGAATAATATTTCCGGATGTAGGATGCCTTCTCGTTGATACTTCGCCTTTACTTCCAGTCCTCATGCAAATACCATTCGCTGATGTTGGGTGCCTCCCCGTTGACACTTCGCCTTTACTTTCAGTCCTCATGAGAACACCATTTGCCGCGTGCCTCCCCGTTGTAACCTCGCCTTTACTTACAGTCCTCACTTTAACTTGATCAGTGCCTCTACGATAATTGCATATGAGTGCATTTCCCACATGTGCCTTACCTCAGCTTTCAGTCTTGCAGTGATGAGAACGCTTTTTGGGACACTCTCTCTTCGAATGTCCAAACTCATTACACCTATAGCATATATCTGATCTGGAAGCTTTTTGTTTCTACGCTTAGCATACAAAGCCGCAGTGCTTGAGCCTGGAATCGATGAACTTGTAAGCATTCGTGTTTGCTCCATAACTTAGCGCGACGTTAAGTTCTCCAAAGTTTGCTGATCTTTGGTTTTAAGTCGTCTGGAAGGGTCACTAAAATTTTGGAAATTACCATACTGTTGGTAACCTCCTCCCCAATATCCCGGAGTTGCCGAGCTATGTTCTCCAACTTCGAGATATGTGTTGCAACATCATTCTCGGATTCCATCTCAAAGGCATAAAACCGCTGTAACAGCATATGAACGATTGCTTTCGATGCTTGTTCATACACCGACTGAAGCTTTGTCCACATTTTCCACGCAGTGGCACAATTCACAATGTGACGAAGCGGTGTCTGGCCAGCGCTCATGGCAATAATGCATTGAGCTTTACAATAATTTTTTCCCCATACTGCTAAACGATTATCATAGACAGACTGAATCTAAGATTCCATCTTAACCGGGCGAACACTTGCACCATTTACAAAATCGAATAAGTCTGAAGCACTCAGTAATATTCGCACCTGAAATTTCCATACAGAATAGTGTTCAGAATTTTGTAGTTTTTAGACAGCATTTTAGTGAAAAACACCCAAAAAAGTATAAAGATAGGCAGTAACTACATATCTTGTGAAGTTTGTACAACTTTATCTCTCTGACTTAAGCTTTAAAACTTTAAATTGTGGGCGTGTTTTCAAAATTTTAACACTTTACCATTTTGGAACACAAGGGAGTATATGTTCCAAATATATAGGTCTGCGACGAATATTAAGGGGTGTTATAAACTATGTGTCAAAATTAATATACCCTTAGGATGGGATGAACTTTACAATAGAGAAAACATACATATATAAATTTATTTTAAATAAATGTAATTATAATCAATAATTAATAATGTAATCATTTTTTTTTCGACCTTAAGAAGTATCTGTCTCTAGGAGTGTTTAAGTCTTTTACAATTTCGTGTTCTTCCACATTTTCTTGTACAGATTTATGTACAAGTTTTAAACTCTCTTCAACGTCTACCTTTGTTACTAAATTTTCTTTATTAATAGTATAATCCATAATTGTTTTTGGTAAATCGTTATTCAATTGATTTTCGCTACAATCTATTATTTGGTCTATATGTCGTTTCCATTCTTTGTTTTTATTTAATGGCTGCACTAAATAAATTTATTTGCCTAGTTTTTGTATAATAGCAGCCTTAGTCCATACAATTTGATTTGAATTTGAATATTCCTTAACCATGACCAATTCGTGAATTTCGAAAGGTCTTCTATTAATTCCCTTATAATTTTGTTTTTGCTTAGTCTGACTTTTTTTACGTTGGTATTTGCAGCCTACCTATCTCTTTACTTCTTCTTCTAGGGTTCATTATATCTAAACTTGTCCTGAGCTTTCTCTTTAACATTAATCCAGATGGTGATACGCCTGTGCTATAATGAATGGTATTTCTATAGTCTAATAGAAAAGAATTTAATGCTATATCTAAATTATTTATTTGCTGATTGATATTGAAAAGTGAGCGCTTGAGCGCATTTTTTATTATTTTTACCGCGTTTTCAGCCTGCCCGTTGGTCGCGGGCTTTCCTACCGGTGTTCTGGTATGCCGTATGCCATTACACGTAAGAAAACTTTTGAATTCATTTGATACAAAAAAAGTACCATTATCGGAAACGATTTCTTTCGGTAACCCGAAACGAGCAAAGATTGGTCGTAATTTTTTGATTGTTGCCTGGCTCGTAATATTTTTCCCCATGTCGATGCATTCAATCCACTTACTGTGGCTATCCACCATTACTAAAAAGCATTTATTCATAAACGGACCCATAAAACCTATATGCACCCGATCAAAAGGCTCTGTTGGCCACTTCCAATTTATTAATGTGCTTTTAGGTGGATCGTTTCTAGTCTTCAAAAATTGCTCGCAGGCTTTTGCCATCGTTTCTAAATTCTGATCTAGTCCTGGCCACCAACAATACTCCCTCGCCATGGCCTTCATCTTGCTAATCCCCATGTGGGACGTATGTATTGCTTCTAGGATTTGAGATTGTAATGACAATGGAACGATAATTCTATATCCCCAAAACAAACATCCTGCTTCTATGCTAAGCTCTTGCAGACGCTGAAAATATGGGCGCAGCTTTTCATCACCTTTAAATTGACCCCATCCAGATTGCATATATGTTTTTACTGTACTAAGCACTTCATCTTTATCCGTTTCCCCTTTAACTACTTCTACCGAGACTGGTAATCGACCTAGTTCCTGGACATAATTAATGTAATGCATTTCATTTATTTCACTCACCTCTGCATTTCTTCACACGGAAACTTCGACCAGTAATCGGCTGCATTATCTTCCGATTTAATGCACTGAATATCAAATTGGAAGCCTAATAGAAAAAGCGCTATTTTTTGAAGTCGATTGGCTGCCATCCTAGGAATTCCTTTTTTGGGGCCTAATATGTGCATCAACGGCTTATTATCCGTAACTATCGTATCGCCAGCGCCTCTCGATCTAGTTGTGAATAATTTTGCTCACATCCTGTTAATTTCCTGCATGCGAATTCCATTGGCCGTTCTAAACCGTTACAATACATTTGCGATAAAATAGCTCCTAACCCTACCGGACTTGCATCCACGGTAAGCTTCGTAGGAAGATTAGGGTCGAAGTGAGCAAGAGCTCGATTTGTGGACAACTCCCTTTTAATTTCTTGCACCGCGGTAGAATGCTCTTTTTTTCCACACAAATTTGGAGCTCTGTTTTAACAGTTTGTACAAAGTGTGTGCACCTTTGTCAGTTGTGTTTGTAGTTGTCAGGTTGGGTAAAAATTTCTGTAATAGTTAATTACCCCTAAGAACGATTGTACTTCTTTTAAGTTTCTTGGACTCCGCATTGAAGCGATTATCTGTACCTTTTTGGGGCATAAATGCAGTCCATTTTCATCTTTTACATGACCTAAGTAATTAATAGATTTTGCAAAAAACTCGCATTTGCCATTACTAAGTTTGAATCCTGCATCTCTCAATATGCTTAGGACTCTCTTTAGCCTAACAATGTGCACTTGCCTGCTGGGCGCAGTTATTGAGATATCGTCTAAAATACAACTACGCCTTCTATGCCCATTAATAAACCCTCCATCACTCTCTGAAAAATTGTAGGAGCCGAAGCCAAACCATAAACAAGCCGTGTATAACAGGCCTTTAGTGGTTGATATTTTTGTCATATTTCTGCTCTTAAGGTCTAACTCCAATTGTTGCTAAGCTATTGATAAATCTAACTTGGAGAACTCCTTCCCTCCATGAAGCTGTGAAAATAATTCTTCAGTGCGGGGTAAGGGATGCTTATCGACTTTTAGCTGAGGGTTTACTGTTATTTTAAAATCCCCACAAATGCGGACTTCTCTGTTCTTTTTTAAAATTGGAACAATTGGAGTTCCCCATTCACTGAAATTTACCTTTTCTTAGACTCCCAAACTAACCAGGTTATCTATTTCTTTTTCCACCTTTTCTTTTAAGGCGACAGCAATTTGCCTAGGTTTAAAAAATATTGGCTTAGCCCCTTCCTGCATGCATAAGGAGACCGTACCATTTTTAAATTTACCGAGCTCGTCATCAAACAAATCCCTAAATTGATCTAATAAGACGCTTTCATCCTTGGTTCTTTCATCATGCAAGAAATGTAGACTTGAAAAACCTATATTAAAAACTTTTATGAAATTACCGCCATTTTTCACAACTACAATTTCCAATTTTTTGCAAGAATTATTATAGGTAACCGGCATGACACAAACACCATAAGGTCTAATTATACGTAGTTAATATCGCGTTAGTCTTTTTTTATTGCATGCATTTCAAAGTACTTACGATAAGTATTCAACGAAATAGCGGTCGACAAAAAAACACCATCCCCTAAAACCCTAACTTTAATTGGATCAATATTATCTAAATTTAATTGAAAATGATACAGGCTTAAATCCGTATCATTAATAAAATTTAAATCAGCACTATTAGTTGATGCTTGCGTACACATCTTTTGCAAATGCACTTTTTTGTTACATTTCCTGCATCTATACGATCTAAATGTACACATATTCTCTGCATGATTATTAAAACCACAAACACCACACTTCCTTCCACGGCTCTTGCTGCTTCTGCTGCTACCACTGCTTTGAGAATTTATATAAGTGGAACTTGAAGTTTTTGGGGAAAGGTGTGGTGCTTCGGTCAATGCCTTCTTGGAAAGGGTTGATGAACTGCGCGAAGTAAGGGGGATCACTTTTACTCAACTTTTCAGGCAAATTCGTTGTTTCAACTGCGGTAATGAGGGCCATTTCGCTAATAGGTGTTCCGCTCCTAGGCGTTGTTTCGGTTGTGGTACTGTGGGGATTTCCAAAAGGGATTGCCGACATTGCTCGGGAAACGCCCAACGGACTCCTGAGTCAGCAGGACAGGAGCGCCGGCGGAATTAACTAGGTCACCTGCTGGATTATTCTCAGGTTCATTTAGGCTTTTCGTTGGAGGCAAACGGAAACGATAATCGGCCATTTTTAAATATCTCGGTCTACGGGATTCCGTTCGTCGGTTTGCTGGATTCGGGTGCTTCACGCACTATAATTTGTAGGGACGGGTGGGAGACTTTAGCGGACGGGGCAGGCATAGAGGGCGTGGGGGGCTCCCAATTGTGGTACAAAATAAGTCGGTTTTCTTAGAGTGTTTGGTCATACCAGCTCTACCCCATGTCATGATCTTACGAGCAGATTTTTGGGCTCTGTCAGGAATCGTCCCGAACTTAAGATCAGGCGTGTGGAATTTTTCGAGTCAACAAGTGGTTGCCTCGATCTCCATCATTAGGGAAAAGTCCGAGTTGGACGATGCCGAAGTAAGGTAATTGAAATTGATTGAAGAACGAATTTTCAGGGAAATGCCAGAGGGCTTAGGTTGTACCCAATTGGTTGCGCATAAGATTAGGACGTCGGCCGAACCGATTAAACAAAGATATTACCCTGTTTCGCCTGCGATGCAGGTTCATATCGATAAAGAACTAAAAGAGATGCTAGACTCGGGAGTTATTGAGAAATCAAATAGTCCGCGGGCATCTCCGATAGTTCTCATTAGAAAAAAAGACGGTTCGTTTCGGTTTTGTGTCGACTATAGAAAACTTAATAAAGTTACAGCTAGGGATGCTTATCCACTTCCCTATATATCAACGACCCTAGACAAACGAAAGATGCGAAATATCTGACTTCTATGGATATTAAGTCTGCCTATTGGCAGATTTCAATGGACGAAGAATCGTGACCGCTCACAGTCTTCACGGTGCGAATGCCATTCGGCTTACATAATGCACCGGCGACGTGGCAGAGATTTATCGACCGCGTTCTTGGTGCCGATCTCGAGCCACACGTATTTGTGTATTTAGGCGATATTATAATCATCACCAACCGTATTCAAAAACATAAAGCAAAGCTGCAGTCCGCTTAGGGCGAACAGTATGATACCCTATCCTTATCCCTATGTACCCCAAAGACAAAAAGCATTAGGAAGATGATGGATAGCATTTTATTTCATTCTATGAAATTTATAGAAAATAATTCTTTTTTTTGAAAAAAGGCCCCCATAAAGTGCGCGTGGTCAAAAACTTTGTATGACAAATTTATAAAGGCGGGCAGTACCTACATATCTTGTGAAGGTTGTACAACTATATCTCTCTAACTTAAGCCTTAAAATGGTTTTTTCTAAACTGTGGGCGTGGCAGTGGGCGTATTTTGAAAATTTTAACAATTTACCATTTCGGAGCCCTAGGGAGTATATGTTCCAAATTTCAGCTTCCTAGCATAACTTTAAAGGCCTCAAAAGCTCGGCCTCAAAAAGACGGACGGACGGACATTGCTAAATAGTCTTAGATTTTGGTCCTGATCATAAATATATATAACGGGTGATCCAAGTAGAGATACTTTTTTCAATAGCCTTTTTTGACAGATCACGTGTGAGTCTTGTCATGCTGTCATGTTATTTTTGTTTAGTATTGCTTGGCATTTCATAATGGAAAGACTTACGCGTGAACAACGTTTACAAATTGTTCAACTTTATTATGAAAATTCACGTTCTGTGAGGAATGTGTTTCGTGCACTTCGCTTAACTTATGGTCAACATAATCGGCCTACTGAGCGTACTATTCGCAACACCATCACCCATTTTGAGACCCAGCATTCATTATTGGATAATATTGGACCGAATAGACCACGTCCAGCACGCTGTGAAGAAAATATAGCGGCCGTAGCTGAGAGTGTACACGAAGACCGTAGAGAGTCGATTCGGCGCCGTTCGCAGCAACTCGGACTGACGTATGGAACGACTTGGCGCATTTTACGTCAAGATCTTAAATTGAAAGCGTACAAAATACAGCTTGTGCAACAACTGAAGCCGCTCGACCTTCCCAAGCGACGTCGCTTCGCTCTATGGGCTCTTGAAAAGTTCCAAGAAGATCCGACGTTTTCGAGGCAAATTTTGTCTAGCGATGAGGCACATTTCTGGCTCAATGGGTATGTAAACAAACAAAATTGCCGCATTTGGGACGAAGAGCAACCTAAAGAGATTGAAGAACTGCCACTTCATCCAGAAAAAACAACGGTTTGGTGTGGTTTGTGGGCCGGTGGAATCATCGATCCATATTTCTTTAAAAATTATGCCGGTGCGAACGAAACCGTCAATGGCGACCGTTATCGTGCCATGATAACCGACTATTTGATGCCTGAAATTGAAGCTCGTGATCTCGTCGACATTTGGTTTCAGCAAGACGGCGCCACTTCCCACACATCGCATCAATCAATGGACTTATTGAGAGAACATTTCGGTGAGCACATAATTTCACGTTTTGTGCCGGTCGATTGGCCACCAAGATCGTGTGATATCACACCGTTAGACTTTTTCCTGTGGGGATATGTAAAGTCAAAAGCTTATGCCGACAAACCCGCTTCGATTCAGGCCTTGGGGGAAAACATCACGCGTGTCATTCGCCAGTTACCAGTCGAAATGATCGAACGAGTGATCGAAAATTGGACTCAACGGATGGACCATCTGCGACGTAGCAACGGCCAACATTTGATAGACATAATTAAAAAAAAAAATAAATGCCAAAGAATGTTCTTTCAAATGATAATAAACATTCTCCATTAAATTTGTATTTTCTGTGTTTTTTTCTTTAAAAAAGTAGGGAACCTCGAAATGGATCACCCTTTACTTTTAGGGGTGTGCGATGAATATTAAGGGGTGTTACAAACGATGCGTCAGACTTTGGTCAGATTTGGTTTCAGCAAGACGGCGCCACTTCCCACACATCGCATCAAACAATGGACTTATTGAGAGAACATTTCGGTGAGCACATAATTTCACGTTTTGTACCGGTCGATTGGCCACCAAGATCGTGTGATATCACACCGTTAGACTTTTTCCTGTGGGGATATGTAAAGTCAAAAGCTTATGCCGACAAACCCGCTTCGATTCAGGCCTTGGGGGAAAACATCACGCGTGTCATTCGCCAGTTACCAGTCGAAATGATCGAACGAGTGATCGAAAATTGGACTCAACGGATGGACCATCTGCGACGTAGCAACGGCCAACATTTGATAGACATAATTAAAAAAAAAAATAAATGCCAAAGAATGTTCTTTCAAATGATAATAAACATTCTCCATTAAATTTGAATTTTCTGTGTTTTTTTCTTTAAAATAGTAGGGAACCTCGAAATGGATCACCCTTTACTTTTAGGGGTGTGCGATGAATATTAAGGGGTGTTACAAACGATGCGTCAGACTTTGGTATCGGAGCAGTTTTGTCTCAAGAATTGGGGAAGGGGAAAAGGCTGTTTGTTATCTAAGCAAGTCACTCAATAGATGTGAAAGGAACTACTTGACTACCGAAAAGAAGTGCTTGGCTGTACTCTTTGGTATGGTTAAGTAATCTTAAGGATTCGATGGGTAGGTTAGCTCGCTGGGCTGTAAGACTTCAAAAATTCGATTTCGAGATCGTCCACAGAAAGGGGAAGGAACATGCCGTCTTAGCTGAATGTCATGATAATCCGTTAGCAGCACATTTGGGGCTCGAAAGACTTATGCTAGAGTGGGGGAAAAATACTACTGGCCAAAGATGAAAAGGGATTTAACGCGTTACGTTAAAAATTATACTGTTTGCCAACAAGTGAAGCCGGTGAAGGGGGTTCATTTATATTCTCCCGGTTGTAGACTATTTCACAAAATTCCCCTTATTATTCGCGTTGAGATCTGCTACCGCAAAAGCAGTCTGTAAGGAGCTGGAAGACAACGTCTTCCTATTATTTGGCGTTCCGTCGGTGGTCGTGTGTAACAACAGCCCACAATTCTGAAGTAGGGAATTGAAAGCGCTTTGCCAGGCGTACGCGTCACAAATTAAATACACAGCGCACTACCATTCGCAGGCTAATCCTGCAGAGCGCATTAACCAAATTATAAAAACAGCGTTAAGGGCATATGTGTCAGGAAATCACAGGTGTTGGGACTCTCAACTACCGAAGTTCGCGTGTGCAATACGTACGGCCAATCATGACGTTTTAGGTATCCCGCCATACTACGCTAACTTCGGGAGACTAATGATGACAAGCGGGCAGGTTCTGGTTCCGACCGCAAGTGATCACACAATTAACTGGGAACCGGGCGACGATGAAGGAGCAGCCACTCTTGGTAGTAGAGGCGAGGCAGGCAGTTGGAGCTTAGGTACTGATGGGAGTCAAATTGGGATTAGTGATAGGTCGGGGATAGACGAGAGATTTCAGGAGCTGAGATTGGATATAGGTAAGCAGTTAACGGCGGCAGCCAAGAAGTCCGCGAAAGCTTACAATCTCCGACGGAGAGATGTCCAATATCTCCCTTACGAGATTGTATGGCGAAGAAACTTCGTGTTATCGGAAGCCGCTAATTTTTATACCGCAAAACTTGCCCCGAAATTTATCGGACCATTTAAGATCAAAAAACGCGTTTCCCCGTGGACATATACCCTTACCGATGATAACGGTAGAGACCGCGGTACGTGGCATGTGAAGGACCTTAAGCCCTATCACAGTGCCACCGAGGACTAGCTAAAAGTCCCTAGTAACGTAGCTTTAGTTTACATATTTGCTTATTTTCCTCTTTTTCACTTGAGTTCTAGTCGGGCGAGTTGCCATTGATGAAAATTCTATTCATCGTTGTTTTGTTTACCTTAACCTTTGGAAATGGCTTGGGTTTCGTTGTAAATCAAGCACATTTCCTAGGAGGTAAGGGTGGGGTTTGTCGCGGTAAAATTTACCACGACAAGAAGCACCCTTACGTATCTTTCTTTTGCGACCTTTTTCCTTCTCTTTATCGGTTCGCGCCCACAAGGCCGTAAGAAGTGGAAGGGCAGCCATGGCCGCATCAACCAATGGCCCACTTCGTTCGAATTATGGGAGAGCAAGCACCACAGGTGAACCCGGTGGATCTCAGGACGGCCCAATAAAGACGGACGGTGTACTGGCCTAAATCGAGAAATGCAGCCTATCCGAAGGTGAGCCAGGCGGACGGCCTGTAGACTGTGTGGTTTGTGGGGCGGTGGAATCATCGGTCCATATTTCTTTAAAAATTATGCCGGTGCGAACGAAACCGTCAATGGCGACCGTTATCGTGCCATGATAACCGACTATTTGATGCCTGAAATTGAAGCTCGTGATCTCGGCGACATTTGGTTTCAGCAAGACGGCGCCACTTCCCACACATCGCATCAATCAATGGACTTATTGAGAGAACATTTCGGTGAGCACATAATTTCACGTTTTGTGCCGGTCGATTGGCCACCAAGATCGTGTGATATCACACCGTTAGACTTTTTCCTGTGGGGATATGTAAAGTCAAAAGCTTATGCCGACAAACCCGCTTCGATTCAGGCCTTGGGGGAAAACATCACGCGTGTCATTCGCCAGTTACCAGTCGAAATGATCGAACGAGTGATCGAAAATTGGACTCAACGGATGGACCATCTGCGACGTAGCAACGGCCAACATTTGATAGACATAATTAAGAAAAAAATAAATGCCAAAGAATGTTCTTTCAAATGATAATAAACATTCTCCATTAAATTTGAATTTTCTGTGTTTTTTTCTTTAAAAAAGTAGGGAACCTCGAAATGGATCACCCTTTACTTTTAGGGGTGTGCGATGAATATTAAGGGGTGTTACAAACGATGCGTCAGACTTTGGTCAGATTTGGTTTCAGCAAGACGGCGCCACTTCCCACACATCGCATCAAACAATGGACTTATTGAGAGAACATTTCGGTGAGCACATAATTTCACGTTTTGTGCCGGTCGATTGGCCACCAAGATCGTGTGATATCACACCGTTAGACTTTTTCCTGTGGGGATATGTAAAGTCAAAAGCTTATGCCGACAAACCCGCTTCGATTCAGGCCTTGGGGGAAAACATCACGCGTGTCATTCGCCAGTTACCAGTCGAAATGATCGAACGAGTGATCGAAAATTGGACTCAACGGATGGACCATCTGCGACGTAGCAACGGCCAACATTTGATAGACATAATTAAAAAAAAAAATAAATGCCAAAGAATGTTCTTTCAAATGATAATAAACATTCTCCATTAAATTTGAATTTTCTGTGTTTTTTTCTTTAAAAAAGTAGGGAACCTCGAAATGGATCACCCTTTACTTTTAGGGGTGTGCGATGAATATTAAGGGGTGTTACAAACGATGCGTCAGACTTTGGTATCGGAGCAGTTTTGTCTCAAGAATTGGGGAAGGGGAAAAGGCTGTTTGTTATCTAAGCAAGTCACTCAATAGATGTGAAAGGAACTACTTGACTACCGAAAAGAAGTGCTTGGCTGTACTCTTTGGTATGGTTAAGTTATCTTAAGGATTCGATGGGTAGGTTAGCTCGCTGGGCTGTAAGACTTCAAAAATTCGATTTCGAGATCGTCCACAGAAAGGGGAAGGAACATGCCGTCTTAGCTGAATGTCATGATAATCCGTTAGCAGCACATTTGGGGCTCGAAAGACTTATGCTAGAGTGGGGGAAAAATACTACTGGCCAAAGATGAAAAGGGATTTAACGCGTTACGTTAAAAAATATACTGTTTGCCAACAAGTGAAGCCGGTGAAGGGGGTTCATTTATATTCTCCCGGTTGTAGACTATTTCACAAAATTCCCCTTATTATTCGCGTTGAGATCTGCTACCGCAAAAGCAGTCTGTAAGGAGCTGGAAGACAACGTCTTCCTATTATTTGGCGTTCCGTCGGTGGTCGTGTGTAACAACAGCCCACAATTCTGAAGTAGGGAATTGAAAGCGCTTTGCCAGGCGTACGCGTCACAAATTAAATACACAGCGCACTACCATTCGCAGGCTAATCCTGCAGAGCGCATTAACCAAATTATAAAAACAACGTTAAGAGCATATGTGTCAGGAAATCACAGGTGTTGGGACTCTCAACTACCGAAGTTCGCGTGTGCAATACGTACGGCCAATCATGACGTTTTAGGTATCCCGCCATACTACGCTAACTTCGGGAGACTAATGATGACAAGCGGGCAGGTTCTGGTTCCGACCGCAAGTGATCACACAATTAACTGGGAACCGGGCGACGACGAAGGAGCAGCCACTCTTGGTAGTAGAGGCGAGGCAGGCAGTCGGAGCTTAGGTACTGATGGGAGTCAAATTGGGATTAGTGATAGGTCGGGGATAGACGAGAGATTTCAGGAGCTGAGATTGGATATAGGTAAGCAGTTAACGGCGGCAGCCAAGAAGTCCGCGAAAGCTTACAATCTCCGACGGAGAGATGTCCAATATCTCCCTTACGAGATTGTATGGCGAAGAAACTTCGTGTTATCGGAAGCCGCTAATTTTTATACCGCAAAACTTGCCCCGAAATTTATCGGACCATTTAAGATCAAAAAACGCGTTTCCCCGTGGACATATACTCTTACCGATGATAACGGTAGAGACCGCGGTACGTGGCATGTGAAGGACCTTAAGCCCTATCACAGTGCCACCGAGGACTAGCTAAAAGTCCCTAGTAACGTAGCTTTAGTTTACATATTTGCTTATTTTCCTCTTTTTCACTTGAGTTCTAGTCGGGCGAGTTGCCATTGATGAAAATTCTATTCATCGTTGTTTTGTTTACCTTAACCTTTGGAAATGGCTTGGGTTTCTTTGTAAATCAAGCACATTTCCTAGGAGGTAAGGGTGGGGTTTGTCGCGGTAAAATTTACCACGACAAGAAGCACCCTTACGTCTCTTTCTTTTGCGACCTTTTTCCTTCTCTTTATCGGTTCGCGCCCACAAGGCCGTAAGAAGTGGAAGGGCAGCCATGGCCGCATCAACCAATGGCCCACTTCGTTCGAATTATGGGAGAGCAAGCACCACAGGTGAACCCGGTGGATCTCAGGACGGCCCAATAAAGACGGACGGTGTACTGGCCTAAATCGAGAAATGCAGCCTATCCGAAGGTGAGCCAGGCGGACTGCCTGTAGACTCCCAACGAGATCAGCGAGTCCAATTGGACGGACGGTCCGCAACGGTCGAATGCCACCCAACAAGGCAGAATAAAACGCAAGACGGACAGTCTGGGTGCAAAGAAAAAGCACTCAAACGAGTGTAAAAGCGTGTGGGCGGCCCTTGTCATTAAACCACCCTAACATTTCATAACGCCCTAGAGGCATACATCAGCAATTGTAGATACGCCAAATTTGGCCAACCAACTAACACAAGTGGCCGTCAAGTGGACACCTTTCCAACAAGAATTCTATCCAGTAAGGCCGAGAGCCCAACATAAATATATTTTCCTACATGTAAGGTATGACACGCTATCGGCAATTCCCCATTCCCCAAATCTGCGCAAAATTCCACTAAACCGTAAGTTACGCGTTGTAGTTTACTAGACTTGATTCCTTGTCCTCCTTTCGTAACTGGAGTATGACTCATCACATTGGGCGAACAAGGGGTAATCGTCCTCGTCCGAATGGTTCTTGGTTTCTCTCCACATCTTGGCCTTCACTTAGTGGGTGGTTTGTTACAAATATAACTTCGCCCAGTAGGGGCATTAACGCGTAGCTTACTTTTCAGGGAAATTTCCTTAGCGCTTTTTTTATAAATCGGGTAAGCCAATCGGAATGGATTGGAAAGGTTGTTCCGGGTTGGTAAGAGAATTCACTGCAACCGGACTTTCCAGTTGCGGTGAATGGTAATATAAAATGCCCAGACCCAGAGCATTGGCACACCACTGCAAAAATTGCTCTGGAGTAGCTGGAAAATGCCGCCCGTTGGTTCGCTAGTTTGAATGTGTGGGTAGTGCAATATTGGCGAACAACCACCCACACAGAGGTAGAAGTCCATGGCACGCCATACGTGAGATTCCACTGCCAATGTATTTATGTGAGTGTGAATGTCCAACATTGACCGACTTTGAACAAAGGAACCTGGATAACCACTTCTTGGTTGACCAGCAGAAAGGCAAGTCGGTATAAGTTTTTGTGCCAATCGTAAGAGATTTCCCTGAAAAAATTTTAAGTGGCAGTCAAAAAAAAAAAAGTTAAAAACAAAAAAAAAACGTAAGGAAAGGCTACAGTCCGCCTGGGGCGAACAGTATGATACCCTATCCATATCCCTATATGCCCCAAAGAAAAAAACATTAAGAAGATGATGGATAGCATTAAGAAAAAAAAGTTTTTTTTTGAAAAAACGCCCCCAAAAAGTGGGCGTGGTAAAAAACTTGGTATGTGCGATATGTTGGAAAAAATATTGGGTAAATATTTTGCTAAATATTTTTTTTCGCTTTCTATAAACATTTTTGAAGAAAACAGCATTTTAGTAAAAAACGCCCACAAAAAGTAGGCGTGGCAAAAAACTTTATATGACAGACTTATAAAGGAGGGCAGTGCCTACATATCTTGTGAGGGTTGTAACACTATCTCTCTAACTTTAGCTTCAGAACGGTTTTTTTCTAAATTGTGGGCGTGGCAGAGGGCGTATTCAAAAAAATTTTACACTTTACCATTTCGGAGCCCTAGGTAATATGTGGTCCAAATTTCAGCTTCCTAGCTTAATTTTGAAGGCCTTGCGTACGGACGGACGGACGGACGGACATTGCTAGATAGTCTTAGGATTTGGTCCTGATCATAAATATATATACTTCTATGGGTCTACGACGAATATTAAGGGGTGTTACAAACTATGTGTCAAAATAATATACCCTTAGGATAGGGTATAAACAAAAGACAAGAAAAGGTGGTAAAGTCAAGAGGGAGAAATCCAGGACAAGAAGGAAAAGGCGTCCAGAGATGGAGGAAATATTGAAGGGAGGAGGGAGGACATACAAAAAAACGGATAAGTAGAGTTAAAAAAAAATCGATTGTCTTCTGTTGAAAATCAATTATTTGGTGGGGTTTTGCCACCGCTTCCAATTCCCGAGAAAAGACGGGACGCGCGAACTCATTAATTTCTTCCTTTTTCAATTCGGGATAAGCGATAGCGGGTCACCCCAACGGTCATCCCATCGACATTTATATATACATATATCTTCGCCAAACCCTTTCGGGTATACGTTCAATAAAGGGACCGTTCTCCAACGGAGAGTTATAAAAAAGAAAAAAAAACTGTTTCTTTTTTTCTTTTCGCGTTACCTTACAGTAATTTCAGATTTTTCTCATCGGGCTTAAATTTCTAATTTGTTCTTTCAGAATAAGTCATCGGTCGTTTTTTTCTTTTCTCTAAATTCTTTTCCAGGTTTTACAATTGTCCCAACAAATATTGTGTAGCGCCCATTTATTTTCCTTCCCATTTATTTAGCATATAAGAAATTTTACTCCATCTTAAAAAATAAGAAATACCTTTTTTTCGATCATATCCAGGAAAATTTAAATTCACTACGTCAAATTTATCCCCTAAGCACTTAGCGATAAAAACATATTGAACCCAACCCTAGCTGAGCAGCCGGGTAAATCAGCACTTGTTATTGCTGAACGTTGCGCTTGGGCATTGGATCGATAATTCTTTTTCGAAAACTATAAATTGTATTTCAGGTATTCCGCAGGGTAGTCATTTGGGTCGCCTTCTGTTTAATATTTTTATAAATGATATAACATCAGTTATAAGATATTGGCATTGCCTTCTCTATGCTGATGATTGAAAATTATTCCTTAAAATTAAAAGTGTTGATGATTGCCGCCTATTGCAATTAGATATTGATCGAATTTCTGAATGGTATAATTTAAATTGTTTAAAATTAAAAATAAAAAAATGTAACGTTATCTCATTCTGTAATAAACATAAACTTCGTTTACCAAATTGATTCTGACCCACTCTTGCATGTAAAAAATATTAAGGACCTTGGTATTATGCTGGATTCAACTTTCTCTTTTAAAAGTCATATTGACTATATGATTGAAAGAGCTAATTTACTTGTTGGTTTCATTAAGCGAAATTGTATTGATTTTTGTGACCCACATGCTTTGCTTTCCTTGTATATATCTCTAATTAGATCGTTACTCGAATATGCGGATATTTTCTGGAACCCGGCCTTGAAGACTTTCTTTGAACGCATTGAAAAAGTCCAAAGAAGTTTTTCTAAATTTATATTTTATAAAATGAAATGGACTTTTATCCCGGAATATAAGTCGCGTTGTCTACTTCTTGTATGGTAATAATGAACCCATCTGTAGATGCATTAGAAATTTCAATGAAGTTTTGTCAGAATATTGAATTAAGCTGGACAAGAGACTTGTTCAAAACTAAACTTGTCTTAATATTTACATTTTAATGATTTTGTTTTCTTTTTCCTTTTCTTTATTTATTAAATTTATTTTTATTATTTCTTTCTTTTTCCTTTTTTGTAAATATTCGAAATATTTTTATAATACTATTTCTAAAATCTGTTAGCATTAGCTTGTAGATAAATAAATAAATAAATCACATCCACAAAAACTGACTGTTTAGTGTGCTCTATGGGCTGGTGGAGTCATTGGGCCATACTTCTTCCGAAATGATGATGGAGAGTCAGTTGCCGTTAATGGAGACCGGCATAGAGCCATGATAACCGACTATTTTGTTCCCGAATTGGATTGCATGAATGTGAATGAGATGTGGTTCCAACAAGACGGCGCTACATGCCATACAGCACAGATCACAATCGATTTATAGAAGGAAACATTCGATGAGCTCATAATTTCGCGGAATGGACCTGTCAATTGGGCACCAAGATCGTGCGATTTGCCACCATTGGATTATTTTCTTTGGGGATATTGGAAGGCGCTCGTCTACGTCAACAAACCAGAAACGTTAGGGGATTTGGAAGCCATAATTCGTGGCATTTTTGCCGACATACAGCCCCAAATGCTTGAAAAAATTGTGGAAAATTGGACCTCTAGACTTGTCTTTATTCGAACCAGCCGCGGCAGCCACATCATATTCAAACATTAATGGCAAAAAATTATCCTTCCTATAAAGCCAAAGTGATGGACATTAAGACGATTTTCTTGTGTTTTATTTCAATTCGAAATTTCATAACTCTAAAAAAAACACCCTTTATATTCAAATTAATAAACCGGGTGTATAATCTGTTTATACTGTTACGTCCGAGACTCCACCTAAACTCACACCATCATTATTCTCCACATTCACCTTCGTCTAGCGGTTTCCCATACCATTTTGCTTACAAAGCAAAACCAGTCCTAAACGGATATGCCCCTTTGCCCGTCCCACTTTAATACAGTCAATTTAAACTGCACGCGCAGCCATACAGTCAATTTAAAGTGTACGCGCAGCCATTGCACGCGCACGTTGCAAGAAATTTTGATTTTTTTCCTCATATGGTGCAATATGAAATATGAATATTTCGTAAACAAATGCATTCTTTTAATACGGAACGCATAGCTTCCCGAGGTGTTAATATTCTATTTACTTTTAGAATAAGTTAGTCAATAAATAAATATTTCAATATGTTTAAGTATAAAACAAAGAAGAGTAAATAAATAAATAAACGTTTTTTTATTTAAAGTATACAAATAAAATATAAGTGGCGCAGTCCGTCTCGAATATGCGTATATTTTATCGAAAATAAAACATGTCGCGGTTAATTCTAATTATTTAATTCGAGTGAACCAAATTCCGATTAAGGAATAGTTTGAGTGAACTAAATCGGATTAAGGAATAAAGTTAAGTGAACTCAAAGGAAAACAAAATCCGATTAAGGAATAAAACAAAGTGAATTTAAACAAAAAAAAAACCGATTAAGGAATCTAGTGAAACAAAATTTTTCCTTTCCCCGACAAAGAAACGTTAGCGGAAACTTAAGTGCAGTGCCTAAACCTGTAAATTAGTTGAAACACATTATTAGTACGCAACGAAATCAGTGTTTCGAACAACAAAGACTCAAACTAATGGCTCAAAACAGCATAGAACAGTGGATCGTCGCACTCACACAGCTATTGGTGCAAAATAATCAACCAACTAGCACAAGGTCCAGGATCGAGAAGGAAACTAGGTTCCTCACAACATATCCAGGCGACCCGGGAACATTGCCCACTTTCGCTAACTCCGTCATCAAAATATTTGAAAACTACAGAGAGGAAGGCAGACCACAAGTATATGGAATTATTTGCGACACAAAAATCCAAGGTCCGGCGAAAGACCTGTTGAACACAAACCCACCCCCAGATTGGGACGCATGCCTCGAAAAATTAAGAAAACACTTCAGACCTTCGAGAGATGAGATGTCAATAACAAAGGGCATTTAAAGATTAACTGTAAGTAGTGTTAAGGAACTAGATATCAAAATAAAAAATATAGTAGAAAATGTTAATGAATTTTCCGCCTTCAGCGACAGCAGAAAAATAGTACTTAGTATTTTTAATGGTATGTTAGGTCAAAAGATTAAAGAAGTATCATCTGGGTCATTAGCTTATGCAATCACAAATAAATATAATATAACAGAGATAAGAGATATAGTACACAGTTTCATTGGACAGGATCAAAGTAACTTGAATTATAAAATGTGTAATAGAAATCTTCAAAGAATACAGAACGATAGATACAACAACAAAAACAGAAGATTCTACGAAAATAACACAAACTACAGACAAAACAGTACGTGAAATAACTATGGACAAGGTAATATTGATAGACCAAGTTACGAATCAAATTGGCAAAATCAAAATTCTCAAAGGAATAATTATTTCAGCCCAAATTTCAATAAATCAAACCGTAGTGCGCAGCAAAATCCTAACAGTGGTAATAAAAAATTATAGGAACAGCAATAATAATGAAGTAGAACCGATGGACACTCTGTCCGGGAGATTTGAAATTAATAATATACAAAATAATCAGTATTTTCAACAACCAAGCCTTCAGGGAAATTACCCTATATAATAGTTGAAACCAAAAATAATACAACTCTTCGGACCCTAGTCGACCGAGGCTCAAAAACGAGCATTATTAATACAGGGATATGCCACCCTAAATGGCAGATTAAAGTTAACAAACCAATAGAAGTGCGAACTACAAGCACTCCTATATAAGTACACAAGAAAGTAAGAATTCCTCTATTCGAAGAATTTGGGTTGAACAAAACTGCAGAATTCCTCGAATTCAACTTCCACAAATACTTTGATGGAATAATTGGAAATAAGATTTTGCTACCCTCGGAAGCCATCCTCGATTTAAAGAGAAAACTTCTTATTGTAAACAAAAACGAAATCCCAATATTTTTCAATATAAACGAGGAAAAATTCACGACAGAAATCTATGGAAAACCAGTCCCAGAGCTAAAAATTTATCACACAGAAATAAATAGAAGACCTATTCGTGATCAAATAAGAATTGATCACCTCAATAACGAGGAGAAAAAAGACATCAACGATCTTGTCCGGGGTGGACCTGGGCCTCAACTAATACGCCTAGCCAGTTTGCACGATCTTTGGCTAACTGCCTCCAGTTGCGCAGTCCAAGTTGGTTGAGGTCCCCTTCCACTTGCGCGCGCCACCTTAGGCGGGGTCTTCCTCTACTGCGTCGTCCCTCCAGGTTGGATTCGAAGACTCTTCGGGTCGGAGCGTTGGTGTCCATTCACTCTACATGTCCCAGCCATCTTAGACGACTAATACGTATTTTTCTGACCAGGTCGATGTCGCTGTACAGCTCGTAGAGTTCGCTGTTAAATCGCGAAAATCACTCGAAACTCTCTCCATACTTTCTATACTCTGCACCAATTTGAGTCGTCCCAAAAAAACAGGACGCATCAAATAAGCAAAAATGGAGGATCTTTGTAGATTATAGGAAGCTCAACGAATGTTCAATAGATGATAAGTTTCCCATTCCGAATATCGAAGATATCTTCGATAAACTTGAATAATCTCAATACATTACTGCGCTCGATCTGGGGAAAGGTTTTCACCAGATAGAGATCGCAGAAGCAGATATTAAGAAAACGGCATTTTCAACCATTATGAACCAATTCATAATGTCATTTGGCCTGAAAAATGCCCCAGCGACTTTCCAGAGGCTGATGAATTCAGTCCTGTGTGATTATAAATATTAGTAAGAAATGTCTAGTCTATCTAGACTATCTAGATATCATTATATTTTCCACGAGTCTAAAAGAACCTATAAGTTCGCTTGAAAAAATATTCAAGAGACTCAAGAAAGTTAACTTGAAAATACAATTGGACAAAAGCCACATAATTACCACGGAGGGTATCAAACCGAACCCTGATAAAATAAAAGCTATACTGGAATATAGAATACCCAGAACGCCAAAAGAAATGAAATAATTTTTAGGTATCACTAGTTATTACCGTAAGTTTGTCAAGGATTATTCCAAAGTAGCGAAACCTATGACAACCAGTCTGAAGAGAGACTCAAAAATTGATCTGAATAACCCTGATTCTATTGAAAGTTTCGAAAACTTAAAAACATTAATAACATCAGAACCCGTTTTAAAATACCCAGATTTCCGTAAAAAAGAAATCAAGAAATTTTATATAGTAATAGCAATTGCGAAAATATACCGTATAATCAATCTATTTTAGCTATTATTCATAGCGCTGATGAAGACAACAGTGACTATATTCCAATCCTAGAGTCACCTGTGAATATTTACAAACCCCAATTAATATTAAATACTACAGAAAACGCTAGCTACCACAAAATATACAGCCAATTTGGAAAGAAAACATAAGGAAAGGCTACAGTCCGCGTGGGGCGAACAGTATGACACCCTATCCATATCCCTATATGCCGCAAAGAAAAAAGCGTTAAGAAGATGATGGGTAGAATTTTATTTCATTCTATTATTAAAAAAAAAATATTTTTTGAAAAAACGCCTCCAAAAAGTGGGCGTGGCCAAAAACTTGGTATAGGCGATACATTGGAAAAAATATTGGCTAAATATTGGTAAACATTTTTTTTCGGTTTCTATAAAAATTTTCGAATAAAACAGCATTTTAGTGAAAAATGCCCACAAAATGTAGGCGTGGCAAAAAACTTTATATGACAAACTTGTAAAGGTGGGCAGTACCTACACATCTTCTAAAGATTACAACACTCTATCTCCCTAGCTTTAGCTTTAAAACTGTTTTTTCTAAATTGTGGGCGTGGCAGTGGGCGTATCAAACAAAATTTTACACTCTACCATTTCGGGACCCTAGGGAGTATATGTTCACAAATTTAGCTTTCTAGCTTTAATTTAAAGGCCTATAAATTGGTGACGGACGGACGGACGGACGGACATTGCTAAATAGTCTTAGGTTTTGGTCTTGATCTTAAATATATACACTTTTGTGGGTCTTTGACGAATATTAAGGGGTGTTACAAACTATGAGTCAAAACTAATATACCCTTAGGATAGGGTATAAAGAATAGTCATAAACATAAGAACATTTAAAGATAACATAATTTGAGATATTATGAAACAATTTATCCCACCGAAGGGAATAGTAGAAATTTCCTGCAATCACGATCATTTATTTCCCCAGTTTCAAAACACTTATAAGATGTTTATTATGCACCTAAGTTAAAAGAAAAAATTCAACAATATATAAATAATTGCCAAATTTGCAATAAGTCGAAATATGAACTATCGTATAAAATGCCACTAAAGTTAACAGAAACTCCAATAAAACCGAACCAAATTCTTCATATTGACATCTGGTATGCCAATGTAAACTCAATGTATGTAACAATCATAGATAAGTTCACCAAACATGTAACAGTTCACGAGATCAAACACAGAACGTGTTTATCTTTACTCAATACCTAAAGGAATAGATTTTCATCCCTAGGCATTCCAAACAGGATAATATCCGATGGAGAGACAGGATTCAATCCTTATTAAAGAATTTCTTAAAGAAAATAACGTCGACCTCCACATCACTACACCATACCACAAGACTGGAAACTCGGATGTCGAGAGATTCCATTCAACTCTTAACGAGTATATCAGAACCTTTACAGCAGAGAATAACAATAAAGACACCCTACGAAATAAAGTCTTAAAAGCTGTAACGATCTATAATCAAACGATTCATTGTACAAAAAATAGAAGACCTATTGATTTCCTCAGGGGATCTATATCAAACGAAGACTACCCCAATATCATAGAAAAAGTTAAGAAAAAGAAAGAGAAATATATCAAAATATAATAAAAACAAAAGAGACCTAGATCTAAGAAAAACAAATCACTTTTATCTCAAAAACATAAGGAAAGGCTACAGTCCGCTTGGAGCGAACAGTATGATACCCTATCCCTATCCCTATATGCCCCAAAAAAAACCTTAAGAAGATGATGGATAGCATTTTATTTCATTCTATAAAATTTAGAAAAAAAAAACATTTTTTGAAAAAACGCCCCCAAAAAGTGGGCGTGGCCAAAAACTTTGTATGGGCGATATATTGGAAAAAATATTGGCTAAATATCTTGTTAAACACTTTTTTTCGGTTTCTATGAAAATTATCGAAGAAAACAGCATTTTAGTGAAAAACGCCCACAAAAAGTAGGCGTGGCAAAAAACTTTATATGACAAACTTATAAAGGAGGGCAGTGCCTACATATCTTGTGAAGGTTATAACCCTCTATCTGTCCATCTGTAGCTTTAAATCGGTTTTTTCTAAATTGTGGGCGTGGCAGTGGGCGTATTCCAAAAAATTTTACACTTAACCATTTCGGAGCCCTAGGGAGTATGTGGTCCAAATTTCAGCTTTCTAGCTTGAATTTAAAGGCCTAAAAATTGCGTACGGACGGACGGACGGACGGACGGACGGACGGACGGACGGACATTGCTAGATAGTCTTAGGATTTGGTCCTGATCATAAATATATATACTTTTATGGGTCTACGACGAATATTAAGGGGTGTTACAAACTATGTGTCAAAATTAATATACCCTTAGGATAGGGTATAAATAGTAACAACAATAAACTCAAACCCATTCACAAAAAATAAAATGCTGAAGTTCTTGACAAAGATCATATTAAAGATAGCAAAGGGAGCAAGTTCTATAAAAAACAAGTGAAACGAATCTATAAATATGAAGACACATAAAATATAATTTTCTTTTCAGACATTATACTGACTTTAAGACTTGACGCATAAAACCTAAACGCAGGACATGGGTACATTACAATTAGAGACAAAAAAATACCAGTAGTAGCAGGCTATACGAAAATATTTCATAGCGTAAACCTATCATCTTGGCTAGACAATCGAGACATTATAGAATATAATATTAACAAATTAAATCACAAAAACAAATGCTACTACCATAATTTTAAACTTTTGTCAGAAGAAATAGAAAAATTATTAGAAAATCATCATAAGCCAAGAAGAGGATTAGTTAACATAGCCGGAAAAGGACTTAAATACTTGACAGGAACCATGGAATATGACGACGAACAAGAGATTAGGAATAGGTTAGAGACAAACGAAAAGAACAATAAAAACTTAGTTGAAGGACTTAACGAACAAATTAAAATAAATTACCACTTCAATGAAATTATTGACAACATTACGAAACATATTAACGGACAAAAACTAGAAATAAAGACCCAATTACTAAATGTAGGCAACGCAATAAATAAAGATTTCTTAGAAATAAATAATAACAAACAGGCATTTCAAATCCAATATGACATAGAATTGTTAAGGGAACAGGTTGGGAACGTTAGGGAAAATTTATTATTACGTAAACTAGGAGTCTTAGGAAATTGTCTTTTCTAAATTGTGGGCGTGGCAGTGGGCGTATTCAAAAATTGTTTACACTTAACCATTTCGAAGCCCTAGGAAATATGAGGTCCAAATCTCATCTTCCTATCTTAATTTTAAAGGCCTAAAAATTGCGTACGGACGGACGGACGGACATTGCTAGATAGTCTTAGGATTTGGTCCTGATCATAAATATATATACTTTTATGGGTCTACCACGAATATTAAGAGGTGTTACAAACTATGTCTCAAAATTAATATACCCTTTAGGATAGTGTATAATAACTTAGAATTAGTAACTTTATATTTTCAGTTTATAAGAGATGGCAATTTCAATTATGAATACATAAATGGAACAATAAAATGTAAGCTTTAAATATTATAAACGACAATTCCATCACTAATATTCTTAAAGCAAACCCCAAATGTAACTTCAAAGAAAATAAAAATATAGAAATCAAGCAAATACATAACAATATTCCATATACCAAGATTTCACATAATTGTAATAATTTCACTTCAAATATTATAGGTAATAACTTATTATGATTCGAAAATTTTAAGCTTGATATAAAAAACATTAAATATGAAAATTTCGTAACATGTGATTATTTTTATCATCCCTAGTTTTAATTATATAGCTATAAATAAGATTGTAATGAACTATTCTACAGAGGAAATACATTTGAAAAATATCAAAAATCGTAACCTGTTAGAAAAAATTAAATTAAAAATTACCGCGCGCGAAAACATAAATTTTGGAGTAATTTCAATTATTATTATATTTTTTATTATAATCTTCATTTTTATTTTATTTTATTTATTTTCATCAATCAGAGTTTAACAATCTCTTATAAACTACTTACAAAGATAAAAAATGAACAAATTAAACATATGTACAAAAAAACATAAGGAAAGTCTACAGTCAGCTGGGGGCGAACAGTATGATACCCTATCCATATCCCTATATGCCCCAAAGGAAAAAGCATTAAGAAGAGTTTATTTCATTCTATTAATTAAAAACAAAACTATTTTTTTTGAAAAAAAAAACGCCCCCAAAAAGTGGGCGTGGCCAAAAACTTTGTATGGGCGATATGTTGGAAAAATATAGGGTAAATATCTTGTTATACATTTTTTTTCGCTTTCTACAAAAATTTTCGAAGAAAGCAGCATTTTAATAAAAAACGCCCACAAAAAGTAGGCGTGGCAAAAACTTTAAATGACAAACTCATAAAGGAGGGCAGTGCCTACATATCTTATGAAGGTTGTAACACTCTATCTTTCTAACTTTAGCTTTAAAACGGTCTCTTCGTGGCAGTGGGCGTATTAAAAATTTTTTTTACACTTAACCATTTCGGAGCCCTAGGGAATATATGGTCCAAATTTCAGCTTCTTAGCTCAATTTTAAAGGCCTAAAAATTACGGATGGATGGACATTGCTAGATAGTCTCAGGATTTGGTCCTGATCATAAATATATATACTTTATGGGTCTATGACGAATATTAAGGGGTGCTACAAACTACGTGTCAAAATTAATATACCCTATGTAACAGACATTGCTAGATAGTCTTAGGATTTGGTCCTGATCATAAATATATATACTTTTATGGGTCTATGACGAATATTAAGGGGTGCTACAAACTATGTGTCAAAATTAATATACCCTTAGGATAGGGTATAAAAAGGGATTCCAAATTATGCACCAATATTCTAAATGAGGTCTAACCAGAGATTTAAATAGAGCTTTTAATGTGTAAGGTCAATGAGGTCTAACCAGAGATTTAAATAGAGCTTTTAATGTGTAAGGGTCAATAAAATATTTAGTATTCGTTTAACGAATCCAAGCATTGAATTCGCTTTACAAACAATATGATCGATATGGTCCCTGAAATTCAACTGGGAATCTAATAGAATACCTAAATCTTTTTATACCCTATCCTAAGGGTATATTAATTTTGAACATAGTTTGTAACACCCCTTAATATTCGTCGCAGACCACTAAAAGTATATATATTTATGATCAGGACCAAAATCTAAGACTATTTAGCAATGTCCGTCCGTCCGTCCGTCCGTCCGTCCGTATCAACTTTTGAGGCCTTTAAAATTATGCTAGGAAGCTGAAATTTGGGACATATACTCCCTAGGGTTCCGAAATGGTAAAGTGTTAAAAGTTCTTGAATCCGCCCACTGCCACGCCCACAATTTAGAAAAAACCATTTTAAGGCTTAAGTTAAAGTGATAGAGTATTGGAACATTTTCAAGATATGTAGGCACTGCCCTCCTTTATAAGGCTGTTATATAAAATTGTTTTGACATGCCTATTTTTTGTGTGCTTTTATCACTAAAATGCTGTTTTCAGCGAAAATTTTCAAAGAAACTCAAAAAAAATGTTTAACAAGATATTTGCAAATATCTTCTACCTAAACCCACAATTATGTGGTTCCCGAGTGGTGGGAATAAAAAAAATCTTTTTTATTGAAATTAATCCACTTTATAGTAATAAATGTATATATATGTAATTGCACTAAATGTGCAGTAAAACTTACTAGAACTAACTTAAGTGAACCGAGTCTGAATTGAAACTGATTTATTAATTTTTATCTGAATTATTCTGTGAGTGTTTCTCATTCATTTGTGATGACGCTGCACCAAGCCACTAACCTGTGGGAAAGGAAATGTAGGTATCGGGTGTTTAAAATTATGTCTGCGCGTGTAGCGCAAAAATGCTTAGGTCTGCAAATAAATGGCTGCGCGTGTACATAACTGCACATGTGGGTTGCGCGTGTTCATAACGGGACATGTGGAATTGGTTTTTGGAAAGAGGGGGTGGAAGGGGACAGCTCCGTTAAGAAGTATTATTGCTAATAGAAAATGGTGGATAATGAGGGGCTTGGAGAGTAGTGGGTGTGGCGAAAGGAAGTAAAGTCTCCGACGTAACACATCCCCCCTTAAGTTTCTGCTCCGAAGAATCCGAATTCTTAATTTCGATATCGGCCCTATTTTTCTTATTTTTTCTCAAAAGTTAACCGATCAATAATGTAATCAATATAATGATTAATAGGATAGAAGTCCCAATGGTTGTATGTTCGTGTAATGCATTTCTGACTTTAATCTCTTCAATAATTTTACTGTTTTCAACGTGTTTTATATGCAAATCTTCCACAGAATAATTCATTACAGTTTTTTCTATAGTTATATTACTGAAATTTGGTATTACAATGTTATCGTTTTTGACAATATTCTCGTAAAAGACATTATTTATTCGTATAAAACAATTTTCAAATTTAATTAAGTTATTATTTCTTACATTTATAGTATACTGATTACAATTATGATTAATTCTAGTGTTTGGTAAATTCTTAGTTATGATAATTAATTGTTTAATTTCTTCATTCTTATTTTCCTTAAAGTTACAATTTGAATGTTCTTCTAATAGTTGTGAAACACAATGATCTTTAATAGGTTTTAAGTTTCTCTTAAGAACTACATTTTCTTGATTTTCGTAAATATTTTTATTATTAATAATTAAATTTCGATAATTCGTGTCTATCTCAAGACCTTCTTTGTTGGGGATTGGTTCCAAAATCATTCTAAAATATTGCGGTTTCGCGTAGTTTGGAAGCATAAGCACAAATATGATTGAATTTTCATGTAAAACAACAGAGCTTTTTATATTTACGAGATCTTTAAACGTTATATTATTTTCGTTGGCTTCTTCCTGCGTTAAAATGTCTTGTCGTAGGACTCCTAATCTGCTAAGTAATAAATTTGTTTTGATCTTCCTGACTTGCTCTCGGAGTATCTGAATGTCGTACTGTATTTGAAAGATGTGCTGAATATTTTCTATTTCCTCTACTTCTCGATTTAGTGTGTTTGCGAAACTATGTTGTTTCGTGTCTTGTATGTGTTTATGTGTCTTGTAATGTTAGTCATTTGTTCCTTCAAATTAGTGTTTATTCTGATTTGGTCGTTCATACTGTGAATCAAATTATGATTATTCTGTTCGTTTGTAATTAGTCTAGCTTTAATTTCCTGCTCATCTTCAGAATCCATTGTTCCTGCTAAGTATTTTAATCCTTTTCGAACTACAACAACTAGTCCGCGTCTATTTCTGTGGGGTACAAGGTTTTTAATTTCGTCCTTGAGTGTCAAAAAGTTATGTAAAAGAGTTGGGTATTGTGTTTTGTATGTTAGTCTCTCAATGTTGTCTGAAATTAGCATTAAGTTTTCCTCATATTGCGTTAAATTAATAATATGTAAAATCTTTTTATAGTTTGTTATAACTTCGATTTTATTGTCCCTTATCATGATGAATCCGTTTCCGTTATCCATATTCTGAATTTCGATTGATTGGCTTTTACTGATAGTAAATAAGCTGAAGAGAATTAAACTTGTCAGTCCTACGGTCGTCGTCCGTTTTTTCGTTTGGGAATTCTGAAAAAAATGTTATGTATTCTCGTATTTATATTTTCTCTTGACCTGTGATTTATAAAATTTGCTGCCTTTTTCGTCCCTGACATAATATTCATCAATAATTTCTGGGTTTGATTTCTTATGAGTTGGTTTAAGTTTATTGCTATCCCTATTTTTTAAATATATGGGTTTTTCGTTTGTTAAGTCTATATCATTTTTGTTTTTGTTTAGTTTTCCTATGTATTTCTCCTTATTTTTGTTGACTAGCTCAATAATCATGGGATAGTCTTCGCTGGTTATATTTCTGTTCAGGAAGTATTTTGGTCTTCTTTTAGTTGTCGAATGTATTATTTTATTATAATTAACTAATGCTTTAAAGACTTTATCACGAAGAGTGTCTTTATTAGTTTCGTCAGCTCTGAATGTACGAATATGCTCGTTAAGAGCGGAGTGGAATCTTTCGATGTCCGAATTTCCTGTATGGTGATAAGGCGTGGTAATATGAAGATCAACGTTATTTTCTTTGAGAAAATCTTTTACCTAAATTGATGAAAATCCTGACCATCCATCTGTTATCTGGGGTACCAAATGATGCAAATCTGCATTTAAGAGTTTTCAGTAATGCTATCCAGGTTCTGTGTTTGATTTCTTGCATGGTGACGTGTTTCGTGAATTTATCTATCATTGTTACGTACATTAAGTTGATATTTGCATACCATATATCGATATGTAATATTTGATTTGGTTTGACTGGAGTTTCGGTAATTTTTAGTGGAATTTTATATGGTTGTCTTTCATATTTTGATTTGTTGCATACCTCGCAATTGTTAATGAATCTTTGAATTTTTTCTTTTAGATAATATATATCTTTTATTTCCGCGTAAGTTTCATTAACTCCCCTGTGATTTAATTAATTGTATGTCTGTATAATAACATGGGCTTCTTTTTCTGGGTCTGTTAGGTCTCCTAGGAATTTGCTACACTTAACGACTCTTAAGGATTTATTCTTGCTGAAATATTTTATATAAACGTTCTGAAATTTTGCAAATAAGTGATCATATCTGGAGAAAACTCCTACTATTCCTTTTGGAGGGATACATTTTTTTATGATGTCCAAAATGAGATTTTCGCTAAAGACTTTTACTTCTATAACTATTCTCTGTTTTCCAAAAGTGGTTGCTAGCATTATTGGTGCTGTTCAATATTATTTGGGTTTTGTACAAATCAACAGGTGATTCAACAATAGGAATATAATCACTACTGTCTTCATCAGCGCTGTGAACAGTAGCTAAAATGGATTGTTCATCTAGGTTATTTTCCATGGTTCTATCAGTGGGATCCTCTACATTTGCATTGTAAAAAACCTTCATTCTAGACAGACCGTCCGCGACTTGATTATCCTTGCCCCGTACATATTCCATATCAAAGTTATATTCTTCCAGTTTAACCTTCCATCTTTGTAGTTTAGCATTTGGTTCTTTTAATGAACTTAGCCAAATTAGGGGTCGATGGTCAGTTCGTATTGTGAACTTTCTTCCATAAAGGTAAGGTCTAAAATATTTTGTCACCCATACAATAGCCAGTAGCTCTTTCTCGATGGTTGAGTACCGAGTCTCGTGGTCATTGAGGGTACGACTAGCGTAACACACCGGATGGTTTTCCTGTGATAGAACCGCACCTACAGCGAAATTAGATGCGTCCGTTGTCAGAACAAATTTCTTACTAAAGTCTGGATATCTTAGAATTGGTTCAGATACAATCAAAACTTTTAAATCTTCAAAACTTTCAGTGTAATCTGAATCATTGATATTTATTTTTGAATTTTTCTTTAGAAACGCTGTCATTGGTTTTGCGACTTTACCGTAATCATAATCGTAATATACTTACGATAATACCCTGTTATTCCGAGAAAGGCTTTTATCTGTTTGGTTGTTCGTTGTAGCTTGTAATCTCTTATTGCCGCGATTTTATTAGGATTGGGTTTGATACCGTTAGTTGTTACTATATGTCCTAGAAATTCGGTTTCTTTTTTTAGATACTCACTTTTATCAAGCTGGACTTTTAGGTTAACTTCCCTCAATCTTTCAAATATTTTCTTTAACGAAATTATGTGTTCGGAAAGGGATGTTGAGAAGATGATATATCGTCTAGGTAAACAAGACATATCTTCCCAATAAAATCGGAGAGGACTGAATTCATCAGCCTCTGGAAGGTAGCCGGCGCATTCTTCAAACCAAATGGCATACGAACGAACTCGTAATGTCCATTGTTGGTCGAAAAGACCGTTTTCTTTACATCTTCCTCTGCTATTTCGATCTGGTGAAATCCCTTAGCCAGGTCTAATGTGGTGAAGTACTGCGCTTTACCTAGTTTATCGAAGATGTCATCGATATTGGGGATGGGGAACTTATCATCTACCAAAACTTTGTTTAGCTTCCGATAATCAATGACAGTTCTCCACTTCTGCTTTCCAGAGGCATCCCTCTTTTTTGGGACGATCCAGATAGGCGCGGAATATGGCGAGCTGCTGGGCCTGATAATGTCCTGCTCTAGCATCTCATTTATTTGGCGAGATACATCGTGTCTATGTACCTCTGGGTACCTGTAATGTTTGGTATAGATAGGAATCTCGTACAGTCCTTATCCTGTGCTTAATTGCATTTATAAACGATAGATCGCTACCTTCTTGATAAAAAATTGACGAGTATTGAGAAACAAGGTTGGTTATTTCCCTTTTCTCTTCGACGTTGAGGTGATCGGTTCCTATCTCTCCAATAACCGGATCCCTACTCGTTTCTGTATTGTATGTTTCCAATGTTGGTATATGTTTTTCATAATTTTCTATTGTGTTTTCTTCTTCTTTGTTAAAATAAATTGGAATTTCTTTTTCGTTTACAAGTTGAAGCCTTCTGTTATAGTCGAGGATTGCTTTTAATGGTAACAAAATGTTGTTTCCAATCAAGCCGTTAAATGTGTTATGAAATTTGTACTCTAGAAATTCTGCGGTCTTATTTAACGCACCGAATTCCTCGAACAGTGGGATTCTTACTTTCTTATTTACATATATCGGTGTACTGGTTGTTAAAACCTTAATGGGTTTGTGGAGATTAATTTGCCATTTGGGATGGCACACTCCTGGGTTAAGAATTCTAGTTTCTGACCCTGAGTCAACTAGTATCCTAAGGTAGTTGGCCTGAGGGCTTTTTTCCCGAAAATCCGAAATTCTTCCTAAGGTATTTACCTGTCTTTGGTAAGAACCGGAGACTGTGTCCATTGGTTCGACTGTGTTGTTATTGTTATTGAACCTTTGATTCATACTACGATTTGATTGATTATTATGACTATTGTTATTAAATCTGCGATTCGCGCTTTGATTAGATATGTTAGTTTTTTCGTTGTTGTTAAATTTGTGGTTGTCTGGTCTATTTTGGTTGTTTCTAAATATTCCGGAATTATATGAGTATCTGTATTGTCCACTATTCTGGTGACTATTGTTGTTATTGTTATTCCTACTATATCCTTGCATATTATTTGGTAGTTGCGAGTTCCTATCAAGATTCGATCTTACCCTATTGCTATCCCTAGTGTATGCATACCCTGTTTCATAGAGGATTTGCATAGCCTCTTCTAAGTTTACGGGGTTTCTGCAATATAACAAACCCTTCATCGGTTCTGGTATTTTACTGATAAAAATGCGTAAGGCAGACTTACAGTTTTGTTCTATCTCTAAAGATGCATTATTTGTGTAATCTTGGCAGTTAGTTTTATATGGAAGAGCTCTAAGGTCATCGTATAATTGTTCTACTGTCTTCCTGTCGCCGAAATATTGAAAGAATAATTTTTTTACCTCATCCCAATTTTTTACTGAATTGTTAATTTCAATTGCCTCGCGGGCTCTATCTGTTAGTTTACTTTTAATAATGTCAAAAAATATTAGTTAACTTATTTCGTCATACTGTCCTAGTCTAGGAAATATCCTATCCACTAAATCTATAAAATTATATAGGTTTTCCCTATTTCCGTCGTAACACGGTAGATTGTTTAAATACTTAATAGGGTCTAAACTTAAGCTTAATGGAGTTACCGCTGGCTGCTGGTTACCTTCTCCTGTTACATGTGTTGTTGTCATGTTTGTGATTGATAGTTTCTCTAGTAATATTAATATGTCGTCTTGCAATGGTTCCTTCTCTTCCGTTTGCATTTAATGTTTTACTACAGTCGCACAAATATTTAAGATCACTTTATAAATGTTTCATGTATTTTTCTGTATTTTATCAATTTTTTTTCACTTTTCTTATAGGAAATCTTGTACTTAAACGAAGTTTTGATATGTTGGCACTATTTTGCGATGTGTTCTTAAGCGAACGTTTGTAGATTTTCACTTTTATTTATGTGTTCTTAAGCGAACGTTTGTAGATTTTCCCTTTTATTTATGTGTTCTTAAGCGAACGTTTGTAGAATTTCACTTTTATTTATGTGTTCTTAAGCGAACGTTTGTAGAATTTCACTTTTATTTATGTGTTCTTAAGCGAACGTTATAACAGGTTTTCACTTTATTATTTATGTGTTCTTAAGCGAACGAATTTAACTTATCACTATAGTCCACAAATTCTTAAACGAATTTATCGCGAACTTTATAGCGTTTACCGACTGCGCCAATTATGTGGTTCCCGAACGGTGGGAATAAAAAAAATCTTTTTTTATTGAAATAAATGTATATATATGTAATTGCACTAAATGTGCAGTAAAACTTACTAGAACTAACTTAAGTGAACCGAGTCTGAATTGAAACTGATTTATTAATTTTTATCTGAATTATTCTGTGAGTGTTTCTCATTCATTTTTGATGACGCTGCACCAAGCCACTAACCTGTGGGAAAGGAAATGCAGGTATCGGGTGTTTAAAATTATGTCTGCGCGTGTAGCGCAAAAATGCTTAGGTCTGCAAATAAATGGCTGCGCGTGTACATAACTGCACATGTGGGTTGCGCGTGTTCATAACGGGACATGTGGAATTGGTTTTTGGAAAGAGGGGGTGGATGGGGACAGCTCTGTAAAGAAGTATTATTGCTAATAGAAAATGGTGGATAATGAGGGGCTTGGTGAGTAGCGGGTGTGACGAAAGGAAGTGAAGTCTCCGACGTAACACCACACCACCATTATTCTCCACATTCCCCTTCCTCTTACGGTTTCCCATACCATTTTTCTTACAAAGCAAAACTAATATCCTAAACGGATATGTCCCACTTCAATACAGTCAATTTAAACTGCACGCGCAGCCATTTTTGCGCACGTTGCAAGAAATTTTGATTTTTTTCCTCATATGGGGAAATATGAAATATGAATATTTCGTAAACAAATGCATAGCTTCGCGAGGTGTTAATATATTTTTATACCCTTTCCTAAGGGTATATTGATTTGGACTCATAGTTTGTAACACCCCTTATTATTCGTCATACGCCCACAAAAGTATATATATTTATGATCAGGACCAAAACCTAAGACTATTTAGCAATGTCCGTCCGTCACCAACTTATAGGCCTTTAAATTAAAGCTAAAAAGCTGGAACATATACTCGCTATGTTCCCGAAATGGTAGAGTGTAAATTTTTTTTTGATAATACCACTGCCACGTCCACAATTTAGAAAAAACAGTTTTAAAGCCAAAGTTAGAGAGATAGGGTGTTGTAATTTTTACAAGATATGTAGGTACTACCCACCTTTACAAGTTTGTCATATAAAGTTTTTTGCCACGCCTACATTTTGTGGGCGTTTTCCACTAAAATACTGTTTTATACGAAAATTTGTATAGAAACCGAAAAAAAATGTTTAACAAGATATTGAGCCAATGTTTTTTCCAATATATCGACTATACCAAGTTGTTGGCCACGCCATCTTTTTGGAGGCGTTTTTTCAAAAAAATTGTTTTTTTATAAAATTTATAGAATGAAATAAAGTTCTACGCATCATCTTCTTAACGCTTTTTTCTTTGCGGCATATAGGGATATGTATAGGGTATCATATTGTTCGCCCCACGCGGACTGTAGCCTTTCCTTATGTTTTTTTCATAAATTTCATAGAATGTGTTGACGACGATGACGTCACTAAATACCAGACTGTAACAACACACAGCCTTAGATACTAAAAAGGGAAATTTCAGTTATTTTATTGTAAACCCAAATGTCATGAACAATGTAAACAATATAAAAAGCAAGTCATGTTGGTCAAATAAAACATTGTCGATTTATAACGTTTTAAACATAGTCGTTTCTTTTATTACGGATTTCTCGTTGCAGTATATATACAGTTTCCTTTTGCTAATTCTTTGTTCGAAACACGAACATTTTTCGTCCTTTCGAGACGGATTAAGAATCCCATCATACATTTTTTTCTATATATACTGCAAACATTTACACACCCTAATTTTAATTATTTAATTTATTTAATACTAACTTCGCGGATTAATTATATACAAAGCGTGTACAAAATACAACAACAATTTAATCGACATAATTAAATTGCCTTTGGAGCTCTTGTGGCACATCTGCAGCTGAAGATTTCCGGACCAGGACGTGGAGCGTTTGGATTTTTGTGTGCTGTGTGTGCATCGTCATCTGGAAGGAATTTTACGTGAGTACGTTAATTTGTACTATTTAGTGATATTATATTAGAGAAAGGGTAGCTCATATATATATATAATAAAATGAAGCCAAATAAGTTGAGTAGAGTACTTACTCAGCTAGAAAAAGATATGTCCAATTTCGGCAAACGAGGATCAGGAACTCGGACTGCAAATTATCTGTCCGGTCGTTTGTCAATGCTGGAGAAAACGATGGAGTCAGCGGAAAGTGCGTATGAAGTGTGTCTAGGTGCATTTTCAGATGGTGATGAAGACAAGTGTTCTGATGTGGAGAATGTCTTCGAACAAATTCGGGAGTTGTACTTTGACTACAGAGCAAGTCTTCTTGATGCAATAGACAAAGTAAAGACAAAGGAAACAAAGAACGATGTCACCGAAACCGATTTCAACACCACAGCAGCATCTCACAACGCAGATATTCGCTTAAAAAATATCCCTGTGCCTGTTATCTCTGGTTGTTATGAGTCCTGGAGAGGGTTTCGGGATTTATTCACGTCTCTTGTCCACCATAACATGTCGTTGTCTGAAATTCAAAAAATGCATTATTTAAAAACAAGTGTGTCGGGAGAGGCGGAACGAATTTTGTCGCACTTATCTATTGCTAACGGCAATTATTCCAAGGCGTGGACTATTTTGCAGGACAGGTATGATCACCAACGGTTTCTTGTCAACACCCAACTGAAGTGCTTCTTTAATCAGCCTTCAGTCATTACTGTCAGCAACCACACCATTCACTCTTGCATATTTCTCCAAATGACGCTCCGCAGGTTGATCATCTGTCACATTCTCGTTCCTGGAATAATGGAATAAATGGTAAAAATAAAACACAATCAACTTCTAACAACAATTTTTGTACCTCAGTTGTGAACTCCAACGCTCCAAGTCAGCGAGATGCGTCCAATACTCAACAGTTGGAAGGAGATGCCCCCTGTTGCAGCAAGTCCATCAACACATATCACTCTGTGCCACATGCGTCTACCCAAGTTATGTTGGCCACAGCTATAGGTGAGCGGATCGTCAGGGAAGGTGGTTTCACTTCGAGCGTTGCTAGATTCAGGTTCAGAGGCCTCGTTTATCACCGAGTCAGCACTCCAACTTTTACACTCGAGGCACAAATCAACTTATGTTGAGGTAGCCGGGTTAGGTTTAGTCAGCAGCGGCACTTGTAAGAAGGTCGTTGACCTCACTATTGGTTCTCACCATTCTCCCTTCGAAGTCTCCACACAGGCGTTAGTTTATACGTCGCTGTCTGGCCATATCCCAGCCCGCAGTCTTTCAGTTGCCGACTGGAGGCACCTCGAGGGCTTGAGCTTAGCTGACCCCTCCTTTTTTAAGCCAGCCAAAGTTGATTTGTTGTTGGGCAGCGATGTGTTAGCGGAAATACTTTTGCCAGAATTGGTCAGACCCCACAATGCCAATTTGCCCGTGGCACAAAAGACCAGATTTGGATGGATTCTTTTCACCCTTTTCGTCCCCATCCATTAAAAGCTTCCATCAAACTTGTACCCTTGATGCAAACATGGAAAAATTCTGGGAGTTAGAGGAAACTCCTTTTCTGAGAGCAGATACTCCGGAAAATTTGGCGTGTGAGGAGCACTTCTTAAATAACGTCAAGCGCTTGTCAGACGGACGATGTGAAGTCGCCCTTCCCTTCAAAGGAAATGTTCGTCCGGTGCTTGGACGCTCAAGAGAAGGTGCTCTGCGGAGATTTAAACACCTGGAAAGTCGTCTGCTCAAAAACAAACAACTCCAAAGGGATTATTCAAAGTGCATCGAAGATTACTTGAATTTGGGTCACATGAGCGAAGTCGAGAACGAGCATGTTTTAGAGAGCACACCGCACTACTTCCTGCCACACCACGCAGTCATAAAAGAGAGTAGTTCTTCGACAAAGCTGAGAGTAGTTTTCGATGCCTCGTTTAAGACTTCGGATGGAAAGTCACTCAACGATATGCTGATGGTAGGTCCGACTCTCCAGAACAATATAGTCGATGTCATACTTAGGTGGAGGTTGTACAGGTACACATTTGGGTAAATGAAAGCGACTCCATTTACCAACTTATTCTTTGGCGTAAAAATCCATCAGAGGTTCTGAAAACATATCGGCTCAAAACAATCACGTTTGGGACAGCATCCGCTCCTTATTTGGCCATCCGTACGATAAATTGGTTAGCAGAAAAAGCCTGTTTACGATACCCACTGGCTGCAAAGATGATTCGTGAAGAGATGTATGTAGATGACCTTATCTCAGGAGCTGACACAAAACAAGAAGCTGAAACGAAAATCAAGGAGGTAAAGGCAATACTGGAAGCAGCGGGACTTAGTCTACATAAATGGGCATCTAACACAGATGAACTCATGCAAGATGTACTCTCACAAGATCGAGAGATTAAGTTTTTTCCTCCCTCCGAAGGTTCAAGTCGACTGAAGACGTTAGGAATTCATTGGCAACCCCAAGCTGATAGATTTTTATACAGCTACACTCCCACAGTTCGCCCACAACCAACGAAGAGATCCATTTTGTCAACCATTGCCAGACTTTTTGATCCGATGGGATGGATTTCTCCATGCATTATTAAGGCTAAATGCTTTCTGCAAATGCTATGGGTCAAGAAGATAACGTGGGACGAACCAGTCGATGAAGACATCTAAAGGATTGGAACCACTTTTTTCAAGACCTAGAAGCCGTGAATCATATCCGTATACCTCGATGGGTGAATGCCGGTGGACCATACAATAACGTGGAGCTTCACGGATTTTGCGACGCGTCGGAGAAGGCATTTGGAGCTGCGGTTTACATTCGCGTTCTGGATGAAGGAGGTAGAGTTCATATGAGTCTGCTACTTTCAAAGACCAGAGTGGCTCCAGTCAAACCGGTAAGCATTCCACGATTGGAGTTGTGCGGTGCAGTCATTTTAGCGAAGCTTCTTAACCACGTGGCAAAGGTGCTGAATATGACGGAAGAAAAGGTACACGCTTGGACCGATTCTACGATCACGCTTTGTTGGATAAAGTCACTACCATCACGATGGGAAACTTTCGTCGGCAACCGAGTCGGTGAAATTCAACGGCTGATAAACCCATCCATATGGAGACATGTCCCAACCGACCAGAATCCTGCAGATTTAGCGTCCCGAGGAGTACTGCCCTCTGCACTAATAACAGAGCGATTATGGTGGAATGGACCTTCGTTCCTGCACTCCAATTGGTATTTTGAATTTCCGAGTCAGCCAACGATTATTTCCACAGAGGAAGGCCAAAAACGGACACAAGTTCACCGAGTGGAAATAACCGAAAATCCTTTAATTTTGCTGATAGGTAGGGCTTCCCGGTTCCAACAATTAGTCAGGACTGTTGCCTATTGCCATAGGTTTCTCGAAAACTTTCGTCTTCACTATCCCAAATTTTGCCGCTACATCCGCAGTTTAAGAAATAAAAACAACAAATGCATTTACAACCCTCTTACGCCAACGGATATTGATAAAGCTACTAAAACGCTTATTCAAATCGCGCAAAAGGAAATGTTTCCGGAAGGTATCAATAAGACAAGAGGTATGGGATCATTACATCCATTTATTGACGGTAACGGAACCATTCGTGTAGGCGGAAGACTCAGGCATGCCAACATACCTTACGACCAACAACACCCTGTCATACTCGATCCGAGGCACAAAATCACAAAATTAATTATACAGGAATCGCACATCAAAACCTTACACGGAGGTATTCAGCTCATGATGACACATATAAGGCAGAAGTACTGGATCTTCCAACTAAAGAGAACGGTTAAGAAACATGTCAACCGCTGCACTATATGCTACAGGTTTCGTAACAAAACCGCACAACAGCTAATGGGAGAGCTGCCAGCTCCACGAGTTACGGTGTCGAAGCCCTTCACAAACACCGGCGTCGATTATGCAGGGCCTATAAATATTCGTGCATGGAAAGGTCGAGGAGCTAAGTGCCACAAGGGGTACCTAGCCATATTTACCTGCTTAGCTACCAAAGCGATGCACCTCGAGGCAGTAAGCGACTTAACCACTCAGGCGTTTCTTGCTGCATTTCGGCGATTTGCGGCACGACGTGGAGTTTGTGCTCAAATGTTTAGCGACTGTGGCACTAACTTTGTAGGAGCAGATGCAGAACTACGACGTCTGATGAAAATTGGAATTCAGGACTGGGAAGAAATTGCGAACGTCCTAGCAACTCAGGGAACGAAGTGGAATTTCATTCCCCCGGCTTCTCCCTACTTTGGAGGTTTATGGGAAGCAGGAGTGAAGAGTGTTAAATTCCACCTAAAGAGAATTGTTGGAAATGGGACACTTACTTACGAGGAACTCACCACGCTTTTGTCTCAAATCGAAGCGTGTCTAAATTCGAGACCTCTTTGTCCCCTAACAGAAGACCCAGAGGACTTTAGCGCGTTAACACCTGCACACTTCTTGATTGGCGAAACCCTATTTCCAGTTCCTGAACCCGACCTGACTCTAGGCAAACAGAGCTACACCGACCGATGGAAAGCGATTCAGGCGCATTTACAAGTCTTCTGGAAGCAATGGCAGACAGAATATTTAAGCCGATTACAACAACGCCCGAAATAGCTGAAACCTTTACCGCAACTGAAAGTAGGTGATTTAGTTCTAATAAAGGATGAGCGACTTCCACCAGCAAAATGGAGTTTAGGCCGCATCCTAGAAACATACCCCGGAGCAGACACAATCGTTCGAGTTGTTAAGGTAAAAACCCAACAAGGAGAGTTTAGGCGACCGATTACCAAACTCTGCCCACTACCATCTAACGACAACCCGCAATAAACAAAATTTTATTTCACCTAAAATCGAATACCAACATTTACCCAAACACAAAAACAATAAAATAAAACGAAACAAAATTATACAATAAAATGATTAAAATTTAAATCATCACTCACTCGCACAGCTTTTCCAAACAGCATACACCTATAAATAAAAATACTTTTGTCCCAACATCCACGAACAAATGCCCCACTGTCATCATACAAACTTAGTTCAAACACACTCAAATTAACACGCAGCAATAATCACTCAGCAGTCAACGCTCACTTGCAAATATCCCATATGCAACCGCAACCCAAACACCCACACACTTTCATATACCTTGCATTCACGCATACGAAATATGAAAATCATACATACAGTCCACTTCATTTACCCATATCTATACGCGCGCACTAACTCTACACTATCAAACACACACAAAATTTACACAAGTTCCATTCTACCATGATCCATCGATCATCACTACGTCACACAATTTCTCCAAACGTACACTCAACTGGACAAAACCCATTCATCGCAGCACACACACACACACATCATCGATGGACGCCGCCGAAAATGCAATCAAATTAATTATTACAAACATAATGAATTCGCATGCAAATAATTTATATTAATACAACTCACCTGAATAACACTGGAAACAGTCATATTTGATGATATTTAATAAATTTTAAACTTTAAAACACTCGAATTTAATTCACGCACTACCGAAATGCTACCGATCACCTACGACACGACACGACCTTTCCCAATATGCAACAACACTAATCAGCTTTCGTCACCACAACCCAGCAGCTGCAGCAGTGATAACAAAAAAAAAAAAAAACAACCAACAGTGCATGCACAAGCACATAAAGGGAGCAATGCGTAAACTTGTTGGCAGTAGTTGGCGAATTTTGTTATCTACCTGTGATGTACATGTTTATGATTGTATGTTCTAATTGTTTTTCTTTCTTTTCATGTACATGAACCGCATGAGAAGCAAGGCAATATAAGCAACAACTTGGCAGCGAAGACAATCAGGGGAAGGAGCATGATCAACTCGGTGGGGGGAGAATGTTGACGACGATGACGTCACTAAATACCAGACTGTAACAACACACAGCCTTAAATACTAAAAAGGGAAATTTCAGTTATTTTATTGTAAACCCAAATGTCATGAACAATGTAAACAATATAAAAAGCAAGTCATGTTGGTCAAATAAAACATTGTCGATTTATAACGTTTTAAACATAGTCGTTTCTTTTATTACGGATTTCTCGTTGCAGTATATATACAGTTTCCTTTTGCTAATTCTTTGTTCGAAACACGAACAGAAAGAAATTAAATAATATTTATCACCATCTTAGTGTTTTTTTCTTTGGGGCATATAGGGATATACGGTTCGCCCCAAGCGGACTGTAGCCTTTCCTTATGTTTTTATACCCAATCCTTAGGGTACATTACTTTTGACACATAGTTTGTAACACCCCTTAAAATTCGCCGTAGACCCATAAAAGTATATATATTTATGATCAGGACCAAATCCTAAACTTATTGAGCAATGTCCGTCCGTCCGTCCGTAAAATTTTGAGGCCTTTAAATGCTGAAATTTAGAGAAAAGCCCACTGCCACGCCCACAATATAGAAAAACCGTTTTAAGGCTAAAGGTTTAAAGATAGAGTGCCAAGAGCTCCAAGCGGACTGCAGCCTTTCCTCATGTTTTTGTTTATATTTTATTTTCGGGATTTCAGGTGTTGGTTTGGAAAGTCATTTAAGCGCTTTTTTTTAAACCGTATGAGATAAATTTGATTCTCATAAGAACGATAAAGATTTTTCTGTAAGAGATTGATTAATATTTCAAAACAAAACGGTAATTTTTAAAACAAAATTTTTGTGAGAGTTTTATAACATTCTAAACTTTGAAATATGTGACACATTCGAAAAGTGAAAAAAAAACCATTTCTTTAAAATTACTCTTTTCCAATTTAAGTAAATGCATAGGTATCGGAATTGTACAGAGAGTAACGGTGGCCCACTTGGCGGGAAAAAAGGATCTCAACTCACTTTCTGTAGGCTGCAATCACCGTTCGGGGTATGTGCTGTTCGTCGGGCAGACTCTTATGGCAACAGTACCAGGGAGAGACGCTTTGCGGGAAAAATGGATTTCAACCTTCTTTCTGCAGGCTGCAAGCACCGTTCACGCAACTTCGTTGCTCCGCTCGGGGTATATGGTTTTCGTCTGGCAGGCGCCTATAACAAAAGCTTTTTGAATGCATTAAGAGTAGGCATGAGGTGTTTGCATGTAAACAATATTTATATCCATAGTATCTTTGCATATAAACAAACTCTCACCTACTTTATTATCTTATTTCCAGCTTTTTGTTGCATATACAGTGAAAATAGTACTATAGGAGATTAATTAATAGTATTATAACGGTACATTTTCAAAGGGAGTATTAAAGGGTGATCCATTTCGAGGTTCCCTACTTTTTTAAAGAAAAAACCACAGAAAATTCAAATTTTGATGGAGAATGTTTATTATCATTTGAAAGAACATTCTTTGGCATTTATGTTTTGAAGATTATGTCTATCAAATGTTGGCCGTTGCTACGTCGCAGATGGTCCATCCTTTGAGTCCAATTTTCGATCACTCGTTCGATCATTTCGACTGGTAACTGGCGAATGACACGCGTGATGTTTTCCCCCAAGGCCTGAATCGAAGCGGGTTTGTCGGCATAAGCTTTTGACTTTACATATCCCCACAGGAAAAAGTCTAACGGTGTGATATCACCCGATCTTGGTGGCCAATCGACCGGCCCAAAACGTGAAATTTTGTGCTCACCGAAATGTTCTCTCAATAAGTCCATTGATTGATGCGATGTGTGGGAAGTGGCCCCGTCTTGCTGAAACCAAATGTCGCCGAGATCATGAGCTTCAATTTCAGGCATCAAATAGTCGGTTATCATGGCACGATAACGGTCGCCATTGACGGTTACGTTCGCACCGGCATAATTTTTAAAGAAATATGGACCGATGATTCCCCCGCCCACAAACCACACCAAACCGTTGTTTTTTCTGGATGAAGTGGCAGTTCTTCAATCTCTTCAGGTTGCTCTTCGTCCCAAATGCGGCAATTTTGTTTGTTTACATACCCATTTAGCCCGAGATGGGCCTCATCGCTAAACAAAATTTGCCTCGAAAACGTCGGATCTTCTTGGAACTTTTCAAGAGCCCATAGAGCGAAGCGATGTAGCTTGGGAAGGTCGAGCGGCTTCAGTTGTTGCGCAAGCTGTATTTTGTACGCTTTCAATTTAAGATCTTGACGTAAAATGCGCCAAGTCGTTCCATACGTCAGTCCGAGTTGCTGCGAACGGCGCCGAATCGACTCTCTACGGTCTTCGTGTACACTCTCAGCTACGGCCACTATATTTTCTTCACTGCGTGCTGGACGTGGTCTATTCGGTCGAATTTTATCTAATAATGAATGCTGGGTCTCAAAATGGGTGATGGTGTTGCGAATAGTACGCTCAGTAGGCCGATTATGTTGACCATAAGTTGAGCGAAGTGCACAAAACACATTCCTCACAGAACGTGAATTGTCATAATAAAGTTGAACAATTTGTAAACGTTGTTCACGCGTAAGTCTTTCCATTATGAAATGCCAAATAATACTAAACAAAAATAACATGACAGCATGACACGACTCACACGTGATCTGTCAAAAAAAGCTATTGAAAAAAGTATCTCTACTTGGATCACCCGTTATTTCTGTAAGCGTTTCAGATATATAATCCACTTATCACCAATAAGGAGTGAAAAAAGGCCAATTGCTAAAAGAGAGCCTTAAGTTTACCTCCATATTTATATATGTTAGTCCACAATGCATAAGCCATGCTCTGTTGTGACAGCTTTAATATTGTGTAATATTCTAAACATAATTTCTTTACTAGCAGCAACGAGTTATTCTTGTATGTCTTTTAAATCAATACCATATACCATATATAACCCTTATGAAATTTCATAAGACATTTTAAAAGTTGGTCTTATTTCATTCCGCCATATTAATACAAGTTCAAGTCCACAATGCATAATATATTGCTCGCTTGTAAATGCTTTGATAATGTGTAAAATTCCGATCTTAGTATCGGCATTAACAGCAAGGAAATATTCCTGAATGCGTTTTAAATATATAATACATCAATAACGTTTAGGAATTTAAGTAAGACCAATTCTTCAAAGTTTGCTTTTCCACTCCTCCATATCCGCAATGCATAAGCAATACTTGCATAAACATAAAAAAAGCCTAGAGCCCGCTTGGGGCGAACAGTATGATACCCTATCCTTATCCGTATGTACCCCAAAGAAAAAAAGCCTTAGGAAGATGATGGATAGCATTTTATTTCATTCTATGAAATTTATAAAAAAAAAATATTTGTTCTAAAAACGCCCCCAAAAAGTGGGCGTGGCCAAAAACTTTGTATGGGCGATATATTGACAAAAATATTGGCTTAATATATTGTTAAACATTTTTTTTCGATTTCTATGAAAATTTTCGAAGAAAACAGCATTTTAGTGAAAAACGCCCACAAAAAGTAGACGTGGCAAAAAACTTTATATGAAAAATTAATAAAGATGGGCAGTACCTACATATCTTGTGAAGGTTGTGCAACGTTATCTCTCTAACTTAAGCCTTAAAACGGTTTTTCCCAAATTGTGGGCGTGGCAGTGGGCGAATTTTTAAAATTTTAACACTTTACCATTTTTGAACCCTAGGGAGTATATGTTCCAAATTTCAGCTTCCTAGCATAACTTTAAGGGCTCAAAAGTAGATACGGACGGACGGATGGACGGACGGACATTGCTAAATAGTCTTAGGTTTTGGTCCAGGTCATAAATATATATACTTTTAGGGATCTGCGACGAATATTAACGGGTGTTACAAACTATGTGTCAAAATTAATATACCCTTAGGATAGGGTATAAATAGTGAAGTACACACACGAAAATGTTTTTCTCTTTTCACACCGTTTGCAATTTGTATTTTTCTCTCAACTTTTCACAAAGTTACTGTCTTTAAAGTTAAGGCTTAACTACATTCGGCAAAAAGTGAAGTACACACACGAAAATGTTTTTTCTCTTTCCACACCGTTTGCAATTTTTATTTTTCTCTCAACTTTTCACAAAGTGACTTTCTAGACATACCTCTAACTTCCAAGTGGCGCACTTTGGGAATGTTCAAAAAAAAAACTAATACATTTACAGAAAAAAGCTGTCACTAGTTACTGATCTTACGCTTAGATAACTCTGGGTGCAAATTTTTCTTTCTTTCGTTGGCAAATTCTTCCTGTTTTTGTTTATTCGTTCTTATAGTTTTTAAAAGTCAAAATAGATACTTAGTCCAGTTTCTGAATACGAGGGAATAGCAGCGTGTGTATGTGAGCTTTGAAAAAGTCACTTTTTGCCGAATGTAGTTAAGCCCTAAAAAGTGGAAAAAGTGAAAACGTTAAAAGTGTAAAATAAAAAAAAAATTTTTTTTTAGGACGAAAAAATAATTATTTAGACAGATCTGATAATAGTCTAAAAGCCCGCAGCAAGTATTGTGTGTAAATATATAACCAAAAGTGATTTACATGAGTATGAAGCCCTCAAAAAGTCTGGCAGCATTTTTTTGCAGCCAAGATTATTAATAGAATGCCAAAAGTACATACTTTTCCCAAAATGTGGATCGTAAGTAAGTAAGTAAGTAAGTAACCACTTGAAACTACCATTAACAGAATGCACGCAATACAAAAAGATAGGTGTCAGACGTTTTACATGCAGCTTTCCTCTTGTCAGGCGTATAAATAATATACTAAAAATCACTTTAAAAAAATTGGTGTGATACATCCAAAAAAGTTTTAGAATTACTCTCATCACAAATAAATATACGTTTTAGTTGCAGCTTTCCTCTTGCCAGACGTACTAATAGAGTGGTAAAAATTGTATTATTTCATGGATATCGTACAATGATTTTTATTTTATGATTGGTACGAGTAGGTAATAAGGAAACAAGTATATACAAATATTTAAACAATATTATTCTGTTCACTGTCAGACTCACTTCATTCTTCAAAATATCTTTATATATTTATATTATTATACATATTAATATGTATAACGTCAATTTTGGATACCACCTTCCTTACAATTTTCTTCGAACCATTATGGCACCTTGTACCTCACTGGTAAACCAAGGACATTCTGTATTGAGCACATCAACAGACCTAATAGGGACATGCATATTAAAAACATTATTAATTAATGTCTGAACAATTTCGACTTTTTCACTAATACCCATTACATAATAACAAGTGTGCCATGAAAGGAGACTAGCATCGATTTGAAGGATATTGTTATTAATTGATTTAAAATCACGGAATTGAAGGATTCTTGCAATGGGAATTACAGTAATTCTAGGAATTTGGAATAATGAAGGGTGAAGACCGCTAAGTATTGCGTCCGGTGATTCGTGGTGGCTTTGGGGGTGCTGGCTCAGCATGATGTACGTTCGTAACTCCTCCCCCCTTAGTGTGTAGCGATGGCCAAAGGTACTGCAACGTAGGTTGGGCTGGAGCGAAATCATGTTGTATGCTGTAAGAAGGTAATATTATGAAAGTATAGATTGCAAGTAACATTAGAAAAACTCCGATAATTGTAAGAGTGACAAATGTATAGTTATCTATTTGTCTAGTTTCAGCTCGTAGGGTTTCGATTGTGTCTCTATTGATGTAATTGTACGCCTTCAATTTCTGGAGGTTTAGCTTCTCTATGGTTTGGTTGGAGCTGACTTCATGGTGTATTGTTGGTAATAGATTAATATCTACCCAAAATATGTTTGGGTTATTTTTGTAGGTTATTCCGTTGATGAAAATGTCGCAGTTCTCATAATGTATCAGGACTGTACCATATAAATTGAGTGGGTTAAATTGAGTGAATTTACATTTGTTTCTGGTGCGTTTATAAGCAGTATGTAATTTGGTTCCGGTTGCTGAATTGATGTAGTTGGTTCGATCTCTTTTAAGACGCAATGAGCTGGTTGGTTACTGATCAATTTTCCTATGCACGACGATTTGTTAGTTTCCTCCTGGTGTAGCGATTCTTTGCAGTATTGTATATTTTGGTAATTAAATAGGATGTAAAGTGGGCTATCAATTTCTTTAGAAATGTTAATCGGGAGTGGGAGGATATGAAATAAGGAGTATTCTTGGGTGGATAGTATAGGTATACGAACGTTAAGTATAATTTTTGTATTATTGTAGTATGCCTGTAATTCCAGCATTTCATAAATATGTTCATAAGAGATGGTTTCAATTGATTGCTTCGTTAAATATGCTTTGAATTTCATCAAGTTCTTCCTGTCTTAGGATAAATTTTGGTATAATGTTAAGTTTTGCCATTATTATTGATTCGGCAATGTTTGTAATGTGATTATTTAGAAGGTCAATATTATAATTTATCTGGCTTATGTATTGTGTTCAAAGATGGAGTTCTTCATTCACATGGAGTCTATTATTGTTTTGATCTTGGAATTTTTGAAAGAAATTTTCGATTTTGCTTTGTTGATCATTAATATGATTAGTTATATTTTCGAGTCTATGGGTCATTTTTACGTTAATACTGATTTTATTCCGTAATTCATTTTGAGTTTGCGATTCTTTAGGATATAGTTTTTCAATCTGGTTATTCAAATATTTTGTATCGTATGCATCCATGTTACCCGTAATGAATTTAACTGCTGTGCCTAGACCGTTAATTAAACCTCTTCGATTTCTTATTTTTGGAGTTAATGAGTCAAGCTTAGCTTGAGTCTTTTAGGTTATAAAATTTGTCAATGGTTGTTATTGCGTTAGAGATTATGATAATATTGGCTTTATATATGTCTACATCAATGAAATGAACGAGATTATTAAAAGTCTGTATTGTTCTTGCGTTGCCTAGTTTAAGGGAAACTATTGTTTGTCTGTTGGTCAGTACCTGTGTCTCCATTTTTTGCGCTTTTGCAATGGTTAAGATATATCTGAAATTGGATATTAATAATAATTTTTTTATATCCTATCCTAAGGGTATATTAATTTTGACACATAGTTTGTAACACCACTTAATATTCGTCGTAGACCCATAAAAGTATATATATTTATGATCCTAAGACTATTTAGCAATGTCCGTCCGTTCGTCCGTATCAACTTTTGAGGCCTTTAAATTTACTGCTAGGAAGCTGAAATTAAGAGCATATACTCCTTAGGGTCCCGAAATGGTAAACCGTTAAAACATTTTAAATCCGCCCACTGTCACGTCCACAATTTCGAAAAAAAAATTTAAGGCTTAACTTAGAGAGATAAAGTTGCACAATCTTCACAAGATATGTAGGTACTGCCTACCTTTATAAATTTGTCATATAAAGTTTTTTGCCACGCCTACTTTTTGTGGGCCTTTTTCACTAAAATGCTGTTTTCTTTGAAAATGTTCATAGAAATCGAGTCTAAAAAGTTTACTATTAGAGAAATATTTTGAGTAAACGGATTGTATTATCTGAAATGTCTCGTCGTCGTCTGAAAATATTAAGGTTTTCGTCTGCGGAATGTACTGTGGTACCGGATGTTACTTGTACTGTTGTTGTATCGTTGATGTTTATCTCTTCTTGTTTTGATATGGTTGGGTTATTAATTCTTATACGACTGAGTGCGTCAGCGTTGGTATTTAGTTTTCCTTTTTTGTAAGTTATAGTATAATCGAATTCTTCTAGTCTAAGGCGCCATCGGACAACCAAGTTATAGGTCGGTGGTCAGTTAAAATCTGAAATTTGTGTCCAAAGAGGTATGGTCGGAAGTATTTGGTGGCCCATACAATGGCCAAAAGTTCTTTTTCTATTGCGGAGTAGTTTAATTCTGTGCCTTTCAATGTTCTACTAGCGTAGGATATTGGTTTGTCGCTGCCGATATGGCCTTGTGACAAAACTGCACCTATAGCGAAGTTGCTAGCGTCTGTTGTCAATAAAAATTGCATGGTGAAATCTGGATATTGCAATATAGGGTCATTTGTTAGAAGATTTTTGCATGTTTGAAATGTGTTTATGTAGCGTACGTCAAGTTTAATAGATTCGCCTTTCTTTAAACATTGGGTAATGGGCTTTACGAGTTTGGCAAAGTCTTTGATAAATTTACGGTAATATTCTAGTAGCCCAAGGAAAGCTCGTATGTCTTTCTGAGTTTTAGGGAGGGGAAAATTTTTTATTGCATGAATTTTATCGGGGTTTGGTTTTACACCGTCGGTTGAGACTATGTGCCCTAAGAAGGCAATTTATTTTCTGAGGAAATCGGATTTGTCTATTTGAATTTTTAAATTCGATTCCCTTAATTTGGTAAATACTTTTTTGAGACTTTCTAAGTGCTCTTGTAATGATGTAGAGTAAATTATGATGTCATCTAGGTAAACTAGACAACATGTTCCTATAAGGTCTTTGAGGATGTTGTCCATCACTCGTTGAAATGTACTTGGGACATTTTTAAGCCCGAATGGCATGCGTAAGTACTCTTAATGACCGCCGCCGTTCACAGAAAAAGCTGTTTTTGGTATGTCTTTCTCATTCATTTGGTGGAATCCACTGGCTAAGTCGATTGTGGAAAAATACATGCATTTTTCGAGTTTGTCGAGGATTTCGGTTATGTTGGGTATGGGATATCGGTCTGATACGGATTTTTCGTTGAGTTTCCTGTAATCTATTACCAGGCGCCATTTCTGTTCGCCGCTGGCGTCTAATTTTTTTTGGAACGATCCAAACAGGTGAGCTCCAAGGTGAATAACTCTTTGTTATTATACCTTGTTCGAGCATTTTATTTATTTGCTGTCGGATTTCCTCTTTATGGGAATGGGGGTAACGATAAGATTTTGTGTAAATTGGTATCTCATCCGTGATTTGGATATTATATTTAACTTGACTAGTGAAACTTAGTTTTTGGTCTTCTTTAAAGAACGTATCTTCGAATTGCCTGCAGATTTTAATAAGGCTATTCATTTCTTCCTGATCCAGATGCGAGGAACGAATAAGGTTTACTTTATCGTCATCTTTCTTTGTTTGTCCATTTTCGATATTAAAATTGTTGAGTTTAACAAATTCAGGAAAGCTTTTTATATTTGTGTACTTTATGTGAAAGTTATTTACTTCTAGAAATTCTCGGGAATTGTGTGGTTCGACTTTGAGGGGCTGTTCTATAAGAAATGTCTTCTGTACATGCTTCTGTTTACGATTTCTATCAAGCTAACCAATCTTTTGATTTATAGATTCCTTCCGAAATATATAGGTCTGGTTCGATTACCGTTTCTCTGATATATATGTCTCCGGCACGAATGTCTGTAGGAATTTTTGCTAGGTATTTTGAATATGGAGGTATTGTATGTTTTCCCGAGGTGAAATTTGGTTTGAGGCAAATAGGTATTTGTTTTAGTTTAATTAAAATTAGTTAAATTTGGTTGTGTGTAATGTTGTATTTTTATGTGTAAGGTGTAAGAAATTATGTATATGTATATAGAGAAGTATACCACCTCTTTTGCAATACTTCCTCTTGTGGTTCTCCTCTCCGTGTGTGTTGTATTTTCCCAATAATTTAGTGCATAGTGTCCCCCTTTGTGTGTTTGTGTATTTTGTGTAATAGTGTCGATAACTGTGTAAAATGGGTGATTGATAGCAAAAAAACTAGGAATTGTTTAATGATATGTGCATAGAAAAAAATAACTCTTTATTTTAGCCACTGCAGCTAGTCAACCGATCTCGTTGACGATTCACGTACCAATCCCATCCAGCATCAACGGCATCGGCCATCGCCTTCACTTAGGCTAGAGAAACTAGTGGTACAATTCAAATGTAATATGTTTCGTCAAATAGAGCAAAGAGAGTTAACAGTTGTAATAGAAAAGAATACAATGAAGGTGTATGTGTAATTATTAATAATATTCCAGAAAATTCATTTAAATACGGTGCGTTTGTTGTTGTTTGGTAATGTGGAATGTAAGTTGCGTGTCGTTCTCCAAGGGCTGCGACCTTTTCCATTTCGGTCGTTGCTGTAATGATGTAAGGTATTCCTTGTGCCAGCGTTTCCAGAATCCTTGAAGCATTGCCTGTAAAATAGACCAATTAATTTTCATCGAAATTACAGAGTTAGGGACTTCTGGTTGGGGAACAGCAGTGTATGCTTCCCCGATTAAGAAGTGAGACGGTGAAAGGGCAATGGGGTCTGAATCAGAGGTTGGCCACATTGGTCTTGAGTTTAATAAGGCCTCGATTTTCGCTAACAGGGTGTACATTTCTTCATAGGTAAGTTTAGTGTCACCTATAACGCGTTTTAAATGCAATTTCACGGATCGAACCCCTGACTCCCACAAACCTCCAAAGTGAGGGGATGAGGGTGGTATGAACTTCCAATGTATATTGTCTTTAGACAAATGGTCGATGACAATCGTATTGTGCTGTTGACTGGATAAAAGTTTGTACATCTCGTTCAGCAATCGTCTGGCTCCACGAAAGTTGGTTCCGTTGTCACTCCAAATCTCATAGGGCTTACCGCGGCGTGCCACAAATCGATCCACGGCCAGCAGAAATGATACGGATGTCAAATCTCCAACGAGTTCGATATGTGTAGCCTTAGTAACGAAGCATACAAATAATGCTATATAAGCCTTTACAAATCTTGGGTTTCTTCCTAAATTAACACGCAGCATAATAGGCCCAGCATAGTCGCAGCCAACCTTGCTGAATGGTCGCGAGTATCGAATGCGCTCCATTGGAAGGTTTCCCATGAATTGGTGGGTTGTATTTTGACGTTGGCGAAAACACACAAGACAATTATGAACAACCTTACGAGCTAGATTTCTGGACCCAAGAATATAGTATTTCCGCTTTGTTATTGCGAATAGAAGCGATACACCAGCATGTAATTTGGTTTTGTGTTCGTGTTCAATGATGAGTTTACTGATAGGGTGTGACTTGCACAACAAGATAGGGTGTTTTTCCGAAAAAGTTAAGTTCGAATATTCTAAGCGACCGCCGACCCGAAGCACACCGAGAGAGTCAAGGAAAGGGCTTAAAGATAATAGTTTGTTTCTTGAGGTCAATTCCAAATTATTTTTGAGCCTTACGATTTCATCTTTAAATAGGGACCACTGGGCAGATTTGTTTAATTGAGTTCGTGCGATTGTTAGTTCTTCCGTTGAAAGAGCATCTATTTTTCGGATATTTTGTAACGAGCGACAATTTTTCACGAAACGAATCACGAAGGCTACAACGCGTACCGACCGAATCCAGCTTGATGAGTTTATTAACATTTCTTCAAATAGGTTTAGAGTTGTTAGATTTGAAATATATACTTGGGGTGTCACCACCTTTCTCTCTTCTAACAGGTTTATGTCAATGTCTTCCCTATTATAGCTTGATATGGGCCACTGATCTCTATCTTGGCTTAGCCACGGTGGTCCTTTCCACCAAAGAATAGTGTTTGCCAATGTAGATGGTAACATTCCTCTTGTAGCGATGTCCGCAGGATTGGAAGCCGAACAAACATGACTCCATGACTTGAGTGGGATCGATGTAAGAATTTCGGATGTTCTGTTCCCAATGAACACTGACCATTTCTTCGGAGGAGCCGAGAACCAGTGAAGCAGAATGGAAGCATCCGTCCAAGCGAAGATTTTTACTTCCGGCTCCTGTAAAGAGAGTTTTATCTTGTTCAGCAGACGAGTGAGCAATAACGCGTCACAGAGCTCTAGTCTGGGAAGTGATAAGACCTTTAACGGGGCAACCTTGGATTTAGCGGCAACGAGTGTGACTGAAAAGGAGTTATCGGAGTGAATGTTTCGACAATATACGACTGCAGCGTATGCATCCAGAGATGCATCGCAAAAGCCGTGCAGTTCCCAATTTTGTTTGTTTAGTAGCATAATTCGAGGAATGGTAAATGACTCGACACAATGCAAATCATTTCTTATGGCAGTCCAGTGATTCGAAAGGCCTTGTGGGACTTCGTCATCCCATTGTAGCTGCTTTCTCCAGAGCTCTTGAAGCAATATTTTAACTCCTATTACAATGGGTGCAAGAAAGCCTAAAGGATCGAAAATTCGTGAGGCGCCTGACAATATTTCGTGCATTTATCAGAAGGACCTAATTTAACCTTGTATGAAAAGCAATCTGTTGAGGGACACCACTGCAAACCAAGGACCTTAACTGAGTTGGATTGCTCAAAATCGACTGGTGAAAGTTCCCTTTGCTCATCTGGTAAAGAAACAAGTAATGGCCAGCAGTTTGTGATCCATTTTCGCAGATTAAATCCTCCAGATTTTAATAAGTCAACCAATTCTACACGAAGTGAGATAAGTTCGTTAATGGTGTCGGCACCGGTGATGACGTCGTCTACATAGAAATCATTTAGCAAAGTTGTAGATGCACGGGGATGCGTCTGAGCGGAATTCGTTGCCAGTTGTTTTAGAACTCGGACTGCTAAAAACGGAGCAGCCGATGTTCCATATGTGACGGTAAGTAAGCGGAAATGTTTCAGCGGTTCGTTTGGGTTATCGCGCCACACAATCCGTTGGAAGTCTGTGTGATTGTGCGTAATCCAGATCTGCCGGTACATCTTTCAATATCTCCTGTCATGAGATAAGTGTGTCGACGAGACCTCAAACAAATTGAAAAGATATCACGCTGAATACACGGACCGACGAGAAGAGTTTCATTTAGCGACAAAGAGTTATTTGTTTTCGCAGATGCATCGAAAACTACTCGAATTTTCGAGGTACTGCTATCGCCTTTGAAAATAGCGTGGTGTGGCAAGTAGTAGTTGGGGGTTTTGGCATATTGAACAATTTTATTGGTCGGAATTTCTTCCATATGCCCAAGTGAAATGTATTCGTTAATGAAAGCGGAATATTGGGTTTTCAGGTTACTATTCGAATTTAATCTTCGTTCAATTGAATGGAATCGCATAAGAGCTGTACCGATGGAATGTCCAAAATTAAGCTGTATTGAGGACTTAACGGGTAAGTGTACCTCATATCTGCCATCTAACCGTCGAGTGTGAGTTTTGACAAAATGCTCCTCTGCTAATTCCTCCTCTACAGATAACGGTGGATTATTTGAAATTTCTTCCAGCCTCCAAAAACGTTCAAGGTCAAACTCTTGATCCACCTCCAACCGTGTGTGGTAAGATCTTACCTCAGATCTCAGTGATTGCGGAGAATGACTTCCGACTATCACGCATCCAAAAATTGTTGGAACTGATGTAAGACTTCCCCTATGGTCTGACCTGCCTGCTCCCGTTATGATATTAAAGACCTTGTCCGCTCCTATCAATACGTCGATAGTATCTGGATGGTTGTAATGAGGATCAGCCAGTTCAAGGGATCGAAACTAATCCGGGATATTGTCGATCGAAATTGGAGGAAGAGAAGAGGTTATGCGTGGAAGAACATAACAATCTATACCAATTGAGTCAGAATTGTAACGCGAAACTATGTCTAGAGTGACCACTCCATTGGTAACTCCGGCAGATGCTGATGCTATTCCTTGGATAGGAATTCGCGAGCGTTTGCGGCGCAATCCCAAGCGCTGAGCAGTTTGGTAATAAGGGAAACTTGTGATCCCGAATCGAGGAGAATACGTACGTCTTGAAATATGCCCTGCCTGTCCCGAATCTGAGCTAAAACGGTGGGTAGTATTGTTGTGAGGCGAGTATTAGATTCGAGAATATGTGTCGCGATGATTGGTGGCTCAGAATTGTTATTCGATGATTCGTCAATAGAATTGGGACTTAAAATTGCATTTTGAAAAGGGTGAACTAACGAATGATGACGACCGTTGCATTGACGACAACGAAAGGTTGAACGGCAGCGATTGGATGCATGTCCATAACGGAGACAATTAAAGCAAAGGGCTTTGGTTCTAACGAATTCCCGACGCGCTTCGATGCTTAATGCTTTGAAGTCCTGGCAGTGCGCAAGAGTATGATTTGCTTTGCACTTTGAGCAACCTGGCAATGATTCAACGATATGTGTCCGAACTGCCCGAGGTTGATTGGAACGAGAAAATGACATGCATGACTCTAAACATCTGCAACGGGTTTGGAGGAATTCTAAGAACTCGTCGATAGTACAGTCATCACGTGTTCCAACTTCTTCCGACCAAGCTCGCTTGGTTTCGTGGTCTAGCTTTTGAATAAGAAGGTAAATGAGCCATGGGTCCCTCGTGTTAGTGTCCAACGCATTGAGTCCCCGAATAGCCTCATCAGCTCCGTCAGCAATCTTGCGAAGCGATGGAAGATTTGCAGTAGAGCACGATGGAAGCGATAAGTACGAATGTATGAAGGACTGGACGATTAGATGTTTCTGATCGTACCGTTTTTCCAATCGGTCCCAGGCCTCAACATAGTTACTTTCCGAACACGCGATATGTTTAATTGAATTTGCGGCGTCCCCACGAAGAAACGACTTCAGGAAGTGCAATTTTTGGGTACACGAAATAGTGGTATTGGAGTCGACAGTTCCAGTGAACATGTCGCGAAACGTAGGCCAATCCTTGTAGTCACCGGAAAAGGGGGTTATGGTTATGTCTGGCAACTTTATGGACTTGGTTGAGCCTACGACATCTGAGACTTCTGAAACCGGTGACTCTGGAGTTGTAACTTTGTCTTCCGAATGATATTTTTTCACGTTAATTATCGCGTCTGAAATAAGTGAATGCGTTTTGTAATACTTTGCTTCATATTCAGCAAAGTCCGGTTCGCGATCAATATAATCCTCTGTTTCAATAAATTCTAGGAGCTCATTTTGCAAGGTTACGAATTCTTGCCACGCTTCATCTAGTTTTTTAAGTCGAAACTCAAGATTCGATAAGGTTGTATTTGAATCGATTGATTTGGCAAATGTTGCCGCAAGTGTGATACAACCTTTGGCTCGACCGCGTTTTGCCATAATTTTATTCATTTTAATATCGAAACGAAAACGAAAGCGCAAAGTGTATTTCCCGTTGAGCCGTTAATCGCGTGTTATTTCGGCACTAGTATATAGGTAGGTATATAGAGTTTATGTTACCGCTACGAAAATTGTCATTGTCTAAAACGTGATTTACCGCACTAGCTGCTGTTAGATTTATACACTCTAAATATGTATTTAAGGGCAAATATGCAATATTTGATTAATCTACTGTATTTCGAAGTCCAGCACCATAAATGTACATAGGACCATGTATTGTGTCTATATGAATTATGAAACGCGTGATTTACGGCACTTATGTAATGTTCAAACTTTGTGTAATAAGATATGTATTGGATTATCTGGCTCGTGAAGGACCAATTTATGTTTTAGTTTAATTAAAATTAGTTAAATTTGGTTGTGTGTAATGTTGTATTTTTATGTGTAAGGTGTAAGAAATTATGTATATGTATATAGAGAAGTATACCACCTCTTTTGCAATACTTCCTCTTGTGGTTCTCCTCTCCGTGTGTGTTGTGTATAATTTTCCCAATAATTTAGTGCATAGTGCCCCCCTTTGTGTGTTTGTGTATTTTGTGTAATAGTGTCGATAACTGTGTAAAATGGGTGATTGATAGCAAAAAAAACTAGGAATTGTTTAATGATATGTGCATAGAAAAAAATAACTCTTTATTTTAGCCACTGCAGCTAGTCAACCGATCTCGTTGACGATTCACGTACCAATCCCATCCAGCATCAACGGCATCGGCCATCGCCTTCACTTAGGCTAGAGAAACTAGTGGTACAATTCAAATGTAATATGTTTCGTCAAATAGAGCAAAGAGAGTTAACAGTTGTAATAGAAAAGAATACAATGAAGGTGTATGTGTAATTATTAATAATATTCCAGAAAATTCATTTAAATACGGTGCGTTTGTTGTTGTTTGGTAATGTGGAATGTAAGTTGCGTGTCGTTCTCCAACAGTATTGTTATGTTATTACCTACTACCAGCGTTTCTTTTATCAGATCTATTTTTGCTCCGATTGCTGTTAAGGCATCAAGACCTAAGAGGCCGTCAAAATTACTATGAAAACGAAATACTAAAAATTGTAATGTTCCTGGTTGTTTGAACTCTATGAATTTTGGCAGGATAACTTCTTTATCTATGTTGCGTTTATTTAAAATTGTAGTTATTGTAATATGTTGTGTTTTAATAATGTCATCAGGGTGTATAAATTTTGGGTCTGTAAATGGTGAGGAGGCACCTGTATCTATCAAAAATTTGAGTGCTCTACCAAAAGGAGAAGAAATTTGAATGTAAGGAAGGGTGAAACCATGTTTATTAATATCTAAGTATCCGATTGCTCTGTCGGGGCAGGTATTGGAAAATTTGTCGTATCTAATGCTTGGAATGTATCAAGTAAATTTCTATCAAAGTTTTCGTAGTCGTTGTGGGGTTCGATAGTTGTTCCGTTTCCGTTGTAGTATCGGGCAAGGCTTTGTTGGTAAGCTCCGATTTGATCGTTTGTATTGAAGTTGTTTACTTCTTCGGCTACATAATTTGTTTGTCTATACGCGTTTGGTTGATTGGGCCTGTTTGTTTTAATGGTAAGATGAGAATTTGTGGTATTCCAATCCATAGGTTCCGTTGGATGGGATCTGTTCGCGAGTTGTGGTGCAGGTTGCCTATTTTGGTTGAAGTTTTGGTTTTGCCTCCTAAAGTTATTTGGTTTTTGGGAATATGTATTCGGTTGTTGGGGTCTGTTTTGTGTGTAGTTAGCATAATATGGGCGTGGAAATGGTGGAGGTTGTTGGCTTTGATACCTATTGATATAGTTTTGTAGTCTTGTTTGAAATTGGGGTACTTTTTGTAAATATTGCCTAGGTTGCTGGTATCTTGGATTGTATTGTTGGATTCTATTGTGTGTTGCTCTAGTGTAAAATATGTTCTGTTCTTTAATGAAATAGGACAATGCGGTAGCCAGACAGTCTGGTCTTATTGCTCTTATGGTTGAACAAATGGGTTCATTTAACCCAGTTAAAAACACATTTAAGCACATTTCCGCGTACAGATTTTGTTTCGCTAAAATTACGTTTTGGTTTTGTTCATGGATCAAAATGTTATTCAAAATTGTCACCTGTATTTCAGCGATTTTACTGTAGAATTCTTCTGTTGTGTTATTATTTTGTTTTAAATTATGTAAGTCCCTAATAAGTGTTGTCTCGGTCCTTTTGTCTGAATAATGTAGTATAAGATTGTTTTTAATGTAATTCCATATTAATGCTGTCCCGTACATATTCAGTACTTCATTTGCTTTTCCCTCTATTTTGTTTAAGATTGCACGTAGTAGAATAACCGAGTTTGGTGTACTAAACCTAATATTTCTTCTACATTGGTTATAAATCGTGAATTAATCTAGGATTACCGTCAAATTGTGGTAGATCCTTCATTACGTCAGTTTGGATCCATATTTGGGATTGGGTTTGACATTGTAACAAATTCCGTGTTAATCAAAGGTGAACTAGTACTTAATATTCTTGAGAACACTCAACCTTCGCCAGATTCTTCCTCTTCTGTATTTTCTGTTATAGAGTTTAGGCTTAATGTCCGCAGAGATCTTTTATATGGGAAAAATGATTCTAACTTTCGATGCATATGGAGTAGCGGGATAAGTAGTAATTAATGGAAAAATATATCAATAAACTAACTTACTTGTATCCCAGTAGATTGAGTATCATACTGTGCTGATTTGATTTTTAAAGCTGTGTAACAGATGCATAAAAGATGTCTTCGAAATGAATTAAAGATGTTCAATTTTTAAAGCTGTATTAATGATGAGTTAAAGATGTCTTAAAGGTGCACTGATTAAAGTTATTATTTTTCCACTTTTACTGTTGTAGGTCTTCGGTGATTAAAGGATAAAAATCCTACTTCTTTGGGTCACTATATATCGATATTCTTTCGATATTGACGTAGAGTAGCAATAATCCTTCGATACTCAAGTCACAACACCAAAATGTGATTTTTAACTTTTTGTATGTCCGTATTTTTCGATAAACCGCCGAATAGATACTTTTACACTATTTTGTTAAAAGAAAAGTCACCGGACTACGCGACTGCGCCAATTGCGAGTTCGTGGTCTCGAGGAATAAAAAAAAAACTTATTACCTTGACTGACAAACTTCAACTACTTTATTGATGATAATTAAACTTTTAAGTAAACAATGAATTACAAAATATAAATTCTTAGAATGATTAATTGCTTAATTGACAATTTGAATTAAAATACTGTTAAATTTACATTCTAGGAAAATGAAATTGGAATTACAGTAATTCTAGGAATTTGCAGTAATAAAGGGTGACGACCGCTAAGTATTGCGTCCGGTGATTCGTGGTGGCTTTGGGGGTGCTGGCTCAGCATGATGTACGTTCGTAACTCGCGCGCTGATAGCTGCGCTGTACTGTGCAGTGTAGTGTGGATAAATAATCCAAAAAAGAAGAAAAACATAAGGAAAGGCTACAGTCCGCTTGGGGCAAACAGTATGACACCGTATCCTTATTCCTATGTACCCCAAAGAAAAAAAGCATTAGGAAGATGATGGATAGCATTTTATTTCATTCTATGAAATTTATAGAAAAAAAATTATTTCTTTCAAAAAACGCCCCCAAAAAGTGGGCGTGGCCAAAAACTTCGTATGGGCGATATATTGAGAAAAATATTGGCATAATATATAGTTAAACATTTTTTTTCGATTTCTATGAAAATTTTCGAAGAAAACAGCATTTTAGTGAAAAACGCCCACAAAAAGTAGGCGTGGCAAAAAACTTCATCTGACAAATTAATAAAGGTGGGCAGTATCTACATATCTTGTGAAGGTTGTACAACTTTATCTCTCTAACTTATGCCTTAAAACGGTTTTTCTAAATTGTGGGCGTGGCAGTGGGCGTATTTTAAAAATTTTAACACTTTACCATTCCGGAACACTAGGGAGTCTATGTTCCAAATTTCAGCTTCCTAGCATAATTTTAAAGGCCTCAAAAGTTGATACGGACGGACGGACGGACGGACATTGATAAATAGTCTTAGATTTTGGTCCTGATCATAAATATATATACTTTTAGGGGTCTGCGACGAATATTAAGGGGTGTTACAAACTATTTGTCAAAATTAATATACCCTTAGGATAGGGTATAAAAATCTGCATTGTGTTAGGGCAATCCCCCTCGCCCCACTCCCATTCGTTTGCTGCTACCTTGCTTGGCTATAGCAAGTGCCGTATGTTGGGCGTGCACTTGCTATGGCTGGGTAGGGTATCATTTGGCGAATAGCGGGTCGCGTTGCGTAGATTTTGTTGGCAGACCAAAGCAATTCATTGTATGGGCATAACACCTGCAGTGACTTGTTTTGGAAAGCTGACGACAGGATCTACACGGTACGGCCCAGCTTAGGCAGCGTCGGAGTTGAGTTTTTTGTGTTTGTTTTTTGTTATGCGTGGGAATTTTAGAGTGGACGCGAGTAATATTTGTGGGTTGAGATCCAATTTTTTTTTCATTGTACGCCCATGCGATTCGCAATAAACCAGCTGTTGTGGCACTAAGTGAAACACAGGTCAGCATTGATTTCGATATAACGGAGTTTAGTCTGCCTGAATTTAACATCGTGGTATCGCCGTTTATATACGTAGCGATGTAGCCTACCAACTTCTACCTCAATATGGCCAATGTACCAATCCGGAATTTAATTTTATTTGGCTAAAATTAACTGTCCGTAGGCAATTAATTCACTACTGTTTTACTTACAGAATCCCTAACCAGAACAGGCATTCAACATATAATGAGTTTGATGCACTGTCTGATTCCATCACCAGAATTGTAACCCATTATCCTCGTACTGAAATCGTCATTGCGGGCTATTTCAATATACACTCGTACTCCAGCCACACAGTTAAAGTACAAGCTCCTACAAGAACCGCATGGCAATTTGAGAAAGCCAATTGGGAAGCTCTAAGCGGTATCTTTAGGAGTTTTAACTGGTCGTTGTGCTTCCTCAACAACGATATGATTACAAATTTAATTCACCTATGTACGAAACGCTTTATCCCTAACAGGATAAAGTGCATCAGACCTAAGGAAAACGCGTGATGTGACTTGAACTGCAAAGAAGCTATCAGGGCTAAAGAGTTAAGTTTTCGATCAGTTAAGGCCAACCCAACTGAGGAAAACCGAAAAAACCCTTTCTTCGTTCGGAAGAGGTGTTCTTTCACGCTGGCAATCCAATGCGTAAACTTATCTACCTGTCCTATTCTTCAGGGCTCTTTTCGAGAAGATGAAAAACAGCATTTGTCCAGCACGTCCTAAAAAAAGCCGAATCTTCCTCTGTCTCCCCCTACTGACCTATTGCAGTTACCACTTTTCAAAGGTCATGGAAACGCCTATAAATTAGCTTATGAAATATCTTGAATCCCGAAAACTTCTTAATGACCGGCAGTACGGTTTTTGCAGCAACAGATCCACTGGTGATTTGATGACATATCTAACCGAAAAGTGGAAGCAATCTATTCACCGTGGTGGTGAAAGTAAGGTCGTTGCGCTTGATATTTCAAAGGCATTTGACAGAGTTTGGCATCAATTTCTCTGGTCGAAAATGCGTGCATTTGGGATCGATGTTACCCTTCTTCAATGGATTAGAAATTACCTTTCGGACCGTTCAATACAAGTTGTTTTGGACGGTTTCAAGTCTGCAACTCACCAAATAAATGCTGGTGTCCCTCAAGGCTCCGTTTTGTCTCCGACTCTCTTTCTCATTTTTATCAATAACCTCCTGCTTGTCACTTCTAATCCAATTCATTACTTTGCTGATGGCAGTACCCATAGCTTCGCATTTTCGTTCTACGATTCACGGCCCTCATCTTCGGGCGTGGACAGCATTCTTATGTGGGGTAAAACCAATAGAGTAGAATTTAATGCCTCCAAACACAATGCTGTCTTCTGTCATTAAAGTGAAACCCCAATACTCTGCCATTATCTATGGATGGTACTTGCGTCGCCGAAACCGAAAGACTTGCCATCCTCGGTATGTCTGTTAACGACAAACTTCGTTGGAATGTACATTCGATGTCGCCAAGAACGCTGCGAACTGTCTAGGCTTCCTTAAGCGATGCAAGAAATATTTCACCCCTTCTGATCTGGCTAGAATCTTCAAGGCGTTTATTCGCCCAAAACTTGAGTACAACGCTCATATCTAGTCTGGTGCACCAATAACATATTTGGAGCTACTTGACAGGTTTCAAAAACGTGCGGTAAATCTTATTGGCGATCGAGACATCACAAAATCACTTGACTATTTTAGTCATCGTCGCAATGTCTCCTGCCTGTCATCGTTGTATCGGTATTTCCACCACAAGTGCTCAAATGAAATAGCCAGTTGCATTCCACCACTACAACAATTCAACAGCAATACTCGCCATGCTAGGAATGCAAATCAGTTTACCTTCAAGCTTGTATTCGGACGTACAGTGAAATACAAGGATTCGTTTCTTAACCGTACAATACGAATGTGGAATACTCTGACCCGCTCTGTTTTTCCCACCCATTATAGTTAACAGACATTTGAAACCAACGTGCATCGGTAACTCCTTTTTTCTAATCCTTAACTTCCCTAATGCCCGCACTGTGTTACTTCATTATAAGGGTATCCAAAATCCCTTTAGTGCGCGTACATTATAAAAAAAAACATAAGGAAAGGCTACAGTCCGCTTGGGGCGAACAGTATGATACCCTATCCTTATCCCTATGTACCCGAAAGAAAAAAAGCATTAGAAAGATGATGGATAGAATTTTATTTTATTCTATGAAATTTAAAGAAAAAAAAATTTTTTTTTGAAAAAACGCCCCCAAAAAGTGGGCGTGGCCAAAAACTTTGTATGGGCAATATATTGGAAAAAATATTGGCTAAATATATTGTTAAACATTTTTTTTCGATTTCTATGAAAATTTTGAAAGAAAACAGCATTTTAGTGGAAAACGCCCACAAAAAGTAGGCGTGGCAAAAAACTTTATATGACAAATTTATAAAGGTAGGCAGTACCTACATATCCTGTGAAGGTTTTACAACTTTATCTCTCTAACTTAAGCCTAAAAACGTTTTTTTCTAAATTGTGGGCGTGGCAGTGGGCGGATTTAAAATCTTTTAATACTTTACCATTTCGGGACCGTAGGGAGTATATGCTCCAAATTTCAGCCTCCTAGCATAACTTTAAAGGCCTCAAAAGTTGATACGGACGGACGGACATTGCTAAATAGTCTTAGGATTTGGTCCTGATCATAAATATATATACTTTTATGGGTCTACGACGAATATTAAAGGGTGTTACAAACTATGTGTCGAAATTAATATACCCTTAGGATAGGGTATAATAAATAATAGCCGCACAAATTCTTTTTTCCTAGCACTTAGTCATCTTAGCAGAACAACGGCAGAAAAGAATAAACAAGAAAATAGCAAAATAGTAAGAAAGATAAGAAAGGGGAACAGAGGGAGGACGTGGATAGAAAAGTCATATAACATTGTAATTAGATTAAGAAATTAAAAATTAAAAATAAAAAGATTGAATTGTGAATTTATTTTTAAACTTAACACGTGTAAAAAAAATTAGAAAATAACAAAATGTATTACTCCAGTCAGAATTACCAGCAAAATCAATCGATGTGGTACGGTCGGGGAACAGGGAAGTCGACTCTCAAGAGAGTTTCGCTTTCCCAGAGCGAATTTAACTATTTTACAAGCGAAAAAGAGTTACTGGCAATTGTTTGGACAACAAAGTATTTTCGATCATACCTATTTGGAAGGAAATTCCAGATAGTTACGGATCACAAACCCCTCATCTGCTTAATGAGCCTCAATGACCACAAATCATTCATCACCGGATACACTTACTATAATAAATTGTCAATTATGTATTTTAAATTATTGTAATTGGCTGGTTGAAAGAATTTGATGAGTTAGCGCCTACCTAACTTTTCAAGCTCATGGAATTCACCTGGCAATTCTGTTCCTTCATCGATCGAAAATAATATTATATCAATTGCATTGTGGAGATAAGACCGAAAATAATATTTATATACGCTTTGCTTAAGATATATTAATTTTGACACATAGTTTGTAATACCCCCTTAATATTAATCGTAGACCCCTAAAAGTATATAAAGGGTGATCCATTTCGAGCTTCCCTACTTTTTTAAAGAAAAAAACACAGAAAATTCAAATTTAATGGAGAATGTTTATTATCATTTGAAAGAACATTCTTTGGAATTTATTTTTTGAAGATTATGTCTATCAAATGTTAGCCGTTGCTACGTCGCAGATGGTCCATCCGTTGAGTCCAATTTTCGATCACTCGTTCGAGCATTTCGACTGGTAACTGGCGTATGACACGCGTGATGTTTTCCTCCAAGGCCTGAATCGAAGCGAGTTTGTCGGCATAAGCTTTTGACTTTACATATCCCCACAGGAAAAAGTCTAACGGTGTGATATCACACGATCTTGGTGGCCAATCGACCGGCCCAAAACGTGAAATTATGTGCTCACCGAAATGTTCTCTCAATATGTCCATTGATTGATGCGATGTGTGGGAAGTGGCGCCCTCTTGCTGAAAACAAATGTCGCCGAGATCATGAGCTTCAATTTCTGGCATCAAATAGTCGGTTATCATGGCACGATAACGTTCGCCATTGACGGCTACGTTCGCACCGGCATAATTTTTAAAGAAATATGGACCGATGATTCCACCGGCCTACAAACCACACCAAACCGTTATTTTTTCTGGATGAAGTGGCAGTTCTGCAATCTTTTCAGGTTGCTCTTCGTCCCAAATGCGACAATTTTGTTTGTTTACATACCCATTGAGCCAGAAAGGGGCCTCACCGCTAAACAAAATTTGCCTTGAAAACGTCGGATCTTCTTGGAACTTTTCGAGAGCCCATAGAGCGAAGCGATGTCGCTTGGGAAGGTCGAGCGGTTCAGTTGTTGCACAAGCTGTATTTTGTACGCTTTCAATTTAAGATCTTGACGTAAAATGCGCCAAGTCGTTCCATACGTCAGTCCGAGTTGCTGCGAACGGCGCCGAATCGACTCTCTACGGTCTTCGTGTACACTCTCAGCTACGGCCGCTATATTTTCTTCACAGCGTGCTGGACGTGGTCTATTCGGTCGAATATTATCCAATAATGAATGCTGGGTCTCAAAATAGGTGATGGTGTTGCGAATAGTACGCTCAGTAGGCCGATTATGTTGACCATAAGTTGAGCGAAGTGCACGAAACACATTCCTCACAGAACGTGAATTTTCATAATAAAGTTGAACAATTTGTAAACGTTGTTCACGCGTAAGTCTTTCCATTATGAAATGCCAAACAATACTAAACAAAAAATACATCTGTCAAAAAAGGCTATTGAAAAAAGTATCTCTACTTGGATCACCCGTTACATATATTTCAAATCAGAACCAAAACCTAAGAGCATTTAGCAATGCACGTCCGTCCGTATCGACTTTTGAGGCTTTAAGTTGAAGAGATAGAGTGTTAGAGCATACATTTTGTGGGCGTTTTTCACTAAAATGCTGTTTTCTGCGAAAATTTTCATAGAAACTGAAAAAAAATTGTTTAACAAGACATTTAGTCAATATCTTTTTCAATATATCGCCTACACAAAGTTTTTGGACATGCCCACTTTTTGGGTAAGGGGTTTAAAACAAATTTTTTTTTTAAATTTTATAGAATGAAACAAAATGCCATCTATTATCATTTTAATGCTTTTTGCCTTGGAGCATATAGGAAGATGGATATGGTATCATACTGTTCGGCCAAGCGGATTGTATCCTTTCCTTCTGTTTATACCCTATCCTAGGGGTATATTAATTTTGACTCCTAGTTTGTAACACCCCTTAATATTCATCGTAGACCCACAAAAGTATATATATTTATGATCAGGACTGAAACCTTAGACTATTTAGCAATGTCCGTCCGTCACCAATTTATAGGCCTTTAAATTAAAGCTAGAAAGCGGAAATTTCGAACATATACTCCCTAGGGTAAACAACCGTTGCCCTACCGCGGAGAGTGGCCCAAAAAACAGATACAGGTAATCAATAACTTAACTATCCTGTGCTAAAACTATTCTAATTATATTTATTTTTAATTATATTTTTATAACTATTATTCTTACTTTAAACTAAAAAAAAAATTCACAAAAAAAAATTATTACACCACCTCAGTCAAAGAAGTATATTTGCACTTTTTAATTTGCTTATATTTTCTATAAATGTAACGGTATATTTTTTTGTAGGTATGCAAGTTTGTACTCTTATGTATTATAAAGATCTCTCACTGCAATGTTCCTCTTTGCGCTTCATTCTTTGTACCGTTTTAAATAATATGTGTAACAACTCGTGGTTTTCAAAGGCAATAAGTATATGCGCAAGCTTAGATTATTGTGCTATCGCGTGCGGGTAAGCTAAGAAGTGTGATCCAAAAAAGTTATTTAATCAGCAGAATGTAAGTAAACTTGTTCTTATACGTTTGGAGATACAAATGTTTGTTATAATTTTGATTTTACGGCAGAATGCTACGTGGAACACATTTGTCGGAGGAAGATCGCGGTCTGATCAAAGGGCTGGCCGAATCTGGCAAGAACATTTCTTATATTGCCGCCAGACTAAATCGGCATAGAAACACAATAGCAAACTTTCTCAAAAATCCGGAAATGTATGGAAAAATAAAGCGAAGCGGCAGACCCACTGAAATCGATACGCGGTGCAAGAGGCAAATTCGTCATCTAGCCGTTCAAAACAACAAGTCTTGCATGTAGATCAAAGGTCAACTGAAGCTTGACTTTTCCAAAAGATGTATAAATCAAATTTTAAACGAAATCGAAATGGTTACATATGCTTCCCACGACGCTGTACCAAAGTTATTGAAGCGCCACATAACCGCTCGACTAGAATTTGCTGAGAACTACAAATTTTGGTCAGAGTAGTTCACTAAAGTTGTATTTTCGGATGAAAAAAAACTTAACTTGGACGGTCCTGACTCCTGCCAAAAGTATTGGCGCAACAAAAGGCAACCACGGCAGCACTGCCATAAACGAAACCATGGTGGAGGATCATGAATGGTTTGGGGTGGATTTGGGTATGCTGGGAAGTCCCCACTTTGTTTTATACCCACCAGAACAAATGCAGAAATGTATGTAGAGTTATTGGAAACAATACTCATTGAATTTGCTGGAGACCTTTACGTGAGTGGATCTTCCAGCAGGACAATGCGCCCATCCACACGGCACGGAAAACCAAATACTTTTTGCAAGCTAGGAAGATTCCCTTATTGCCATGGCCAGCGATCAGCCCGGAACTTAACCCAATAGAGGATCTTCGGGGAATATTATCCAACAAAATTTATAAGAATGGACGCCAGTTTGATTCGGTATATGACCTCAAAAAAGCATTGCTCCAGGAATGGGATCAAATTAACCCTACAATTCTTAAAAACTTGGCAACCTCAATGCCCACCCGGATAAATCAAATTTTCATTAAAAAAAGGAAAGCATATAAACTATTAATAAGCAAAAAAAAAAATTTAAAAAAATAATTTCATTAGTATTTTTAATTTTAATTTGGAATGCACATATACTTATTTCAAATGAATGGAAAGTTATTCATTTAATATTTAGTTATTCTTAAAGTTTATGAAAATAATATTGATATTTTTTTGTTAATACATACCTTTATTATATATATAAAAAAAAGTTCAAAACATTCTCTTCGTTTTTAATGGTTTTTTGTAAGTAATATCAATGCACATATACATCTTTCTCTGAGGTAACACTAAGAAACCTAATTATTTTAAGAGAACTAATACTAAAAAAGATACACTGAATCACTAGGCTGCTTGCTTTTTATGCAGTGAGATTGCAGGAGGAATATCCCCTTGACGGTGTTTGGTTGGCGGTGCCCCGGGCTGCTGAGCCTCTAAAATTGACTTTTGTGGCGCTCTGCGGCCTCGATTGGAAATCTCAATGGCGAAGGCCGATATTACATATGCTTTGCTGGCGAACTGTGGCAGGGGTTTGTAAATTTCACCAGTCTTGTGCTGCAACTGGCAATGTTACCGCTGCCTTAACAGTTTTGCGCGTCGCTTGCACGTATATTTCGCCTTCGAGGTCCCCGGACAAAGGACACAAGCAGAGGTGAGGGTGAGGGAACTGCCTCAACCCCACTACCTCTGCTCCTATTTATTCCTAATGCGTTGGATTGGCTTCCTTTAGATTTTTTCCTGTATATATGTATGTCCCCTTATTTGTCTGTTCTTGTTCAATTTTTCTTATTTATTTTAATTTTTGTTTTTGTTTTTGTTTTTGTCTGGGCCTTTATTTAGACTTTGGCAAGAAATTATTTTACGTACATTGTGGTCAATTCACACTTCTACGCACTAAAATGGTCTTTCTAATACCACTTCCACTGCAATTCTTTGTTTTAGTTTTATAAAACAAGGGTTATGACCTGGTTATTACCATTTATGGTCATCTAAACCGATTTTTGTGTGTGTGTGAGCCGTATAGCAACATCACATCGTCTCTACTTATTTCTAGTGTAGACTCCCTCCTTTGCAGCCTGTCTATCACTTTCAACATGTTGACCACATCTTCCTATTCCCCTGATTAGTCAGACTGGTGACTTAATATTTACATATATACCTAACTCTACTTAATATTGCACTAAGACTTACATAAATAAATAATCTTAACCTATATTGCACTTTCCATTACTTTTGATCTAGGACCTTATCACAAAAATTATTTTTAAAAAATAACTGCCTATCAGTCGTATGCAAATCAATTTGCTATAATTGCATATATACATAATCTCTCTTCCCACCAACTCTACAAAGTTTGGTAGCACTTCGCGCGTGCGAGTGTGCGAAAATATTATTGTACCCTTGGTTGTTCGGTTATTGACCTTCACCCCATTTGTTTTCAGGTACTTAATGGTAGAGTAACGAGATCATTGTCCTCAGTTTATCTTGCTGCGTAAGCTGCGCCCGAGCTCAGTAACTCATTTCCGTCTTGCCTACACTCATCTTTCCACTTTGCTCTCTCTCGCTTTATACCACATGAAATAACTTCTATTTTCAGATTATTCAAATTATAAACCTGTTTCAAGGAAATATATTGAAAGTAGGTAGACACAATCCAGTCTGTCTACTTGCCATATGCAATAAGTATAGATCCACTCTTGCAACTTTTTATTTTTAAACATTTTTATATGGAAGAAAAAGACGCGTCTTTTGTTTCCATTCATCGCATTCGATAATGCATAGTTGCAACTGGAGTGGTAGTATTGATAATAATTAGACACACATGCATACTCTGTATATACCTTTCTATGGTGTGTTAGTTTTGGTTTAGTTTCCGCCCGGTTACATAAGGCTTGTATTAATGCAAATTAATTTAGCAATATTCATGCTGCTAGCCAGTTCTATGTTTCTTTTAAATATATTCAAATCTAATTCTCTTATTGGAGTTTGGTTGTTTGAGATAGTTGTGCTGTCGCTGAGGTTTGGATTTTATGTACGGATTTTTCAGATTTTAATTTTCAACTTCTTCTTTTCGCTTCTAATGTATCTCTCCAGATCCCCCTGTGCGGTAGATACTCTTGTTTTACTTAAACGAATTTCCTCAGGCCTCCCATTTTGACTTAGGCTAATCCAAATCTGTTCGTCTTATTTTTTTTTCGTATTAAAAAAAGGATTTTTGTTACCGCACATTTTACAGAGATACGATTTTTTCTTTCTACTGGAATATTATTTTAGTTTATTCAAGGAGAATTGAGAAAAAATAGGAAAAAGTTGAAGGAAAATACGAACAAAAACCTCCAAAGCAAAAGAGATATATACATAAATAAACGTGAAAAATTAACAAATATATAAACAATTAAAGACATAGTAAATATATAAATGGATGAATAAATAAATAAATAATTAAATAAAAAAATAAATGAATAAATAAATACATAAATAAATAAATAAATGTTAGTGTATCCATATCACAAATCGTAAATTATTTGTATGTAACTTGAGCTGACTGCAAGAACTTAAATTTCAAAAATTTAATTCAATAACAAAGGGATTTTCAGCGAAACGGCATCTTGTTTTAAACGAGTCTTTTAGTTTTAGTATTCTGTTAGCTATTAATTCAACATTCGCTCTTTTGTGCACATCAACGGCTGAGTGGTGCCAAGGTAAACTTTGCATCATTTTCAGCAGTTTGTTTTGGGACACTTGCAATCTTTTTATGAGTCACCGCATACTTGGCACCCATAAAGCAAAATTGCCTGGAATATTACTTTATGTAGCACTATTTTGTTTTCGGTAGATAGGAGAGATTGCCTTTTTATAAACGGGCATAACATTTTTAAAGCTATACCTGTTCTCTTTATATTGTTATCAATGTGGTCCGTAAACAGAGGGCTCCCAATTTATACAAGCCAATACGGTCCGAAAGGTAATTTGTAATTGATTGAAGAAGAATAACATCGATCCCAAATGCACGCATTTTCGACAAGAGAGCATGATGCCAAACTCTTAAATGCCTTTGAAATATCAAGCGCAACGAGCTTGCTTCCACCACCATGGTGAATAGATTGGTTCCACTTTTCGGTTAGATATGTCATCAAATCACCAGTGGACCTGTTGCTGCGAAAACCGTACTGCCGGTCATTAAGAAGTTTTCGGGATTCGAGATATTTCATAAGCTGACGGTTTATCAGTGTTTCCATGACCTTGGAAAGAAGGGACCTAAGTGCAATTGGTCGGTAGGAGGAGGGAGAGGAAGATTCGCCTTTTTGGGACGGGCTGGACAAATGCTGTTTTCCATCTTCTCGGAAAAAGCCCTGAAGAATAGGACAGATAGAATTGCGATGTTCTGCAATAAGTTTTGATATGTATTTCTTTATTGAGGCATGTCACTTGAAGCCGACAAAGAGGATCGCGGTATCTTTGCCAGTTTCGCCTACTTATGTTCCTCAGTTTAATTAATTGCAGAATATACGAAGGGAGCTTTAAAGACCAATTTTTTTTTGTATCTTCGGAATTCTTGCATTAGCCGAACTCAGAATTTGTTCTGAAAAGTTGTTTACCAAGCAGTCCACATCGTCTTCAACTCTGATATCGTTAATATTCATGGAAACACTCTGCAGTTTTGTTTTTAAAGGGTGATCCATTTCGAGGTTCCCTACTTTTTTAAAGAAAAAAACACAGAAAATTCAAATTTAATGGAGTATGTTTATTATCATTTGAAAGAACATTCTTTGGCATTTATTTTTTGAAGATTATGTCTATCAAATGTTGGCCGTTGCTACGTCGCAGATGGTCCATCCGTTGAGTCCAATTTTCGATCACTCGTTTGAGCATTTCGACTGGTAACTGGCGAATGACACGCGTGATGTTTTCCTCCAAGGCCTGAATCGAAGCGGGTTTGTCGGCATAAGCTTTTGACTTTACATATCCCCATTGGAAAAAGTCTAACGGTGTGATATCACACGATCTTGGTGGCCAATCGACCGGCCCAAAACGTGAAATTATGTGCTCACCGAAATGTTCTCTCAATAAGTCCATTGATTGATGCGATGTGAGGGAAGTGGCGCCGTCTTGCTGAAACCAAATGTCGCCGAGATCACGAGCTTCAATTTCAGGCATCAAATAGTCGGTTATCATGGCACGATAACGGTCGTCATTGACGGTTACGTTCGCACCGGCATAATTTTTAAAGAAATATGGACCGATGATTCCACCGGCCCACAAACCACACCAAACCGTCGTTTTTTCTGGATGAAGTGGCAGTTCTTCAATCTCTTCAGGTTGCTCTTCGTCCCAAATGCGGCAATTTTGTTTGTTTACATACCAATTGAGCCAGAAATGGGCCTCATCGCTAAACAAAATTTGCCTTGAAAACGTCGGATCTTCTTGGAACTTTTCAAGAGCCCATAGAGCGAAGCGATGTAGCTTGGGAAGGTCGAGCGGCTTCAGTTGTTGCACAAGCTGTATTTTGTACGCTTTCAATTTAAGATCTTGACGTAAAATGCGCCAAGTCCTTCCATACGTCAGTCCGAGTTGCTGCGAACGGCGCCGAATCGACTCTCTACGGTCTTCGTGTACACTCTCAGCTACGGCCACTATATTTTCTTCACTGCGTGCTGGACGTGGTCTATTCGGTCGAATATTATCTAATAATGAATGCTGGGTCTCAAAATGGGTGATGGTGTTGCGAATAGTACGCTCAGTAGGCCGATTATGTTGACCATAAGTTGAGCGAAGTGCACGAAACACATTCCTCACAGAACGTGAATTTTCATAATAAAGTTTAACAATTTGTAAACGTTGTTCACGCGTAAGTCTTTCCATTATGAAATGCCAAACAATACTAAACAAAAATAACATGACAGCATGACACGACTCACACGTGATCTGTCAAAAAAGGCTATTGAAAAAAGTATATCTACTTGGATCACCCGTTACTTCTAAATGAAAACGCGTCCAGTTCGCATTTTTGATATCAAGAATGTATTGCATATTTTGTTCCCCTGACCATAGCAGGCGACGGAAAACTGGATTGTGATTCGAACTTAATTCATTTATTGATATTGGGTTTGTTATATGACCAGGCACATTTGTAACAAACAAATCGAGAACAGAAGGACTACCACGTGAACTTGCAGGTACATAAGTTGGACTAGGAGGAAACAGTACAGATATTGGCAGCATAACAAGGAGGTCGGAAAGTATATTTCCCCATGTGTTCGCTCCTATAAAGGGTGATTTTTTAAGAGATTTAGAACTTTTTTTAAAAAATAAACACAAAAAATTCGAAAAAATGAATGAAATATTTATTTGAATCGATAGTTTGAACCTTGCAATTTAATGTTTAAAGATAATTTCATGCAAATGTTGACCGCGGCTGCGTCTCAGGTAGCCCATCCGCTGAGTCCAATTTTGGCATACTCTTTCACACATATCGGCCGGTATCTCACGAATGAATGCATGGATGTTGGCTTCCAGTGCGTCAATCGAAGCGGGCTTATCCCTATACACATTAGCCTTGGCATACCCCCACAAAAAATAATCTAATGGTGTCAAATCGCACGATCTAGGCGGCCAATTGACCGGCCCGAAACGTGAAATTAACTGTTCACCAAACTCGCCTCGCAATTGCGCCATTGTTTCGCGTGCTGTGTGGCATGTGGCACCATCTTGTTGAAACTACATATCATGCAATTCAAGAACTTCCATTTCGGGCAAAAAAAAGTTTTTTATCATCGCTCGGTAGCGTTCACCATTGACAGTAACGCTGCGATTCGTATCATCTTTGAAGAAATATGGCCCAATAATGCCGCCGGCCCATAAACCGCACCAAACAGTGGCTTTTTCGGGATGCATTGGTAGCTGTTGCAATGCTTCTGGCTGATCTTCACTCCAAATGCGGCGATTTTGCTTATTTACGTACCCATTCAACCAAAAATGAGCCTCATCGCTGAACACAATTTTTCGATAAAAAAGCGGATCCTCGGCCAGCTTTCCAAGAGCCCATTCACCAAAAATTCGGCGTTGTGGTAGGTCGGCTGGCTTTAGTTCTTGCACCAGCTGTATCTTAAAAGGCTTTACGCCCAAACCCTTCCGCAAAATTTTCCACGTAGTGCTGTAACAAAGGCCTAACTGCTGGGAACGGCGCCGAATCGACATTTCGCGGTCTTCTGTCACACTAGCTGATACGGCCGCAATATTTTCTTCAATACGCACAGTACGTAAACGTGTTGGTGGTTTAATGTCCAACGAAGTAAATTTGGTCACAATCTTCCGAATAGACTGCTCAGAAGGTCGAGAATGCCGATCATAAAATGGAAGCAGCGCGCGATGAACATTTCGAACCGAGCACGAATTTTGATAGTAAAATTCAATAATTTGCAAGCGTTGTTCATTTGTAAGACGATCCATGGTTAAATTGCAAACCAAACTGAAGCTGTTTGACAGTGACACAAGGTACTAAACACACGTCAGCTGTCAAAACCAGTGTTGCCAAAACCAAACCAGCTAAAAAATCACCCTTTACAACCCCAATTCCTGTGTCTGGAATTGAGATCTCCTCCAATGAGGAAATCGCCATTTACAATAAACAACCTCCGCAAATCATTTCTGACACGAATTCTATTTTTATCTGATGCTGATTTACCTGGAAAATAAACACAGAAAACTTTGATAATCTGTTGGTTCTTTAATTTTATTTTAATTCCTGTTTTCCCCCCAACGCGTTCTTACAACAGGCAAGAGTTAATGCTGAACTGCTCTTCTAACAAGAATCGCAACAACACCAGTCCTATCGACCCTATCATTTCGGTAGCATTTAAATTCAGCTGTAGACATATGAATACCTTGTTTGAGCCAAGTCTCCATAACTAAATCAATATCAATGATTCTGTTATTTAAAAAGTTTAAAAACTCTGCAGTGTTACTGCGAATCCCGCTTGCATTCCAAGTGACAATATTAATATTTCTATTTATCATATTACTTATCATTACTATACAAAAACTTAGTTGCTAAATGTGCGATAACTTGAAATTGCTCTAATTTAGTTTTGCATGTAGACAAATTTGTTATCATTTCCATGGCTAATGAGTTAAAATCCTCGATCGTGAACAGAGTACAATTCTGATTGGAAAAGTTGTTTGGAATGTTTCCAGACATGTTGCTAGCAGCATTGGAAGAGCTGCTCACATTATTGTTTGCCTTTTCCCACACATTATGAGGTTGGGCCGGTGCCGGAGACTGAATGTGCGAGCTAGTATTAGTATAAGAATCGGTCTCTTATTGACGATGTCGCGTGTGCGGCAGTGAAGAAAAATCCGGACATGGAAGCAAAAGAAATGTGATTCTGCGTGCTTGTATGAGCGCGAGCGAGCGATTGCAATTGCGATGCGTTGTTGTAAAACCCTTTTGATGGAGAATGTGGCTTTTGTTTTCGAAATTTCTATCTCATTTCCGAATATTTAATTCTGTTTTCACACGATGGGTCCATCGATATATGACAGCCGTTACAATTTACAAATTTATTTATGGTAGTGTTTTCGCATACTTCAGTCTTATGTTGACCAGCACAGATAGCGCAATATGCTTTTACATTGCAGTTTCGCTCGCCATGTCCAAACATTTGGCAATTTGACATTGGGTCAGCTTACCCTTTAATTTCCTTTGAATACTCCACGTTACCTGCGTGTGTAGAATAGACCGATATTGTTTCTTTAGCTCGACCATTTTTATCGAATTATTTTCTAGTGAAATCAAATAGAACACGCCGGAGTAACGTTCGAACGATTTTGTTATCTTTTTAATATTAATACATTTTAAACCGATTTTAATGGGTTCAGTTTTGAGAATATTTGCGTCCATTTCGCCCAAAGCTTTTGCACTGTAAAGATCTTGTGAGAAAAATTGACAGTTTTCCGATTTTAGTTTATCGATCACAAAATTATATGAGGCAAGAGATTCACACACAATTTTAATACCAATGGATATACGTTTAATATAGTAGTCAGATATATTTAAAGATTTCATTAAGTTATGAACGTAATCACTGGATTTTTGTAGAAGTTTGATTGGAGGTATATAAGCGTTTTTTTTTCACTAACTGCGACAATGTCGTCCATATCATCGTCGTTATCACTGTCCGGTTGACATTGAAGAGGACTCCAGTAATTAACACCAGAGTCCTTTTTTCGTACACTATTACAATTATTCATTATTCGACGATATTTCTTATCCGAGGACAGTCTATTGTCACCGGTTTCAGGGGATCTATCGCGCTTAGATATGATGAAATAATTGCAATACACTTAAGAGAAAGTCAAATGAGATGTCATACGCAGACAAAAGCTCCGATGAGACTGCTGTTTGTGTTATCTTTTTATGTAATCTAGGGGTTTTTAAGCTGCCTTGATGCAACCGATTTTTTATTAGTTAAACTCGCGTGAGTTTCTTCTTTTTTTCATTCTTCTTTTGGGATCAACATAATACATTGATCATGTTAAGGCGGTTATATGTCATTAAGCAGTTTTTTAAAAATGTCATGAAGGTCTTGTAAACCATGAGGATTAACAATATAGCCAGATTTTCCTTATTGCTAGCGGCGATCATTTTGACGTATTTAATAACTGCACAGAATTATTGCGCGATTATTATTTAAAAGGCACGGGTGATCAACCAACCTCAGAGTGAGAAGCACAGGCAAATCATTACGTCTACCCTAGACATTTTGGTGCCTCACATCACTGGGATTGGACGAATTTTACCGTTACAATTAAGCTCATGGCATATGCGAAACTTTTTTTTTATAAATTTCATAGAATGAAAATAAATGCTATCCATAATGTGATTAAGGCTTTTTTCTTTGGGGAATAAAGGGATATGAATAGGGTATTATACTGTTCGCCCCAAGCGGACTGTAGACTTTCTTTATGTTTTTATTGAACATGTGAAAGCTTAATGTATCTTCATAGCGAGTGAATTGACAAACTGCGAGGAAATAATTTTTAATACATTTTTAAACACAAAATGTAAACGAAGATAAGATAACGTTATTATCTTTGCATTGGAACAGTGAATAGCAGTGAATTAATGAAATAATATGTTAAATTATTGAGACGGTCAGTTAGCTGATCACGCGCTACTAATAAATTTCATTCATTGAGCAGTTATTTATTTTACCTACAACAGTAATTTTATGGAATATTTCATTAACTCACTGCTCAAATATTTATCGCACCTTCCGTTTAAAAATTATATACAATTTAAATTATTTTATTCGATATTCGATAAATCAACAAACAAAATTATTTTATTACTACTGACAATTTAAAACTGCTTAATTGGTGGTTGGGTGTTGAATGAATAGGGTAGACACTGATTGGCATCGAATTGGCGATGCCCAGTTGTTACAAATGGTTCATACGCATCAATTGTGCTTATTTTAGATCTCCGTGGTAACCACCCCGTTGGTACTGGTCTCGTCCACCCGGACTTCACTTGCTAAACTAATAAGCGCGAGTGTTGAACACGATGAAAATAGCAACACTATAAAGCTCTGTCGGAATGACTGCCTGATCGAGTCCCAGGGGTCTTACAGGAGCCCCTTCAGAAAGAGAAAATACACCGAATCGGTCCACAACGATGGATCAACGTGACTGCTAAGGGGAACAAAAGTGGCATCTATTTGGATGCGGATTTGTTGTAAGCGGCAGACTCAGGCAAGAAGTCTTGAGAATCAAGGCTAAATTTGCCAACATCAGCCTAATATGCGCTCACGCTCCCACAGAAGAAGAATACCAAGGAGTGTTTCTACGAGCTCCTCGACAAAGCATCGTAGAAACACTATATAGCTTAAGACCAACAAGGACCAGATGGCTTGACTGCCGAGCTTTTAAAGGCAGCGGGAGATGACTTGGTAGAGAACATAAACCAACTCGTGTCTAAGATTTGGTCGTAGGAAAGTATGCCTGATGAATGGAACCTAAGCATAGTTTGCCCGATCCACAAGAAAGGAGACTCTCTAAACTGCGCCAAATATAGAGGCATCAGTCTTTTTGACATCTCATACAAGATCCTGTCTGCCATACTGTGTGAACGCCTGAAACCTTTTGTCAACGATCTGCGTGGTCCCTACCAGTGCGGTTTTAGGTCCGCTAAGTCCACAACCGACCAAATATTCACACTACGGCAGCTCCTGGAGAAAAGCCAAGAAAATCCGATCGATACTCAGCAACTTTTCATCGATTTTAAGGCCACATACGACAGCGTTTATAGAGACGAGCTATATAGAGTCATGTCTAGTTTTGACATCCCTGCCAAACTTGTTAGATTGTGCAGAATGACGATGGACAACGCTCGCTGCTCCATAAGGGTCGGAAACAAACTCACCGAGACCTTTGATGTCAAAAAAGTGCGTTTGCAAGTGTCAGTACAGAAACGGCAAATATGGGTTCAGTGTATAAACCATATAATAAATAAAGTGCGCATCAGTCGACTAAGATGGCTAGGACATATAGAGCGAATGGGCACCAACGCTCTAGCCCGAAGAGTCTTCGACTACAATCCGGAGGTACAACGCAGTAGAGGAAGACCTCGCCTTAGGTGGCGCGCGCAAGTGGAAGGGCACCTTAACCAACTTGGAGTGCGCAACTGGAAGCAGATAGCCAAAGATCGCGCTTACTGGACGGGCGTATTGGTTGAGGCCCAGGTCCACCCCGGACAGTAGCGCCGCCTAAGTAAGTAAATTAGTTTAATTACAGGCAAACAAAATGTGATACTCCATATTATATTTTTAACTTGCGTAACTGCCAAAATGTAAAGAAACTGCTTAAAAATGTTTACCAAAAAAATATGTTTGTTAATTAAAGCTAAAATAATACATAATAATTGAAACATTCAACGCAATTTTATACTTTTGCAAATTCACCATAAATCGTCGCACATTATTACGATGATATTGGACACACCCCTAGTTTGGCTTTTAATATGTCAACGTGAGATTTTTTCCAAAATGGATTCTTTGGCGCATAATAATATTATTATATAATGGTCTACACGCATAATATATTATGGTCTACATGGACAAATGCTTTGTTAAAGTCAATATAGACTGCATCGACTTGATTGCATTTACTTATTTCAACGACAATATATATTTTGTAAACAGTGTGATTTTCGATCCCGTTTGCGTTGACGGGGTTTGGAGGAAGAGATTTAACAGCGAACTCTACGAGCTATACAGCGACATCGACCTGGTCAGAAAAGTGCGCATCAGGCGACTAAGATGGCAAGGACATATAGAGCGAATGGGAACCAACGCTCCGGCCCGAAGAGTCTTCGACCAGAACACGGAGGTACAACGCAGAAGAGGAAGACATCGCCTTAGGTGGCGCGCGCAAGTGGAAGGGGACTTAAACCAACTTGGAGTGCGCAACTGGAGGCAAATAGCCAAAGATCGCGCTAACTGGTAGGCGTATTGGTTGAGGCCCAGATCCACCAGGGTAACTAAGTAAATTAGTTTAATTACAGGCAAACAAAATATGATACTCCATATTTTATTTTTAATTTGCGCAACTGCCAAAATGCTTACGAGACCGCTTAAAAATATCTACCAAAAAAAATATGTTTGTTAAGTAAGGCTAAAATAATACTTAATAATTAAAACATTCAACTTAATTTTATTCTTTTGCAAATACACTATAAATCGTCGCATATTATTACGATGTTATTGGACACAGCCCAGGTTGACTTTTAATATGTCAACCTGCGTTTTTTTCCAAAATGGATTCTTTGGCGCATAATAATATTAATATATTAGGGTCTACACGGTCAAACGCATTCTACACATTCAACTTAATTTTATTCTTTTGCAAATACACTATAAATCGTCGCATATTATTACGATGTTATTGGACACAGCCCAGGTTGACTTTTAATATGTCAACATGAGTTTTTTTCCAAAATGGATTCTTTGGCGCATAATAATAATAATATATTAGGGTCTACACGGTCAAATGCTTTGTTAAGGTCAGTATAGACTGCATCGACTTGATTGCCTTTACTTATTTCAGAGACAATAAAGTTTGTAAACAGGATAAGGTTTGTTACAGTTGAACGTTTTTTCACAAAACCATACTAATTTTTTCAAATCAAAGACCTACAAAAACATAAGGAAAGGCAGTAAGACAGTCCGCTGGGGGCGAACAGGATGATACACTGTCCATATACTTATATGCCCCAAAAATAAAAAGGAAATGATGGATATAATTTTATTTCATTGTATGAAACTTATAACAATAATTATTTATTTTAAAAAAACCTTCCTAAAAAGTAAGCGTGGCCAAAAACTATGTATGGGCGATATATTGAAAAAAATATTAGCCAGATATTTTGTAAAAACATTCAGCTTCCTAGCTCGTCTTAGGTTTTGGTTCTGATCATATATATATACACTTTTAGTAGTATACGATTAAGGGGTGTTACAAACTATGTGTCAAAATGAATTTACCCTTAGACGAGGTTATAAAAAGGTTAATAGTTCGGTAACTAGTTTGTCGAATAGTTCAGGAATAGCAGATTGCTTACATATACCACGATAGTTCTCAAACTTATTTCTTCTATCGGACCTAAAATTGGTATTATAAAATAATTGGTAATATAAAAATAATAAGCACTGGTTAGTTATAGCATCCAAACGTCTATGTCAGAGTGAGAAGTTTTCAGTATACTCTAACATTTAATCATGGAAAGACTTACAAATGAGCAGCGATTGCAAATTATTGAAATTTAGTATCAAAATTCGTGCTCTGTGAAAAATGTGAAAATCCGCTGTTTTATCGACAAATTGTGTTCAGCGATTAGGCTCATATCTGGCTCAACGGATACGTAAATAATTAAAATTGTCGCATCTGGAGTGATGGACAGCCATATGCCATACAAGAATTATCGATGTATCCCGTAACAGTAATTTGTTGGTGTGGTTTATGGGCTGGTGGCATCATCGGTCCATGTTTCTTCAAAGTTGCCTGAGTTGAACTTCGTTGAAATATGGTTTCATCCAGACGGTACCACATGCCACACAGCTCGTGAAAAAAATTGAAATGTTGAAGGATGAATTTGGTAAGCAGCTTATCTCTGGAAATAACCCTTTGAGTTGGCCGTCAATATCATGCGATTTATATATTGATTATTTCTTGTGGGGTTATGTAAAGTCGTTACTCTATGTGGACAAGCCGATCACTATTATCTATTACAATACAAATTTTCCAAATTTGATGCAAATTTGTGTGTTTTATTCGATTTTTAAAAAAACTACGCTTAAAAAATCACCCGTTACAACTTATAGCCCTTATGCATCAGCCTTACTACAAGCTTTATTCTTTTGAGTTCTTAAAAAGCGAGTGATTTTCTTGTTGTTGTTGGTGTTTTTTTTTGTATAACATACGCGCACTAAAGGGATTTTGGATACCCTTATAATATAGTAACACAGTGCGGGCATTAGGGAAGTGAAGGATTAGGAAACAGAATTTCCGTTGTACGGTTAAGAAACGAATCGTCGTATTTACCTGTACATCCGAATATATGCTTTGATGTGCATTCCTAGCATGTCGAGTATTCCGGTTGAATTGCTGAAGGGAAGGACAGTTAGACAAGCTTACGCAGTGGTTTTGCCAGCGTGGAAGAACACCTCATCAGAACGATAGGGGAAATACCAGCCGGACCAGCGGTTTAATGTGTTTTGATATCTCGTAGTACTTTTGCTAATGTAGGAGTGCGGAAGTGGATTTGTCCCATTGAATGTTCATCGCGCTCTATTTTGTTGGTGTTGGTGTTGGTGTTGGTGTTGGTGTTGGTGTTGGTGTTGGTGTTGGTGTTGGTGTTGGTGTTGGTGTTGGTGTTGGTGTTGGTGTTGGTGTTGGTGTTGGTGTTGGTGTTGGTGTTGGTGTTGGTGTTGGTGTTGGTGTTGGTGTTGGTGTTGGTGTTGGTGTTGGTGTTGGTGTTGGTGTTGGTGTTGGTGTTGGTGTTGGTGTTGGTTTTGGTGTTGGTGGAATGTAGTGAATTAATTGCCGACTGACATAGAATTTTATCCAAATTAAATTAAATTCCGGATTGGAACATTGGCCATATTGAGGTATAAGTTGGTAGGCTACATCACTACGTATATAAACGGCGAAGCCACGATGGGAAACGAATAATGGCACTAAGTTATACCCAGGCGGACTAAACTCTGTTAAATCGGATTCAATGCTGACCTGTGTTGTTGTTGTTGGTCGAAAGTTGGGCCGAAATCCAACCAGACCTATTTTCACCAAACCTCCCTAACACAAACGCTCACTATTTTGTAATAAAAAATCCGAGAAAACACTCTACTTAGCCTTTTATATATTCCTTTTGTTTCGACGATGATTCCCTTTACTTAATTCTGCTTTTCCTCCGGTCCGCCGTATTTTCCCTCTTCTCACAAACAAAAATGTTATGAAAAAAACTGTTGAAACTAAATTTAGAACTTCTAGTTAAAAAAAAAAAACAACTTGCAGGATAGCTGGTCAACCAAGAAGTGACGACCCAAAATTTGTCTTTGTTCCAGCTCGGACGGGATTCAGCTCACACATTCATCTTTTGCATTGGAAGTGGTTTTCTACTTATAGCGTGCAATAGACGCTCTTCTAGTGTTGGAGATTGTCCGCCATATCCCACTACCATCCATACATACAAGCGATCCAACAGGAGAAACCATTCAGCTAATAATGTCGAAACGTGAACATGTGTTTACGAATAAATTATTATTATCTCGCGGGATAATTACTGATTAAATATAAAGAGAAATTTTAAATCGGTATAGAATAATTCATCTCCTCTTGGAGATCTAAAACCGATTCAAAATGGTAAACAAAGAAAATAATCTACATCTTAATCACCCTTTGACCGGGCCAGTTAAAACTTAAATACCGGTGGGCAGGAGAAAACCAATAACCCATCCCCCAATTGGAATCATCGTGGATATAGCAACGTCCCCTGGAACAAAAATGTAAGCCAAGCGTTGTATCAGGGTTGTCAAAGTTCGCGACATATAAACTATCTGGTGGGATTCCGTTCAGATTTGGGGGTGAGGGATCTTGCCGAAAGCAGGTCATTCCTTACAAAAACTATTTTTTTTCCTGTTTTGTTGTTGTTGTTGTGGTTGTTGTTGCTACTGCGTGATTTAAATTTGGGAGTGTTCCACGAGGCGGTTCGCCCACAATTCTCTGTTGCTCAGCCGGTGCTCCGTGCTAGCGAAAGAGATTGTCACCTCCTCCCCCATCGAACATTGCTCCCTTCCTGGACAGTGGTAGTTCTTTCGCAAATGTTTACTTGGAGCTTTTGACTTTGGGCCGTCCACCCGCGCTAGTCAATTGCTGGGCACCTGCCCCTTGCGTAAATGTTCGCGGGCGGTGTTCGAAATGCTGTGGCATTTTATTTATTTCGAGCGGACTCTCGCCCGGGTGGCTCTCGATTGGGGTAGATGGAGTGGCTAGAGCGGAACCCTAGTCCGGGTGGCTCTTTTTGCCGTCATGAGCGGAACCCTCCTCCGGGGGCTCTTTTTGGAACCCTCGTCCGGGTGGCTGGATGATGCGTACCTGTGGTGTGGTACCCTCAAGGTTAGTGGGAAGTGGCCCTAAGGCTGATGGAACCCCGGTTGCCGTCCACTTCCCTATGACCTTGGAGGTGCCACCCAAGAAAAGAAAGGATTGGGTAGGAGAAAAGGGATAGGTGGCACTTGTTGCACGAAAATAATCCGCAACAGGCTAAGAATCGAATCCTTGTATTTCACTGTGCGTGCGAATACAGGCTTAAGGGTGAACTGATGTGCATTCCTAGAATGTCGAGTATTGCGATTGAATTGCTGTTAGGGTGGAGAGCTGTTTTCCACCTTCTCGGAAAGAGCCCTGAAGAATATGACAGTTAGAAAAGCTCATACAGTGGTTTTGCCAGCGTGGAAGAGTACCTCTTCAGAACGATAGGGGAAATACCATCTGGACCGGCGGATTTATATATGTAGAGATCTTGAAGTACTGTTGCCGCTGTACTAGTGCGGAAGCGGATTTGTCACATTGTTTTATGCGCTCGAGTAATTCTGTGAGCATTGTCTGAAGAGGTGACAGCTGGAATGGTGGAACTTTATAGTAATTTTTGCCTCAACTTTTGGTCGTAGGAGAATTTGGCACGATTAATGTGAGCATTGCAGGTCATTTCTTGCTCGTTTGAATTTTTTTCGGTTTTCCTCAGTTGGGTTGGCCTTAAATGACCGAAAACTTACCTCTTTAGCCCTGATAGCTTCCTTGCAGCTCAAGTCACACCACGCGTTTTCCTTCTTTAATACTCTTTATCCTGGCTGGGGTAAAGCGTTTCATACACAGGTGAATTATATTTGTAATCACATCCGTCTTTCGAAAAAAAACGAGAAGAACCTTCAGTGATAAAGAACTTTGATGTTCGGCACTCACCACGTCTGTCCCGAAAATCCGCCACCTGATACGAGCATAGGCCGGACAACTGCAGAGGAAGTATTCTGCTTTGTTATCCTCCTCACCGCAAACAGGACAGGTAGTTGTGTCGCTGAAGCCTATCACATTTAAGTGTTTAGCAAAAGATTGGTGGCCCGAAAGGACGCCTACAAGCAGCCTACAGTCGATTCTCCTCAGAAATAGAAGAAAAGATGCTGACCTTTTGCAAATGTCCGGGCGCAGTAGTTTGGCCTATCTACATCCACCGCAATCGCGCCACCGAATCTTGTGTTCACAAGAATCTCAAGAAACCCAACACAGGTTCCGGTTCAGAGAGAACTTCTTCTGAACCTTGCCTAGTAAGCTCATCCGAGATCTCATTTCCCTGGATGCCAGTGTGACCTGGTACCCAGACAAGATTCACTATGTTCAGTCTTCCGACCAAGTTCAGACAAAGCTTGAGTTCTAGCACCAACTTGGACGACGTAAGTGGGTTTTGCAGCGCTTTTAATGCAGCTTAGCTATCACTGCAGATGCAAATGCCTCCAGCCTTCCACCTGTTGTTAACAATATAGCGCATAGCCATTAGGATGCAAAAATCTCCGCTTGGAAAACAAGTGCATGTATACCCAAGGGGTAGTAAAGTCGTATGTCATTGCTTTCCACAAAGACTCCAGCACCAGACCCCTGTCCGGTTTTGGAGCCATCCGTGAAAATACGTTGGCATTCAATCCATGGTTCAGAGTCTGACCGAAGGCATTCCGTTACCTGTGGAAAATTGACATGGTAGTTTTTTCGCGGAAGGATTTCTGTTGTCATTGCATCAGACGGCATATCCACAAAACAGGGGTGAAAGGATAATTCTCGAGCAAGTTCTTCAAAATTCCAGTGCACATAGTACCAAAATCCACCTCTCTTTAAGCGAAAGATGATTTTTAGCGTACACCCAATGATATACAAATCGACGGGGAGATGATTCATCAAAGCATCTAGAGCAGAGCGCGGGGTGCTAGGCCGTATAGATCCAAAGGACCCGTTTCGGAGACAAGCCCCATGTCTTACCAAAAGCGCCTTTCCACTGCCAAAAAGTCGACAGTGCTTTATCGGTTTTCGATACGACATGTTTGGACAGGTATGCCCTCGTACTTTGATGCATATTCACCCAAAGCCGTTTCCTTCTCATACTCTTCTCATACACGTCTCGTTCCAATTGTTTTTTTGATCCCACAAAGTTAAGCCCGTTGTCACTATAGAGGTAACGAGTAACGGCATGATTAAAAGCGAACTGACGTACAATAGCTGCACAATAGCTGCACTGGTACAGACTTAGATCATACAGTAGCTCGATTTGCACTGCTCTAAACGTCAGACAAGTGAATATCATGCTATACCGCTCAATGGTACCTCTTCCAAACTTAACCAATAGACGGCCAAAGCAATCCACTCCAACATGCGTGAATGGTTTAAGATTGAACGCCAAAAGGGCATCAGGAAGCTGGCCTATTATCGGCATCACTGGTTTGGATTTTAAAAGATTGCAAAAATTTACCTGGTGCAATAGGCCAGGAACTTATCGGCAAGCCAAGAAATTCAGGTACCTTAAACCATAGCGAATCCGTGTCACCAACTGAAGAATCCTTCCATCTCGTAGCATCGTCCGTTACGTTGTCCTTGCTTCATGTGATAGCAATGGTGCGGCTTAGTTGAATCCAAAATTTCCGCAATTCTATCGGCAACAAATGTTGGAAACTTGAAATTAGTAGAGTTTGTCCCAGATAACACCGTGCTCGAGTCAAAAAGGAAAAAGGTATTAATGAAACGAATGGAATGAGCACTCTTAACTGAGTCTGCCAACGACACGCCTAGAACTGCAGCCTGCAGTTTCAATCTCGGAACCGGCAATTTCTTCACTGGACCGACTTTAGCCTTAGCCATAAGAAGAACACTTCAACCTTTTATTTTTTTTCAAAATGCAAGTGAACCACTGCGGCGAAAGCACGTTCTGATGCCTCAACGAAAACAGCCAAAATCACATCTGAGTCGTCTGGGTTTCAAGAGACGTATCGACTTGGAATTTTAAGCGTCTCTATATTTCTCAGTTCTTAGATGAAATCTTACCATCGGTTCTTTATTTCCTCGGATATTGCTTCATCCCAGACGAAACCTTCGCGCCATACTTCCTGGAGAGTGACACGCCCTTGAATGATATAAAAGGACAGAAGTCCGAAGGGATCGGAAACCTTCTTGACCAACTTTGGAATATCCCTCTTGGTAATAACCGCTTCAGGTAAAACCATCCTTTCAATGGTATTGTTGCTGGATAATTTGTAAGTAAAGTTGTCATATGATGGCAACCAGCACATACCCAAAATCTTAGTAACATTGGTATCGCAATTATTCGGGTCTATACCTTCAAAGCTTCGCGTTAATGTTCTTCTCTGGAGTGTTCTGGAAAAAAAACTTGGCTGTTTGACTGAACTCCCACGAGTTCAAATTCATGGACTTGCAAATACGGAACGCGTCTTAATTGGCAGATATAGCCTTTTGTACTGTATCATGGCTATTTAAGTAGCCATCTGCGTAGGTGCGTTTGGTTAGACCATCCACTGCATCCGGGCATTCCAGGCGAAACTTCTCCGCATGATAACTTTTGATGAATTGGGCGCAGGTAGGGGAGCACCTTGGACCAAACGTCACTACTTCCATAATGTAAACAGATGGTTCTCAATTGCTGTCACCATACCTCCAGACTCTTTGGCATTGTTGGTCGTCTTCTTTGATGCGAATCCTGTGAAACATTTCTTTCACATCAGCATTGACTGCAATTGCGAGATCCCGAAATTTGAAGAGACCTGCATGGAGGGGGATTAGATTTTCCGGGCCATTCAAAAGATGAGTCTTGAGTGAAATTATTTTCAGCCTAGCTGCAACATCTGCTAAATCCCTAGGTTTTGGAGACAACTTCATCGGGTTTTCAACAAAAAAGCGTGGTTGCATACCATCTCGAGGGCCCGATTTGTCCACATCTGCAGCCGACGCAATTCAGGCATATCCCCCTGATAAAAGTTCTTTCATATGATTGTTTTTCCACTTGAGCAGATGCGGCTCCTTCTTTAAGAATTTTTCTAGCCCCTTCAGCCTTGACGTTGATAGTGCCATTGGATAGGTTGGATGGTAGTACAACTCCAAAACCTTATCTCCACTGGGAACTTTAACTCCAAAATCTTCAGTTGAAAAATGATGGTTCACACGATAATGAAGAGCGTCTTCTCTCTTTATTCCATCGTGGAAAAGATGCAACGATTGGTTAGCCGTTTGAGTGAGGCACGAAACGTTGTATGCGTCGTGATGGCACATGGTTCTTCATCCTTTCCATACCGCTGACCATTAACCTATACGAATTTTGCTTGATCAAGACTTACAAGAATTTTTGGCTTGCCCTCCACCAGAGCCGTCAGGGGAAGTCGTCGAACGGCAACGAACATTTCAAACAAGCAGTATCAATTGTTTAGTGTGCACATTTTTTAGCTGATGACGCTTGTGGTAATATATCCCAGAGACAAGGAAGTGCGGATAGAATCTTCATGTCTGCAGACTCCTTTGGTCCACTGAAGAGTGTAACCCTCCGAACTACCAGTCAGCCCAAGTTCATCAAAAAGATCCTTCTCCACCATCGACAAAGATGAAGCGCCGTTTAGAAATGCATAAGTATCAACAAACTTATCGTTAACGCCATAAATACAAATCTGCGCAATCTTAAACAGGATGGAAGAGTTTGTCCCAACATGCGAAGAGTGGACATGCTGAGCGGGGACAAATGGAACCGCCGAACTGTTCAACTCTGAATTGTTGTTTGCAGCTGACTAGTGCACAAGCGGGTGACGACGTCCTAAACAACTAAGAACTCCACATCTTGCCTTTTGACGAAAAGTTTTCCAATTGTGCTTCGCCCGATCCAAACAGCAAAAACAAATGCCTTTACCTTGAACAATCTCTAATTTCTGCTCTGCCGACATGTTTTTAAAATCTGAACATTGGTTTAGAGGATATTTTTCACTGAATCGCACACACGCAACTGAAGAGACAACAGATGCTTGTGAGTGAAAACACTATTTAGAGACTTATGAGTCTTACCCGGTTTTTTTGGATTCGGTCGAATCAGCATAACATAGTAGATCGGGGGAAGGCCACAAACCTTCTCTGTAAGAAACTTGGAGAAATCATCAAGATGGCAGGTGGTTTTATTTTTTTGCGTTTTACCCAGTCTTGATAGAGACCAGCTCCCAACTTACAAACAAGACACGTCAAAACATATCCATTGTCAAGATTCTCATTTCGGCTCGGCGATTTAATATCTGCCACAAAACCACTAAGTTTTAAAAGCCACAAGCGCAGTAAAGAAAGACGCGGGAGGCTTAGTAACTCGCCAGTGAGGTCATGAACCAAAACGTATTTTTTTCCAAGGGTAGGTGGAACATTTTCCATAAGATACTATGAGGACCGACCGCACGTGCTCATAACAGTGTGAGATTCTTACTAACTAAAAACACCGCCCTTCAAATTACTTTACATTACAACTAGGTTATTTCCTAAATAGTAGTTTAGATTTAATAATTTATATTCTCGTTTACCAGGCAGCTTCCCATCGGAGGCACCTGCTTTTACCGCCAAAAACACGCTGTTTATTGTTGTTATCCGGAAGCCGGCGCACTAAATTTGTTCAAAAATCGTTCAAAATATATATCATTTCGTTATTGCAATGACCGCGAAGGCAAATCTGTTGCTTACGGGCAAATGATTTTATTTCATCTTCGACGGTTGCCACATTAAAATCTCTGTGGATATCACTATTTCTGATATACCACGGGGGGTTTGCAATCCTTCTTAGCACTTTGTTTTGAAAAGTTTGCAAAATTTTATTGGTACAACACCAAAGTTGTATACCATACGTCCAAACCGGTTTCAGAACTTGCTTGTATAAAAGCAGGTTGCTTTGCATGCTGAGTTTGGAAAACCGGCCAAGCAGCGAATGCATTTGATTATATTTAATAACGATCTCTTCCCGTTTCTTTTTTACGTGCGATTTCCATTTTAGTTTCGCATCAAGTGTCATTCCCAAATATTTAGCTTCATTTGCGTACGAATTTTGTACGGAGTCTATGAAAATGGGTTTCGCATCAAGTGTCATTCCCAAATATTTAACTTCATTTGCGTACGGAATTTGTACGGAGTCTATGAAAATGAAAATGGGTGGTGGTCAAAAGGATGGTGATTGCGATTATAAGAGAGCATAAGCGTTCTCACTTTAGCATAACACCATCCACTCCTACTTCTCACCTCCCCGTGGTGACTGCTGGGTGCCTAGTACCTCGACTGTGGAAGGTCATTGGCGGTAGCTGACAAGAGAGGGGAGGAAGAGTGCCAGCTCACTAAGGCACTTCTCCTGTTTCCGGACGGCGGCGGACGAATTCTACGGATGGATCAACGGCGGCGTCCACAGTTCCAGTTAGGTAGAACAAGTGATCTCCCTATATGAGCTGCTTCGACTTATTTGAAGCCCAGGTCTATGGGGATATCCAACACTAAACCAGGGTGTTGGAAAAGAGTTGGTGGCGGATGAGCCCTTGGTGAGTCAACGAGAGCACTCACATCCCCGAAGTGGGTTACTGGCACCGGAATTATCGGCCTACTGTCCTAGGGTCAAGAACAGGGCCTGGCCCTCCAGGGTGGGGGTTGTGCCGTCGGGGTAACTTCCTACCCAAGTCAAAAACATCTAGTTATGGAAGAGACTATGGCAGCCTGGGATATAAATGTACCTCAAAGGCAAAATAGACCCGGAACGTTAAGGGACATGAGAGTGTGTACCTGGAATGTTCGGACACTCTACACTCCAGGCTACACTCCAGGTGCTACCCAAAAACTTGAGTCTGTCCTCTCGCGCTACAAGGCCGACAAGACCGCGATCCAGGTGATACTATTTATAGGATCAGGAACAATGAAAAGACAAAATTGCGACATATATTACAGTTGTTACAAAAGATTGCACGTGTTAGGATGCGTATTCGTCGTTGGAAATCGGCTTAGATCCAAAATAATGGACTTCAATCCGATAAGTGATTGCCTGGCTGTGATCCGCAGCAGAGCCACATTCCTAAACATTAACCTAATATGTTCACACACCCCTACCGACGAGGCTGAGGACCCTTTCAAGGAGGAATTCTATGACCTCTTGGACGGAGCCTTTCCGGAGTGCGATGGCAAAATTGTACTCGGGGACTCCAATGCTAAAATCGGCAAGGAAAACTATCCATCGGCGGATTAGTTGCCTCACAGCCTCCACGAAACGAAAACAGATAACGGCTACCGACTAATTGACTTTGCTGCAGCTTGTAATACGGTGATAAGTAGCACTAGGTTTCCGCGACTAAGCATCCACACAGCAACCTGGCGCTCTCCAGACGGTCGAACCGCCAACCAAATCGACCATGTGCTAATCGATGCGAGGCACGCATTCAACATCTTGAACGTGCACACTTACCGAGGAGCAAACATGACTCTGACCATTTTCTTGTTGCAGCTAGATTCAGTGCTCGACTGTCCAACGAGAAGATGCTGCGAACTGCCCAAAAGAAGAAATTCGACGTTGGACGCCTTAGCACATCTGGAGTCCCCAGAGCCTACAAAGAGCGCCTGAGTCAGAAACTCCCCACCGTGCATTAACCTACCACAGATGCCAACAACCAGTGGTCTCACTATCGCGACATTATCAAGGAGGTAGCCGAAACCAGTCTAGTATACCTGCCACCCCAGAGAAAAAGTCCGAGGTATGATGGTGTATGCATATACCGGAAAAAGGTGACAGAAGATGCACACATTAGAATGCTGCAGAGGAAAACAAGGCCAGAAAGGGATGAGCACCGAGCCAGGAGAAGGGAGGAGAAGAAGATCCTGCATAGAAAGGAAATAGAGCACGCAGTCTCCCAGCTCAAGTATATCGAAGAGTCCCGCGACCGAAACAACATCCGGAAGTTCTATAAGAAAGCCAAACAACTGGCTGCTGGCTTAAAGACCGCAATGCAGGCTCTTCGTAACACCGATAGAAACCTAGTCACCGACGCGCAGGGAATAGTAGATGTATTTAAGCAGCACTTCCAGCAGCTGCTAAACGGACAAAATGTAGAGAGAGTGATGGGGCAAGAAGAGAACCAACGTCCCATTTCGTACGCGCTTTTCTTTTCTCCTTAACCAATTCGGTAATTTCCTGAGGATATTTTATTTCGCTTTCTGATTTTGTTATCCGTTTATAAGGAGTATTATACCAGGCTGAACTTTGTATGACTCCAAAAAATTTATCGACTTCGAGTTCAAGTTCAAATGGCGTTTGAAGAGACATGTTAAGATCGATTTTATTTTAGCAGTCTCTTCTAAAGGAGTCCTACTTACTCTAAATTCCATACCGGATTCATAGAGCATTTTTCCTTTTAGTGAAATGCATCGTAAACCCCAGAAGGTGTGTTTTGCATTAAAATCACCGCCGACAACAAAGTTCCGTGCGAGTGAGTTAAAAATACTCGTGAAATCAAATTTTTCGATCTTTTCCTTTGGAGGTATATATATCGACTCAATATCATAAGTTGGTCTATTATTTTTTACACGCACTGTAATTATTTAAATAATAACTTGCTCGATTTGTGTGCTTATTGAGTGCTCAATGCTGTCTTTTATAAATAAGGACGCTCAGGCTATCTCCCTTTTCGAAGGTTGATATGCATGATAGGCACTATATCCGTTAATTTTTACACTTGATTCCATCGTAAGATGCGTTTCAGAAATCAAGCATATGTCAAAAATATTTGTACGAGTAAAAACTTCAAGTTCGTCGATCTTTTGTAGAAGGCCATTCGCATTCCACGTAATTATTTTTATTTTAGTTTTTTCGTTAATATTCATATTGATTTTTATATGCGGTGAAGTGAGCCCCGAAGTTTATGGTCAAGCTCGTCAAACTTTCCAAATATGCGTTTATTAATACGACTTTGTTCTTCCAGTCTAGCAAGAAGTGCATAAAAGACTTGTTCGACTGGGTCCGCCGCTATATCGATTTGCTTTTTAGCTTGGAACGCCGCTTCAGCGTATGTCTGTGGCCGAGGTTTTGACAACACTTTACTATTAATTATCTTTTCTTGCTGCGGTTTGGACATTTCCTTAGCCTTCGGCTCGGGAGTCGACGACTTTTCTTTTAAATGCCTTTCTCGCGGCAGCTTAGACGTTTCTTTTCAATTTTTTCGTCGTTCAATTGATTTGTTTGTACCACTTTTGGGTTTGTCGTCCTTTTGAACTCCAACGGGTAACAATTTTTTATTTACTACATCCCGCCTGCTTTGAAGCTCTTCGCAACCGCGATAGTTTGCCGGATGATTTCCCTTACAGTTTATGCAGGTTGATAAATCCTGTCTTTTAAGACCGCAATCTATAGACAAATGTTTCCCGGCGCATTTTACGCAACGCAGTTCTTTTGACAATATGCGTTTGTGTGGTTATACCCTTGACAACGCTTGCATAGTGGGATGAGTCTAGTCATCTTACGCATCGGCTCAATTTTAACTACGATGTTAAGGATACTTTTTATATTGTGACATTTTTTTATGTCTTCTGACTTTTCGAAGCTTAGCATGAATAGCGGAAGTGCGCGCTTAACTAAAGTTTTCCGCATTTTTATCAGTTTTTCGCTTTTCTTTTTTAATTAGAATAACTGCGTCGATAAATTTGAAGCCTTTGGATTTAAGGTCTTGCAAAGCGTCGTCTTTGCAGCACGAAGAATGAAGTCCACTGGCCACTACTTGGTGTGGCCTTTCTGACTTATTTTGGTAAGTGTACCATTGGATTTTCTCAGTACTCCGCTTGATCGAATCAGTTTCGCGCTCTAACTCTTATTCATCCATGAAGTAGTCGCGGCAATCTGGACTTAGCGTTTTACCTTGAGAGTGCTTTTGTGTCAAAGATTCTTTTAGTGCCAGCTTAAAGTCGAGAATACTTTAAGCTGGTCTAACTCGGTTTTCAGCTCATTGTATAGCAGATCGATTTTATTAAGCTTTGTACGTAGGTCATTATTTCCCTCCTCGAAGCTTTTAGTTTTCGTTGAGTCCCGGGGTACGCGCGGAAAGTCTTTTTGCGCGATAGGACTTCGTTTTGATTTTAATTGGGGTATAGATCCCGATGGTGGTGATCTAGATACCCTTTTGCTACCCTTGAAAGGTCAAAAGATTGCAATAAATGCCTCTCCCCAGAATCCGTAGAGCCTGCCTCCGAAGCGTGTGGATTTTCCGGTAGAACTGGTCTGCCACATGTGGTTTTATATCTTAAAGTTTTGTCCATTGCATTATTTTCTATACGCTATTGTGCTCGGTATACGGAGGTGGATTTTAGTCGCCTCTTGCGACAGGCATGCCTACCTAGGGGTATAGCAAGTACCGTACGACCAATACGTTGTGACGTCCAAAAATTGCTCGTAAGGAATTCATTATTGCGTCAGCATCCGAAGAGTATTTGAGACGATCGCTAACAAGTTGGTATGCTTCGCTGTTCAACGCCTTTCGCAGCCGAGGAACGATATCCACTCCGCTGTACCAACCTTCGACTGTAGTCGATTTATAAACTTCTTAGAAATATGGCAACTCCTGAACATTATTTCTGTTTAACATGTTCAGTAGGCTTGCCATATCTGCGTCGCGAAAAGATGTATCAATTTGGGGAGGTGTATTAAAACCAACGTTGCGTAGTGGAGTCGACTGCTGCTGACCACCAAGGCCTTTGTTTTGTTATAATGAATGGTGGTTTTCTTGAATCTTTTTATTCAATTTTAACCTTTCCAGAACTCTGTCAGACTTATGTAGAACCACTAGGCTCGTCTAAAACTGGCTCCTCAGGAACTAATGTGGATTTGGCGTCGTGCAATTTTAACTCTTCTATTTCTTTGCGAAGAGCCGACAACTCGCTGTTCTTTGGGAGACCACTGCTTGCGCTACAGAAGCCGCTTCGATGAGAAAATCGAATAAAATTCCACCTTCGGCATGTCCTACTGGCTGTGTGGCTGCAATATTACCTTCCGTTAGTGAAACATTTTTTTGCTTTCTACACGATGTTCGCAGCATGCCCCCTCCCAAAACCATGGAGTAGCGGATTCGAACTTGTCAGGATCGAATTTTGGATAAGCATAGCGCCACCATCGCTTACAACGCTCGCAAGAAACCATATGATCATCGTCAGTCTTCTTACACTTCTTGGATGTGCAGCTATGTTCTTCACAATGAAGGATTTCGGAAAACTTTGCACAGCTTTGATATCGAACCTCCTAATACATCACGGACAAAATGGCCGCTCTGGCTGTTTTATACAAGAAGCTGGTGGGAGAAGTTGCGGTAGGACAATAAATATTGGAATCCAAAATTTCAATTTTATTTTCTAAAACAAATGATATTAGAACACAGAAAAATCTAGAGTATGTTTATTAAACTTAAACTCCTGACAACTTTAACCCTAGCTCCAACCTGTGCGACGATTACAACTCCAACTTTCTGTTGATGAAAATGCATAACAAATTTATAAAGCCTTATGGGAAATTAATTAAATAAAGTTGGCAAGCCTTTTCTTTTGTTTAATTTCCAAGACAAAACTGAGCTGCTACCCCTATGGCTGGCAACGTGATCTCAAAAGAATTACTACCGAAATTAATTTTTTGACATTTGCCATTATACATGACAAAAGGAGACAACCATGTTGTGTCGATCTGCCACCCGACGCATGCACACGCATTTTAAAATCGCTCCGCGGTCGGTTTGCACACAAAAATAAAAACAACAACAAAAATAACGCTAATCGCGCGCGCGCTGTGTAAAAGAAAAACAGCATCAGTGTACAGTGCAGTCATTAAAAAAAAATGTGTATTGTGTTTGGGCACTCCATCTGGTCCTACTCTCTATCGTTTGCTGCTGCTTTGCTTGGCTATAGCAGGTACAGTATGTTTTTGCGTGCACTTGCTATGGTTGGGTAGGGTATCATTTGGCGAATAGCGGGTCGCGTTGTGTAGATTTTGTTGGCAGACCAAAGCAATTTGTTGTATGGGCATAACACCTGCAGTGATTTGTTTTGGAAAGCTGACATCAGGATCTACACGGTACAGCCCAGCTTAGTCAGCGTCGGAGTTGAGTTTTTTGTGTTTTTTTTTTGTTATGCGTGGGAATTTTGGAGTGGACGTGAGTAATATTCGTGATTTGAGATCCAATTTGTTTTCATTGTACGCCCATGTGATCCACAATAAACCAGCTGTTTTAGCACTAAATGAAACACAGGTCAGCATAGATTCCGATTTAACGGAGTTTAGTCTGCCTGGATATAACTTGGTGCCATTATTCTTTTCCCATCGTAGTATCGCGGTTTATATACGTAGTGATGTAGCCTAACAACTTCTACCTCAATATGGCCAATGTTCCAATCCGGAATTTAGTTTTATTTGGCTAAAATTCCATGTCCGTAGGCAATTAATTCAATACTGTTTTATTTACAGAAGCCCAAACCAGGACAGGCCTGCTCATCTAGGTCAAAGCTAATGGATTGTGCTTAATCTCCCCAAGTACTCGAGCGCGTCGAACACCCCATGGGACAAATCCATTTCCGCACCCGTACTATTACAAGAGTACTTCAAGATCTCAACATTCACAAATCCGCTGGTCCAGATGGTATTCTCCCCTATCGTTCTGAAGAGGCGTTCTTCCATGCTGGCAGTGGTTTTGCCTTTGCGTAAGCTTTTCTATCTGTCCTATTCTTCAGAGTTCTTTCCGAGAAGATGGAAAACAGAATTGGTCCAGCCCGTCCCAAAAAAAGGCGAATCTTCCTCTCCCTCCTCCTACCGATCAATTGCACTTACGTCCCTTCTTTCCAAGGTCATGGAAACGCTGATAAATCGTCAGCTTATGAAATATCTTGAATACCGAAATCTTCTTAATGACCGGCAGTACGGTTTTCGCAGCAACAGGTCCACTGGTGATTTGATGACATTTCTAAGTGAAAAGTGGAACCAATCTATTCACCATGGTGGTGAAAGCGAGGTCGTTGCGCTTGATATTTCAAAGACATTTGACAGAGTTTGCCATCAAGCTCTCTTGTCGAAAATGCGTGCATTTGGGATCGATGTTAGCCTTCTTCAATGGATTAGAAATTACCTTTCGGACCGTTCAATACAAGTTGTTTTGGTCGGTTTCAAGTCTGCAACTCACTAAATAAATGCTGGTGGCCCTCAGGGCTCCGTTTTGTCTCCGACTCTGTTTCTCATTTTTATCAATGACCTTCTGTATGTCACTTCTAATCCATTCCATTCCTTTGCTGATGACAGTACCCATAGCTCCACGTATTCGTTCTACGATTCACGTCCCTCATCTTCGGGCGTGAAGCTAGAATGGCAACGTATGTTAAGCTCATTAAATTCGGACCCTGACTGCATTCTTATGTGGGGTAAAACCAATAGAATTTAGTGCTTCCAAAACGCAATGCTGTCTCCTGTACGTGAAGCGAACCCCTAATTCTCTGCCATTATCCATGAATGGCACTTGCATCGCTGAAACCGAACGACTTTCAATTCTCGGTATGTGTGTTAATGACAACCTTCGTTGGAATGACCATATATCAAATACCCAAATGAAATATCCAGTTGCATTCCACCCCTATAGCAATTCAACCGCAATACTCCCCATGCGAGGAATGCACATCAGTTTACCCTAAAGCCTGTTGTCAGACGTACTGTGAAATATAACGATTCCTTTCTCAACCGTATAATACGAATGTGGAATGGTTTACCACGCTCTGTTTTTCTTTTGCATTATAATTTACAAACATTTAAAATTAACGTGCATCGGTTCTCCCTTTCTCTTATCCTTCATTTCCCTAATTCCCACACTGTGTCACTTCATTATAAGGGTATCCAAAGTCTCTTTAGTGCGCGGACATTATAGAAAAAATATATATATAAAACAACTACAACTAATCACCGCAAATGCTTCCGGCTAAGTTACAATATTTAAAACTTCAAACTTTATATTCAAAATACTAAAAAATATTATAAAATGATTTCGCCAATCATTGGCTTACTACTGAATTAATCCACGGAGTGAAGCGAACGAGGGCGACAGAGCTAAGAACAATAGAGGCGCCTACGAAGCAGAGAACTCAGGAGAGATAAGCAGGCTGGCAAGTAAGAATAACATTGTTTTCAGGGACATTGAAGAGTTGTGGTCGTGGAATTCTACACACTGGACTTGAGGATGTTGGTGTTGATATGGAGACAAAAGACATTGTTCCTATATCTTTGGCAGAGGGTTCGGCACACTTGCGTTTGCCGTATGGTAAAGTAAAGGAATAACGAGACAAGATCAAAGAAGAAAAGCTGTCGGTTATTGTTGACAGGGGACGATCTTTAATTCATCCTTCGGCGAAAGCGAAAGCATAAGGGTGCATTGTCCAATGGTCAATGGCGCCATGGTTCCCATGTACCAATGCATTTTTTTGGGAATCCCTAATAAAAAAATATATTTTACGCTTTATTTATCTCTGTGTATCTCGTCGATCACGAACCTATCATCTCCAATGTAAAAATAGGAACTTACTCCATTTTCCGAATGAAGTTAGTTATGTTAGAAACAAAGTATGAAGTTATTTTTTTAGAAACAAAATAATAGTAAATTGATTCATATACTATCGTAAGTAAGGTATATTTACGTTAAAATTCACTTATAATGTTGGATATCCTCCCTTTAATTAAAATATAATACTATTGAATCGCATATATAAAATAATAGATAAACTCAGGACAAGCTGAAGTATTTATAATTAAGATATGCTTTTGTCTTATTGTTATTTACCATTTAGGTTTAATTCATGAATGTTTATGTTTCATTAATTGTTTTTTTTTTTGTTGCACGAAGAAGAATATAAAAAAAAAGTTTAACGCACTTACAGTTTCGTTGGGATAGGTGAATGTAAAGATGATGTAATTCAGATGGCTCTCTGTTTTGTGCGCACAAATCGTTTTCGAATGTGTCAAATGAAATTGCCTGAAAATGGAAATTTTATATTGTCTTAACGCATCCTTGCAAATTCTAATCGCGAATAAAAAAACATATAATAATACTATAAATACTTGCTTATGAGGGGAGTATCAAACTAGGGAATCACGGATTCCGATAATTTTTATATATGTTGTAGGGCAGCTTCCCCTGACTAACAGGGTAAAATGGTATGACGCACTTCTCCCCCCTTTTCGAGAAAATTCGCTTTAAAGTTTTGGTAGTAAGCAAATATAAATGATTTCTGCTGCTTGCAAGAGAAGCGGCGTAGATCAGTGGAAGAGTGCCCAACCAACTGATCGCATGGTTGGCTGTTCAAGGCTTGCCCGATCCACTTTTTACTCTCTCTTTCATTAATTAATTTGAAGATAAATAAAGCATATTGGACCATTGCTGTAAATTAAGATAAACTCAATTGTTGTAAAATGAGAGAGTGTTTTTTATGAATGTTAACGAGTTTTGTTTCTCAACAACCATTTTAAATAATCCTTGTAATTGTAGTAACACCAGTTTTAATAAATGTGCAGTGCGTTACAAAACTTTATGTTTTCAATGCTTCCACGATAAATATCATCCGGATGAATGTGTATGTGAAATGGAATCTGATACGGAAAGTGAATAAAGCGAAAAATAATCGAAGTTGCCTGCGCGCTACTATTTGCCTTAATTTATATTTGTGGCATTAAGAAGTTATTGCCAGAATTTTAAAAACTAAAAAATTCAAAATAAAAATTTAAAAGAAATTAAAAAAAAGGGCCGGGCAAGCCTTGAACGGCCAACCATGCGATCAGTTGATTGGGCACTTTTTTTCAATGACAATTTTAAATCTATTTTTTATTTTATTTCAATAAAGCTTACAAACTAGGCAAAAATGATTAAATCTAACTTAAAATTAACAGGATACTTATTCTAGATTACTGGGCCTTATGCGGACGCTCTAAACTTAACTATATCACTAATTACTATTACCTTCCGGGCTTAATTATTAAACTTAACTATATCACTTATTACTATTACCTTTCGGGCTTAATTATTAATACTTTTTTATTTTGTAAATATGATTTTTCCAAGAATTTTTTTTAAAAACTTGCAAATCTATAATTTTTTTTTCTAAAAATACTTAAAAACTACTATTTCAAACTATACATTTATACAAACAACTTAAAGCTTAAAACTAATGATACTTACAAAAAACTATTACTAATTATAATCGGTCCTAAGATATTGTCTCTCGAAAACCCGAATCCTTTCCATATAAGATGGCGCTATATTGAACCGCAATGGATAGCCATAAGCGATGATGGGCCTTATTAGGGCCACGTAGCATATGACCTTAACTCTAGAAACAAGTTGACTGCTATGAAACAGTCTTCTTGTCAGAGCAAAAGCCTTCTTAGGTCCAGCAAGACAAGCATCTATATGTTTATTAAAATACAGATACTGGTCGAGCCAGATTCCAAGATACCTGACCACGTTTTTCACCGCCAATGCCTGCCCATTCTATCCAATAATGGCCAATTTTTTTCTGGTATCCCTAGTGGCACCAGGCAATGGGGTCCCGAAAAGGATTGTTTCCGTCTTCTGGTCGTCGCAATATCCCCTAATTTGCTCGAAGTCACGCTGCAAAGGATGTTGATGACCTCGATCTTAGGACCTGATCTGTATGCGACCAGATCCGAAACCTGAAACAGTTGATCAATCAAAATTACAGTAAAAATCTGTAAGTCTGTATTGGGGCAAAAAAATTCGAAAAATTCCCATTCGCCGTAATCACGACATTGAGAATAGGGCCCTGGTGAGTCACTCTTATTTGCGCTCTGAGCTTGAGAATTGGCGATCTTAGAATAACAGTTTTACTGTATTCAATGATGAAAACTATGCGAATGCCGTTGTCGCCAATGGGCGAGAAACACCTCATTTGTTTGTGTCGACAGATGACCTCTTGGCGTCTTCGAAACTCTAAAAAAACAAAAAATCGGCGGGAGTTGATGGTATCCCAAACGTCGTATTGATACACCTGCCCTTAAAGGCTGTGGAGATTTTCACAACGATGTTTAACAATGCGTTGAATAATGCATATTATCCGGCGCATTGGAAAATATCAGTGGTACATCCAATCCCGAAAAAGGGAAAGGATAATACTATTTTTCCTTTATTTCATTAAAAAAACTTAAAGCTATATAAAATTTATTTAAAAGTTCAGAAAGAAAAATACAGTGAAATAGTAAGTACATTCTGTTGACAGATACTGACAAGAGGCGAATGTATTGTTCGTATTTGACAAAAATTAGGTTAATTTATTTATCGATGCGGATGCGATAAAATTAGAAATGAACTAAAAAAAATATATATAATCAATAATGAAAGTTGAAAGCAATATCAATACTTGAAATACAAGTATTTTTTTTTCATTAAACAAGAAAAGCAATAACAAAAGAAATCATATTAAGTTATTCAAGAAGTTATCAATAATTCATAATTTAACGAAAAAAGCCAATATTTAAAATTTCTAATACGGATTTAACTTGCTCACATCTTATAGTTAGACTTGCAGACATTTTGTTAAACAAACGGGGCACAGTAACAAAATAAAAGCAAGAAAAATGCGATCTTTTTATTGTGGGTACAATGACTGTTGTTGACACGTAGATTGTTGTTATCATAAACCCTTGAAGAGTATAAGAGAGATAAACCCGAAAGTTTCAAAAAATATTTTTAAACACCTAATAATACTTTAAATGCCTTAAAGGTAGAAATCCAAGACTTTTGAACAACTCAAAACTAGGAGCTGTACGGTTAACCCTGCATATAATACGAATAGCATGTTTTTGTTTGATTTGCAAAGGCTCTTTTTTATTGAAATGCGTACTACGCCAAAAAGCATTACCATACTGCAGTTCAGATCTAAGAAGACCGTTATAGGCCAATTTTAAAATAGGCAAACTGCAGTATTGGCTGAGATGATAAATTTGCCTAACAACACTGTTTAGATATTGCTTTAAGGACATAGTATGTACCAACCAACTAAGCTTATAATCCAAAGTAATACCTAAGTACTTAAAGCTGCCAACGCGTTCAATTTCAAAGCAGTCGGCGGTGCAACAGACGTGTGAAACAAAGCTAGGTATATTATTACTGTTCGTACAAGGATTACTTAAACTGAATCTATTGCAATTGGGCGCATGGTATTGTAAAGGCATATCATCACAAATTTATCCCATTAAGTTAAAAATCATGAACTTCGTTTTGTTACTAATAACCAATTTTGAGTTTGAACCATTTCCGCAATATTTCGAAATCATAGTTAACATCCAAAGATAAGTAAAAATCGCACTTACCTTAATAAGGCAAAGCAGTGTCGTCGGCAAAAGCAGTGGGTTTACCCTTGAATGGTTGAAGGAAAAGCGAATTAAGAAAAATTAAACACAGAATAGGTCCCAAAACAGAGCCTTGTGGAACACCTATGTTGATGAGAACTGACTCTGACTACGATTTCCTAGATAAGAAGTAAACCAGTCATGGATAAAATCTCTGAAGTTTTTTAAGCAATATATTATGACCTACCATGCCGAAAGCTTTAGTGATATCAGTTCTACCGTAACCTTTGCTCCGCATTGACGTGTGAATTATTAACTACCGTAGTTATTTTTTGATTTCAATTTTAAATTTTGTTTTATTTTTAAAAATGGTTGAAAATTGTGGTGAATGCAATACTGGCATAATGTCTGGTGACTTCGTTAGCTGCGGAGGGATATGTTCCAGGAAATTCCACACCCATTGTGTGATGCTTTCCGGAGCAGCCCTCCAGCTCATGAAGACAAGTGAGGGACTTTGCTACAAGTGCAAAATTTGCAATGGGATGCCATTTTTGGGTTTAATCACTAAGCTCAGCGCATTAACAAATGAGCTAAGTTTGATTAAATCTGAACTACGTGAATTGAAATGTAGTTCAGTGCCTTCGCTTTCCGATACTCATTTGCCGATCGGTAAAAAATCGATTATATCCGAAACGGGAGTGTCAGTTAATAATACCCCCGTATGTGATAACGCGCCGGTCGTGATAGAAAATGCCTCCGGAGGCACCGAATGGAGCAAAGTGTCGCGTAAAAAATCGCGGAAAAACAAAAAGCGCGTTAATAAAATTAAGCCTAAAATCGGCAATAATAATTCTGCGCTCGATTTTGTTGCAGCTCCTCCAGCTGAACTGCATGCCGCTGGTTTTTGCGTTGACACGACGGAAAAGGCACTGACAAATTACATTTCAACTAAGTTAGCCATACCGGATGGCCGTGTTAATTGTAATAAATTAGTCAAGTCAACTGCTGACTTGACCAAATTAAATTTTATTAATTTTAAAATTAAATTGCCGCAAGAATTCTTCGCGCGCGCATTAAATTCTTCGGTATGGCCGTCGGGAATTCGTGTAAAACAATTTTTGCCAAAAAACGGAGTTGAATTGCCCATCGCAGAAGTCAAAACATAAACACTGATCAGCTGCAACAGCAATGCACCTCCGTTTTAAATTATTCGCTTTATTATCAAAATATGGGTGGTATGAGAACGAAGACAAAAGAGATTTTTGTTGCGCTCTCTGACCATCAATATGATGTCATTGTTTTAACGGAGACATGGCTGCACCCACACATTTTTTTTCTACGGAGATCTTCGATTCAACATATGTCGTTTACCGAAATGATCGTTGCCGAACAAGCAGCGAGCGAGGTGGGGGGTTTTAATAGATGCCTCTTCTCGTTTTCATAGTAGGCAAGTGACATTGGAACATTGTTCGGTTGAAGTGGAACAGATGTGTGTGTGTATTGATTTCGTTAATGATGTGCGTTATCAGTTATTTATTTTTGTCTCCTACGTTCCACCAAACAGTGTTGCCAATGTGTATGAAAAACACATTCAAAACATAAGGAAAGGCTAAAGTCCGCTTGGGGCGAACAGTATGATACCCTATCCTTATCCCTATGTGCCCCAAAGAAAAAATTCATAAGGAAGATGATAGATAGCATTTTATTTCATTCTATAAAATTTAGAAAAAAAAAAATATTTATTTTGAAAAAAAAACGCCCCCAAAAAGTGGGCGTGGCCAAAAACTTTGTATGGGCGATATATTGGAAAAAATATTGGCTAAATATATTGTTAAACATTTTTTTTCGATTTCTATGAAAATTTTCAAAGAAAACAGCACTTTAGTGAAAAACGCCCACAAAAAGTAGGCGTGGCAAAAAACTTTATATGACAAATTTATAAAGGTAGGCAGTACCTACATATCTTGTGAAGGTTTTACAACTTTATCTCTCTAACTTAAGCCTTAAAACGGTTTTTTCTAAATTGTGGGCGTGGCAGTGGGCGGATTTAAAAACTTTTAACACTTCACCATTTTGGGACCCTAGGGAGTATATGCTCCAAATTTCAGCCTCCTAGCATAACTTTAAAGGCCTCAAAAGTTGATACGGACGGACGGACGGACGGACATTGCTAAATAGTCTTAGGATTTGGTCCTGATCATAAATATATATACTTTTTTGGGTCTACGACGAATATTAAGGGGTGTTACAAACTATGTGTCAAAATTAATATACCCTTAGGATAGGGTATAAACATAAGTAGTGTCGTTAGTAATCTTGCAGCCACTCATATACCTTGTGTATTGGGTGACTTCGATATTGGTAATGTATATTGGAGGAATGTGGATGGTGATAAGAATTTAATACCATTTAACGTCAACCATGAGGTTGAACAAATAGTTGTCGATGGTCTTTTTTCTTTGGATTTATTTCAAGTAAACCATTTTCCGAACTCTATTAATAGAATATTGGACTTAGTTTTTCTTAATAATGATATTAATTATAGTATAAGTGAAGCTCTGGATCTTATAGATTCCAATAAAATGCATCACCAAGCCTTACTTTTGGAGATTAATTTTCTTAATTACTCCAGTGATTTAAATAATATTAATTCCGCGGTATCTTATAACTTTTCGAAAACCAATTTTGTTGCTTTACAGGAATATTTGAGTGGTTTTGATTGGGATGAACTGCTGAAATCCCCCAATTTAAAAGGTAACTATGATATATTTTTGGATAAGATCAAATCTGGTTTTGAATTATTTGTACCAAAAACGCGTCTTAACAAAAGGTTTAAAATTCCTTGGTCAAATAAAAGATTAGTTAATTTACGTAACGTAAAAAGGAAAGCTTATTCTCGTTATATATCAAATAAAACTAATTCTAACCATGAACTTTCTTTGAGATTCAGGAAAGAATATGAATTTTTAAATCGGTTTCTATACAGGCAATATATCTTGTCTGTAGAATCGTCGGTGAAGCGTAATAGCAAATCCTTTTGGAATTACATTAATTCGAAAAGAAATACCACAGGCTTTCCTAAGGTAATGGAATTCGAAGATGTAAGTTCAACAGATTTGAAAAGTACGTGTAATTTGTTCGCTGATTTCTTTGAGTCAGTGTACAATAAGTCGCATGTGCAGTTAACGGGAAATCAAAGCATTATGATTGCGGAAGTTTTGGACATCAGTGTGTTGCAATTCGCAACATGACGATTTAATAAACGCGTTAGAAAAACTAAATCTAAATAGCAACCCTGGCCCAGATAGGATTCCTGTGGTAATATTAAAAATATGTTTATCCCCCGCTTTTCATCCACTTAAATTTATTTTTAACCAGTCTCTTGTAACTGGGAACTTTTTAAATGAATGGAAATATTCGTTCATAACACCTATTTATAAAAGCGGTTTAAGGCAAAAAGTAGTAAACTATCGGCCTATATCAAAGCTTTCTGCAATACCAAAATTGTTTGAAAGTATTGTTAAGGACAAACTCTTTTTCGCGGTAAAAGAAATTATTTCAAATAGTCAGCATGGCTTTATTCGTGGTAGATCATGTGTTACTAATTTAGCTTTTTTGACTAATTATATATTTAATAGTTTTGATGAACGATTACAAGTTGATGTACTTTATACTGACTTTACGAAAGCGTTTGACAAGGTGCATCACACACTTCTTTTGGCTAAGCTAAAGTCTTTGGGTTTTCATTCATCAATGCTAAAATGGTTTCGTAATTACCTGACTAATAGAAGGCAAATGGTTAAAGTCGATGGTTTGACTTCTCGCATTATAGAAGTTACTTCCGGTGTTCCACAGGGCAGTCATTTGGGCCCGTTGCTATTTATATTATTTATAAATGATGTTCATGAAATCACTACATGATGTTCATGTAGTGATGTTCACTACAATTTTGCATAATTATTTTATAAATGATCTTAGACTTCAGCGTTTTGATGAAGTGAAAGATCTTGGTGTCATATTTGACAATAAGTTAAGTTTCTTTTTTCATAATGATTATGTCATTGCCAAGTCTAACTCATTGTTAGGCTTCCTTAAACGTAATAGTAAAGACTTTAGAGATATAAATAGCCTTAAAATTATTTATTGCTCGTTAGTCAGACCTTATTTAGAATATTGTTCCGTAATTTGGGATTCGCCATATGCAGTTCACGAACATAGATTCGAAAGAGTCCAAAAAAACTTCACGAGGTACGCGGTTTGTAAATTAAATATGTTTGAAGAGCTTCCTAATTATGGCAGGAGGTGTAATTTAATTGGTCTGCAAACCTTAAGTTTCAGACGCGATGCAACTTCCGTCATGTTTATTCGCGATATTCTTAATTATCATATTAATTCACCAGAATTGATCTTTCTCTTAAATATATATGCTCCCCAAAGGTCACTGCGGGTTAGAAGCTTATTTTATACAGATAGGCATAGAACCCAATTATGGTAATAATGAGCCTATTACAAGGTGCATAAGCACATTTAATGAATTCTGCAACGAAATTGATTTTTGCTTGTCGCGAGCAGATTTTAAAAAGTCCATTAATGCATTAACTTTAAATTAATTATATTGGTAATTACTTGAAATAGTCTATAAGATGAAGATCGGTAGATGAAGCTTAGTCGCGTAACAATCAACCGTTGCGTAAAGCGAAACTGAGAGCTTACACTTAGAGAACGTAGTATTTTGTGTTTTGCTCTGTGATGGTATTAAAGATATCAATAAATAAAGTAGCAGGGATATCAGATACATTTAGGCTGCTGTATAATTCTCCGCACAACTTTAACAAGGCATCTTTAGTGGATTTGCCACTACGAAAGCCAAACTGCGAGTCACTAAAGAAACTTGTTTTATCTAAGAAAGACAACATTCTTGATTTGACCCCATTTTCAAATACTCTTGAAAAAAAAAATATCCCTAATATTGGGCAGTAATTGTTTAAAGACATAGTATCACCTTTTTATGTAGTGGGATAACAACAGCTGTTTTTAGTGATTCCGGAAAAAAAACCCTATTGTATACTCTAATTGAAAATATGACAAAGAATATCTGATACAAGAAAAGATATGCTTTTTAAAATGTTGCCTGAAATTTGATCACATTAGTTTAGGAGATTTGTTCATTAAGAGATTGTATGAGTGAGTGTATTTCGAACGGCGAAAAAAATTCAAAGAAAAAACTTTGTCGCTGGAAAGGGTCAAGGGTAAAATTATTTTCACACAGACAATCAGAATCATTACTTATTGCGGAGTCCAGAATAGTCTTTGTTACATTAGAAAAATAGTCATTAAACACAGTGGCAACTTCTAAGGGTTCAGATATAGTCGCATTATTTATAAAGACTACTACGTCCGCGTTAGGTCTTGTTTTGTTCAGTATTTCGTTGACAACCTGCCATTCTTTTTAGGAATTACACATATCCTGAGGTCAAGTTGAAAGGTGGTTATGCTGTGGTCACTTATTTGGGGGTCAAGTATAGTCGTTCTAAATTTAGTAGAATTATTTCTATATAACCTTATAAATATATGGTCCACACAAGAGATTGTATCTGGAACCACACGCGTAGGAAGAGTCAGCAAACTCTCAAGGCCAAAGGAAGACATAACTAGCTTTAGATGAGATAGTCATAAGATCGATGTTAAAATCACCCAATCAGGCACGATACTATTCATGCCGCGTCAAAAATGGTTTCCGACATTCAATGTAATAAATGCAAGAACCAATGCTCGGGTGCTTGTCTGGTTGACTTTGAAATGGCACCGTATGGTTAGAGGGGCTTTTGAAGTAGCAAGCTACAAGTTGATGTAACACGCTTATGGAAAAGAAGTTCGTGGTCAAATGTGGCAACATAACTTCGAGCTGAGTCTATAATATTAAAAACGGTTTAAAACAGGGTGCGGCGAATTCTCCGATTCTGTTTAATATTTACACAAGTGATCTTGTACGTTCACTCAGACATGCTATGCCCTTTTACGAATGAAAGGATTCGGTTTATTTCCTTCTCTTAAATACCAAAATATTGCTTATGTTACAAATATATACAAACTTAAATTACAAAGTATTTACTGCAAGTCAGCAATTATGATGCAGTTTATTATGCTGACATTAATGGGAACAAAATTGAAATATAATATTATAAGAAATTAAAAATCAAAATGTAAATGGTGTTGTTACCATGACATTCTGGGGACGACCTTTAAGCCACACTAAAATCGGAGTCAGCAAAATGCCTATTTGCAGATATTGGTGGTAGTTCTTGAGCCTGGACCTCTATCTGGATATTTCTCCTGGTCTTACAGTGTCGCCATATGATGGAGGAAATCGTTAATAAAAAAAGGACGGTTATTGAGCTGTATGTCAGTCCAGGATGAATCGGATGTATTGTTGAAGTGTTTGGTAGATGCTCTTCAATTTTTATGACCGTTATCCATTTGCATAGAATTTTGATGTATTCATTGCCTGACTTAAGGATGACGTATGGAATATCTAGCGGCTTGAATGAATGCTGCATTGATGTTACTAGAACTGCTATTATATGATGTGATGGTCATCATATCGTGTTTGAGGATACAGTTTGGCTGCAATGTCAATATACCGTAATTTTGCAGAGGAATTTCCAACATTTTTCTGCCACAAATCACGTTGAAGGTGTACATCCGGTCCAAGACGTAAATCCATCTGTTGCAGTTGTGTAGCTGAGTCCATATAGGAGATGGTTTGATACTGCGCAAGGTACAGTGTGATGAGAACTCCTCCGCATAATTTAATAGATCCAGTTCACACCTGCTGACATTGGACGGACGATTGAACATCGGATGGTGCTGCCTGCATAAATATTGTTCGCCTCTGCACATGGCGAGCTCCTCTGTTGTCAATCTGTAGAAGGCTTCTCGCAGCAGTTTCACTGAAGGGTAGTACAGCGACGGCTCTATGAACACATATTTATCGTTATGGGGAGTCGGAACGGGTGTGATCTTGAATAGATCAAAATCTTCTGCATTAATTAAAGCAACTCTTAAGTCGAATATTACGTTCCGATCAGTTATTCTCGAACTTGCGGTGAACATATTGTAGAGTCCTAGCAAACTCAAATGTGTTTCGTCTTCTGCTATAGCTAGTTGTGGAGGTAAGTGGCTTCTTATCAACATCAGCTGCGATCAGAATTGGCCTGGAGTGATCACCAGAGGGTTAATTTTGGCATGATGTAAATCTGTCAAAATATTTAGTAGAGAATTCTGCGTTTACTGATAAATCAGCATAGCTAATGTCGCATACGCTGCCACCACTAAAATATCTGTTCTGCTTCCTTCTGGTTGATCGATTTGGCTGCCATGCTCTTAAAGTTCCCAAGATCGGTCTGAAATGCTTGGAGCTGTGCAGTAACAGCTTCAGTGTTTGTATTATATTACTAGTTGCTTCTGCGAGTGAAGTTTGGTTTTGATCAACTCCAGTAAATGATTTTCATTAGCTCATGTATGCTGAATTTGCTGCTCATAATGTTCAGCATATAACTCATCCAATACACCGAACAGCTTGTTTGCCAGGGTGGCAATGAAGTCGAGTGTAGTTTTCAGTCTCTTGTTGGCTTAGTGGATCTGTTATTTCATTCGCAGTTGATTTAATTGGAAGAGGACATAATTTAGTAATTGGTCTCTTTACAAGTTTCTTATTACTAAAAACTGTAACAGCCCGAACTTCATTGTCTTCTCTTGGGTGAAGTTCGGCAATTTTCCCTAGTGATTACTTAGTTGGTGGCATCTGCTTATCACATATGAGTACAATATCTCCGACACGAATATTTGGCTGTCATAATTTCCACTTTGAGCGTTGCTGTAGTTGTGACAAATGTTCCGTTGACCAAATTTTCTAGAAATCTTGTGTCATTTTCTGTACTTACAACCAACGAGAACGACAGCTTCGACTTTGATCCAAGAAAGGCTCAGGCAATGCGTTTCGTGCGGATCCCACAAGAAAATGTTCTGGAGTTAATATTACATCAGTTATATCGTTACTTATTGTAGTCAACAGTCGAGAGTTGAGGCAAGCTTCTATTTGGGATTGACAGTGTAGACAGTTCTTCAAATCTTAAGAAAGTGTCGCCAAAAATCCGTTTAGGGTTCCTCATTCTGCTTCCCACAGCCCTCCGCAATGTGAAGCGGCGGGTGGAATAAAGTGCAATGTAACTCCATCTGAAATCAGTTTCTCAGCAACGTCTATTTCAGCCTGTTTAATGCTTTGCTTCATCATTGTTTGTATTTCCTTGTTAGCTACGACGAATGTTATTCCGCAGTCACTGTAGAAGTGTATGCAAAGACCTCTTCGTGACACAAAAGGTTTAGTAGCTTAACATATGAATACCGCAATATATCCTATGGTAATACGGTTTCCTCGTACTTTTGAAATTAGTATTTGAATAGGTCCAGCATAATCTATCCCAGTATGTGTGAATGGTTTTGATGGATTTACTCTTGCGGCGTTGAGGCGGCGTTAAGGCGGCGTTAAAACGATGACATCTCACACAATTACGTATTATAAGTCGTGCAAAGTGCTTTGCTCGTAGTATCCAATAACATTGACGCAATATTACCATTATTAACTGTAGACCTCCATGTAGTGTTTTTTGTGAATATGTTCGACTAATAACTTTGTGACATGGTCATTTCGTGGTACTATATATGGATGTTTTTGCTTCTGTGGTAATAATAAGTGCTCGAAGTTTTCATTAGCACCACTTGCACTTACAATAGCTGTAGCAAGCAGGATGTGTTGGCTGTGATGACTACGATTAGATTGAATCAGTGCATCAGCTCGGGCATGTTCTGTCTGTAGTCCTTCTAATTTTTCCAAGTGCAATAGAGAATGGTGTTTTTTATTGCAGAACTTTCATTTACTTTTCTTCATGCAGGGAGGTTATTTACCATGTCGCAAGCAATTGACGAAAAGTCTTGTTACCCGTACTTTATCATTGCGCTCCTTAGGAGTTCAGCACTTGTGGCAGGATGCTATGTTCTCATTTACAAATAGCACGCTTCATTCCTTTAGAATCGATGTGAATATTGCGCACATTGTTGCAACACCCTTGTAGTGTTTTAGCCTCCCGGGTGCTAAAACATCCGAAGCATGGTATCTTCTCTGCAGAATTTCCAGGCGTGTTTCTAATGATGGCATCTTATTAGGTTCTTGTAGTCCTTGCTCGAATAGATTCCGTGACTCAGAATCGAGTTCTATTAGCCCCGAATTGTAAATTTGAATGGCTCATTTCCGGTCGGATATCAACTGCAAAAAATTACAAAATCAAAACAAATGGTTTGGTCGTTCAAACAACATTAGATACACAACTCGAACAATTTTGGGAAATGGAAGGAGTAGCTGAATGAAGTCAAAAAAAACCTGATGATCAAAAATGTGGGGCAATATATGAAAAAATTCATTACCGTGGTGCAGACGGAAGGTACATAGTCAGCATACCCTTCGATCAGGAGCTATAAGCAACTCACAAGTTGGGAAAATCACGCCAGAGAGCAGTGGCCAGACTACTGCAACTAGAAAAGCGATTTAGCTCCGACGAACCACAAAGAAAGGAATACACACTGTTTCCGAAGAAATACTTAGATCTTAACCACATGGTCCAAGTAACCCCAGCAATAAAGACGACGTTTACTATATGCCGTACCACGCTGGACCATAAACTAGATAGTACACCTACTAAACTACGAGCTGTATTTGACGCACTGGCAGCAACATCGACTGGGGTTAGTTTAAATTATTTAATGCTTGTGGGACCAATGCTTCAAGAAGATTTGCCAACTATTATAACGCAGTGGCGTCGAGTACGTGTTTACGGCAGATATTGAAAAGATGTATCGTCAGATACAAATCTGTAGTAATCATCAGGGCTATCCAGCGCATTGTATGGCGGGATTCCATGGATGACGACATTAAGGATTACAGACTAACAACAATCACATCAGAAGCACCATATCTGGCTGTCAAAATATTGCTGCAGTTATCCATCGATGAAGGCAGAACATATCCTACCGCAGCGGATATTGTACAAAATGGTTTCTATATCGATGATATAATGGTCCGGCGACAGTTTACAATTACTAAACAGAATATCACAAGAGGCAGTGCTTACAGCAGAGTTAGCACAAACTTAAAAATAACTTCGCAGCCTTAGAAGGCATAAGGATTCGTCGATGGATGGGAACAGAAAATACTCAGAAAATTAAATTTCCTGGTTTCTGCGACTCATCAGAGGGTGCCTATGCAGCTCTGGTTTATGCAAGAATCAATCTGCCAAATGGAACCTACAGAATTACTTTGATAACAGCGAAAACTAAGGTGGCACCCATCAGACAGAAAATTACCCTTCCTAAATTGGAACTTTGCGGAGCTCATTTGCTGTCCAAAACAGATTTGGATGGGATATTTGTTTGGACGACTCTACGATTGCAATTGCCAGGAGTAACGTATGTCCATCCAAATGAAAAACCTTTGTGGCAAATAGAGTTTCTCAAATTAAGGAAGTTACAGATCCAAGTGGTTGGAGACACATAAAATCAGTCGATAACCCCACTGACTGCGCATCCAGAGGTATAATACCACATCAATTAAAGGATCATTAATTATGGTGGACTGGTCCTGAATGTCTAAGGAACCACAGCTCTACTTGGCCTTCTATCGAAGTCGAAGTTGGCCTACTTGGTACAGATCCAAGTTCTTGAAGACACATAAAATCAGTCGATAACCACGCTGCGCATCCAGAGGTATAACACTACATCAATTAAAAGATCACCCATTATGGTGGACTGGTCCTGAATGGCTAAGGAACCACAGCTCTGCTTGGCCTTTTATCGAAGTCGAAGTTGGCCAACTTGGTACAGATCCAAGTTGTTGGAGACACATAAAATCAGTCGATAACCCCGCTGCGCATCCAGAGGTATAACACCACATCAATTAAAAGATCACTCATTATGGTGGACTGATCCTGAATGGCTAAGGAACCACAGCTCTGCTTGGCCTTCTGTCGAAGTCGAATAAAATAATGTTCCGGAATCAAAAACTACCTTTAAATTGTTGCGGAGAACAGTCCAAGTACAGTACTTCAACGGTTTTCTTCATACAACAAATTAATCAGCACAGTGGCATACCATCAAATATTTTGCTATAACTGCAAATATAAGAACAATAAGATAAAAAGGGCGTTAAAAACATTAGAACTAGAAACCGCTAGCAAGGTCGTAATACTAGCAGTATAACAGAGACACTTCTCGCATGAAATCTTGTGCTTACTAAAGGGCTGTAATATTCCAAAGCTATTATTATTATAAGCACCACACCTTGACGGAAATGATAATATTCTGAAATTTTCTGCAATTAACATTTGATCCGGCTCGAAGGACCAAGGACAAGATCTTACTAAACATAAATCCGCTGATGCAGATGGTATTTCCCCTATTGTTCTGAAGAGGTGTTGTTTCACGCTGGCAAAACCACTGCGTAAGCGTTTCTAACCCTCCTATTCTTCAGGGCTCCGAGAAGATGGAAAACAACATTTGTGCAGCCTATCCCAAAAAAAGCGAATCTTCCTCCCCCTCCCCCTATCGGCCAATTCCACTAATTTTCCTTCTTAATGACCGACAGTACGGTTTTCGCAGCAACAGATCTACTGATGATTTGATGACATATCTAACCGAAAAGTGGAACCAATCTATTCACCGTGGTGGGAAAGTAAGGTCGTTGCGCTTGATATTTCAAAGACATTTGACAGAGTTTGGCATCAAGCTCTCTTGTCGAAAATGCGTGCATTTGGAATCGATGACACCCTTCTTCAATGGATTATAACCTACCTTTCGGTGTGTTCAATACAAGTTGTTTTGGACGGTTTCAAGTCTTTAAATCACCAAATAAATGCTGGTGTCCTCCAAGGCTCCGTTTTGTCTCCGACTCTCTTCCTCACTTTCATTAATGATCTCCTGTCTGTCACTTCTAATTCAATGCATTCGTTCACTGATAGCAGTACCCTTAGCTTCACTGATTCGCGTCCCTCATCTCCGGACGTGGAACTGAAATGGCCATGTATGTTAAGCTCATTAAATTCTGACCTTGACAGCATTCAAGTGGGGTCAAACCAATAGAGTAAGTGGAGTCAAACCAATAGAGTGGAATTTAATCCTTCCAAAATGCAATAGTGTCTACTGTCACTTAAGCGAAACCCTAATACTCTGCCATTATCCATGGATATCACTTCCATTGCTGAAACCGAAAGGCTTTCCATCCTCGGTATGTGCGTTAATGACAAACTTCGTTGGAATGACCACATATTTGACGCCGCCAACAACGCTGCGAAATGGCTAGGTTCTCCACAAACAACACATTGCGAGTTCGGTTGACTCTCTCAGTCATTGCCGCAATGTATCCTGCCTGTCGTTGTTTTATCGCTACTTCCACAATAACTGCTCAAACGAAATAGCCACTTGCATTCCACCCCTACAGTAGTTCAATCGCAATACTCGCCATGCTAAGAATGCACATCAGGTTACCTTTAAACCTATATTCGGAGGGAGGGACAGAGAAATACAAGGATTAATTTTTTAACCGTACAATGCGAATGTGAAATGCTCTAGCACGCTCTGTTTTTCCTAGACATTATAGTTTACAGACATTTAAAACCAACGTGCATCGGTTTCTCCCCTTCTCTTATCCTGCATTTTCCTAATGCCCACACTGTGATACTTCAGTATAAGAATATCCGAAATCCTTTTAGTGCGCGCACATTATAAAAAAAAATGTTAATTTCAGAAAATAAACTTAAAGATCCTTATCTCTGGTGGGGGAAGACTACATAGTAACTCTGAAATTATAAAGGGTGATTTTTTAGCTGGTTTAGTTTTGGCAACACTGGTTTTGACAGCTGACGTGTGTTTAGTACCTTGTGTCACTGTCAAACAGCTTCAGTTTGGTTTGCAATTTAACAATGGATAGTCTTACAAATGAACAACGCTTGCAAATTATTGAATTTTACTATCAAAATTCGTGCTCGGTTCGAAATGTTCATCGCGCGCTGCTTCCATTTTATGATTGGCATTCTCTACCTTCTGAGCAGTCTATTCGGAGGATTGTGACCAAATTTCGCACCAAATTTACTTTGTTGGACATTAAACCACCAACACGTTTATGTACTGTGCGTATTGAAGAAAATATTGCGGCCGTATCAGCTAGTGTGACAGAAGACCGCGAAATGTCGATTCGGCGCCGTTCCCAGCAGTTAGGCCTTTGTTACAGCACTACGTGGAAAATTTTGCAGAAGGATTTGGGCGTAAAGCCTTTTAAGATACAGCTGGTGCAAGAACTAAAGCCAGCCGACCTACCACAACGCCGAATTTTTGGTGAATGGGCTCTTGGAAAGCTGGCCAAGGATCCGCTTTTTTATCGAAAAATTGTGTTCAGCGATGAGGCTCATTTTTGGTTGAATGGGTACGTAAATAAGCAAAATTGCCGCATTTGGAGTGAAGATCAGCCAGAAGCATTGCAACAGCTACCAATGCATCCCGAAAAAGCTACTGTTTGGTGCGGTTTATGGGCCGGCGGCATTATTGGGCCATATTTCTTCAAAGATAATGCGAATCGCAGCGTTACTGTCAATGGTGAACGATACCGAGCGATGATAACAAACTTTTTTTTGCCCGAAATGGAAGTTCTTGACTTGCATGATATGTGGTTTCAACAAGACGGTGCCACATGCCACACAGCACGCGAAACAATGGCGCAATTGCGAGGCGAGTTTGGTGAACAGTTAATTTCACGTTTCGGGCCGGTCAATTGGCCGCCTAGATCGTGCGATTTAACACCATTAGATTATTTTTTGTGGGGGTATGCCAAGGCTAATGTGTATAGGGACAAGCCCGCTTCGATTGACGCACTGGAAGCCAACATCCATGCATTCATTCGTGAGATACCGGCCGATATGTGTGAAAGAGTATGCCAAAATTGGACTCAGCGGATGGGCTACCTGAGACGCAGCCGCGGTTAACATTTGCATGAAATTATCTTTAAACATTAAATTGCAAGGTTCAAACTATCGATTCAAATAAATATTTCATTCATTTTTTCGAATTTTTTGTGTTTTTTTTTTTAAAAAAGTTCTAAACCTCTTAAAAAATCACCCTTTACTTAGATCTCTGTGGATATCGGCGTTTCTGATATACCACGGAGCATTTACGATTTGTCTTAGGACTTTATTTTGGAAAGTCTGCATTACTTGGTTTGGTACAACCCCAAAGTTGTATACCGTACGTCCAAACCAGTTTTAGAACTTGCTTGTATAAAAGCAGCTCGTTTAGCATGCTGAGTTTAGAAAATCTTCCAATCAGCCAATGCATTTGATTAAATCTGATAACAATTTGCGTACGGAAGTTGTACTGAGTCAATATAGATTGGTAGACTGCATACATTTCTGTAAGTAAAATTAACGTGCGTGGATTTTGTCTCGTTGAGGACAATACGCCAAGTTTCTGTACACAAGCATATTCTGTCGCTAGATCGTTGAAGCTTAATTGTCGTGGACTGAATCGAATTGTCTACAGCTAGAATAGCCGTATCATCCGCGAAAGTTGCTACGATAGTATCCTCTTCTTGCGGGATATCGAGTGTTTATAATAGGAATAAAATCGGGCACAGAACACTTCATTGTGGAACTCCCGCCGCGATTTCTTTGAATTCGGAGTACTCGTTCCCGTGTTTAACACGAAAGAGTCTGTCGTCTAAATAAGAGCTTAGGAACTCATATAATTGCTTTGGGAGAGCTTTGTTTAGTTTATATTTTAATCCATTATGCCATACTTTGTCGAAGGCCTGAGACACGTCAAGGAAAACACTAGAACAATTTTTTTTCTCCTCTAGTGCTTTTTCAATTTTGTTGGTAATTCTGTAAACCTGGTCAGTTCTTACCTGCTTAGTTCTGAATCCGAATTGGTGATCCGGTATTAATCGGCGTTCTTTGATGATCGGATGTAATCCCTTCAATATGAGTTTTTCAAATGTGTTCGACATTATTATCACCATGACAGAAATTTTTGAATTTATTCTAGACAACTCGGATTCCTATATTTGAAATAGTTTTCCAAACAATTTTGTCAAAAAAGTATGCTTTAATATAGCTGATACTTTGGCTTATTTATTTAACACAAGTATTTTTAACGGTAAATTTCCCGAAAACGCCCACAAAAAGTAGGCGAGGCAAATAACTTTATATGACAGACTTATAAAGGAGGGCAGTGCCTATATATCTTGTGAGTTGTAACACTCTATCTCTCTAACTTTGGCTTTAAAACGGTTTTTTTTAAATTGTGGGCGTGGCAGTGGGCGTATTCAAAAAAATGTTTACACTTAACCATTTCGGAGCTCTAGGGAATATGTGGTCCAAATTTCAGCTTCCTAGCTTAATTTTAAAGGCCTTAAAATTGCGTACGGACGGACGGACATTGCTAGATAGTCTTAGGATTTGGTCCTGATCATAAATATATATACTTTTATGGGTCTACCACGAATATTAAGGGGTGTTACAAACTATGTGTCAAAATTAATATACCCTTAGGATAGGGTATAAAAATGTGCATTGTGTTAGGGTAATCCCTCTCGCCAAACTCCCATTCGGTTGCTGCTGCATTGCTTGGCATAGTAAGTATCGAATGTTTATGCGTGCACTTGCTATGGTTGGGTAAGGTATCATTTGGCGAATAGCGGATCGCGTTGTGTACATTTTGTTGGTAGACCAAAGCAATTCATTGCATGGGCATAACACCTGCAGTGATTTGTTTTGAAAAGCTGACGTCAGAATCTATACGGTACGGCCTATATTAGTCAGCGTCAGAGTTGAGTTTTTGTGTTTGTTTTTTGTTATGTGTAGGAATTTCAAAGTAGATGTGAGCAATATTCGTGGGTTAAGGGTGAATTTTGTTCATTATGCGCCCACAAGAATCTCAATAAACCAGCTGTTATGGCACTAGGTGAAACACAGGTCAGCATTGATTCTGATCTAACGGAGTTTAACCTGCATGAGTATAACTTAGTGCCATTATTCTTTTCTCATCGCGGTCTCGCCGTTTATGTACATAGTGATGTAGCTTATCAACTCTTACTTTAATACGGCCAATATTCCAATCCAGAATTTAATTTTATTTGGCTAAAATTCAACTTATAATGAATTTCCAAAACCAGAATTGTTACCCTTTATCGTCATACTGAAATCGTCATTGCGGGCGATTTCTATATACGCAATTGAAGTTGGCTTCGATATTCTGGACAGACAACACCCGAAGGAAGGTAAATGAGCCGAGACGGATACCGGACATGAGCGGTGAAAATGCGAACACTATGGACTTTTCGTACTCCAGCCACACAGTTAAAGAATAAGCTCTAAGAAAACCGTTTGGCAATACGAGAAATCCAATTGGGAAGCTTTAAACGGTTTCTTTAGGAGTTTTAACTGGTCGTTGTGCTTCTTCAACAACGACGTGGATGCCGCTGCCGATATGATTACAGATTTAAATCACCTGGGTATAAAACGCTTTATCCCTAACAGGATAAAGTGTATCTGACCTAAGGAAAACGCGTGGTGTGACTTGAGCTGTAAAGTAGCTATCAGGGCTAAAGAGGTAAGTTTTGGTCATTTAAGACCAACCCAACTGAGGAAAACCGAAAAAATTTCAAACGAGCCAGAAATGACTGCAATGCCTATATTAATCGTGTAATATTCTCCTACGACCAAAAGTTGAGCCAAAAAATACTACAAAGTCCCTCCGGTAGAAAAACTTTTGGTTTTTTGTTAAGAATATTAAAAATTCGGCCTCGTCATCTATCCCGACATTCATTTGCAATCACACTCCAGCTAGCTCAACGCTGCCAGATTGTGATTTATCTTTATCTCCCCCTGTACTCTAGCGCGTAGAATATTCTACGGGAGACATCCATTTTCGCACTTCTACAGTGGCAAGAGTTCTTCAAGATCTCAACATACATAAATCCGCAGGTCCAGACGGTATTTCCCCTATAGTTCTGAAAAGGTGTTCTTTCACGCTGGTAAAACCTCTGCGTAAACTTTTTCATCTGTCCGATGCTTCAGGGCTCTTCCCGTGAAAATGGAAAACAGTATTTGTCCAGCCCATCCCAAAAAATTGTACTTGCGTCCCTTCTTTCCAAGGTCATGGAAACGCTGATAAATCGTCAGCTTATGAAATATCTCCAATCTCGAAAACTCCACTGGTGATTTGATGACATATAAAGGGTGATTTTTTAAGAGGTTTAGAACTTTTTTTAAAAAAAAAACACAAAAAATTCGAAAAAATGAATGAAATATTTATTTGTATCGATAGTTTGAACCTTGCAATTTAATGTTTAAAGATAATTTCATGCAAATGTTGACCGCGGCTGCGTCTCAGGTAGCCCATCCGCTGAGTCCAATTTTGGCATACTCTTTCACACATATCGGCCGGTATCTCACGAATGAATGCATGGATGTTGGCTGCCAGTGCGTCAATCGAAGCGGGCTTGTCCCTATACACATTAGCCTTGGCATACCCCCACAAAAAATAATCTAATGGTGTCAAATCGCACGATCTAGGCGGCCAATTGACCGGCCCGAAACGTGAAATTAACTGTTCACCAAACTCGCCTCGCAATTGCGCCATTGTTTCGCGTGCTGTGTGGCATGTGGCACCGTCTTGTTGAAACCACATATCATGCAAGTCAAGAACTTCCATTTCGGGCAAAAAAAAGTTTGTTATCATCGCTCGGTAGCGTTCACCATTGACAGTAACGCTGCGATTCGCATCATCTTTGAAGAAATATGGCCCAATAATGCCGCCGGCCCATAAACCGCACCAAACAGTGGCTTTTTCGGGATGCATTGGTAGTTGTTGCAATGCTTCTGGCTGATCTTCACTCCAAATGCGGCAATTTTGCTTATTTACGTACCCATTCAACCAAAAATGAGCCTCATCGCTGAACAAAATTTTTCGATAAAAAAGCGGATCCTCGGCCAGCTTTCCAAGAGCCCATTCACCAAAAATTCGGCGTTGTGGTAGGTCGGCTGGCTTTAGTTCTTGCACCAGCTGTATCTTAAAAGGCTTTACGCCCAAATCCTTTCGCAAAATTTTCCACGTAGTGCTGTAACAAAGGCCCAACTGCTGGGAACGGCGCCGAATCGACATTTCGCGGTCTTCTGTCACACTAGCTGATACGGCCGCAATATTTTCTTCAATACGCACAGTACGTAAACGTGTTGGTGGTTTAATGTCCAACAAAGTAAATTTGGTGCGAAATTTGGTCACAATCTTCCGAATAGACTGCTCAGAAGGTCGAGAATGCCGATCATAAAATGGAAGCAGCGCGCGATGAACATTTCGAACCGAGCACGAATTTTGATAGTAAAATTCAATAATTTGCAAGCGTTGTTCATTTGTAAGACGATCCATGGTTAAATTGCAAACCAATCTGAAGCTGTTTGACAGTGACACAAGGTACTAAACACACGTCAGCTGTCAAAACCAGTGTTGCCAAAACCAAACCAGCTTAAAAATCACCCTTTATAACCGAAAAGTGAAACCAATCTATTCACCATGGTGGTGAAATTATGGTCGTTGCGTTTGATATTTCAAAGGCATTTGACGGATCTCAATTTATTAATTCATTGTGCTAATTTTTGTTATATATACCTTTTGTATCCTTTTTAAATGTTATGTGTCTACACAATATGTATAAGTAAAGAATAAGATTAAAGAATAAAAATACCCAAACTGACTTTTTATAATTACACCCAGATTTTATTGTTCATAAGCCTCCGGTACCAACAAAGACAATACTAGAAGTTACACGGTTATTTTAATAACTACCCCGAATTGCAGTTACTGATTAATGACTTCCAACCTTCCGTTACATCTCGTCAAGAAACTCAATTACCTGCAACAATTACAAAACTTTGTTCGGCAAAATGATAAGCTTCGTTTTTCCACAACCTTTCAATGAACACTGCAGCCAAACAAGAAACCGAATACTAGAGCACAAATCTCTTCCCCACAGGCTAAAACGAACTAAAACATCAAATCACCATGATATCCATATATATCCCTCCAGGTCAAACCTTCTCTGCTTTTGAAATTGATAACATTGTAAATGCCTTTGAAAGCCCCGTACTGGTTACAGGTGACTTCAACTCCTGAAGCCCCTTTTGGGGTTTCCGCCACACCAACTCAAGGAGAAAGATAGTGGAAGACTTCCTCACTCATTGCAACTTTATTGTCTTTAATGATGGTAAACCTACTCACTTCTCTAGCCACAATACCATCTCTCACGTTGAACACTCCCTTATCTCCTCCCAATTCCTAATACAACTTGCACAACTTTTCTCCACTCGCATAGCAGTGACTCCCTCACTGACATCAAGCTCTCTTGTCGAAAATGCGTGCATTTGGGATCGATATTACCCCTCTTCAATGGATTAAAAATTTTCTTTCGGAACGGTCAATTCAAGTTGTTTTAGACAATTTCAAGTCTCCAAATAAATGCTGGTGTTCCCCAAGGTATATTTGACAGGATTCAAAAACTTGCGGTAAAACTTATTGGCGATCGAGACATCGCGAAATCACGCATGAATTCCAGCATTTATATTAAAATGGGAAGGGTTTACACAATTGCATGAGAAGTTTATGGTAGGTCTATCTGAACTGGGAGAGCAAGCTGATTACAACAGTAACGGAATATATGAAGAAATGCAAATAAGAGTAAATCAATGTCTCTATAAGATGGCTTCTAAAGATTCATCGTTAAAAACAGAAAAAAACCAACTCCAAGTGTCGTCTACCTACAATCAAAGTACCTTTATTTAAAGGCAATTACCTACAATGGCGCTCGTTCTATGATCTTTTTTCGACACTCAGTCACAACAAGACGTCATTGTGTAAAGTAGAAAAATTGAAATACTTGAAAACCCATTTGGAAGGCCCATCCATAGAACTAATTCACCACCTTACAATTTCCAGTGCAAACTAGCAAACAGCATGGGAAACCTTAAATGCCAATGAGCGTAAGATCATGTCTATACACAAAAAAAAAAATTCGGAAAGGAGGTCATCATGCGAATAATCAGCCTGGGGCAGAAGTAAAGGCAATGCTTGATGCTACCAAAGAAGGATTGGCGGCTCTCAACAACATGGGGTAGATACTTCGTCATGGGGCCCGATGATAGCACATCTAAACTCCAAAATGCTTGACCAAGGCAGCAGAAGCCTATTTGAGCAGGGACTTTCACAACCGAACAAGATGCCTACGTTAGAGACATTCCTTAACTTTTTGGAAAGAAGATTCCAATCACTTGAGGTACTATTACCCAGTAAGCAGAAGCATTTCAAGCCGGCAGATGACTCCAGACACGCTCTTCGTAACTTTTACTTATCATCAAAGACTGTTGTTATCTGCAATAGTGGCCATAATATCTACTTGTGTCAAAAATTCCTGGCTTTGACATCAAGGGAGCGATAGTAACAGGCAAAATTGTGTAAGCTATGCATCAATTGCTTGATAAATGACAAATAAAAGGACACGTAAGCATTGCAACAAGAAGCATCATTCAGTGCTGCATGTGGGTGGGTTCGAAAAGGTCAAACGGATAAAGCGGCAAGATCGACTAAAACAAAATGATCACCCAATTAGCAGCACTCCACCGGTTCAGTCGAGCCATGGTGACCAACAACAGGACGTATTACTAGCTACCGCTGTCATAACGGCAAGAAACCAGCAAGGTCATAACAGATCGTTAAGAGCGCTTATTGACCGTAGTTCGCAAGTAATATTAGTTACGAAAGAAGTAGCGCAATTGTTACAGTTACGAAAACAGAAGCTGTCCGTTAAGGTTAGTGGACTAGGAGCAACGGATGTAGGCGCCTCGCATAGTAGAGTGGAATTTATGATACTCCCAAGGCTTAAGTCTGAATTCATCGTCCAAGTACAAGCTGTAGTACTACCCAAGTTGACAAGACTTTTGCCATCCGAGGAAATTGGAAGACATTTAGCTCATGAATTTGAAAGCCTGACATTAGCCGATCCAACATTTAACAACCGCGGCCGTATAGACATTATAATAGGAGCAGACATATATGCTGATATAATTCTGAATGGAGTAAAGAAAGGATCAATGTGCTCCGCTATAGCACAGAGATCTAATCTATGTTAGCTGATAATGGGGCGAACCTCAATACAAAATAACAATAATGGCAAGAGAATTACCGCAATGGTCTTACTAACATCCATTGATAAGCAACTTGAACGATTTTGGGAAATGGAAGATGTAGCTGAGCGAAGTCCAAAAAAACCTGATGATCACAAGTGTGAGGCAGTCTATGAAAAAACTCATTACCGTTGTGCAGACGGAACGTACATAGTCAGCATTCCCTTCCATCAGGAGCTATCAGCAACTCACAAGCTGGGCAAATCACGCCAAAGAGCAGTGGCTAGACTACTGCAACTGGAAAGGCGATTTAGCTCCGATGAACTACTAAGAAAGGAATACACAAGGTTTATGAAGGAATACTTAGATCGTAACCACCTGGTCCAAGTAAGCCACAGTAAGACATCGACTGGGGTTAGTTTAAATAAATTGATGCTTGTTGGGTCAAGGTTTTAAGACGATTTGACAACTAGTACAATGCGGTGGCGTCGACACAAATACGTGTTTACGGTAGATATTGAAAAGATGTATCGTGAGATACAAATCGGTAGTAATCATCAGGACTATCATCGCCTTGTATGGCGAGACTCCACGGATGACGAGATCAAGGATTACAGACTAACAACAATCACATATGGAACATCAGGAGCACCATATATGGCTGTCAAAACATCGCTACAGTTAGCCATCGATGATGGCAGAACATATCCTGCCGCAGCTGATATTGTACAAAATGATTTCTATGTCGAGGATGTGATATCTGGGCGAGGAACGCTTAGAGAGTGCAGAGAAGTGCAGTCTCAACTGGTAGCTCTGTTTAAGCAAGGTGGATTCTGTCTCAGGAAATCATCCAGCAATAGTTCATAATTAATAAACAGCCATATACAGCCAGAGGCGCAACATCAGCACTATATTAAAATGGATAAGGAAGGCACCATAAAAACATTGGGAAGCCACCCTAAGCCATCAGATGACACGTTCCAGTTTAAAGTAACAATAGACAAACAGTTAAAAAAGCAGACACAAAATAAACGTATAACTTTATCCGAAATTGCAAAATTATACGATTCATTAGGCTGTTTAGCACATGCTACAGTTGGCAAAACGGCTAATGCAGCAATTATGGAAATCAAACCTCAATTGGAATGAGCTGAGCAAGCAAATACATGGCTGAAATTTAAAAGCAGCCTTGCAGCCTTCGAAGTCATAAGGGTTCCTCGATGGATGGGAACAGTCAACACGTAGAAAATGGAATTCCTCGATTTCTGCGACGCATTCGAGAGCATTTATGCAGCTGTGATTTACTCAAGAATCAAACTACCAAATGGAACCTACAAAAGTACATTGATAACAGCGAAAACTAAGGTGGCACCCATCAGACAAAAAACTACCCTTCCTATATTGAAACTGTAGGGAGCTCATTTGCTGTCTAAAATTCTCAAGGAACTCAAACGGATTTTTGCCACACAAGTGGATAGGATATTTTTCTGGACTGACTTCAGGATTGCCCAAGCCTGCATTAGTGGATGTCCATTTAAATGGAAAACCTTTGTGACAAATAGAGTTTCCAAAATTCAGGAGGTTACTGATCCAAGTTCTTGGAGACACATAAGACCAACCGTTAACCCTGCTAACTGCGCATCCAGAGGTATAACACCACATCAATTAAAGGATCACTCATTATGGTGGACTGGTCCTGAATGGCTAAGGAACCACAGGTCAGGAGGTCTACAGCTAACAATGGAAACATTGCGTCAATCTTATTGGATACTTCAAGCAGAGCTCATGACAAGACTTATAACACCTTATTGTGTAAGATGTCACCGTTTCAACGCGGCCTTGAAAAATTAAATAATGGGTACATTGACGATCTCGAAAGTTACTCCATCAAAACCATTTACACATACTGGGATCGATTATGGTGGACCTATTCAAAGACTACTTTCGAAAGGACGAGGAAACCGAACCACAAAGGGATGTATTGCGATATTCATATGTTTAGCTACTATTCAATTCAATTCAAATTGATTTAGTTAGCGATCTTTCGACGAAGGGGTATTTGCTTGCGCTTCTACAGTGACTGCGGAAAAACATTCATCGGAGCTTACAAGCAAATAAAAACAATGATGAAGCAAAGCATTACAAAGGCTGAAGGTGGCACTTTATTCCACCCGGCGCTCCACATTTCGGAGGGTTGTGGGAAGCAGGTTAAATAAATGAGTCACCACTTAAAGCGAATTATCGGCGACACTTGTCAAACATTTGAAGAACTGTCTACTTTGCTATCCTAAATAGAAGCTTGACTCAACTCTCGACCGTTGACTACATTAAGTAACGATATAACTGATGTGATGGTAACTCCAGAACATTTTCTTGCGGGACCCGTACTAAACGCATTGCCTGAGCCTATCGTGGATCAAAGTCGAAACTATCGTCATCGTTGGTTGTTTGTAAAGAAAATGTCACAAGATTTCTGGAAAATTTGGTTAACAGAATATCTGTCACAACTACATCAGCGATCAAGAAGGAAATTAAGATAGCCAAATATTCATTTCGGAGATACTGTACTCATAAGGGATGAACGTAAAGTATGTTCCATTCAAAAAATGGAATATTCGACTTAAGGGTTCCTCTCATTAACATAGAAGATTTTGATCTATTCAAGCTCACACCTGTTCCAAATTCCGATAACAATAAATATGTGTTTATAGAGCCGTCGGTGGACTATCGAATAGTGAATCTACTGCGAGAAGCCTTCTCGCCATGTGCACACGAACCAGCGAGAAATATCTATGCAGGCAGCAGCATAGATGTTCGATCGTCAGCCCAATGTCAGCAGTTGTGAAATGAATCTACTAATTCATGCGGAGGATTTGTCATCACACTCTATCTTTCGCAGTATCAAACCATCTCCTCTATGGATTCAGCTATACAACGGCAACAGCTGGATGTACATTTTCAACGTGATTTTGTGGCAGAAAAGTGTTGGAAATATCACTGCAAAATTACGGTATATTGACATTGCAGCCAAACTGTATCCTTAAACACAATACGATGACCATCAAATCATATAGTAGCAGTTATAGTTATATCAATGCAGCATTCATTCCATTTGCAAACCTGATAGAGCTGCTGTCTGCAAGTCCCAGAAACACTTCAAAGCTGCTAGCCATTCCACACGTCATACTTAAATCAGACAATGAAGACATCAAAATTCTAAGCAAACGGATAGCGGACATCAAAAATGAGGAGCATCTACCAATCACTTCAACAATACATCCGATTCATTATGGACTGACTTACAGCTCAGTAATTGTCATTTTTTTTATTAATGATTACTTATATCACATGGAGACACTGTGACACCAGGAAAAATATCCAGAAAGAGTCCCAGGCTCAAGAACTACCACCTATACATGCAAATAGGCATTTTACTGATGATTTTAGTGTGGCTTGAAGCTCGACCCCAACATGACATGGTGACAACACCAGACAGTTTTTTACATTTATATTTTTAATTTCTTAGAATATTATATTTCAATTTTCTTCCCAGCAAAGTCAGCCTTTGCAGTAAATACTTTGTATATTAAGCCTGTATATATTTGTAATGTAAGCAATATTTTAGTACTTAAGAGAAGCAAATGAAATTAATCTTTTCATTTGTAAAAGGTAATTCAGAGTTATTATCTACACTTCCACCCACCAGAGGTAAGGGGTCTTTAAGTTAATTTCTGAAATTATCAAAATTTACAAATGATAACGTTAGCCATCGAAATCTCCATATAATTCGCCAGTCTGGATAGTCAACAAAAAAATTGACGCTTCAGGCGAAAAAACAAATATGGAATGGTGATTGATTACCGGAAATCGAACTTAGTCACCACTGCCGATAAATACCCCATTCCAGAAACTAATGAGAACTGACCTCGGCGACAATAGATGCTTTTCTGTCGTGGATTTAACCCTTAAATGCATAAATATCTTAAAAGGTAAAGACACTTTTTTTTGGGGCCTTAGTTACATATTATTATAGGTATGAAACATAAGGACAGCCTTCAAAAGTTATTCTTTGCCAGGGGATGCAAATAAGGGTTTGATGGAAATTTTCATCATCATGCAAAAAAAACTTAAAATTTTTTATTTTTTGTTATGAAAATTATAAAGACAATTATTTTTGTTTATACAAAGGTTTTAAAGGTTTTCGCATTTGCTGTTTTATGGTGGGAATACCTTGTACAATTAGTTATTTTGCAACTAAGGGAAGTTGTAACAAGTGGCCAATGGTCAATACCATCTATTCTTACATCCTCCAGAGGAAAAGCTTTTGTGGGACCTGTTTTTTCTCAAACTACAAATAACCCAAGCTATTTCATTGCGATATTGCTTCAAATTCAGCAGCTCCTTCTTTGCCGTTCCATTTCTTTCTGCGATTTGTTTGTAAACAATCCAAGCGTTGATTACGGTCAAATCCAATATGTAGTAAAGTTTGGATGATAGAAATTTCCATCATTCCGTTTTTAACAACTAAAGGGTGATTTTTTAAGAGGTTTAGAACTTTTTTTAAAAAAAAACACAAAAAATTCGAAAAAATGAATGAAATATTTATTTGAATCGATAGTTTGAACCTTGCAATTTAATGTTTAAAGATAATTTCATGCAAATGTTGACCGCGGCTGCGTCTCAAGTAGCCCATCCGCTGAGTCCAATTTTGGCATACTCTTTCACACATATCGGCCGGTATCTCACGAATAAATGCATGGATGTTGGCTTCCAGTGCGTCAATCGAAGCGGGCTTGTCCCTATACACATTAGCCTTGGCATACCCCCACAAAAAATAATCTAATGGTGTCAAATCGCACGATCTAGGCGGCCAATTGACCGGCCCGAAACGTGAAATTAACTGTTCACCAAACTCGCCTCGCAATTGCGCCATTGTTTCGCGTGCTGTGTGGCATGTGGCACCGTCTTGTTGAAACCACATATCATGCAAGTCAAGAACTTCCATTTCGGGCAAAAAAAAGTTTGTTATCATCGCTCGGTAGCGTTCACCATTGACAGTAACGCTGCGATTCGCATCATCTTTGAAGAAATATGGCCCAATAATGCCGCCGGCCCATAAACCGCACCAAACAGTGGCTTTTTCGGGATGCATTGGTAGCTGTTGCAATGCTTCTGGCTGATCTTCACTCCAAATGCGGCAATTTTGCTTATTTACGTACCCATTCAACCAAAAATGAGCCTCATCGCTGAACACAATTTTTCGATAAAAAAGCGGATCCTCGGCCAGCTTTCCAAGAGCCCATTCACCAAAAATTCGGCGTTGTGGTAGGTCGGCTGGCTTTAGTTCTTGCACCAGCTGTATCTTAAAAGGCTTTACGCCCAAATCCTTCCGCAAAATTTTCCACGTAGTGCTGTAACAAAGGCCTAACTGCTGGGAACGGCGCCGAATCGACATTTCGCGGTCTTCTGTCACACTAGCTGATACGGCCGCAATATTTTCTTCAATACGCACAGTACGTAAACGTGTTGGTGGTGTAATGTCCAACAAAGTAAATTTGGTGCGAAATTTGGTCACAATCCTCCGAATAGACTGCTCAGAAGGTCGAGAATGCCGATCATAAAATGGAAGCAGCGCGCGATGAACATTTCGAACCGAGCACGAATTTTGATAGTAAAATTCAATAATTTGCAAGCGTTGTTCATTTGTAAGACGATCCATGGTTAAATTGCAAACCAAACTGAAGCTGTTTGACAGTGACACAAGGTACTAAACACACGTCAGCTGTCAAAACCAGTGTTGCCAAAACCAAACCAGCTAAAAAATCACCCTTTATATGCAACAAATAATAATCCAAATATTAAAGCGTACAAACCTTTTTGGATTTTGGATTTCTCTAAATCTCAATTGGTTGCAATACACACTGGACAAATGAAGATACAGAACGGGAATTTCAAATTGATCCATGACATTGACCTCGACCAAAACCAACAAGTTTTAATTAAAATTTCACCGATGCTTGAACTTAACGCAACAAAGAACGATTCCCTTTTCCTATACCTTTCCCATGAGCACGAGCAAATAAAAAATTTGATATCTACCGTCAAACAAAAAAAAAGTGAAAAGATCACTAGATTTTTTAGTAATTCCGACCACAACGATTTTATTACAATCAAAAAAAAAAAATTAATAATCTACTTATTAACTCCAACAATCAAGTTATAATAAATAAATGGCATAACGAAAGAACTAATAACATAACCAATATTACTAATAAAATTGAATCAATGTTAAAAACCAGTAAAATTGTGAACGTGGGTGCAGTGGCTTAGTGGTTAACTGCGTTGGACCACTAAGCGAGATATATCTTCGCATACAAGAGAAGCTAAGCTTTGGGTCCTGTATGGACCGTTTACCGTTTTTATTTTACTTTTAAAATTGTCAACAGAGATGTAATATTAAGTATTCAATACAAGTTTAAAATTTTAAAAGAAGAATTAGTTAACATTAATTTAGCCATACATTTTGCGAAGCTAAGAACAGGTAATTCAATTATTTTATCAACAGAAGAAATAAGCTTAGCTGTAAAAACATTATATCAATAAAATGTTCCTTTTGCTTCCATAGAAGAAACTCTAAATTTTGCCGAAATAAAAATAATAACTAACGCAGTTTCTATACTCTATATTGTTAACAATCCCATTACCGATTCTTCCATATATGATCGAATATTATTAAAACCTGTTAATCGAAATCGATTATAAAGATGTAACAAATAAAAGAGAAATGTTTGGACGGATCAATGATTGTAAAATAGTAAACAATTTTTCAATTTGCAACAAAAATAACGTTGTAGATATTGCAAGCTCCAAATGCATCCCAAATTTATTAAATATTAAAATAGCAACTTAATCAATAGCATATCCCTACATAGGAACATTGAAAATCCCTCATCAAGAACACACCGAAATCAGATAATCTTATCTCTCCTCGAACAAAGTTCTATGACCTTCCTTACTTTTAAGCGATTGAGGACCATCGCATTTAAACCCATACAGATTTCCAGGAAAATTAATGCAATATCAAGAATTCCAATTGGAGCTCTTTCCGGTGCTTTCAATGCTGACCAAAAACTTTATGATTATTAATTCATGTAGAGTAAATTACCGAATTTAGTCTTAAGGTGTAATCATATTAAACCGTTCAATAAAGAACAGGCATTGCCTGAAAATATATTTTTTTCTGTATGATTTTTTTCAAGTTTTTTTTACATTCACTCGCAATAAACGAAGTCTTATCGTTCGCTACCAGGCGCGATATTTTGAAACCTTAAACTGTGCGAATCAGTCTTGCAAAATATTGATAACAATAAAAACGTATTATATACATCATGATGACAACGTTCAAGGGTGTTTTATTTAATTGGAGAACAAGTCGTTGAGTTATAAGTGATGTGTGTGTTTTACCCACCACATTACACATAGGACACCGCCACAAAAGGGTTACACAATTGAGTAATTTCGAGAGAAGATTAAAACATTATTAACAAACAAACAGGCGCAGCTATATTGATTCACACATTACCTACCTGTTTGTCCACTCGTTGGTCCTTACTTTTATAAGTAGTGATTTACAAAAGCACCCAGCATGTGACCTATTAGATGTCCTCGAGAGTTCATTTCGATGCTGTCGGTGGAAGAAATAGAAAATGTGTGTTTACTTAGGCATATTGTACTCTGAAATATGATGATAATTGTTTGGATTGGTGCCATCATGTATGCATTAGACGTCCTTTTCCTACGGGCACATCAATTAAATCCTTTTTCTAGTCAAAGTAACCCGAATAATGGGGCGGCAACAAGCAAAAGACTAGAATATTATTCAAATTTGAATAAAGGCGACATTAAGGGGGAAGAGAGAAGGGCGGATTGGATAATCCGTTGTCTCTCTGTTGCAGAAAATGGGTGGTTGATTCTATTTGCGATATATCAATTCGTTACGCCCAATAGGTTGTGTTTTCGATTGGATTTGTATCCCCCCATTGACTTCAGAATTTGTATTGGACTCGGACCCTTTTGTGTCTTAAAACAAATATTAGGGGCAAATGATGTCAGGAATATCCGGGATAACACTTTTATCATTTTGAATTGCAGAGAGAGAGATAGTTACGGAATTTATTTTTTTCCGTTTTGTGAATGAACATTGAGGATCGAATTTTTCATAGTTTTAGTCTCAAGTGGATTAAGTTTCTTGAATACTGCCTGCCGGTCGAACGATTCCTTCTCGCACCATCATCGCCACTTTGCAACGAAATTTCTTTACGTATCACTTGGCTCCCTTTTTATTCAAAATGTATAAGTGCTCATATAATAAATAATCGCACAACACCACGTTGTATAGTATTCCGAGATATCATCGAGCGAAATATTTTCGAAGAAAAGATGAGCGGAAAATCTGTTTGTTGTTACTCATTCAGCGTGTAAAACTTGATAGTAGTAAGAGTGTGGCGGCACGTGGCTGCGAGCGGATGCCGTGCGCACCCGTACTTTGACAAGAGTTGCACCAAAGTACAAAAGAACACTAGGGGGAAAGCGAAAGTGAAGCAGCATTATGTGCAAAGTATTTAAGGATTTGTATCCTTCTAAATTGTTTCTGAATGTCTAAGAGTGAATGTCTATAAATAACAACTTTATCGCATGATGGTGAGATATGTATACTTATATAAATACAATGTACCTTTTTCTGGCCATGGTTGGCCAGGGTGAACTTTCATCGAATAAGTAAATGCTTATTTGCATTTATTTTGGCTTCCTTCTTTTTAATAAAATATGTTAAATACTTCCGGAATTTGTTTAAGTTGACGGGTGTTTGACGGGTGATCACTAGTATCCTAGCCGGATACTTTGCATTATTTCCTTAATAATAAGAAAACTAAATATTATATGGAGAGGAAAAATTTTAGAATATAGAATGATTTAGCAAAATGTTCCTGCCATAAACACCATAGGTTCGAGGATTGGCCTTTTTTGTAGATGGGGCATCTGGAGCTAATGGTCAAGTAATCGGGCATGCTTTCCTCCACCCAAACTTCGTTGATGACTTGGTGCATGCGCCTTACCAAAACATTATCTCCGTAGTTGCAAAGTTCTGCAGGTAGGCCATCAGAATGGCTGAACCAAACTCCTCAATGCTGGGTGGCTGAACTGGTTCTTCATTGACTCTCTCTCTACATGTTGTCAGTTTAGCAGCTGCTGGAAAGCTGCGGGTGTGTTTCGATCGCAGGACTCTTTGATCCCTCGAGCTGGGAGACTGTGTACCCTCTTTTTTTCATACCAACACAGATTACAATGTCAATGTCAATGTCAGCAAGTTAGTAGACGTGTTTTGTTCCGCCTCCCGGTTTTTATTTAAATTATCAGTTTATTGTATGCAAATGAATTTTGGTAATATTTCTGTAGTGCTAAGAAATTGATGAACAATAAAGACTAACAATTATTGTTTTAATCTACCTAAAAATAATATTTTATAATTGTCTGTTAAATATTCAAAAGTCTAGCAAAATTACATTACGATCGAACTCCCGGAACAAACTTTCGCCCTTTTCACATAGCCCCTCACTACAGCTGGACTACGGAAACTCTAGAAATAAAAACACTAGAGGCAGGATGGAAGGCACCAAAAAACAGTGCTGTAAATAAAGTGAGTTAATTGTTAGTCTCTTGTCTGCCAAAATAGCCGAATCCGCACAAATTATTTTGAATAAAATTGAAAATTGAATTAATAATATCTATGAAATCTGGCATTGCGAAAATTCTCTTAGAAGTGAAATATATGAGTTAAGAAAAATAGTTGATACTCAAGAGAACAGAGCCAACGAACTTATAACGGGTGATCCAAGTAGAGATACTTTTTTCGATAGCCTTTTTTGACAGATCACGTGTGAGTCGTTTCATGCTGTCATGTTAATTTTGTTTAGTATTGTTTGGCATTTCATAATGGAAAGACTTACGCGTGAACAACGTTTACAAATTGTTCAACTTTATTATGAAAACTCACGTTCTGTGAGGAATGTGTTTCGTGCACTTCGCTCAACTTATGGTCAACATAATCGGCCTACTGAGCGTACTATTCGCAACACCATCACCCATTTTGAGACCCAGCATTCATTATTGGATAATATTCCACCGAATAGACCACGTCCAGCACGCTGTGATAACGGCCGTAGCTGAGAGTGTACACGAAGACCATAGAGAATCGATTCGGCGCCGTTCGCAGCAACTCGGACGTATGAAACGACTTGGCGCATTTTACGTCAAGATCTTAAATTGAAAGCGTACAAAATACAGCTTGTGCAACAACTGAAGCCGCTCGACCTTCCCAAGCGACATCGCTTCGCTCTATGGGCTCTTGAAAAGTTCCAAGAAGATCCGACGTTTTCGAGGCAAATTTTGTTTAGCGATGAGGCCCATTTCTGGCTCAATAGGTATGTAAACAGACAAAATTTCCGCATTTGAGACGAAGAGCAACCTGAAGAGATTGAAGAACTGAAACTTCATCCAGAAAAAACAACGGTTTGGTGTGGTTTGTGGGCGGGGGAATCATCGGTCCATATTTCTTTAAAAATTATGCCGGTGCGAACGTAACCGTCAATGGCGACCGTTATCGTGCCATGATAACCGACTATTTGATGCCTGAAATTGAAGCTCATGATCTCGGCGACATTTGGTTTCAGCAAGACGGGGCCACTTCCCACACATCGCATCAATCAATGGACTTATTGAGAGAACATTTCGGTGAGCACAAAATTTCACGTTTTGGGCCGGTCGATTGGCCACCAAGATCGGGTGATATCACACCGTTAGACTTTTTCCTGTGGGGATATGTAAAGTCAAAAGCTTATGCCGACAAACCCGCTTCGATTCAGGCCTTGGAGGAAAACATCACGCGTGTCATTCGCCAGTTACCAGTCGAAATGCTCGAACGAGTGATCGAAAATTGGACTCAACGGATGGGCCATCTGCGACGTAGCAACGGCCAACATTTTATAGACATAATCTTCAAAAAATAAATGCCAAAGAATGTTCTTTCAAATGATAATAAACATTCTCCATTAAATTTGAATTTTCTGTGTTTTTTTCTTTAAAAAATTAGGGAACCTCGAAATGGATCACCCATCAGCAATATCAGAAAAAAATGGTTCATAGGAGTATCTATCATTCGGATTATAAGCACAAGAAACAATGTATTTTGTGGCACCTTCATACAATTCCAAAATAAGGTACTCAATTCCCTCTTCCTCTGATTTCCTTATAACTCAGCAGCCAATATTAGCTCAACAACAATTAGCGACACTACCACCACCACCATAAAAAATCTACATAAAATCTGCATAAAATCTAATTTGTTTGATTAAAACTTGGGGCATTAAAATAACATATTTTTTACCCTTCACTAGCATTAGATAAAATCCTAAGCATAGCACGAGTTGAATTATTGTTTGCAACACTAAACGAAGTACTACTTGCCATGGTCAAAAACTTTATTTATATATTTATATGCAATAGAAAAGAACTTGATAATATGGAAAAGGATGACTAAGTAAGCAGAGGTATCTACCGCAGAAAAAAGAATGTATAGAAGGAAAAGAAAAGAGTAAGAAAAAAATACAAATTATTGTCTATTTATATACATATATTAAATTAAATTAATGAAAAATATTAACAGTAAAAAATGTATATTAATTTAAAATGAAAAGATATTATATAAACTCAAAAGATAAATAACAAAGGTAATAGCAATATTAAGTTAAAAGATATGAAGACAAAAGATTTAACAGTGGTGGGTGATAGCATTTTTATTTTGTTTCGGTCCATCCGGTGACTATGTAAAGTTGTCATACAAGTCCGGTGCATATTGTAGTTCGATGACAGACCTTATCCCTTCAGTGTCAGTCAGTGTCCCTCTTTAGATTGGAATGATGTTAGGAGCATGTTTTGTTGTCCTTTGCGACTTGCGTGCGAACTGCTTATGTTGTCAGCATTCATAAGCTCAGAAAGGTGTAGGAGCGAGTCAACGAGAAAAGCTTCCAATTTCTCTTGTGGCCTTATAAATACATTTTCACGGTAAAAATTACTGATGCAATGAATTTTTTTTTTAGAGCGGATGCAAAAAATATTATTCAAAGGTGGAACATTAATATTAAGTGTATGGCAGAGATTTTTGAACATGAATTTTAGGTTTTCATCGGAAGAGTATCGAACCTTATGTAAAGGGTGATCCATTTCGAGGTTCCCTACTTTTTAAAGAAAAAAACACAGAAAATTAAAATTTAATGGAGAATGTTTATTATCATTTGAAAGAACATTCTTTGGCATTTATGTTTTGAAGATTATGTCTATCAAATGTTGGCCATTGCTACGTCGCAGATGGTCGGTCCATCCGTTGAGTCCAATTTTCGATCACTCGTTCGAGCATTTCGACTGGTAACTGGCGAATGACACGCGTGATGTTTTCCTCCAAGGCCTGAATCGTAGTGGGTTTGTCGGCATAAGCTTTTGACTTTACATATCCCCACAGGAAAAAGTCTAACGGTGTGATATCACACGATCTTCTTGGCCAATCGACCGGCCCAAAATGTGAAATTATGTGCTCACCGAAATGTTCTCTCAATAAGTTCATTGATTGATGCGAAGTGTGGGAAGTGGCGCCGTCTTGTTGAAACCAAATGTCGCCGAGATCACGAGCTTCAATTTCAGGCATCAAATAGTCGGTTATCATGGCACGATAACGGTCGCCAATGACGGTTACGTTCGCACCGGCATAATTTTTAAAGAAATATGGACCGATGATTCCACCGGCCCACAAACCACACCAAACCGTTGTTTTTTCTGGATGAAGTTTCAGTTCTTCAATCTCTTCAGGTTGCTCTTCGTCCCAAATGCGGCAATTTTGTTTGTTTATATACCCATTGAGCCAGAAATGGGCCTCATCGCTAAACAAAATTTGCCTCGAAAACGTCGGATCTTCTTGGAACTTTTCAAGAGCCCATAGAGCGAAGCGATGTCGCTTGGGAAGGTCGAGCGGCTTCAGTTGTTGCACAAGCTGTATTTTGTACGCTTTCAATTTAAGATCTTGACGTAAAATGCGCCAAGTGGTTCCATACGTCCGAGTTGCTGCGAACGGCGCGGAATCGACTCTCTACGGTCTTCGTGTACACTCTCTGCTACGGCCGCTATATTTTCTTCACAGCGTGCTGGACGTGGTCTATTCGGTCGAATACTATCCAATAATGAATGTTGGGTCTCAAAATGGGTGATGGTGTTGCGAATAGTACGCTCAGTAGGCCGATTATGTTGACCATAAGTTGAGCGAAGTGCACGAAACACATTCCTCACAGAACGTGAATTTTCATAATAAAGTTGAACAATTCGTAAACGTTGTTCACGCCAAAGTCTTTCCATTATGAAATGCCAAACAATACTAAACAAAAATAACATGACAGCATGACACGACTCACACGTGATCTGTCAAAACAGGCTATTGAAAAAAGTATCTCTACTTGGATCGCCCGTTGGTTATGAGCATATTATTTTATGTGAAGATTTTATTAATGATCTCTTAAGAAACAGCTGTATGTCTATCTGATCAACTTCTAAATTTAGTGTCTATATTCGGCCTATGTGTGTTTAACTCTTTTCCTTCCGGTATGTGCATAATTCTGCTCAGAGCTTTTTAACAATAGATTACAATAACAATATTAAGGCAATTAAATCATGTAGAAAAAAGTACTTAATATGGAAACGAGTCCTATGTGACAGTAATTGGCGAAGGTATTACCAGGCTCGCAATTTTGCAACACGGGTAACGAGAAGAGCCGAAAAGTACTATTACTGCTTTCAACTTAATTCAAGCAGGTTTAGAATAATTTGCGCAATTTTGGGATAAGTAATTCAAAAAACTTCAATTGCACGATAGATCCTAACATTCTTAATTACTGTTTCAATCCGGATCATGGAACAAATCCTAATCATTTTAGTCCTAAACTAGATATCTTCAATCATTTTGAATTTGACTTTGAAATAGTTTTGGTGAAGACGGTTTGCCCCTGCGATTTTTAAAATGAATAACTCCTTATTTCTTCAGCTCCCTTACACATTTCATTCATTTTTGTATTACCGCATCATCCTTCCCCGACAAGTGGAAACAAGCAAGAGTTATACCTGTGCCTAAAAAGCCACGAGCATCGTTACCTGGTGATTTCCAAGTTTTTCAGATGTGTTCGAAAAGGTTTTGGCAGAAGAAGTTGTCGGTTCAGTCACGCAATGGTTACAATTATGGACGATTTTAGGGTCAATTTCAAACAGGGTGATCTGACTTTACTCTGTCTGTTAGATTTTTTAAAGGCCTTTAATAGAGTTGGCCATAAAATTTAATAGTGTAAGCTGCAGTATAATTTCGGCTTCAGCCAAAGAGTTACAATGTTAAAAAAATATTACCTTACCAATAGATTGTAAAAAGTAGTTATTGACGGTAATCACTCAGGTATATAAAAATTACAACCGATCGTACCGCAAGGATCAATATTGGGGCCTGTACTTCTCTGTATTTATGTTAACGACTTACCGAAAGTGTGTAGGGACGTCTCTGTTCATCTGTATGCAGATGATGTACAATTTTATTTGTCGCGTGCATATGGTCTTACTTAAGATCTAGCCTGCAGAATTAATGAGGATCTTTCAGCAATTTACGATTGGCTCGTTTCTAATAGGCCCACATTAAATGCATCTAAAACGCAATTAAGGTTTATCTCAAATAATGATGCTTATAGTAGCTTCGATACTGACACAATACCCCGATTCTTTTTTCTGATTACAGGCTAATGGATAAACAATGTTACTACTCTTGGGTTTAAGTGAAATCGTAACTTACCATGTAGTGACAACTATGTTGTTGGACAAATTTATAGCTATCTTCGAAAATAATGATTATCGGGGTATTTTACTCCTGAAGAAATATGACTAAGGTTACTTAAGATACTTTTAATTTCCATAATATATTATGCTGAAACAATATACCGTAAGCTTGATTCTTTGGCATAAAACAAATTGCAGGTTGCCTTTAATAATGCAGTTCGCTATGTGCATGGTCATGGTAGATACAATCACATAATACAATATAATTTACAAGCCGTGGGTTGCACATTACCACAGTTTTAAACGCTAGAATATTATATTTTATGCAAAAGAGTATTAGGTCAAAATCACCAGCCTATTTATTTGAAAAATTGCAGTTTGCGCAATTTCGAAGGGCTTTTAATCTAATTGTATCAAATTGTCGATATCTCCATTCATCGCGGTTGTGTTTTTGTGTGCACCACTAAGCTATGGAATGCCCTGCCAACTGACAACAAACTAATAAATTTACCTAAACACTTTAAAACATAAATATTTATACACATATCTGAACAGAGTTAATAAAAACTTATAAATTTAACTCTTTTAACTATTTCAATCTCTCTCTATCTATATATCCCTATCCCTAATCTTTCTATCTCTATCTTTCCCTATTACTGCATCTTTTATTTTTACGCTGCTCTCTATTTAGGAATATACTCTAAATTATATACATACAGCATATTTTTATGAAATGATTGTTTGTACATAAATAAATAAATAAATTGGAATTAAAAATATAAGTTGGGAGACTAAAGTCAAATCAAAAGTTTTATTGTTATTTGTTGGGGAATGCATGTTCAAACATATAGCTGTTATTAATAGAATTTAATATCACTGCATTGCCTTTTAAATATCAGTATTTTACGGTGGCCGCTTATCAGAAAATTTCTTTTGTGAGGTCCGGACACTTCGGATACTACACATTTGGTTGAAATGACATTTTCAGTATTTGGCTACAGAAGATAATTATTTTAAATTCATATATATTTGTATGTACTTATTTAAGGAAACCAATACTACGCGCGGACTTGGATGAATTTTGGGGTTGCAGGAAACGAACGACTCGGATGAAATCGATTAATAATCATCACGAGTCGTTAGTTTTATGCACACCGTACAATTTAAATTAAACAGCTAATTAGTAAAATCACGCACAGTCCACAACACCACACAATAAAGAAAAACCGACAACTGTTAAAATCAACATTGACGTTGGTCATGCTTAAATGCAAATGTATTGTAAAGATGGCTCGATTTCGCTTCAGCGTCTGTCACAGAAATTTGAAGGATATAGTCGAAACCTCTGACCAACAGCACGAAAAATCAATGATGGCCGAATTGGATTTAAGGGAGATGCACTTGATCACTCTTACACACACTCCGAAGATTTGGTTCATTGTGAATTTAAAATGCACACCTATTACAAGATGACCACACTAATACACCGAAAGAAAAAAATTGGTTAAATCAACTATAAACCTTGTTTGTTTTTGCGTCAACCAATGGTCGTTGTTATTTTAACCACTGCTTCAGTGTCAATTTTTTCTGAAAAATATAACAATTTTCGTTGTTTGAATCGATTACGCCATCGTCAATTTCATTTTAAGCTACCACGTACCATCAACGTTTTCATATTTAAGATATCACATCTTGATAATATTTAGTAACAAGACATCCAGGCTACTTTAAATATAAACGTGATTGTTCCAAAATATTTACGTTAGTATTACTATGATCCTGCCTGCAATGCTATAGGTGAATGAATGGTAAAGAATGATCATTGTTAATCAACAATTAGAACATTGCAATTGATTTGTCCGAAGGTCCCTCTTATCTGCATAATGTAGAGAGAGAACCCGTTTGACCTCGCTCCATTCACGATCAAAGGTGTTATAAGATATAAGAGCGGAATCGGCCTTCCGCCTAATTTTTTGCCTAACATTCTGTAAAATCGCCCCGTAATGGGCTTCATAATGCTTTAGCACAGTTTCTACGCTATGCACCCAGGATACGTAGTGTACTGGATCACTCACGAAAACCTGAAGCTCTTTCACAGCGTCAGGTAGCTTCGAAATTTCTTTTAACTCGGCCTCGTCAATCGGGCCCCGCAGCTCCTCCCGATTTCTGGTCATTTCCCCATCTGATTCCCCCAAACCTGTCCTTTCTACAGCTTTTACTCTATTCTCAAAGGAGTTTAGCTTCTCTACTAAATTTTAGATGGCCTGTCGGGAATACGCCTGCTCAATGTGAGCCATTCGGTTCTCGAACCCCTCAATTGTTCAAGGACGAAGTTAATCGCCCTCGTTAACATTGTAACTGAATCCTTGATTTCCTCTATATCTATTTAAAAGTGGTACTGAAAAGGTTATGGTTTATAAATACTAAATTACTCTTTATCTATTTGTAAACATTTTTCATTCACTTCCCGAATTTGATTCTTTTCGTTTTACCTTGGACTTGTAATTCTTGTCTAGTATTCTATATTATATTTGATGGAATTTTTTGTTGAATTATTTGATTATATATATATGTATATTATATTTTGATTTTAAATACTTAATAATCTAAGCTTACTGAGAGTAACAGCCAGTTTATATTTGGGTTCCTTGGAGTGGTCTGCTGCTGCTGATCTTCCGATTCTTCAGTCCTCAATTGTTCTTTTCCTTGCACTAACTCTTGGAAATTCGTTTCTTCCTTTATTCGTTTACTTGATAACGCATTTTTTCTCTTATTTTTATTTCGGGTATCTTCTTCTCGTAAAGTAACACTTTTTCTTTGCAATAGCTCTTGAAAATTCGTTTCTTGCATTGTTCGTTTTCTTCATAACGCACTTTTAATTTTGAATAATTATCCTTTATTTGCACTGATTTCCCTTCGCAAGTACACTATTAATTAATTTTTTGTTGCACCAAATCTTGAGAGTTTTATTTCTTGCGTAACTTTTATTTATTCCGCGAATATCCTTAAATGAGAATTCACTTCTATTTTATCACTTATTTTATTTCGCTCGGGTGCCAGTGAAGGATTTCTTGTCCTAGTTCAAAGAAATGACTCAATCAATTGTTGTTGTTGTTGTTGTTGTTGTTGTTGTTGTTGTTGTTGTTGTTGTTGTTGTTGTTGTTGTTGTTGTATTTAACGTGTTCATCCAAGGTCAAGAGCAGCGAACAATACATACAATCAGCAAATCGCACCGTGGGACCAGCGGTTTCCTAACGGGAAACATTTAGTTTTAAGTTAGTCTTCATTTGGATGTCATGTATAAACGTCGAATAAACTTATGAAGCTTCCATCGTTCCCATTAAGACACGATTGGTAAAAATCGTGCCCTAGTAGGATCCTTACAATTTTAAACGTTTGCACCCAAACCGGAGAACACGATCCTTCCGAATGAGTCTAATGCGTGACCGTGTGTATTAATTCATTTTTATTTCTCTTCTCCTTCAGTACCGAGTAAAAAAAAATTAACAACTGGAATCCATGGCGAAATGAGCAAGAAAACCATCCTAATGTACGAAATAATTTGATAAAAAAAAAGAAGGAAAAAATTAAAACGCATTTAAAAGCGATATAGGAAAAAACATTTTTTTTTTGTTTAACATTTTGTTTGCTAGAGTGTGCATTGTGCTACAGTGAAATCAACAATAAAAAAAGAGTTAATACATAGATAAAAGAAAAAAATTTAATTATCCTTGCTAGAATATGCTAGAGTGAAATCGATAAAAAAAAGTATGTATTTTTAAAGAAATATGGACCGATGATTCCACCGGCCCACAAACCACACCAAACCGTTGTTTTTTCTGGATGAAGTGGCAGTTCTTCGATCTCTTCAGGTTGCTCTTCGTCCCAAATGTGGCAATTTTGTTTGTTTACATACCCACTGAGCCAGAAATGGGCCTCATCGCTAAACAAAATTTGCCTCGAAAACGTCGGATCTTCTTGGAACTTTTCAAGAGCCCATAGAGCGAAGCCATGTCGCTTGGGAAGGTCGAGCGGCTTCAGTTGTTGCACAAGCTGTATTTTGTACGCTTTCAATTTAAGATCTTGACGTAAAATGCGCCAAGTCGTTCCATACGTCAGTCCGAGTTGCTACGAACGGCGACGAATCGACTCTCTACGGTCTTCGTGTACACTCTCAGCTACGGCCGCTATATTTTCTTCACAGCGTGCTGGACGTGGTCTATTCGGTCGAATATTATCCAATAATGAATGCTGGGTCTCAAAATGGGTGATGGTGTTGCGAATAGTACGCTCAGTAGACCGATTATGTTGACCATAAGTTGAGCGAAGTGCACGAAACACATTTCTCACAGAACGTGAATTTTCATAATAAAGTTGAACAATTTGTAAACGTTGTGCACGCGTAAATCTTTCCATTATGAAATGCCAAACAATACTAAACAAAAATAACATGACAGCATGACACGACTCACACGTGATCTGTCAAAAACGGCTACTGAAAAAAGTATCTCTACTTGGATCACCCGTTACTTTTCCAGCCAATGCACTGCAGATATGCTAAGTCAGCATTAGTTCCCACGGCACAACGGAATATTATGCATCGTCCAATGGGATCACGTTTCCCAAGGTCAACGTACATTCGCTCGTTTAACTCTTCCCTTCTCAAAAATCTACGTCCCGTAGATCAGTGACGTTAGCAGCTGGTGATCAACAGTTTTCCTAACTTCTAGCCGCGGCTTCCAGCGGTAACCCTACGGTCGGGAGACTGAGCTTTCCACTTACATTCCGCCATATGACACATGCAAAGCAAAGCAATAACGTAAGGATAACAGCATCCGTAATTGTAGGAAACTTCATCCTCCATGTCAAATTACCAAGGCGTTCAATGTTTTGATATTCGCCATAACGGGTGGTAGAGCCTGTAGGAAAGTATAGCTTGAACTCGTCAATGTCCTGTTTTTCAGCCTGATCGTTTCATTGCTTAGTCGCACGATATAGGTTCCTAACAGAGATTGGGTTGAGTTATTTGAAGAGAGCTGGTCATTAAAATTTGTCAAAAAGATTGTATCTTCGCGGATGAGCTCGACAACTTCATTCCTATTCGTGCGGTAGGTGCATATTGCGTGTCCTCCTTTGAGTAATTTAGACACATAGTGATTTATTAATGGCGAGGCATTTTTGCAGTATGCCATACGTTTCCTCTTGGTTAACTAAAACCCTATCGAACTCGACGTTAACCTGCATGCCATTAATGATGGATGGTCTTAGTAGGAGCAAGTTATAGTCCTCTTTCCTCACCTTGGGAATCGACAATACGTAAAGCAGCATTGAGTCGTTCGCGTAAACTGACGGAGCTCCAAATTCGATTGCTTCAATTTCATTCCCGTATGGGAGCGTCTCGAATTCATTTATGATTTTGCTGATTTCGTCGTGGTTAAGCAAATTTGTGTTGATGATCCCCCTCTTTGCCATCTGGCAACCTCGTATGATTTCGTTAATTTCTCCCTTAAGGAGCATGACTTATTGAAGAATGTCTTGTTCGAATTTCTGAATATCGGCTACCCTTATCTCGCTGTTGGAATTATCGATGACCCAGTTCAGTTTTCTCGTCATATCGCCGATTACCCCGAAAACCTTTTCATTCACTTTATACTGGTGATCGTTGTTCTCCGCTATCTCCTGTTGGCTTTGTAAAATTTTATTCCAGTCTGCTGCGTCCGGGTTTCCTGCGATCCATTTAAGTGCTGAGCCGATCCATTCAATGGACCTCTGCTTCCTATTTGGTTTTGCTTTCAGCAAATTGTTGCGGTCACCTATTTGGGTCAAGTAAAAGTTTATCAGCTGCCTCCTGTCTTTGTCCTTAAAGTTTCTGTCGACGGAGTCGGTGACCTCTTCCAGTTGGCGCTCGAATTGGTCTAAGTTAATGACATGGACGAGATTGAAGTTTCCGTTGACTACCCAGGCTTTTCCCTCTTTGATGGAAACCAATGGCGCTGTATACTCGAATAGTTGCAACCCCTGTGTTGGTGCTAGGCAGATTAGGTAAATCAGTCTGGCGGATGGGATTAAAAATTTTATGAATAGTAACAATATATATTGGAGTTATGCACACAATTTGGTATGTGGTCTAAAGAAGCTTAATAAAGTAAGTAAATAACTATTTGAACATACAGATATGTAGTTACATTAAAAAGCTGAAACAAAATTCTATAGAATTGGTAAAGAGGTATAATATATATCAAATATAAATTCAATATTACAAACATGAGATAAAGTTAAAGTGGATTATTATGATTAAAATTATACTCTATAAGTATTCGTTATATTATATATATTTTTTTTTTTTATAATGTTTTTTTGATATTCCTAATATGTGGCTTATGGACTCTTCTGCCACTCGATGTTGTGACAGTAACTTTATTATTTTTTGCAATTATTTCCTTTCGGAAAAGTGGTTTGTTTTTAGCCTTAATGCCTTTGGAGGCCGTATATATAATGTCGCCTTTTTTTTTTTTTAAATTTTTGGTGGCGTTCGTTTCTTATTTCTACACAGATTTGTTTCTCTTTGTTTTCTTTTAATCTCATGCTTCAATTCCCGGTTGACCTTGGTGCAAAAATCGATTAAATTCTGATAGTTAAATCTCTGAGTTCTATCGAAGAACACATCGCTTGGTTTTCGCTTCGTAACCGAGTGTATCGTAATATTGTACCTGTCAACCGTTATGCTTAATGGTTCTTTTAGGCGTAAGTCCTTGTGCTCAGACTTGAGATATCGGTAGATCTCTATGATCGTCGAGTGGAATCTCTCGACTTGACCGTTGACCTCAGATCGACGCACAGGTGTGTTCTACAATTTGATCCCCAACATTTTGTTCCTTATTCTCGCGAGGGTTCCTATGCGCCCTTCTATGTTCCTTCATTATAAATTCACATATTCGATCCTGGTTCTTATCATCCTTAACTATTCTTTGAGTAATCCTAAGTTTGTACCTGGTAAAGTTCTCCAAGTAAACTACTTGTAGCAATTCTCAGCAACTTTCTGGTATCTTCGTGCCGTTGATAAGCCGTAGATGAGTTCACAATTGTACTCTTCTATGCGGGCCTTCCAGCGCTTCAACTTATTGTGGTTTCTGTTTCCCAATACGAAAGTGAGAGGCTGATGGTCTGTATAGATACGAATCTTCCTTGCCCCGTACAGGTATGAACGCAAGTTATCAAGTGCTCACACTATTGCCAGCATCTCTTTCTCATTCGTGGCATAGTTTTCTTCAGTTCGACTGAGAGATTTCGATATGTAAGCGATTGTACGGTCCCTTCCCCACTCGCCTTGCGAGAGCACGGCGCCTATCGGGAAGTTTGACGCATCGGTCGTGAGATTAAAGGTTTTATCAAAGTCCGGGAAGGCCAGGACCTCGGATGACGTCAGCAAAATTTTCAATTCGCTAAAAGCTCGCAAGGCCTCACTGTCCAGTTTTATTGGAACACGCTTTGATTTATTAGCTCTAACCTGCGCGTGTTCCCCTCCTGTCAAGACAGTTAATGGTTTTGCGATTTTAGCGTAATCGCGAATAAATTTTCAGTAGTATGATATAAGTCCCAAAAAGCTTTTCAGATCTTTCAACGTCTCAGGGGGTGAAATATGTTGTATAGCTGATACTTTATTAGGGTCAGGCTGTATACCCTCAGGAGAAATGATATAACCGAGAAACTCTACCTGTGTCTTCATGAACTGTGTTTTCTCCAAATTCACTTTAAGATTGACCTCCACAAGCCTTCTGAAAATTGTATCGACATTCTTAAGATGGTCTTCCTCGGTCTGGCCGTAAACAATTATGTCATCAATATAGACATAACATATTTTACTTATAAATTCCTTTAGGACGTCATCTATAATCCTCTGGAAGATTGCCGGAGCGTTTTTTAGTCCAAACGGCAATCTCAGGAATTCGAATTTACCTTTCATGGTCGAAAATGCAGTTTTGGGCACATCAGCGAGTTTCATCGGAATCTGATGAAAACCGGAAGTTAAATCTAATGTCGTAAAGTATTTGGCATTGCCTAAGCTTGCAAGTGTACCGTACAGGTATGAACGCAATTTATCAAGTGCCCACACTATTGCCAGCATCTCTTTCTCATTCGTGGCATAGTTTTCTTCAGTTCGACTGAGAGATTTCGATATGTAAGCGATTGTACGGTCCCTTCAACACTCGCCTTGCGAGAGCACTGCGCCTATCGCGAAGTTTGACGCATCGGTGGTGAGATTAAAGGTTTTATCAAAGTCCGGAAAGGCCAGGACCTCGGATGACGTGAGCAAAATTTTCAATTCGCTAAAAGCTCGCAAGGCCTCACTGTCCAGTTTTATTGGAACACGCTTTGATTCATTAGCTCTAACCTGCGCGTGTTCCCCTCCTGTCAAGACAGTTAATGGTTTTGCGATTTTAGCGTAGTCGCGAATAAATTTTCGGTAGTATGATATAAGTCCCAAAAAGCTTTTCAGATCTTTCAACGTGGGAAAAGGGATGTCTGACTGCAATAAATGCAGGTTGGCGATAAAGGGCGAAACGGGCATACGATGTGATGGAGTATGTGGAAAGGTTTTCCAATCAACAGTAAAATGTTCGGGTCTGGAAAGCTACAGCAGTGGAGTTCTTGCTACTAATATCATGGTAAGATATATATGCGAAGACTGCATGCAATATATACATAATGTGGATTTGATGGTGAGGGAAATGCAAGAAAGCGTAAACAAAAACACTGATTATCTAAAGCACTATAAGGAATAGTTCGAGAGTTCACTTAAAAGAAATGAAATGGAAATGACTACACTTTTGGCGGCGATCGAGGCAAGGTATGCAGAAAGACTAAAAGGGATGAAAATGGCACAAGACGTTTGTGAAAAAAGTGTAAATCAAATGAAAGAAATGTGTAATGTTTCACAAAACTTTAAGGAGGAGAGTGAAAAAATATGTCATGAAGTGAGAAACTGTAACATTACTATCTGCAATGAGGTTAAAAAAAATGGTAAACAACAAACAAATAATGGCGGGAAGTCAATTGTAATTTGCAGACACTGTCAAAAAAGCAAATGACAGAAGCCAAGAAAAAGTGCTACCAATCATTCGAAAAGAAATGCCACTTATCATAAAACCAAAAGAGAAACAAAATAGTAGTAAAACTAAAGAAGATCTAAATAAAAAGGTTGATCCAAGAAATTTAAGAATTTCAAACATTGAAAGCACACACAATGGCATTATTATAATAGAAAGTGAAAATAATGAAGAGAGAAATAAAATTAAAAGCGCAATCGAACACAAAATGGGTGAAGGCTATGAAGTAAAAGTACCAAATAAAGTTAAACCAAGAATAATATTAACAAATATGAAATTTAAAAGCAATGAAAATGAAATCACAGAAAAGCTGAAAAAGCAAAACTCAATAATAATTAACAGCGAGTTAAAATTAATTAAATATTATGAAAACAGGAAAAATAATACCAACAACTACAATGTTGTAATAGAAATCGACCCAGATTCATTCCCGAAAGTACTAGAAGCAGGACGACTTAGTATTGGATGGGAAAGATGTAAGGTATTTGATGGAATAGAAGTTATTAGATGCTTCAAATGTAAAGGATTGAATCATAGATCAAATGATTGCAAAAAAGAAGAAGAAATATGTTTAAAATGTTTAAAAAATCATAAAACTAGTGAATGCGAAGAAGAAGCAATAACAAAATGCATTAATTGTATGAGGGCGAATGAGAGACTGAATTTGGGACTTGATGATAAACATCTTACGTTAAGTAGATCATGCCCAGTATACTTAAACAAGGCGAAAAAAAAGAGAATAGGGTACTAGCAATTAAATATAATCAAAAGTGTATATATTAATATCCAAGGGCTAACAAACAATTTTGAGGAACTCGAAATTATGGCAGAAAACAAGCAATACGAATTTATTATTCTATCAGAGACACACCTCACCGAGAATATTGAAGAAAATGAAATAATAATAAATGGATATAAAAATATACAGTGTTTCTCTAATTCAACACGAACTGGAGGTAGTGCAATATATGTTAAAAACGAATGGAACGTCACAAACATAGTAAAAAAATCTATAGATTTTCAAAGATGGTTTCTAGCATGCAAATGTAAAAATAATGGATTTGAAATCGTTTTAGTTGCAATATATAGATCGCCTAATAGTTCTGAAAGAGAATTCTGTACATTTTTTGAAGATAGTATTGAAAAACTGACTGAAACAACAAGTAATATTTTAATTGCTGGAGATTTTAACATCGATTGGTGCAAAGATCAACTATACAAAAGAGAAATTGAACGGATTTTGAATGACAATTGTCTATCACAAAAAATGGAGGAATATTCTAGAGTTACGCCTACATCAAAAACTATTATTGATTATGTAATAACAAACATGCAAAACATGACGGTATATGCAGATAGGAATCATAAAATATCGGACCATGAAAATATTGAAATTGTTATAAAAACGGAAAGTGTAATAAAGACATATGGAAATACCATTGAAGTATGTAAATACAGAAAAAATCGTTTCGCACAGGAACTTAGTAATTTGGATGCAAAATATGATGCGGAAAGAAACCTTAACGAAAATGCTATAAAAATTAATATAATCATGAAGAATACGGCAGCTAAATTTATCACCAACAGAAGTAGTACAAATCAAAAAAATAGGTGGTTAAACAATGAACTTAAAACTCTAAGAAATGAAAAAATTAAAAAATATCAAAAAGCCAAAATACTTAACAACAATGAAAGCTGGCGAGATTACATACTTATACGAAACAGATACAAGGTTAAATTAAATACTGCAAAGAACATATATATAAACAACAAAATTGCCAAATGCAATGGACAGAAAGAGATGTGGATGCAAATAAAAGCATTAGTATTGAAAAAACATAAAAGCAACATAAAAAATGTAATATTCGAAAATGAGGAATATCATGATGAAACAATAATAGCTAACAAATTCAACAAATATTTTATAGAAAGTGTAAAAGAAATTAGTAAATCATTTGAAAATACTATATTTAGAAATCACTTAGATCGACACGATAGCGTATTCAAAATTCGCCGAATATCGTTACAAGATTTAAGAACAATATGCAAATCATTAAAAAATAAAGCTGATTTCGATAAAGTAAGCCCTATAATGATACTCGACAACTGGAATAATTAAAGTAACACCATTTTGCAATTAATAAATAAATCACTTTTAACTGGTGAATTTCCTAGTTCATGTAAAGATTCAATGATCACTCCGGTTGAAAAAATTGCAAACACCAACAAATGTGAAGAATTTAGACCAATAAATACTTTAAGGACAATTGAAAAAATATTAGAGGCAATAGTTAAAAAACAACTAATGGAATATATTGAACAAAATAATATATTATCAATTTACCAATCCGGTTTTCGAAAAAAGTATTCGTGTGAGACTGCAGTAAACCATTTAATAAATGAATGGAAAAATTGTGCAAAGAAGACGAAAATAATTGCACTTTTTCTTGATTTTAAAAGAGCGTTCGAAACGATTGATCAGGAAATTTTATTACAAAAATTGTATAAATATGGTATCAGGAATAAGGAACTAAATTGGTTCAGGTCATTTATAACAAATAGAACACAGAGGCCAAAAGTTAATAATTCCATATCGGAATATATTAAAGTAGAACAAGGAGTTCCTCAAGAATCAATTTTAGGGGCGCTCCTATTTATAATTTATATAAACGATATGCCAAGAATCATGCAATTTTGCAAAAGCGTGTTATATGCGGATGACACTCTAATATACGCTGAAGGAGACGACACTGAACAATGCAGAACCATGTTAAACAACGATGTGAAACATCTAGTATCATGGCTAAAAATGAATAAACTGAAGCTTAACGAACAAAAAACTAAGTTGATGACAATTAATATAGATAGCGAATTAACTATTGAAATTAATGGGAATTCGATCGAAAATGTTAAAAGCATAAAATATCTAGAAATGATAATAGATAAAAATTTAAAAATGGAACAGCACGTCGACTTTATATGTAAAAAAATAGGGAAAAAGATTGGATTTTTTAAACGAATTCGAAAAAGAATGGACTATATAACAGCGGTTAATGTATACAACACTATAATAAAACCACATTTTGAATATTGTTCTACAATTTTGTTTTCATGTTGCACTCAAGATCAAATCGAAAGATTGCAAAAACTACAAAATAAGGGTATGAGAAGCATCCTGAAATGCAATCGATATACACCTATAAGGCAGATGTTGGATGCACTGAGATGGTTGGATGTCAAGCAGAGACTGGAACTGAATGCACTTCTCACCGTTTTCAAAATAAAGTATGGCGAAGCACCAGCATATTTAACAAGGGAAGTTAGGCTAGTAAGTGAAGCTCAACCTTACAGACTACGAAATGCGAACGATTTCCGACTGAATTTGCAAATGTCAGCAGATGGACAGAAGACAATACTATACAAGGGGATCCGGCTATTTAACATGTTACCAACATATATAAAAACCGAAGAAAATTTTAGAATTTTTAAAACTAAATGTATCAAATATGTAAAAAGAAATATTTAAAAAATTACTGTAAAAATGAAATTATATAGAAAAATTGTAATTATAAATGAAATTATAAAGTATTTAAAATACTAATAAATATATATACTACTACTACAACGTCTCAGGGGGTGAAATATGTTGTATAGCTGATACTTTATTAGGGTCAGGCTGTATACCCTCAGGAGAAATGATATAACCGAGAAACTCTACCTGTGTCTTCATGAACTGTGTTTTCTCCAAATTCACTTTAAGATTGACCTCCACAAGCCTTCTGAAAATTGTATCGACATTCTTAAGATGGTCTTCCTCGGTCTGGCCGTAAACAATTATGTCATCAATATAGACATAACATATTTTACTTATAAATTCCTTTGGGACGTCATCTATAATCCTCTGGAAGATTGCCGGAGCGTTTTTTAGTCCAAACGGCAATCTCAGGAATTCGAATTTACCTTTCATGGTCGAAAATGCAGTTTTGGGCACATCAGCGAGTTTCATCGGAATCTGATGAAAACCGGAAGTTAAATCTAATGTCGTAAAGTATTTGGCATTCCCTAAGCTTGCAAGTGTAGAATTGATATCCGGAATTGGATAAGTATCAGGAATCGTTATGCCGTTGAGGTGCTTGTAATCAATTACTACGCGATATTGTTTTTCGCCAGATGGCTTTGGCTTTTTGGGTACCACCCAAATCGCTGAGTTGTAAGGACTACTGGAAGGGCGAATAGTTCCTTCCTCTAGCAGGGTTTTTATTTCTTTTCGACCACGTCCCTCATGCATGCAGGGTATGGATAACTCTTGGCGTACACGGGTTCGCTCGTATTAGTCTTTATTTCTGCTCTAACGTTTGTCCTAATCGTTTCTTTGGTGTCAATGGGACCGAAAATTGGTTCGTATTTCACAATCATTTCAGGAAGTCTAGCTTTAACATTTTCCGGAAGCGTCTCGTCAAGAACCGCGTTTACCTGGCCAGAGACTCGAGATTTTAAGGGAATAGTGACTCCAGGTTTAAGGGTCAGAGTGTTTTCCTTCCGATCTATTATTGCTTCCAATTCTTTAAGCGTATCATCTCCGATAATTCCGTAAACGACACCAACCCCGGGAAAACGTAGAAGGTGAGGATTGAAGTATTACCTGCCTTTTCAAAGAATTTACCTGAGACTTTTTCGTTGATAATTATATTTCCAGCAGCACAACACACTGTGAAAGGTTTAGCTAAACGTGTAGTATTTTGGTTTATTGAAGGACTAATACAATTTTTATTCACGCCGGTATCAATGAGGAATTTGAGGTTGGCGCCTTCTCTCGTTATGTATTCTATATATGGAACGCTGGAGAGGCGCCCGTCATAAAATTTACAGTGTCTTCAACGTTTTCTTCGGCCAATTGATTGTACTCTTCCGTGTCCCCCTCATACACCACCTCAGTATTATACAGCCTTTGCTGCTTACCGTAATTTGGACAGTATCCCTCCGATATGGCGCCTCTTTTGAATGGGTTAGCATACCGAGGGCGATTCATATAATTCACCTGTCTGGCCTGCACAGAACCAAGCTCCATTTTCTCATGTGATTTTGGGACTGTTGGTCTTGGCGGAGGATTGTCGTTGTTCGGATATAGGTGTGAGATGGGCCGGAATGATGCAAGAACCTTTTCGGTGGCACCAATGGGCCAAGTCTCAAAGACCTTCCACGCATCGGAGCCGTAATGGAATTGGAAGAATTTTGCATATGGATCGTGTGGTTTCTATAGTTCATATTCTGGATTTCCAAGCAAGCCGCGTAGGCTTCTGGCAGAGTGATAGCTTCCCAATCATCCTCGAAGATATTATAGGAGATCAATGCAGTGTCTGCATTTCCCCTTATTTTTTTTCGAATATGCTGTAAAATGGCTCTACAGATAAGCTTACCCCTGACGATCTTGAAATCGTCTAAAATGGATTCCACGGCATGGATCCATGACACGTACTGTGTCGGGCTCCCATCGAAGACTTGTAGCTCCTTAACGTTATCTGCGAGTCTACTGATGTCCCTTAGGTCCTCCTCTGTACGGGGACTAGCAAGTGGAGCTTGTACGGTGTTCACTAAACCACTACCGTCGGTAACCACACTTTTACTCTCAAGCGACACTACACGACTTTCCACATTTTTTAATTGTTCATATATACGATTAACCGCCCCGGTCAACTCGGAAATTGATTTTTTTAAATCTTCCATTTTCTTTTATTTTAGGCTTTACTTTATAAATGACTTATTTCTTATTTATTTATTTACTTCACTTAGGATTAAAACATACATATTTTTCCTTTTTTTTTACTCTTTTTTTCTTATTTTTACAGAGGTTATTTTTTAAATATCTCCTTCTTAACTTAATTAATTCACTTAGGATTTAAAAATTTTTGTACAAATTCACTCTCGCTGGTTAAATAATATCGACTGTAAAATTTCTTATTGCACTCACAAGTTTATCATTTCTTTTAAGTTAATTTTTCACTGTTCTTTCCTCGTTTTTTAGGTTTACTTTTTCCTTCAATTCTAATATATATTTTTCCCTGCAATTCAGAAAAACAAAAGAAAACACTGTTTTAAGTCACGCGTCGCAAAGGGTTTTATAGGAAACCGGCAAAGAAGCGTCCAGTTGGTCCCGTTTAGTCGCTCACGATTTTTCCATAAGCGACCTACTAATGGCACGATGAAACTTCATACCATATCCTTTAGCCTTTTTTGCTCTAGAACCAGAGTGACGACTGTGTTCCCATGTATACAGCGACTTTCACTTCGATGAAGAGTCTGGTCTAGGCAAAAAGGATTACAGTTTGCCGGTCCCTGCTCGGGCGCCACTTAAGGATTTCGCGGACGCGGATAGTAAAAAAATTTATCTTCGGGCTAACACTGTCCGGTATACTAAATAAAAAATGCGGTTACTTGATTTTAATTTATTTTATTCTTTTCCGATTAATTCCGCTAAGACAAGATCAGCCCGAAGACTGACGCCCCAATCCACCCAACTGCTCGTTGTCACCTTCCATTCCTCCGGACAAGTCGCTGACCAAGCCATATTGTGCAACGGTGCATCCGGCGCGTGTGTATACCTGATATGTACTTTGCCAGCCAATGCACTGCACATATGCTTAGTCAGCATTAGTTCTCACGGCACAACGGAATGTTATGCATCGTCCAATGGGATCACGTTTCCCAAGGTCAACGTACATTCGCTAGTTTTAACTTTGTTGTTGTTGTTGTTGTTGTTGTTGTTGTTGTTGTTGTTGTTGTTGTTGTTGTTGTTGTTGTTGTTGTTGTTGTTGTTGTTGTTGTTGTTGTTGTTGTTGTTGTTGTTGTTGTTGTTGTTGTAGTTAACACCACAGCCCAAGGCCATGATCAAAAGTCCATGATAGCAAGTCATGCGCATCGGCTGTGTCAGCATATTCATGTCTGAACCTGTTCCCACAGTTTCAGTGCATGAGGATCTTGTTACGAGCGCGCCATTGCCACCGGATACGCGTGCAGTGGCCTATTTGACGAATCAGCGATTCGCACCGTGGGAGCAGTGGCTTTCTAACGGGAGATTAGGATAGAATAAGTTAGTTCTAAGTTGACTGTTGAAGCGAGAGCAATAAATCCATAACGGAAACAAATAAACGGTTTTTATTTTATTAAACTTGTAAGTCGAACAAGTGGGCACGCCTCCTAGTGGGCGTGCGTTCGCGTTTTTTTTATGATCACCCGGATGTGATCCTTTAACTGGCGCCCGAGCAGGGACCGGCATTAAAACCTGTGTCCTTTTTGTCCAAGGATATGTGCCCACTACAATGCGCTCTATAGAGTGAATACGTCACTGTATCCATGAGAACACAGCTGACCATTTTGTAATCAAGGGCACAAACATTCCACATACCCATGAGAACATGTGGATATCCCGAAGGACTAAAGGATACGGTGGTGATGGTGATCGTGCCATTAGTAGGTTGCTTGCAACTAAACGGGACGAACACGACACCTCCCGCATTGCCGGTTCCCAACAACGGTTCAACTAACATAACGTTCTTCCTTTTTCGTAGGACATTTGCCAACAAGTGAAACATAAAAATAACAATGCTGAAATTAATGAAGTTATTGTGAGTGTTAAAAAATAAAATTACTTGCTAATTAAGCTAAACAAACCGGTGTTGCGAAGAAAAATTCCGCGCTCCCGAATTTGTTAAAAAAATAAAATTACTTGCTAATTAAGCTAAACAAACCGGTGTTGCGAAGAAAAATTCCGCGCTCCCGAATTTGTTATAGAAATAAAATTGCTTTATAAGTAAGCTTTATAAACCGGTGTTGCGAAGATAAAATTCCGCGCCCCCAAATTTAACAAAAAAAGAAAAATCAGTGAAATCTCGCGAAGAAAAATTCCGCGATAGATCGAATATCCCATTGAGGGAATATATAAAAATTTTAAGAATTGTGAAGAAGAAATTAGCGATACTGCTAGTTTGTGAGCATCCAGAAGAAGCTGTATAATTTAAGTGAAAGTTTTTGTAAATTAAATTAAGTTAATTAAGGAAAATTGTGTAAGTGGCAAGCTGCGCGAAAGAGGGATTTATTAAGGTATTTATATTCATACTTTTTCAAAACTAAATCAATTACATAATAATGGAAGAAACAAGGAAAACCCTTCTCGAGTTGACGGGTGCCATTAATGCGATCCTGGAAACCCTAAAGGGTTTCGAAGGACGCCTCAGACATCTGGAAGGTGCCGGCGAGTCAAATGTTGCTCCGACCTGTGAGTCGGTACAACTATGCGGTCCAAAGACCGAAGATGACTTAAAGGATATCTGCAGGCCACCTGACTGTGTCAAGGAGCTTCAGGTTTTTATCGGGGATCCAACACAGTATGTATCATGGATACATAATGTGGAAGGGATCCTCAAGGATTTCGAGATAGTTAAAAACAAACCTATCTATCGTGCGATACTCTCGCACATAAGGCAAATAATTAGGGGGGGCGCCGATACGGCTTTAGTGTCATATAATATTTTCGATGACGATTGGTCAGCGATAAAGAAATGTTTGTCGCTGCACTATGCTGATAAACGCGACATTCGGACGCTGGAGCACCAGCTGAATCAGCTGACTCAAAGGGGAGCGAAGTTAGATGAGTTCTACGCGACAGTGAACCATCAATTCTCGCTAATAATAAATAAAATTAAGACGGAGTCGTACTCTCCGGAAACCGTAGGCGCGTTGGTAGAAACCTACCGAAACCGCGCTCTGGATGTGTTTATTAGAGGCCTGCGGGGTGATTTATCGAAAATGTTGATAATCCAAAAACCCAGGACCTTACCGGAGGCCTACACGGCATGCCTCGAGATACAGAATCTTGACTACCGAAACAACGCGATCCACCTGCCAAACGTGGTGAATAAGGTAACGAAACCTATAAACCCAACTTTTGGAATGGACCAGAGATCGTTTCCAAATCAAGCAAAATTTGTGAGGAACTTCGGGTATAGATTTAATCAACGCCCGCAAAACGAATTGCCTCCTAGGCCCAGTGCACCAAAACCTCATGAGAGAATGGACGTAGATCTCCAATCCCAATCACGCCAGGTAAATTATATGAATCGTCCGCAAGGAAATAATCCTTTTAAGCGACGATCGCGATCCTCAGAACAAGCATCAGAAGATGTTTAATATAAGAACTGCGGAGGAAGAGCCAATCGATATAGAGAAGGAAGTAAATTTTATGAGGGACGCCTGTCCAGCGTACCTTATATAGAATATTTTACAGGGGACGGGACGATGCTTAAGTTTTTGGTAGGGCAAACCCACACCCCTGTTAAAGCCCTTTGTCGTGCACTCGGCTGCCGGCAAAGTATCTATCAAAGAAAAAATCACTGGTAGCTTCTTTAAGAAAATCGGAAACGATACTATCCTAACATTTTATATACTACCAGGGTTAAAATCTTTCGATGGTATAATAGGAGATGATACCTTGAAAGAGTTAGAAGCGGTCATCGACCGAAAAGAGAATATACTTACCTTAACTCCAAATATTAGAATTCCACTCAGAGAAAAAGTTTCGACAGAGGTCAACATCGTTCTTGACGAGGCTCTGCCCGAAAAAATAAAAATCCAACTTCGTGAATTAGTAAAGAAACACGATAGTGTATTTGGACCTCTTGACATCAAAGAGATGGTTCAAACTTCAGTGCAAGCCGAAATTAGAACAAGCGTAGACGAGCCAATATACACAAAAAGTTATCCCTACCCTGTCTGTCTAAGGGAGCGGGTAGAAAAGGAAATAAACGAATTACTGACGGAAGGGATAATCAGACCATCCAAGAGTCCGTATAATTCACCGATCTGGATAGTTCCCAAGAAGCCCAAGCCGTCCGGTGAAAAACAGTACCGGATGGTAATAGACTTCAAGCGCCTCAATGCTGTAACTATTTCAGATACTTACCCGATTCCCGACATCAACGCTACCATTGCTAGTCTGGGTAAGGCTAAATACTTTACTACGTTAGACCTTACTTCAGGGTTTCACCAAATACCAATGAAACCCTTAGACATTCCAAAAACTGCCTTTTCCACTTTGAATGGAAAATACGAATTTTTAAGGTTGCCGTTTGGCCTGAAGAATGCACCGGCCATATTTCAGAGGATGATCGACGACGTTCTCAAGGAATACATTGCTAAAATTTGCTATGTATATATCGATGACATTATTGTCTTCGGTAGTAGCGAAGAAGACCACTTGAGGAACATAGATACCATTCTTGGCAGGTTGCGCGAAGTCAACCTTAAGGTCAATCTTGAAAAAACTAACTTCATGAAGACCGAAGTAGAATTCCTGGGCTATGTTATTACTCCCGAAGGAATTCGCCCGGACGTAAAAAAGGTAACAGCTATTCAGCAAATATTGCCGCCAGACAATCTGAAAGATCTAAAGAGATTTCTAGGTATGACTTCGTACTACCGGAAATTCATTCGCGATTATGCGAAGGTCGCTAAACCCTTAACCAACGTCACGAGAGGGGAAAATGCCCGCATAAAGGCTAACCAATCTAGGCGGGTGCTTATACATCTAAGTAGTGAGGCGTTACGTGCTTTTAACGACTTAAAAGAGCTTCTGACGTCTTCCGAAATTCTGGCATTCCCTGACTTCGGAAAGCCTTTCAACCTAACAACGGACGCTTCCAATTATGCAATCGGAGCCGTGTTATCTCAGGGGGAAACAGGTAAGGACAAGCCAATAGCATTCATATCCCGTTCCCTCAATAAATCTGAGGAGAATTATGCAACGAACGAGAAGGAGATGTTGGCCATTGTATGGGCCTTAGACAATCTCCGCTCCTACGTCTACGGTGCGAAAAAGATCCGCATTTTCACAGATCACCAGCCGTTGACGTTTGCCCTGGGAAATCGCAATTATAACGCGAAGTTGAAAAGATGGAAGGCCCGTATCGAAGAGTATAGTTACGAATTGATTTACAAACCTGGTAAATCGAATTTCGTAGCGGACGCGCTGTCTAGATTAAAGACGGAAGTCAATCACTTGTCCGGCTCAGTTCGTGCTGAGACGGAAACAAGTTCAAGAATAGCAGAAGCCGGTTCGGGGACTGAAACCGCCAGCGAACATCACTGCAGTGGAACCGAAGATACCGAAACTGCCAGTGAAGATCACGATAACAACCACGCTGTTGGAAGCAATACGGAAACTGCTAGCGAAGGTCACTCTTCCCTACAAACGGCACACAGTGCTGAACAAGACGGCTCTGACCTTATACCTTATGTCGAGGTTCCAATAAATGTTTTCCGGAACCAAATTATCATCAAGATCGGCAAAGGTCTAGAAATTTACGAGGAGCCCCATCCTGGGTACTCACGCCACTACATCGCAGAAAGCGATTTAACAAAGGAAAAACTGGTAGCTATCCTAAAAAGTAAACTAAGGCCAAGCATCTTGAACGGTCTCAAAATACCCGAACCTTACCTGGCCATGCTACAGGAAGTGTATTTAGAAAACTTCGTGAACTATAAAATTCGTGTTACCCAAAGGCTGGTAGAGGATGTCAAAAACGAAGACCATATATTTGAGCTAATTTCAAATGAACACAGAAGGGCCCACAGGAATCCGAGAGAAAACAAAGAACAACTTCTTGAAAATTATTACTTCCCCCGGATGAATAGTCGTGTAAAAGGGGTCACGGATACGTGCGAAGTATGCAAGACAAACAAATACGATAGACACCCGTTCAATCCAGAGTTTCAGCCTACGCCAATTCCGTCATATCCGTGCGAAATACTGCATATGGATATAATTGAAATACAAAACGAGAAATTTATTAGTTGCGTGGATAAGTTTTCCAAATTTGGGAAGTTGTTCCACATTAAAAACCGGTCAGTACTACACTTAAGGGACAAGATAACGAAGATATTACATTACTTCACTGTTCCAAAAATTCTAGTCACTGATAATGAAAGGAGCTTTCTGAGCCCCATAATACTCAATTTCATCAAATTACTGGGAATCAAACTATATCCTACACCGGTAAACCGAAGTGAAGTTAATGGACAAGTCGAGAGATTCCACTCGACTGTGCTTGAAATATATAGGTATTTAAAAGTTGAGTATAAGGATTTGAGATTGAAAGAACTCATTAACATAACGGTCGACCGATATAACAATACCATCCACTCGGTCATAGGGAAAAAGCCTGCAGATGTGTTTTTTAACAGATGCCAACGCATCAACTATCAAAGCCTTGTCAACTTTCGAGCTAGGGTAAACCAAGAACTAAAAGGGGAAAAGGGAAACGAAAGCAGAAGGCTGCTAATATCAGGCGAAATGCTACTAAATGTAGCCCCAAAAAATATAAAAAAGGCGACATTATATATACAAGATCTAAGAGAATTCAAGGTAAAAATAAACCCCTCTTTCGCAAAGAAACTGTTGCTAAGAATAACAAGGTCACTGTAACTACCTCTACTGGGAGAAGAGTTCACAAGACCCATATTAAGAATATATAAAAAATTAAATAAAAAAAATAAAAAAGGGGAATGTTGCCCAATAGCACTTTAGCACCTAAGTTCATTGGAATTCTACAGAACAAAATATTGCACATTTGCACATATGTAGGACAAATTTCTACGTTCATAGTTAGTTAAGTTTTTGCACTTTATAATTAATCAAGTTCATGCATTGCACATTCTTAAGATGCATTAATAATATCACACATTTATAAGTATTTAAGTTCTTTTAAAAAAACAATTCACACCCTTAATCAGTATCTTAAGACCTTGAAAAATTCTACTGTCACTAATAAATCGTTTATAGTATGAAATTGAGTCTTACAAACTTTCATTTACCTTTTCCACTTTACATCACAAATATTTAGGATCATCTCTCTGACTGTAGCACGAGGTTTTATAATTTTCGACTATAAGACGCCAATAGTCTCAATCAAGGATGGTCACGGTTGGATAATCGATGGCTATTTTAAGCTGGTTCACGTCATAGACCTTGGCAAATTTGAACATTTGGTAGACGAAATAACCACAGCAGTGAATGCCAGTGTCAAGGATCAGGAGAAGAAAACAATAATTGAATTTCACTTGCAACAACTGAACGACCGATTAAATATACTAAAGGGAAAGCCAACGAGGAAAACAAGATCCATCGATTGGATTGGCTCAGCTTGGAAATGGGTGGCAGGAAGCCCGGATGCTGGAGACTGGAACAAGATCCTTCAAAACGAACAGGAAATAATACAGAACAATAACCACCAATACAAGATAAACGAACGTATCTTCGGGGTAACGCAGGACATTACTCGCAAAATCAACCAGATGATTTACACGTTCAATCATGAAGTCGAAACGGTTGATGCAGAAAAATTCGAACAGAACGTAATTAATCAGATATTGATTATTAAGGGAGAGATAAACGAAATGGTTCGCGCATGCCAAATGGCTAGAAGTGGGACAGTGAACACAAACCTATTGGACAAGGAGGAGATAAATAGGATAATAAGCGAAATCGAAACCCTCCCTTACGAAAACGAAATCCAGGCAATAGAATATGCGACACCTTCGGTCTATACCAATGACAGGAAGCTTCTGTACATCCTTGCAATGCCTAAAGTAAGGAAGTCGGAATTTAACCTATTGCACACAAGAGCGGCAATAAACGGAGATACGCAAATCGAGCTTGAGTTTAAACAGATGCTCGTAAACCACATGGAAACCTTTGGAATAGTTGGTCATTGCCTTTCCATAAGCAATTCGACAATTTGCGAAGAAAGGGCATTACAGAAAATTCCTGAGGAAGACTGCATAGCAAAAGTCCTGAAAGGAGGTTCCGCAACCTGTAATTACCATACTAACCTAAATAGGGTTATTGAGCTTGTCAAGGATGACACCATATTTGTGACCAACTACAAGGGAGAGTTGGTATCAAAGAATACTTCCAATCACCTTGACGGTACCTACGTTATCCAGTTGAATAACGAAACAATTCAGTTGGACAATAGAACATTTTCTAGTCTCATAGCTACGAGCTTGCAGGTTCTTCCTCCAGTGCTAACGGGGGCTATCACTAGGAACCACAGAGTCGATATAGGCTATGTACATAAACTCAGCCTAGTTAACATTAAAAGGTTAAAGGACCTTACCACGACACTATGGATTTCCTCCGGCACCAGTGCTCTAATCTTCCTGATGGTGACAGCCGTGGTCTTAATGATATGGCGTAAGGTCAATGTCAAATTGGACATCCCGGCAGTTAACATGCCCTACAGGACGAACCAATTAGAGGATCCAATACCCCACCAGCGCGAAACTTACTCTGCTGGCTCTGACGTCACTCTTGATCTACGGGACGTAGATTTTTAAAGGGGGAGGAGTTAACACCACAGCCCAAGGCCATGATCAAAAGTTCATGATAGCAAGTCATGCGCATTGGCTGTGTCAGCATATTCATGTCTGAACCTGTTCCCACAGTTTCAGTGCATGAGGATCTTGTTACGAGTGCGCCATTGCCACCGGATACGCGTGCAGTGGCCTATTTGACGAATCAGCGATTCGCACCGTGGGAGCAGTGGCTTTCTAACGGGAGATTAGGATAGAATAAGTTAGTTCTAAGTTGACTGTTGAAGCGAGAGCAATAAATCCATAACGGAAACAAATAAACGGTTTTTATTTTATTAAACTTGTAAGTCGAACAAGTGGGCACGCCTCCTAGTGGGCGTGCGTTCGCGTTTTTTTTATGATCACCCGGATGGGATCCTTTAACTTTGTTGTTGTTGTTGTTGTTGTTGTTGTTGTTGTTGTTGTTGTTGTTGTTGTTGTTGTTGTTGTTGTTGTTGTTGTTGTTGTTGTTGTTGTTGTTGTTGTTGTTGTTGTTGTTGTTGTTGTTGTTGTTGTTGTTGTTGTTGTTGTTGTTGTTGTTGTTGTTGTTGTTGTTGTTGTTGTTGTTGTTGTTGTTGTTGTTGTTGTTGTTGTTGTTGTTGTTGTTGTTGTTGTTGTTGTTGTTGTTGTTGTTGTTGTTGTTGTTGTTGTTGTTGTTGTTGTTGTTGTTGTTGTTGTTGTTGTTGTTGTTGTTGTTGTTGTTGTTGTTGTTGTTGTTGTTGTTGTTGTTGTTGTTGTTGTTGTTGTTGTTGTTGTTGTTGTTGTTGTTGTTGTTGTTGTTGTTGTTGTTGTTGTTGTTGTTGTTGTTGTTGTTGTTGTTGTTGTTGTTGTTGTTGTTGTTGTTGTTGTTGTTGTTGTTGTTGTTGTTGTTGTTGTTGTTGTTGTTGTTGTTGTTGTTGTTGTTGTTGTTGTTGTTGTTGTTGTTGTTGTTGTTGTTGTTGTTGTTGTTGTTGTTGTTGTTGTTGTTGTTGTTGTTGTTGTTGTTGTTGTTGTTGTTGTTGTTGTTGTTGTTGTTGTTGTTGTTGTTGTTGTTGTTGTTGTTGTTGTTGTTGTTGTTGTTGTTGTTGTTGTTGTTGTTGTTGTTGTTGTTGTTGTTGTTGTTGTTGTTGTTGTTGTTGTTGTTGTTGTTGTTGTTGTTGTTGTTGTTGTTGTTGTTGTTGTTGTTGTTGTTGTTGTTGTTGTTGTTGTTGTTGTTGTTGTTGTTGTTGTTGTTGTTGTTGTTGTTGTTGTTGTTGTTGTTGTTGTTGTTGTTGTTGTTGTTGTTGTTGTTGTTGTTGTTGTTGTTGTTGTTGTTGTTGTTGTTGTTGTTGTTGTTGTTGTTGTTGTTGTTGTTGTTGTTGTTGTTGTTGTTGTTGTTGTTGTTGTTGTTGTTGTTGTTGTTGTTGTTGTTGTTGTTGTTGTTGTTGTTGTTGTTGTTGTTGTTGTTGTTGTTGTTGTTGTTGTTGTTGTTGTTGTTGTTGTTGTTGTTGTTGTTGTTGTTGTTGTTGTTGTTGTTGTTGTTGTTGTTGTTGTTGTTGTTGTTGTTGTTGTTGTTGTTGTTGTTGTTGTTGTTGTTGTTGTTGTTGTTGTTGTTGTTGTTGTTGTTGTTGTTGTTGTTGTTGTTGTTGTTGTTGTTGTTGTTGTTGTTGTTGTTGTTGTTGTTGTTGTTGTTGTTGTTGTTGTTGTTGTTGTTGTTGTTGTTGTTGTTGTTGTTGTTGTTGTTGTTGTTGTTGTTGTTGTTGTTGTTGTTGTTGTTGTTGTTGTTGTTGTTGTTGTTGTTGTTGTTGTTGTTGTTGTTGTTGTTGTTGTTGTTGTTGTTGTTGTTGTTGTTGTTGTTGTTGTTGTTGTTGTTGTTGTTGTTGTTGTTGTTGTTGTTGTTGTTGTTGTTGTTGTTGTTGTTGTTGTTGTTGTTGTTGTTGTTGTTGTTGTTGTTGTTGTTGTTGTTGTTGTTGTTGTTGTTGTTGTTGTTGTTGTTGTTGTTGTTGTTGTTGTTGTTGTTGTTGTTGTTGTTGTTGTTGTTGTTGTTGTTGTTGTTGTTGTTGTTGTTGTTGTTGTTGTTGTTGTTGTTGTTGTTGTTGTTGTTGTTGTTGTTGTTGTTGTTGTTGTTGTTGTTGTTGTTGTTGTTGTTGTTGTTGTTGTTGTTGTTGTTGTTGTTGTTGTTGTTGTTGTTGTTGTTGTTGTTGTTGTTGTTGTTGTTGTTGTTGTTGTTGTTGTTGTTGTTGTTGTTGTTGTTGTTGTTGTTGTTGTTGTTGTTGTTGTTGTTGTTGTTGTTGTTGTTGTTGTTGTTGTTGTTGTTGTTGTTGTATCCTGAAATGCAATCGATATACACCTATAAGGCAGATGTTGGATGCACTGAGATGGTTGGATGTCAAGCAGAGACTGGAACTGAATGCACTTCTCACCGTTTTCAAAATAAAGTATGGCGAAGCACCAGCATATTTAACAAGGGAAGTTAGGCTAGTAAGTGAAGCTCAACCTTACAGACTACGAAATGCGAACGATTTCCGACTGAATTTGCAAATGTCAGCAGATGGACAGAAGGCAATACTATACAAGGGGATCCGGCTATTTAACATGTTACCAACATATATAAAAACCGAAGAAAATTTTAGAATTTTTAAAACTAAATGTATCAAACATGTAAAAAGAAATATTTAAAAAATTACTGTAAAAATGAAATTATATAGAAAAATTGTAATTATAAATGAAATTATAAAGTATTTAAAATACTAATAAATATATATACTACTACTACAACGTTTCAGGGGGTGAAATATGTTGTATAGCTGATACTTTATTAGGGTCAGGCTGTATACCCTCAGGAGAAATGATATAACCGAGAAACTCTACCTGTGTCTTCATGAACTGTGTTTTCTCCAAATTCACTTTAAGATTGACCTCCACAAGCCTTCTGAAAATTGTATCGACATTCTTAAGATGGTCTTCCTCGGTCTGGCCGTAAACAATTATGTCATCAATATAGACATAACATATTTTACTTATAAATTCCTTTGGGACGTCATCTATAATCCTCTGGAAGATTGCCGGAGCGTTTTTTAGTCCAAACGGCAATCTCAGGAATTCGAATTTACCTTTCATGGTCGAAAATGCAGTTTTGGGCACATCAGCGAGTTTCATCGGAATCTGATGAAAACCGGAAGTTAAATCTAATGTCGTAAAGTATTTGGCATTCCCTAAGCTTGCAAGTGTAGAATTGATATCCGGAATTGGATAAGTATCAGGAATCGTTATGCCGTTGAGGTGCTTGTAATCAATTACTACGCGATATTGTTTTTCGCCAGATGGCTTTGGCTTTTTGGGTACCACCCAAATCGCTGAGTTGTAAGGACTACTGGAAGGGCGAATAGTTCCTTCCTCTAGCAGGGTTTTTATTTCTTTTCGACCACGTCCCTCATGCATGCAGGGTATGGATAACTCTTGGCGTACACGGGTTCGCTCGTATTAGTCTTTATTTCTGCTCTAACGTTTGTCCTAATCGTTTCTTTGGTGTCAATGGGACCGAAAATTGGTTCGTATTTCACAATCATTTCAGGAAGTCTAGCTTTAACATTTTCCGGAAGCGTCTCGTCAAGAACCGCGTTTACCTGGCCAGAGACTCGAGATTTTAAGGGAATAGTGACTCCAGGTTTAAGGGTCAGAGTGTTTTCCTTCCGATCTATTATTGCTTCCAATTCTTTAAGCGTGTCATCTCCGATAATTCCGTAAACGACACCAACCCCGGGAAAACGTAGAAGGTGAGGATTGAAGTGTTACCTGCCTTTTCAAAGAATTTACCTGAGACTTTTTCGTTGATAATTATATTTCCAGCAGCACAACGCACTGTGAAAGGTTTAGCTAAACGTGTAGTTTTTTGGTTTATTGAAGGACTAATACAATTTTTATTCGCGCCGGTATCAATGAGGAATTTGAGGTTGGCGCCTTCTCTCGTTATGTATTCTATATATGGAACGCTGGAGAGGCGCCCGTCATAAAATTTACAGTGTCTTCAACGTTTTCTTCGGCCAATTGATTGTACTCTTCCGTGTCCCCCTCATACACCACCTCAGTATTATACAGCCTTTGCTGCTTACCGTAATTTGGACAGTATCCCTCCGATATGGCGCCTCTTTTGAATGGGTTAGCATCCCGAGGGCGATTCATATAATTCACCTGTCTGGCCTGCACAGAACCAAGCTCCATTTTCTCATGTGATTTTGGGACTGTTGGTCTTGGCGGAGGATTGTCGTTGTTCGGATAGGTGTGATGGGCCGGAATGATGCAAGAACCTTTTCGGTGGCACCATGGGCCAAGTCTCAAAGACCTTCCATGCATTGGCTTAAACGACTGGTTAATCGGAGCCGTAATGGAATTGGAAGAATTTTGCATATGGATCGTGTGGTTTCTATAGTTCATACACGAGGTAGATGAACTCCGTAACTACCTCGAAGTTGCTGCTATCAACAGTGATATATCGGCGGGCAGATGGTCTTGTACTCATTCACTTCAACTAGTTTTGTCTATTCTTCAATAGCCGTGAAAGCCTCTATCATGATACACTGGGATCGACCGATGATGTTTATATCGTCCGCATACCCCAGCAGTTGGACTGATACGTTCAAGATGGTGCCTTACGTGTTGACACCTGCCATGCAGTGTACATCTGCTAAAGAACAATATTGACGAAATCACACGACAGCGCATCTCCTTGCCAAAGTCGGATGCATGTTTAAAAGAGTTCAGATGAGCTGCTGCCAATCGATGACGCTTTCATATGGGGCTTTAACGTCAATGAAGTGATGGTGTGTCTCGACTTGAAAGTCGTTGGTCTTTTCCAGGATTTCCCTTAGTGTGAAGACTGATCTTTAGTTGATCTGCCGGGCCGGAAGCCACACTGGTATGTGCCGATTAGTGTGTTGCAGAGAGCCTTGAGACGTTCACACAGTACGTTGCATAGGATGTTATATGCGACATTAGGCAGGGATATACCTCGATAGTTCTTGCAAGATAGAGGATCACTTTTCTTGTAGATGGGAAATGTGGAGCTGAGGGAGTGGTTCTAAATTGACTGGACGTGGGTTCTCTTCCTGCCTCATCGCTGTTGCGAAAAGCCTGCGGTGGGTGGTATCCTAGGCTAGTTTTGGCTGCCTCCTTGATGATGTCGCGATACTAAGACCACTGGGTTTTGGCATCTTATGTAGGTGAATGCACAGTGGAGAGTTTCTCACCCAGGCGCTCTTTGTAGACTCTGGCAACTCCAGATGTTCTGAGGCATCCAACGGCGAATTTCTTCTTCTGGGCAGTTCGCAGCTTCTTCTCGTTGGACAGTCGCGCTCTGAATCAAGCTGCAACAACAAAATTGTCAGAGTCGACGTTTGCCCCTCGGTAAATGTGCCCGTTCAAGATGTTGGATGCGTGCCTCGGATCGATGAGTACATGGTTGATAGGGTCCTCAGCCTCGTCGGTAGGAGCGTGTGCGCATATTAGGTTAATGTTTTGGAATGTAGCTCTGATGCGGGATACAGCCAGGCGATCACTTATCGTCTTGCAGTCCACTATTTTGTATATAAGCCAATTTCCTAAGACGAAATCGCATCCTATCAAATGTAATCTTTTGTTACAGCTATAATAAATGTCACAATTTTATTTTAATTCCTGATCCTATCCATCCTGTCTCCTGGATCGCAGTAATGTCGGCCTTGTACCGCGAGAGGACAGACTCAAGTTTTTGAGTTGCACCTGGTGTGAAGATTCACCGAACATTTCAGATACACACTCGCATGTCCGTTAACGTTCCGGGTCTAATTTGACTATGAGGTTCATTTATATCCGAGGCTGCCACAGTTTCTCCCATAATTATATGTTTTGACGTGGTCGGGAAGTTACGGCACAACCCCCAAACTGGAAGGACAGGCCCTGGTTTTGCCCGTACGACAGCAGGCCGGTGACACCGATGCCAGTAACCCACTTCGGGGATGTGAGTGCTGCCGTTGCCCAACGTTGCTTACGTCACCATCTCTTTTCCAACACCCTTTTCTTGTGTTGGAGATCCCTAAAGATATGGGATTCACATACATATGTTGAAGCAGCATTTTATTTCATTCTATAAAATTTTTAAAAAAATTTTTTTTTTCAAAAAACGCCCCCAAAAAGTGGGCGTGGTTAAAAACTTTGTATGCGACAAAATATTGGCTACATATTTTATTAAACATTCTCTTTCGGTTTCTATGAACATTTTCGAGCAAAACAGCAGTTTAGTGAAAAACGACCACAAAAAATTGGCGTAACTAAAACCTTATATGCAGGTTCTAATACTCTATTTCTGTAACTTTAAGTTAAAAACGTTTTTTTCTAAATTTTTGGCGGGGCAGTGGGCGTATTCAAAAATTATTTACACTTAAGCTAGGAAGGTCACATTTGGACGACACCTTCCCTATGGATCCGAAATGGTTAAGTGTGCAAATTTTTTTGATGACCACAATTTAGATAAAACTATTTTAAACCTAAAGTTAAAGAGAAAGAGTATCACAACCTTTACAAGATATGTAGGCCCTTTACTTTACTTAAACCCAAACTTAACTTCCACAAAAATTTCTCTGCAGTGTTCTCGTACAGATCGGAATGGGAGGCAGACACAGTTGTCAAAGAGTTCGCTGTAACCATCTTCACTGACGGATCCAAAATAGACTGTGGAGTGGAGGCCGGCGTTTTTCAGAATTAATTACACCTTTATCCTTCCGGCACCCGAACTCATCCAGCGTCTTTCCGGCATAGGTCCTGGCGATTTGTGAACCGGAAAGATACTTTTAAGTAGCATGTTAAGTTTCATGCCAGAAACTCGCTTTCCAAATATAAAACTATTCCTTTCTAAACAACATAAACATAAGGAAATGCTACAGTCCGCATACTGAGCGAACAGTATGATACCATATCCATATCCCCATCTGCCGCAAAAAATAAAAGCATTAAGAATATGAAGGGTAGGATTTAATTTCATTCTATTAAATTCACAAAAAAACATAAGGAAAGGCTTGGAGCGAACAGTATGTTACCACATCCATATCCCTATATGCCGCAAAGAAAAAAGCGTTAAGAAGATGATGGGCACAATTTTAATTCATTCAATAAATTTTATAAAAAACATAAGGTAAGGCTACAGTCCGCGTGGAGCGAACACTATGATACCCTATCCATATCCCTATATGCCGCAAAGAAAAAAGCTTTAAGAAGATGATGGGTAGAATTTTATTTCATTCTATAAATTTCACTATAGTTTCTATAATTTCTAATTCAACACTAATTTCTATAAACAACACTCTATCTCTCTAACTTTAGCTTTAAAACCGTTTTTTTATAAATTGGAGCGTGGCAGTGGGCGTATCAAAAAAATTTTACACTCTACCATTTCGGGACCCTAGGGAGTATATGTTCCAAATTTCAGCTTTTTAGCTTTAATTTAGAGGCCTATAAATTGGTGACGGACGGACGGACGGACATTGCTAGATAGTCTTAGGTTTTGGTCCTGATCATAAACATACATACTTTTAGGGGTCTATGACGAATATTAAGGGGTGTTACAAACTAAGAGTCAAAATTAATATACCCTTAGGATAGGGTATAAAAATGTATATTTAAAAAAACGCCCCAAAACGTGGGGGTGGCCAAAAACTTTGTATGAGCGATATATTGAAAAAAATATTGACTAAATGTCTTGTTAAATATTTTTTTCGGTTTCTATGAAAATTTTCGAAGAAACCAGGATTTTAGTGAAAAACGCTAAAAAAAAGTAGGCGTGGCAAAAAACTTTATTTGACAAAGTTATAAAGGAGGGTAGTGCCTACATATCTTTTAAAGGTTGTAACACTCTATCTCTCTAACTTTAGTTTTAAAACGGTTTTTTCTAAATTGTGGGCGGGGCAGTGAATGTATTAAAAAAAATTTTACACTTAACCATTTCGGAGGCCTAGCGAATATGTGATCCGAATTTCAGCTTCCTAGCTTAATTTAAAAGTCCTAAAAATTGCATCGAGGTGGAGGAACCTGACGAATTGCGTAATTGCTCGAAATATTTGGCCTAAATAGAACAAACTTAGGACCCCTTACTTCATACAAAGAACGCGTGCGGAGTTAATGGCCATAAGTACGGGTCACTGGGCAGTAGGCACCCACGCTGCCAAGCTCGGCATAGTTCATAACACCCACTGTGCAGGACTCCGGGCGCATGGGAAAACATTTGACGACATTTCTGACATCTGTCTCAAAGACATCATAATATTCATCAATTGCACCCGGTGGATCTGAGTCCACCAATGCACTTTCAACACTTTATTCCAAAGACTTTATGAGTGGTATTAACAAAATTGCGCAGCCCTGTCGTATGCCTGGCAACGCCCACTTTATCTCACTACCTAGGTCCTATATTTGATGACGAATAAAAATTCTTTAATTATCTTTAAATATCCCAACTCTGAGAGCTGGTCATTGTTTGATTCCTTAAAGCTGGTACGACAATCGCTTAAAATTTAGCTGCACTTCCTCGTCTTCCCACTGCAGCGCTAAGATCACTGACCAGTTCGATGTGTTGTGGACAAACAAACAGCAATATATCCTTTGCTGGATCGGTTGCATCTACCTTTCGATAACTTCATTTTGCTTCAGCTAAGTGAAATAACACCAAACTGACTTTGTTCTGCTTTAAGACAGTTGAATTAGGCTTATGTATGTTAGTCCGCATGCATAAAGAGTTCAATATACATATATGGGATAATCAACACATGTATTTGTTTTTGTTCATTTGCCAATAGTAAGACCAATTTTCTTAACAGGTCCGCGTTTGCGACTATTGGTTCAAAAAACTGAATAATACCTCCCAAGAAATGAGTTCAAATCATTCTTTAATTGCTTTAGATACCTTTAACTGCTTCAGAATTCCTGACGCTGTCAAATATCTTCCAAATTTTAATGGGAACCCTCGGTGCTTTAATGATTTTATTAGTAATGGTAAAGATATCTTAAATCTAATGCCTCAAATTAGAGGAACTACATACGAACAAATTATTATTAGAGCAATTAGAAAAAACTTTTTAGGACCAGCGAACGAAGTGTTAATATATGGCACAGCTATTGAGTGGCAGGAAATGAAGGCGAACTTAATAGTCCATTATGCCTGAAACAGATGTGCAGCGAAAGCCATGCAGCGAACTGATTTTATATGGAATATGACACACAGCTGGGTGCATGTCAATTCGTGCTCCAAGTTGTCTCTATTTCTATATTGGCTGCGGGGCATCAACGTAGCCACCACACAAAAAAAAGATTTCTTAAATTATAATAATCTGGCATTACCGATTTTGAGAGCATACATCATTATTCTTTTTGTATTAATGTAAATAAAAACAATTTGCAAAAATGGAAGAAGAGTTGATTGAGTTCATTAAGAAAAATAGGTTTTTATACGATAAAACATGCTCAACATATAAAAATGTATATATAAGGGACCAAAAATTTAATGAAATTTCATTAAAATTAAATGTCAAATATCTTAATTAACAAAAAAAACCGAACACCAACCCGAGGTTGGTCCACAACGTTCGTATGATTAAAACTCAGATTTTCTTACTTCGTTATAATTATTATTATCTCTTGGGATTTTTGACCCGACCTTGAAACTCCGTAATGCCCTCCAGGCAAGGATTAGAATAAGTAGGAACATACTCGTGTCTGTAATTAGAGAAATGTTCACTTTATGAGTTAAATTACCTAGCCTCTCTATATTTTTGACGCTTAGGCTATGCACATATCCCAGATCAATCGTATGTCCTTTGGTGGTGATATTTGACATCGCCGGAGGGGGAGCTTGCAGGTGGCTGAGTATGGAGCTGGTAAATATCCTGTCTTTGAGCTGGATTGTCTCATTGCTTAATTGGATGATGTAGGTACCGATAACGACCTTGAGGTATTATTAGAAGCTAAGGTATCGTTAAAGTTAGTTAGATATATAGTGTCATCTTTAATAAGTTCGATGACCTCGTTGTTGTTTGAATGAAATCTACACGCTGCCAGTCCACCTTTTAGTAGCCTAGCTACGCAGTCGTATTCTGCAACTTTCTTTAGTGCTTCTTCGTTGCACACCGTCGAATTACCTATGGATGGATATGGCTTGCCAATCAGACCATATGTTTCCCGGTGGTTGATAAGCATCCTGTCAAATTCCAGATTGACTTGTTTCCCTTCAATAATCGATGTCCTCGTCAGCAACAAATTGTAGTCTTCGTTTCTTACCTTGGGGATTGAGAGAAGGTAAAATATGTACATCTCCGGGATTTTTATGCCGTTAATCAAGTTTGGCCTAAGTTTTTCCCTAAGAATTCGTATCAGTTTTGGTTCATCTAAGCTTGGCTCAGCGACGTAGTGTCGGGAATAGCCGGGATGGGGTTCGTCATATATGCCAAGACCCTTACTTGCCCCACAATTATTTGATTTCGGAACACATTAAGAGGTGCTTCGACATGTGGGATCAAATCTGAACCGTCCTGCTCCGCACTGTGCATGGCATATGTTAAGGGTTGATGGTCGGTATAAACTCTAATTTTTTTTGCACCGTAAAGGTACGAACGTAAATTGTCAAGGGCCCAGATAATCGTCAGCATCTCTTTTTCGTTTGTTGCGTAGTTCTCTTCAGTTTGGTTAAGAGACTGAGATATATACGAAATTGGTCTGTCATTACCAGATTCGCCCTGGGACAATACTGCTCCTATCGCATAGTCAGAAGCATCGGTGATAAGACTGAAGGGTTTGCTGAAGTCAGGGAAAGCCAATACTTCTGATGAGGTCAGCAATGTTTTGAGATTGTTAAAGGCCTCTGATTCTTCCTCGTTCAGATTTATGGGGATGATTTTGGACTGATTAGCTTTAATTTGGGAATTTTCCCCTCTCGTAAGATTGATGAGGGGTTTGGCCACATTAGCGTAATCACGAATGAACTTCCTATAATAAGAGGTAATGATTCATTCCTTCAAGAGTACGGCGATCTCTTTATCAACTTCTTGTCTAAGGGGTGCTGGGTGGGAGTAGCTTTTCCTGTATATAGGTTCACTGGTGCTTGTCCTTATCTCCGCAAGCACTGTGGTTTGAACTGTTTCGTGGTTGCTAATGGGACCAAAAAGGGAATTGGTTTTTTGATTATGTGACGTAGCTGGGGCTGGGTTTCGTTCGGTAGATTCTCGTCAAGGACAATGTTGACTTATTTTGAGAGCTTTTCCCTAAGCGGAATAGCGATGTTAGGAAATAGTCTCAACAAATTTGATTTCCTGTCAATTACCGCCTCTAGTTCCTTCAACGTATCGTCTCCAATGATACCGTCAAAGGACACCAGGCCCGGCAGGACATAACATGTTAGAAGAGTGTTATTGCCAACTTGTGCGAAGAATCTTCAATTTTCCCAGCTGCTGAGTACACTGAAAATGGTTGCTGGAGGCGGGTGGTTTTAGTGCAGACGGACGGGCTGATGAAATTCTTGTTTCAGTGTGGTTCCATCCCTCATGCAGTACCCTAAAAATCCATACCATAAAATTTACCTCGTCTTTCAGATGTTCGTTCGCTACCTCGGCATATCCGTCGATCTCATTCGGTAATTCGGGCGAGGTTCGCAGATTAAACATCCTCTGCTGTTTCCGGGGGTAGTTATCTGACCAAGCTAGCCTTTGAATTGTCTGTTGCCTTGTGGATGATTCATTTAATTTATATTACGCGAGTGAACCGATTGATCAACTTCCATTCTCTCGTGTGGCTTAGGGCCACATGGTCTTTGAGGGATACCACTCTCGCGATAGGGAGTGGGATGAGGTTGTTGGTCTAACCTGTTGAAACTTGGCCGAGGCATGGCAGTCCTCGTGTCCTGTTTTAAGGTTTGATTAATCGGTGCGGTTACCGTATTAGACTTTGCCGGGGCGTGTATCGCGTAGTTGCGATAATTAAAATTTTGAGTCTCCAAGCATGTAGAGTAGGCTTCTGGGAGAGTCCTAGGCTTTTGAATAACAAGCATCGTGAAAATTTTGCCGTTCAGGCTTCGAATAAAATCGTCTAAGGCCCTATTTCGGTAAGTCTCAACTAGAGCCGTCACTGTTTCCTGAGTAATGTCTCTGTCTTGATCTTATTTATCATAAGCGACAGCTGATGGTTAACCGCCGCATAAAATTTGTCGAGTTTGAGATTTCTTTGGGATAACTGATTGAGCTGATGCTCCAAGGTCCTCATGTCTCTTTTGTCTGCATAATGCAGCGAGAGACATTGCTTGATTGTCTGCCAATCATTGTCGAAAATATTGTACGAAACAAGGGCTGCGTCAGCAGATCCCCTGATCTTTTGTCTAATGTGCTGAATTACAGCTCGAAATATGGGTTTTGTTTTTACAATTTCATAGTCTCTTAGAATGGCTTCCACGACATGGTCGCCTTCGAAAGTTTGCAACTCCTTGACGCAGTCAGGAAGTCGACTAATGTCCTTTAGGACAGACTCATTCTGGGGTGCGCAAAGTTAAACTTCATTTGCGAAAGACATTGCCTCTCGCACCTGCCCGTCCTCAAGCGCTTTGAGGCGTGTCTCAAACACCTTGAGTTGCGCAAGGATTGAATTTACTGCGCCTGTTAGCTCGGTTAATGACCTACTTACAGCGTCCATATTGCGTACAAGTACCAGTAGGGTAACAGATAAAATAATAAAAAAAGAGAAAAAACATAAGGAAAGGCTACAGTCCGCTTGAGGCGAACAGTATGATACCCTATCCATATCCCAAAATGCCCCAAAGAAAAAAGCATTTAGAAGTTGATAGATAGCATTTTATTTAGTTCTATTATTTAAAAAAAAAATAAATTTTCGAAAAAACGCCCTCAAAAAGTGGGCGTGGCCAAAAACTTTGTACGGCCGATATGTTGGAAAAAATATTGGGTAAATATTTTGTTAAACATTTTTTTTCGTTTTCTGTGAAAATTTTCGAAGAAAACAGCATTTTAGTAAAAAACGTCCACAAAAAGTAGGCGTGGCAAAAAACTGTATATGACAAACTTATAAAGGAGGGCAGTGCCAACATATCTTGTGAAGGTTGTAACACTCTATCTCTCTAACCTTAGTTTTAAAACGGTTTTTTCTAAATTGTGAGCGTGGCAGTGGGCGTATTCAAAAAATGTTTACACTTAACCATTTCCGAGCCTTAGGGAATATGTGGTCCAAATTTAAGCTTCCTACGTTAATTCTAAAGGCCTAAAAATTGCATACGTACGGACGGACGGACATTGCTAGATAGTCTTAGGATTTGGTCCTGATCATAAATATATACTTTTATGGGCCTACGGCGAATATTAAGGGGTGTTACAAACTATGTGTCAAAATTAATATACCCTTAGGATAGGGTATAAAGATATGGTACTTATCTGACTTGCTTGGTTAACTTTCTGAAGCCACTCACGTTCCTATGCTTTCTTATTTTTTTGTATTTTTTTTTTATTTTCACAAGGCTTAGCATTATTATTATTAATTAATATTATTTATTTTAGCCTTCAATTTAAAACTTATACGTTTTCTTTTTTTTTGCTTTTCCTAACCTTACAATTTATGTAATTTCTTTATTATTGCAAGTCACACGGTTATTTTCTTTTAACTCTGCTTTTGTTTTTTCCACAACTAATAATTTTTTGGAGGAGAAAACAATTTTTTTTATAATCGTAATTTTCACAATTATTTTATTAAAGCTTTATCATTAACAGCACTTATTCTTAGTTGTTTTTAACATTTTATACTCTTAGTCTTTTTTCTTAGAACTCACTTTTGAGAGATCATTCTAGTTTGGTTTTTTAATTTTTGTGTATTATCTTTTTCCGTCGCGGCTATTTCCTAATCAGTTACACGTCGCGATCTAAAAAGGAAAAAAAAATAATCTAAGGAACCGACTTCGGAAGGATCGTGTTTTTCCCGTTTAGTCGCAAGCGTTTATGATTGCAAGGACCTACTAATGGCACGATTAACTTCACAATCTCATCCTTTTATCCTCTAGTGATCTTCGTCATGTTCTCATGGATATGACAAATGTTGTAGTTTTCAAGATTACAATAGAAACTGTGTTCCCATGGGTAGAGCATCTTTCACTCGATAGAGCATAGTAATCTCTAGTCCTGAATGAAAGGACACTACTATCACACAGATTAAGGAAGAGATTTTTGGAAGTCGGTCCCTGCTCGGGCGCCAGTTAAAAAATCCTTTGAAGGATTAACAAAAAAAACCGAACAGCAACCTGAGGTTGGTCCACAACGTTCGTATGATCCCGCACCCAGATTACAATACCTTTCTAAAATACTAATTTCCCCACAGGTAGCGTCGGCCTGCACATTCGAAGTGCTGACTCTCCAAATTGCATGCAGCGCTAGTATCCGCTGATCTCGGGTGTCACCCCATTGCTTATCCTGGGAAGCGATGGCTCAGCAGGTACCGTAGGCTACAGTGCAATGGGGCATGCACATGCCAGGCCAATGACTGCTGATTCAGCGGGAACAGGTTTGTTCGCGTTAAGTTACCCGGGGCGTGGCATATTGAATGGTGCTAACTAAGGTTATTTTGGATATGTGAAATAATAATAAGACTTTTATTTCTTAATCTTCTTCTTATTCAGTTCTGAAAAACAGGTAATTTTTAAGAACATCTCTCATCGAAAATGCACATCTAGGTGCACGGAATCGCGTGAAAAGCCTACTTTGACGCATTGCGTGTACTTCTTGATGCCAGCCGCCTCTTATTTGCAGTCAATCTGTTTCTGAGTACTGGTCTACATAATTTGGGGGACAGTAGTTCGACATGTCATGAAATTTTACAAAATTATGTAAAACCACAACTGCTTTCACAATTTTTTCCGCATTTGCAGGATGAGCGTTAATAACACTATTACGTGCTCTCCATTTAGCTGTTGCAACACCAAATGTGTTTTCAATCCTCACTCGTGCTCTTGACCACATTTTATTGAAATGATCTGTATCAGATGAAAGAAGTCTTCCAGGAAAAGGCAGCATAATTTGATTTTTTACCGGAAATGCTTCATCTGCAACAAAATAAGAAGGAGACTCATCATTTGTATGAGGCAGTTTCTGTGGTTTATGAAGATTTATATTTCCTTGGAGAATCGCATTTCCGAAGCCACTCTCTTGAAGAATGCCAACGTCACTCTGCCTACCATAAGCCCCTTTGTCAACAGCTGTAAATGTGTAATTACTATCACAAGCTGCAAGAAGCACAATGCTAAAGTATTGTTTGTAATTGAAAAATAGCGATCCGGAGATTGGAGGAGCCTTGATTTCAATATGTTTCCATCTATTGCTCCAACAACATTAGGCATTCCAGTCTTTTCGTAAAAATCATTCCAGATTTGAAGCCATCTGCACTCATTTGGTTTCGCTACGTAGATACCCATCAATTCACTCCAAATAGCTTCGCAGGTCTCCAGAATTATTTCGCGAACGGTGGATACGCCTACTCGAAATGATCAGGCCAACAGTGATCAGTGATAAATATCTCTTAGAGCAGTGATTACCATTATAAAATATTTAAATTGGTATATTGAACACTGTACATCAAGATACTAACAGTAGAGAAATAGCTAAGCGACATTCTGGTAATTGATCGCCGAATGAAGTCTTCCTTTTTTAATTTACTATGAAGCAATTGATTTAGCAACATAAATTCCTTTATTCCCATTCGGGTTGCTTTACGAAACTCGTCATGATCTTTGTTTTTAAATACTAAAAAATGTTTTTGGAAGAATACATGTAAATGTCTTTCATTCTCGCTGTATACAAATCTTGTCCACGGTCTTGATGTTTTAACTTCAGATAAATGGCTTAAGAACTCAATATAACTTTTGTACACCGCAATTAACATTATTATTTGCTTGGATCTATTTATTTTTGCAAGATCCAATTTAAATTTCACACATTTCATTAAAAAAAAAATTAAATTTAATATTTTCAAATTGCGTTTTGATAGAACTAGGCGTCATATTTTTCAAAAAATATGCACGTGTGTCACGGGTGCAGCGAAGCAAGCAGCTATGCATGCATTCCTTCTGCACATCTGTTTCAGGCACTACTCAGACAAACTTAATGAAACAAGCCTGATTCGTAATTTGCATCAGCTTACCCAAGTAACAATTTAGTTTACATAAGGGCCAAGGAAAGCTATTTTCTTATTTCCATAACAACTGCAAGAGATCTGATGAAAACCGATTTGGCACACTTTAGCAAAGTTATTTACTTTCCTTAAGACCTTTGCACGCAAGCTCTTAACGAAATTTTGAAAAATTCACACATCCATATATGTTCTTTATACCCTATCCTAAGGGTATATTAATTTTGACTCATAGTTTGTAACACCCTTAATATTCGTCATAGACCCCTAAAAGTATATACATTTATGATCAGGACCAAAACCTAAGACTATTTAGCAATGTCCGTCCGTCCGTCACCAATTTATAGGCCTTTAAATTAAAGCTAACGCTAACCACATGAGAATGATCTCTTTTCTCAAGAAGAACTTGCTTCTCCTACCATGGAGATGATTACTAAGCTTGGTCAATGTAAGTCCAAGTTTGATCAATTTCATATCATTGCACAGCTAGCTACTAAATACTTACACTCTCATAATCCAAAGTACTGAGTTCTTTAATTTTACGTGCCACACAGCCGAAGCTACACTCGATGTTTTGCGCCCTGTTTTTGAAGATCGCATTATTAGCCGCAGAGCTGATGTCGTTAGGCCACCGCGGAGCTGCGATTTGACACCGTTGGACCTATTTATGGGGTGCCGTAAAAGATAAGTGTTACGCCGACATGCCAGAGACAATTGACGCCTTAAAGGACAATATTCCTGAAGCCATTGGTGAAATAGAGCTGCACACAATCGATAATGTGCTTAAAAATTGGACCGATTGTGTAGGCTACTTCATGGCCAGCCGAGGCAGCCATTTGAATGAAGTTATTTTCCATTATTAACCGGAAGGATTGTACTTTCAAATAAAAAAATAAATTTGAAAAAATATTCAGTCTTTTTTTTATAGCATTTTCAAAAAAAAAAAATTATTTGGCGGACCCTATATATAGGTCATAGATTAGATAGACAGAGTTTGGGTGGCGGTGTAGCCATCCTTCTCAAAAAAAGAAATAAAACACCTTCTACTACCAAAATTAATACTAACATTATTGAAGCAATTGAAATCGAATTGGTACTAGAAAGTTCCAATAAACTGAAAATGTATTCCATTTATTTTCCTGGCGGTAGATCTAATAATATTAAAAATATTAAAAAGAAATTAATAAGTAATGACCAATTTATAATAGGCAGAGACTTTAATTCTAAACACCGGGATTGGGATTGTCTTAGGGCAAACTCGTGGAGTAATGATTTGTTAGATTTCACGATGAGATATCCCATCACGGTTATGTACCCAAACGGTCCAACTTATATCCCTGCCTCAAAGAGATCTTCACCATCTACAATAGATTTATTTATTTTAAATATTCCTCATTGCTTTTTGCCGATTGGTTTAACTACTCGCCATTTTATAAATTTGGGGCAAAATTTGGCAGAGAGGTATTTTGTTGAGTCGCTTAGGACGAAATTTCGTCTAAATACTTCTTGTCCCGGTACAAATTGCACATTTCGGGTACGTGTGTTGTACGTTTTCGCGCCTTTTTCATTAGCTGAAGTTATATTTTCTTTAATTTTATTTCGCAAATACTGCAAATGGGACTGTCGTGAGAGAGTCAGCAGTTCACCGTCTTCTACCGCATTTAGCTTCTGTGCTAGATCATAATTCGTGCCGTGCGTCATCATATTTGTCCCAAAAAGGGCAAAGTATGGGGAAGCATGAGTTGAAGCACTGAGCTTCTTTGAGCACATGCAATGTCACTTAAGTGGCAGTCCTAAGTACGGTGGTCGTCCTTTAGATTAGAACGAATTGCGGCGATTAGCATTCTGTTGAATCTCTCCGACGCATTTGATTGTGGAGCGTAATATGCGCTTTTGTAATGCCTTATGCCGTAAGTTTTCAGCAGATCTTAAAATTCTGCGACAGAAATTGGTTTCCGTTGTCAGAATGGATAATCGGGGGTACACCGAACACATTAAAGACTTCATTTCGTAGATATTCCACGACATTTATACTACTGGCATTTCTAAACGCTTTTAACAGAACAAATTTAGACAGATGATCAAGAACAGCGAAAACATAACAATTTCCAGCCGTGGATCTTGGATATGGGCCTAAGAAATCAATGTAGATTTTCTGGAACGGTTTATCGGCACTATAACTGGACGATATTGGTAGACGGAGGACTTTGTTAGATGATTTACCACTGTGAGACGCCTAGGGTGGGTCATGAGCGCGAGAAATTATGTCTTCTGTCAAAGCTGAGGAGATCCATAACCTCCAGGTATGCTCTACAGCTTCATCTCCGAGGGGTGGCAGTGAACGCATATATGCAAACCCGTCTTCCACTTTAAGATCCCGTAGCTCATCTTAATGTTCAGTCACGGTGCTAATAAGATCCTGGTACTCGTCAGAATTAAATTCTTCCGATTCCAGATCTATCTTGAATCTCTAGGTGAGCTCGTTGCAGGGTATTGGGTACCACCTTCAAAGACCCTTTTCGATGATCCACATTAAATGTGAAACTTTGAAGTTTAAGGCTCCACCTGGCTAGTAATCCACTCAAATCCTTGAGACTCATTAGCCACCGTAAACTAGAATGGTCGGTAAAGATGGAAAAATCCATTCCTTCAACATACGGCCTGAATTTATGTACGGCCATAACTGCTGCCAGACATTCCTTCTCCGTTACGCTATAATATTTCTGGCAAGTTTTCATTTCCTAAGAGGAGTATGATAAAGGCGATTCTCCACCGTCTTCATTTCTTTGGAATAAGACAGCCCCTATTCCGGACTCCGAGGCATCACACTGGATTAAGAATCGACTCGAAAAATCTGGATGAGTCAAACACCGGAGCAGTGGTAAGTGCCTTCCTTAAATGGTTGAATGCCTGTATTGCCTCATCTGTCATACAAAATTTTCCAATTTTCTTCTTTAGTGATTGGTGCAGTCAAGCCGGAAAAGTTCTGAAAGAAACGCCGATACCACCCCGCTAGACCAGGTAACCGCTGCACCTGCCTCGGATTTTTGGGGATCGGGAAATCAATAATCGCTTCGATCTTTTGATGGATCGGTCTTCAGCATCCCACCACCACCTATGAAACCCAAATATTTCAATTCCTTGAAACAAAATTTGGATTTACTTTAGTTGAGGGTAATGATTCTGCTTAACTGGGGCCGCATCTCCGATATCGATTACATGCTCCTCAATAGGCGTTTTTCCAAGACCATGCTTGGTGAAGCACAAGACCTTCAGCTTAACTGCCTACAATTCGGACTGCTGATGCATGGATAGCTGGTGAGTATCGGGATCGGTGGATTGAGTCAGCGATAAGCAGCTAATTATATTTGGAGCCAGCTGAAATGTTCTCCTGGTTTCGTACGAGTACCTGCATGCTACATGGCCGTAATGTACTCATCTGGCTGATAAAAATCATCACCACAGTGTTCCAGCTCATTTGCGGAATATTTTGGCTCAGACCTGTGGTTTCGAGGTGCCTCTCTCCACCTCCCTGCTTTGCTCGACCGAGCTCGCCGGAATGGGAGGGTTCTTGTTCTTGCACAACAACGATACCTATTCACAAAAACATAAATCGTGCCGAAACTTACTTGTTTTTTTTTCTTTTAAGACTGCCGACGGACGTTACCACATTGAGAGGGCGCTGTAGGTGGCAGCGCGGCCATTACCCACCCTACTTGGAAGCTCTTTGGCCGTGGATTCCCCATAGAGGCGGATGCCTCGGACTGCTCAAGCCATCTACCGAAAGTGCTATAGCGCACCCTAGTCCACCCCCTGAAAATAAAATAATGCCTTTAGGCCTCAACAAAAATCAACACCGTTCCTTTGGTACCATGACAACCATGTGTGGACCATTTAATTTTACTAAATTCTTAAAGTTAAATTTTACAAAAAAAAAAATTTTACAAATAAAAGGAAATTTAACATTTATTACCACAAAAAAACTTAATTAAAATTTTATTTTATTTTTTCAGACACCTTTTTACCTGTCACGCAACAAAATACTAAATCATAAATTTAACACGAAAATCCTACCTAGGACGAGCTCTCTATAGGGGACATAGTACACTAAACGCGATGGAAAAAATTTGTTATTTTTACACCCTATCCTAAGGGTATATTAATTTTGACACATAGTTTGTAACACCCCTTAATATTCGTCGTAGACCCATAAAAGTATATATATTTATGGTCAGGACAAAATCCTAAGACTATCTAGTAATGTCCGTTCGAAGCTGCTTATTTTTAAATCGGGAAAATTGTGTAACTTTTGTAATTTATGTAAATTTTGTAATATGTGTAAATTTTGTAGTTTGTGTAACTTGTATAAATTTTGTAATTTGTTTAAATTTTTCACATTGGGTAATGTTGTAATTTATGTAAATTTTTAAAATTGTGTAAATATATGCGGCGGCCAAGGCTTTCATTTTGATTAAATTTTCGTTGAAATTGCCTTTGACCGTCGATTGACCCCTTTTATTCAAGGGTATTACTATTTTGAAACACTATCATAAAATATAATTGAAACTCACCAAGTATAAAAGTTTTGACGAAAAAAAGAACACGACACTGACTCCATTGGTATTATTTGATTACATTAAATTAAACTAAAAAGAAAAATAATAAAAAAATTTAATTTTTAAAAAAACCAAATGAAACTTTTTCCTCTATTTTCACCATATATATATGTATATAGACTTTATGTCGGGAATATAGGTAGGTACATATGCGACTTGACTCCTACACAGTAAAGTGACTACTCCGTGTCCCCAAACAAAAGAGAAAAAAACAGTATGTGGTCTCGGGAATTCGTGTTGGTAAGATTTTTACTTATTTTTTTACAATAATTAACTTTTATTTTATTTTCGACAGAATATATAAAAAGACAAGGCAAGGGGACATGGAGAAATTCAAAAAATGTACCCTGGACATCAACCATAGGAGCACAGGTAAGAGTTTTTCTTCTTTATGATTGTGGCCGATGAATTCTTCCCTGCGGCAGGAATCCGACCGACACAGATGCACAAGCCATTAAGTGCATTAATGTCTAAACATCAAAAGTGTCGTAAATGTATAATTCCTCCGCAGTGGAAAAGTCATCCACCACTCTCGGCACGATTAAATTTGCCTTCTGGTAATCTACATTTCGTTTCGTTACCGGAAAGGATTTACTACGACTATCCAAATTACTATGACCCACAAATCTATAATCAAAATTTTGATATACCTGGTCTCTCAAACCAAGTAATTCACGAAAAAGTTCATAATGGAAATTTTCATTTACAAGCCTCGAAAAACCAAGGGGCTATTTAGAGGTAAAAAGTTATAATTCCTATATATTACCGTATATTATAATTGAAAGTATTATTAACAAAAAACTGAAATTCCTCATAGATACGGGGAATAACAAATCGTTTATTAGTGAAGGGGAAGTTGACGCAAAACTATTTGTATATCCTATCCTAAGGGTATATTAATTTTGACACATAGTTTGTAACACCCCTTAACATTCGCCGTAGACCCATAAAAGTATATATATTTATGATCAGGACCAAATGCTAAGACTATATAGCAATGTCCGTCCGTCCGTACACAATTTTTAGGCCTTTAAAATTAAGCTAGGAAGCTGAAATTTGGAGCACATATTCCCTAGGGCTCCGAAATGGTTAAGTGTAAAATTTTTTTGAATACGCCCCCTGCCACGCCTACTTTTTGTGAGCGTTTTTTACTAAAATGCTGTTTTCTTCGAAAATTTTCACAGAAAGCGAAGAAAAATGTTTAACAAACTATTTACCCAATATATCACCTATACAAAGTTTTTGGCCACGCCCACTTTTTGGGGGCGTTTTTGTTTAAAAACTTTTTTTTTAAATTAATAGAACTAAATAAAATGCTATCTTCTATATGCTTTTTTCTTTGGGGCATAAAAGGATATGGATAGGGTATCATACTGTTCGCCCCCAGCGGCCAGTAGCCATTCCTTATGTTTAATAAAGAATTTATAAAGAGGAAAGTAGATATTAATGGTTTCAAATAACTAAATACAAAAAAAGGTATTGCCGTCTAATTTTTATGTTCCACAATTATTTCGACGGCTTAATTGATACCGAATTGATAAAAGATCTCGGTACCAAAATTGACATCAAGTATTCAATTTTAGAAACCGAAAATGCCAAAATTCCAATAACTTAACCAAAATCTCAATAACATTGAATTTGGTTGTATTCTTGTCAAACCAACTATTATACCAGCCGATTTTACAGTTCCAGAAGGGATTTACAAGGCCAAGCATTGGTACTCCTTCATGGAAGTTATCAATACATCAGAACTACCACAAATATTCGTAATAGAACAACCCCTCAAAGTTAAGTCTCTTGATTATAATACATTTACGGAAGTTCAAAGCCGTTCAATAAGTAATGTCGGCTTGAAAAATTCCAGTATTCATGAACTTAACGCACAAACCATTTGAAGACTGAAGAAACGTATTCTATACAAAGGTTAGGCAAACGACACGACTATATTTTCTTTAAAGATGGGAATAACTTAACATTAAAGAAAACATTACCAATCTATGCAAAAGCTTTGTGGTTTTATGTTCTTCCTTATTTTTTTGGTAGACAGTATCTAAAATGTCTTTATGACGCACCGTCACTGAAGATTACGGGAACATCATATAAGCCATTGCAAATCCTCCACATAGATATATACTCAGTACGCAAAGAAATATTTCTGACAATTATCGACAAATTTAGTCGCTTCTTCAGTGTTTATCTACCTAATTATCTATCTAACGACCAGAAATAGTGTAAATCTAATCGAGTCCCTGAAACCGTTTTTCTCCCACCATGGAATCCCACAGCAGGTTGTTACAGACAATGGCAGAGAATTTGAATCAATTTTGTTGAGGGACTTTTAAGAGTTGTACGGTGTAAGTTCACAGGAACAGGAAACTCACCTGTTGAACGATTTCATTCAACTCTGACAAAACTAATACGAATTATTAAATCTATACATAAGGACAAACTTATTGGCGAAATTATTGACGAAGCTGTTATTGTCTATGTATAATAATTCAATTCACTCTGCCACTAAACTTTCCTCTTTTGAGCTATTAAGTGGACATATGTATAACTAAAGGTAATGAAAAAACGCAAAAAACTTTGTTTAAGATTCGCTAATTTTACTTTAAACCAGTTATAAATACTTATCAACATATAAATTGGTATTTGAATTATTAAATTATAATAATTGATACCTAAGATAACAGACTTGTAATTTATAAATGGAATCATATTCTTATTTCAAATTCAATCGTATATCATGTGAATTGATAATCAATGGTTAAGATCTAAAAATATGGAAGTAATTTGTTTAGTTTAATTTTTGGCTCAAATTTCCTTTTCCTTTTAAAATCAAGTGATGAATTAATGAGCCTCAAATATGGATAAGTAATTATCCAAATCAACATTGCCCACCAAAAAGTATACTACCTACAACAATTATCAATACCTACCGTTCATCCATGGAAAACTGGATACATTTGTAGGCTACATGTATTTTGGCCCCAATGAACAATGGCCCCAAACCAAAAAATGCAAAATGGCCCTAAAAGTAAATATGGGAAACAACAAATTGGATTTGGGGGGGGGGGGGGGCATGCTGGCTAATACTGACTACTGCAAATTACAGACCACCAAGCTTTATACTTTTCTTAACCCCAGAAAGATAAACTTATTTTTTCGTACTGAATAGATAAACATGAGAAGAAAAGAAAAAAAACATTTCTTTTTTTTTCAAAATTGGGTAGACATTTTTTTTCTACTTATATCATTTTATTGCTACAGTACTTAAAATTAAGTAAACCATAAATAAATAACACAATAAACATAAATAGCTCAGAAATTTGAGTTTGGACGAACGTCGGTTAAAAGAAGAAAGAAAAAACATAAAGGAAAGCTACAGTCCGCTTAGGGCGAACAGTATGATACCCTATCCTTATCCCTATGTATCCCAAATAAAAAAAGCATTGGGAAGATGATGGATAGCATTTTATTTCATTCTATGAAATTTATAGAAAATAAATAATTTTTTCGAAAAAACGCACCAAAAAGAGGGCGTGGCCAAAAACTTTGTAAGGACGATATATTGCAAAATATATAGGCTAAATAAATTGTTAAACATTTTTTTAGATTTCTATGAAAATTTTCGAAGAAAACACCATTTTAGTGAAAAACGCCCACAAAAATTAGGCGTGGCAAAAAACTTTATATGACAAATTTATAAAGGGGGTAGTACCTACATATCTTGTGAAGGTTGTACAACTATATCTCTCTAACTTAAGCCTTAAAACGGTTTTTTCTAAACTGTGGGCGTGGCAGTGGGCGTATTTAGTAAATTTTAACACTTTACCATTTCGGAGCCCTAGGGAGTATATATTTCAAATTTCAGCTTCCCAGCGTGACTTTAAAGGCCTCAAAAGTTGATACGGACGAACGGACGGACGGACATTGCTAAATAGTCTTAGATTTTGGTCCTGATCATAAATATATATACTTTTAGGGGTCTGCGGCGAATATTAAGGGGTGTTACAAACTATGTGTCAAAATTAATATACCCTTAGGATAGGGCATAAAAATATATAATTTGCTGGGCCCAAACTAAAAAAATGAAAAATGGCCCCAAACAAAATTAAATATGGCCCCAAATCACAGAAATTTTCGTTTTGGTGCGTGAAACACTTTTAGGGCCATATTTCATTTTGTATGCTTTGCCCTAACAAGCATTTAACGCTATCCCAATAAACCAAGCGAGCTAGCAGTACGAAATTGCGGAATATTTAAACAAAACATTGTCAACAACCAGCATAACTGTAGGAGAATGGAATCAACAGCGTCGCTGGGTTTGGAAAATGTTCTGCTACACCATATACCAGTTGCATGCACCAGAATAAACTTTAAAGCGACAACAACAAAAACCCATGCAGCTTAGCAGTCGAAGTTTCATTATGAAAAACATGTTGATTATGTGCTTTAACGTCACAGCGCATATGACAATTTTAGGAAGTATATTTCTCTATTGCATACATTAAGTTTTCATTTGAAGTTATAATTAGTCAGTAAGTCAGTCTGGTGTTATATTTGAATAATATAATTTATTACATAATTGAATTGGTTTTATTTGAACACGCGAAATCGTTAACTCGTCCCTATAATAGTCAGATTCTTGCTAACTAAAAATACCTCCCTTCAAATGCGAGTCCGTTATTTTTTAATTTTTGTATTAAACCCATGCCCACCCTGCTGGCACTGCGACCTATAAGGCCCACTGTATCAAAAAGGGGAAGATAGGCTAAGAGACGGGTGACTGCCCTCTTGAACGCCACAGCGTCCTTAGTTGCAGAGTTTCTTAATTCTGCTGATGTACTGGAGTCTCTATTGAAGATCCATCGTCTTAACCAATGAAGGGCCGGACACTCATAGAGGATATGTTCGGAAGCTCACTCGTCCTCAAGACAGAACCGACATTCAGTCTCTGAGATTCATTTTGTTAAGATGATATCTCAAACCGCAATGGCCTGTGTGGAATCCTACCAGCTTCCTAATGTTATGCCGACGCACGGTTGCCACATCTAAATATCTGTGGCTATCACTATTTCAGATATACCACGTTTGTAAAATATTGACTTTATTTGCTTTGGTTCAACCCAACGTTGCATGTAATACGTCCAAACCGGTTTTAGAATTTGCTTGCATGAAAGTAGCTTCTTTTGAATGCTGAGTTTGGCAAATGGACCAAGCCGCCAATGTATAACGAGCTCTTCCCGTTTCTTTTTTAAGTGCAATATCCATTTTAGTTTCGCATCTAATGTCATTACCAAATATTTAGCTTTATTTGCGCGCGCAATGTATCTATAGCGTGTTTACATTTATGTAAGTGAAATTAACATGCGTAGATTTTGTTTCATTGAAAACAATATACCAAATCTTTGTCCACTCAAAAATGCTAGTAATAGCCCATTGAAGATTGTTTCTTGTAGATTTAACCGTATTATATATATAGCGGTATCATCCGCAAAAGTAGCTTGTTCCTGCGGAATATCCCGAATATAGATTCTTGATCTTGATATAAGGACTTAGCAAAACGTTTATTCAAAACCATGTATTGCCATTTCAAAGTCCAGTGACAGGTGCGAATAGAGGGAAAAACCTCATCAGGAGTATCCCAAATTATGAGCTTTTGTTTGTTGGCGAAGATTTGAATGGAGATGTCGGGAAGTCTAACGGAGTCCATGGAGGACTAGGATACGGTACGAGGAATTCTGCTGGTGAAGGCATCCTAACCATGTGTCATACGGTCTGAAATACAATGTTCATCAAACAGAGCCGGCACTTGGTCGCCAAATATCGCCAAGAAAAAGTGTACCCAAATTCAAGCTAAGTGTATGAGGAGCTAGAGGGGGTACCTTCTTCGCCTGCTGAAAGGTAACCATGTAACCCACGGGCTTCCACAAAACATGAACAAGGGAAAAAGAATTTTCAAGATTACCGCACAGAGAAGAAGAAATGCTCAGGAAATTCGTTCGCCGAAGTTCATTAACGGCGAACATTTTCCCGGCTATATTTTCCAGAAGCCGCCCCCAACAATGAAGAAGTGACCGCCATAACAATCGAAGAAGTTGGGAAGGCGGTCAAGTAGGGAGGGTAGTGTACCTTGGACCAAGTGTACCTCGGACCAATAGCTACAACGTGCGCTTACCCTTTTAAAATGACTACTCCCGCCAAAACTATACTTGACATGTTGTTTCATGTCAGCTCAGTTAGTCGCCGCCTTCTCTTCGCAGTAGTTGGACAGAAATTCCCAAGAACTGTTTTCGTGAATGAAAAGTATTTTTTTCAGGAATTTCAGGAAGTGTGCTACTCGTGTATGAGCAGCTGGAATGCGCGACTGTTGTTTTTTTTAAATTACAATTGATATTTTTTGTATAGCTGTGAAGTCGGTGAGTTACATTTATTGTATCTAAATAAATTAGAGCCACTTGTATAAAAATAAAGTGTGTGGTGTACCTTGGTCCATTTTTTTCTGTGTACCATGGACCGGTCCAAGTTACACGAATGCACTTTTTTCTGGTTTGATTTTATTTTACATCATGCTTTTCCTTTTTGAGCACCTACTATGTTGTTTTAAATTTTTATTTAAAGAAATGCCTCGAAGCAAATCTGGCCAAACGCGACCAAAAGTAAATGTTTTATCTTTGGAGGGTGCTATAGCAGATGTGATCAATAGAAGGAAAGTATCAGCAGTGCAGCAATTTCTCACAATGTCTCTAAGACAACTTTACTCCGCCATCTTGCGCTGCACCAAAAGTCTGGGAATAAGTCATTCACATACTGCTCGAACATAGCCCATAAGCAAATATTTTCCCACGAAGAAGAACTCTTGTTGGTAAATTATCTATCTGCGGCCGCTAAACTACACTATGGACTATCCAAAGCCGAAACAATGAAATTAGCTTTTCGTTATGGACAAGTCAACAACAAACCTATTCCCCCTTCTTGGTTGAACAAAGAAGCAGCAGAAATAGACTGGATGAATGGATTTTTGAAACGTCATCCCGTTTTATCGCTGAGAAAACCAGAAGCGACCAGCCTTTCAAGGTCAACCAGCTTCAACATGACAAATGTGCAAGCCTTTTTCAATAACCTGAAGCACAGCATTTCTCGTTTCACAATTTGTCCGGACCAAATATATAACCTTGATGAGACAGGAAATTCGACAGTTCATGTTCCACCAAAAGTGTTGGCGACTAGAGGCGAAAAACAGGTTGGAAGCATGACCTCAGGAGAGCGTGGCATTAATGTAACAATGATAGCAGCTGTGAGCGCTACAGGCAATCACGTTCCACCGATGCTAATATTTCCTAGAGTTCACTTCAAAGAACATATGCTAAGCGAAGCCCCAACAGGTTGTATTGGTGGCGCGAATCCATCGGGTTGGTCAAACGAACAACTTTTCGTTCAATATTTGAAGCACTTCATTGCTCATGTAAAACCATCTTCAGAGGAAAAAGTGTTACTGATTATGGATAATCATGATACGCACATATCAGTCTCGGCCATTAATCTGGCAAGAGAATCTGGAGTTGTGCTTCTGACTTTGCCACCACATTGCTGGCATAAATTGCAGCCATTGGACAGGACAGTGTTTGGTCCATATAAAACATTTTTCAACAAGGCTGCCAGCGAATGGATGCTTATGAACCCAGGTAAGCCCATGTCAATCTACAACATTGCTTCAATAGTCGGGAAAGCTTATTCAAAAGCTTTTAAAAGGGTTTGAAGTTACTGGGATATGGCCTGTGGACGAGCACATATTTCAAGAAAACGAATTTTTGGGTAGCTATGTTACGGATCGACCATGCCCTGATGATACAAACGCTGAATTATCTGCGAATGTTGATCCATTAAATGTTGTCTCACTAAATACCCATAGCCCTTCGCCCGAAATATCTCACACACAGGCTATTACATCGAATTATAAATTCAAGTCACTGGAGTTAATAAAACCATTTCCAAAGGCCCCTCCACGAAAATACCAGGCCAAACGTGGAAGAAAAAAGGGGAAAACAAGGATTCTCACCGATACCCCGGAAAAAGATGAGGTTGAGGCTAGCACATCAAAAAAATGCAACGGCAGGGCTCGAAAGGCCGTGAAGAAGAAAGTGTTAGATGAATCATCTGAAAGTGACGATACCAATGACCTGTCATTAAAGCCCCGAACACCAAAACCACGAAAAGTGAACCAAATAAAAAAACCTGTGGAACAAAATGATGACAGCAGCGAAGCAGACTTTAGCGGAGAAGATGACATGACCATTGACGAAATTTTTAGGCTGGCCAAAGCCAAACATTAAGACCATTCAATACGTTTTCTTTATTGTAGCCTGTTAAATTGTTTTCTAGTTTGGTTTGAATAAAGTTTTGTTTAATTTTGCTTAAGATTGCATATTTACTGTGAGCAGTCCAAGGTACACACTGGCTTGGTTCATGGTACACTTACTATGTGTACCTTGGAACATCGAGATGCATTTTTCTTAAACTGCATTTAAACATGACATGAACAGTCTAGATAAAATCGAAATGTGTTTTTGCTATGAAAATATTCCAAGTTTTGGTGCGTAGCCTTTTTAAACTGATAAAGCAATCAAACAAAAAGAAAAAAATATTTATATAAAATTTGGTCCAAGGTACACTATCCTCCCCTACTCCAAGAAGAGAAAAGCGGTTGGGCCGGATGAGATACCCAGTGAGTTCTGGAAAAAAGATGTGAGACTTTGGGCTCAGATAGCTCATGGTTCTAATCTCCAAACTCATGAGAAGTGATCCAATACCCAACGAGTGGAGGGAAAGGTATCTTCTTCAGTTACACAAAACAAAGTGAGATACGCGAAACTGTGATAATTACCCTTCAATTAAGTTTATGTCACACACAATGAAGATCATTGAGCGGGTATTAGACGACCGACTCAGTTGGTTTTGTCATGTTCTAAGGAGGGATTCCACGAACCCAATCAAAAGGCAATGGCAATTAACGTTCCCTTACAATCGCAATCACACAAGTGCAGTAACATTAGCATTTAATTGGCCTAATTTATGAATTGATTCAAAATCGGGAGTCCTGCAGATATATTTTAAGGTCGAACCGGCGAACCCCATAGGCGGATCATTAGGAATGCAGTGATGTGCGGGGATTATAATCCCTTTCATTCTGATCATAATCTCGTCATTTAAAGGATATAAGAAAAACAATAAATAGAATGTTATCATTAATCATGTTTTTAGCACTTTTTTCTTTGGGGCATATAGGGATATGGATATGGTAGCATACTATTCAACCCAAGCAGACATAATTTTCATGCAACATATCACTAAATTTTTGGTGTACGCTATGCTAAGGGTATTTTAATTTTGACACACATGTTGTTTGTAACACCCCTTAATATCCGGCGCAGGGACATAAGTCCCCGAGACATAAGTCCCCGGGACATAATTCCAAACGTTCTCTTTTGGGACTTATGTCCCACTTCAAAGAGAAATAACTTCCAAATTCGAATGGGGACCTATATCGGACACCATCGGGACAAAATATTTTTTCGAAGATGGGACTTAAGGCCCAAATTTTCTGATAGATAATATATATATAATCTATATATACAACATTGCTTCAATAGTCGGGAAAGCTTATTCAAAAGCTTTTAAAAGGGTTTGAAGTTACTGGGATATGGCCTGTGGACGAGCACATATTTCAAGAAAACGAATTTTTGGGTAGCTATGTTACGGATCGACCATGCCCTGATGATACAAACGCTGAATTATCTGCGAATGTTGATCCATTAAATGTTGTCTCACTAAATACCCATAGCCCTTCGCCCGAAATACACAGGCTATTACATCGAATTATAAATTCAAGTCACTGGAGTTAATAAAACCATTTCCAAAGGCCCCTCCACGAAAATACCAGGCCAAACGTGGAAGAAAAAAGGGGAAAACAAGGATTCTCACCGATACCCCGGAAAAAGATGAGGTTGAGGCTAGCACATCAAAAAAATGCAACGGCAGGGCTCGAAAGGCCGTGAAGAAGAAAGTGTTAGATGAATCATCTGAAAGTGACGATACCAATGACCTGTCATTAAAGCCCCGAACACCAAAACCACGAAAAGTGAACCAAATAAAAAAACCTGTGGAACAAAATGATGACAGCAGCGAAGCAGACTTTAGCGGAGAAGATGACATGACCATTGACGAAATTTTTAGGCTGGCCAAAGCCAAACATTAAGACCATTCAATACGTTTTCTTTATTGTAGCCTGTTAAATTGTTTTCTAGTTTGGTTTGAATAAAGTTTTGTTTAATTTTGCTTAAGATTGCATATTTACTGTGAGCAGTCCAAGGTACACACTGGCTTGGTTCATGGTACACTTACTATGTGTACCTTGGAACATCGAGATGCATTTTTCTTAAACTGCATTTAAACATGACATGAACAGTCTAGATAAAATCGAAATGTGTTTTTGCTATGAAAATATTCCAAGTTTTGGTGCGTAGCCTTTTTAAACTGATAAAGCAATCAAACAAAAAGAAAAAAATATTTATATAAAATTTGGTCCAAGGTACACTATCCTCCCCTACTCCAAGAAGAGAAAAGCGGTTGGGCCGGATGAGATACCCAGTGAGTTCTGGAAAAAAGATGTGAGACTTTGGGCTCAGATAGCTCATGGTTCTAATCTCCAAACTCATGAGAAGTGATCCAATACCCAACGAGTGGAGGGAAAGGTATCTTCTTCAGTTACACAAAACAAAGTGAGATACGCGAAACTGTGATAATTACCCTTCAATTAAGTTTATGTCACACACAATGAAGATCATTGAGCGGGTATTAGACGACCGACTCAGTTGGTTTTGTCATGTTCTAAGGAGGGATTCCACGAACCCAATCAAAAGGCAATGGCAATTAACGTTCCCTTACAATCGCAATCACACAAATGCAGTAACATTAGCATTTAATTGGCCTAATTTATGAATTGATTCAAAATCGGGAGTCCTGCAGATATATTTTAAGGTCGAACCGGCGAACCCCATAGGCGGATCATTAGGAATGCAGTGATGTGCGGGGATTATAATCCCTTTCATTCTGATCATAATCTCGTCATTTAAAGGATATAAGAAAAACAATAAATAGAATGTTATCATTAATCATGTTTTTAGCACTTTTTTCTTTGGGGCATATAGGGATATGGATATGGTAGCATACTATTCAACCCAAGCAGACATAATTTTCATGCAACATATCACTAAATTTTTGGTGTACGCTATGCTAAGGGTATTTTAATTTTGACACACATGTTGTTTGTAACACCCCTTAATATCCGGCGCAGGGACATAAGTCCCCGAGACATAAGTCCCCGGGACATAATTCCAAACGTTCTCTTTTGGGACTTATGTCCCACTTCAAAGAGAAATAACTTCCAATTTCGAATGGGGACCTATATCGGACACCATCGGGACAAAATATTTTTTCGAAGATGGGACTTAAGGCCCAAATTTTCTGATAGATAATATATATATAATCTATATATTTACATAAAAATTAATGTTTGTCTGTATGTCCTTTATTGAATCGTAAACTATGCATTTGATCATGTGATGATCTTTAGCAAAGTTTCTGTGTTGTTACGACAAATGTTCGACAGTTGGCGCCACATCCATTCTTATGAATTTCATATATTGCCGTGACAGTTTATGCTGATTTGAATTGAAACGAATAGAGCGAAAAAATGGTGACGAGTTGTGGGTGACATACGAATTTATATAAATTGTGAAATTCATGTCCGGCTTACATTGAAAATACAATATTTTCTTTTTTCGAATAGTTTTGTGCATTTCATTGTGAGTTAAATTAATTTAGATAAATAATTCAATCGAATTGATTTTCTGGTGATTTTCGAAAAACATGCTTGTACAACTACAACGGAATTGATTGTAATTGATGAATCTACGCAATGTATCACCTTGCCAGCAAACTTCTGTAAAATCACAGAAATTATAGACAAACAGGAATCCAATAGCTCTAAGTCTAGCTATTTCCTTGTTTGGAAAGCCGATGAATTCTATTCCTTATCATTGTGACTCTGATCGTAATGTTTATATGAATTTGTCCCTTTTGCAGTCACTCAACCAGGATTTGTACTCGTTATAGCAACGGCCGATATGGCAACGTATCAAGCCTAACCTCCAACCAGGCAATGTTGTCATGCGAAAGGACTCAAACATCCCACCAGTCAAATGGATTATTGTACGTATTAAAATTGCTCCCCTTCCCTTTACTAGAAGAACTTCGTCTTTAAGAGGGAGCTGAATGTTTTGTATAAAGAATCAATATTTGCTATATATTTTCCTATATATTAATTTTGACAAATAGTTTGTCACACCTCTTAATATTCATATACCCCTAAAGGTATATATGTTTATGATCAGGACCAAAGCCTAAGACTTCTTAACAATGTCTGCACGTCCGTCCGTCCGTCACCAGTTTGTAGGCCTTTGAATTAAAGCTAGGAAGCTGAAATTTGGAACATATACTCCCTAGAGTCCCGAAATGGTAGAGTGTAATTTTTTTTTGATACGCCCTCTGGGATGACCACAATAAAGAAAAAAATGTTCTGAGCGTAAAGTTGAGAGAAAAGAGCAAGTGACCATCATAAAATATGTAGACTGTGACCTCCTTAACTAATTTGCCACATGCCTACTTTTCGGAGCGTTTTTAACAAAATGTTCTTTTCTTCGGAAATTCCCTTAGAAAACATAAAACAATGTATACCAAAATATTTTGACAATACAATTCGAAACATTCTACCCATATGATGTTTTTAGCCATGCCCACTTTTTGGGGTTTTTTTTTAATTGAAAAAATTATTTGTTTAAAATCATATTTAGAGATATTCTCCTTAACATTTAACCATTATACGCTTTTGGCCAAGTCCACCTTTTGAAGAGGTTTTTTATAAAAAAAACATAAAGGAAAGCTACAGTCCGCTTACGGCGAACAGTATGATACCCTATCCTCATCCCTATGTACCCCAAAGGAAAAAAGCATTAGGAAGATGATGGATAGCATTTTATTTCATTCTATGAAATTCATAGAAAATAAATAATTTTTTTTGAAAAAACGCCCCAAAAAGTGGGCGTGGCCAAAAGCTTTGTATGGACGATATATTGGCTAAATAAATTGTTAAACATTTTTATTCGATTTCTATGAACATTTTCGAAGAAAACACCATTTAAGTGAAAAACGCCCACAAAAAGTAGTCGTGGCAAAAAACTTTATATGACAAATTTATAAAGGTGGGTAGTACCTACATATCTTGTGAAGGTTGTATAACTATATCTCTTTAACTTAAGCCTTAAAACGGTTTTTTCTAAACTGTGGGCGTATTTAGAAAATTTTAACAGTTTACCATTTCGGAGCCCTAGGGAGTATATATTTCAAATTTCAGCTTCCTAGCATAACTTTAAAGGCCTCAAAAGTTGATACGGACGGACGGACGGACGGACATTGCTAAATAGTCCAAACACCAAATAGTATATCTTCCAACGTGTTTTCTATGCCATTTTCATCGGGATAGTTATGGATAGAGTATCATACCGCGTCCAAGCGGACTGTAGTGAACTGTATAAAGTATACAAATATATTTATGATCAGGACCAAAGCCTAAGACTTTTTAGCAATGTCCGTACATTGCCACGTCGAATATGTGATCATTCCAACGAAGTTAGACGTTAACGCATATAACGTGGATGGAAAGGCTTTTGGTTTCGCTGATGCAAGCGGCATCCGCGGATAGTGGCAAAATATTGGGATTTCGCTTTAATGACAGAAGACATCATTGTATTTTGGAAGCATTGAATTCTATTCTATTGATTTTATTCCACTTAAGAATGTTATGAACGTCAGAAATTAATGAGCTTAACATATGTACGTTGCCGTTCTATCCACACGCCCGAGGATAAGGGAGGTGAATCATAAAACGAATAACCGCAGCTAAGGGTACTGTCATCAGCGAAGGAATGGATTGGATTAGAAGTGACAGACAGGAGGTCATTGGCAAAAATAAAAAAAAGAGAGTCGGAGATATTTGTGTCTGATTATTAGTAAGGCCCACTGTGTTTACTTGTGAAGTAGGTAAATGTTTTTATAAAGAGTAGAATAATGTAAGTCATATAAAAGAGTTAAATCCAAAGAATTGTTGTGAGTATTGGACGAAAGCAGTATCTATCAAAGAGATGAGGCTACAGTCCGCTTGGAGCGTACAGTATGATACCCTATCCATATCCCTATATGCCCCAAAAACGTGGGTGTGGCCAAAAACTTTGTATGGGTGATATATTGGAAAAAAATATTGGCTAAATATCTTGTTAAACATTTTTTTCGGTCGCTAAGAAAATGTTCGCAGGAAACAGAATTTTAGTGAAAAACACCCACAAAAAGTACGCGCAGAAAAAAATGTATAAAACAAACTTATAAAGAGGGTAGGGCCTACATATCATATAAAGGTTGTAACACTCTATTTCTCTTACTTTATCTTTTAAACGCTGATTTCTGAATTGTCGTCGTAGATCTCTTAAAGTATATACACATATTAATGATCAGTATCAAAATCTAAGACTGTTTACTTAGCAATGTCCGTCCGTCACAAATTTTTATGCCTTTAGATTAAAGCTAGGAAGCGGAAATTTGGAACATATACTCCATAGAGTCCCAAAATGGTAGAGTGTAAAATTTTGTTTGCTATGCCCCTGCCACGCCCACAGTTTAGAAAATACCGTTTTCAAATTTTACAATCTACCATTTCGGGGCCCTAGGGAGTATATGTTCCAATTTTCAGCTTTCTAGCTTTAATTTAAAGGCCTATAAATTGGTGACGGACGGACGGACATTGTTAAATAGTCTTAGGTTTTGGTCCTGATCTTAAATATATATACTTTTAGGGGTCTGCGACGAATATTAAGGGGTGTTACAAACTATGTGTCAAAATTAATATACCCTTAGGATAGGGTATAATGAATAAATATTTATATGTATAAATATGTACCTATATGGTACATAAATAAGTAAATAAACAAATTTTGCAAAGTTTTCATCGCAGTTTTTAGATTGCTCTCAATAATGAGAACGCACTCATGGGATGAAAATTTTGCGTTTCATCGGCGAAGATGGCTGCACTGCAATTAAGCAAACTCGAAAAGCAGATGTATATAGATTATACAAAATAGGACTTAGGACAGGACCTTGAGGGCGACCTGAACTAAACGACATTAAATTTAATACGCCACTATAGACATGGACTCTGAAACAACGATTTGACAAAAAACTTTTGATGATTTTACATGTATCTTCTCCCCATTTAACAACGAGATTATGATGATGATTATATGGATCAAAACTCTCCCACTTCACTGCATTCCTACTGACCCGCCTGTGGGGTTCTCCGACCTCAAAAAATATCTGCAGGTCTCCCGATTTGGAATCACTTCAACATAAAAGCCAATTAAATGCTGGTATTCCTGCATTTGTGTGTTCAAGGGGTTTTTAGGCCTGACTCTATTACGCAAATGTAAGAGAACGTTCATTGCCATTGCTTTTTTGATGCGGTTCGTAGGATCCCTCCTTTGAATAAGACAATACCAACTGAGTCGGTCATGCTACAATTTTTTTGAGATGGGTTCTTTGATGTGAAGGCTTCCTCGGATTCTGAAACTTCTAATTCGATCAAGCTTTATTACTCCTGGTGACATGCGAAGCATTTTCATTTCAGCTTAGAGGACTTTTTTCGGTCACAGTAGATGGCAAAGTTTTCCTGACACTTCAGCCACCCTACGCTTACACGATGATTGATGTCGTCATCAACGGATGCTTTGCTGCTGATCATTTATCCCAGAAATTTGAACTTTTCACACTTGAGAAGGCGGTGGTTTTATTCAAATAAATGTCTGGAATGGGTTCACTTGGGTCAGAGAATAGGCAGTATAGATACTCTATCTTTTTTTGGTTAATACGTTACCAATTGCCTTCTAAAACATCTACCCAAACATCACGTGCCCGTTTCAGGAAAGTCTGATCATCACTTATGATGGCTCCATCATCAGCAAGGAATAACTGATGCACTCTATGATCTGTCACTTTTCCCTCAAGCAGATAATTTAGGACTGTAATAAAGAGCCAATGACTTAAGACGCTTCCCTGGTGAACACTGACTTTTATTGGGAATTCATTGGTGACTCCTGCGGGACATTTGACTTTTGTTTTCGCTCCCTCCTACATTTCCATGATCATCTGTAGGTAGGTTTCAGGAACTCTTCATTGCCTTAGCGCTACCCATATCAGATCTCTTGGTTGTCTATCGAATGCTTTTCCAAAATCAACCAGAATCATAGGCAGATCCTTTAAGGAATCACGGTGCTTTTTCATTATGATCCTTATACTTTAGATTTAATCTGTGGTTCATTTACCCGCGACAAACTCGCACTGGTCATCAGACAGCCGCATCTAGTACCCGCTCAACGATCTTCATGGTGTGTGAAATCAACTTAATTGAACGGTAATTATCACAGTTTCGCCTATCTCACTTTCCTTTGTGCAAATGAAGAAGATTACTTTGCCTCTACTGAGTGGGCATTGGATCACATCTCATGAGCTTGGAAATAGGAATCATGAGCCATCTGAGCCCGATGTCTCCCATCTTTTTCCAGAACTCACTGGGTATCTTATCCGGTCCAACCGCTTTTCTCTTCTTGGAGTTCTTGACCGCTTTCCCAACCTCTTCGCCTAAAATTAAACTTTCCTCCAACAAGAAAATCGCCATTGAAGGAAAATAACTTTCGATAGCCATTCCCCAGTGCAATTATTTCTTCGCTTGATACGCGAACTAAGAACTAAGTAGCTAATTGTGTGATAACATTAAAACAGATAATTTTGTAATCATTTCCATGCATAAATAATTTGTTTTTTCGGCTGTAAAGACGGTATTGGAAGTGTTGTGGAAATGCTGCCAACAGCGTTGCTATATCCAGGGGCAATGTTTAGATTGGTGTGTGCGGGGTTTTCCCACGCGTTTACTGTCGAATAGTCTGTCCTTTATTCACTCCCAAATTAATTTGCTTGCGCCGCTGTAGTAGGGCAGGGAAATCATCCATAGAAGCAAACGAAACATGTGATGCGAAAAAAGCTTTTGGTGGCGGAAAGCTCTTAAGCTTTGCAGATTTCTCCTTAAATTCCAACTATTAGATCCTGCTAGTGCAAGTGGGAACGGTAGACTTGTGAGAGCCACTGCAATTTGCGCATTTTGGTAAATCTGTATCAACGCCACACTCCACGGTCTTATGAGTACCGGCCACAGTTGAGGAATTAACCAGATAGTCAACTCGAGAGAGAATTTCTCAACTTGCCTACAAGCTAAGTCGAGCTGAAAATAGTTACATAATATGCACAAATATGGGTTTTTATGTGCAAATCAAATGGGAACCAAGCACACATGTATCGAATTATATAGGTTTTAATGGGTTTTCATGGGGGCAGCCATTGAAACGATATGAAAGGTAATTTTTTATACCAAGAACTTGGGAACAGTTGAGTAAACTTTCCTCCTATAACCTTCGATAGTCATTCCCCAGTGCAATTATTTCTTCGCTTGATACCCGAACTAAGAACTAAGTAGCTATTTGTGTGATAACATTGAAACAGATAATTTTGTAATCATTTCCATGCTTAAATAATTTGTTTTTTCGGCTGTAAAGACGGTATTGGAAGTATTGCCAACAGCGCTGCTATATCCAGGGGCAATGTTTAGATTGGTGTGTGCGGGGTTTTCCCACGCGTTTACTGTCGAATAGTCTGTCCTTTATTCACTCCCAAATTATTTTGCTTGCGCCGCTGCAGTAGGGCAGGGAAATCATCCATAGAAGCAAACGAAACATGTGATGCGAAAAAAGCTTTTGGTGGCGGAAAGCTCTTAAGCTTTGCAGATTTCTCCTTAAACTCCAACTATTAGATTCTCCTAGTGCAAGTGGGAACGGTAGACTTGTGAAAGCCACTGCAATTTGCGCATTTTGGTAAAGCTGTATCAACGCCACACTCCACGGTCTTATGAGTACCGGCCACAGATGAGGAATTAACCAGATAGTCAACTCGAGAGAGAATTTCTCAACTTGCCTACAAGCTAAGTCGAGCTGAAAATAGTTACATAATATGCACAAATATGGGTTTTTATGTGCAAATCAAATGGGAACCAAGCACACATGTATCGAATTATATAGGTTTTAATGGGTTTTCATGGGGGCAGCCATTGAAACGATATGAAAGGTAATTTTTTATACCAAGAACTTGGGAACAGTTGAGTAAACTTTCCTCCTATAACCTTCGATAGTCATTCCCCAGTGCAATTATTTCTTCGCTTGATACCCGAACTAAGAACTAAGTAGCTATTTGTGTGATAACATTGAAACAGATAATTTTGTAATCATTTCCATGCTTAAATAATTTGTTTTTTCGGCTGTAAAGACGGTATTGGAAGTATTGCCAACAGCGCTGCTATATCCAGGGGCAATGTTTAGATTGGTGTGTGCGGGGTTTTCCCACGCGTTTACTGTCGAATAGTCTGTCCTTTATTCACTCCCAAATTATTTTGCTTGCGCCGCTGCAGTAGGGCAGGGAAATCATCCATAGAAGCAAACGAAACATGTGATGCGAAAAAAGCTTTTGGTGGCGGAAAGCTCTTAAGCTTTGCAGATTTCTCCTTAAACTCCAACTATTAGATTCTCCTAGTGCAAGTGGGAACGGTAGACTTGTGAAAGCCACTGCAATTTGCGCATTTTGGTAAAGCTGTATCAACGCCACACTCCACGGTCTTATGAGTACCGGCCACAGATGAGGAATTAACCAGATAGTCAACTCGAGAGAGAATTTCTCAACTTGCCTACAAGCTAAGTCGAGCTGAAAATAGTTACATAATTTGCACAAATATGGGTTTTTATGTGCAAATCAAATGGGAACCGTGCAAACATGTATCGAATTATATAGGTTTTAATGGGTTTTCATAGGGGCAGCCATTGAGATGATATGAAATGTCATTTTTTATAGCAAGAACTTGGGAACAGTTGAGTTTAAGTGTAACTATACAAACTAGGATTTCGTAGGTTATGGACAGTTATATGGAAGCAGTTAAATACTTTTACATAAGTGGGCACCGGTTTAAGATCTATTTTAATATAACGTGATCCAAATCTTACAAATAATTTTTTGGTACGTGAAAACACTTTTTTTACAACATTTGCCATCACTTACTAGTAGTAGTAGTAAATTGTTTTGTTTATTTTCATAATTTTTTTTTTTTAAATTACAAAACATGACATATAAAGTCGTATGTTAAAAAGAGTGGCTAATTAATTCAATATATATATGTAACGGAATGTGCATGCTTATTTGTGAGTTGTAGTCAACTACCAGGCATTTTCGATAGCAAAATGCACCCATAATATATTTATGCATGTATTCCAGCTTCCTTCTGTTCCCCTTCTTCTGTCTATCACTTACTATAAATTTTAAAGTAAAGCATATTAACTTATATAAAAAATTTCCAAAGCCGCCTAAGAAAAGAAAAAGCTAACAAAATTGATTGACTAAGCGGACACATTTTAACCAAAAATAATTTAAAAAAGATTAAAAATACTTCTTCTCCCCTTTTTTTTATTGATACATGAAACCCGAATATGTATTTTCATTAAACTTTCATATGTTGAATAAAAAAAATTAAAGAATTTAATATATATGTATATAAAACAATTTGTTTACACCCAAACATTACTAATTTAGTAATATTTATGCAATAATACAATAAAATATACATTTTATCTCATTTTATTAACCAAAATGGAAAAAGTATAACAACCCAAGAATGTTTATTTTAAGGCAGATATATTTCTTTTAACCGCAAAAAATATTCCAATTGAATTGTAACAGTGTTATTGGGTAACTAATTTTTTGTTTCTTTATAAACATTTACATTAATATAGCTATCAAAGTTGAATCACCTAAACTCAACACTTCGCAGCACTTCTTATTTCCCAACACATCCACCGTGACCAGCTGTCTTGTTGAATCAATTGATTCGCATACAATTTTATACCGATAGAAATATGTTTAATGCAATATTCGGATATATTTAAAAACTTTAAAGTCGTAGATTGTTTTTAAAGTTTAATTGGGGATACATACACTTTCTTAATGAAACATTAGGTGCGTATCACTATCCGGAGGACATTGTAGAGGACTCCAATAATTTGTTCTGGGATCCTTCTTACGTACACTGGAAGTATTCATGTTAAAGCAATTATACAGCTGGTCACGGACGATATGTTGGGAAATGGGAAGTACTGCGAAATGTTGAGTAATTAAACTTTTATAGCTATTTTAATATAAATTTTCATAGAAACCGAGAAAATATGTTTAACAAGATATTTAGCCAATATTTTTTTCTACTATCGCCCATACAAAATGTTTGGCCACGCCCACTTTTTGGGGGCATTTATCTTAAAATAATTTTTTTATTATAAATTTTATAGAATGAAATAAAATGCTATCCATCATGTTCTTAACGCTTTTTTCTTTGGGACATATACGGATATGGATAGGGTATCACACTGTTCGCCCAAGCGGACTGTAGCCTTTTCTTATGTTTTTATCAGTCTTTATTTTATTATTTTTTAATTGTGAGGTATGTATGTTTTATAAACCCATACTCAAGGCACATTTTGCATGTTTATTTTGTACACCCAAAATGTGAGGTGTAATCTGCTCAAAAATTACATTTCTTGGTGGCGGCCATTAAAACCAATATCATCACAGAGCAAAACACTAAGTTTTCTAAGTGTAAGCTCTCAGTATCGCTTAACGCAACGGTTGTTTGTTGCGCAGCTAAGCTTTATCTACCGATCTTTATCTTATAGACTATTGAATATAAATACAAATTGAATTAATTTAAAGTTAATGAATAAATGGACTTTTTAAAATCTGCACGCGACACGCAAAAATCAATTTCGTTGCAAAATTCATTAAATGTGCTTATCGTAATGAGGCTCATTATCCTTAGAGGAACTCCTTGACGTGTCACCACTACTTGCACGAATTATGAAGTGCGCTACCTCAAACGCATCAAAACTTCACTTTGCGAAAAAATTCAAACAGGGCGATATTACTAAGAATTTTTAACTCCTCAAAAATCATACCGAGCCCCTCGATTCAAGTCACGGACCTCATGCCCACAAAAGTAAACTTTCATCGACAATTTGAAATCACCATACCTGACCGCTTGGTGTGGGAAAATGGAGGCCCAAGGCTAAGCAGATCCCACTCAGTCTGATACACGGATACATAAAAAATGTCAACGGGTGTAGGAGCAGGCATCAGCGGACCGAACTGCAAAATGTCAGTTCTCCTAGCACACAGAACATCAATCTTCCAAGCAGAAGTTTATGCCACTGAACTATGCGCAAGAGAATGCTTAAGGCGTAATCTCAGAAGATCGGATATTTAGATCCTCTCTGATAGTCAAGCAGCACTCATAGCTCTTAATTCCTACAAGTTCAACTCTCAACTTGTTTGGAACTGTCTAAGCATTCTAAAACAACTCACATCCCATAACAGAAAGACTCTTTGCGTTAGGTTCCAGGATACGAAGGAATTCTCGGTAATGAAGAGGCCGATGAGCTAGCACGATAAGGCTCTGCGACCCCTTTCATCGGCCCAGAACCCTTCTGTGGGCTACCCACCAGTAATATAAATATTGAACTCAATGCTTGGGAACACCAAATGCGTACATCCCATTGGTACTCCATCCAAGGACTACGCCATGGTAAAAAATTCATTGGGTCTCCAAAAAAAAAACGAGCTCTTCAGATTCTCTCTATGAGCAAACTTGATGCTAAGATCGTAACTGACTTCCTAACTGGTCACAGCGCCCTGAAGCATCGTGTCATGAAAATGGGGAAAAGCTCTACAGATGTGTGTCGACTCTGCCTAGAACAACCTAAAACGGCAGAACACATCCTATGCGAATACCACGCAATAATCCAAAAGAGGCTCAAATGCTTCAACAAAGGACTCACAGAACCTCATGATAAATCAGCGGTCTCAATAATCGTAAGGTTTCTCAAAGACCTAATAATAGGGAATACAAAAGATCTTTCTTGGTCGCAGTGCTAATCAGCCTCACTCTTTAAAAAAAAAATTGGCTCATTATTACCATAATTGGTTCTATGGCTATCGGTATAAAATAAGCTTCTAGCAGTGACCTTTGGCTAGCATATGTATATATTTAGAAGAAAGATTAATTCTGGTGAATTAAAATGTTAAGATAATTAAGAATATCGCGATCAAACATGACGGAAGTTGCATCGCGTCTGAAACTTAAGGTTTGCAGAACAATTAAATTGCACCTTCTGTCATTATTAGAAAGCTCATCAAACTTATTTAATTTACGAACCGCTTATCTGGTGAAGTGGACTCTTTCGAATCTATGTAAGTTCGTGAACTGCATGTAGCGAATACCAAATTACAGAACAATATTCTAAATAAGTTCTGACAAATGAGCAATAAATAATTTTAAGAATATTTATGTCTCGAAATTCTTTAATATTTCGTTTAAGGAAGCGTAACAACGAGTTAGACTTGGCAAAAATAAACTTAACGTATTGTCAGATATGACACCAAGATCTTGCCAAGATCAAAACGCTGAAGTCTAAGATCATTGATGATATAATTATGCAAAATTGAAGTACTAATACGATATGCTGGAAAAACTTCACATTTAGAAATATTGAGTTTCAACGCATTACGATTGCACCACTCCGACAATCTTATACTATCTGATTGAAAATGTATGCAATCAGATATATTTTTTATCCGAGAAAATAATTTCGAATCATCCGCGAAAGTCGAAAATTTACAAAATTTAAATATTTCATGAACATCATTTATAAATAATATAAATAGCAACGGGCCCAAATGTCTGCCCTGTAGAACACCCCAAGTAACTTCTATAACGCGAGAAGTCAAACCATCGATAATTTGCCTTCTTTTAGTCGGGTAATTACTAAGCCAATTTAGCATTGAGGAATGAAAACTCAAATACATAAACTTTGCCAAAAAAAGTGTGTGATGCACCCTGTCAAACGCTTTTGTAAAGTCAGTTTAAAGTACATCAACTTGTATTCGTTCATCAAAAATATTACATAAGTAATTTGTCAACAAAGCTAAATTAGTTGCACATGATTTACCATGAACATAACCATGCTGACTATTTGAAATAATTTCTTTTACCGCGAAAATGAGTTCTTTACAATACTTTGAAACAATTTGGTTATTGCAGAAAGCTTTATTATAGGCCTTTAGTTTTCTCCTTTTTGCCTTAAACCGCTTTTATATACTTCCATTCATTTAGGAAGTTTCCATTTACAAGAGACTGGTTAAAAATAAATTTAAGTGGATGAAAAGCGGGGGATAAACATATTTTTAATATTACCACAGGAATCCTATCTGGGCCAGGGTTGCTATTTAGATTTAGTTTTTCTAACGCGTTTATTAAATCGTCATGTTGCGAATTGCAACACACTGATGTCCAAAACTTCCGCAATCATAATGCTTTGATTTCCCGTTAACTGCACATGCGACTTATTGTACACTGACTCAAAGAAATCAGCGAAAAAATTACACATACTTTTCAAAGCTGTTAAACTAACATCTTCGAAATCCATTACCTTGGGAATCCCTGTGGTATTTCTTTTCGAATTAATGTAATTCTAAAACGATTTGTTAATACGCTTCACCGACGACTGTGCAGACAAGATATATTGCCTGTATAAAACCCCATTTATGAACTCATATTCTGTCCTGAATCTCAAAAAAATTCACGTTTAGAATCAATTTTATTTGATACATAAGAAGAGTAAGCCTTCCTTTTTATGTTACGTGAACTTGGAAAAACTAATCTTTTATTTCACCAAGGGATTTTAAACCTTTTGTTAAAAAGAGTTTTTGGTATTGATTTAGTAATGGCTAATACATAACGACATTTTTTTTTAATTTTATATTGATTTTTTAAAATATAATTTTATTATTATAATATTTTTTTTTAATATGTTTACTATACTAGAGTTGTTAATATTTATACCAACTGTATGCTTTTTGGTAGTGTAAGTGATCGCGTTAAGTGTTTCATGGGAAGTTCGCTACATGACGGTTTACTATATGGTGGGTCCGTAGCGGGCTCTATTACTTCAATTTCTATATTCTTTAGATGTGTGGATTTTCTACTATAACAATTTTCTAAAATAATGGGTAATGTTTTAAAAACTATTATTAGTAGACTAGAGATTGAGAGTACGGGTCTGGATGATCCTGACCGTTACTGGGGTCCATATCGCCCTGGCAACTACTTTGGACTGAAGACAAAAGGTCCACATTCTCTGGTCATGGGACCGATGTGGTATTCCCCACAGAATCTGGGCCAAGGTGGGCGAGGAATTCGTCGCTGGTGCGAGATTGGTGATCATTTGGACAAGTACGTCTGGACCCATCACGATGGCAGGACTTTTGGCACTCAGGAGATTCATGATCTTCCGTTTGAACTAAAGACTTCATTTGTTTTGTTTCCAGGCAAAATCATCGGAACCAGGAGTTTATGGTGTGACTTTAGGCCTGGGCGAGTTCCAGGTGAAAGTTAACTCCGTCAAGGGTAGGGTTTCGCATAAATCGCACCTCAGTACGTCGACGCACTCTTTGAAGAAATAGATTCTCGTTGCTCATTTTCGAGTAGTTACCGCCAAGAGTGTGAGACGGTTTGTCTCCCGTCCCGGCGAAATGATTTCATCGGCAGCGGGAAATGTGACAGATCCGAACTTCATTGCAATTCAAGTGACTGCCGAGTTGGGCTTTGCATTGGACATCACCTAGCAATCGACTTCGGGATTTTCAGTGGGAGAAAAGATACCCAAGCCTCCAATTGGACTAGAGCACACCAAGTCCTTGGAGCAGCAGATGGAAGCTTTTGACGATAAGTTTGAAAACACTTTCCATTTGCGTGAAAAGTAAATGGAAAGTGTTTTCGGACTTCTCCTCCGAAGAAGTCAAGTTTGCCAAGTCCGCGATGACCAACATGATCGGCAGCATTGGCGTTTTCTACGGCTCATCCCGGTGGAAAAGCGTTCACACAAAGAACCCGGTGCCCTATTGGAAGGCGCCACTTTACACTGCGGTGCCATCGTGTTCGTAATTTCCTCGCAGATTTCTTTGGGATGAGGACTTCATGGACTGTTGATATTTACTTGGGACTTGGGCATTGAACTTGATATCATTTGCCACTGGTTCGACCTGCTCAATGTAGAAGTTGCATTCCACGATAACAAATCCTCGGCATTGAGGCTCTGTCAAAAGTTCCCGATGAATTCGTCATCCAAAGAAACACCAATGCCAATCCTGCTACGTTCTCAATCACTCTACAAAAAATCCTAACCCGGCACCGGAAATAACTTTCTGTCAAAGGTCGCTTTGCAACACTAGAGAGGCTGTATTCCCGTTTGCTAACCTGGTTTGCGTCGTACAACAACACCCAGAAAGGCGACACTGTGGGCGCCTATCACTCAACTATCACAGCGCGAACTCAACCCAAAAACACTGTCCTCTGGCCTCGATGACTTTCCTCGCTCTTCTCATCCGACTTCGGAGGAGCGTCACGTGGACCTTCGTTGTTGGATCGCATTTGCAACCAATATTACGGCAGAGTTATCAACGCTTCTCTGCAAGAACGATGCCAAGTACTACGAGAAAGCTTCCTTTCTTACAGACAACAAACTGCTCAACGACCTCCACCTGAGTCCCTTCACCGAAACATACGCCAACTATGGTCTCCACACGCACTCGGTAGTCTTAAAGCCCACTCAAATTAGCCAAATACCAGCAGCAGCAAGTGAAAAGGGCTCGAGTCACTCGCAAGCAGCCCGACCCGCTTCGTAGACTCCACCTACGGCTATGTGAAGTTGTTACCCTTCTTGGTGGAGATCATCGACCACGACTCGCCATATCTAAGCAAAATTCTGAAGGACATTCACAATTCGAACATACTCTGGACAAAGTCCGATTTGGCAAAATGTTAACTATTTGGTGTTGCGCGCCTTGCACCACGATTGACGCATTGAAGGGCCACATGCAGCCGATGCACGGCAGCTGTACAATGAACTGCGGAAGAACTTTATCGGAAATATTTTCCGCGAATACAAAAGAAGCGGTTACATCTATGAGCAATACGATGATCAATCTGGCAAGGGAAATGGATGCTACCCCTTCACTTAATGGAGTTCCCTCGTTGTGCTGATTATGTCGGAGCAATCCTTTTTATAATATACGCTCACTAAAGGGATTTTGGATACCCTTATAATGAAGTAACAAAGTGCGGGCATTAGGAAAGTGAAAGATAAGGCATTAGGAAAAGGGAGATACCGATGCACGTTGGTCTTAAATGTCTGTAAACTGTATTGTGAGGGAAAAACAGAGCGTGGTAGAGCATTCCACACTCGCGTTGTACGGTTAAGAAACGAATCCTTGTATTTCACTGTACGTCCGAATACAGGCTTAAGAGTAAACTGATGTGCATTCCTAGCATGGCGAGTATTGCGGTTGAATTGCTGTAGGGGTGGAATGCAACTGTCAATTTCATGTGAGCACTTGTGGTGGAAATACCGATAAAACAATGACAAGCAGGAGACATTACGACGATGACTAAGAGAATCAAGTGATTTCGCGGTGTCTCGATCACCAATAAGTTTTACCGCACGTTTTTGGATCCTGTCAAGTAGCTCCAAATATGTAATTGGAGCACCGGACCAGACATGAGAGTTGTAGCTACTCAAGTTTGGGGCGAATAAACGCCTTATAAATTTTTGCCATATTAGAAGGAGTGAAATATTTCTTCCATCGCTTAAGGAATCCTTGACATTTCGCAGCGTTCTTGGCGACACCGAATATGTGGTCATTCCAACAAAGGTCGTCATTAACAAACATACCGAGTATGGAAGTCGTTTGGTTTCAGCGATGCACGTGCCATCCATGGATAATGGCAGAGAATTATGATTTCGCTGACAGCAGACAGCATTGCGTTTTGGAAGCATTAAATTCCACTCTGTTGGTTTTACCCCATTTAAGTATGCTGTCGAGATCGCAATTTAATGAGCTTAATATACGTTGCCGTTCGAGTTCAACGCCCGAAGATGAAGGGCGTTGCGCAGGAAACCAATATGTAAAGCTGAGGGTACTGTCATCGGCGAAGGAATGAATAGGATTAGAAGTAACAGAGAGGAGATCATTTATAAAAATGAGAAAGAGAGTCGGAGACAAAACGGAGCCTTGGGGAACACCAGCATTTATGTGGTAAGTTGCGGACTTGAAACCGTCCAAAACGACTTGGATTGAACGAAAGGTAATTTCTAATCCATTGAAGAAAGGTATCATCGATCCCAAATGCACGCATTTTCGACAAGAGAGCTTGATGCCAAACTCTGTCAAATGCCTTTGAAATATCAAGCGCAACGACCTTGCTTTCACCACCATGGTGAATAGACACTGCGTCGTAAAGGAGCGCAGAGCGACTTATTTTTTAGATTTTACAAAAAATTTTATTTATTTTATTTATTCGTCTTGTGGTTTTTCTCGATTATTGGGAGATTTTAACGGAATAAAACATAAATTATTAGACAAAAAATCAGACATTAACCTAACGTTTTGATCACCGAGGGGATAAAAGTTACGGATAATTCAATTTTATCATACCATTATTTATAGTAAGGCTTCAGTCGATTGTTACGGACCACAGGTTGTTTTCTACCAAATTTGATAACTGCTCCTATTACTCCTGTAACAGGATAGGGTCCTCTCAATATTGGTGACAACTACATTTTCGGTTTTCCCTTCTAATGAGAACTTTATCTCCTACATGAGAAATGTAAGGCCCTATGGTTTTATCAAAATAAGTTTTTGACCTATTTTTACTTGCTAGAAGGTTACGTCTTGCTATGGAATATGATTTCTGAAGTCTATATCTTAGAATATGGCAGTAATTTTCATGATTATAAATGGGTTCAGGTTATCTTTGCAGGTTAGACTGTATGTCAGGCGTGAACCCATATAGAAACTTCATTGCTTTGAGTTTCGTGTGCCCTTTCAAGTACACCATTTGACTGGGGATGGTAAGCTGTTGTCTGCAAATTTTTTATCTTAAGTAGTTTGCAAAGTCATTTAAATAAGTCACTCAGAAAATTTGTCCCCGGTCTGTGGCAATCCTTTTAGAAATACAGAATTGCGTAATAATTTGATCAAAAACCATTTGAGCAACAGTTTATTATCGAAAGGTTTTTCGGCGATATCAGTTATCATCATTGGCATTCGCATCAAAGGTGTAGCTTTCATGGTCTGACATTTTTTAATAAATTTTTTTATGTCTCTTAGCATGTGCCGACACCAATATTTTTTGCGAATTCGCTTATACATACGTTTTATTACTGGTGAAGTACTTCCTCTTTGCGATTGTAACCGGGTTATTGCATTGCATATTGCTGTATTAATCGGTACAATATCTAATAGCCTGTTCGGTGGTTGGCGCACCTTGGCTTGTACCTTAATTATAAAAGGCTCGGTAGTTTCTGGTGTAATTAACTGAGATGTATTCAAATTCGCACAAATCTGATACTCTGCAGGTTCTTTTATCATGGGCTTCTCTTTCTCGGCTTCGTAAGTTATGATATTGCCCGTATTTGTAAATTGTTTGGTTTTCTTTGGTCGATTACATTTTTCTACATTAGATTGTGGAATCCGGCTAAGTGCATCCGCATTAGTGTTGTATTTACTTGGCTTAAATTCTATACTATAATGGAATTCCGATAATTTGTGTTGAAACCGGATAAGACGAGTTGTAGGGTCTTTTACATTAAAAACTCCTTTCAAAGGCTTATGGTCCTTGTAAACAGTAAATGTACGCCATCTAAAATTTTTGGTAGCCCAGACCAACGCTAATAGCTCTTTTTCAATAGTGGTGTAGTAACGCTCGGCTTTGTTTAAGGTGCGACTAGCGTATGATATGTGCTGGTTTTTACCTACTTCTCCCTGTGAAAGTATAGCCCCGATTGCTTCGACGCTAGCATCAATCTTAAGATTTAAATGCTTGGAAAAATCAGGGTAAACCAAAAGAGGGGGTGAGACCAAAAGTTCTTTGATATCTTGAAAAGCTCATTGACATTTTTCAGTACAGGTGAATTTTACGTCTTTACGTCTTTACGGAGTAGGTTTGTGAGGGGTCGGACTATTTTAGAAAATTGTGGAATAAATTTACGGTAATAGTTGGCGAGCCCCAAAAAAGATTGGACCTGACTTACTGTTCCTGATGGTGGAAAATTTTGAACAGTGGCAGTTGTGCTGGGACTTGGAGGTGCCCCTTTTGCTGAACATATGTGTCCCAAACAAACTACTTCCTTTTGTAGGAATCTGCAATATTCCCGCTGCAGTTTTAAGTTGTTTTCTCTGAGTCTATCAAAAACCTTTTTTCAGTTTGATATTAAGATCCGTAAGGTTCTTTCCATAGATTACGATGTCATATACGAAGCATTCAATACCTTGCAACCCGGTAAGCACATATTTCCTCAGCGCTGAAATGTAGCTGGCGCTCAATTTAAACCGAAAGGCATCCGTTTAAACTCATAGTGCCCGTAATTGGTACTGAATGCTGTCTTGGGTCTATCTTTTGGATCCACTAATACTTGGTGGTAAATTTTCCCCTACAGTTAGTTCCCTTTTGATGTTTTCTAACTGCAGGTTGTTTTTGGTTTTTCCGAAAATTCATTGTCCGGGAATAAATGTTTGATGGGTCGGATTGAAATGGTTTTCTCTTTACTTTGTTCAGAGTTCGAAATTTTGGTTTTTATAAAGTTGTAACACCTTAATCGTTGAAGCGCTTTGATGCATTTAAATATTTTGTGCTTGAAACTTGTTCAGTTTCGAGAGGGACTACTACAAAATCTTGAGCAGGGATCAATCGTAAACTTAAGCGGAATATTTTTACGTTTTTGTTTGAGGCATTACAAATTCCTATAAGAGCTTTTGGTGCTATATCCAATAAACAATTAGACATGAATACTCCGTCGCTCAATTCTTGAGCTAAGCAGGGCATTTCTTCTTGTAATCTTATTGGTACAGATATTACCTTTTGCGACCGTGCAGGTACAAAAACCGGCTTATCAAGAAAAGATTTACATTCAAGGTGGAGTTAGTAGGGTCTGCTACGCCATTGGGAGGGGTTGGTATTTATGATCTCGAAATATCAGGGCATGCTTCGTCATGCCACCATGCTTTACATCATTCTTTAGACTTTTGTCCAACGGAAGGTTAACTGAGGGTACCCTGACATATATTTTGTGTTTAGTTTTGTCGGGCCGGGGAATTTCGACTTGACTGCGGCTCGTTTCCCGAATTTTTAGACTCCCATTTGTTTTTCTGCTGACATTCCGTAGTTATGTGCCCACGGCGTCCACAGAAATCACAGCCTTTTTTTATATTGTACACTCGTGGTGAACTAGTGGTGGTGAACATTCTAGCAGTTAAGGAATTCAGTGATTTTTTGTTTTCAAACCTAACATTTTGTTCTTTTCAGGAATCATATGCTCTTGCGCTGGTATGTGTGAACTATTTGGGAGACAAGATAGTTGGAATGCGAAGTTGGAGTTTTGTGTAAATGGGTAAACGGGAGTACTAGAGTTAGGTTGTAAGTAAATTACTGTTTGTTTTAGCCTTTCCATATCTTAGGCCTTTTCCACATGGGTCTATCGTCCCATCGCCTATCGTGAGAAAGTATTGACATAAATAGGGGTTCGGAACTCCTGTTTTTAAGGTAAAGGTAAGGTCGTCCACCTGTAATTTTACAGCGGGAGATGCCGTTGAACCATAGTTGTGGTCCGCTGCCTCCTTCCAAAGCTGCAACATCTGCTTTAACCTAGCGGTGAAAGCAATTAGAGCCTCAAATGGGTATTGCTTCATTGTTATTAACTTATCTACCAACTCTTAGTAAGTTTCGCGGGGCAGATATGAGCTGTTCAATAGATTTTCAGCATCCTCAAAATTTCTGGGTTAGTGGTACGCAATTAGTTGGTAAGCTTGACCTCTTAGCCGTGTCGGAAATATCTGCAAAAATGCTGCCTCTTCGTCTTCTGTAAGATATTTTATCACCCGCTTGCAGCAACACAAAAACGTTTGTAGCTCTATTATTATATATGCACTTGGCTCACCGTCAAAAATGTATACTAATAACTTAGCTATTTTCGAATAATCTGGAGCCATTTTGGGTTTTTCGGCGTTGTTTAGCAGTTTACCGTCCTCGGACTCCGGAAAGGAAACACTCAAAGAATCTAAAGTAACTGTTGTGGTGTCATACGTCTGTGGTTCACTTATACTAAGGTCTTCGACCTCCAATAAATAATGTTTATCTAATTTGAGGTACCGCGAGAGATAATCGAAATCTTACAATTCTCTTTTAAAATCTTCAGTGCTCTGTTCACAAGCCCTTACTTTCTTCAATCGTTCTTCACGATTTGATTTAAATGCAGCCTTCCGCTCCTGAGTTTTGTTACGTTCGGGATAGAGGTGTTTGGCTGAAATCCGTCCTTTAGTTCCTGATGGCCTTCTTGTTGCTTCATTAGTTCATTTAGTTTAAGAATCAAGTCTTTTCAAGCCATAACCAATAAATAATCTCAATTGAAAGAAAATCACTGATGCTTCCTCGATCCTACCTGCTGCGCCAATTTGTTATATTACCAATACTTCTATTAGAATTTCAACGATTTAATAATAGTATGTAAGCAAGGAACTCTGTTTTACTGTTTCACTTTTATTAAAACTTTAACTATTTAATAATATAATAATAATTGTAATAATATGTTATTACGAAACTCTGTTTTATTGTTTTACTCTTATTAAAACTTTAACTATTTATTTCAATACTAATAACATGTTATTAAGAAAGTCTGTTTCATTGTTTCACAACAATATATTGGAACGTTCCTGGTTAAGATAAGTTTCATTGAATAATCACTAGCTTTCGCTTAAAATTTCGACTTTAGGTAGTGTTCGACTGCTGCCCTGACAGCACTTGAATGAGCTTCTGGTAATTGTTCATTTATATTTATTTCGTCGTCGTTCTCGATACAAGTCCCGACCTAAATCATTAAAGTTTGCCATACCCCAGTCATCTTTCAATTCTATTATCTCTAATTCGCGACAACCCGAAACATGTGAAACACCTTCGGTTGGGACTTTTGTCTTTACATTTTCTACAATATTACTTATGCTAGTTAATTCTATGGCGTCTGTCTTAAAGCTATTCTCTACAACATCGGGATTCTTCAATAAATCGAATGACACAAGTGCACTGATAACTTCCTTAGGTAATTCAATATCTTTTTTTATTAAACGAAATTTGGTTGTTCAATTGGTACACAAATTGTTTGTCCTAATATAACTTAAGCCTACAAATGTGTATGTTGAATTTTAATAAAATATCGCGTCCCAAGAGCAGCGGTAGCAAAGTTTCAACATCTGGAATTATAATAAACGAATAAGCTGCAGCTTTATTCCGGAATTTATGTAATATACGGTGCCATACGTTCTTAAGAACTGGTTTCCCATCCCTCAGAACCGCGTTAGCATCTTTTCCCCATAAATAAACTAGCGAATTTTTAACAAAGCTGCTTACGCTGCCGGAATCAAATACACAAAAATAGGATTTATACAGTGTACTTGTTATGACGATCGACAAAGGCAACACTTACCATCTGGAACGACTTCATTTTCTCAGCTATCTCCTCAAACTCCCTCATCCTCTCTGCCATCTCATCGAATCCTTCAATGGCCTCACGGTCGCGTGCATTTCTCTCTTCGGAATGCTGCTGGACTGCGGCAACGGCGGTTCTTTTTTGGGGCAATTTTGATAGAAATGCCTCATACCGTGACACTTAAAGCCTTAAGCGCCTGCAACTCGCGCCGCTTTTGCAGCAACAGGATTTCCTTCTCGGTTCTGGCCAATTCTGCGTCCAGGTTCTGCACTGGAATGCGTTCGTCGTCAGTGCGCTGGTTCCTCTCCTTTTCAGAGCCTCAATACAATAATGACAATAATTCGTCATACAATGGCCGAAGTTCGGCCACGATGGCATTTTCGTCGAATTCTACATCGGCCGCGTTTTTTTTGAACATATGACATTTTTCCTTTTTATTTGTTATTTTTATGTCGAAATCCCACTTTTCAGATTCCAAACGTCTCTTGATTTTAAATTTAAATTTGGATATATTAAAAAATCGTGTTCCATTTGCTTTGACAACTAATCTCTTACTTCTCTAAGGACAAGTGTTTGGAACCTTGTTACAAATTTTAAAAGAGGTGACAATAATGACAATAATTCGTCATACAATGGCCGAAGTTCGGCCACGATGGCAATTTCTTCGAATTCTACATCGGCCGCGTTTTTTTTGAACATATGACATTTTTCCTTTTTATTTGTTATTTTTATGTCGAAATCCCACTTTTCAGATTCCAAACGTCTCTTGATTTTAAATTTAAATTTGGATATATTAAAAAATCGTGTTCCATTTGCTTTGACAACTAATCTCTTACTTCTCTAAGGACAAGTGTTTGGAACCTTGTAACAAATTTTAAAAGAGGTGTTCAGAAAGTTACACACCCCTGAGGCATTACCTGTTGGTGGTGCAAAATATTCAACTTAGTTCTACTTCATTATATTAACTATATAGTACCCAATACACAAGGTATTTGAGTGACTGCAAGACTAGTAAAGACACAATTTGTGTTTTGAATGTGTTTTTCATACACAGTGGCAACACAGTTTAGTGAAACGTAGAAGACCAATATTGGATTCATGTGTGCACGGTTCCCATTTGATTTGTACTTCAAAGCCCGTTTATGTGCAAATTATGTATGTATATATACATTATATGTAAAATCTGTAGTGACCCCCATTTATAGGAAAGTCTATTCATGTAAAAAACGAAGCGAATGAAATTTTTTTAAGTGATTTATTAATGAATATCAGAGCACAACTTTATTTAAAAAATTAATTCCACAATATGATGACGGATAGGAAAAATGGTTGTATATCTATTGAAGAGATGTAAATCATATTTCTATAGACAAACAAATAATACGCAGAAACATATGCTATCAATTTTCATCTATGATAATATAATATTTGTGTTTGCTGATTTTAATGAATCTTTGCCATATAACACAAATATAGTCACAACCATTCGTAACGACAATGAACAAGTTTATTCGAAGCCCTATCCATATCCGATGGCTGCCGCTGACTTTGTCCATGCTTAAATTGCTGACTTACGACGCAACAAAATAATAAGCCCTTCATACAACCCAAACAACAGGCCCTTATGGGTTGTCGATAAAAAGGGAACTGATCAAATAGGCAGATATAAAATGCGCCTTGTTATAGACTTTCATATGTAAAACATGCAATGTAGAACGGATCTTAATGAAACTTTTTTAAGGCCAATATGCGAGTTTCGTTTGAGAAATCTACAGCTTTTGGGATTTTATGTTTCTACCAAGGGAATAGAAAACATGGTTGACTACGAAATGCCTACAACACTCCGCATTCCGCGATCATTTCTTCGATTATCAGGCTACGATAGACGCTTTATAAGAGAGATTATGCTAAAATTGTTAAGACTCTGGCAAAGTATCTGCGTGGTGAAAATGACAGACAATCAAAAATTATAAAGATAGATATGGACAATGAAACCTTGATGCTTTCAACAAAATTAAGAAAATCATAGCTTCAGAGGAAAGATTACTCTTTTATTCAGATTATGAGAAGCCCATTGGTTTAACAACAGATGCGTCATCCCATGCACTCGGTGCTGTTCTTTCACAGGGTAGAAGACCGATACCAATGGTCCCTCAAACGTTATGCGTAAAAAAAGTATGCAACTAATGACGGAGAACTACAGGCTTTTTTGCATAAACTACGACTTTATTTATATGGAGTAAAAAAAATGTAATATCTATACAGATAATCATCCTTTAACAGTTGCAATATCAGACAACAATCCAAATATTAGCCAATGAGCTATTGGTCGCTCGTACTTTACACAGAGTTAAAGTAAGTTATAGAGTTATTTTCATAAAAAATATTACAAAAAATTTCAAATCATTAGAACTTGATAAATAATGTCGTCTGCTGGAAATATTGGCTAATTAATTCAATATATAACTAAAATATCACTAAATGTGCATGATTTTAATGAGTTATACTCAACTAACAAGCCTTTTCGATAGAAAAACCCACCACCCACTTATGCAGTGCATTCCAGCTACCTTCTGTTTCTCTGTTAAGTTTATTAGTGATCTCGTCCTTTTCCAAAAACACTTCGTCGAATAGATAATATTTTATTTCTATAGATAATCCCACATGATGTGTAGGGGCCCAAGAAAATTTGTTTTAGCAATATACTGACATATGCATTTCTATAGTAATGTATGATTAAAGTTGTGACCATCATACACACTCTGTTTTCGAACCTAGAAAGCAGGCGGAATTCTGACAGCCTAGAACTATAAACTTTCGTTAAGCACTAACCGGAAGCTAGCCACTTGCCGAATAATTTGTCTGAGCTTGACCTCACTAACCGAAAATGTCATGTTCACTCTCTTCTTTCTGGGACGTCGCCAAGTGCAGTTGAGTGTTGCAGAAAATTGCTAGTTTTTTTTTATATATACATATATATATATATATATATATAAATTTAAAGTCAAAAAAATTAACTACACCAAGTGCAGTCTCGCGCCCCATCAAAAAAAAAAAAAAAAAAACCAACAACCTGGCTAGAAAATCTGCATCGCAGTAGTGTTGTCGGCAAATTTGCTTAAAAAGACGAAAGAAACGTCATCCATGTTTTGAAATCAAAACCTTAGTGCAGAACAACAAAAAAATCACCACCCCCACCACCAGCAAGTATTTCTGCCATCCACCAAGCCACGTGCCCAATAAAACCGTGCTCTGACACCAGATATAATTGCACTACTCGGGGAACCAGTCAAAACCGCTTAGAGATTGGAGGAATCGTACCAACCACAGCATTGAACTCTGAGAAACTCACCTCTGGTGCTCCTAGTGAGCCAGCAACGAAAGCCCAGATGAACAAAACATCCAACTGACGTCACCATTAAGATCGGACAGCAGCGAGACCAATAAACGGCATAGAAAGAAGCGGTAGAAACGTCATCTAAATCTCGCCACATTTTCCATCAGCAGCCGACAAAAATTCGACCACTGCAGAGAATCCTTACAAGAAAAGCACGCATCATCCATATTGCGCTGCCACAGTGTCTACCTAATTAATTGTTGTTGTAAATATATTTGTTTTGTGATATATGTATGTGATTTGTCCGAAGTTAAGTATATTTTACTTGGAATTACTATTATGCATGTGAGGTTCGTTCAGTTCAAACATATTGCTTTCATAATTTTGTATATCCTATCACATTTTTAATTAATTTTATTTAATTTTGACACATAGTTTGTAACACCCCTTAATATTCGTCGTAGACCCATAAAAGTATATATATTTATGATCAGGACCAAATCCTAAGACTATTTAGCAATGTCCGTCCGTCCGTCCGTCCGTATCAACTTTTGAGGCCTTTAAAGTTATGCTAGGAGGCTGAAATTTGGAGCATATACTACCTAGGGTCCCGAAATGGTAAAGTGTTAAAAGTTTTTAAATCCGCCCACTGCCACGCCCACAATTTAGAAAAAACCGTTTTAAGGCTTAAGTTAGAGAGATAATGTTGTAAAACCTTCACGAGATATGTAGGTACTGCCTGCCTTTATAAATTTTTCATATAAAGTTTTTTGCCACGCCTACTTTTTGTGGGCGTTTTTCAATAAAATGCTGTTTTCTTTGAAAATTTTCATAGAAATCAAAAAGAAAAGGCTTAACAATATATTTAGCCAATATTTTTTCCAATATATCGCCCATACAAAGTTTTTGGCCACGCCCACTTTTTGGGGGCGTTTTTAAATAAAAATATTTTTTTTTCTATAAATTTCATAGAATGAAATAAAACGCTATCTATCATCTTTCTTATGATTTTTTTCTTTGGGGTACATAGGGATAAGGATAGGGTATCATACTGTTCGCCCCAAGCGGACTGTAGCCTTTCCTTATGTTTTTCTTTAAAATAGAGTTCATGTATAAATCACAATCCAGGCCACCTATGAATGCTGTGCACAACATCCATCGGAGTGTCATATCATCATCATCATTCATCAATACAAAAATATTTCGTCAAGGTGCAGAAATATATAAATATCGGTGAATCTTTTGGTTATATTGTTTCTACTGAACGATCAGAAAATTGAATTATTTTATATTATTTTGTAAAAATACAGTACCTATGTATATGAGTGAACTTCATATAATTTTTTTTTTATATATATACATATTTTTGTTTTACATTGAACCTAAAAGTAAGCAATAACATTTGGGTTTGAACATGCAAACTTAGAACATACGTAATAATAAAACAATATAAGAATTTTGTGAGCTAAGTAATGTTTAAATTTAAACCAACAAATATTACATTATAATGAATTTAATTACGAACGGCGGATAATTGAATAGTAAGAGTTAAATATAGTTCACATTTATAACACTTTGCTTTGTCCGAAGGGACATTTATTTTTGTTGTTTTTTTTTTATGATATAATATGAGCTGAACTTAACCTAGATAATGATAATGATTAATCATAAATTTAACAAATTGAATTATTAAATAAAGCCAATGAATATAAAGCCATATAACATAAAACTTACTGAATAACTGAAATATTATTATCCAAAATAAGACACTTTTATATAAGCTAGATGTATATACATTATTTTTATTTTAGATTTTTCTTTTTATTTTGTTAAATAAAAATGATTTAAATTCATTATGACAATTTACTCGCAATTGATTGTATTCGAATTTTGATATTATGGAGTGTTCTTAAGAGTTTTTGTGCGATAGGGCAGTGCAATGCCAGTGTGGTGGTGCTTCGGTGATAAACTGAGCGTACCGTAAGCGATTGCTTATTATTTGTTTAGGAGCTATCGTAGGAATTAGCGGAGCGATAGCCAAGGATGGCCTATACACATTTTATTGTATTAGGTTGTGGGTGGGTCACGCTAGGGGAACCACCATCACCTTAGGTTTCCCAGGATTACTCAGGTCGCAGATGTCTTTTCTATAAAGACTTTAAAAATAAAAAAAAAATCGATTTTTGATCTTTTCGGTTTGTGGCTCTCTCCTTTTTATTTAAAAAAAAACAGGCATGAAAATATGTACGGATGTCCACCAGCGTATGAAAGATCCCACGCCTCCGGCGAGCTAGTTCGCGCGTGTGCAAGAATGCCTGCCTTCGTCTAGCAGGGTGGACAACCTACCCTACAACCCATCGATCTCTGTAGGAAATTCCTGTTTTCCTAAAGAACGGTAGGGGACAGCAGAACATCGCATTTGTGGGATAGGCACATCTTCCGTTACAGATGCACAAATATCCCTCAGATTTTTTTTGTATTTGCTTCCTTCTTAATGTCTCTATTGTTTTATCGATGTTGGATTTCCAAGCGTCTTCGTGTAAATGCAAATTGGTCCAGCTTATTCCATAACGTTCACACATGTTTAGCCATTTCTCCAACCAGTATATATTTCTCACTGTTATCTGTTTTGAGAGTATGTGAGGCAACCGAGCGATTGCATATTTAAAAAGGGTTTATACCCTATCCTAAGAGTATATTAATTTTGACACATAGTTTGTTACAAGGATATTATATTAAGGATATTCATCGTAGACCCCTAAAAGTATTAGGGTGAAATCAGACAAAACAAATCACTTGTTGAAAGGTAAAACTCATTAACTAACAAAAAAAAGAAAAGCAGATAAATTAATTTAAATTCGGTTTTAGGTCTTAAAATCCCTGCACTGTAATCCCTGTATTATAATTTTGTGTATCCTGTAAAAATTGTGTTGCTCCTCAACAAAACTACGCGCGGACAAGGATGAATTGTGGGCTTGCAGGAAACGAACAACTCGGATGAAATCAATTACAAATCATGACGAGCTGTAAGTTCTATGCCCACCACACAAATTAAGCAACAAATTAAAATAATAACAAAAAACGAAGAATCAATAAAAAATATCACCCACAGACCACAACACGCAACGAAGAAAACCCGGCAACTGTCAAAAACTTTCCAACATTCACGTTGGGCACACATGTGGTGAAGATGGGTGATCTCGCTTCAGAATGTGTCATACAAAGTTGAAGAGTTAGTCGAAACCTCCGACCAACAGCGCTGATGTGAGGTAGATGGCTACATGAATTTTGGGCCCAATGCACAATGGTCCCAAACCAAAAACAAAAAATGGCCCCAAAAATGTTTATGGAAAACAACAACACGACAATTTCTGTGATTTGGCGCCATTTTTCATTTTTTAATTTGGGGCCAAAATTCACCCCCCCCCCCCCCCCCCTCCAAATCTTTGGGAAAAAAAGTGAAAAAAAAATGTTTCATTTTGAAATTGGGGCCATTTTTCATTTTGAAAAAGAATTTTAATTTATATGGCCATTGCTCATTTTTGGTTTGGGCCAAATTCATGTAGCAAAGGGAGATGCACCTACTCGTTCTAACACACACTCCGAAGATGTGAGGCATTATGGAAGACAAAACACACACCTATCACAAGATGAACACACACCTAGAGATCGTGCAATTTTCGCTCAGAAATTTGTAAATAGTTCAGGGTCAATCACCTACAACCGAATCAGCTGTGTAATACATAAGCCTTCAAAACCTTCAAGAAAGTAAATTTGAAGATGTTAAATCACTCGCCAGTTAACAGCCCGCCAATAAAGTCAAACATTTTAATAGAAGGTTTTTGTTTCTCATTTCAGTTTTATTCTTTGTTCAAGTTCAGTTCGCCTAACTGACAACGAAATTTATACCGCTTGCAAAATTTCAAATTTGAAGCCCAACTTTTAAATTCCCGCCAATCTCTTTTTTTTTTTTAAATGAAATAGTTTTTTTTTCGTTTTTTTTTCCTTTTTTTCAAACAAATAAAAAATGTTTAAACAATAAAGTGTACTGTGGGCTAAATATAGCTCGATAATATATTCAGTGCAAATATACATTTCCGATATCCAGCGGTCAGTCTATTGGCCACAGTACCCAACGATTTTTTATAAAGTGGGCTCTGGACTAGGTATATGTGGGAAATTACCAGTGCAAATATACGTTTCCTGTATCAGACAGACAGTCTATCGGCCACAGCACCCACCGAAATCAAGGGTGAACTAATCCAACGGAGGGAAACGCGAAATGGTCTAAGCAAAATAACCTTTCGCAAACAACTGGTAATCAGCGCTCGTAAAGGAACAACAGTGCAAGCAAAATCCAACAACACTATATAAGAACAAAAGGTAGTAACTTTTCCTTACTTCTCTCTTATATATAATATATAAAAAATATATAAAAAAAAAAATAATTAAATAATTAATTTTAAAACGAAACCTAGTAATTTAACAATATTTAAAACAAAATACAAGTGTGGTGATTTTTGTACTCTAAAAAAGTCTAAACTATGAAAATCAATAGAATGCCAAGAAGACATTTTAAATAAAATAAGTCGGGATTATGAACAATTAAAACAAGTCGATGAATCGCGAAAGTCAAGGGGGATTTATCCGATATCGATGAAATGTTTAAACGGCCGAAAAAGGAACATTCGAACATAGTCGGAAATGCTGCTGATCCACAAAAAAAACATTCAAGATGAAATATTCTCGAAAATCAAGAGAATTTATTTCACTTTTAGTGGACAGTTCCACGATGAGGCTGATGGTTTTCTGGAAGAGCTCAAAGCGGTTTAACAACACGAGATCTGCTGGGTCTGATGTAACGGGTGATCCATTTCGAGGTTCCTTACTTTTTTAAAGAAAAAATCACCGAAAATTCAAATTTAATGGAGAATGTTTATTATCATATGAAAGAACATTCTTTGGCATTAATTTTTTGAAGATTATGTCTATCAAATGTTGGCCGTTGCTACGTCGCAGATGGTCCATCCGTTGAGTCCAATTTTCGATCACTCGTTCGAGCATTTCGACTGGTAACTGGCGAATGACACGCGTGATGTTTTCCTCCAAGGCTTGAATAGAAGCGGGTTTGTCGGCATAAGCTTTTGACTTTACATATCCCCACAGGAAAAAGTCTAACGGTGTGATATCACACGATCTTGGTGGCCAATCGACCGGCCCAAAAAGTGAAATTATGTGCTCACCGAAATGTTCTCTCAATAAGTCTATTGATTGATGCGATGTGTGGGAAGTGGCGCCGTCTTGCTGAAACCAAATGTCGCCGAGATCACGAGCTTCAATTTCAGGCATCAAATAGTCGGTTATTATGGCACGATAACGGTCGCCATTGACGGTTACGTTCGCACCGGTATAATTTTTAAAGAAATATGGACCGATGCTTTCACCGGCCCACAAACCACACCAAACCGTTGTTTTTTCTGGATGAAGTGGCAGTTCTTCAATCTCTTCAGGTTGCTCTTCGTCCCAAATGCGGCACTTTTGTTTGTTTACATAACCATTGAGCCATTGGCCTCATCGCTAAACAAAATTAGCCTCGAAAACGTCGGATCTTCTTGGAACTTTTCAAGAGCCCATAGAGCGAAGCGATGTCAGTCCGAGTTGCTGCGAACGGCGCCGAATCTACGGTCTTCGTATACACTCTCAGCTATGTCCGCTATATTTTCTTCACAGCGTGCTGAACGTGGTCTATTCGGTCGAATATTATCCAATAATGAATGCTGGGTCTCAAAATGGGTGATGGTGTTGCGAATAGTACGCTCAGTAGGCCGATTATGTTGACCATAAGTTGAGCGAAGTGCACGAAACACATTCCTCACAGAACGTGAATTTTCATAATAAAGTTGAACAATTTGTAAACGTTGTTCACGCGTAAGTCTTTCCATTATGAAATGCCAAACAATACTAAACAAAAATAACATGACAGCATGACTCGACTCACACGTGATCTGTCAAAAAAGGCTATTGAAAAAGGTATCTCTGCTTGGATCTTCAACGAATTCACATAAATCCTTTCTCGAGCAAATTCGAAGAGTGGTCGGAATATTTTAAATTTATTTGAAAGTTTAATCCTTAGTAATAAGCCTCGATATGTGGGAAGTGGCTAGATTAATCCAGCATCTTTCAATCGAGTATAAGAGTTTCGCCTCAGCGTGGATAACTTACACATATCGGTACCAGAACAAGCGCAAACTAGTAAATACTCAGATTAGGAGGTTAATAGAGCAGAGTAAACTATTCAGTGAATTTGCTGCTGGTTTAAAGTCGCTGCATGATACCAGCATCGAATGCGTTCATGCTCTTGCATTCTGATTTACTTAATTTTCAATAAACTGCCACTCAACGAGATTGGGAGGCAAGGCTAACTACCTCCAAGACCCTTCCGGATTGGAAGGTCGATTTAGTTCGTTGGAAAATATTTCCAAACTGAATACTCAGCCAAAACAAACGATGCACTCAAATTGGTTTCGAAAAACCACTTCCGCGACTTGCCAATTAACTTCCCCGCAATAAACAAAACTATTTCGATGTTGTCATTATAGCCAAAATCCGATAAGTCATCCTGTTCCATTTATTCCAACTGATCAACGAAGCACTTCCAACAATTTAGTTCACACTTTAATCAAATGCGTTCAAAAATATTGCTAGCAACGGCACTTGCAAAGTCTACGCAACAAATGGCAAGCATTGCGCTGGCAGGGCTGTTATATATACAGGTTCAGAGGCGACATTTATTACTGAGAATGCCTCTCAGCTTCTCAATCTAAAATGTAACTGCTAGAATTACAGGTCTTGGAAAAAATCAAACTTGTAACTCCAAAAACCAAGTAAGATTTAGCTTGCATTCGGTGAACAATGCAGCTTTATCCCTCAATTTCACTGCATTTTTTTTAGCCGTCCTAATAGCAACGCTACCAACTTATCCAATGCAAGGAAAGTCGAATCACTTTATCAATCGACCATTAGCTGATCCAACTTACAGTGTTCCAACGAAAATTGATTTGCTGCTAGGGGCAGATGTTTACTCCTCAATAATTCTTAAAGGGTTAGTGGAGGGATAAAAGGGTCCTGTAGCACAACAGGCGGAATTTGGATGGATAATTACGGGAACAACCAACAGCAGTCCAAATAATACTTGTTTTACGGTCCAAAATCACTTTAACTCCTTCGATGCACAAATAAGACAATTCTGGGAAATTGAAGAAGACCTTGATGACAGGAAACTTTCACCCGAGGAGCCAAAAAGTCAACAACATTTCACCGAAACAGCACAAGGAACCGAAGATGCGAGGTATGAGGTACGACTTCCATTCAAAGACGGGATTCGCCCAATTCAAATTGGGAAATGGGAAATTCAAAAAAGGCAGCATGGCTAGATTCGTTAAATAGAAAAAAAGCTTTCAGCGAACTAACGGTTAGGGGAAGCGTAAGCCAAGTGCCTGCACGAGTATTTCACCTTAGGTCAGATGAAGGAGATTACATCATCCATGGAAATAGGCGAACACTACTTCTTGCCTCATTACGCGGCCTTGAAAGAATCAAGCAGCATCATGCTCATCAACGTGTGGTCTTCGATAATTCATGCAAAACGTCCAATGGATTGTCGCTTAATTACTGCCTAATGGTACTGTTACGGAAACGGGGTTTCACAAAAAAAAAAAAAAATATACTTTTATTTCTCTTTCGTGTCACCATATTTTGTTTCGACAAATTTCTAAGCTTTCGACTTGACCGACATATTGACCAGAGGGACCAGTATTTTTTTTCTTTCTTCGTTCAATGTATGCATAATGCATTTAGACACTCTGTCTATGCTTCCTAGCCACATCTCCTCACTTTAATTTCCTTTTTTTTATGATAGACTTTAATAGAAGAGAGATCTCTTGGGTTTTTACTTGGCCATTTGCGTAAGTGACACGATTCTCCTTATATAGCCTTAAATAAATAGACTGTTTTGCAGAATTAAGCGTCATCAGAAACAACAAAATAAAGTCGTATTTCGACAAGCCACAAACAAAGAAAAACTTAAATAAAAAAACAAAATTAAATCTATCAAAACCGATAGAGTTTTTTCGTATACTGACTGAAGCCTGAAGGACAGGTAAACGTCTTTTTTGCAAACTACCGCTCTATGGTCTTCACTAATTCCGAATACATAGATGTAGGCATTCAGGTATAAAAAAAAGAAAAAAAAACTCTAAAAAACCAACACGTCACGTGTTTCAGCGACCACTAAGTCCCCATTATTTCAAAGTGAGGATTTCATCAACCAGCAAAATGACCGTAAGTCAACATTCATATACTTCTATTAACTACATCCATTTATACCATTTACCATACAGTTCCACAGAAGATCAAACGCTTACTAGTGAAAAGCCCCCTTAAAACGCTTTGGAGACTTCCAACCTTACCCGCACTCTCAAGCATAGACCAATTGCGACATCACGATCCACGATAATTGCCCTATCGGCGTAGTCGTTCATCGATCGGGAGCGTGAAATACGCGGTGGGTCGGTCATAGGTGGGCGAGTTTTTTTATTTTATTTATTGGTATTTTGATTATTTCCTACCACCTTTATATATATTTATGAAAACCAAACAACATCTACTTTTTCTTAAATTTAAAATGTTGATAATTACTTACTTAAATTAAATAAACCTAGCTTAGATAAATAATTGAACTTAATTCTAAATTAAATCTAAGCTTAAATGATTATTGGTAGGGAAAGATTTTAAGCATTAAAGTATTCGTATCATAACAAAATACCGTGTGTTTAAATTTATTATGGGGTGGAGTGTGGTGATTTTCCAAACAACGTCGGGAAGTGAGGTTCGGTAAATCGGTCGAATATTAATTTAGGGGCAGCTCTAAACAAAACGAGTAAAGGAGCTGCCATGGTGCACTTCAGTGTAAAATGGGTGGGTCAAATGTACTCTAGGCAACATTACACCAAGTTGCCTGCGAACTATAGGGAAGAGGTGTGAGTGATGAATAGTGTCCGTCCGGTATTGACAGATGAATCTTGGCGTGAAATATATTTTCTTTTTTTGTTGTGTCTGGTACTTGCGGATCAAACACCACTCCCATCCGAGTTCCTAGCCGCGCGTTTGCAAGCATGCCAAGTGATGAATAGTGCAAATCAGAGGAGTACAGTAGTAGCAATTAAAAGAAATGGCGCCCAACATGCAGGCATTCAAGAGATACCATCATAAATGGAACTCTTTTATGCAGTTTAAGTTTATATGATTTTCCGCAGTAAGTCCCAGTAATTGAACGATAGCGTTTGATCCGCGTAGCGACTGTTTGGATTTCAGTTTGACCTGAATTGTCTTTTTACAATCATAGTGTCCTACTTGGTTTCCATTGAAGAGACTGTAGTTGCATATGAGTTTTGTAGTTAAAAAAAAATAAATGTTTTATATAGTATAGTCCGTTTGTAGTACTGAGTATACTGGAAAACGTTGCTACTAATTTTGCCACTTCATCGTCAAATACATATCTTCAATATAGGTCGCGATTTAAAGTCCGTCCGCTAATAATCATACTTATAATACTGCGATTAACTCTTCTTAATACTATTAGAATACTATTACACCTATTAGTTGAAAATGTTTTACAAACATAAAATAACACGAACGATGTTTTAGAACCACCTCACATAACTCCGAACCCTAATGATATTCTTCCTTGAATTAAAATTGAAGATTTCACCTTTTCTATTTTTTTTTATATTTCGGAAATTTTGGAAGGCCATGAACGTTTTTAAAGTCGTTTTTAAAAAAAAATGTAAATTATTTTAAAAGCAAGTATTTTTTTTTTAAATATATTTCTTTATTATGGAAGGAAATAATAGACCAAATACTCGATTTAGAGGTAGAGGTAACTTCCAATCGGCATTGTGTTGATTCTCGTAATCAAACTCCGATAACAGGGCAAATTGAGCCAAGACCAGTTATTAGCCGTACTCGCATGGGTATTGGTAATGCTCCTGGTGGCAGTAATGAAAATTCATTGCCGCTTAACGATAACTCAAACCATAATCAGTCTACTAACGATGAACTAAGTTCTCAGTTAAATCCTACCGCAGCAACTGCACAGCCACAAGAGAATAGTCATCCAAGTACTAGCACCAACGATGCCGATGGTGTCAACCTTCAGCCCGTGTCTTCTGCTCCAGTATATAGAGCTGATATTGAATCGATGTTGCTAACTTTTCAACGCATAATCGAGGCCCATCAGAAAGTTTTTATACATGAAATGAGGGGTATTAGGAATACGTTAGTTGGAAGTTTAGATTTGTTAAACGCAAATATACCGAATATTAGGCAACAGGAAGAGCGAGATATTGCAACAGGCCAGTCGAATGCAAGGGTTGAATTTGAGCAGTTTCTTAATAACGCTTCATTTTCGACACACAACCTATTTGTCCCTTCTGAACACCAACGACCACAAGCAAGTAATTTTTCACAATCATCTGTTCCATCAACAAATTCACTTTGTAAAATAGGGAACTGGCAAATATCGTATGATGGCTTAGACAAGGTCCACGACTTCCTGTTTAAGATTAAAACCCTTAAAGAACGTGCTCAGTGTAGCTGGGATCATGTTCTAGCGAACTTTCATGTGCTGGTTAAAGGTAAAGCGCAATCATGGTTTTGGTTTTTCTTCGAGCAAAACCCAGGTGCATCATACGAAAACCTAAATAGTGCCTTAATAAAAGAGTTTAGCAAACTTGGCAACGATGATGAGCAGATTTTGCGAATGTTATCACGACGCCAAGGTTACAGAGAAAATTTTAATGACTTTTAAACAGATTTGCTAAGAATGAATGCTCGTCTGAGAGAACCCTTGAATGAGTTAAGAATGATAGAGTCGATTAAGAAAAACTCAAAGAAAAGCTTAGGACTACTGTTGTTTCCATACCAAGTCAACAGTTTCGATCATTTACGAGATGTTGCAAGACAAGCTGAGATATTTCTCAGTCATCAGATGTCTCAAAGATTTTCCAACTATAGACGAGGTGTGAACGAAATCGAAGGATCATTTCTCTATGAGGCTGAACAATCCAGTGAATGTCCGGAAGTAGCCGCCTATGCAAATAAGTTTGATCATGAAAGATATTCCATAGATACCACCAAGTGTTGGAATTGTGACCAACTTTGACATTTATTTTATGAATTTCAAGTGGAAGCAAGAAGGCTTTTTTGTTACAAGTGCGGGGAAAAGAATGTGACAACACCTAAGTGTCCTAAGAAGCATTCGTTAAACAAGACAGTGAGCGAGATGGCAGCCGGGGACTCCCGTTCAAATGCCCAACACCCGAGCCAATAAACCCTATTCAAATATCTTCAGATAGTAACAGACCTATTGAAATATCTTCAGATAGTAACAGACCGTCTGAAGATATAAATTCTAATCCTGATTTGTCCCGTAATGAAGTATCATCAAACGGAAAAGTATCCATTTTAAAATTGTAGACGTGTCTGTTCAAACAGATAAATATTTGCCAATGTCATTGCATGAGAAAGTAAAAAGATACAAAAATACAAGAAACCGGATTTTTGGTATTTCAAACAATTTTGAAGTGTCAAAACAAATTAAAATGTGTAGAAGTCGTTACACAAATTGGAAGACACATAGAAAAGTCTTAGAGTCAGCCTTGATTGACGACGCTGACGACATGAGACCATTTTTAAATATAAAGCTTGGAAGTGGGATGGTTTACGTTTTACTTGATTCAGGTGCGTCAGTTAGTGCACTCGGAAAAGATAGCTTGGACTTTGTTAAACGAAATTCCCTATCAATTAAGCCTCTGAAAGCAAGTATTAGTACTGCTGATGGTTCAAAACAACCTATTCATGGTTTCTTCCAAATACCAGTGCATTTTAACAACAGCACAAAAACAATAGGATTTTGTGTAGTACCAACGCTGCAACAACGTGCATATCTAAGCATTCATTTTTGGAATAGTTTTAACATCTATCCAAAGATAGTTCAGTACTTAAAACTGATACACCTGATGCTAAAATTCATGAACTCTCTCTCGAAAAGTATACTTTGGATAAAACGATGGAAGTTTCTCCATCATGTTGAAAGTTGGGTCTAGGGAAGCAAATGCTGGGCTTGATCGAATGCTTTCGCTCGGTGTGATTGTCGAAAGTAATAGTCCATGGAGTTCCCCATTGTTTTAGTTCGAAAACCAAGGAAAGTAAGGCTGTGTATAGATTTTTGAAAGGTTAATAGTGTTACGAAAAAGGATGCTTATCCGCTGCCTCACATCGGTGAATTACTCAGTAGACTGAAGGACACTTACTACATCAGTGGAATTGATTTAAAACATGCGTACGGGCAAATTCCGCTAGAAGTGAAGTCCAGAGAAAAGACGGCATTTGCAGTACCGGGGAGGCCACTGTATGGATTTACGGTTATACCTTTCGGGTTATTTAACGCCCCTCAAAGAATGAGTCGTCTCATGGATCGGGTAATTCCATCTCGATTTCGTGAAAACGTTTTTGTCCACCTGGATGATCTACTGGTATGTTCGGCTACGTTTGAGGAACATATGACACTTTTGACCGAAATTGGGAAGTGTCTACACGAAGCCAAACTGACTATTAATGTGGAGAAAAGTAAGTTTTGCTAACGCGAAATTAAGTATTTTGGGTACATTGTAGACCGAGGTTGTCTGAAAACCGATCCTGCTAAGCTGGAAGCGATAACTGAATTTTCACTTCCAAAACGTATTTGGAAAATTCGTATATTTATCGGCATGACAGGCTGGCACCGGCAATTTATCCCGAATTTCGCGGCTCTGGCAAGTCCGCTCACGTCCCATCGCTTACGTTTCTCAAAAGCTAAATTATCCTTAGAAACATAAGGAAAGGCTACAGTCCGCTTGGTGCGCACAGTATGATACCCTATCCTTATCCCTATGTACCCCAAAGAAAAAATTCATAAGGAAGATGATAGATAGCATTTTATTTCATTCTATAAAATTTATAGAAAAAAAAATATCTTTTTGAAAAAACGCCCCCAAAAAGTGGGCGTGGAAAAAAACTTTGTATGGGCGATATATTGGAAAAAATATTGGCTAAATATATTGTTAAACATTTTTTTTCGATTTCTATGAAAATTTTCAAAGAAAACAGCATTTTAGTGAAAAACGCCCACAAAAAGTAGGCGTGGCAAAAAACTTCATATGACAAATTTATAAAGGTAGGCAGTACCTACATATCTTGTGAAAGTTTTAAAACTTTATCTCTATAACTTAAGCCTTAAAACGGTTTTTTCTAAATTGTGGGCGTGACAGTGGGCGGATTTAACAACTTTTAAGACTTTACCATTTCGGGACCCTAGGGAGTATATGCCCCAAATTTCAGCTTCCTAGCATAACTTTAAAGGCCTCAAAAGTTGATACGGACGGACGGACGGACGGACGGACATTGCTAAATAGTCTTAGGATTTGGTCCTGATCATAAATATATATACTTTTATGGGTCTACGACGAATATTAAGGGGTGTTACAAGCTATGTGTCAAAATTAATATACCCTTAGGATAGGGTATAAAAACAACACCGTTTTCGAACAAGAATGCCTAGCAGCTATTGTTTCAGTGTATAAATTTAGGCCTTACATTAAGGGACTCCCCTTGAAGGTAGTCACCCAATATTCTAGTCTTGAGTGGCTGATAACACAGAAGGACCTGAGTGGGCGACTATCAAGATGGTCCCTCAAACTACAGCCGTTCAATTTCACCGTAGAACATCGAAAGGGAAGTCTTAATATTGTGCCTGATACACTGTCCAGAATGGATATGTGCGAGTTAGTATCATTAGAGAGGTGTGCAAAGATTGATTTAAAATCCCAATGGTTTTCATCCGCTAACTATGAAAAACTCAACAGCGAAATAAAATCTAACCAGAACTATCTTCCAAATATATGTATTTCGGATGGCTATATTTACAAGCTAGTGCAATTTCGAACGGGGTCACCCGAAGAGGAAGAAAGCTTATGGAAACTTTGGTTGCCTGAGGAGTTGACAGAGGAAGCTATTGCAAATATGCACAACTCTGAAAAGGGATGGTGGATTTGGGAAAACACTGCATCGCGTACGCCAAAAATAATACTGGCCAGGAATAGTGAAGCAGATTAAAGCTTTTGTCACTGCATGGGATGTTTGCAAAGGTTTAAAGCTAGCAAATACTATCACACAGGTCTTTATTCCCCTCAAGCTAATTGTTCGGAACGCGTAAACAGAGAAATTATCTCCAAAATTAGGGTCTTTGTTAAAGATAGTCATGCAGATTGGGATAAATTCGTGTCCTTAATAGGTACAATACTGGGAAGCGATTATCATTCCGCTACTAACTGCTCGCCCTACTTTGCGCTATTTGGACAACATATGGTTCAAGATGGGGATGAGTATTCGCTAATCAAAAGGCTCAACTGTCTTAGAGATTCAGATATTCGAGGTAATCCTTCTTCGGATAGATTGCAAATAATTAGAGAGCGCATTCAACAAAATTTGTGTAATGCCCACCATAAGCCTGAAAAAAACTTACAATACATGAGCGAAGAACATCCATTTTGTAGGAGGTCAAGAAGTGTTTCGTAGGAATTTTGAACAAAGTTCATTTACCAAGTCAAAAATGGCTAAATTTCTACTGAAATTTCTTAAATGCAGAGTAAGAAAAAGAAAATGTAAATGTTTGTATGACCTAAAAGGTAAATTGATGGGAACCTACCATGCCAAAGACATTCGGCAGTAATGTAACAGGTGACTTTGAGGCAGGCATTCCGTTTTCGTTTTTGTTTTTGTTTCACCAAATCTGTATTTGTAAAACAAAGAAGGCTTGTTAAGAAAGCGGAGTTTCACAAAAAAAAAAAAACTTTATTTTAAAAATATATAAATATTTTTATTTCTCTTTCTCTTTCTCTTTCTCTTTCTCTTTCTCTTTCTCTTTCTCTTTCTCTTTCTCTTTCTCTTTCTCTTTCTCTTTCTCTTTCTCTTTCTCTTTCTCTTTCTCTTTCTCTTTCACCCTATTTTGTTTCGGCAAATTTCTAAGCTTTCGACATGACCGACATATTGATCAGCGGAACCAGAATTTGTTTTCTTTCGTCGTTCAATGTATGCGTAATGCACTAACAATAAGACACTCTGTCTATGCATCCTAGCCACATCTCCTCGCTTTAACTTTTCTTTTTGTGATCGACTTTAAGAGGAGACAGATCTCTTGAGTTTTTACTTGGCCATTTGCGTAAGTGACACCATTCTCCCTATATAGCCTTCAATAAATAGACTGTTTTGTAAAATTAAGCGTCATCACAAACAAAAAAATAAAGTCGTATTTCGCCAAGCCACAAACAAAGAAAAAATTAAATAAAAAAACAAAATCAAATCTATCAAAATCGATAGAGTTTTTTCGTATACTGGCAGAAGCCTAAAGGACAGGTAAAGTTTTTTTTTTGCAAACTACCACCCTATGGTCTTCACTTAAAAATAAAATTTTCTAACTTGCTTAAAATTACAATACGTAAATTGAATTATGTTGTGATAGTGAGTTTGGGTTGTAAATATTATATTTTTTCGAATTATCGTCAATGTCCGAGGTAAGCATGCCTGTCATAAGAGGCGACTAAAATCCACCTCCGTATACCGAGCATAATAGCATATAAAAAATAATGCAATGGACAAAACAGTAAGATATAATACCCTAGGTGGCAGACCAGTTCTACTGGAAAATCCACACTCTTCGGAGGCAGGCTCTACGGATTCTGGGGAGAGCCATTTATTGCAATCTTTTGACCGTTTAAAGGGTAGCAAAAGGGTATCTAGATCACCACCATCGGGATCTATACCAAAATTAAAATCAAAAAGAAGTCCTACCGCGCAGAAAGTCTATCCGCGCGTACCCGGGTCTCAACGAAAACTAAAAGCTTCGAGGAGGAAACTAATGACAAGGCACTAAAAGAATCTTTGACGCAAAAGCACTCTGAAGGTAAAACGCTAAGTCCAGATCGCCGCGACTATTTCACGGATGAGGAAGAGTTAGAGCGCGAAACCGATTCGACTAAGCGGAGACCAAACAAATAACCTAAGGCCGGCTCCTTACCAGAAGTGTAGTGGTTAAAGAAAGTCGTAAGAAGTCAAGAAAGAAAAAAATCTTAAAGATAAAGTTTGCCTTCCGCCGCCAATTAATGTTATCGGAATAACGGACTACGGCAAGCTTTATAAATTTCTTAAGGAAATCTGAAGTTCAACATTCTAAGTAACATCTTTGAACAATAATGTGTGGAAAATAAATGTTACCGACCCCGACAGTTACCGCACGGTTTCTCAAAAACAAAATACTGAGAAAATCCAATGGCACACTTACCAAAATATGTCAGAAAGGCCACACCGAGTAGTGGCCAGAGGATTCTATCTTCGTGCTGCAAAGACGACGTTTTGGAAGACCTCCAATCCAAAGGCTTCAAAATTATCGACGCAGTTAATCTAATTAAAAAAGAGAAGCGAAGAACTGATAAAGATGTGGAAACTTTGGTTAAGCGCGGAATTCCGCTATTCATGGTAAGCTTCGAAAAGTCAGAAGACATTAAAAACATTTACATCGTAGTTAAAATTGAGCCGATGCGTAAGATGACTAGACTCATCCCACTATGCAAGCGTTGTCAAGGGTATAACCACACAAACGCATATTGTCAAAAGAACTGCGTTGCGTAAAATGCGCCGGGAAACATTTGTGTATAGATTGCGGTCTTAAAAGACAGGATTTACCAACCTGCATAAACTGTAAGAAAAATCATCCGGCAAACTATCGCGGTTGCGAAGTAGCTAAAGAGCTTTAAAGCAGCCGTAAAGAAAAAATTGTTACCCGTTGGAGTTAAAAAGAATGACAAACCACTTCGGGGCACTCACCACGTCAGCCCCGAAGATCCGCCACCTGATGTGAGCATAGGCCGGACAACTACAGAGAAAGTGTTCTGCTGTGTCATCCTCCTCACCGCAAGCAGGACAGGTAGTGGTGTCGCTTAAGCCCAACACATTTAAGTGTTTAGCAAAAGCTTGGTGGACCGAAAGAACGCCTACAAGCAGCCTACAGTCGATTCTCCTCAGAGATAGAAGAAAAGATGCTGACCTTTTGCAAATGTCCGGGCGCAGTAGTTTGGTCTGTCTACATACACCGCAATCGCGCCACCGAATCTTGTGTTCACAAGAAACCCAAGAATCGATAGACGACATGACTACAGATGCAGGCAGATCCAACACAGATTCGGGTCCTGAGAAAACTTCTTCTGAACCTTGCCTAGCAAGCTCATCCGAAATCTCAAGTCCCTGGATGCCAGTGTGACCTGGTACCCAGACAATATTCACTGTGTTCAGTCTTCCGACCAAATTTAGAGAAAGCTTGAGTTCTAGCACTAACTTGGACGAGGTAAGAGGGTTTAGAAGCGCTTTTAATGCAGCTTGGCTATCACTGCAGATGCAAATGCCTCTAGCCCTCCACCTGTTGTTCACAATATAGCGCATTGCCATTAGGATGGCAAAAATCTCCGCTTGGAAAACAGATGCATGTTTACCCAAGGGGTAGTAAAGTCGTATATCATCGCTTTCCACAAAGACACTAGCACCAGACCCCTGCCCGGTTTTGGAGCCATCCGTGAAAATACGATGGCATTCAATCCATGGTTCAGAGTCTGACCAAAGCCATTCCGTTACCTGTAGAAAGTTGACGTGGTAGTTTTTTCGCAGAAGGATTTCTGGTGTCATTGCATCAGACGGCATATCCATAAGACATGGGTCAAAGGATAATTCTCGAGCTAGTTCTTCAAAATTCCAGTGCGCATGGTACCTAAAACCACATCTCTTTAAGCGAAAGATGGTTTTTAGCGTGGTATACAAGCTAGTAAGCAAATCGATACAGCAGCTGACCCAGTCGAACAAGTCTTTTCTGCAATTCTTGCTAGACTGGAAGAACAAAGTCGTATTAATAAACGCATATTTGAAAAGTTTGACGAGCTTGACTATAAACTTCGGGGCTCACTTCATCGCATATAAATATCAATATGAATATTAACGAATAAACTAAAATAAAAATAATTACGTGGAATGCGAATGGCCTTCTACAAAAGATCGACGAACTTGAAGTTTTTACTTGTACAAATATTATCGACATATGCCTTATTTCTGAAACGCATCTTACGAAGGAATCAGGTGTAAAAATTAAAGGATATAGTGCCTATAATGCATATCACCCTTCGGAAAGGGCTAGATGCGGAGCGTCTTTGCTTATAAAAGACAGTATTGAGCATTCAATAAGCACAAAAATCGAGCGAATTAATATTCAAATTATTACGGTTTGTGTTAAAAATAATAGACAAACTTATGATATTGCGTCTATATATATCCCTCCAAGGGAAAAGATAGAAAAATTTGATTTCAAGAGTATTTTTAACTCACTCACACGGAACTTTGTTGTCGGTGGTGATTTTAATGCAAAAAACACTTTCTGGAGTACACGATGCATTTCATCAAAAGGAAAAATTCTCTATGAATCCGGTATGCAATTTGGTGTAGACTTTTACTCGTCAGACAAACCGACGTACTGGCCTACGGATACGGCAAAAACTCCAGACCTTATAGATTTTTTCATTTTAAAGGGGATTTCCCAAAGCTTTGTTAAAATTGAAGAATGTTTCGATCTGTCTTCTGAACATTCGCCTATCATTCTGACAATTGGAGGCTGCTATTGAAAAAGGAGGCCCTACCCAGACTTGCTAGCGTATCAACTAAGTGGGACTCCTTTAGAAAAGACTGCGAAAATAAAATCGATCTTAACGTGTCTCTTCAAATGCCATTTGAACTTGAACTCGAAGTCGATCAATTTATCGGAGTCATACAAAGTTCAGCCTGGTATAATAGTCCTTATAAACGGATAAAAAAATCAGAAAGCGAAATAAAATATCCTCAAGAAATAACCGAATTGGTTAAGTAGAAAAGAAAAGCGTGTAAAAAATGGCAACCATCTCGCGCTCCGCAGCATGCACCACTTTCAAGATACAGGACTTAAGAAATTGCGAAGTTTCTTCATCCCTTGAAGGTTTCACCGCGGACAAGAGTTCGAGCTACTCGTTGTGGAAAGCTATCAAAAGCACCAAAAAGCCAAAATCGCAAGCGCCTCCTATCAGAAAAAATAATGGCGTATGGGCGAAACGAGACAAAGAAAAAGCCGACATTTTTGCCGATAACTTGGAAGAAACGTTTATACCCTTTGACGGTCAAGAGCTACGCCAAGATATGGCCTTAGAGGGGATACCTGACAATTTCAAAATAAAAACTGTATCACAGGCTGCACAGGCTGCATGAAATACAACAACTGAAACTGAACCAAACTCCTGGATACGATTTAATTGCGGGACAGGTCCTAAAAGAGTTGCCTAGGAAAGCACTTACTATGTTTGTTTATCTCATAAATGCTTCGGTTAGGTTATTATACGTTCCACAACAATGGAAAGTAGCTGAGGTCATAATGGTCCCAAGGCCGGGAAATCCCCATATGACAAGAAATCGTACAGATCAATATCTCTTTTACCAATTATGTCAAAAGTATTTGAAAAAATTTTACTAAAACGGTTACACCCAATAATCGAAGAGCGCCGATTAATTCCTGATCACCAATTCGGGTTCAGAATTGAACACTCTACAACCAGGTTCTCTATCGACCAGGTTTATCGAATAACCAATGATATTGAAAAACCCCTTGAGGAGAAAAAAATATGCTCTAGCGTTTTTCCCGACGCCTCCCAGACTTTTGATAAAGTATGGCATACGGGATTAAAACATAAGCTAAAATTAGCCTTTCCCAAACAAATATATGAGATATTAAATTTTTATTTAGCGGGCAGACTTTTCCGTGTTAGGAATATTCCGAATTTAAAGAGATCGCGGCAGGAGTTCCACAGGAAGCGTCCTGGGTCCGATTTTATTTCTAATTTTTACTCGAGATATTTCGCAGGAAGAAGGTACAACTGTAGCGACGTTTGCGGATGTAATATTGTAGATTTGTAATATTGGCTGTGAGTACTACGGTTGAATCACCAACAGTTAAGCTTCAACGGGCTATCAAGAGCGTTTTTGAGTAGACAAAGATTTGGCGTATTGTCCCTAATGAAACAAAATTTACGCATGTTAATTTTACTTACAGAAATGTAACAACGCTACCCATTTTCATAGACTCCGTACAAATTCCGTACGCAAATGAAGCTAAATATTTGGGAATGACACTTGATGCGAAACTAAAATGGAAAACGCACGTCAAAAAGAAACGTGAAGAGCTCGTTATTAAATATAATCAAATGCATCGGCTGCTTGGTTCCAAACTCAGCATACAAACCAAGCTGCTTTTATAAAGGGTGTTCCATTTCGAGGTTCCCTTTTTTAAAGAAAAAAAAAAAGCAAATTCAAATTTAATGGAGAATGTTTATTATCATTTGAAAGAACATTCTTTGGCATTTATTTTTTGAAGATTATGTCTATTAAATGTTGGCCGTTGCTACCTCGCAGATGGTCCATCCGTTGAGTCCAATTTTCGATCACTCGTTCGAGCATTTCGACTGGTAACTGGCGAATGACACGCGTGATGTTTTCATCCAAGGCCTGAATCGAAGCGGGTTTGTCGGCATAAGCTTTTGACTTTACATATCCCCACAGGAAAAAGTCTAACGGTGTGATATCACACGATCTTGGTGGCCAATCGACCGGTCCAAAACGTGAAATTATGTGCTTACCGAAATATTCTCTCAATAAGTCTATTGATTGATGCGATGTGTGGGAAGTGGCGCCGTCTTGCTGAAACCAAATGTCGCCGAGATCACGAGCTTCAATTTCAGGCATCAAATAGTCGGTTATAATGGCACGATAACGGTCGCCATTGACGGTTACGTTCGCACCGGCATAATTTTTAAAGAAATATGGACCGATGATTTCATCGGCCCACAAACCACACCAAACCGTTGTTTTTTCTGGATGAAGTGGCAGTTCTTCGATCTCTTCAGGTTGCTCTTCGTCCCAAATGCGGCAATTTTGTTTGTTTACATACCCATTGAGCCAGAAATGGGCCTCATCGCTAAACAAAATTTGTCTCGAAAACGTCGAATCTTCTTGGAACTTTTCAAGAGCCCATAGAGCGAAGCGATGTCGCTTGGGAAGGTCGAGCGGCTTCAGTTGTTGCACAAGCTGTATTTTGTACGCTTTCAATTTAAGATCTTGACGTAAGATGCGCCAAGTCATTCCATACGTCAGTCCGAGTAGCTGCGAACGGCGCCGAATCGACTCTCTACGGTCTTCGTGTACACTCCCAGCTACGGCCGCTATATTTTCTTCACAGCGTGCTGGACGTGGTGTATTCGGTCGAATATTATCCAATAATGAATGCTGGGTCTCAAAATAGGTGATGGTGTTGCGAATAGTACGCTCAGTAGGCCGATTATGTTATGTTGACCATAAGTTGAGCGAAGTGCACGAAACACATTCCTCACAGAACGTGAATTTTCATAATAAAGTTGAACAATTTGTAAACGTTGTGCACGCGTAAGTCTTTCCATTATGAAATGCCAAACAATACTAAACAAAAATAACATGACAGCAAGACACGACTCACACGTGATCTGTCAAAAAAGGCTATTGAAAAAAGAATCTCTACTTGGTTCACCCGTTACAAGCAAGTTCAGAAACCCCAGCTGTCCGCACCCTCTCGCTCCTACTCTGAATGAATAGTGCTAAGATGTCCACATATCGTTACTTGGGTGGGGCCCCGCTCCTCATTCTGCTTGGCGCATTCATGATGTTTTTCTCTTTGGTTTGCGTGCTGTATGTTGACCTTTCAGCGCCTCTCTTGTACTGGCCGTAAAACACAGGAATTGGAGAAACTCCTTCTGGGAGACGATTTGCAGTAATTCTCTCTGACCATCTGCCAAGCGTGTTCGGTCTCCGTGTTTAGTCTGACCGATGGCATATGCAGCACAAATGGGTATCACGACGAGGTGTCTAGAACAACCGTTGACCCGGTCGCATATATCCCGTGGCTTCCAAGTGCCCTTGCCAATGTTCGGAATCCCGTGCAGGACATTTGTCCATGAGCAAAAAATTAGCAGAAATTGGTCACTGACGGACGGACGGACCGACACTGCTAAAAGGTCTTAGATTTTGATGCTGATCGTAAGTACATATATACACTAACTTTTAGAGGTCTACGACGAATATTAAGGAGTGTTACAACCTACGTGTCAAAATTAAAATACCCTTAGGATAGGGTATAATCAGCATTATAAGCATGTAGACCCTGAACTCCTGAACAAATTTGCCATACAAAGTTGTTTGGCATGCCCAAGTTTTTGGCGCGTTTTTTTTAACAAATATTGTTTTATTCGAAAATTTCCTTAGAAAAAAAAACAATGTATAACAAAATATTTAGACAAACCAATTCGCAACGTTCTACCCATATGACGTTTTCAGCTAGACCCATTTTTGGGGCCTCATTTTTAAATGAAAATATAATTTGACCCAGCATGAAAGGGCCGACACGGATACCGGACGTTAGCGGTCAAAACGCCAACACTCTGGACTTGTTTCTTACCTCTCACCCTGATAAATACATTACAAATGTATTATCGCCTCTAGGTTCGTCAGACCATTGTATCATATCGGCCAATTTCTCGTACTCCAAGCTCCTAATAGAGACCGTATGGCAATACGAGAAAGCCAATTGGGAACCTTTAAACGGATTCGTTAATAGTTTTAACTGGTCATTGTACTTCCTCGACAAAGACGTGAATGACGCTGCCGATATGACTGCGAATATAATTCCCCTGGGTACAAAACGCTTTAAACCTGACAGGATAAAGAGTATCAAACATAAGGTAAACGCGATTTGGGCTGTAAGGAAGCTATCAGGACTTAAGGGGTAAGTTTTCGGTCATTTCAGGCAACCCTATATGAGGAACTGGCCACATTAATAGTTTCAAATTGTCTTATGACCAAAAGTCCCACCGGCAGTAAAAACTTTTGTTCGTTTGTTAGAAATATTAAGAATTCGGCCTCAACATTTATCCCAGCACTCATTTCCAATGACACTCAGCTCTTCGGATAAAGCCGATCTGCTTGCTGCTAATTTTGCAGTTAGCTAAACAATCCCAGATTGTACTTTATCTCCCCCTGTACTCGAGCGCGAAGAATGGGAAACTATGGGACCAATCCATCTTTTCACTCGTACAGTGGGAGGAGCACTTCAAGATCTAAATATACGCAAATCTCCTGGTCCAGATGGTATTTCCCTATCTTCTGAAAAAGTGTTCTTCCACGCTGGCAAAACCACTGCGTAATCTTTTCTATCTGTCATATTCTTCAGGGCTCTTTCCGAGAAAGCTTTCTTCAATGGATTTGAAATTACCTTTCGTACCGTTCATTTCAAGTCCTGTTAGGCGGTTTCAAGTCTACAACACACCAAATAAATGCTGGTGTTCTTCAAGGCTTCGTTTTGTCTCCGACTCTCTTTTTCATTTTCATCAATGATCTCCTCTATGTCACTCTTAATCTAATCCATTAGTTCGCTAATGACAATACCCTAAGCTTTACATACTTGTTTTCGGACAAACGTTCCAAATCTTCGGGCGTGGAGCTAGAACGGCAACGTATGTTAAGCTCATTTTCGTCTCACCTTGACAACATTTTTAATTGCGATAAAACCAATAGAGTATAAGTTAATGCTTCCAAAACACAATGCTGTCTTCTGCCATTTAACCGAAACCCCAAAGTTCTGGCATTATCCATGAACGGCACTAGCATCGCAAAAAGCGAAAGGTTTTACATGCTCGGTATGTGTATTAACGGCAAACTTTGTTGCAACGACCAGATATTCGACGTCGCCAAGAACGCTGTGAAATGTCTAGGCTTCTTGAAGCGATGCAAGAAATATTACTCCCCTTCTGATCTGGCTAGAATTAATAAAGCGATTATTGTCCAAAAACTTGGATACAACGCTCATATCTGGGCTCGCCAATAACATATTTGGAGCTACTGGATAGGATTCAAAAACTTGCCATTAAACTTATTGGTGATAGAGACATCGCGAAATCGCTTGGTCATCATCGCAATGTCTCCTGCCTATCGTTGTTTTATTACTATTTCCGCCATTTTTCCTCGAACGTAATAGCTAGTTGCATTCCCCCCGACAGCAGTTCAAACGCAATACCCTGCTAGGAATGCACATCAGTTCACGCTTAAGCCTATACTCGGACGGAGAGTGAAAAACAAAGTTTCGTTTCTTAACCGTACAAGATTGTGGAATGCTCTACCACGCCCTGTTTTTCCTGCAAAGTACAGTTTGCAGACGTTTAAAACTAATGTCCATCGATATTTCCCTTTCTTTTATCCTCCACTTTCTTAATGCCCGCAATGTGTATAATTGAATTTTTAATAAATGTTAAATGTTAATTATTAATTTACCTCGACTACCTCATTAGTTTCCGATTACTGTCTTGCCATGCTTTGTAACTTGTTTCTGTATATTTTTTTTTGTTTCTCTTTTATCCTTTGTAATCGGAGCACAAGATTTCTCTGATCTAGAATCTGTAGCACAGCGTCATTGCAATGGCCAATTAGGCGAGTGTGTTGTTTGCGCGCGAAATTTCGTATTTCGTCTTCAACGGTAGTTATAAATACTTAGATCTCTGTGGATATCGGTGTTTCTGATATACCACTGACCATTTACGATTTGTCTTAGGACTTTATTTTGGAAATTCTCCAAATGTTAACATTACTTGGTTTGGTACAACCCCAAAGTTGTATACCGTACGTCCAAACCGGTTTTAGAACTTGCTTGTATAAAAGCAGCTTGTTTTGCATGCTTGAGTTTAGGAAATCAGGCAATGCTTTTGATTAAATCTGATAATGACCTCCTCGCGTTTCTTCTTAACATGCGATTTCCATTTCAATTTTGCATCCAACGTCATTCCCAAGTACTTACCCTCGTTTGCGTACAGAATATGTACCGAGTGAATATAAATGGGTAGATTGCTTACATTTCTGTATCTAAAATTAACGTGCGTGGATTTTATCTCGTTGAGGACAATACGCCAAGTTTTTGTCCACAAGCATATTCTGTCGATAGATCGTTGAAGCTTATTTGTCGCAAACTGAATCGAATTGTCTACAGCAAGAATAGCCGTATCATCCGCGAAAGTGGCTACTATAGTATCATCTTATACGGGATATGTAAAGGGTGATCCATTTCGAGGTTCCCTACTTTTTTAAAGAAAAAAACACAGAAAATTCAAATTCAATGGAGAATGTTTATTATCATTTGAAACAACATTCTTTGGCATTTATTTTTTGAAGATTATGTCTATCAAATGTTGGCCGTTGCTACGTCGCAGATGGTCCATCTGTTGAGTTCAATTTTCGATCACTCGTTCGAGCATTTCGACTGGTAACTGGCGAATGACACGCGTGATGTTTTCCTCCAAGGCCTGAATCGAAGCGGGTTTGTCGGCATAAGCTTTTGACTTTACATATCCCCACAGGAAAAAGTCTAACGGTGTGATATCACACGATCTTGGTGGCCAATCGACCGGCCCAAAACGTGAAATTATGTGCTTACCGAAATGTTCTCTCAATAAGTCTATTGATTGATGCGATGTGTGGGAAGTGGCGCCGTCTTGCTGAAACCAAATGTCGCCGAGATCACGAGCTTTAATTTCAGGCATCAAATAGTCGGTTATCATAGCACGATAACGGTCGCCATTGACGGTTACGTTCGCACCGGCATAATTTTTAAAGAAATATGGACCGATGATTTCACCGGCCCACAAACCACACCAAACCGTTGTTTTTTCTGGATGAAGTGGCAGTTCTTCGATCTCTTCAGGTTGCTCTTCGTCCCAAATGCGGCAATTTTGTTTCTTTACATACCCATTGAGCCAGAAATGGGCCTCATCGCTAAACAAAATTTGTCTCGAAAACGTCGAATCTTCTTGGAACTTTTCAAGAGCCCATAGAGCGAAGCGATGTCGCTTGGGAAGGTCGAGCGGCTTCAGTTGTTGCACAAGCTGTATTTGTACGCTTTCAATTTAAGATCTTGACGTAAGATGCGCCAAGTCATTCCATACGTCAGTCCGAGTAGCTGCGAATGGCGCCGAATCGACTCTCTACGGTCTTCGTGTACACTCTCAGCTACGGCCGCTACATTTTCTTCACAGCGTGCTGGACGTGGTCTATTCGGTCGAATATTATCCAATAATGAATGCTGGGGCTCAAAATGGATGATGGTGTTTCGAATAGTACGCTCAGTAGGCCGATTATGTTGACCATAAGTTGAGCGAAGTGTACGAAACACATTCCTCACAGAACGTGAATTTTCATAATAAAGTTGAACAATTTGTAAACGTTGTTCACGCGTAAGTCTTTCCAGTATGAAATGCCAACCAATACTAAACAAAAATAACATGACAGCATGACCCGACTCACAAGTGATCTGTCAAAAAAGGCTATTGAAAAAAGTATCTCTACTTGGATCACCCGTTATATTCGACGAATATTTGTAGGTGAATATCCGGCCTTTCCCGTGTTAATAGAAATTAGTTTTATTATTTTATTTTTTTTTTTTTTTATTTTTATTTCATTAGTTTTAAAACGAATAAAATCGGGCCCAGAAAACTACCTTGTGGAACTCCCGCCGCGATTTCTTTGAATTCAGAGTACTCGTTCCCGTGTTTAACACGAAAGAGTCTGTCTTCAAAATAAAAGCTTAGGATCTCATATAAATGCTTTGAGAGAGCTTTGTGTAGTTTATATTTTAATCCATTATGCCATACTTTGTCGAAGGCCTGAGACACGTCAAGGAAAACACTAGAACAATTTTTTTTCTCCTCTAGTGCTTTTTCAATTTCGTTGGTAATTCTGTAAGCCTGGTCAATTGTAGAGTGCTCAGTTCTGAATCCGAATTGGTGATCGGGTATTAAAAGGCGTTCTTCGATGATCGGATGTAATCGCTTCAATATGAGTTTTTCAAATATCTTCGACATTATTGGTAGAAGCGGTATTGGTCTATATAGATTTTTGTCTATATAATTTTTTGTCATTTGCCTCACTTCAGCTATCTTCCATTGCCGGGAAACGTACAAAAGTCTAATAGAAACATTTATGAAATAAACAAATTTAAGTAGTGCTTTTCTGGGCAGCTCTTTAAGGACCTGTCCCGTAATTAGGTCATATCCAAGAGCTATGTTTAATTTAAGTTTTTGTATTTGAAAACAGAGTTCGACCAGCGATACTCGTCTAATTTGAAAATTGTCAGATACCGTGGTATGAAAAGTATCTTCTACCAACGCTTCACCGTCAAATGGTTTAAACGTTTCTTCAAGGTGTTCGGCAAATATTTCGGCCTTTTCCGTGTCTCCTTTCGCCCATTCCCCGTTATTTTTCCGGATGAGTGGCGCTTGCATCTTTGGCTTTTTTATGCCTTTCATAGCTTTCCAAAGCGAATAGTTAGAAGTTTTATCCGCCGTTAGACTTTCGAGATACAAAGAGATTTCACGATTTTTAAAGTCCCGAATGTCTCTTTTGAATTTGCTGGAAAAATTATTTAAGATTGTTTTATCCTGCAGAGCGCGAGATTGCTGACATCTTTTACACGCTCTTCGTTTTTCCTTTACTAAATCAGTAATTTCGCGGTAAAATTTCGATACTTGTAGTTACTCTCTTTTTATGAGGAGTATTGTTCCACGCTGAACATTGCAAGGCATCAATGAAATGATTCACTTCGTCTTCGAGTTCACATGGTGTTCCAAGGGATGCTTTCAGATCGATTTTATTTATACAGTCTTTTCTAAAGGCGTCCCAGTTAGTTCTTTTGCTAGGAAGTTTTGGTGGACCGTCCCTTTCGCGTAAACCTCCACTGGTAATTATCAGAATGACCGGCGAATGGTCAGAAGAGAGATCAAAACTTTCTTCAATTTTGACTGAGTTTTCAGATACTCCTTTTGCGATAAAAAAATCTATGAGGTCTGGTGTTTTTCCATATCCGAAGGCCAATACGTGGGTTTGCCAGACGAGTAAAAGTCGACCCCAGACTCCATACCGGCTTCGAATAGAATTCGACCTTTTCGTAAGATACATCTGGAGCCCCAGAAGGTGTGTTTTGCGTTGAAATCCCCGCCAATTACAAAGTTCTGTCCAAGTGAGTCAAATATGCCTCTAAAACCATTTTTTTCTAACGTCGCTCGTGGAGGACAATAAATAGAAGCAAAATTATATGTAGTGCGTTTAATTCATACGCTAACCGAGTTTATTTGCATTTAATCAAGCTATCCTAAGGGTGTATTAATTTTGACACAAAATTTGTAACACCCCTTAATATTCGTCGTAGACCCATAAAAGTATATATATTTATGATCAGGACCAAAACCTAAGGCAATTTAGCAATGTCCGTCCGTCCGTATCAACTTTTGAGGCCCTTGAATTTATGCTAGGAAGCTGAAATTTAGAGAATATGCTCCCTAGGGTCCCGAAATGGAAAAGTCTTAAAAGTTTTTAAATGCGCCAACTGCCACGCCCACAATTTAGAAAAATCCATTTTAAGGCTAAAGTTAGAAAGATAGAGAAGCAATACCTTCACAAGATATGTAGACACTGCCCTCCTTTATAAGTCTGTCATATTAGATTTTTTGCCACGCCTACTTTTTATGGGCGTTTTTAAATAAAATGCTGTTGTCAGCGAAAATTTTCATAGAAACCGAAAAAAAATGCTTAACAAGATATTTTGCCAATTTTTTACAATATATCGCGCATAAAAAGTGTTTGGCCACGCCCACTTTTTGGGGGCCTTTTTCAAAAAATTATTTTTGTTTTATAAATTTCATAGAATGAAATAAAATGATATCCATCACCTTCTTAATGATTTTTTCCTTGGGGCATAGAGGGATATGGATAGGGTATCATACTGTTCGCCCCAAGCGGATTGTAGCCTTTTGAAGCCCCAACCATTGAAAACCGCAACTTTGGTTCCCAATCTCGGTATGCCTAGTTTTAGTTCATAGAAAGTAATAGCCTTGTTTAACATTTAAAGAAATATTTATACATTGCCTTGAACAACTTTTTTCACTTACTTAGGCTGGTGCCACCTAATTTACTTACTTCATTTATTCAACTCTCGTTTAGAAAATGGCATCTCATGCTCGGGTAGGGCTTATTTCTCCAATTTGAAGCCTATTATAACCGCCCAAAAGAAGATAATCAGAGTGATGCTATTTAGATCAAGATGATAGCCCTCATTTTCACTATTTAAATTAATTAACAAATTGGTACTTAGGCATTCAGGCGTCTATAAAATATTGAGACTTTTCTGTCAGCGAGGTTGTTATACCCTATCCTAAGGGTATATTAATTTTGACACATAGTTTGTAACACCCCTTAATATTCGTCGTAGACCCATAAAAGTATATATATTTATGATCAGGACCAAATCCTAAGACTATTTAGCAATGTCCGTCCGTCCGTCCGTCCGTCCGTCCGTCCGTCCGTATCAACTTTTGAGGCCTTTAAAGTTATGCTAGGAGGCTGAAATTTGGAGCATATACTCCCTAGGGTCCCGAAATGGTAAAGTGTTAAAAGTTTTTAAATCCGCCCACTGCCACGCCCACAATTTAGAAAAAACCGTTTTAAGGCTTAAGTTAGAGAGATAAAGTTGTAAAACCTTCACAAGATATGTAGGTACTGCCTACCTTTATAAATTTGTTCTTTTAAGTTTTTTGCCACGCCTACTTTTTGTGGGCGTTTTCCACTAAAATGCTGTTTTCTTTGAAAATTTTCATAGAAATCGAAAAAAAATGTTTAACAATATATTTAGCCAATATATTGCCCATACAAAGTTTTTGGCCACGCCCACTTTTTGGGGGCGTTTTTTCAAAAAAAAAATTTTTTTCATTAAATTTCATAGAATAAAATAAAATTCTATCCATCATCTTCCTAATGCTTTTTTTCTTTCGGGTACATAGGGATAAGGATAGGGTATCATACTGTTCGCCCCAAGCGGACTGTAGCCTTTCCTTATGTTTATAACAACTTAATTGGTTATAATATAACTTATTCACTTAGATTGACTAATAATGTTGAGCTAGAACTTAGACGTTCCATTACTGTTAATGAATTACATATATACAACAAACTTCCTTATGATTTATGCAGAAGTGTCAATTTTTCGTTCCTTGAAAATATTAGAAATTGGCTATTATCTAGGTCAGGTGTTGAGGATTTCATTATTTTGATTTCAACTTAGTGGAGATATTTTTACTTGCTATATCTATAATGTGATGTCTCACATAAAATCATTTCAAATTCATAAATTGCCTCCTAACATTCCTAACGTTTTTCTCCTTTTTATACCCTATCCTAAGGGTATATTAATTTTGACACATAGTTTGTAACACCCCTTAATATTCGTCGTAGACGCATAAAAGTATATATATTTATGATCAGGACCAAATCCTAAGACTATTTAGCAATGTCCGTCCGTCCGTCCGTCCGTCCGTCCGTCCGTATCAACTTTTGAGGCCTTTAAAGTTATGCTAGGAGGCTGAAATTTGGAGCATATACTCCCTAGGGTCCCGAAATGGTAAAGTGTTAAAAGTTTTTAAATCCGCCCACTGCCACGCCCACAATTTAGAAAAAACCGTTTTAAGGCTTAAGTTAGAGAGATAAAGTTGTAAAACCTTCACAAGATATGTTGGTACTGCCTACCTTTACAAATTTGTCATATAAAGTTTTTTGCCACGCCTACTATTTGTGGGCGTTTTTCACTAAAATGCTGTTTTCTTTGAAAATTTTCATAGAAATCGAAAAAAAAATGTTTAACAATATATTTAGCCAATATTTTTTCCAATATATCGCCCATACAAAGTTTTTGGCCACGCCCACTTTTTGGGGGCGTTTTTTAAAAAAAATATTTTTTTTTCTATAAATTTCATAGAATGAAATAAAATGCTATCTATCATCTTCCTTATGAATTTTTTCTTTGGGGTACATAGGGATAAGGATAGGGTATCATACTGTTCGCCCCAAGCGGACTGTAGCCTTTCCTTATGTTTTATGTTCTCTTTATTTTTCTTTTTTTTTTAACTTCCTGTCATTGCTCTATATTACCCTTCTCAGCACTATAACTATTATAAACACTTTTCTTTGAATAATACACTTGAAACTGGTAATCTTACCACTAAGTGCATAATTTATATCATTTCAATTGATAGTTCATGGTCAATGACAACAATATTCTATTTACAGTTTCTTTTTTCCTTTTTTTTCATATAACAGGTGGCGCAAAAGTAATCCTCCTATCAGAAAATGCTATAAATTTTGCGATTGGCCCCTAATGTCAGTTCTTTTTGACATTTGTGTAGTAAACACATGCGAAATACACGTTAATAAACAATGTTACGCTACACTGCTCCAGAACGCGGAATATTGGTGACTATTTATTTAATTTTTATACCTATCCTAAGGGTATATTAATTTTGACACATAGTTTGTAACACCCCTTAATATTCGTAGCAGACCCCTAAAAGTATATATATTTATGATTAGGACAAAAATCTAAGACTATTTAGCAATGTCCGTCCGTCCGTCCGTATCAACTTTTGAGGCCTTAAAAATTACGCTAGGAAAATATACTCCGTAGGGTTCCGAAATGGTAAAGTGTTAAAATTTTCAAAATACGCCCACTGCCACGCCCACAATTTAGAAAAAACCGTTTTAAGGCTTAAGTTAGAGAGATAAAGTTGTACAACCTTCACAAGATATGTAGATACTGCCCACCTTTATTAATTTGTCATATAAAGTTTTTTGCCACGGCTACTTTTTGTGGGCGTTTTTCACTAAAATGCTCTTTTCTTCGAAAATTTTCATAGAAATCGAAAAAAAATGTTTAAGAATATATTATGCCAATAATTTTCTCAATATATCGCCCATACAAAGTTTTGGCCACGCCCACTTTTTGGGGGCGTTTTTTTCTATAAATTTCATAGAATGAAATAAAATGCTATCCATCACCTTCTTAATCCTTTTTTCCTTGGGGCATAGAGGGATATGGATAGGGTATCGGACTGTAGCCTTTCCTTATGATTCTTTTTAAATTACAGCCAAAAAACATCGGAAGGTTATTTTTGCGCCACCTTGTATATGAACATAACAAATTACTTGAATTCAACTATCAATAGGAGAAAATAGCTTTTATATTATACTTCGATGTAAGAATAGCTGTATAATATTTTAAATTGTTGTAATGCTAATTGTGAAACTATAAATTTAAATTAAATAAATCTAAATCTAAATCTAAATATAAAGGCTTAAATGCGTGATTTTGCTCTGTGCCTATATTGTATATAAAGGGTGATCCATTTCGAGGTTCCCTACTTTTTTAAAGAAAAAAACACAGAAAATTCAAATTCAATGGAGAATGTTTATTATCATTTGAAAGAACATTCTTTGGCATTTATTTTTTGGAGATTATGTCTATTAAATGTTGGCCGTTGCTACGTCGCAGATGGTCCATCCGTTGAGTCCAATTTTCGATCACTCGTTCGAGCATTTCGTCTGGTAACTGGCATATGACACGCGTGATGTTTTCCTCCAAGGCCTGAATCGAAGCGGGTTTGTCGGCATAAGCTTTTGACTTTACATATCCCCACAGGAACAAGTCTAACGGTGTGATATCACACGATCTTGGTGGCCAATCGACCGGCCCAAAACGTGAAATTATGTGCTTACCGAAATGTTCTCTCAATAAGTCTATTGATTGATGCGATGTGTGGGAAGTGGCGCCGTCTTGCTGAAACTAAATGTCGCCGAGATCACGAGCTTCAATTTCAGGCATCAAATAGTCGGTTATCATGGCACGATAACGGTCGCCATTGACGGTTACGTTCGCACCGACATAATTTTTAAAGAAATATGGACCGATGATTCCACCGGCCCACAAACCACACCAAACCGTTGTTTTTTCTGGATGAAGTGGCAGTTCTTCAATCTCTTCAGGTTGCTCTTCGTCCCAAATGCGGCAATTTTGTTTGTTTACATACTCATTGAGCCAGAAATGGGCCTCATCGCTAAACAAAATTTGCCTCGAAAACGTCGGATCTTCTTGGAACTTTTCAAGAGCCCATAGAGCGAAGCGATATCGCTTGGGAAGGTCGAGCGGCTTCAGTTGTTGCACAAGCTGTATTTTGTACGCCAAGTCGTTCCATACGTCAGTCCGAGTTGCTGCGAACGGCGCCGAATCGACTTTCTACGGTCTTCGTGTACACTCTCAGCTACGGCCGCTATATTTTCTTCACAGCGTGCTGGACGTGGTCTATTCGGTCGAATATTATCCAATAATGAATGCTGGGTCTCAAAATGGGTGATGGTGTTGCGAATAGTACGCTCAGTAGGCCGATTATGTTGACCATAAGTTGAGCGAAGTGCACGAAACACATTCCTCACAGAACGTGAATTTTCATAATAAAGTTGAACAGTTTGTAAACGTTGTTCACGCGTAAGTCTTTCCATTATGAAATGCCAAACAATACTAAACAAAAATAACATGACAGCATGACACGACTCACACGTGATCTGTCAAAAAAGGCTATTGAAAAAAGTATCTTTACTTGGATCACCCGTTATAATCGACGAATATTTGTAGGTGAATATCCGGCCTTTCCCGTGTTAATAGAAATTAGTTTTATTAGCGGCTTACTTAATTAAACTCCGAGAATTTTTCTTTCGAAGGAGCCTAAAATTAACTCTCCTTTCTTGTTTATCGTCTTACACTCGGCGCCGTAAATTTTCTGGATTCTTTTGACGGAAGGGAAATTATTCTCACGTTTTCGGCAGATCCAGAGGGCTGTTATAGATATGGTTGTTGCGGTAAACTTAATATGTATAGGATAAGCTGTCTTGAAATGGGCGATCTGTTCCAATTTTTTTTTTATTGAAAGCATACATATGTAAATAGACTATCTGTGCATATTAGGGTGTTATAATTGTTTTTGGTTGCCATTTCTTTAGCTTGTAGTATCGCTAGGGCTTCTACAGTGAAGATCGAAAGATAGGTTTGGAGCTTTTCAGAAAGATTTATGTGACCGTGGGAATCCACTATAGCAAATCCTGTGCCTTCTTCGCTCTTGAAATCATCTGCCGAAAAATGTGTCCATTCGTTTACTGGTCGTTTAATTAATTCGTCGAAGAGTTGATGGTATTTTGATTTGGGGGTGGAGTCCTTATTATGTCTGGAGAGTTTGGTGTTTATTGCGTCATGTGGGAGTAACCATGGCGCATATTTTTCGGTGGTACGTTTTCTACAACTGATTCCACTCCAAAGTTTTTCCCGAAATTCAATGCATTGTAGAGGGCTAATATTATTTTAGGGACTTAGCTCCGCTTTATTATTCTGACTGCTTCTGGATAAATTGGGCAATTCAATGAGTCGCAGATTTTGGGCACAAGGCGTTCGAATTCTATTCTATTTATAATGGAAGGAAAGCCACCTTCAGCGAGAATGTTTTTAATCGGGCTTGTTCTAAACGCATTTAGGCTGGAACGTATTGCTGCCCCACAAGTGTGCAAGCAAATCCGTGGGTTGACACGACTGGAGATCACCCGTGTCACAAAAGTAAGATCAATCAAGAACTTATATCAGGAGCATGCACTTGCTGAACAAACAAACTCGCTTAACCTAGCATTATGGAAATCTACGTTCAAAGAAACACTACCCCGCCAGGCAGCTCTAATGCTACGCATGGTTGTGATCCTGGGATGAGCAGAAATGCTCGGGTCAGAGCTATTCGGTTTTCGAGGCATACCAAAATAATGCAAAGACTAAGGCGAAACCTAAGGGTCGCGAGTTGGAACGTTGGAAGTATAAGTGGTCGCTGCTACGAGCTGAAGGAGATGATGGTAAGAAGGCGATTGGACATCTTGTGTGTCCAAAAAACGAAATGGCGAAAAACCGGAAATCCGTCGCGTTTCTTGGACGTTAAGACAAAAGCATTCAGGATGTTCTACTACAGTAAAGAACAGTGTAGGAATGGTATCGATATGATCCTTGCGTCAGATTTACTTAGCAACGTATTGACCATTTCAAAGTCCAATGACCGTTTGATGTCTCTCAAACTGGTGATTGAAGGCGAGGTGTGGAATATTGTCAGTGCATATGCTCCCCAAATCGGGTTCGAGCAGAGGTAAAAAGATGCATTCTGGCTTGATTTTCACAACCTCATCAAGAATATCCCAAAGGATGAGCTTTTGTTTGTTGGCGGAGATTTGAATGGACATGTCGGGAAGTCTAACGAAGACTATGAAGACTGCCATGGAGGACTAGGATATGCCACCAGGAATTTTCTGGTGAAGATATCCTGAGCATGTGCAAGTCATACGGTCTGATTGTTTTAAATACAATATTCATCAAACAGAGCCGGGTCTTGGTCACTTATAGCAGTGGCGGCAATGAAACCCAGATTGACTACCATTTGGTGGCAAGTTTCATGAAGCCTATAGTTAAAGATTCCAAAGTGATCTTGGGAGAGGCAATCAACCGGCAACACCGTCTCCTCCTGACAGAAATATTGATGGAGAAGAAGAACAAAAATAAACAAACAAAGGTTTCAGCGAACATCAATTGGTGCAACCTGGACAAAGAAAAAGGCGATTCAATTATTATCAACATGGAAAATTTATTTATTCAGTACCGAATTGCCTCCCGGCGCGTGCACACGCTTTTTTTTCGTTGTAATCGGTCCGCGGCTAGTATACAAAAACAAACTAAAAAAAACACTAATCGCGCGCGCGCTGGTAGCAAAAAAAAAAACTATAGACAGTGTGCTGTGCTGTGTTTAATTAAAAAAAAAAGTGCATTGTGTTAGGGCAGTCCGTCTCGTCCCACTCCCAATCGTTTGTTGATGCCTTGCTTGGCTATAGCAAGTGTCGTATGTTTTTGCGTGCACTTGCTATTGTTGAGTAGGGTATCATTTGGCGAAAGCGGGTCGCTCTGTGTAGACTTTGTTGGTAGACCAAAGCAATTCATTGTACGGGCATAACACCTGCAGTGATTTGTTTTGGAAAGCTGATAAGGATCTACACGGTACGGCCTAGCTTAGTCAGCGTCGGAGTTGAGTTTTTTGTGTATGTTTTTTGTAATGTGTGGGAATTTTAGAGTGGACGTGAGCAACATTCGTGGGTTGAGATCCAATTTGTTTTCATTGTACGCTCATGCGTTTCACAATAAACCAGCTGTTTTGGCACTAAGTGAAACACAGGTCAGCATTGATTCCGATTTAACGGAGTTAAGTCTGCCTGGATATAACTTGGTGCCATTATTCTTTTCCTATCCTGGTATCGCCGTTTATATACGTAGTGATGTAGCCTACCAACATAATATGGCCAATGTTCCAATCCGGAATTTAATTTTATTTGGCTAAAATTCCATGTCCGTAGGCAATTAATTAATTACTGTTTCATATACAGAAGCCCTAACCAGGATAGGCATTCACCTTATAATGAGTTTGATGCGCTGTCTGATTCCATCACCAGAATTGCGACCCATTATCCTCGTACTGAAATCGTCATTGCGGGCGATTTCAATATACACAATTCAAGTTGGCTTCGGCATTCGGGACAGACAACACCCGAAGGAAGGTATGTTGAGATCTTTGCCCAGTTCTTTAACCCAGATTGTGAATGAACCGACATGGATACCGGACATTAGGACTTGTTTCTTACCTCTCACCTTGATAAATACACTTTAAATGTATTATCGCATTTAGGTTCGTCCATTGTATCATATCGGCGAATTTCTCGTACTCCAGTCACGCAGTAAAAGAACAAGCTCCTAAGAGAACCGTATGGCTATACGAGAAAGCCAATTCGGAAGCTTTAAACGGTTTCTGTAGGAGTTTTAACTGGTCATTGTGCTTGCTCGAAAACGACGTGGACGCTGCTGCCGATATGATTACAAATATAATACACCTGGGTATGAAACGCTTTATACCAAACAGGATAAAGAGTATCAAACCTAAGGAAAACGCGTAGTTTGACTTGAGCTGTAAAGAAGCTATCAGGGCTAAAGAGGTAACTTTTCGGTCATTTAAGGCCAAATCAACTGAGGAAAACCGAAAAAAGTTCAAACGAGCCAGAAATGACTGCAATGCCCATATTAATCGTGTCAAATTCTTCTTCGACCAAAAGTTGAGGCAAAAAATACTACAAAGTCCCTCCGGTAGTAAAAACTTTTGGTCGTTTGTTAAGAATATTAAAAATTCGGCCTCTTCATCTATCCCGACACTCATTTGTAATGACACTCCAGCAGTCAGCTCTTCGGATAAAGCCAATCTGCTTGCTGCTCATTTTGCAGCTAGCTCAATACTCCCAGATTATGCTTTATCTCCCCCCCCCCCAGTACTCGAGCGCGTAGATCACTCCATCAGGACTGTGGCAAGAGTACTTAAAGATCTCAACATTCACAAATCCCCTGGCCCAGATGGTATTTCCCCTATCGTTCTGAAGAGATGTTATTCCACGCTGGCAAAACCACTGCGTAAGCTTTTCTATCTGTCCTATTCTTCAGCGCTCTTTCCGAGAAGATGGAAAACAGCATTTGTCCAGCCCGTCCCCAAAAAAGGCGAATCTTCCTCTCCCTCCTTCTACCGAGCAATTGCACTTACGTCCCTTCTTTCCAAGGTGACGGAAACGCTGATAAACCGTCAGCTTATGAAATATCTCGAATCCCGAAAACTTCTTAATGACCGGCAGTACGGTTTTCGCAGCAACCGACATATCAAACCGAAAAGTGGAACCAATCTATCCACCATGGTGGTGAAAGCAAGGTCATTGCGCTTAGTATTTCAAAGGCATTTGACAGAGTTTAGCATCAAGCTCTATTGTCGAAAATTCGTGCATTTGGGATGGATGTAACCCTTCTTCAATGGATTAGAAATTACCTTTCGGACCATTCAATACAAGTTGTTTTGGACGGTTACAAGTTTGCAACTCACCAAATAAATGCTGGTGTCCCTCAAGGCTCTGTCTTGTCTCCGACTCTCTTTCTCATTTTTATCAATGACCTCCTGTCGGTCACTTCTAATCCAATCCATTCATTTACTGATGACAGTACCGTCAGCTTAACATATGCGTTTCCTGGGCAACGCCCCTCATCTTCGGGCGTTGAACTGGAACGGCAACTTATGTTAAGCTCATTGAATTCCGATCTCGACAGCATACCTAAATGGGGTAAAACCAACAGAGTGCAATTTAATGCTTCCAAAACGCAATGCTGTCTGCTGTCATTAAAGCGAACCCCTAATTCTCTGTCATTATCCATGAATGGCACTTGCATCGCTGAAACCGAACGACTTTCCATTCTCGGTATGTGTGTTAATGACAACTATCATTGGAATGACCACATATTCGATGTCGCCAAGAACGCTGCGAAATGTCTAGGCTTCCTTAAGCGATGTAAGAAATATTTCACCAATTCTGATCTGGCAAAAAGTTATAAGGCGTTTATTCGCCCCAAACTTGAGTATAACGCTCATATCTGGTCCGGTGCTCCAATTCCATATTTGGAGCTACTCGACAGTATTCAAAAACGTGCGGTACAACTTAGTGGCGATCGAGACATCGCGAAATCAGTTGACTCTCTTAGTCATCTTCCAAATGTCTCTTGCATGTCACTGTTTTATCGGTATTTCCACCACAAGTGTTCAAATGAAATTGTCAGTTGCATTCCACCCCTACAGCAATTCAACCGCAATACTCGCCATGCTAGGAATGCACATCAGTTTACCCTTAAGCCTGTTTTCGGACGTACCTTGAAATATAAAGATTCCTTTCTCAACCGTACAATACGAATGTGGAATGCTCTTCCACGCTCTGTTTTTCCTGCACATTATAATTTACAAACATTTAAAACCAACGTGCATCGGTATCTCCTTTTTTCTAATCCTTCACTTCCCTAATGCCCGCACTGTGTTAAAAAAAAATCATTATAAGGGTATCCAAAAATCATTATAAGGGTGCGCGTACGTTAGAAAAAAAAAATTGAGAATTTCCTTCGTAATAGCACCAACGAAGTTAATGATGAGGAATGCAGCGCACAAAATATGTGGAAATCCCTACAACGAGCCTGCTTAGAGAAAGCTAAAGTACTGCTTGGAGCCTCGAAGGGTCCTTACCAGCACGGAAAGGCAACTTGGTGGTGGACAGAGGAAATTCAAGCAGTAATAAAGGAAAAGAAAGTGGCCTTAAAAGCTTGGTCAAAGTGCGCCTCTAATAATATAGTTCAAAAAGCTCGTCTTGAAGTGGAATACAGAGAGTCTGTATCAGGAGTTGGAGGAGGTATCTTCTTCGCCTGCTGATAGAAACCAGGTAACCCACGAGCTTCGATAAAACACGAACAAGGGAACAACCATTTTCAAGATTGCCGCACAGAGAAGAAGAAATGCTCAGGAAATTCGTTCGCCGAAGTTCATTAACAATGCTCAAGGCAACTACTTGAGGACGACATTAAAATTATACACAGGTGGCGAGAGTGTTCTGTCGACAAGTGTGGGTTTGTCGCGGGTAAATCAACCACAGATTAAATCCAAAGTATAAGGATCATAATGGTGATTCCTTAAAGGATTGCATATGATTCTGGTTGATTTTGAAAAAGCATGCGATAGACAATGGAGAGATCTGATATGGGTAGTGCTAAGACAACAAGAAGTTCCTGAAACCTATGTACAGATGATCATGGACATGTACGCGGGAGCGAAGACAAAAGTCAGATGTCCCGTAGGGGTCACCGATAAATTCCCAATTACAATCGGTGTTCACCAGGGAAGTGTCCTAAGTCCTTTGCTCTTTATTACAGTCCCAGATTATCTGCTTGATGTTTGGGTAGATGTTTCAGAAGGGAATGGGTATCGTATTAGCCAAAAATTACAGAGTATTTGTACTGCCCATTCTCTGACCCAAGTCAACCTATTCCGGACATTTATTTGAATGGGATGGGGGTTCCCAAGTGTAAAAAGTTCAAATAACTGGGATCAATGATCAACAGCGAAGCAACAGTTGACGACGACATCATTCATCGTGTAAGTGTAGGGTGGATAAAGTGGCAGAAAAACTCTGTCATCTTCTGTGACCGAAGAATGTCCCCTAAGCTGAAAGGATTATTCTAAACCGCAGTTGTGCGTCCGGCGCTCACATACGGTTCACAATGCTGGACAATGTACAAAAAGTATGAGGGCAAGTTGACAGCAGCTGAGATGAAGATGCTTCGCATGACAGCAGGAGTAACAAAGCTTGATCGAATTAGATGTTCCAGAATCCGAGGAAGCCTTTACGTCAGAGAACCCATTGGAGCATGACCGACTCAGTTGTTCAACGGAGGGATCCTACGAACCCCGTCAAAAAGACAGTGGCAATCAACGCTCCCTTACAATCGCGTAAGAGAGGCAGGCCTAAAAACTCCTGGATCACACAAATGCAGAAACACCAGGATTTGTTTGGCCTCAGCATTTTATTGGCCTCCATGTTTAAATGCATCTTGGTTAAGGTTTGTTAATATATGCTTTCCAATTTAGTTTTGAATCTTCAGCGACTCCTTGATATATAAATTCTGAAACAGATTCTAGCAGCATGCAGGAAACATTGCAGTTACGACAATCAAAATTTTCGGCATGCAGGGCAACTCCTTCGATAGATAACTCCTTTGCAAAAGAGAAACATATAACTTAGGATTTACTTAGAACCATTTAGTGATTCTTAAACCATGTTGCCGAAATAGTTACTTTCGAAACTTAGGTTTACAAGATAATTTAATGGTTCAATGATGTAATTACTAATATTTTTTAAGACAATACTACTTAATCTATCTATTCCACACTTGAAGCATTTCAGCATCACTCACTACACAAAAGAAAAATGAGGATACGATTTCGTTGTCACGAAGACCTTTTTGGACAACATTATCAAGGTCGCAGATGGAACGAGGTTTAATACTTTTAGCCACATTTTTAAAAAATGCATTAAAGCCATTTCCAATTTCCTCGTCTTTTTTGAATATAATATTTTCTGAAAACTTAATGCTTTTGAAGCCATTGTCTACATACCTTTTGCCCAACAGATTATTAATTATATTCCATTGCTGCTTTGGATTAAACCTATTTTCATCGAACTTTCTATTGCAGTATGTTTCTTTCTTTCTTATTAGTTCATGAATATCCTTCTGAATTTGTTTGTATGCTTTTTTTATACGTGGTAAGTGTAATTTGTTGTTGTTCCTAGCGTAATAAATATTTTATCATTTATTTTCTCCCATAGATAGTCAGTCAAGTATATCAATATTCATATCGCCAACAATACAGACATCGTTACTGGTTATCCCAGTAAGAAGGTCTTCAATAGGATATTAGTTCATGAATATCCTTCTGCATTTTTTTGTATGCTTTTTTATACGAGGTAAGTGTAATCTGTTGTTGTTCCTAGCGTAATAAATATTTTATCATTAATTTAATGGCATAGATATTCAGTCAAGTATATCAATATTCATATCGCCAAAAATACAAACATTTTTACTGGTTTTTCCGGTAAGAAGGTCTTCAATAGGAGCCGTTAATGTTTAACTTGATCTCCATACCAGCAGCCTTGCGCATAATTATATTTCCTTGTCTCACCCAGATAAATTCCTATTAGTAATTTTTTTGGCCATTTTCGCATCTCTCTGCAAAACCTTAGTATCATGTGAGAGCCAGTCGTTAATATATTGTATTGCATGAAGCAAAACATTTGACAGCTTATAAGGCAGCCAAGATTTACTCATTCACTCTTCTGCTACGAAGTTGCAGAATCACAGTACCAGACGTTTTTCCCCTGCTCTTTTTCTTATAACACGCATCCACCTCGTTCTTTGCTAGTTGTACATCGACGCCTTTTTGAAGGTTTGGATAGTCGTTGCATGCACATTTTCGTTATCGAAGAGAGCCACTTCACGCAGCTCAATGTAATTTGAGTGACACATATAATCATCATTAAGAAGTCTCTTCTTGGTTGCTTTGAGCTCCATTTCCACCAATTCGTTTCCAACAATTCGGACTGTACAGTGTTAGAAAGTGTTTTTTATTTCAATAACGTTAAAGTGAAAAACGTTAAGATGCATGCTTTATTATGTTGTTTTCATTTTCATCTCCGTCTGTTTTAACACACGATAATAACGATAGTCTACGAGGGTTGTTCCTTTTTTGTTGTAAACAGGTGTTGCAGGTCTACGGTGTTTTCGGTTTGGATGTAAAACACACCCTGCATGCATGAGTAGTTGACAGTCACTACATTTTATTTTGCGTGCGTCTCTTCCAAATCTTAGGCTACAGATATTACAACTCATTCTTATTGCTCTCGCTCTCGCTAAGACGTCTTTACGCGTCTGCGGCACGCACTCGACCAACGAAACCTTACAAAAAGCAAATCTCAGTTTAAAAAAATATAACACACCACTTAAATCTTAGGAATGACCAATTATTAGCGTTGGGAGAAAAAATGGGGAAAAAACATAAAAAGGCTACAGTCCGCTTGGAGCGAACGGTATGATACCCTATCCATATCCCTTCCGAAAAATAGGCATAGCAAACACGATGGATGGCATTTTATTTGGTTTTTTGCAAAATAATCTTTTAACTTCTTTTTTTTTTAAAACGCCCTCAAAAATTGTGCATGGCCAAAACTTTGTAAAGGTGACATGTAGAGACATTTTTTCATTTTTTCCGTCCGTCCGTCCGTACGCAATTTTTAGGCCTTTAAAATTAAGCTAGGAAGCTGAAATTTGGACCACATATTCCCTAGGGCTCCGAAATGGTTAAGTGTAAAAGTTTTTGAATACGCCCACTGCCACGCCCACAATTTAGAAAAAACCGTTTTAAAGCTAAAGTTAGAGAGATAGAGTGTTACAACCTTCACAAGATATGTAGGCAATGCCCTCCTTTATAAGTTTGTCATATAAAGTTTTTTGCCACGCCTACTTTTTGTGGGCGTTTTTGACTAAAATGCTGTTTTCTTCGAAAATTTTCACAGAAAGCGAAAAAAACTGTATAACAAAATATTTACCCAATATTTTTTCCAATATATCGCCCATACAAAGTTTTTGGCCACGCCCACTTTTTGGGGGCATTTTTTCAAAAAAACTTTTTTTTTTTTTAATTAATCGAACTAAATAAAATGCTATGCATCATCTTCTTAAGGTTTTTTTTGGGGCATATAGGAATAGGGATAGGGTATCATACTGTTCGCTCCAAGCGGACTGTAGCCTTTCCTTATGTTTATACCCTATCCTAAGGGTATATTAATTTTGACACATAGTTTGTAACACCTCTTAATATTCGTCGTAGACCCATAAAAGTATATATATTTATGATCAGGACCAAATCCTAAGACTATTTATCAATGTCCGTCCGTCCGTCCGTACGCAATTTTTAGGCCTTTAAATTCAAGCTAGAAAGCTGAAATTTGGACCACATACTCCCTAGGGCTCCGAAATGGTTAAGTGTAAAATTTTTTTAAATACGCCCACTGCCACGCCCACAATTTAGAAAAAACCGATTTAAAGCTACAGATGGACAGATAGAGGGTTATAACCTTCACAAGATATGTAGGCACTGCCCTCCTTTATAAGTTTGTCATATAAAGTTTTTTGCCACACCTACTTTTTGTGGGCGTTTTTGACTAAAATGCTGTTTTCTTCGAAAATTTTCATAGAAAGCGAAAAAAATTGTTTAACAAGATATTTAGCCAATATTTTTTCCAACATATCGACCATACAAAGTTTTTGGCCACGCCCACTTTTTGGGGGCGTTTTTTAAAAAAATATATTTTTTTATAAATTAATAAAATGCTATCCATCATCTTCGTAATGCTTTTTTCCTTGGGGCATATAGGTATGGATATGGATAGGGTATCGTACTGTTCGCCCCCAGCGGACTGTAGCCTTTCCTTATGTTTTTTTTTACATTCTGTTTTGCTTTCTAAGGAAATTTTCGAAGAAAACCCCATTTTGTTAAAAAAAAGCCCCCAAAAAGTGGGCGTGACAAAAAACTTTGCATGGCAAAGTTGTTAAAGAAGTCAGTGTCTACATATTTTGGAAAGGCTTTGTGCTTTATTCCATCAGCTTATGGCTTAAAACCGCTTGTTTCTTAATTTTGAGCGTGGCAGTGGGCGTGCACATTTCGAGACCCTAGAGAGTATATGTTCCATACTTCAACTTCCCAGCTTTAATTTAAAGACCTCCAAATTGGTGACGGACGAAACGATATTGCGAACTAGTCTTAGACTTATATGCTGATCATAAATATATATATATATATATATATATATATACTTTTAGGGATCTATGACGAATATCAAGGAGTTTTAAAAACTATATTTCAAAATTAATATACCCTTAGGATAGGGTATAATTAGCTAATACATAGAGAAAATGCAAAATACCCTACACAAATAAAGCAGGCATTATTTCAATATAGCTTATTATTATTTCTTAGCCTTACCGTCTTGTTATATATAAGGAATATTGCATATGGAATCTATAGATCAAAAAGAGTTAATATAGACATAATTTTCTTTTCAAAAAATTTGTATAAAATGATACTTAAATTAGTTATAATGGCGAAAAATTAAAAGGATTGTTAAGATAAGCTGAGCCATCATGTTTTTTTTATGATAAGCTGGGTCATCATGTTCAAATAAAGCATGGGACCAGACATAGAGATGGCACGCACAAGCACCTCATGTATCAGATAAATTGACCCAATGTCTGCTCCCATGTTCGTTTAATAATATTTATATTATCAACAATTATATGTTATGATTTCCAGCGTGAGAACAGACACAGAATTCGCGCTTCACGCGTATTGTATTTCAGCATATGCCTGTTCTCATGCTTACTTGTAGTATCTACCCCATAAGGTATATAAAATGCACTTAACCATTTCGGAACCCTGGGGAGTATGTGGTCCAAATTTTGGCTTCCTAGCTTAATTTAAAGACATCAAAATTAGGTACGGACAGACATTACAAATAGTCCTTTGTTTTGGTTCCGATCAAAAATATGATACTTCTAGGGGTCTATGACGAATGTTAAGTGGTGTTGCAAACTATTTGTCAAAATTAATATACCTTTAGGATAGGGTATAAAAATGCAAATAAACTGTCATCAAACGTGTTTTCTATGCCCTTTTCATCGGGAGGGATATACATAGATATTGAATCACACCGTTCGCCCCAAGCGGACTGTAGACTTTCTATACTAAGCCAATGTTTTTTTTCCAATATACCGCCTGTACAAAGTTTTTGGCCACGCCCACTTTTTGGGACTTTTTTTTTTCAAAAAAATCTTTTTTTTTTATGAAAAAAAAAACCCAATTTTTAGGCCTTTAAAAATAAGCTAGGAAGCTGAAATTTTGACCACGTATCCCCTAGGGCTCCGAAATATCTAAATATAAAACTTGTTTGAATCCGCCCACTGCCACGCCCACAATTCAGAAAAACCGTTTTAAAGCTAAAGTTAGAGAGATAGAGCATTACAACCTTTAAAAGATATGTAGACACTGCCCTTCTTTATACGTTTATGTATAAATTTTTTACTACGCCTACTTTTTGTGGGCGTTTTTCACAAAAATTCTGTTTTCATAGAAAGCGAGAAAAATGTTTAACAATATACTTAGCCAATATTTTTTCCAATGCATCGCCCATACAATGTTTTTGGCCACGCCCACTTTTTGGGGGCGTTTTTTCAAAAAATATATTTTTTGAATTTAATAGAATAAAATAAAATGCTATCCATTGCGTTTTTCTTTGGGGAATATAGGTCAAACTAATTTATATGGTCTTTTGTTATATTTATATATTTCTACCGCACTTCATTTTGCATTATAATGCTTTGACCAAATTAAAACCAACAAAACGGTGGTCATTCAATTTAAACAAAAATAATAAACAACACGGAAGAAGGATTAATTGAAGCGTAGCGATTGCAGAACATACCGAGTAGTATATAAAATATTTTGGTTGCAAAAACAACTCCTAACGTCAACCATGCAAATCTTTATACCGTATCCTAAGGGTATATTAATTTTGACAAATAGTTTGTAACACCCCTTAATATTCATCGTAGACCCATAAAATTATATATATTTATGATCAGGACCAAATCCTAAGACTATTTAGCAATGTCCGTCCAACCGTACGCAATTTTTAGGCCTTTAAAATTAAGCTAGTAAGCTGAAATTTTAACCACATATTCCCAGGGGCTCCGAAATGGTTAATTGTAAAAAAAAATTTAATACCCAATGCCACACCCACAATTTAGAAAAAACCGTTTTAAGGCTAAAGTTAGAGAGATAGAGTTTTACAACCACACAACAGCCCCAACACTTTTTGGGGCGCTGTTTCAAGAAATATATATTTGGTTTTAAATTTCATAGAGTGAAATTAAATGGTATTCACCTTATAACTATAATTTATCTAGGAGAATTGCATGATCAGCCATATCAAACGCCTTGGTAATGTCGACAAATTGGCCAGCGCAGAAAAGTTTGTCATCTAAACCCTTATATAAAAAAGAACAGAAGTCCAGTAGAGCATCCTCTGTGGAATGACCAGCCCTAAAACCAAACAGTAGGGGACTAAAAAAATCAAAATTATTGAGATAGGAAAAGATAACAATTTCAAAAAACCTTAGAAGTAGTAGACACAACGAAATTGGTCTATAATTAGGTATGTTTGATTTGTTACCCTTTTTAAGTAAATGAATTACTATGGCGCATTTCAGATCAGTGGGAAAAGTTCCAGGCATAATGATGAAATTAAAAAGGTAAGACAAAACATCTACTTAATAGAGAGCAATATTCTTTAAAACTAAATTCGAGATCTCAGCACTACCAGACGCATTAGAGTTAGGCAGAGAATTAATAGTTCTTAGCAATTCAAATCCTGTGATAGGCTCAACGAAACTGTTTTCAAAGCCATTATATATAGTAACAGGCTTAGTGCAAAAATTACATGAAGTTTGAGAGCTATCTGAAAAGAGGATTCTCCAATGGAAGCGAAGTAATTGCTAAACTCGTTGGCTTTTTCTAATGGATTCAAAATGTTAGTACCTTCAATATTCAATACGATAGGATCAATGTTAGGAATAACTTTACGACTAATAATACTGTTAACGAGTCGCCACTCCTTCTTAAGATTTCCATTTGCCTTTAGTATTTTGGACGATAAAACATATCCCGCTCATTAATCACCTCCTTATTAATTTTTCTACAAAAATTTCTGAAGCTACTTTTTAAGCTTGGATGTTTCCAACTTTTTTTTCAGTTTGTATTTAATATTTATTTTTTTGAAAAGGGAGTGAGTAACCCAGGGTTTAAGACGATATTCAGATTTTTTGCCAATGTATCTTTTTCAAATTTTTAGAAAAATTTCATATGCTATAGAAGCGTTTTGTACCACATAAACACTATCCCAATTTTCATATAATAGCCTATTGTTTAAAACAAGAAAATTAATTTTATTATAAGAGGTTGTTGAAGAGTCATATGCCCTACTACATTTTATGTTTTCAAAAATGATTTCTGTCATACAATGGTCAGTTATATTAAGATCCATGTTGATTCCAGCAATATGATCAACACAAAGTTCACAAGACGGGCTAAAACATGGTCGATGCAGGTGCCTGCAGTTTGTCTGGTAGGTTTCTCAATGAAGGAAAAGAGTCCGTGTTCAGCCATGAGTGCTTGATACGAATCTAAAACTGAGTTAGAGACTAAAATATCTAAGTTAAAGTCACCTAAGATGATAAGATTTCCAGATCGTTTATTTGTCAAAAAGATAGAAAATTCATTTAAAAAGCATGTAGGTGATGATAAATGAAGTCTATATACACAGACAAAATACAAAAAATACTTCATTTTGGATATTGCAACATACTTTGATTACATCTGCGCTTCCTAGCTTAAATACATTAATAATGTGCTCATACAAGTTCGAAACAAAAACTCCCACTCCACCGGCAGTGTATGTATCATTAGGATTTGGAAAAAAGTGAAAATAGAAATAAGATAATCTTCAACTTCGCATGAATATATCCAAATTTCAGAGACAAATATTATTTCCGGCAGGTTTACCAAAGTTTCTAGATGACCAATCAGTAAATCAAGGTTTTGACGCAAACTGCGAATATTTTGATGTAAAACGAAAAAATATTTGCCACAGCTGATGATTCAATCGGAATTATATCTAATGGTTATTATAGTGGGGCTGTCGCACACAAATCAAAGAAATCATTCATGTCATTGCCCATGAAGAGCAGTTAAATCTTCAAAAGATCTTACAACAACAACCTCACTATTATAATATTTCCTCATTTAAATATGGGAGTTTCTGAACCATATATATTTGAATTTATTTTTCTTTTCACAGTATTGCAACCTTCACAAGATATGTGGGCACTGCCCTCCTTTTGTGGGCGTTTTTCACTAAAATGCTGTTTTCTTCGAAAATTTTCATAGAAACCGGAAAAAAATGTTTAGCCTTTAGCCAATAGTTTTTCCAATATATCGCCCATAGAAACTTTTTGGCCACGCCCACTTTTTGGGGGCGTTTTTTATATATATATATATTTTTTTTTAAATATTTTAGAATGGAATGAAATGCTATCCATATTCTTTTCAATGCTTTTTTCTTTGGGCTGTTATGATATTCATGTATAAGCTCTTCTATTTACATAAATACATATGTAGGTACTCAATATAAGTATTATGTACCTACATAATCACTTTATATAAATACCAATGAATTCTAGTAATAAAACTGAGTAATGTTTCAATCGTCTAGGCGTGCGTTTTATTAATAGTAATATGGTGTCTGATGTCGACGATATTAAAAGAAAAAATTTAAATTTCGGAACGTTCGGATGATACTGAGTATAACACCGCGCACGGTAGTCTTGAAACAAGCGAAACAATAGAACTCGTAATGAATATACCGCCACCCAATAGTATGGCTACAAAAGGCGATGTTGTGTCGAATTGGAACCTCTTTAGACAGCAATGGGAAAATTATCAAGTGGCAGCTGATTTATCAACTAGGCACTCACATTCGAATGGCAATTCAACGGCTAATTGCAAATACTGTGCTCGAAATCATATCAGAGGAAAATGCGCCGCATATGGAAAGAGGTGCTCGAAGTGTTATAAATTTAACCACTTTGCCGCAGTATGCTGATCAGCTGATTTCAAGGGGAAGACAGTCAACTACAAAGACGAAAACACTAGTGGAGAAGAAACGGAAGATGTTTACGGTACAAAATATTGGCTATATGCACACAGATGAGTCCAGCATATTAAAACACAAAGTTAAGTTTACAATGAGTAATGTAAATAAGACATTTATGTGTGTCATCGACACTGGCGCATCATCGAACGTCATATACTATTAAGATTTTAATTTACTATGTGAAAGATATAAGCATGCATTGGAAAAAAGATGTGCCCGGTTTTGGTGGTAAATTAACTGTACCACTTGGCGTTGCCAAAATAGTAAGCGAAGCAAACGGCATCAGTAAAACTTTCAACTTTCAGATAGTAAGTCAAGAGTGTATTCCTGTAATATCAAATATTGCGTCGCAGAAATTTAATTTAGTGTCAGTAAATAGTAAGCACATCGCGGCCTATACGAACCAAATAAATAACGTCGTTACAGCGGATGACACAAAGAACAACACAAAAAACAAACAACAGCATGAGTCGGAAAGTCTTATGACAAGATTTAAAGATATATTTATTGGTGATGGCAATTAGATAATTAGATGGTTAGATAATCAGTTACATTTACAGACCGATAAGTCAGTTCCTCCTGTTCAGGCTCATCCACGTTGCATTCCAGTTTACTTCCGTCAGCAGCTCAAATAACAAACTACTGGAAGATTTAGAGCGACAAAATGTTGTAAGCAGAGTACATCAACACACTCCATGGATCGACTCGACTGAGCTTAATAAAGCACTCCAAAGAAGAAATTATCACTTTTGCCCAAACTGCAAAACTTGAAAGTATTTTCTACTCTGTATGCCTAAAACGGTTTTTGGCAAATCGAATTGGATGCTGATAGTAGGTTACTTATGACGTTTTGGACACCGTTCGGGAGATTCTGCTGGAATAGAATGCCCTTTGGAATTTCACCAGCTCCAGAAATATGGCAAATGAGGCAGCACGAGTTGCTCGATGGACTCGACGGAGTAGAGATTATTGCCGATGACATTTTATTATATATAAGCGGAAATACAGAAGAACAGGCAATGATCCACCATAATGAAAACTTAAAAAGAGTACTGGAAAGAGTCAGAGACAAATATTTTAAATTAAGTAGAAGCAAGTGTAAAATGGGTATGCGTTAGGTTTAATTTTTTAGCCATTTACTGACAAAAAAAGGCTTAGCCATTGACAACGCTAAAGTGAACGCAATCAGAGAAATGCCAACACCACGGGACGTGAAGGATACTCACAGATTTGTGGGACTTTGCACCTATCTCTGAAGATTTCTTCCAAGCCTCTCAGATATTACCGAACCACTCAGAAAAGTCATTCACATGGACGTAAAGATTCATTGGGGTCAAGAACAGGATAACGCTTTAAATGAGCAAAAAAGGCTAATAACAACAGCACAATCTTCCAGTAGTTGCTACTAAGCCCGCAGTGTGACGCAAGCTCAAAAGGACTTGGAGCCGAGCTGCTTCAAGACGGACGCCCAATTGCATTTGCGTAAAGAGTTTTAACAAAAACAGAAATACAATATTAAAAGGTAGTTAAAAGGGTTTTGTCGACAAGCTCTCCCGTGCTTCAGTAGGAAGTAATATTAACGAGGAGGACGAAAAGAATGAAATTTATTCGCTACATAATTCGCGGTCCATAGCGCAATTTTTTTCCGATCTGAGTAACATAAATACAATCAATGACATAGCAATTGAAGATTGGCGTCTATTGCGAAGTGTTGGAAAACGACAAAAAGAAGCAAATGTTGATAACAGTAGATTACTATTCCGATTTTTTTGAAGTTGATGAGCTGGAAAAAGCAACGGCAGAGCAAGTTATCAAAATATACAAAAAAAAACTTCAGTCGACACGGAATTCCGGAGGTGGTTATATGCGAGTTTTCAAAACTGTGGGAGTTTCAACATGCTAGAAGTTCACTAAACCATCAGCAGGGCAATGGTAAAGCCGAGGCAAGTGTAAAAATAATGAAATCTCTTTACAGAAAAGCAGAATATTGAAAAGAGGAGGCAGACGACTAAGTACTTTCACGATAAGAGATGTCGCAGGTTGCCAGAATTAGAGTTCGGACAGGACGTTTGGGTATAACTACGCAATAGGACGCACAATAAAGAATGGAGAAGGGGTACAATTACGAGCGTGCCGTCTGATCGATAAGCGGTCGTACGAGTGGATGATGCAGGCTATACTCGCAATCGCCAACATATCCGCTTATCTGCCCCTAGTGAATGCAATTCAGCCTGTTCGAATGCAATTCAGCCTGTTGAAGACGCTCTTGCTGCAGTACAGACAAAATTACCACAAACAGGACTACAATTTTCGAAGAACAGATTCCCCGAAGATCTAAGCGACTTCAAGAAAAGCTGGCGAACCAGGTGAAATAGAAACAAACTGGAATGGTTTGTTTTTATTTTTCGTCATGCTTTTAAATAAGTTAATTTAATTTTGAATTGTTTGAACTAAACAAAATAAGGAAAGGAAGATGTTATGATATTAGTGTAAAAGCTCTTTTATTTACATATCTACATAGGTACTCAATTTAAGTTTTATGTACCTACATAATCACTTTATATAAATACCAATAAATTCTAGTAATAAAACTGAGTAATATTTCAATCGTCTAGGCGTGCGTTTTATTAATATTTAGTAGGCACCAAACATAGCAGTGGCATGTAGGGATATGGATAGGGTATCATACTGTCGCCCCAAGCGGACTGTAGCCTTTCCTTATGTAAGGGATTGTTAGCACATATAATATTAATAGTAACACAGCACGGGCATTAAGGAAGTTAAATGAAAGGATAAGTAACCGATGAAGATTGATTGAAAGTTAGCAAATTGTAGTGGTAGGGGTAAACAGAGTGAGGTAGAGCACTCCACATACCTGTCGTGCGGCAGAGGATTGAATCTTTATATATCCCAGTACGTCCAAATACAGACTATAGACTGAACTGATGAGCATTCCTGGCATGCTGGGTATTATGGTTGAATTATTGAAGGGGAGAAATGTAACTGGATATTTCGTTAGAGCGCTTCCGTTGGAAGTATCGATAAAACAACGACAGCCATGAGACATTACGATACGACGATGACTAAGTGGGTCAAGCGATTTCGCAATATCACGATCGCCAATAACTTTTATCGCAGGTTTTTATAACTATCAAGTGGCTCTAAATATGCCTCCCTATAAGAAAGGCGATCGTATGACTTGAAAGAACTATCGCTGCAAGTTGTTGCATGTTGAAAGAAAGACCAACAAATAACAAGTCCAGACAAACCACCTCCTTGTCGACATTTAATCGTCAGGAGCTCTAAATGGCGATGGCCGAATTCGGGATCCCGGGAAATCTTATCCAATTCTGTCGCGTGATGCTTGAGAACACGCGGTGCAATGTGCAGTTTGGAAGCAGCTCATCTGATTTCTTTCAAACATGCACCGTATTTTGGCAAGGTGATGCGCTATCATGTGACTTCTTAAATCTTGTTCTTGAGCAGATAGTACGCAGGGCAGGTGTCAACGCAGGAGGCACTATATTCACCAGATCGGTCTAGATACTGGGTAATCCGGAAGATATTGATATCATCGGACGCTCCCAACGTGCTTTGGTAGAGGTTTTCATGACTGTTGCAGAACAGGCGAAGTTAGTTGGAAATGAGAACAAGACTAAATATGAATGTAGATGCTATCAACAAACAAACATCTGTCCACCGACTAGGACAAAATGTCAGTGCTGATAGCAGCAACTTTAAGTCAGTTAAGGAATCAACTCCAAGAATGACAACTTTGTGTATATCCGACGAAGAATTACACCAGGACGAGGAAGACCGAACCTTTTAAAGAGCAAGCCATCGGGGATGCCAGAGCGCTTTATCTGCTTTTTTTTTTTTTTTTTTTTTTATAATGTACGCGCACTAAAGGGACTTTTGATACCCTTATAATGAAGTGACACATTGCGGGCATTAGGGAAATGAAGGATAAGAGAAAGGGAGAAACCGATGCATATTGGTTTTAAATGTTTGTAAACTATAATGCAGAGGAAAACCAGAGCGTGGTAGAGCATTCCACATTCGTATTGTACGGTTGAGAAAGGAATCTGTATATTTCACAGTACGTCCGAAAACAGGCTTAAGGGTAAACTTATGTGCATTCCTAACATGGCGAGTATTGCGGTTGAATTGCTGTAGGGGTGGAATGCAACTGACTATTTCATGTGCTCATGTGGTGGAAATACCGATAAAACAATGACAGGCAGGAGACATTACGACAGTGACTAAGAGGGTCAAGGGATTTCGCGATGTCTCGATCGCCAATAAGTTTTACCGCACGTTTTTGAATCCTGTCAAGTAGCCCCAAACATGTTATTGATTCACCACACCAGATATGAGCGTTGTACTCAAGTTTTGGGCGAATAAACGCCTTGTAGATTCTAGCCAGATCAGAAGGGGTGAAATATTTCTTGCATCGCTAAAGAAAGCCTGGACATTTCGCAGCGTTCTTGGCGACATCAAATATGTGGTCATTCCAACAATGGTTGTCATTAACACACATACCGAGAATGGAAAGTCGTTCGGTTTCAGGGATGAAAGTGCCATTCATCATAATGGCAAAGAATAAGGGGTTCGCTTCAATGACAGCAGACAGCATTGCGTTTTGGAAGCATTAAATTCCACTTTGTTGGATTTACCCCATTTAAGAATGCTGTCAAGATCCGAATTCAATGAGCTTAACATACGTTGCCGTTCCAGTTCAACGCCCGAAGATGTGGGGCGTTGCCCAGGAAACGAATATGTAAAGCTGAGGGTACTGTCATCAGCAAAGGAATGGATTGGATTAGAAGTGATAGATTGGAGGTCATTGAAAAAAATGAGAAAAAGAGTCGGAGACAAAACAGAGTCTTCAGGGATACCTGCATTTATTTGGTGAGTTGCAGACTTGAAACCGTCCAAAACAACTTGTATTGAACGGTCCGAAAGGAAATTTCTAATCCATTGAAGAAGGGTTTCATCTATCCCAATTGCACGCATTTTCGACAAGAGAGCTTGATGCCAAACTCTGTCAAATGCCTTTGAAATATTAAGCGCAACGACCTTGCTTTCACCACCATGGTGAATAGATTGGTTCCACTTTTCGGTTAGATATGTCGTCAAATCACCAGTGGACATGTTGCTGCGAAAACCGTACTGCCGGTCATTAAGAAGTTTTCAGGATTCGAGATATTTCATAAGCTGACGGTTTATCAGCGTTACCACGACCTTGGAAAGAAGCGACGTAAGTGCAATTTGTCGGTAGGAGGAGGGAGAGGAAGATTCGCCTTTTTTGGGGACTGGCTGGACAATTGCTGTTTTCCATCTTCTCGGAACGAGCCCTGAAGAATAGGACAGATAGAAAAGCTTACGCAGTGGTTTTGCCAGCGTGGAAGAACACCTCTTCAGAACTATAAGGGAAATACCATCTGGGCCAGCGGGTTTGTGAATGTTGAAATCTTGAAGTACTCTTGCCAAAGTACGGGTGCGGAAGTGGATTTGTCCCATGGAGTGTTCTACGGGCTCGAGTACTGGGGCAGATAAAGCACAATCTGGGAGCGTTATGCTAGCTGCAAAATGAGCAGCAAACAGATTGGCTTTATCCGAAGAGCTGACAGCTGGAGTGTCATTGCAAATGAGTGTCGGGATAGATGACGAGGCCGAATTTTTAATATTCTTAACAAACGACTAAAAGTTTTTGCTACCTCCGGTAGTAGTAAAGGGTGATTTTTTAGCTGGTTTGGTTTTGGCAACACTGGTTTTGACAGCTGACGTGTGTTTAGTACCTTGTGTCACTGTCAAACAGCTTCAGTTTGGTTTGCAATTTAACCATGGATCGTCTTACAAATGAACAACGCTTGCAAATTATTGAATTTTACTATCAGAATTCGTGCTCGGTTCGAAATGTTCATCGCGCGCTGCTTCCATTTTATGATCGGCATTCTCGACCTTCTGAGCAGTCTATTCGGAAGATTGTGACCAAATTTCGCACCAAATTTACTTTGTTGGACATTAAACCACTAACACGTTTACGTACTGTGCGTATTGAAGAAAATATTGCGGCCGTATCAGCTAGTGTGACAGAAGACCGCGAAATGTCGATTCGGCGCCGTTCCCAGCAGTTAGGCCTTTGTTACAGCACTACGTGGAAAATTTTGCGGAAGGATTTGGGCGTAAAGCCTTTTAAGATACAGCTGGTGCAAGAACTAAAGCCAGCCGACCTACCTCAACGCCGAATTTTTGGTGAATGGGCTCTTGGGAAGCTGGCCGAGGATCCGCTTTTTTATCGAAAAATTGTGTTCAGCGATGAGGCTCATTTTTGGTTGAATGTGTACGTAAATAAGCAAAATTGCCGCATTTGGAGTAAAGATCAGCCAGAAGCATTGCAACAGCTACCAATGCATCCCGAAAAAGCCACTGTTTGGTGCGGTTTATGGGCCGGCGGCATTATTGGGCCATATTTCTTCAAAGATGATGCGAATCGCAGCGTTACTGTCAATGGTGAACGCTACCGAGCGATGATAACAAACTTTTTTTTGCCCGAAATTGAAGTTCTTGACTTGCATGATATGTGGTTTCAACAAGACGGTGCCACATGCCACACAGCACGCGAAACAATGGCGCAATTGCGAGGCGAGTTTGGTGAACAGTTAATTTCACGTTTCGGGCCGGTCAATTGGCCGCCTAGATCGTGCGATTTGACATCATTAGATTATTTTTTGTGGGGGTATGCCAAGGCTAATGTGTATAGGGACAAGCCCGCTTCGATTGACGCACTGGAAGCCAACATCCATGCATTCATTCGTGAGATACCGGCCGATATGTGTGAAAGAGTATGCCAAAATTGGACTCAGCGAATGGGCTACCTGAGACGCAGCCGCGGTCAACATTTGCATGAAATTATCTTTAAACATTAAATTGCAAGGTTCAAACTATCGATTCAAATAAATATTTCATTCATTTTTTCGAATTTTTTGTGTTTTTTTTTTTAAAAAAAGTTCTAAACCTCTTAAAAAATCACCCTTTAGTAGTTTTTGCCTTAACTTTTGGTCGTCGGAGAATTTGACACGATTAATATGGGAATTGCAGTCATTTGTGGCTCGTTTGAACTTTTGTCGGTTTTTCTCAGTTGGGTTGGCTTTAAATGACCGAAAAGTTACCTCTTTAGCCCTGATAGCTTCTTTACAGATCAGGTCACACCACGCGTTTTCCTTAGGTCTGACACACTTTATTCTGTTAGAGATAAAGCGTTTTATACCAGGTGAATTAAATTTGTAATCATATCGGCAGCGGCATCCACGTCGTTTTTCAGGAAGCACAACGACCAGTTAAAACTCCTTAAGAAACCGTTTAAAGCTTCCCAATTGGTTCTTTTAGGAGCTTGTTCTTTAACCGTGTGGCTGGAGTATAAGAAATTCGCCGATATGATACAATGGTCTGACGAACCTAGAGGCGATAATACATTTAAAGTGTATTTATCAGGGTGAGAGGTAAGAAAGAAGTCCAGAGTGTTGGCGTTTTGAACGCTAATGTCCGGTATCCGTGTCGGCTCATTTACAATCTGGGTTAAATTATTAACCTCAGCAAAGATCTCAACATACCTTCCTTGGGGTGTTGTCTGTCCAGAATGTCGAAGCCAACTTGAATTGTGTATATTCAAATCGCCCGCAATGACGATTTTAGTACGAGGATAATGGGTAACAATTCTAGTGATGGAATTAGACAGTGGATCAAACTCATTATAAGTTGAATGCCTTTCCTGGTTAGGCAGCAAAAACTTGGTATAGGCGATATAGTGGAAAAAATATTGGCTAAATATCTTGTTAAACATTTTTTCCCGCTTTCTATGAAAATTTTCGAAGAAAACAGCATTTTAGTGAAAAACGCCCACAAAAATTTGGCGTGCCAAAAAACTTTATATGACAAACTTGTAAAGGTGGGCAGTATCTACATATCTTGTAAAGACTGCAACACTCTCTCTCTCTAACTTTAGCTTTAAAACTGTTTTTTCTAAATTGTGGGCGTGGCAGTGGGTGTATCAAAAAAAAATGTACACTCTGCCATTTCGGGAGCCTAGGGAGTATATGTTCCAAATTTCAGCTTTCTACCTTTAATTTAAAGGCCTATAAATTAGTGACAGACGGACGGACGGACGGACATTGCTAAATAGTCCTAGGTTTTAGTCCTGATCATATATATATATACTTCTGTGGCTCTATGACGAATATTAAGGGGTGTTACAAGTTATGAGTCAAAATGAATATACCCTTAGGATAGGGTATAAAAACGTTATTTTAAGTTTTTAATAATTCATGCAGTATAGGGTTAAATTAACCCCAGTCGATGTCGATGTCGCTGCCGATACGTCCAATATAACTCGTAGTTTGGTAGTTGTACTATCTGATTAATGTACAGCGTGGTGCGGCATATAGTAAACGTCGTCTTTATTGCTGGGGCTTACTTGGGCCATGTAGTTAAGATCTAAGTATTCCTGCATAAACCTTGTGTGTGTATTCCTTTCCAAATGGTTCGTCGGAGCTAAATCGCTTTTCTGGTTCAAGTAGTCTAGCCACTGCTCTATGGCGTTATTTTACCCAACTTGTGAGTTGCTAATAGCTCCTGATCGAATGGTATGCTGAGGAGTTACTTTCCGTTTGCACCACGGTAATGAGTTTTTTCATAGATTGCCTCAAATTTTTGATCATCAGGTTTTTTTGGACTTCGTTCAGGTACTTCTTCCGTTACCCAAAATCGTTCAAGTTGCTTATCAATGGATGTCTGTAAGACCATTGCTGTAATTCTCATGCTATTATTGCTATTTTGTGTTGAGGTTCGGCCTGTTTTCAGCCAACATAAATTAGATGTCTGTGCAGGCGAGACGCCTGCATCAGTTGCTCCAAGTCCACCAACTCTGACGGAAACGTTCTGTTTTCGTTACTGTAACGATTCCGAAACTAATGTTACTTGCGAACCAGGATCTATAAGCGCTCTTAACGTTCTGCTGTCGGCTGTCGGGTTTCTTCACATTATGACTGCGGTAGCTAGTAATACGTTCTGTTGTTGGTCATCATGGCTCGACTGAAACGGTGGGGTGCTGTTATTTTGGGTGATCAATTTGTTCTGGTTGATCTTGCCACTTTATCCGTTTGACCTTTTCGAACCCATCCACATGCAGTAATGAATGATGCCTCTTGTTGCAATCCTTACTTGTCCTTTTACTTCTGCATTGGCTCCCTTTGTAATGTCTCAAGCAATTGCTGCATAGCTTATACAATTTTGCCGGCTCGTATCGGTATATATATTGGTCACTATTGCAGATAAAGCAATTATTAGTCCTTGATGATAAGCAAAATTTACGAAGAGCGTGTCTGGAGTCATCTGCCGGCTTGAAATGCTTCTGCTTACTGGGTATTAGTATAACAAGTGATTGGTATCTTCTTTCCATGATCTATGTAAAGACATGACCTTTCGCTCATTGGCATTTAAATTTTCCCATGCTGTTTACTAGTTTGCGTCGAAAATTGTGAGGTACTGAATTAGTTCTAAGGATGGGCCTTCCAATTTTTTTTTTTTTGTTCTACTTGTTTTCAAGTATTCCATTTTTTTTACTTCACACAATGTCATGGTGACGACACCAGACAGCTTTTAACATTTATATATTCATATATTTCTTAGAATATTATAGTTCAATTTTGTTCCCAGCAAAGTCAGCTTAATAAATTGTATCGTCATTGCTGACTTTGCAGTAAATACTTTGTAATTAAGCCTGTATATATGTGTAACGTAAGCAATATTTTAGTATTTAAGAGAAGCAAGTAAAATTAATCATTTCATTCGTAAAAGGTAATTCAGAGTTATTATTTAGACTTCCCCTCACCAGAGGTAAGGGGTCCTTAAGTTAATTTTGCAAAAAAACATTGTGTTGTGATTGAGTGTCGAAATAGATCATAGAGCGAGCGCCATTGTAGGTAATCGCCTTTAAATATAAGGATTTTGATTTAGGTAGACGTATCTAAGACGCTTGGAGTTATTTTTTTCTCTTTTTAACGAGGAAGCTTAGAAGCCATCTTATAGAGACATTGATTTACTCATGTTTGCATTTCTTCATATATTCCGTTACTCATGAATGGTGACCGCCATTGTAGGTAATCGCCTATAAATATAGGGATTTTGATTGTAGGTAGACGTATCTCAGACGCTTGGAGTTGTTTTTTCTGTTTTTAACAATGAAGCTTTAGAAGCCATCTTATAGAGACATTGATTTACTCATGATTGCATTTCTTCATATATTCCGTTACTGATAAATGGCGACCGCCATTGTAGGTAATCGCCTTTAAATATAGGGAATATTTGGCTTGGCACCCTTACCTGCATCCTTTGCAGCAATACTGATAGCAAGATCTTCAGGACTGAACTTAGTGCTCTCATACATGTCTTTCACCAACTGAAAGATGTTCCTCTGAATGTATGGTGTATATTATTTTTATTTTTTATCTTCGTGTGGTTGTCGTGGAATTCCCTCCAGATCTCCTTTAATATCCATAGACGTTCTTCTATGTATTGAATGGTTTTTCTGGAAGGGCTGTCCTTTAAGATGTCCGTTGTCCATCTTTCCAGTTCCTTGCACAACGTTCTCTGGCTTGCTACGATGATAACAATGTCGTCCGGATCCATCTTTGTCGCCTTATTTTTATTCCTTAGTAATGCGATTCGAAACACTGAATCAAATGTTAATGGCCTTGGTAAAATTATTCGAAAAATTTGTTTTTCTTTAATATTGGTCGTATTGACTGTTCACCAAACTCGCCTCGCAATTGCGCCATTGTTTCGCGTGATGTGTGGCATGTGGCACCGTCTTGTTGAAACCACATATCATGCAAGTCAAGAACTTCCATTTCGGGCAAAAAAAGTTTGTTATCATTGCTCGGTAGCATTCCCCATTGACAGTAACGCTGCGATTCGCATCATCTTTGAAGAAATATGGCCCAATAATGCCGCCGGCCCATAAACCGCACCAAACAGTGGCTTTTTCGGGATGCATTGGTAGCTGTTGCAATGCATCTGGCTGATCTTCACTCCAAATGCGGCAATTTTGCTTATTTACGTACCCATTCAACCAAAAATGAGCCTCATCGCTGAACACAATTTTTCGATAAAAAAGCGGATCCTCGGCCAGCTTTCCAAGAGCCCATTCACCAAAAATTCGGCGTTGTGGTAGGTCGGCTGGCTTTAGGTAGTGCACCAGCTGTATCTTAACAGGCTTTACGCCCAAATCCTTCCGCAAAATTTTCCTCGTAGTGCTGTAACAAAGGCCTAACTACTGGGAACGGCGCCGAATCGACATTTCGCGGTCTTCTGTCACACTAGCTGATACGGCCGCAATATTTTCTTTAATACGCACAGTACGTAAACGTGTTGGTGGTTTAATGTCCAACAAAGTAAATTTGGTGCGAAATTTGGTCACAATCTTCCGAATAGACTGCTCAGAAGGTCGAGAATGCCGATCATAAAATGGAAGGAGCGCGCGATGAACATTTGACAGTGACACAAGGTACTAAACACACGTCAGCTGTCAAAACCAGTGTTGCCAAAACCAAACCAGCTAAAAAATCACCCTTTATATTACCTTTCGCTTAGTAGATTAATGATCACCTTAGTGATAGCACAATTAACGTTGCAATCTTGCAATGTTCTATTTATTTGAATGCTGATTCAATGTCTAAAAACGCTGCTAGTGTATATTCTTTGCAGTTTAATGATTTCCCTATAGTGCTGACTACTTTACTTTTACTTTCACTTTTCGGCCTTTGGTATGTAGCTTAGTTCAAGACTTCTTATGAATAGTCGTTTGAGAATCTGTAAAATTATGGCTTTAGATTTCTGTAGCATAATTGGAAATATCTCGTCATCTCCAGGGGATTTAAAGGGAATGAAGCTATCTATTGCCCAGATTATCTTTTCTTCCGTAATAGCACCTTCCGGGACTGAAAATGCAGCTAATAAGGATCTATAGGTAGCCTGGTTACTACTTTCACTCGGTATACATTCCGGAAAGTGAGTTTGTAAAGGATGTTTTCTTAGAGGTTGCTTTTTCGAATAGAGATAAAACTCTCATTTTGTGGTCAAATCTGGCAACTCTAATGACATTTATGTTCAGTTTGGTTAGCCATTTCATCATGAATAGGTTGACAAATGAACAACACATGCAAATCGAGCAAATTTATTTCGAAAATAATGGTTCAGTTCGTGAAGTTCGCATCCATTTCTCCTGCTCTGATTTAATGATCAGCGAACTGGTCAACTCGGATGGTGGATTCGTAGGAGAGTCAAAAGGCATGTATGTGGTCGCAAGCATTAGCGGGCACTTCACTTGTCGTTCCAATTTAACCACTGTTCAGTCCATGTTACTGTAGCTAGGTAAGAGAAAAAGGTTAATCTGTTTCCTTGCAAGAATACACGTACGTGTCTTACTATTTTCTGGTGCGCTAGTCTTAAACACCACCAGGTCTCTAGAGTTCAGCCCGTTTATTTGTCACCTTTAAGCTTAGCACTGGCCGCCTTACTGTGGTGAAAATTTACTTGTAGTATCTTCATGACGGCCAGTCACCCACTCTCCGTGTTCGGCGTCACCGCCCCAGGCCTAATTTTGCACCGCGTAATGCCAAAGAAATTTAGCTTGCGAAGCAACGGCAATGATTTGTGGCTGAGAAGCACCAGGACTTCCGTGCCATTGTACCTACTACGATAATCTTCTACTCCTTGCTGTGTAACTTCAGATTAAGGAACCGCAAGTTGCGTTCGATTCTCTCCGCGGGTATGTATTGGCCTTGAACGTTTATGCGCCCCTTCGGTCTCTTGTAGTTGAGGGGTTTTTTCATGTCAATGACTTGCAGGTCAGCATTTTGTCAAAGTGCGGCAGTGTTGACGATGAAATTCTTCAACCGCTGTAGAATGCTCCTATTGTCACACTCAATGATCTTGAATCCTTTTAAGGTAGTCAACTGTCCAAAAAGTGGAAGCTTGCCATCTGCCTTCGGGATGCATAGTTGACACTATCCAGGATTCTTAACACCTTTGTAGGCCTTCACTCTATCTTCATTAGGCCCTATTCTGCTATTGTGCATAGCCTACTTGGAGCGGCAAGGTGTCTGCTCAGCTGAAGACCCATCCATTGCTGGGCCGCCATTTTGCTTTACGGATTTTGACCTGTCCAAGGCGGAAAGCAATCGGCATTCCTCCCCTGCACTCCTTTCCGCTTCCTTTCGGTGCGGAATACAATCTCGGTGTTTCGAATGACATTACAAGCCCTTTCTAGCTGAGCCGCTTCCTCTCCCGTTAAGGTACTCGGTTCACGGCTCCGAAACCTGCCTATGAGTCGGCGCGCATTCCTGCGCATTTTCAGCGGGTCTTAAGCTACTGAGACTGACATCTTAGCGTTGTCCGCTAGGTTTGGCTCCGTTACAGCTACGGCTTCAATTAATTCCGAACATGTGCTGTCCTTTGGCTCACTAGGCTTCGCAACGACTGACAGATACTGACTAATATCGAGTCTGCCTCACCCGGTGATTTTTCAGCGTCCTGGCTGCCGACTTCTTTTTTGGAGGCAGACGGAACAGACACGTGCCCGATAGGCTATGGCATATCACAGGCATTGGTGGTCGCATCAGCGCATCCTCGCTGGATGCAGAGTATTAGCAGAAGGCTCATATCTATCCAAAGACTGTCTTTCCAAAAAAATAACAAGAGCGTTTTGAAGTCGTTGTTTGTCGTTGGCCGCTGGAGACGGTCTTTTTCTCAATTTGTTGATCGTCATTTTGCAATTTAGATCCGTCTTGTTTAGTCGAAAGCAGTGGCACCTCGTGCAGGAAGTGGTTCTTCACCACGTATGACGGTCTTAGGAACAAAATTCCTCCGGTTTCCTTTCCGATATCTGCTCAGCTTAGGACACGTCCTTGGCTGGCTGGCATCCGATTTCGAGGTTATAACTTACTCAAGACGAGAGGCAGAGGCATCTCACCTTTGGTCCAGTCATATACACATTCTTACCGAAACCTTCACCACCAAAATTGAACAAAATTGAAATATAATATTCTAAGAAATTTAAAATAAAAAATTTAAAAATCTGTCTGGTGTTGTCATCATGACAACAGCTTACTTGTGTATGAAGGATAGCCCGATACTGTTTTTTTAAATTCGACAACTTTAATTTCCAAAGAAATTAAGTAAAACTTAAAAATACGGTTGTGTTCATATGTGTATACCCTATTCTAAAAGCATATTAATTTTAACACATAGTTCGTAACACCCCTTAAAATTCATCGTAGACCCCTGAAAGTATATATATTTCTGTTCGCGACCAAAACCTAAAACTTCCGTCCATCTGTATCAACTTTTGAGGTCTTTAAATTTATGCTTAGGAGCTGAAATATGGAACTTATCCTCCCTACGGTTCCGAAATGGTAAAGTATTTAAGATTTAAGATTTTTTCATACGCTTCAGCGTATTTCTGTGGCCGAGGTTTTTACAACACTTAACTATTAATTATCTTTTCTCGCTGCGGTTTGGATATTTCCTTAACCTTCGGCCAGGGAGTTGACGACTTTTCTTTTAAATGACTTTCTCTCGGCAGCTTAGACGTTTCCTTTAAATTTTCTTGTCGTTCAGTTGATTTGTTTGTCTTTTGGGTTTGTCATTATTTTTAACTCCAACGGGTTACAATTTTTTCTACTACTCTACTCTACTACTTTCACAAAAGTGGTAACGATTTTGGAGAATCGAATTTGTTTTTTCCATCCACTCGCGTTCTCGGTGGTGGACCATGGCTGATCACATCTTTTCTCAAATTTTCCAACGAAATTTTTGTGACACTTGATCTCTTTTCCTAAAATCTCTTAGATGATCTTCAGATTCCTCAGAATTGTGTAAAATTTAATTTCTTATTCTATTTTCACAATTTCACATGAATGTCACAGATCGATTTGAAATCACTATTATATCGGCAAAATCGAATTGTGGAACACAACAATTTCACTGTGGTTCAATTTCGAAAAATGTTAAATCGAAATCGACTAAAGTGAAATGTAGAACACACAAATTCATTTTCGATCGATTTCGATTTCATTTCGAGTGAAAGTGAAATGTGAAACCTAGCTGCATATGTATTAAGTATAGTACTCATTAATGTATTAAGAGTCAGTACTTTTTTTCTCTCAAAAATTCATATAAAAAAAATATATCCTCTAATGAGAGCAATGTTTCAAGCATCTTTTCTATAGTCTCTATAATTCTTTGCTTAAAGAATATATCGTAATATATGTAAAGAGTGTTTTTACTAGAGGTTGGTTTTTCGAATAGAGATAAAGCTGACATTTTGTGGTCAAATCTGGCAACTCTAATGTCATTTATGTTCAGTTTGGTTTTCCATTTCATCATGAACAGGTTGAAAAATGAACAACGCTTGGAAACCGTGCAAATTTATTTCGAAAATAATGGTTCAGTTAGCGAAGTTTACCGCAAGCTCTGTTAATTTTATGGTCGACATAATCGTCCATCAGAGCTATTAATTCGGTTAACCATGGATAGTTTTCGCACTACCTTACTCTATGTGATAATACGCATCTGCAGAGAGGTCGAAGAAACAATTGCCGCTGTAGAGCAAAGTGTTGACTCGATTCGCCACCGTGGACAGCAATTGGAACTTTGTCCATCAACTTTATGGAAGATTTTGCGGAAAGATGTCTTCTTATGACCATACAAGATCCAGCTTGTGCAAGAATTAAAGCCGCGATACCATGCAATGCATCGTGATTTGAGTGTATGGGCCGAAAACGAGATTGTTATCGATGCTGATTTTCATCACAAAATTTTGTTCAGTGATGAGGCTCATTTTGGGTTGAATGGCTACGTCAACAAGCAAAATTGCTGCATTTGGACTGAAGAGAATCCTCATGAGACCCTTCAAATGCCATTACATCTACAAAAAATGACTGCTTGGTATGCTTTATGGGCTGGTGGAGTCATTGGGCCATACTTCTTCCGAAATGATGCTGGAGAGTCAGCTTCAGTTAATGGAGACCGGTATAGAGCCGTGATAACCGACTATTTTGTTCCCGAATCGGGTGGCGTGAATGTGGATGAGATGTGGTTCCAACAAGGCGGCGCTACATGCCACACAATGTCACAATCGATTTATTGAAGGAACATTCGATGAGCGCATAATTTCGCGGAATGGACCTATCAATTGGCCATCAATATCGTGGGGTTTGACACCATTGGATTATCTTTTGGGGATATGTGAATTCGCTGGCCTACACCAACAAACCAGAAACGTTAGGGGACTTGGTAGCCAACATTCGTGGCGTTATTGCCGACATACAGCCCCAAATGCTTGAAAAAGTGGTTGAAAGTTGGACCTCTAGACTTGTCTTTATTTGAACCGGCCGCGGCAGCCACATGCCCGAAATCATATTTAAACATTAATGGCATAAAATTATCCTTCCAATAACGCCAAATTGATTTACATTAAAATGATTTTCCTGTGTTTGATTTCAATTCAATTCGAAGCTCTATACCTCAGTTAGTAAATATCCACAAGGTAGGGATTGATATAATTGATTCTCTGCCATAAGGGCCTTAAATATTAAATAAAACATAAGGAAAGACTACAGTCCGCTTGTGGTGAACAGTATGATACCCTATCCATATCATGTAAATTTTTTTGGAATACGCCCACTGCCACGCCCACAATTTAGAAAAAACCGTTTTAAAGCTAAAGTTAGAGAGATAGAGTGTTACAACCTTCACAAGATATGTAGGCACTGCCCTCCTTTATAAGTTTGTCATTTTTTGCCACGCCTACTTTTTGTGGGAGTTTTTCACTAAAATGCTGTTTTCTTTGAAAATTTTCATAGAAATCGAAAAAAAATGTTTAACAATATATTTAGCCAATATTTTTTCCAATATATCGCCCCTACAAAGTTTTTGACCAAGCCCACTTTTTGGGGGCGTTTTTTCAATAAATATTTTTTTTTCTATAAATTTCATAGAATGAAATAAAATGCTATCTATCATCTTCCTTATGAATTTTTTCTTTGGGGTACATAGGGATACGGATAGGGTATCATACTGTTCGCCCCAAGCGGACTGTAGCCTTTCCTTCTGTTTTTTTTTATTGTTGCATGACGTTAAGCTCTTTGTACTAATATGTCATTAAATTGGTGTTGTATATTCTTAAGTGGCATTTACCTGCGTTTCTAATTAAAATTATAAGATTTAAGTTAGTAAGAAAATTACTTGCTAACAGACGTGCTTGGTAACGTGGTCGCTCTATCCGTCTGGATATTTGGCACTGGTAAGGTGGCACTGAAGGGAGGTGAACTGGGTAGCGATCTCGCAATTGAGAGACGAGGGCTGTAAATTTTCTATACCGTTCTATGGCAGGTAGGCATTATCTTCAGGGTTAAATGGTTCAAATATAGACACGTGGATTATTTGCCACGTGTGCTGGGCGTAGAATGCGTCGGGTGCACACTATTATCACACTTTACGTGGAAGAGCTTGGAACTTTTAAGCGTAGCTATGCGACATCCAATGTTTTCATTGGTTCGTCGGAACTTTTTTAATTTTATATACGTTTGATTCGAACGTAGTGAACCGATTCGTTGGCCGGAGACTCGACGTAACAATCCCGTACCAGGTGTAGGTGGTACAATTACTCTAGGAGGGGCTATGTATTTTGTTAGTTTTTTTTTTCTTTTTGCAGTCGCAATCGCAGGGTCGTTTATATGTTACGCCGGACGCTATAAATTAATGAATTACCTTAGCACTAACCACTAAGAGATAATATATTTTTATATATAAAAATTTGCCTTCTTAGACCAGTTATTCCTATTTATTTGCTCTTTGTTGAAATTATTCCTTTTCAAAAATGTTCAATAATGACCAGAGTAACTGGTTACATGGTTGTTTGAATAATTTAAGCAATGGGCTTTCATTCCTTGCTGAACAATCACTCTTAACCAATTTCAAATAATAGAGGCAAAGTGCAATTGCACGTGGCTTTTTATGTGTAGGTGGAAAGTGACAAGCAGAAAAATTCTCCGCTGGTGGAAGAGGGGGCGCTTCAAAAAGGAAAAATGTATAGCGAATAAGCTGGAAAACAGTGCGCCATGTATACTTAAATTTGGAATTGGCGTTAATCAAAATAAGGTGTAAAAATAAAAAAAACTATGCACACATTGTTGAGAAAATTTAGTTAACACAGTGTCCCGCTAGATATTAGAGGGACACTTTGTCCAAGCTTTGAAAGCCACTTTATTTTCCTTTGTTGGTGCTTGAACTTCCTCTGTCCACCACCAAGTTTCCTTTCCGTGCTGGTACTGACCCTTCGAGACGCCAAGCGGTACTTTAGCTTTCTCTAAGCCGGTTCGTTGTAGGGAATCTCACCTATCTTGTACGCTGCACTAGTCATCCTCAACTTCGCTAGTGTTATTACGGAAGGATTTTCCATGTTGATAATAAATGACTCGAATTTTTCTTTGTCCAGGTTGTACCAATTGATTTTCGCAGAAACCTTTATTTGTTTATTTTTGTTCTTCTTCTCGCTGAATATTTCTGTCAGGAGTATGATGTTGCCGGGTGATTGCCTCTCCCAAGATCACTTTGCAATCCTATTTTGTAAGTTTTTTTTTCTTTTTGCAGTCGCAATCGCAGGCTCGTTCATATGTAACGCCGGACGCTATAAATTAATGAATTACTTTAGCACTAACCACTAAGAGATAATATATTTTTATATATAAATATTTACCTTCTAAGAAATTAATTTCTGTTCAAAAATTTTCAATAATGACCGAAGTAACTGGTTATATGGTTGTTTGAATAATTTAAGCAGTGGGCTTTCATTCTTTGCTGAATAATAACTCTTAACCAATTTCAAATAATAGAGGCAAAGTGCAATTGCACATGGCTTTTTATGTGTAGGTGGAAAGTGACAAGTAGAAAAATTCTCCGCTGGTTGAAGAGGTGGCGCTTCAAAAAGGAAAAATGAACAGCGAATAAGCTGGAAAACAGTGCGCCATGTATACTTAAATTTGGAATTGGCGTTAATCAAAATAAGGTGTAAAAAAAATTATGCAGACATTCTTGAGAAAATTTAGTTAACACAGTGTCCCGCTAGATATTAGAGCGACACTTTGACCAAGCTTTGAAAGCCACTTTATTTTCCTTTGTTGGTGCTTGAACTTCCTTTGTCCACCACCAAGTTTCCTTTCCGTGCTGCTACTGATCCTTCGAGACGCCAAGCAGTACTTTAGCTTTCTCTAATCCGGTTCGTTGTAGGTAATCCCACATATCTTGTATGCTGCACTCGTCATCCTCAACTTCGTTAGTGTTATTACGGAGGGATTTTCCGTGTTGATAATAAATGACTCGAATTTTTCTTTGTCCAGGTTGTACCAATTGATTTTCGCAGAAACTTTTGTTTGCTTATTTTTGTTTTTCTTCTCCATGAATATTTCTGTCAGGACGAGACATGTTGCCGGGTGATTGCCTCTCCCAAGATCACTTTGCAATCCTTAACTCTACTTACTTACTTAACGGGCTCCTGACCCGTGAAGAGTCCCTGCCTGAGATACGGCAGCTTTTCACCCTCTGCAATCCCGAGCATGCTGCTTGCAGACCAAGCAAGCAAGCGCTCTGGCTCCGCGATGGCTTGGTCTTTAAAACGGAGGTTCGGTCTTCCTTGTCGTCTCGAACCTGGGGGCTGGGATTCGAAGATCCTCTTGGCTGGAGCGTTGTTGTCCATTCGCTCGATGTGGCCGAGCCAAGATAGTCGACGAGATTTAGCTTTTGGGACTACATCCACATATTGGTACAGCTCATAGAGTTCGCGGTTGTATCTTCTCCTCCATTTGTTGGTAGCATATATTTAGTCTTGTCCTCATTCACTTTAAGGCCAACTAGTTTCGCCTGTTCTTCAATAGCCTTGAAAGCGCAACTCCTTGCCGAAATCCGTTGCGTTTTTGAAAGAGTTCAGATGAGCTGCTGCCAAACTGCACATTGCATCGCGTCTTATCTAATGTCATGCGATACATCTGGATCAGTTTTGACGGGATCCCGAATTCGGCCTTCGCCACAAAAAGCTCCTGACGTTGAATGCTGTCATATGCGGCTTTATAGTCGATGAGGAGATGGTGTATCTCGACTTGAAATTCGTTGGTCTTTTCCAGGATTCGCCTTAGTGTGAAGATTTGGTCTACTGTTGATCTGTCGGGCCGGAAGCCACACTGATACGTGCCGATTAGTGTGTTGCAGAAAGGTTTGAGACGTTCACACAGTACTTTGGATAGGATCTTATATGCGACATTATGCAGGAATATGACTCGATAGTTCCTGCAAGGCATAGGATCGCCTATCTTGTAGATGGGACATATGGAGCTTTGGTGCATGCGCCCTACCATAACATCACCTCCGTATTTGAAAAGCTCTGCAGGTAGACCATCAAGCCGGCGGCCTTGTTGTTCTTTAGCTTTTTAATAGCTAAGCCAACCTCTTCTATACTGGGCGGAGGGACTGGTTCTTCATTGATTGGACGCGGGTTCTCTTCTTGCCCCATCACTATCTCTACATTTTGTCCGTTTAGCAGCAGCTACAGCAAGAGCCTGCATTCCGGTCTTAAAGCCAGCAGCCAGTTGCTTGGCTTTGTAATAGAACTTCCGTATATTGTTCTGGTCGTGGGACTCTTCGATCTCCTTGAGCTGAGAGACTGCGTGCTCTTTTTCCTTTCTACGCAGAATCTTGTTCTCCTCCATTCTCCTGGCTCGGTACTCATCCCTTGCTGCTCTTGTTTTCCTCTGCAGCGTTCTAATGCATGCATCCTTAACTCTTGGCTTCATAAAACTCGCCACCAAATGGTAGTCAATCTGGGTTTCATTTCCGCCACTACTATAAGTGACCAAAAGCCGGCTCTGTTTGATGAATACTGTAACTAAAACAATCGGACCGTATGACTTGCACATGCTTAGGATGTCTTCACCAGAAGAATTCCTATTAGACTCCCCGTCCATTCAAATCTCCGCCAACAAACAAAAGCTCATCTTTTGGGATATTCTGGATGAGGTTGTGGAAATCAAGCCACAATGCATCGTTTTTCCCTCTGTTCGCACCCGAGTAGAGGAGCATATGCATCAAACGGTCACTGGACTTTGAAATGGTCAAAAGGTTGCTAAGTAACTCTGCCGCAAGGATGATACCGATACCATTGCCACCCTGTTCTTTACCGTACTAGAACATCTTGTATGCTTTTGTCTTAACGTCCAAGAAACCCGCCCGATTTCCTGTGTTTCGCCATTTCGTTTCTTGGACACACAAGATGTCCAATCGCCTTCTTACCATCATCTCTTCCAGTTCGTAGCTGCGACCACTTATACTTCCAGCGTTCCAACTCGCGACCCTTAGGTTTCGCCTAAGTCTTTGCGTTATTTTGCCGAATAGCTCTGACCCGTGCATTTCTGTGTGTCCCAGGATCAACCATGCGTAGCATTAGAGGTGCCGGTGAGGTAGTATTTTTTGAACGTTGATTTCCATAATCAAGTTAAGCGAGTTTGCTTATAAGATATAATCTCCAGTCCTGTGAACACACAGATTTGTATGCACACTTGTGGGGCAGTTTATAAGTTTTAAATATGTTGTTCGGCTCACCTGGATGTTTAAATTTCCTACAAGTGGATTTCCTCCACCTTAGTCGCCTTTTCCAACAAGCGCTAGCGGGCGCTGCAAGGATATTGTTACTTCCCGTCAATGCACGGGATATACAATTAAACTTTCATATGTTGAATAAAAGCAACCAAATAATAAATAAATAATTAAGCAGTCAATGAATTTAATATATATATAATATAAACAAAAAATTAAATAGATATAAAGATGTTAATGGTCCATATAGGACCCAAAGCCTAGCTTAAACCACTGTGTGTGCGAAGACATATTTTTTGACATGAATTGGTTTATTGCAGCCAACTGATAGAACAACGCGACCGATCATGTCGTCGATGGAAGCGTTTTCGAATTGATGAGTTGTACCAAGAACATAAATATTTGCGAAATGCTGTTGTTCGCGATATTAGGGCAGAAAAAATAAAATATTATTCTAGTCGAATAAAGACTAACCTAAACGGCAGTGAGTTATGGGAAAACCTTCGTGATTTAGGGGTATGTAAAACGAAGAATATAAATTGTGGCTTAATTGACGGTAATGATTTGAATACCAGATTCCTTAACTTCCCTGCGCCGGTTTTTCCAAGAACTCAGAGCAAAGTCTTCATTGAAGAACTTGTTTGAATTTGGTGGAGTGAATAATCTTGACGTAGTTGAGGCGTGATTTCGGTGAAAGCAAATGGAGTTGGGGTGGATTGTATTCACCCAATGTTTATTAAAACAATTTTGCTTATAATTTTGCCAAATGTAACATACATTTTTAACGCAATATTCACTACAATCCTATACTTATACCAGTGGAAATTGGCTGAAATAATCACAGAACCAAAAAAATCCGAATGCAGTGAGTTCCGAGCGATCTCTATACCGCCTTTTCTATCGAAAGTTTACGAACGAAATCTGCAAAACCAAATTAACGCTTACTTAAGCCAAAATGAGTTGCTTACCAAATAGCAATCCGGATTACGTGCAAAACGCATCGGCACAATTGCTTAGATCCAAAGTAATGGACTTCAAGCCGATAAGTGATCACCTGGCTGTGATCCGCATCAGTGCTACATTCAAAAACATTAGCCTAATATGTGCACACGCCCCTACCGACGAGGCTGAGGACCCTATCAAGGAGGAATTCTATGACCTCTTGGACGTAGCCTGTCCGGAGTACGATGTGAAAATTGTACTCGGGGACTTCAATGCTAAAGTCGGCAAGGAAAACATCTTTGGCGGATTAGTTGGTAAGCACAGCCTCCACGAAACGACAACAGATAACGTCTACCGACTAATTGATTTTGCAGCAGCTTGTAATACGGTGATAAGTAGCACTAGGGTTCCGCGACTAAAGATCACAGGAAATCTATTCACCGACGCGCAGGGAATAGTAGATGTATTTAAGCAGCACTTCCAGCAGCTACTAAACGGACAAAATGTAGAGCGATTGATGGGGCAGGAAGAGAACTCACGTCCAGTCAATGAAAAACCAGTCCCTCCGCCCAGTATAGAAGAGGTTGGCTTAGCTATAAAAAGCTAAAGAACAACAAGGCCACCTGTAGACCACATCATCACACTAAGGCAAATTGTGGAAAAGACCAACGAGTTTCAAGTCGAGACATACCATCTCTTCATCGACTTTAAAGCTAACTCAAAATGAGCCTCATCACTGAAAAAAAATTTGCGATGAAAATCAGCATCGATATCAATCTCATTTTCGGCCCATACACCAAAATCACGACGCATTGCATGGTCTCGCGGCTTTAATTCTTGGACAAGCTGGATCTTGTAAGGTCGTAAGATCCATAAAGTTGATGGACAACGCTCCAATTGCGGTGTACGGTGGCGAATCGATTCATTCGGGTCCTCTTCAACACTGCTCTACAGCGGCAATAGTTTCTGCGGTGCTCACTATTCTACGTCTCTGCGGATGCGTATTATCACATAGAGTAAACGTAGTGCGAAAACGATCCATGGTTAACCGAATTAATTGCTCTGATGGACGATTATTTCGACAATGAAAATGAACGGATCTTGCGGTAAACTTCGCGGACTGAACCATTATTTCATTTGTCAACCTGTTCATGATGAAATGACAGACCAAACATAACATAAATTATATTAGAGTTGCCAAATTTTACCACACAATTTCAGCTTTATCTCTATTCGAGAAACCTCTAAGAAAAACCTCCCTTTATAATAAAATTAATACACGTCAACCAGCTTACATATATAATAAGATCCAATTTTCGACATCTAACAGATGTTTGTGCATAAGTATACCTAGTTTTCATTATTGGTATCAGAAAGACAATTTTTGTTTGCTGCCGCCCGAATGTGGAATTCACTAAAATTAAACTTGAGAGAAATAGGCGACATTCGCACTTTTTTTTCCTTTTTTTTATGGCGTTATGACATTAACCTAAGTAAATTTAAATCAAAATTTATATCTTTAACTCTTGTCTTTTATAATGTGTTAATTAATCTATCATTTTGTATGCTATATATTTTTCTATGTATAATTATATCCCTATAACGCGTTCACTTTTAAATATTGTTTCAAAACCGTTTTTATATTACCTATATTTGTAACTTCACAATTTCTTAAGATTTATTCCTATATAAGATATATATCATCAAATAAATAATAATGATGGAACGGACCTACCGTTTAGTGCCGATTCCGAGAGAAGCTTCTCATTACAGTTTGTTGCGGATGTCAGTTATAGCACTTATGGAATTCCACAGATAAGGCACTCGTCTTCCAACAAAATTTTCCAAGAAAAAAAAAAAAAACAATACAGAAAGAGATAGAAATGGAATTGACAAGGACATATAAAATACATTTTTGGATTGTGAATAAAGATCTCAATCTTAAACTTCCTTTTCAATTTCTGGTGTGCAAAAGATCAGACGTTCGCTTAATGCTCAATAGGTAAGCAAAGAAACAAACAAACACAACCAAAAACATTAGGAAAGCTACAGTCCGCTTGGGGCAACAGTATGATACCCTATCCTTATCCCTATATGCCCTAAAGAAAAAAGCATTAAGGAGATGATGGATAGCATTTTATTTCATTCTATTAAATTTAAAAAAAAATTTCAAGCTTCCTAGCTTAATTAAAGGCCTAAAAATTGCTCACGGACGGACGGACATTGCTAAATAGTCTTAGGATTTGGTCCTGATAAGGCACTCGCCTTGACGAAATATAAAAGAAATATGCCCCAAAGAAAAACGCATTAGGAAGATGATGGATAACATTTTATTTCATTCTATTAAATTTTACAAAAATACATATTTTTTGAAAAAAAAACGCCCCAAAAAAAGGGAGTGGCTAAAATTTTGGCATGGGCGATATGTTGGCAAAAATATTGGCTAAATATCTTGTAAACATTTTTTTTCGCTTTCTATGAAAATTTTTGAAGAAAACAGCATTTTAGTGAAAAACGCCACAAAATGTAGGCGTGGCTAAAAAATGTATATGACAGACTTATAAAGAAGGGGAGTGCCTACATATCTTGTGAAGGTTCTAACACACTATGTCAAAATTATTATACCCTTAGGATAGGGTATAAGAAAACGAAGAACCTACAACAGCAGTAGATAATTATATCCCAGAACGAGATTGTGCGTACAATACCGTCAACTGTACCGTAAACTTAACAGCATCCCTGAAAACCGCCATTGAAGCCAAGGAAGTCTTTATATTATTATATAACTGATATAATCGTCGATTAGCTTTTTATCACTTGAATCTTAACTTAAAGAAACATAAAACAAAATTAAATAAAACAGATCATGCCAAACTACCAGACACATACTTTCATAAATATTTTAATCTAACTCAAATTAATAATTCAAAAGCAAGAATTAACGAATCAAATATTTATTTATTATTATAAAAAACACGAATCGAAATTCATATTATATTGATTATATCTCGTAAGAACTAAATTTTCATCATTCAAATAAACACACGTAAAACGTATTCTGCGATTGCTAAATAAAATAAAACAATTCTGTTATACATAGAATGAAGTGCTAAGTTTTACTGGAAGAGCAAGGGTATATAAGTTGTCAATGGTGACTCATCGAAATTGATGAGAAAGAAGGGGTAAATTGTGCCCAAGGTGACCATACCTGTCACCTCCAAAAGAACCAATAGAAGTAGTTTGTTAGTTCGATTAAAGAAATTAATGCGTCGGTCCGTTACCATCTATCTAAAGTGAATTCGTTAAGTTGGTATTAATCGTGAATCTTGGCATGATTTGAAGTTTTTGTTGTTGTTGCGGTTGTTCTAGTTGCATTAGGGACAAGGACTTTCCCATATCCGGCAAGTTCGAATTAAATTGCAACAACTCCGTATTGTAACGGATTTTTTGTTTCATCATAAATATTTACATTAAAATAGCTGTAACAGATGAATCACGTAAGCTCAACACTTCGCAGCACACCCTATTTTCCAACACATTCGCCTGACTAGCTAGTTCTTGTTGTCATTTGGAAATGTTGCCAAACTCCCCACAGTTATTTTTGGCGGGTAATATAGCAAATTAGATCTAACTTTATGTGTCTGGCTCAGACGCATGCACAGATAGGAAAATTGAGGGAGGATATTCCGGCCATATATTTTTATACTCTATCCTAAGGGTATATTAATTTTGACTCATAGTTTGTAACACCCCTTAATATTCGTCATAGCCCCACAAAAGTATACATATTTATGATCAGGACCAAAACCTAAGACGTCCGTCACCAATTTATAGGCCTTTAAATTAAAGCTAGAAAGCTGAAATTTGGAACATATACTCCCTAGGGCTCCGAAATGGTAGAGTGTAAATCTTTTTTTGATACGCCCACAATTTTGAAAAAGCAGTTTTAAAGCTAAAGTTAGAGAGATAGAGTGTTGTAATCTTTACAAGATATGTAGGTACTGCCCACCTTTACAAGTTTGTCATATAAAGTTTTTTGTCACGCTTACATTTTCTGGGCGTTTTTCACTAAAATGCTGTTTTATTCGAAATTTTTTATAGAAACCGAAAAAAAATGTTTAACCAGTTGTTGGCCACGCCCACTTTTTGGGGGCGTTTTTTCAAAAAATATGTTTTTTTTTTATAATATTTATAGAATGAAATAAAATCTTCTTAACGCTTTTTTCTTTGCGGCATATAGGGATATGGATAGGGTATCATACTGTTCGTCCAACGCGGACTGTAGCCTTTCCTGATGTTTTTTTTTTTTATAATGTACGCGCACTAAAGGGACTTTGGATACCCTTATAATGAAGTGACACAGTGCGGGCATTAGGGAAATGAAGGATTAGAGAAAGGGAGAAACCGATGCACGTTGGTTTTAAGTGTTTGTAGATTATAATGCAAAGGAAAAACAGAGCGTGGTAGAGCATTCCACATTCGTATTGTACGGTTGAGAAAGGAATCTTTATATTTCACAGTACGTCCGAAAACAGGCTTAAAGGTAAACTGATGTGAATTCCTCGCATGGCGAGTATTGAGGTTGAATTGCTGTAGGGGTGGAATGCAACTGGCTATTTCATTTGGTGGAAATACCGATAAAACAAAGACAAGCAGGAGACATTACGACGATGACCAAGAGAGTCAAGTGATTTCGCGATGTCTCGATCGCCAATAAGTTTTATCGCACGTTTTTGGATCCTGTCAAGTAGCTCCAAATATGTTATTGGTGCACCAGACCAGATATGAGCGTTGTACTCAAGTTTTGGGCGAACAAACGCCTTGTAGATTCTAGCCAGATCAGAAGGGGTGAAATATTTCTTGAATCGCTTAAAGAAGCCTATACATTTCGCAGCGTTCTTGGCGACATCAAATATGTGGTCATTCCAGAGAAGGTTTTCATTAACACACATACCGAGAATGGAAAGTCGTTCGGCTTCAGCCATGCAAGTGCCATTCATGGATAATAGCAGAGAATTGGGGGTTTGCTTCAATGACAGCAGACAGCATTGCGTTTTGGAAGCATTAAATTCCACTCTGTTGGTTTTACCCCATTTAAGTATGCTGTCAAGATCGGAATTCAATGAGCTTAACAGGAATGAGGGGCTGTGCCCAGGAAACGAATATGTAAAGCTGAGGGTAATGTCATTAGTAAAGGAATGAATTGGATTAGAAGTGACAGACAGGAGGTCATTGATAAAAATGAGAAAGAGAGTCGGAGACAAAACAGAGCCTTGAGGGACACCATCATTTATTTGGTGAGTTGCTGACTTGAAACAGCCCAAAACAACTCGTATTGAACGGTCCGAGAGATAATTTCTAATCTCAAACTCTGTCAAATGCCTTGAAATGTTAAGTGCAACGACCTTGCTTTCACCACCATGGTGGATAGATTGGTTCCACTTTTCGTCTGGATATATCATCAAATCACCAGTGGACCTGTTGATGCGAAAACCGTACTGCCGGTCATTAAGACGTTTTCGAGATTCGAGATATTTCATAAGCTGACGGTTTATCAGCGTTTCCATGACATTGTAAAGAAGGACGTTAGTGCAATTGGTCGGTAGGAGGAGGGAGAGGAAGATTCGCCTATTTTTGGGACGGGCTGGACAAATGCTGTTTTCCATCTTCTCGGAAAGAGCCCTGAAGAATAGGACATATAGAAAAGCTTACGCAGTGGTTTTGCCAGCGTACCTCAACTTTTGGTCGTAGGAGAATTTGACACGATTAATATGGGCATTGCAGTCATTTCTGGCTCGTTTGAACTTTTTTCGGTTTTCCTCAGTTGGGTTAGCCTTAAATGACCGAAAAGTTACCTCTTTAGCCCTGATAGCTTCTTTACAGCTCAAGTCACACCACTCGTTTTCCTTAGGTCTGATGCACTTTATCCTGTTAGGGATAAAGCGTTTCATATCCAGGTGAATTAAATTTGTAATCATATCGGCAGCGGCATCCACGTCGTTGTTAAGGAAGCACAACGACCAGTTAAAACACCTAAAGAAAGCGTCTAAAGCTTCCCAATTGGCTTTCTCATATTGCCGTACAGTTCTTTTAGGAGCTTGTTCTTTAACTGTGTGGTGGAGTACGAGAAATTCGCCGATATGATACAATGGTCTGATGAACCTAGAGGCGATAATATATTTAAAGTGTATTTATCAGGATGAGAGGTAAGAAACAAGTCCAAAGTGTTGGCGTTTTGACCGCTAATGTCCGGTATCCGTGTCGGCTCATTTACAACCTGGGTTAAATTATTAACCTCAGCAAAGATCTCAACATACCTTCCTTGAGGTGTTGTCTGTCTAGAATGTCGAAGCCAACTTGAATTATGTATATTAAAATCGCCCGCAATGACGATTTCAGTACAGGGATAATGGGTAACAATTCTAGTGATGGAATCAGACAGTGGATCAAACTCATTATAAGTTGAATGCCTGTCTTGGTTAGGGCTGCTGTAAATAAAACAGTATTGAATTAATTGCCTACGGACATGGAATTTTAGCAAAATAAAATTAAATTCCGGATTGGAACATTGGCCATATTGAGGTAGAAGTTGGTAGGCTATACTTAGGCTAGAGGTATATAAACGGAGATACCACGATGGGAAAAGAAAAATGGCACCAAGTTACATCCAGGGAGACTAAACTCCGTTGTATCGGAATCTATGCTAACCTGTGTTTCACTTAGTGCCAAAACAGCTGGTTTATTGTGAATCGCATGGGCGTACAATGAAAAATAATTGGATCTCAACCCACGAATTTTACTCACGTCCACTCTAAAATTCCCACGCATAACAAAGAAAAACAAACACAAAAAACCAAACTCTGACGCAGACTAAGCTAGGCCGTACCGTGTAGATCCTGACGTCAGCTTTCCAAAACAAATCACTGCGGGGGTTACGCCTATACAATGAATTGCTTTGGTCTACCAACAAAATCTACACAACGCGACCCGCTATTCGCCAAATGATACCCTACCCAGCCATAGCAAGTGCACGCAAAAACATACCGCACTTGCTGTAGCCAAGCAAAGCAGCAGCAAACGATAGGGAGTAGGACCAGACACAATACACTTATTTAAAAAAATTATATATTTAAAAAAAATTTTGCGATTTAGAAGTGATAGGGAAATGCAGAGTTGACTATCTGGTTGATTTCTCATATGTGCACTGTGCATCTGTGCTGAAGCAGCGAGGGAAGCAGATCATGACCAAAAACCGGAACCTGTATATAAACTCAAAAACATAAGGAAAGGCTAAAGTCCGCTTGGGGCGAACAGTATGATACCCTATCCTTATCCCTATGTGCCCCAAAGAAAAAATTCATAAGGAAGATGATAGATAGCATTTTATTTCATTCTATAAAATTTAGAAAAAAAAAATATTTATTTTGAAAAAAAAACGCCCCCAAAAAGTGGGCGTGGCCAAAAACTTTGTATGGGCGATATATTGGAAAAAATATTGGCTAAATATATTGTTAAACATTTTTTTTCGATTTCTATTAAAATTTTCAAAGAAAACAGCATTTTAGTGAAAAACGCCCACAAAAAGTAGGCGTGGCAAAAAACTTTATATGACAAATTTATAAAGGTAGGCAGTACCTACATATCTTGTGAAGGTTTTACAACTTTATCTCTCTAACTTAAGCCTTAAAACGGTTTTTTCTAAATTGTGGGCGTGGCAGTGGGCGTATTTTAAAAATTTTAACACTACCATTTTGGAACCCTAGGGAGTATATGTTCCAAATTTCAGCTTCCTAGCATAACTCTAAAAGCTTCAAAAGTTGATACGGACGGACGGACTGACCTTGCTAAATAGTCTTAGATGATGGATAGCATTTTATTTCATTCTATTAAATTTTAAAAAAAAATATATATATTTTCTGTAAAAACGCCCCCAAAAGATGGCGTGGCCAAAAACTTTGTATGCGCGATATATTTCAAAAAATTTTGGCTAAATATCCTGTTAATCATTTTTCTTTCGGTTTTTATGAAAATTTTCGAAGAGAACAGCATTTCAGTGAAAAACATATTAAGGAAGTTAAGCTATTTATATATATAACATAAGGAAAGGCTACAGTCCGCTTGGGGCGAACAGTATGATACTCTATCCTTATCCCTATGTACCCCAAAGAAAAAAAGCATTAGGAAGATTATGGATAGCATTTTATTTTATTCTATGAAATTTATAGAATTTTTTTTTTTCAAAAAACGCCCCCAAAAAGTGGGCGTGGCCAAAAACTTTTTATGGGCTATATATTCAGAAAAATGTTGGCTTAATGTATTGTTAAACATTTTTTTAGATTTCTATGAAAATTTTCGAAGACAACACCATTTTAGTGAAAAACGCCCACAAAAATTAGGCGTGGCAAAAAACTTTATATGACAAATTTATAAAGGGGGCAGTACCTACATATCTTGTGAAGGTTGTACAACTCTATCTCTCTAACTTAAGCCTTAAAACCATTTTTTTCTAAATTGTGGGCGTGGCATTGGGCGTATTTTGAAAATTTTAACAATTTAACATTTCGGAACCCTAGGGAGTATATGTTCCAAATTTCAGCTTCCTAGCATAATTCTAAAGGCCTCAAAAGTTGATACGGCCGGACGGACGGACGGACATTGCTAAATAGTCGTAAATTTTGGTCCTGATCATAAATATATATACTTTTAGGGGTCTGCGAATACTAAGGGGTGTTACAAACTATGTGTCAAAATTAATATACCCCTAGGATAGGGTATAAAAATGGTTAGAAATTACAGAATTTGAATTGTGGTTAATGCCAGTGTTTTCAAATGACAAAAACGCATTTTGCAAGCGTGCCAGGCCCACTTTTTGAGGATTTTTTTTTTAAAAAAAACCTATTCAAATGATTTTATTATAATACATATAGGAAGGCTACAGTCCGCTTGGGGGAACGGTATGAATCCCTGTTTATTTCCCTCCCGATGAAAGAGGCACAGAAAACAAGTTGGATGACATTTTAGTTTTATACGATACGTGCCGAGCGTCAACCCGGCTGGGGGCCCAGTTATAAAGCTCAGTCACTAACAGAGTGTCCGGATGCCTGGCGCCCTCCGGATTTTGCTAGCCTTGTCTGTATATTGCGGATCTAGATACAGATTGACCTCCACTCGTGGGACCTTCTATGAACAACAACAACAGTTTAAATCAAAAACAAAAAACAAGAACTAAGACCGGTATCCCTTCAAAACCGGACGGTAATACGGCGATTAAACTGTCTACGGGTATAGGTCCTGCTACGCATAGCGGTGGCACGCTGGCTACACGTGGTCCACCCCATTTTGGTAACAGCAACTGTCCTGAGCAATGTGATGGCATTCGCCCCAGCAGTGGTAGGATTATGGCACTTCCTGGCCCGTCCCGTCAAACTGAAGCTGCTAAATATCTTTCTTCCCTTCATGAGGGCAACTCCTCGACTGCCACTGAAAACTCAAGATGCTGGTTGGCATCAGAGCGGTCACGTTAAGCTAATCGCTTGCGCAGACACAAGATCTGTCGATCGTTACAACTTGGCTGTAAGCCGCCTGGAAGAGGTTTGACCGGGTGCTAAGCTCGACGTCGTAGCAAAGCTAGAACTCGCACCTGGAAATCCTGATAGTCCTCCAGCTCTGCAATCCCATATTACCTACTCATGACTGGAAAGTCGATAAGATGGAAGAACAAAGAGGTGCCTATAGATCTGCTATAGTAATCAACCAGGAATTCCTTGCTTCTTTGGCGAAGACTAATGGCATGCTAAGATTTGGTTGGGAGAAAATCACTCTGCGGTGCTATAAAAAGGATGAGCTAAAGACTGCAAAACTGTTTCCTCAACTCGTAGACTCCGATTCCGCAGCCTCAACCCCAGGAACATCGGTGTCCTTTTCTTCTATGGATGACGATGTTGCTGCAGACCATGCGCCTCCAGGCAGGTCCACTGGCTCTATTACTGACACTTTGTTGGATATAGGGACGGAGAAATCCCTAAGTAACGTCGTTCTTAGTGACGATGAATTTCTTGGGTCATCTTCGGAATCGGAGGACCTAAATGAGACCGTGGTGAAAGTTTCTCTGCCTAATTGAAGCAATTGATGCTGCAGTTAAACAGATAAAGGCTTCGGCTTCGGCTTTCAAGAACCATGGATTGTCAACAACCTGGTTTGTGGACTCAAGACTCCGGGATACTACCCACTGTATGTATCAGACAAAGGTAACCCTAGAGTTTGCATACTAGTGAAAAGTAGTCTTAATGTATTGTTACTCCCTAATTTCAGCGACCGCGATATTACTACAGCAAGACTAGAAACGGCCAAACGCACGTACTGGCTGGCTTCGGCTTATGTAGCTCTCGATCTCGTGGGAAATCTTCCTGGGAACACCCTGAGATCTCTTAAAAGAAGCTGGAAAACGAAACACTGGACTCATAGCTGGGTGCGAAGCCAACGTTCATCACTAAGTATGGGGCAGTTCCGATATAAACAATGGAGGTGATTTACTCTCTAATTATATTTTACAAACAAATTTCATTATTTTCAACAGAGGTAGTGAACCTAACTTTATAACCAGAAGTCGAAAAGAGGTCTTAGCCATAACTCTCGTTTCTGATTTCATGACTAAATTGATTGGTAATTCGAAAATCTCGTCTGTTCACTAATTTTCAGACCACAGATGCATTCAATTCGGTCTAAATTATGACCCCCCCCCGCCAATCAACCTTCAAGAACTATCGCAAGACAAATTGGCTATTGTAAATGTACTATCTCTTTTAGTGAACTCGATGCTTTTATATTTCCATCATGACACTAGCGATAATAAGTCAGGGAACCTAACTCTGGCTCTAAATAAAGCATTGTCCTTCTCGTGTCCTCTCACTCGACCGAAAGAAAGGCAAGCGTAAACCGCATTGTGGACATCGGAATTGAGCCCACTTAGAAATGACAGCAACAAGCTATTCAATAAAGCCAAGGCCACATGAACAGATTCCGACTTGGATGCCTACAAAGTATCCCTCAACTCCTATAAAAAATAATTGAGGAAAGCCAAAAGAATATCATGGAGACTCTTCTGCAGCAAAATAGAAGATACCTCAGAAGCTTCTAGGCTAAAAATCCTCTCAATAAATCCAACGATGCTCGGCTCTCTCACAAATGTAATGGCTCTTGGACTTCGTCTAGCGCGAAATCGCTAAGGACACACATAACCAAAATACATGAGCTGATTACCAGGGACAGGCCGCTATGGGCGCTACACAGCTTCAAACCGTATAAATCGGGGGGACCAGACGCCATTATACCAGCCGAATTACAACGAAATACAGCATCGGATATTATTCTACCTATGTTGGAGATAATTCTGAAAAGTTGTATAGAACTGGTTCAGATTCGGCTTATATATAGAGAAGTGAAAGTGGTTTTCATATCCAAAGCTCTAAATATTCCCGTGTTACTCCAAAAGATCTCAGACATATCAGTATATCATAATTTTTCCTAAAAACTTCAGAAAGTTTGATAGATACCAATATACGTACCAACATTGACAAAAGGCTGCTGTCTACGGCCCAACATGCTTATAGCAAAGGCAGATCTGTGGAAACAGCCCTACACACGTTAGTACATTCGATTGAATATTCCCTTCACCACAAGTACACAATGGTAACTTTCCTCGATATAGAAGGCTCTTTTAATAACGTCAACACATCTGCGATCTCAACTGCACTGTCGGATCTGAAAGTCGATGACACACTCAGCGAGTTAATTAACCAACTACTTATCACTAGAATTATTAACTGAAAGCTGGGTGTGACTTCTTTGGAATCTAGTGGTAAACAAACTGCTTGATAGTCTGGAAGGAGAGGGCTGCAGAGTGATTGCCAATGCAGATGACGTTGCTATTGCCAATGACGTTGCTATTGCCATGTCGGGGAAGCACCTTAACACCATAAAAAAACTCCTACAAAATGCTCTTAACAAGCTAACAAGCTGATAGTTGCGGTCTAGGCGTCAACCGCAGTCTGACAAAAAATCAATTTTTCGTGAAATTCCATAAATTTGAAATTCACAAACCTAACCCAAATAAAAAACATGAGGAAAGGCTACAGTCCGCTTAGGGCGAACAGTATGATACCCTATCCTTATCCCTATGTACCCCAAAGAAAAAACGCATTAGGAAGATGATGGATAGCATTTTATTTCATTCTATGAAATTTATAGAAAATACATTATTTTTTTGAAAAAACGCCCCCAAAAAGTGGGCGTGGCCAAAAGCTTTGTATGGGCGATTTATTGGAAAATATATTGGCTTAATATATTGTTAAACATTTTTTGTCGATTTCTATGAAAATTTTCGAAGAAAACAGCATTTTAGTGAAAAACGCCCACAAAAAGTAGGCGTGGCAAAAAACTTTATACGACAAATTTATAAAGGTGGGCAGCACCTACATATCTTGTGAAGGTTGTACAACTTTATCTCTCTAACTTAAGCCTTAAAACCGTTTTTTCTAAATTGTGGGCGTGGCAGTAGGCGTATTTTGAAAATATTAACAATTTAGCATTTCGGAACCCTAGGGAGTATATGTTCCAAATTTCAGCTTCCTAGCATAATTTTAAAGGCCTCAAAAGTTGATACGGACGGACATTGCTAAATAGTCTTAAATTTTGGTCCTGATCATAAATATATATACTTTTAGGGGTCTGCGACGAATACTAAGGGGTGTTACAAACTATGTGTCAAAATTAATATACCCTTAGGATAGGGTATAAAAATGGTTAGAAATTACAGAATTTGAATTGTGGTTAATGCCAGTGTTTTCAAATGACAAAAAAGCATTTTGCAAGCGTGCCAAGCCCACTTTTTGAGGACTTTTTTTTTAAAAAAACTATTCAAATGATTTTATTATAATACATATAGGAAGGCTACAGTCCGCTTGGTGGAACGGTATGATTCCCTGTTTATTTCCCTCCCGATGAAAGAGGCACAGAAAATAAGTTGGATGACATTTCAGTTTTATACGATACGTGCCGAGCGTCAACCCGGCTGGGGGCCCAGTTATAAAGCTCAGTCGCTAACAGAGTGTCCGGATGCCTGGCGCCCTCCGGATTTTGCTAGCCTTGTCTGTATATTGCGGATCTAGATACAGATTGACCTCCACTCGTGGGACCTTATATGAACAACAACAACAGTTTAAATCAAAAACAAAAAACAAGAACAAAGACCGGTATCCCTTCAAAACCGGACAGTAATACGGCGATTAAACTGTCTACGGGTATAGGTCCTGCTACGCAGAGCGGTGGTACGACTGTGGCTACACGTGGTCGACCCCATTTTGGTAACAGCAACTGTCCTGAGCAAAGTGATGGCATTCGCCCCAGCAGTGGTAGGATTATGGCACTTCCTGGCCCGTCCCGTCAAACTGAAGCTGTTAAATATCTTTCTTCCCTTCATGAGGGCAACTCCTGGACCGCCACTGAAAACTCAAGATGCTGGTTGGCATCAGAGCGGTCACGTTAAGCTAATCGCTTGCGCAGACACAAGATCTGTCGATCGTTACAACTTGGCTGTAAGCCGCCTGGAAGAGGTTTGACCGGGTGCTAAGCTCGACGTCGTAGCAAAGCTAGAACTCGCACCTGGAAATCCTGATAGTCCTCCAGCTCTGCAATCCCATATTACCCACTCATGACTGGAAGGTCGATAAGATGGAAGAACAAAGGGGTGCCTATAGATCTGCTATAGTAATCAACCAGGAATTCCTTGCTCCTTTGGCGAAGACTAATGGCATGCTAAGATTTGGTTGGGAGAAAATCACTCTGCGGTGCTATAAAAAGGATGAGCTAAAGACTGCAAAACTGATTCCTCAACTCGTAGACTCCGATTCCGCAGCCTCAAACCCGGGAACATCGGTGTCCTTTTCTTCTATGGATGACGATGTTGCCGCAGACCATGCGCCTCCAGCCAGGTCCACTGGCTCTATTACTGACACTTTGTTGAATATAGGGACGGAGAAATCCCTAAGTAACGTCGTTCTTAGTGACGATGAATTTCTTGGTTCATCTTCGGAATCGGAGGACCTAAATGAGACCGTGGTGAAAGTTTCTCTGCCTAATTGAAGCAATTGATGTTGCAGTTAAACAGATAAAGGCTTCGGCTTCGGCTTTCAAGAACCATGGATTGTCAACAACCTGGTTTGTGGACTCAAGACTCCGGGATACTACCCACTGTATGTATCAGACAAAGGTAACCCTAGAGTTTGCATACTAGTGAAAAGTAGTCTTAATGTATTGTTACTCCCTAATTTCAGCGACCGAGATATTACTGCAGCAAGACTAGAAACGGCCAAACGCACGTACTGGCTGGCTTCGGCTTATGTCGCTCTCGATATCGTGGGAGATCTTCCTGGGAACACCCTGAGATCTCTTAAAAGAAGCTGGAAAACGAAACACTGGACTCATAGCTGGGTGCGAAGCCAACGTTCATCACTAAGTATGGGGCAGTTCCGATATAAACAATGGAGGTGATTTACTCTCTAATTATATTTTACAAACAAATTTCATTATTTTCAACAGAGGTAGTGAACCTAACTTTATAACCAGAAGTCGAAAAGAGGTCTTAGCCATAACTCTCGTTTCTGATTTCATGACTAAATTGATTGGTAATTCGAAAATCTCGTCTGTTCACTAAGACGAGCTCTTAAATATTCCCGTGTTACTCCAAAAGATCTCAGACATATCAGTATATCATAATTTTTCCTAAAAACTTCAGAAAGTTTGATAGATACCAATATACGTACCAACATTGACAAAAGGCTGCTGTCTACGGCCCAGCATGCTTATTGCAAAGGCAGATCTGTGGAAACAGCCCTACATACGTTAGTACATTCGATTGAATATTCCCTTCACCACAAGTACACAATGGTAACTTTCCTCGATATAGAAGGCTCTTTTAATAACATCAACACATCTGCGATCTCAACTGCACTGTCGGATCTGAAAGTAGATGACACACTCAGTGAGTTAATTAACCAACTACTAATCAGTAGAATTATTAACTGAAAGCTGGGTGTGACTTCTTTGGAATCTATTGGTGAACAAACTGCTTGATAGTCTGGAAGGAGAGGCTGCAGAGTGATTGCCAATGCAGATGACGTTGCTATTGCCATTGACGTTGCTATTGTCATGTCGGGGAAGCATCTTAACACCTTAAAAAAACTCCTACAAAATGCTCTTAACAAGCTGATAGTTGCGTTCTAGGCGTCAACCCCAGTCTGACAAAAAATTAATTTTTCGTGAAATTCCATAAATTTGAAATTCACAAACCCAACCCAAATAAAAAACAGCCCATGTAAATACCCTCTTAACCAAAAATCTGATGCCCTCAGCGTCAGTGCATGTAGCTATCATTTATTGGTCATATGTTTGCTATTAGTTCAGCTGACTTTGCTTTTGTGTTTTAAAAATTTTGTCAGTTTCAGTTACGGATTACGGATTACGATTACGGTTACAGTTACATAATTTGAACTGTGGTTAATGCCAGTGTTTTCAAATGACAAAAAAGCATTTTGCAAACCGTGCAACTATTTTCTAAAATATGAAAAACCGAACTTTTAAGACACAATAAATCAGAAAAACATTCAGATTGTTTGAAAGCACATCTCTCCACACCATCGATATCAAAGGTTTTTCGAACTGAAAAGGAGCAAAAACCAAAAGTGAATTATGCCGAAATCAAATTGTCAGCTTTTTTTGCCGACCACAATATAAAGGGTGATTTTTTAGCTGGTTTGGTTTTGTCAACACTGGTTTTGACAGCTGACGTGTGTTTAGTACCTTGTTTCACTGTCAAACAGCTTCAGTTTGGTTTGCAATTTAACCATGGATCGTCTTACAAATGAACAACGCTTGCAAATTATTGAATTTTACTATCAAAATTCGTGCTCGGTTCGAAATGTTCATCGCGCGCTGCTTCCATTTTATGATCGGCATTCTCGACCTTCTGAGCAGTCTATTCGGAAGATTGTGACCAAATTTCGCACCAAATTTACTTTGTTGGACATTAAACCACTAACACGTTTACGTACTGTGCGTATTGAAGAAAATATTGTATCAGCTAGTGTGACAGAAGACCGCGAAATGTCGATTCGGCGTCGTTCCCAGCAGTTAGGCCTTTGTTACAGCACTACGTGGAAAATTTTGCGGAAGGATTTGGGCGTAAAGCCTTTTAAGATACAGCTGGTGCAAGAACTAAAGCCAGCCGACCTACCGCAACGCCGAATTTTTGGTGAATGGGCTCTTGGAAAGCTGGCCGAGGATCCGCTTTTTTATCGAAAAATTGTGTTCAGCGATGAGGCTCATTTTTGGTTGAATGGGTACGTAAATAAGCAAAATTGCCGCATTTGGAGTGAAGATCAGCCAGAAGCATTGCAACAGCTACCAATGCATCCCGAAAAAGCCACTGTTTGGTGCGGTTTATGGGCCGGCGGCATTATTGGGCCATATTTCTTCAAAGATGATGCGAATCGCAGCGTTACTGTCAATGGTGAACGCTACCGAGCGATGATAACAAACTTTTTTTTGCCCGAAATGGAAGTTCTTGACTTGCATGATATGTGGTTTCAACAAGACGGTGCCACATGCCACACAGCACGCGAAACAATGGCGCAATTGCGAGGCGAGTTTGGTGAACAGTTAATTTCACGTTTCGGGCCGGTCAATTGGCCGCCTAGATCGTGCGATTTGACACCATTAGATTATTTTTTGTGGGGGTATGCCAAGGCTAATGTGTGTAGGGACAAGCCCGCTTCGATTGACGCACTGGAAGCCAACATCCATGCATTCATTCGTGAGATACCGGCCGATATGTGTGAAAGAGTATGCCAAAATTGGACTCAGCGCATGGGCTACCTGAGACGCAGCCGCGGTCAACATTTGCATGAAATTATCTTTAAACATTAAATTGCAAGGTTCAAACTATCGATTCAAATAAATATTTCATTCATTTTTTCGAATTTTTTGTGTTTTTTTTTTAAAAAAAGTTCTAAACCTCTTAAAAAATCACCCGGTAGCTTTCGATATATTAGATCACTTTATTCCTCTCCTTAAGGACATTATATCGGACTCACAAATTGTTAAGGACCTTTGCTTAGGAAGACAGAAGTGCATAGTTTCCAATGTTATAGCCAAGGTGGATACTCATGATTTAATTGATCATTTAAAAATGAATATGTTTTCTGTATTAGCAGATGAAAGCACTGACATTTCTATCTCAAAGAATTTGTGCATTTTAGCTAGATACGTGAGTGACGATTTTCTGACAAAGACAAAACACCAGCCACTAATGATATTCTTCAAAATTGTCAACAATTCTATTACACGGCTATTAACGAAATTCTAAAAAGGCTTTAAACGATAGTTTTATTAATAAATTTGAATTCCTTGATCCAGCTGTATCTCTTGATATCGGTCAACGAAAACGCTGCAACTGCAGTAGCTTTTTCGACTTGGCGAGTAAAGTTCAAGGGTTAAATAAATTTGAAACCAATAATAAATGGAGAAAATTATCATCTTCAATTTGTAACATTGACAAACTCAAACTAAAAAGTCTAACAGTAAACGAATTTGCTTCTAAAATACTGCTTGTGTATGACTCATTCAAATGCAGAAGCAGAACGAATATTTTTCTTGGTAACCGACATAAAAACAAAGAAAAAGAACCATATAGGTGCTGAGTTTTTAAATGCCTTGTGCGTAATAAGATCATCTTCCAAAATGATAATTTAAACTGTGTTAGTTTTGAGTCAACAAAACGGCATTACAAGCAAATGAACGCTAATATATTTATAAATAATGATTCTTGCGACACAAATATTATTTTATTTATTTATGTATTAGGTACATATTTCTTTTACATTGAATTCCAAATGCTATGAAAAACATTAGGAAAAAATTTAAAATAAAAAATATTTTTTAAAAATACGCCCTCAAAAAGTGCGCATGGCCAAAAACTTTGTGTGGCCGATTTATTGGAAAAAAATTGGCTAAATATCTTGTTAAACTTTTTTTTTTCGGTTTCTATGCAAATTGCCGAAGAAAACAGCATTTTAGAGAAAAACGCCCACAAAAAGCAGACGTGGCAGAAAATTGTATATGAGAAACTTATAAAGGAGGAGTGTTTACATATCTTTTGAATGTTGTAACACTCCCTCCATAGCTTAAGCTTTAAAACCGATTTTTCTAAACTGTGGGCGTGGCAGAAACCGAAAAATTGCACAAAAACCGGAAAAAAAAGTTTAAGAAGATATTTAGCCAATTTTTTTTCCAATGAATCGGCCATACAAAGTTTTTGGCTATGCGCACTTTTTGGGGGCGTTTTTTAAAAAATATATTTTTTGTTTTAAATTTTATAGAATGAATGAGTTTTTACTAAAATGCTGTTTTCTTCGAAAATTTTCATAGAAAGCGAAAAAAAATGTTTAACAAGATATAAACCCAATATTTTTTCAAACATATCGCCCATACAAAGTTTTTGGCCAAGCCCACTATCCATCATCTTCTTAATGCTTTTTTCTTTGGGGTATATAGGGATATGGATAGGATATCATACTGTTCGCCCCCAGCGGACTGTAGCCTTTCCTTATATTTTATATTAAAGTTGAACTCATAATAAAAATTAATTATAAGAAAATTTTTTTTTTATTTAATAGTATCGTTGGAATTTTGTGGGCATTTGAGTTCGGTGAAAAGGAAGAAAATGGAATAATGACCACGTGTCGTGGGAAAAATGAAGAAATAGTCCTAACAATACTGCCTTGCACTACTCCCTCAGCTGCACTGGACATTCTGTTTCATTTAATACCCTTCGATATTTTTAGCAAACAGACAGCTGCTACCACAGCCATTCGTCTCAAAGCAACTTGTCAATGGACCGAAAATGAAATCGGCCACTCTGCAATTCTGAACACACTCAGAATCCTTCCAAAATTTATATGACGCCTCCATATGGATGGAGGCGTCTTCTCAGACAGACTAAATCTTAATCCGTCATTTTGTCTTCCTAATTATTGTAGTGTTTTCCTGGTGGCAATTATGGCGATCAAGGAATTCTTGTCCTGGCTGAAGAATAACATGGTGTCCGTAAAGGATATTCGAATCTTTTCGGATAGTCAGGCGGCCACAAAGTGTCTGGACTCTATCTCTATTAACTCTTTAGTAGCCCTAGCTTGCCGATCATCTCTAAAGGAGATGGCTGAGCAGTTCAAAATTCACCTGTGCTGGGTACCGGTGCATAGAGACATTTCGGGTAACTGCAAGGCTGACAAACTCGCCAAACTACCCTCTCAATCTTGGCTAAAAAAGGCTCTTTAGGCATACCAATTTTCACATTAGGCATGGCAAAAACTTTATACGACAAACTTATAAAGGAGGGCAGTTCCTACATATCTTGTAAAGGTTGTAACACTCTATCTCTTCAACATTAGCTTTAACCCATTATTAAACCCCGGTACTGAGTACAGTGGTCAAAACCATGCTAATTTTTTTTCTAATTGAACTTGCAGAAAATATCTTTTTCGACAATAAACTTTTATGGAAGGCGCTATGCAAATCTGATGATATCCCAGATAACAGATGAGGAATAAACCAGATAGTCAACTCGAGAGAGAATCTCTCCGTTCACCCCCAAGCGTAAGCCTCTTTAGTAGCAATAGCTTGCCGATCATCTCTAAAGGAGATGGCTGAGCAGTTCAAAATTCACCTGTGCTGGATACCGGTGGATAGAGACATTTCGGGTAACTGCAAGGCTGACAAACTCGCCAAACTACCCTCTCAATCTTGGCTAAAAAAGGTTCCTTAGGCATACCAGTTTCCACATTAGGCGTGGCAAAAACATTATACGATAAACTTATAAAGGAGGGCAGTTCCTACATATCTTGTAAAGGTTGTAACACTCTATCTCTCCAACATTAGCTTTAACCCATTATTTAACCCCGCTATTGAGTACAGTGGTCAAAACCATGCTAATTTTTTTTTCTAACTGAACTTGCAGAACATCTCTTTTCTAGATTTTTTTTTTTTTTCCCGAGGGTAGGTGAAAATCTTCCAAAGACACTATGAGGATAGCAAGCGCGTGCTCATAGTAGTGTCAGATTTTTACTGACTAAAAACACCACCCTTCTATAGAATGTGAGATACCGCAACTAAGATATAACTTATCAAGCAATTTTGCTATCGCGAAATAAAAAACATTTGACAGGTTACTTTCCACTGAAAGATGCTGCATGTTCCGCAATTAGGACGCGGTTAATCCTTATCTTGCCAGTCGAAAGGTTTCGTTCTTTGTAGTCGGCGCAATAAATTATTCTCATCCAAAATGTGTCGGACTGTATTATTGATATGTCCGATTAGTCGGTTTCTATGCTTTCGCGCGATGCTTCTAGTTTCAGCTTCGATTGTAGGAATTCCGAGATCCCTGTGGATATCATCGTTTCTAATATACCACGGAGCGTGGGCAATTTCTCTAATTTGAAAAGTTTGTAAAATATTGGCATTTGTTTTCTTGGTACAACCCCAAAGTTGTATACCGTAGGTCCACACCGGCTTTAGCACTTGCTTGTATAAAAGCAGTTTGTTCTCGGTACTGAGCTGGGAATGTTTTCCGAGTAACCAGTACATTTCTCTATATTTGATATCGAGTTCTTTTCGTTTCATTTTCATGTGCGAATTCCTTTTCAGCTTTTTGTCGAGTGTCATTCCCAGGTATTTGGCCTCGTTTGCAAAGGGTATTCTAGAAAAGTTTTAAAAAATCGGTAAGTAATTAGTTGGTGAAATTCACGTGAACAGATTTAGTTTCGGTGAGGGGGATCCGCCAGTCCCTCGTCCATTCATTTACTTTATTCAGTGCGGTTTGCAGTTTTGCAGTCGTTTCTTCGATAGTATTACCCACTGCAAGGATAGCGGTGTCGTCGGCGAACGTAGCAAGGGGAGTGCAATCTTCTCTTGGTATATCGCGAGTATATAACAGATAGAGAAGCGGCCCAAGGACGCTTCCTTGCGGTACGCCAGCCGAAATTTCTTTAAGCTCCGAGTATTCGCTTCCATGCCTGACACGGAAGAGTCTATTCCCGAGATATGATTCTAAAATATCATATAGCCGAACGGGGAGAACTTGTCATAATTTAAATTTTAAGCCGTCGTGCCACACCTTATCAAAGGCTTGTGAGACGTCAAGGAATACGCTTGGGCATATCTTTTTTTCCTCAAATGCTTTCTCGATTACGTCAGTAATTCTATGCACTTGGTCAATTGTCGAATGCTTGGTTCTGAACCCAAACTGGTGGTCAGGGATGAGATTATTATCTTCTATAACCGGTTGTAGACGCCTTAGTAATATCCTCTCGAAAACTTTGGATATGACTGGGAGAAGCGAAATTGGTCTATACGATTTTACTTCATTTGGCGGTTTTCCTGGTTTTAAAACCATAATGACTTCCGCAACTTTCCATTGGCTCGACACGTATTTTAATCTGAGCGCAGCATTTATAATATATAGAAGCTTAATTAATGCTTTTCTAGGCAGAACTTTGAGAACTTCTCCGGTGATCAAATCATAACCAGGAGCTTTCTTAGGGTTTAGAGATTCGATTTCACGTTTTAGTTCCCTTAGTGTTGCATTCGTGAGTGTAAATTCGTCAAATAGTAATTTCGTCCCACTATTGGTACTGTCGTGAGCCGCTTGACCTTCATACGGTTTAAAGGTTTCTTCGAGATGGGCTGCAAAAACGTCCGCTTTTTCTTTGTCTGCCCATTCATTTTGATTTATTTTGATTGGCGGCGCGGGGATTTTAGGCCTTTTGGCGCCTTTTAGAGCTTTCCAAAGTGAATAATTGGAATCTTCTTTCCCAGATGAGGAATAAACCAGATAGTCAATTTGAGAGAGAATCTCTCCGTTCACCCCCAAGCGTAAGCCCAGCTGTTTTTACACACATAATTTGCACTTATATGGGCTTTTACGTGCAAATCAAATGAAAACATTACACACATGAATGCAATTATATGGCTTTTAATGCCGCCGCCATGAGATGGCATTTTCCATGGAAATCTCCTCCATTTTTGTAAATACCACTAAATACTAAAGCCTCTAATCTGTGTAAGTCAGAGATAGTATTCATCGATAAGAAATTTAAAAGAGAGGATTTCTCGGCCATTTTTAAAAAAATTTCCGGTTTCAAGGAGATGCAGAGTTGACTAGCTGGTAGATTTCTCATCCCAGATGTGTCCCAGATGATGGGAACGTAGTGGATATAGTGGTAAGGAGTGGGAGGAGGATATATGTAAGGATGACCTGTTTGATTCCACAATTCCAGTTGACATCCCAGGAGTTTGTCAGTGAGGACGACATAGATACGGGATGAACTGGAAAAACCACTAGTAGGAACTACAATTAAAGCATGGGTGGGGTTAATCTCCATGATCAATTTGTGAACAACTACGGAATAAAAGTCAAGCGTGCTGGACATTGTTCACACATATGATAAACTAGATGGTACTAAATGCTTAGCACTGGTTGAAAATTAAAGCAACAAAATATGCACGATCTGTACCAGCCGAGTTCGATGGATTTGTGAGAACTGTCAAGTCACCCTTTGCATCGAAAAAGAATGGTTTAAAAGTTTGACTTCTAGTCAATATATAATACCCATAATAAGCCAGTGTACTCATTTGAGTACACCTCTTTATTGACCAAAGTTTAAAAATAAATTTTTTGCTCATATAAAAGGTGTTTTTTTTAGAGGTTGGTTTTTCGAATAGAGATAAAACTGACATTTTGTGGTCAAATCTAACAGCTCTAATGTCATTTATGTTCAGTTAGGTTTGCCTTTTCATCATGAACAGGTTGACAGATGAACAACGCTTGCAAATCGTGCAAATTTATTTCGAAATTAATGGTTCAGTTCGCAAAGTTGGCTACGTCAACAAGCAAAATTGCCGCATTTGGATTGGGCGATACTTCTTCCGAAACTTCTTCTTCCTGGAGAGTCAGTTACCGTTAATGGAGACCAGTATAGAGCCATGATAAGACTATTTTGTTACCGGATTGGATGGAATGAATGTGGATGAGATGTGGTTCCAACAAGACGGCGCTACATGCCACACAGCGCACGTCACAATCGATTTATTGAAAAAAACATTCGATGAGCGCATAATTTCGCGGAATGGACCTGTGAATTGGCCACCAAGATCGTGTGATTTGACACCATTGGATTATTTTATTTTGGGATATGTGTAGCGTGTAGCTTCCTAGCTTAATTTTAAAGACCTACAAGTTGCGAGCAGATGGACGGACGGACGGACACTGCTAAATAGTCTTCTGTTTTGGTTCATAAATATATATACTTTTATGGGTCTACGACGAATATTAGGGGTTGTTACAAACTATGTTTCAAAATTAATATACCCTTAGAATAGGGCATACATACTCCAAAGTCGCCTAAGAAAACAGACAGCTAAGGAAATTCAATTACTAAACGTACAAAGTTTGTTACATAAAAACAATCAAATAATAAATAAATAACTAAACAATCAAAGAATTTAATATATATATATAAAATAAATAAATATTAGGCGTTAACGGCCCATATAGGACCCAAAGCCTAGATTAAACTGACCACCGACACGAAAAAACGTACCTCTGCACCGCGGCCAGTGATAGTGTACGACAAAAGAAAAACAACACACACAAAAAATTAAACCCTAGTTATAAATATCCTTCAAAAGGATACAAAAAAAAAACGCGAGCGCCCACCCGTAGACACGCCCACTTTTCGACTTACATGTTTAATTCTAATGCTTGATTCGCGGTTATAAATATATTTTCACGTCCGTGAGTATCGGTGTCCAAATTAGAACTAGTTGTTCATTCATTTGGTTTCCTTTAGGAAACCGCTGGTCCCATGATGCGAACTGCTCATTCGCCCAACTAGCCATTCCACGCGCATCCGGTTGCAACGGCATGTGCATAACACGATCCTAATGCAACGGAACTGTGTGAACATGTCTGAGCATGAACCTGCTGACACTGCTATGCTCTTGACTCCGTTTCGATCTCTTTAGAATATGGTAAGGTTTCCACCTCGTTTACAATCCTATTTATATCCTCGATGTCTAGAAGATTTGTGTTCTGGTTTTTGCCATCTGGCAGGCTCTATCAATTTCGTTGATTTTTCCCTTTTTAATCACGATGTCCTGTTCCAGCCTGGCTGAGATCGTATACTTTATGCCGCTATTAAATCTTTCTATAACTAAGTTTTTTTTTATTTTTATTTCCTGGGTGATTCCAAATAATTTATTATTAATCTGGTACTGATGGTTATTGTTCTCCGCTATGTATTGCTCACTTTGCAGTACTTTGTTCCAGTCAGCTGTGTCTGTGCTTCCAGCTAACTACTTACAGGCTAAACCTATCCAATCAATCGATCTTGTTTTCCCGAGTGGTTTTCCCTTCAATAGTCCGATGCGATGGCTTTTTTGTTGTAAAGGGTGTGTTTTTAGAGGTTGGTTTTTCGCATAGAGATAAAACTGACATTTCGTGGTAAAATCTGGCAGCTCTAATCTCATTTATGTTAAGTTTGGTTTGCCATTTCATCATGAACAGGTTGACAAATAAACAACGCTTGCAAATCGTGCTAATTTAATTCGAAAATAATGGTTAAGTGGGCAAAGTTTACCGCAAGCTCATTTTGGGTTGAGTGGCTACATCAACAAGCAAAATTGCCGCATTTGGAGTGATAAGAATCCACATGAGACCCTTGAAACGCCATTTCGTCCACAAAACCGACTGTCTGGTGTGCTCTATGGGCTGGTGGAGTCATTGGGCCATACTTCTTCGAAAATGATGCTGAAGAGTCAGTTACCGTTAATAGAGCTATATTAACCGACTATTTTGTTCCCGAATTGGATGGCATGAATGTCGATGAGATGTGGTTCCAACATGACGGCGCTATATGCCACACAGCGCACGTTACAATCGATTTATTGAAGGAAACATTCGATGAGCGCATAATTTCGCGGAATGGACCTGTCAATTGGCCACTAAGATCGTGTGATTTGACACCATTGGATTATTTTCTTTTGGGATATGTGAAGTCGCTCGCCTACGCCAACAAACCAGAAACGATAGGGGACTTTGAAGCCAACATTCGTGGCGTTATTGCCGACATACAGCCCCAAATGCAAAAATTGTCTTTATTCGAACCAGCCGCGGCGGCCAAATGCCCGAAGTCATATATAAATCTACAAAAGACAATATACAATACTAATAATTGATGGCATACAATTATCCTTCCAATAAAGCCGAACTGATGGATATTAAAACGATTTTCTTGTGTTTTATTTCAATTCTAAGTTCTATGCCTCTAAAGAAAACACCCTGTATATCTTTAATTTTTTATTTTGTCTAATTAAAAAAAATAAATAAATATTTTTTTTATTTCTAAGCAGCTTGTGCTAGTTATTCGATAACCACTTACAGACTAACTTAACATAACATTTTTTATTTCTTAATTCTATTCCACTTTTCCTCTATACTGCAAGCTTAGCAGCGGGCATTTCATTCGACATTCCCGTGGGAATGATAGGATTACTTTTACTGCACATCAGCGCGTTTACAATTGCGCGTGTGCTTTTCACCTTGAAAGTGGGTGAACAATATATGAAATATTATACTTTAGAAGGAGAAGGAGAAAATTCAGTGTGAATGCTCTATGGGATATGCAACCTCTCCCCCCTTTAAATTAAAATTCTTATTAGCTGTATAGGTTACTGGCGTTTCTTGACCCACTGTTTCTATTTCTATTTTAAGTTTTTTACTTTTATGCGTCAATTTAGAAATTACTACTGTAATCGTAATTACGATTAATATGATAGCTGAGCTTGTAATATAGTTCATATTTTGATGGAATTTAAGTATTTTAAAACTTTCTAAATTTGCAAAGTTTTTAAATACAATTTCTTCGAAACATAAATGCTTACTGAAGTTATATTTTGTTTCTTCACTGTAAACGAATTTGTTAATAAATTCTATATTTGCCCCTGCAGGGACGGGGGTAGAATAGCCCTGAGGTAAGGTATGCCTGTCGTAGAAGGCGACTAAAATCCACCCGAAGATGTAGTCTTAATGACGGTATGAGCGACACTGTCTGGAGATTTGTACTCCTGGTAGGGCCTCCCTTGGCAGTAAGGTCATAGCTGAAAGATGAAACTAAAGGTTAAATCCGGGAGCGTTTGATGCATATTGCGCGGCACACCGGTCAGCGTCTGATCCCAGAGGGGCGCTGAAATTATCGTCCCCTTCCGGTAGGGGAAAGAATATACCCGAGGTAGGCATGCCTGTCGTAAGAGGCGACTAAAGTTCAAATTTTTTAACTTTTTGAAAAAAAGTTAACCAAAAACGAAAAATATGCAATGAACAAAACTAATAATATAACTACCCCAGGTGGTACGCCAGGTAAACTGGTAAATCCACACTCTTCGGAGGCCGGTTCCATGGATTCTGGGGGGAACCATTTGTTGCTGAAAGATGACCCTTTTATAAAGAGTCGTAAATTGGTAAGGACACCACCATCCCAACCAACCAGAGAAAATTCAATGTTGGAAGCTAATTATAAAAAAGCCTTAGAAGAAAGAGATAATTTTAAGCAACTCAGTGAAAAACTGGCAAGTGAAATTAATAAATTAAAGCTTGAGCTGCAGCTGCTTAAAGACCAGGTCAATAATAACAACCAAAATGAACAGATACCTAAAACTGGAGTGTACTCTAAGGATGAAGAAGAACTGCGCAGAGAGACAGAACCATCCTGTAGAAGGACAAAACGGAACAAGAAAAGAAAAATCAGCATGTCTCCAGAGCTTTCACCACCAAAGGAGAACCAGAAAAGCCCTGAAAAGGTGAAAGATAGAGAAACTAAACCACTCAAGCCAATAAAGCCTCCCCCAATTATAGTGCTCTGTATTACGAAGTACGAAGGCTTATTGAATATTCTAGAAGAAAATAAAATAAAAGCTAATACAGCTCTTCTAAATAGTAATGATGTTAAAATAAATGTGGATAACGAAGAATCCTACAGAAACTTGACAAAATTACTAAACTAGAAAAAGGTGCAATGGTATTCGTTTGAAAATAAACAAACAAGACCAATAAAGGTTGTTGCTAAGAAACTACACTACTCATGTACACCTGAACGCATTGCGAAAGACCTTAAGAAGAAAAACTTCAAAATACTTGAAGTCGTCAACATGCTTAAGCACAAGAGTAAAGCACCGCTACCAATGTTCATGCTTACTTTTGAGCAAGATGAAGACATCAAGAAAATTTATGAAATTAAAGATATCTTAGGAATGAAAGTACAAATTCATCCTTTGCGGAAATCAAAGCTTCTTCAATGTAAGAACTGCCAAAAGTATGGTCACACTCACAAATACTGCAGCTCTAACCCGAAATGCGTTAAATGTGCAGGAGACCACCATACAAAAGACTGCATAAAGGAAAAAAAGGCTGTCCCTAAATGCGGCAATTGTAGCGAAAGACACCCAGCCAACTACAGAGGGTGTATAGTAGCAAAAGAGCTACAGCAGGTAAAAGACAACAAGCAAAAAAAAAATGCAAAAGCCTGTTCAAATAGACGCAACTAAAGACAGAGAAAAACAAAACAAAAAAGACTCGAGACCGAAATCTAGGCCCAAACTTAATAAAAAATTGGATAGAGATAAAGGAAATCTACCCTTAAGCAAAAATGGCAAATTAAGCCCCATAGCCGGTCCAAAGAAAACATATGCACATGTTGCTTCGACAAACGTTGCAAAACCAGTCGGAACCCCCAAGCCTCCCAGCAATGTTATGGAGGATATAATGCAAAGAATTCTTAACAGAATGGAAGATATAGAAAAGAATAATAAGAAAATTCTGGAAAGAGTATCTTTCCTTGAAAGACAAAACAGTAATAAAAGAACTGTACCTAAAAGATCATAATGGCTAAAAACATACAAATCTTGTTATGGAATGCCAATGGCCTCGAGAATCGCAAAGATGAATTACAAGCGACTCTCGATATAAACAAAATTGACACATGTATAGTCTCCGAGACACATTTTAAAATTGGAACAAAAAACAAGCTTCGCGGATACAAGACATACCATACCCCACATCCTCACAATGCAGCAAGAGGAGGGGCCACAGTTATAATTAAGGAAGGTGTTAAACACGATGAAGATGAAGAATACCAGTCGTGTGAAATACAAGCCAAATCCGTAAACATAAAAACAAGCACCGGGCAGATAACGGTAACAGCGGCATATTGTTCTCCTAGCTACAGACTGAAACAAAACAATTTCGAATGCCTCTTACGCAAATTCGGAAATAAATTCATAATAGGTGGAGATTTCAACGCTAAGAACAAATCATGGGGATCAAGATTAACAAATACAAGAGGAAGAGAACTCCTTGAATCTATCAAAAAAACCAATGCTAACTACCATTCAACGGGAAATCCTACTTACTGGCCCACAGATAGGAACAAAATCCCGGATGTTGTCGACTTCTTCATAACTAAGCATATTTCTTCAAATACTACCCAAGTTAAGGAAGGGCCAGATCTTGACTCAGATCACTCATCTGTGCTGCTTACACTTGGTAATCAAATTATAATGAAGGAACACAACCCACGTCTAGTAAACAAACTTACTGACTGGATATATTTCAGATACCTAATAGATGAATGCATCGAACTATCCACAACAAATAATACAATAGAGCAATTAGAAAGCGAAGTACAGTCCTTCACCTTAGCTATACAAAAGGCTGCATGGGCTGCAACGCCTGAACTAAATAGCAAAGTAAAATGAAACGTGTATCCCAAAGAAGTCTGCGACATTATATCAGAAAAGAGAAGAGCTCGCAAACGATGGCATCTTGTCAGTTGCCGAGTGATAAAAATAGACTTAATAGTTTAAACAATAAACTGAGAAAAAAGATAGCAGAATTTAAAAATGCATCGATGGCAAGATACCTTATAAATCTGACAAACGATGCTAGTACACAATACTCACTGTGGAAGGCTGCAAAAAAAATAAAAAGACCAACGGCATACATTCCACCAGTGAAAAACAGCAGTGGTAACTGGGCTAAAACAAACAAACAAAAGGCGGATCTATTCGCGGAACACCTTGAAAATGTCTTCCAGCCATATGACGATAATGATAATTCCCAACAAATGGAAGAAATGTGTGAAGACGGTAGATCGATTCCAGCAGTAACCTCTAGGGAAATAGCCAAAGAAATAAAAGAAAAGATCAACCCGAAAAAAGCTCCGGGATTTGATCTAATAACGGGTGAAATTCTGAAAAAACTGCCTAAAAAAGGTATGAAAAAAATGGCACAGATAATAAATGCAGCGTTCAGACTAAGGTATGTTCCACGTATGTGGAAGGTCGCGGAAGTTATTATGGTACCTAAGCTGGGCAAATTGCCCAGTGAAGTAACGTCATATCGGCCGATATCATTGATGCCAATCCTTTCTAAGCTATTCGAAAAAATCCTTCTAAAACGACTCCATCCGATTCTAGAAGAAAAAACACTGATCCCAAACCATCAGTTCGGATTTAGAAATAAATATTCAACTATAGATCAAGTCCACAGAATAACTAATATAATAGAAAAGGCTTTAGAAGAAAAACAAATATGCTCTACCATCTTCCTTGATGTAACACAGGCTTTTGATAAAGTCTGGCACAAAGGATTAGTCCGTAAGCTACAAAAATATCTTCCAAAACAGTACTCTGAAATACTGGAGTCCTATATAATGCAACGATTATTTAGAATTAAACAAGAAGATGAATACTCAGCATCGAAACACATTAAAGCTGGAGTACCGCAAGGAAGTGTGCTGGGAACTGTACTATTTCTCCTATACACGAACGACCTACCACAAAATGAAGAAACTACTGTTGCCACTTTTGCAGACGATACTGCTGTACTTGCAGTAGGAAAAACCTTGCAGGAAGTTACCGAAAACTGCAAAGGACAGTAAATGATATATCTAATTGGACCAACAAATGGCAAATAAAATTAAATGAACTGAAGTCGGTTCATGTTAACTTTACAAATAAACACGTACAACACATACCTGTGTATATAAATAATAAAATGGTTCAGCATTCGAACTCAGCTAAGTACTTAGGCTTGACTTTGGACGCAAAGTTGCGCTGGAAAACTCATGTCAAGAAAAAACGTGATGAACTAAATTTACGATATATTAAAATATATTGGCTCATAGGGAGGTATTCATGCCTCTCAATCCACAATAAACTGCTTCTCTACAAGCAAATATTAAAACCAATTTGGACATATGGCCTCCAATTATGGGGGTGCACAAGTAAGTCCAACCTTCAAAGCATACAATGCTTCCAAAACAAAGTATTACGCAATATTGTTAATGCGCCGTGGTACGTACGTAACGCTGATCTACATAGGGATCTAAAAATTGAAATGGTAGAGGACGAGGTTCGGAAGGTCGCTAGAAGACATGAAGTTAGGCTTCGCAACCATGCTAATTTAGAAGTAGTCCAACTACTTAATAATACTAATTTAGTTAGAAGATTACGTAGAGTAAAACCGTTTGAACTAGTTAATTAGGTGAAAAGAAAAGAAATATGTAACAACATAATCACACTAACAAAGTGATAATGAATTAAAAAACAAAAGGCAACAAACCAAAGTTAGTTCCTTAAAACTGTACGTAAGTACATTAGTACATATTAGAACAAAATTGCTGATTAGTCTGACGACTAGGTGCGATTATTGGAAGGATGGTAACACCATGCCTTCCCTGGGTGTTTTTAGTGGGTGTTTCCAGTCCCACACTATCGCAAGCTCGCATGCGATGTCTTTCAACGATTTTCACCTAGCTACACGCAAAAAAAAAAAAAAATTTGTATTAGTAAAAGTTTGATTTAGTATTTGGATTGAACAATTTTTCATTATAATTAAATAATTTCCATTTATATATATTTATTTATATTTCATATTTATCATTTCAATAATCATTTCATATCTTTATTTCAATCATTTAATTTTTTCTTAATTTACAACTATAAATTGTATTACAAACAAAATTTTTGATTGCTACTAATTCATTTTCATATTGCTTCTAAGAGACCCTTTCAGAGCGAAAAATAGTATGCTAAGATCACCACCGATAGCGATAAGGACAACTTCAACAATATTGCCTATAGATCCCTCTGAAAAAAGAAAGAAGATATATCAATCTCCAACTGGATCGCATGTCTCTGGAAAAAGAAGTCCTCCGGTTAATCAGGACTCAGTGAAAACAAAATGCTTCGCAAAAGAGAACAACGAATTACGAGCTAAACTTAATAAAATGGAGCGACTCTTCTATGAGCTTAAGAAGGACAGAAAACGAGGATCTTAAAAACCTTGGTGTACCGAAAGATCTCGAGTTAAAAAACGACCTAGCAAAAAGCGTAAGGCTGTAACCTCACCCGAAGTCTTACAGGAAAAATATAAGGCCGCTGTAACAAACAAGACAATAACTCAAGCGAAACCTTGTCCTCCACCCGCAATAAATGTCGTCGGGATAGAGGACTACGGAAAACTTCGTAACCTTCTCAAAAATACGCTGAAGACGAAGTACAATATAATCTCATGCCGAAACAACGTGTGGCAAATCAACGTAGAGGATTCTGATTCTTACCGGGCACTGTTTCTTAAATTAAACACAGATAATATCCAATGGTTTACTTATGAAAATAAGTACGAAAAACCGATGCGAGTCATCGTTAGGGGACTCTACCCGACCTGCATAAAAAAGATATTATATAAGACGTGCAAACACAAGGCCTAAAAATTATTGACGCCGTGAATATTATCAAGAAGGAAAAGCAATGCACGGAAGGAGACAAAGATATCGTTGTCAAATGCGGCTTTCCACTATTAATGCTCACCTGTGATAGGAGTGAGAATGTGGAGGATATTTTCAAAATCAAGACAATCCTAAACATAAAGGTCATCAACCTACCTTTGTTAAAGCCAGAAGACAGCAAGTAATTGATGTTACCCTGTCAAACAGGCATTTGAAGTCTATCATAAATTGGAAGGTATCGCTAGATAGCGCCTTATCGGATCACAGATACATCGAATTTCAAATCTACTTCGAACTTTCACCTTCGCTAGAGAGGAGAAATCCGAGAAAAACGAACTGGCCACGGTTTAGAGAGGAGCTTGCCAACTCTGTCAAAGTTCCACTCAAACTTAGATCAAGACAGGGAGTGGAGAGGTCTGCTCAGGATCTGAACAACGTCCTCACCCGCTGCTTTGAACTTGCGTGCCCTGTTTCTAAACCCCCCCGCAGAAAATCGGTACCCTGGTGGAACTCCGAACTGCAGTGTCTTCTTAAAGAAACTAGGAAGCTGCTAAATCCGTCTTTAAAAACCAACTTAGTGGAAGACTGGAATCTTTATCGATCGAAGCAAAAAGTTTTTAAGAGACTTATTCGCAAGTCGAAAAATGAATCATATAAAAAGTTTTGTGAAGAGGTCGAATCTCTAAGTGCAACTGGTAGGCTTGTTAAAGTCCTCCAAAGGAACAGACCAAGTAAACTGGATGCAATCCTTTAACATGATGGCACGTACACTGTGACAAAGGCGGAGACTTTCAGTCTTCTACTTGAGACTCACTTTCCGGGAAATCAGGTTACTACGTGTTCTTCAGCCCTTCAAACGACTGTGGCTACATTTGAACCGACTAATACCACGCGGCACAGCTGGTATTTTGCATCGGGAGTGGTGACTGATAATGCTATCAAATAAGCCATTGCATCTTTTGAGAGTTTCAAGTCATCTGGTCCGGATGGAATTTATCCAGTTTTGCTGAAACAAGGTTTAAGTCAGGTTTTGCCAATGTTGAAAAGAATTTTCACCGCGAGCTTGGCCTTGGCCTATATACCTTCCTCATGGCGAATGGTTAAAGTGGTTTTCATACCAAAAATTGGTAAGTCCGACTACACTCTAGCCAAAAGCTTTAGACCCATAATTCTGTCTTCCTTCTTACTGAAAAGTTTGGAAAGACTGGTTGAGCTGCATGTGCGCAAAGTTGCTCTTCGATCACACCCTCTCTCTGAGATGCAACATGCCTATCAGCGCGGAAAATCCTGCGAGACTGCGCTTCAAAACCTTGTTGGTAGGATTGATAGTGCCCTTGACCGGAAGGAGTACGCGTTGGGCATTTTCGTCGATATTGAGGGTGCTTTTGATAATGCGACCTTTGACAGTATGTGTAACTCAGCCAGACAGCATGGTGTAGATGAAACTTTGGTGTTGTGGATTAAAGCTATGCTAATGTACAGGACGTTGGTAGCGGATGCAGATTGTGGCAAGTGCGTCATAACAGGGGTAAATAGGGGCTGCCCTCAAGGTGGTGTTCTGTCTCCCCTCCTATGGTGTATGGTGGTAGACTCTCTGCTTACGGCTCTCAACTTTCCTGGAAACTACACTCAAGCTTATGCGGATGATGTCGCCGTTCTTTCTGTCGGTTCAAATCTAGGGGCTGTCTGCTCTCAAGCGCAGAGATCCCTGGATTTGATCGATGTCTGGTGCACTAGTAATGGGCTTTCAGTGAATCCTCTTAAAACCACGGTTGTTCTCTTTACGAGAAGGAGAATCATCACTGGCCTGTCCCATCTCGTGCTTAAAGGTGTCACCATCCCTATATCCGAAGAAGTCAAATATCTGGGTGTAATCCTTGATAAAAAAAACTTCTGTGGTCCAAACATGTCGAATCGAAAACCGATAAAGCGCTGTCGACCTTCTGGCAGTGCAAAGGCGCTTTTGGTAAGACATGGGACTTGTCTCCAAAACGGGTCCTTTGGATCTATACGGCCATGATTAGACCGCTACTCTCATACGCATCAGTTGTTTGGTGGAACAGGCTTTCGCGGAAACGTGTTACTGCTTCTTTTGCCAAACTCCAAAGAACGGCTTGTCTCGGCTGCACAGGGGCTTTCCCTAGCACCCCGGACTCTGCTCTAGATGCTTTGATGAATCTTCCACCCGTTGTCTTATATATCATGGGATGTACGCTAAAAACCATCTTTCGCTTAAAGAGAGGTGGTTTTTGGTACCATGCGCAATGGAATTTTGAAGAACTTGCTCGAGAATTATCCTTTGACCCCTGTCTTGTGGATATGCCGTCTGATGCAATGACACCAGAAATCCTTCTGCGAAAAAACTACCACGTCAACTTTCCACAGGCAACGGAATGGCTTCGGTCAGACTCTGAACCATGGATTGAATGCCATCGTATTTTCAAGGATGGCTCCAAAACCGGGCAGGGGTCTGGTGCTGGTGGCTTTCTGGAATGCGATGATATACGACTTTACTACTCCTTGGGTAAACATGCATCTGTTTTCCAAGCGGAGATTTTTGCCATCCTAATGGCAATGTGCTATATTGTGAACAACAGGTGGAGGGCTAGAGGCATTTGCATCTGCAGTGATAGCCAAGCTGCATTAAAAGCGCTTCTAAACCCTCTTACCTCGTCCAAGTTAGTGCTAGAACTCAAGCTTTCTCTGGTCGGAAGACTGAACACAGTGAATCTTGTCTGGGTACCAGGTCACACTGGCATCCAGGGAAATGAGATCGCGGATGAGCTTGCTAGGTAAGGTTCAGAAGAAGTTTTCTCAGGACCCGAACCTGTGTTGGGTCTGCCTGCGTCTTTAGTCATGTCGTCTATCGATTCTTGGGTTTCTCGTGAACACAAGATTCGGTGGCGCGATTGCGGTGGATGTAGACAGACCAAACTACTGCGCCCGGACATTTGCAAAAGGTCAGCATCTTTTCTTCTATCTCTGAGGAGAATCGACTGTAGGCTGCTTGTAGGCGTTCTTTCGGGCCACCAAGCTTTTGCTAAACACTTAAATGTGTTGGGCTTAAGCCTGTCCTGCTTGCGGTGAGGAGGATGACACAGCAGAACACTTTCTCTGCATTTGTCCGGCCTATGCTCGCATCAGGTGGCGGATCTTCGGGGCTGACGTGGTGAGTGCCGAACATCTAAGCTCTTTATCACTGAAGCTCCTTCTCGTTTTTCTTCGAAAGACCGGAAAACTGAGTACATTAATGTAAGGTGTCTGAATGGTAGTACAATGGACCTGTAGTTGTGTCTGAGCGCTCCATCGGATAGCAGCAACCTCCGACAAAAAAAAAAAAAAAAAAACATAAAGGTCAAAATCGAGCCAATGCGTAAGGGAAGGAGAACGGTACCTCAGTGCAAACGTTGCCAAGGTTTTAACCACACGAAGGCATACTGCCAGAAAGAACCACGGTGCGTTAAATGTGCCAGTAAACATCTCTCGGAAGAGTGGGAAAAAACCAAGCAGATCCCAGCGGCCTGCACAAATTGTACGAAAAACCACCCAGCGAATTATAGAGGTTGCCAAATCACGAAAGAACTACAAAAAAGACGCGACACTCTCAAGAAACCGGTACACCCAGACCCAAGCTTAAATTATCATAAAAACGATAGTCCGAAAACCGCTAGGGCAGTGAAAAGGACGAAACCGATACAGGCAAATAAAGAAATTGTACAACAGAATGTCGCTGGACCAAGTTCAAAGCAAAATCCGGCGTTGGCGGATGCGAGATCATACGCGAAAGTCGCGATACATGGAGACCAGTCAAGATTAGATACAACAGATCCGATCCGCCAATTTTTAACTGTGATATTAGGAAGACTTGAGCAGCAAAGCAAGATTAATCAAGTTATATTTGACAAATTGAGCAAGCCCGAGTTCAAACCTCGCAAAACTAATAACAAAATATGAATATGATAGAGTTTCTTAAAATACTGACATGGAACGCAAACGGCCTCCTAAACAAAATTAACGAACTAGAAATATTTCTACGGTAAAACAATATTGATATATGCTTGATATCGGAAACCCCACTTAAAAAAGGGATATGGACCCACAATAATAGGTTACAGAGATTATCACGCGCATCATCCTTCAGAAAATGCCAGAGGCGGATCCTCTCTTTACATCAAAGATTGTATCAAGCACTCAACAGACATAAAAATAAAACTCGATTCTATGCAAATAAGTTCAGTCTCCGTAAAAGTAAACCATTTAGACTATCTTATCAGATCTCGCTACTTCCCACCAGGATATAGACTGGTAGACGACGGCCTCGACCACCTCTTTGACTCATCTGGGTCTAATTTTATTAGCGGTGGGGACTTTACACTTTTTGAGGTTCAAGATGCATCTCAACGAAATGCAGGGTACTGTACAAAGCCAGTATGAAGCGTGGTGTGGACTTTTATTCGACGAGAAAGCCAACATATTGGCCAACTGACAAAAATAAAATCCCTGACCTCGTCGACTTCTTCATTGCAAAAGGGATAAACAAAACTCTGACGGAAGTCGAAGAATGCTACGATCTATGCTCAGACCACTCAGTAGTCACCCTGAAAATAGGTAGAAGTGTAGCAACAAATGTAGGACCGCCCAGGTTAAGTAGTAACAAAACCAACTGGGACGTTTTCCGAAAAGAGTGCAAAGAAAGTGTCGCTTTAAATGTACCACTAAAGACACCGCTCGAAATAGAAGATGAAATTGACAGTCTTGTTGAGGCCATTCAGAACGCAGCGTGGATAAACACTCCCTTCCGGAAGACAGCTACACGGAACAATAAAGTCAAACACATAACTGAAATAGAAGACCTCATACGAGAAAAGAGGAGAGCGCGTAAGAGATGGCAACAACCCCGCGAACCCCCTAATACCGAATGCTCGTACGCGATCCGACAACTATAAAGTAAAAGCCGTTTCTCTGTCCGAGCTTAGAATGACAATAAGAAAGTTGAAAAATAACAAAGCTCCAGGCTACGATCTAATCGCTGGCGAATTTCTGAGGGATTTACAGAAAAGAGCACTAGTTAAGCTGCTGTACATTATAAATGTTTCTCTGAGACTTTCATATCTTCCAAGACAATGGAAAGTAGCCGAAGTCGTTATGGTTCCAAAGCTAGGGAAGAATGCAAATGATAAGAAATCTTATAGACCTATTTCGCTACTACAGATAATAATGGGTGATCCAAGTAGAGATACTTTTTTCAATAGACTTTTTTTACAGATCACGTGTGAGTCGTGTCATGCTGTCATGTTATTTTCGTTTAGTATTGTTTGGCATTTCATAATGGAAAGACTTACGCGTGAACAACGGTTACAAATTGTTCAACTTTATTATGAAAATTCACGTTCAGTGAGGAATGTGTTTCGTGCACTTCGCTCAACTTATGGTCAACATAATCGGCCTACTGAGCGTACTATTCGCAACACCATCACCCATTTTGAGACCCAGAATTCATTATTGGATAATATTCGACCGAATAGACCGCGTCCAGCATGCTGTGAAGAAAATATAGCGGCTTTAAATCAACAAGCTTATAGGTATGTGGTACTTTAATAGCTATTATTAATCTATCTGCATCGTATTTTAACAATCCAATTCTAACATATTTTAATTTGTAAAGGTCTAGCCCTGTTTCTCTAATCTAATCTAATATTTGATTGAGTTTCTCTTCTAAGATTCTTAATTTCAGTATTTGATCGGTTATTAATTGCTGTCGGATAATACGCTTTTCGTTTTCTGTTAGTTCTTCATATGCTTGGGTTATTTGTTTCCTGTCTGTGTCTATAATATTCCTAATGTCAGGAATTATGTTGTTGATATAAGAATTGATTTAAATTTGTTTGTTCAAGTTGTAAATTGCGTTACCGTCGTTTTGTTTTTATGTGTTGTTATATTTTCTGACTGTCGTTGTCGTCCATTTTACCGAAAAGCCATTTTTGTGCTGTTCCTATTGCGTTAATAAGACCTCTTTTTTGTCGGTACGTCTTTCCCGGTTCGATAGCTGTTATTTTTGCATCGATAATTTCTAACTCCTTTCTTATTATTGGGCCGTTGCTTCGTTTAGTCTTTGTATAATGTCTTTTATAGAGTCTACAGTTTGTCTTAATTCGTTAGTATTTATAATGTGTAATATTGTCTCCGTTGGTCCCATGTTAATTTCGACATATCCATTATCCGTTGTAGTTCTCTCAACCGTTAATATTGCCATTGTCTGTCCTGTCGTTAGTACTGTCAGTATGAGAAACGCTGATGTCATCCTCTGCAAACATACAAGTTCTTTTAGTATTACTTTGGTGTTCCCTATCCATTACTTTTAATCTATATCTAGGTTCATTCTTGTAATAATTTCTTTTCTAGTTTTTAACTGGTATAACTCTTCTTCCTAGTAACTTTCCCTATTCTGATTTAATTTTTTAATTTTCTTTCCTTTTTATACCCTATCCTAAGGGTATATTTATTTTAACAGATAGTTTGTAACACCCCGTAATATTCGTCGTAGACCCATAAAAGTATATTTATTTATGATCAGGACCAAATCCTAAGACTATCTAGCAATGTCCGTCCGTACGCAATTTTTAGGCCTTTAAAATTAAGCTAGGAAGTTGAAATTTGGACAACATATTCCCTAGGGCTCCGAAATGGTTAAGTGCAAAATTTGTTTGAATACGCCCACTGCCACGCCCACAATTTAGAAAAAATCGCTTTAAAGCTAAAGCTACAACCATCACATATAAAGTTTTTTGCCACGCCTACTTTTTGAGGGCGTTTTTTACTAAAATGCTATTTTCTTCGAAAATTTTCATAGAAAGCGAAAAAAAATGTTTAACAATATATTTACCCAATGTTTTTTCCAAAATATCGCCCATACAAAGTTTTTGGCCACGCCCACTTTTTGGGGGCGTTTTTTCAAAAAACTTTTTATTTTTTTTTTAATTAATAGAATGAAATAAAATGCTAGCCATCATCTTCCTAACGCTTTTTTCTTTGGGGCATATAGGGATATGGATAGGGTATTATACTGTTCGCCCCAAGCGGACTGTAGCCTTTCCTTATGCTTTTGATTAACGTTAAGTTTGTGTTCCTCGGAGTAACTAATTTTTCTTGAAGGGTGGAATGGAATATTTTTACATCCCTTTTCCCAGCTTTTGTGTTGGGTTTAGTTAGGTGTAATTCTACATGTTGCTTATGTAGGTATTCCTTGAAATTTTTCGATTTAAATTCATTGTCAGCTATAAGTTTGGTTGGTTTTCAAAATTTACAAAAATGTTCTTCAAGTGATTCTATTTTCTTAGTACAATTTCAATTAGGCAAGTGATACGCGTAAGCTTTCTTAGTAAGTTTGTCTATCATGGTCAAAAATGATTGTTCTTAAATAATATATATCGAGATAAAGAATCTGATTAGGTCTAGTTGGCGTTTCGCTAATCTTATATTTTAATCTTATTGGATTGCGTTCGTACTTTGTTTCAAGACAGGTCTTACAAGTATTTATAATCCTTGTGATTTCTCTTATTAAGTTAGGGTAGTAAATTTTGTTCTTAAGGCTGTGGTATGTTTGGATGATTCCGCTATGAAGGCTTTCCTATGTGTGGTATAGTGATATTTGTTTCTGTGCTTCTTCTAAATAAATTATTTCTTGAGCCCTTAGGGTTGCTTTAATAAATTTAACTTTTTTATCATAACTGAATAATTCTATTAACAACTGCTGTATCTTATTCAATTCATTCTGTAAATATTATCGTAATACCTGGCTTGATATATCTTCGTAATACATCCGTCTAGTATTCTTTTTCCCTGGAATCAATTCAAATGATTCTTACTCCATGTAGGATTTATATTTCTTTATCTGCTGTGTTCGACAAAATTAGTTGAGTTTTATGTTTATTCACTATGGTTTCTTTAATGGGTATATGATCGAGTTGCTGCTCATCTTCTGAGTGTACTGTTGCGTTTTCTGATAGGTTATTTACTGATTGGTTTGAGGCGTTTTTATTACTTTCTTCAAGGATTCTGCTTAGAAAATCTGCTACTCTAATCCTAATCTAATCCCTATCCTAAGGGTATATTAATTTTGACACATAGTTTGTAACACCCCTTAATATTCGTCGTAGACCCATAAAAGTATATATATTTATGATCAGGACCAAATCCCAAGACTATTTAGCAATGTCCGTCCGTCCGTCCGTATCAACTTTTGAGGCCTTTAAAGTCATGCTAGGAGGCTGAAATTTGGAGCGTATACTCCCTAGGGTCCCGAAATGGTAAAGTGTTAAAAGTTTTTAAATCCGCCCACTGCCACGCCCACAATTTAGAAAAAACCGTTTTAAGGCTTAAGTTAGAGAGATAAAGTTGTAAAACCTTCACAAGATATGTAGGTACTGCCTACCTTTATAAATTTGTCATATAAAGTTTTTTGCCACGCCTACTTTTTGTGGGCGTTTTTCACTAAAATGCTGTTTTCCTTGAAAATTTTCATAGAAATCGAAAAAAAAATGTTTAACAATATATTTAGCAAATATTTTTTTTGCAATATATCGCCCATACAAAGTTTTTGGCCACGCCCACTTTTTGGGGGCGTTTTTTCAAAAAAAAATTTTTTTTCTATAAATTTCATAGAATGAAATAAAATGCTATCTATCATCTTCCTTATGAATTTTTTCTTTGGGGTACATAGGGATAAGGATAGGATAGGGTATCATACTGTTCGCCCCAAGCGGACTGTAGCCTTTCCTTATGTTTTTTTTTCCTTTTAAATATTCAATGCCGTACTGGTACTCCTATAACTTTAGAAGCCATAGCTGATTTCTCTGGCTAAATTATTTTCCTGTTTATGTTTTATTTGAATATTTGATTGGTGAATGATCGGTGATAATTTTGAATTTTGTCCCCCAAAGGTAGGGCCTGTAATAAGTAACGGCCCAAATAATCGCTAAGAATTCCTTGTTGGTGACGGAATAGTTCTTTTTGTGATCGTTTAGTGACCTGGATGCATAGCAACCGTTTGGCCTTCTTGCATCAACACTGCTCCTAAGGCATAGTTGCCTGCATCGGTTTTTTAAAGTCCGGAAATTTTAATATTGGATGTCTCATAATGTTTAATTTAAGGTATCAAAAGCTGGGTTATTTATATTTATAATATCGTCTTTTAGGTATTTAATCATTGGGTGAGCTATTTTGGAGTAATCCTTGGCAAATTGTCTATAGTATCCTGTAGCACCTAGAAACACCTTTAACGGTCTTTCTGTTTTAGGTAATTGATATTCCCGAATACATTTAATTTTACTAGGGTTGGGTTTCATTCCATCTGCCGTTAATACGTGCTCTAGAAATTCAGTATTCTTTTTCATAAAAGAACACTTATCAAACTGGATTTTTAAATTTGAAAAATCAGTTTTAATGATTGCAAATGTTCCTTCAAGCTAGTTGAAAAAATTAAACTGTCGTCTAGATAGACAACACAAATTTTGTTCAAGTAGTCTCTAAGCACCTCGTTCATTAACCTTTGACAAGTTGCCGGTGCATTCTTAAACCCGCAAGGCATTCTGAGTTACTCAGAGAGTCCATTGGGTGTTACGTACGCCGTTTTCGCGATGTCAGCGGGATGAATCCTTATCTGGTGATAACCTTTTGCGAGGTCAATTGAAGAGCAATACTGGGCACGTCCCAATTTGTCTAATATGCCGTCAATGTTTGGCAACGGGTACTTGTCATCGATTGTAATTTCATTAAATTTTCGATAATCTATGCATAGACGGAATTTCTGCTGTCCTGAATTATCAATTTTTTTAGCCAATATAACAATAGGTGAGGCATATTTACTGTTCGATTTTCTGATTATTCCTTGTTCGTCCATTTCTTTAACCTGCAGCCTAACTTCCTCCTTATGCTTTGGAGGTAATTGATAGGGTTTAGTATTTATAGGTTGATCAACTGTCGTCTTTATTTCGTGCATGATTGATCAACTATCGTTTAAATGGCTTAAATATATTTCTCTACCCTCTTCCTTAAGTTCAAAACAATCACAAGTTATTTCGGGTTTATCGGAATATATTGGAATTTTTGTATTTATTTTTTAATATAGAAATTTATTTTCAAAATCGAAGGTCCTGACAATTTTACTTTTCAGATCCATTCCGATAAGAATATCGTATGGTTTATCGCCCAGTTCTCTTTTACACCACCCCCCTGTTGATTTTCAATTAAATTCTTCGGGTATAGTGGTGATGATTCTGTCTATCATTTCTGTTGTGCTGTTATTGATAGGTTGGAGTTTCATATTAACTCTCTTGTATACTTTAAATTTTTCTACAATCTACTTGGTTGGAATTTATACTGCTCATAGTTGATCCAGTGTCAACTAGGCTTTTGTATTTTTTTCCATCAATAGTGAAGTCTAAAAATATTTTGTCTCCGAGGCTTATACTAGAAAAGACTCTGGTTCTATATTATATTTATATCTCCTCTTCGCGAGTATTTACCTGATTACCGTGAGCTATTTGACCTATTTTCATTGGCTGTGGTTGTTGACAGGCGTTTCTAAAATGATCTGATTGGTTATATGTCGGTTGTCTTTGTTGGTAGTGATTATAAGGGCATTGTTGTGTCAGTTGAAAGTTGTTATTTTGCCTAAATTGTCCTGAAGGTTGTTGGTACTGATTGTTTGTTCGATATTGTGTATGTTGAAAGTTATTATTTTATCTAAATTGTCCTGACGTATGTGGGTATTGATTATTTGTTTTGTGATAATATTGATGGTATTTCCCGAAATTTCTATTATTTGGGTAATTATTATTGGGATTTGATACTCTGTGGTTATTGTGAGTTGTTAATTATTTTTTTAAAATATTACTGTCATATCCTACGTATGAATATACAATTTCTTTAATTTTGTGGATGTTGAATTCATTAATTAACTAAGAGAATATAAAATGTTTGCTTAGTTTCTTGATTATTTGATTCGTAAGTTGCAAATGTATTGATTTCTTGTATTAATTTTTCAATCTTAAAATTTAAGTCGTTAATAGAACTTACTTTAAAGTTACATATTTTTCTGGAAATATCTGTGTAGTTGCAGGCTGGTCTGAAATGCTTCTTGAACAGGTTTCTAGCTTTTTCCCAGGATTGAGTTGGGTTGTTTATTAGGAGTTCCTTCGCCTTTCCGGTGATCTTGGCTTGGAAAATAGCCTGCCAGACGCTGCTCTGAGGTGGTTCATTCATTGTCCTTAAGTGGGCCTCCAGCCCGTTGAGGAACTGCGTGAGTTGGTTGCTGTCACCATCAAACTATTTTATGTAAAGGGTGATTTTTTAGCTGGTTTGGTTTTGGCAACACTGGTTTTGAGAGCTGTGTTTAGTACCTTGTGTCACTGTCAAACAGCTTCAGTTTGGTTTGCAATTTAACCATGGATCGTCTTACAAATGAGCAACGCTTGCAAATTATTGAATTTTACTATCAAAATTCGTGCTCGGTTCGAAATGTTCATCGCGCGCTGCTTCCATTTTATGATCGGCATTCTCGACCTTCTGAGCAGTCTATTCGGAAGATTGTGACCAAATTTCGCACCAAATTTACTTTGTTGTACATTAAACCACCAACACGTTTACGTACTGTGCGTATTGAAGAAAATATTGCGGCCGTATCAGCTAGTGTGACAGAAGACCGCGAAATGTCGATTCGGCGCCGTTCCCAGCAGTTAGGCCTTTGTTACAGCACTACGTGGAAAATTTTGCGGAAGGATTTGGGCGTAAAGCCTTTTAAGATACAGCTGGTGCAAGAACTAAAGCCAGCCGACCTACCACAACGCCGAATTTTTGGTGAATGGGCTCTTGGAAAGCTGGCCGAGGATCCGCTTTTTTATCGAAAAATTGTGTTCAGCGATGAGGCTCATTTTTGGTTGAATGGGTACGTAAATAAGCAAAATTGCCGCATTTGGAGTGAAGATCAGCCAGAAGCATTGCAACAGCTACCAATGCATCCCGAAAAAGCTACTGTTTGGTGCGGTTTATGGGCCGGCGGCATTATTGGGCCATATTTCTTCAAAGATGATGCGAATCGCAGCGTTACTGTCAATGGTGAACGCTACCGAGCGATGATAACAAACTTTTTTTTGCCCGAAATGGAAGTTCTTGACTTGCATGATATGTGGTTTCAACAAGACGGTGCCACATGCCACACAGCACGCGAAACAATGGCGCAATTGCGAGGCGAGTTTGGTGAACAATTAATTTCACGTTTCGGGCCGGTCAATTGGCCGCCTAGATCGTGCGAATTGACACCATTAGATTATTTTTTGTGGGGGTATGCCAAGGCTAATGTGTGTAGGGACAAGCCCGCTTCGATTGACGCACTGGAAGCCAACATCCATGCATTCATTCGTGAGATACCGGCCGATATGTGTGAAAGAGTATGCCAAAATTGGACTCAGCGGATGGGCTACCTGAGACGCAGCCGCGGTCAACATTTGCATGAAATTATCTTTAAACATTAAATTGCAAGGTTCAAACTATCGATTCAAATAAATATTTCATTCATTTTTTCGAATTTTTTGTTTTTTTTTTTAAAAAAAGTTCTAAACCTCTTAAAAAATCACCCGGTAGCTCATTTCCTTCATCAGTGTTGCTGCTCTGCTTTGTCTGTTTGTAAGTGAGCTCTGATTGATGTTGGCTAGTGTTTCGAGAGCTGTTGAGAGCTAGTTCTGCCTCCATTTCTTCCTTTTGGATAATTTGTTTCCAAAAGTTTTGGTTATTTGTTTCAACGAAATTTTGGAGGTTGCATATCAATGTCAATTAGTAAAGGAATGGGTACGTAGGATGGTTCACTGATTTTTAGTCTATCCTAATGGTTATCCTTGTATCGTTTCTGCTTTTTGTTCAAAGAATTGGGTGCTTAATATGGGTTCACTGATATTTAGTTTTCCCTCTTCACTGTGGTACCCTTTTTCACTTATTGCACAAATCACAATTGGTGTTTCACAGCAAAAAACGAAATCCGCGTATTCGTTACGGTACGTTCTCTATGGATCCTCCCAGTATAGTTGGATCCTACCGACTGCGCCACTTTAATTTTTTATTTGGTCTAATTTAAAAAAATAAAAAATTATTTTTTTTATTTCTAAGGAGCTTGCGCTCTTTATTCGATAACCACTTACAGACTAACTTAACATAACATTTTTAATTGCTTAATTCTATTCTACTTTTCCTCTATATTGCAAGCTCAGCAGCGGGCATTTCATTCGACATCGGATTACTTTTACTGCACATCAGCGCATTTACAAGTGCGCGTGTGCTTTTCACCTTGAAAGTGGGTGAACAATATATATTATAAAGGGTCCGCCATCTAACGTTTTTTTTTCAACTAGTGCTTATTTCGCGAATGGTAACTCTTAGCTCATGTCTGATTTGACAGATAATTAGTTTTATCCTTCCGCTGAAAAATATGGTTGTGTATACGCTTGAACAACGCTGGGAAATATTGCTATATTACTTTGAAAATCATGGTAATGTTGCTGAATGTGTGCGAAAATTGCGTACGGATTTTGGAAGAAGAGAAGCACCGTCAGCTCCGTATGTTCGTTATCTTATGAAAAAAGTGAAAGAAACTGGCATTCTCATCGATAAACCAAAGAGTGAAAAGCCAAAAACAGTGCGTACACCCGAGAAAATTGCTGCTGTGGCAGAAAGTGTGCGTGAAGCGCCATCAACATCAATTCACCGTCGTTCTCAACAATTGAACATTTCGGAGATATCATCGAGACGAATTTTGCATAAAGACCTTGTCATGACGACATGCAAAGTATAATTGAATTAGGAGTTGAAGCCAACTGACCATACAATGCGTTTTCGCTTCGCTAAGTGGGCCTGCGATCGACTTAGAGAAGTTGCCGATTGTCCCAAAAAAATCATCTTCTCAGATGAAGCTCATTTTGATCTTGGCGGGTATGTAAACAAGCAAAATTGTCGCAGTTGGGGCACAGAAAACCCGCACGCATCCATTGAAAAGCCGACATACCCAAAACGAGTCACTGTTTGGTGCGCATTTTGGTCCAGAGGCATAATTGGGCCATTTTTCCTCAAAAATGAGCAAGGACTGGCCGTTACAGCCAATGGCGATCATTATCGGGCCCTGTTGAACGAATTTTTGTTCACAAAAATTTGAGAGGAGGATATTGACAACATTTGGTTTCAACAGGACGGCGCTACATGCCACAAAGCCGAAGGTACACTCGATGTTTTGCGCCCTGTTTTTGAAGATCGCATTATCAGCCGCGGAGCTGATGTCGTTTGGCCACCGCGGAGCTGCGATTTGACAGCGTTGGACTATTATTTGTGGGGTGCCGTAAAAGATATCTGTTACGCAGACATGCCAGAGACAATTGACGATTTAAAGGACAATATTCGTGAAGCCATTGGTGAAATACAGCTGCACACAAACGACAATGGAAGGACTGTACTTTCAAATAAAACATAAGGAAAGCCTACAGTCCGCTTGAGGCGAACAGTATGGTACCCCATCCATATCCCTATATGCCCCAAAGAAAAAACCATTAAGAAGATGATGGATAGCATTTTATTTAGTTAGATTAATTAAAAAAAAAAAAAAAGTTTTTTTGAAAAAACGCCCCCAAAAAGTGGGCGTGGCCAAAAATTTTGTATCGGCGATATATTGAAAAAAATATTGGGTAAATATTTTGTTAAACAGTTTTTTTCGCTTTCTGTGAAAATTTTCGAAGAAAACCGCATTTAAGTCAAAAACGCCCACAAAAAGTAGGCGTGGCAAAAAACTTCATATGACAAACTTATAAAGGAGGGCAGTACCTACATATCTTGTAAAAGTTGTAATACTCTATCTCTCTAACTTTAGCTTTAAAACGGTTTTTTCTAAATTGTGGGCGTGGCAGTAGGCGTATTCAAATTTTACACTTAACCATTTCGGAGCCCTAGGGAATATGTGGTCCAAATTTCAGCTTCCTAGCTTAATTTTAAAGGCCTAAAAATTGCGTACGAAATGGTTAAGTGTAAAATTTTTTTGAATACGCCCACTGCCACGCCCACAATTTAGAAAAAACCGTTTTAAAGCTAAAGTTAGAGAGACAGAGTGTTACAACCTTCACAAGATATGTAGGCAATGCCCTCCTTTATAAGTTTGTCATACAAAGTTTTTTGCCACGCCTACTTTTTGTGGGCGTTTTTGACTAAAATGCTGTTTTCTTCGAAAATTTTCACAGAAAGCGAAAAAAACTGTATAACAAAATATTTACCCAATATTTTTTCCAATATATCGCCCATACAAAGTTTTTGGCCACGCCCACTTTTTGGGGGCGTTTTTTCAAAAAAACTTTTTTTTTTTTTTAATTAATCGAACTAAATAAAATGCTATGCATCATCTTCTTAATGGTTTTTTTTTGGGGCATATTGGGATATGGATAGGGTGTCATACTGTTCGCCTCAAGCGGACTGTAGGCTTTCCTTATGTTTTATTTGAAAGTACAGTCCTTCCATTATCGTTTGTGTGCAGCTGTATTTCACCAATGGCTTCACGAATATTGTCCTTTAAATCGTCAATTGTCTCTGGCATGTCTGCGTAACAGATATCTTTTACGGCACCCCACAAATAATAGTCCAACGCTGTCAAATCGCAGCTCCGCGGTGGCCAAACGACATCAGCTCCGCGGCTGATAATGCGATCTTCAAAAACAGGGCGCAAAACATCGAGTGTACCTTCGGCTTTGTGGCATGTAGCGCCGTCCTGTTGAAACCAAATGTTGTCAATATCCTCCTCTCAAATTTTTGTGAACAAAAATTCGTTCAACAGGGCCCGATAATGATCGCCATTGGCTGTAACGGCCAGTCCTTGCTCATTTTTGAGGAAAAATGGCCCAATTATGCCTCTGGACCAAAATGCGCACCAAACAGTGACTCGTTTTGGGTATGTCGGCTTTTCAATGGATGCGTGCGGGTTTTCTGTGCCCCAACTGCGACAATTTTGCTTGTTTACATACCCGCCAAGATCAAAATGAGCTTCATCTGAGAAGATGATTTTTTTGGGACAATCGGCAACTTCTCTAAGTCGATCGCAGGCCCACTTAGCGAAGCGAAAACGCATTGTATGGTCAGTTGGCTTCAACTCCTAATTCAATTATACTTTGCATGTCGTCATGACAAGGTCTTTATGCAAAATTCGTCTCGATGATATCTCCGAAATGTTCAATTGTTGAGAACGACGGTGAATTGATGTTGATGGCGCTTCACGCACACTTTCTGCCACAGCAGCAATTTTCTCGGGTGTACGCACTGTTTTTGGCTTTTCACTCTTTGGTTTATCGATGAGAATGCCAGTTTCTTTCACTTTTTTCATAAGATAACGAACATACGGAGCTGACGGTGCTTCTCTTCTTCCAAAATCCGTACGCAATTTTCGCACACATTCAGCAACATTACCATGATTTTCAAAGTAATATAGCAATATTTCCCAGCGTTGTTCAAGCGTATACACAACCATATTCGTTCAGCGGAAGGATAAAACTAATTATCTGTCAAATCAGACATGAGCTAAGAGTTACCATTCGCGAAATAAGCACTAGTTGAAAAAAAAACGTTAGATGGCGGACCCTTTATAATATATATTGTTCACCCACTTTCAAGGTGAAAAGCACACGCGCACTTGTAAATGCGCTGATGTGCAGTAAAAGTAATCCGATGTCGAATGAAATGCCCGCTGCTGAGCTTGCAGTATAGAGGAAAAGTAGAATAGAATTAAGCAATTAAAAATGTTATGTTAAGTTAGTCTGTAAGTGGTTATCGAATAAAGAGCGCAAGCTCCTTAGAAATAAAAAAAATAATTTTTTATTTTTTTAAATTAGACCAAATAAAAAATTAAAGTGGCGCAGTCGGTAGGATCCAACTATACTGGGAGGATCCATAGAGAACGTACCGTAACGAATACGCGGATTTCGTTTTTTGCTGTGAAACACCAATTGTGATTTGTGCAATAAGTGAAAAAGGGTACCACAGTGAAGAGGGAAAACTAAATATCAGTGAACCCATATTAAGCACCCAATTCTTTGAACAAAAAGCAGAAACGATACAAGGATAACCATTAGGATAGACTAAAAATCAGTGAACCATCCTACGTACCCATTCCTTTACTAATTGACATTGATATGCAACCTCCAAAATTTCGTTGAAACAAATAACCAAAACTTTTGGAAACAAATTATCCAAAAGGAAGAAATGGAGGCAGAACTAGCTCTCAACAGCTCTCGAAACACTAGCCAACATCAATCAGAGCTCACTTACAAACAGACAAAGCAGAGCAGCAACACTGATGAAGGAAATGAGCTACCGGGTGATTTTTTAAGAGGTTTAGAACTTTTTTTAAAAAAAAAAACAAAAAATTCGAAAAAATGAATGAAATATTTATTTGAATCGATAGTTTGAACCTTGCAATTTAATGTTTAAAGATAATTTCATGCAAATGTTGACCGCGGCTGCGTCTCAGGTAGCCCATCCGCTGAGTCCAATTTTGGCATACTCTTTCACACATATCGGCCGGTATCTCACGAATGAATGCATGGATGTTGGCTTCTAGTGCGTCAATCGAAGCGGGCTTGTCCCTATACACATTAGCCTTGGCATACCCCCACAAAAAATAATCTAATGGTGTCAATTCGCACGATCTAGGCGGCCAATTGACCGGCCCGAAACGTGAAAGTAATTGTTCACCAAACTCGCCTCGCAATTGCGCCATTGTTTCGCGTGCTGTGTGGCATGTGGCACCGTCTTGTTGAAACCACATATCATGCAAGTCAAGAACTTCCATTTCGGGCAAAAAAAAGTTTGTTATCATCGCTCGGTAGCGTTCACCATTGACAGTAACGCTGCGATTCGCATCATCTTTGAAGAAATATGGCCCAATAATGCCGCCGGCCCATAAACCGCACCAAACAGTGGCTTTTTCGGGATGCATTGGTAGCTGTTGCAATGCTTCTGGCTGATCTTCACTCCAAATGCGGCAATTTTGCTTATTTACGTACCCATTCAACCAAAAATGAGCCTCATCGCTGAACACAATTTTTCGATAAAAAAGCGTATCCCCGGCCAGCTTTCCAAGAGCCCATTCACCAAAAATTCGGCGTTGTGGTAGGTCGGCTGGCTTTAGTTCTTGCACCAGCTGTATCTTAAAAGGCTTTACGCCCAAATCCTTCCGCAAAATTTTCCACGTAGTGCTGTAACAAAGGCCTAACTGCTGGGAACGGCGCCGAATCGACGCTAGCTGATACGGCCGCAATATTTTCTTCAATACGCACAGTACGTAAACGTGTTGGTGGTTTAATGTCCAACAAAGTAAATTTGGTGCGAAATTTGGTCACAATCTTCCGAATAGACTGCTCAGAAGGTCGAGAATGCCGATCATAAAATGGAAGCAGCGCGCGATGAACATTTCGAACCGAGCACGAATTTTGATAGTAAAATTCAATAATTTGCAAGCGTTGTTCATTTGTAAGACGATCCATGGTTAAATTGCAAACCAAACTGAAGCTGTTTGACAGTGACACAAGGTACTAAACACACGTCAGCTGTCAAAACCAGTGTTGCCAAAACCAAACCAGCTAAAAAATCACCCTTTACAAGTTCTAAACTCTCTTCAACGTTTACCTTTGTTACTAAATTTTCTTTATTAATAGTATAATCCATAATTGTTTTTGGTAAATCATTATTCACTTGATTTTCGCTACAACCTAATATTTGGTTTATATGTCGTTTCCATTCTTTGTTTGTATTTAATGGCTGCACTAAATAAATTTATTTGTCTATTTTTTGTATAATAGCAGCCTTAGTCCATACAATTTTATTTGAATTTGAATAATCTTTAACCATGACCAATTCGTGAATTTCGAAAGGTCTTCTATTAATTCCCTTGGTGTTTCTATAGTCTAATATAAAAAAATTTATTGGTATATCTAAATTATTTATTTGCTGATTGTTATTGAAGAGTGTGCGCTTGAGCGCATTTTTTATTATTTTCACCGCGTTTTCAGCCTGCCCGTTGGTCGCGGGGTTTCCTACCGGTGTTCTGGTATGCCTTATGCCATTACGCGTAAGAAAACTTTTGAATTCATTTGATACAAAAGAAGTACCATTATCGGAAACGATTTTCTTCGGTAACCCGAAACGAGCAAAGATTGGTCGTAATTTTTTGATTGTTGCCTGGCTCGTAATATTTTTCCCCATGTCGATACATTCAATCCACTTACTGTGGCTATCCACCATTACTAAACAGCATTTATTCATAAACGGACCCATAAAACCTATATGCACCCGATCCGAAGGCTCTGTTGGCCACTCCCAATTTATTAATGTGCTTTTAGGTGGATCGTTTCTAGTCTTCAATCACTGCTCGCAGGCTTTTGCGATCGTTTCTAAATTCTGATCTAGTCCTGGCCACCAACAATACTCCCTCGCCATGGCCTTCATCTTGCTTATCCCCATGTGGGACGTATGTATTACTTCTAGGATTTGAGATTGTAATGGCAATGGAACGATAATTCTATATCCCCAAAACAAACATCCTGCTTCTATGCTAAGCTCTTGCAAATGCTGAAAATATGGGCGCAGCTTTTCATCACCTTTAAATTGACCCCATCCCTATTGTATATATGTTTTTACTGTACGAAGCACTTCATCTTTATCCGTTTCCTCTTTAACTACTTCCACCGAGACTGGTAATCGACCTAGTTCCTGGACATAATTAATGTAATGCATTTAATTTATTTCACTCACCTCTGTCATTTCTTCACATGGAAACCTCGACCAGTAATCGGCCGCATTATCTTCCGATTTAATGCACTGAATATCAAATTGGTAGCCTAATAGAAAAAGCGCTATTCTTTGAAGACGATTGGCTGCCATCATAGGAATTCCTTTTTTGGGGCCTAATATGTGCATCAACGGCTTATTATCCGTAATTAATGGAAATATCCTGCCATATGGAACTTTTTTGCCCCGAAATGTATCGCCAGCGCCTCTCGATCTAGTTGTGAATAATTTTGCTCACATCCTGTTAATTTCCTGCATGCGAATTCCGTTCCAAACCGTTACAATACATTTGCGATAAAATAGCTCCTAACCCTACCGGACTTGCATCCACGGTAAGCTTCGTAGGAAGATTAGGGTCGAAGTGGGCAAGAGCTCGATTTGTAGACAACTCCCTTTTAATTTCTTGCACTGCGGTAGAATGCTCTTTTTTCCACACAAATTTGGAGCTCTGTTTTAACAGTTTGTACAAAGTGTGTGCACCTTTGCCAGTTGTGTTTGTAGTTGTCAGATTGGGTAAACATTTTCTGTAATAGTTAATTACCCCTAAGAACGATTGTACTTCTTTCAAGTTTCTTGGACTCCGCATTGAAGCGATTAGCTGTACCTTTTTGGGGCATAGATGCAGTCCATTTACATCTATTACATGACCTAAGTAATTAATAGATTTTGCGAAAAACTCGCATTTGCCATTACTAAGTTTGAATCCTGCATATTTCAATATGCTTAGGACTCTCTTTAGCCTAACAATGTGCACTTGCTTGCTAGGCGCAGTTATTAAGATATCGTCTAAAATACAACTACGCCTTCTATTCCCATTAATAAACCCTCCATCACTCTCTGAAAAATTGTAGGAGCCGAAGCCAAACCATAAACAAGCCGTGTATAACAGACCTTTAGTGGTTGATATTGTTGTCATATTTCTGCTCTTAAGATCTAACTCCAATTGTTGGTAAGCTATTGATAAATCTAACTTGGAGAACTCCTTCCCTCCTGTGAAGCTGTGAAAATAATTCTTCAGTGCGGGGTAAGGGATGCTTATCGACTTTTAGCTGAGGGTTTACTGTTATTTTAAAATCCCCACAAATGCGGACTTCTCCGTTCTTTTTTAAAATTGGAACAATTGGAGTTCCCCATTCACTGAAATTTACCTTTTCTAAGACTTCCAAACTAACCAGGTTATCTATTTCTTTTTCTACCTTTTCTTTTAAGGCGACAGGAATTTGCCTCGGTTAAAAAAATTTTGGCTTAGGCCCTTCCTGCATGCATAAGGAGACCGTACCATTTTTAAATTTACCGAGCTCGTCATCAAACAAATCCTTAAATTGATCTAATCTAAAACGCTTTCATCCTTGGTTTTTTCATCATGCAAGAAATGTGTATTTGAAAAACCTATATTAAAAACTTTCATGAAATTACGTCCAAGCAATGGTGGACCGCCATTTTTCACAACTGCAATTTCCAAATTTTTGCAAGAATTGTTATAGGTAACCGGCATGACACAAACACCATAGGGTCTAATTTTTGAACAATTATACGTAGTAAATATCGCGTTAGTATTTTTTATTGCATGCATTTCAAAGTACTTACGATAAGTATTCAACGAAATAGCGGTCTTCGATGCCCCTGTATCCAATTCCATCGACAAAAAAACACCATCCCCTAAAACCCTAACTTTAATTGGATCAATATTATCTAAATTTAATTGAAAATGATAAAGGCTTAAATCCGTATCATTAATATAATTTAAATCAGCACTATTAGTTGATGCTTGCGTACACATCTTTTGCAAATGCACTTTTTTGTTACATTTCCTGCATCTATACGATCTAAATTTACACATATTCTCTGCATGATTATTAAAACCACAAATACTACACTGCCTTCCACCGCTCTAGCTGCTTCCGCTGCTACCACTGCTTTGTTCTTGAGCTGGATGTACTCCTCGTTGTACCGGTTGACGTGTCTCTTCAAAATTCCGCTTCATGTGCGATAAACGGAACATACCATCAGTGTTAGGTTCTTCTTTTATTTCTAAATCGTATTGATGTCCGATACATTCAACTGCATTAGCAATTTCTACTCATGTATCGAATGTCAAATCCGTTACTTTTTCGAGAAATAACTTGTCTTTCGATGCCCCCTTCTCTAGGCCCATCACAAACTTATCTCCTATAGCTGTTCCCAGCTCTACGCCAAACTCACAGCATACTGCTAAAGATCTCACCCTTGCCGCCCACTCGCTTATTGTATCTGTCAAACTTTTGTCGCCGAATAAAATTTATGACGCCGAATTAAAATAATTCCAACAATGTGGGCTTGAAATGCGCACTAAATGATTCGCTTAAAATTTTGAACTCTGTGGTATCAATTTTTTCTGGGTGAATTAAATTTTGGAGTAATTTATACGAGCTTTCAATTAATGCAGTCAAAAAAATAGCTTTCATTTTATTTTGAATGGTAATATCATTGGCAATAAAGAACTGTTCAAGTTGACAATTAAAAATCATTATGCTGATAATCAAAAATTTGCACCGATCCAAAATGCGACATTTTATTCTTTTATTGTTTAGTTTTCTCCTTAAATTCGCGGTTGCTTTTTTTATATCCTATCCTAAGGGTATATTAATTTTGACTCATAGTTAGTAACACCCCTTAATATTCGTCATAGACCCACAAGAGGTATATATATTTATGATCAAGACCAAAACCTAAGACTATTTAGCAATGTCCGTACGTCCGTCCGTCTGTCCATCACCAATTTATAGGCCTTTAAATTAAAGCTAGAAAGCGAAAATTTGGAATATATACTCCCTAGGGTCCCGAAATGGTAGAGTGTAAAATTTTGTATGATACGAAGACTGCCACGCCCACAATTTAGAAAAACAGTTTTAAAGCTAAAGTTAGAGAGATAGAGTGTTGTAATCTTCACAAGATATGTCGGTACTGCCCACCTTTACAAGTTTCTCATAAAAACAAGTTACAATTTGTGGGCGTTTTGCACTTAAATGCTGTTTTATTCGAAAACTTTTATAGAAACCGAAAAAAAGGTTTAACAAGATATTTAGCCAATATTTTTTCCAATATATCGCCTATACCAAGTTTTTGGCCACGCCTACTTTTTGGAGGCGTTTTTTTTAAAAACTATGTTTGTTTTGTTATAAAATTTATAGAATGAAATAAAATGCTAGCCATCATCTTCTTAATGCTTTTTTCTTTGCGGGATATAGGGATATGGATAGGGTATCATACTCTTCGCCCCATGCGGACTGTAGCCTTTCCTTCTGTTTTTTAAAGCATTTTCAAAAAAAGAAAAGTTATTTGGCGGACCCTTTACTTTAATTTAGAAGGAGAAAATTGAGTGTGAATGCTCTATGGGATATATAACCTATATGGATGTCTAGGATTCGTTTTCTCTCCCGTTCTTTGATATTCTTGACGATGGCCTTCGTCAGTTCCTCCAAAAGTTGGTCAAATCGGTTCAGGTCGATGACATGTACCAGCTTGAAGTAACCATGGATGACTACAGGATGGACTTTGCTTTCCTTGATCGTTACCAGGGGTGATTTATACTCGTAGATCAGAAAGCCTCGTAGGAACAGTAGTCTGAAAGGTATGTGCAAGGCTCTCTGTGTACTTGGTCTGATATGCTTAACAATATGGGGTGTACAATTGAAACAGTTAATATCTGAAGTTGTACAGATTTGGTTTATTCATCCGAATTAAGACCTAACTAATGGTCACTAATCTAGTAAGGTAGTGATAATATGATTTAATTAAGGTGCAAGAATATAATTGAGCTATACAAAAGTGAAATTTCCATTTGTTCTTACTTACTATGATAAAGGTGCAAAAATGAAGTTACAATTAATTATACAACATAGGGGTGCAAAAACAAGATTACATTTAACTTTGTTACGTTTAATTGTGCTACATTTGATTATGCTATTATATTTAATTAATATTAATAAAAAAAATTTTATCTTCCGCATCCACCTGGTGTTGTCATTTAATGCATGAGAACGTTATGTGTGAATATTGCAGTTTGGATTAATTGAATAATTGAGTGCATTGAATTGTGTTATAAAATATTGTGCTTCTAATTGTAATTTTTTTTTGGGTTTTTTTTTTCTAGCAATGTCCGCCCGTACGCAATTTTTAGGCCTTTAAAATGAAGCTAGGAAGCTGAAATTTGGACCACATATTCCCTAGGGCTCCAAAATGGTATAAAACATTTTTGAATACACCCCCCGCCACGCCCACAATTTATAAAAAATTGTTTTAAAGCTAAAGTTAGAGAAATAGAGTGTTACAACCTTCACAAGATATGTAGGCACTGCCCTGCTTTATAAGTTTGTTTTTGCAACGCCTACTTTTTGTGAGCGTTTTTTACTAAAATGCTGTTTTCTTCGAAAATTTTCGTAGAAACCGAAAAAAAAATTTTAACATGATATTTACCCAATATTTTTTCCAACATATCGCCCATGCAAAGCTTTTGGCTCCGCCCACTTTTTGGGGGCGTTTTTTAAAAAAAAAATTTAATTAATAGCGGACTGAAGTCTTTTCTTATGGTTTTACTCTATTTCCCCCTTGAGCTAATTGTTGACTTTATTCCGAAAGTGAACAAAGTTCTGATAGTTGATTCGTTGTGATCTTTCGAGAAACATATCGCTCGGTTTTCTTTTCGTGATCGAGTATCTATCTAGCATGTATCTATCGACAGCGATATTAACGAGTTCTTTTACTCGCTACTACTTATGCTCGGTCTTTAGATTTCTAATATTGATGAGTGCATCCGCCCAACTTAACCGTTTACCTCAGACCGATGTACAGGTGTGTATTAGACTTTACTATTTAACATCTTGATGAAGTTCAAGACTATTGGGCTCAGGAAACTTCGTTCGTTGTCAGTAACAAGAATTTTTGAAACCGTAAAATAATGTAAAATTTTAATTATTTTATTTCTTAGGTGTAGTACGGATCCATTTTTTATGTCAAATAGCTTGCCGAATTTCGAAAATTTGTCAATATAGCTGATAAATTTCTCATTTTGCAGTTCCAAAATATCGAAATGAACGCCGAATTAAAATAATTCCAACAATGTGGGCTTGAAATGCGCACTAAATGATTCGCTTAAAATTTTGAACTCTGTGGTATCAATTTTTTCTGGGTGAATTAAATTTTGGAGTAATTTATACGAGCTTTCAATTAATGCAGTCAAAAAAATAGCTTTCATTTTATTTTGAACGGTAATATCATTGGCAATAAAGAACTGTTCAAGTTGACAATTAAAAATCATTATGATGATAATCAAAAATTTGCACCGATCCAAAATGCGACATTTTATTCTTTTATTGTTTAGTTTTCTCCTTAAATTCGCGGTTGCTTTTTTTATATCCTATCCTAAGGGTATATTAATTTTGACTCATAGTTAGTAACACCCCTTAATATTCGTCATAGACCCACAAGAGGTATATATATTTATGATCAAGACCAAAACCTAAGACTATTTAGCAATGTCCGTACGTCCGTCCGTCTGTCCATCACCAATTTATAGGCCTTTAAATTAAAGCTAGAAAGCGAAAATTTGGAATATATACTCCCTAGGGTCCCGAAATGGTAGAGTGTAAAATTTTGTATGATACGAAGACTGCCACGCCCACAATTTAGAAAAAACAGTTTTAAAGCTAAAGTTAGAGAGATAGAGTGTTGTAATCTTCACAAGATATGTCGGTACTGCCCACCTTTACAAGTTTCTCATAAAAACAAGTTACAATTTGTGGGCGTTTTGCACTTAAATGCTGTTTTATTCGAAAACTTTTATAGAAACCGAAAAAAAGGTTTAACAAGATATTTAGCCAATATTTTTTCCAATATATCGCCTATACCAAGTTTTTGGCCACGCCTACTTTTTGGAGGCGTTTTTTTTAAAAACTATGTTTGTTTTGTTATAAAATTTATAGAATGAAATAAAATGCTAGCCATCATCTTCTTAATGCTTTTTTCTTTGCGGGATATAGGGATATGGATAGGGTATCATACTCTTCGCCCCATGCGGACTGTAGCCTTTCCTTCTGTTTTTTAAAGCATTTTCAAAAAAAGAAAAGTTATTTGGCGGACCCTTTACTTTAATTTAGAAGGAGAAAATTGAGTGTGAATGCTCTATGGGATATATAACCTATATGGATGTCTAGGATTCGTTTTCTCTCCCGTTCTTTGATATTCTTGACGATGGCCTTCGTCAGTTCCTCCAAAAGTTGGTCAAATCGGTTCAGGTCGATGACATGTACCAGCTTGAAGTAACCATGGATGACTACAGGATGGACTTTGCTTTCCTTGATCGTTACCAGGGGTGATTTATACTCGTAGATCAGAAAGCCTCGTAGGAACAGTAGTCTGAAAGGTATGTGCAAGGCTCTCTGTGTACTTGGTCTGATATGCTTAACAATATGGGGTGTACAATTGAAACAGTTAATATCTGAAGTTGTACAGATTTGGTTTATTCATCCGAATTAAGACCTAACTAATGGTCACTAATCTAGTAAGGTAGTGATAATATGATTTAATTAAGGTGCAAGAATATAATTGAGCTATACAAAAGTGAAATTTCCATTTGTTCTTACTTACTATGATAAAGGTGCAAAAATGAAGTTACAATTAATTATACAACATAGGGGTGCAAAAACAAGATTACATTTAACTTTGTTACGTTTAATTGTGCTACATTTGATTATGCTATTATATTTAATTAATATTAATAAAAAAAATTTTATCTTCCGCATCCACCTGGTGTTGTCATTTAATGCATGAGAACGTTATGTGTGAATATTGCAGTTTGGATTAATTGAATAATTGAGTGCATTGAATTGTGTTATAAAATATTGTGCTTCTAATTGTAATTTTTTTTGGGTTTTTTTTTTCTAGCAATGTCCGCCCGTACGCAATTTTTAGGCCTTTAAAATGAAGCTAGGAAGCTGAAATTTGGACCACATATTCCCTAGGGCTCCAAAATGGTATAAAACATTTTTGAATACACCCCCCGCCACGCCCACAATTTATAAAAAATTGTTTTAAAGCTAAAGTTAGAGAAATAGAGTGTTACAACCTTCACAAGATATGTAGGCACTGCCCTGCTTTATAAGTTTGTTTTTGCAACGCCTACTTTTTGTGAGCGTTTTTTACTAAAATGCTGTTTTCTTCGAAAATTTTCGTAGAAACCGAAAAAAAAATTTTAACATGATATTTACCCAATATTTTTTCCAACATATCGCCCATGCAAAGCTTTTGGCTCCGCCCACTTTTTGGGGGCGTTTTTTAAAAAAAAAAATTTAATTAATAGCGGACTGAAGTCTTTTCTTATGGTTTTACTCTATTTCCCCCTTGAGCTAATTGTTGACTTTATTCCGAAAGTGAACAAAGTTCTGATAGTTGATTCGTTGTGATCTTTCGAGAAACATATCGCTCGGTTTTCTTTTCGTGATCGAGTATCTATCTAGCATGTATCTATCGACAGCGATATTAACGAGTTCTTTTACTCGCTACTACTTATGCTCGGTCTTTAGATTTCTAATATTGATGAGTGCATCCGCCCAACTTAACCGTTTACCTCAGACCGATGTACAGGTGTGTATTAGACTTTACTATTTAACATCTTGATGAAGTTCAAGACTATTGGGCTCAGGAAACTTCGTTCGTTGTCAGTAACAAGAATTTTTGAAACCGTAAAATAATGTAAAATTTTAATTATTTTATTTCTTAGGTGTAGTACGGATCCATTTTTTATGTCAAATAGCTTGCCGAATTTCGAAAATTTGTGAATATAGCTGATAAATTTCTCATTTTGCAGTTCCAAAATATCGAAATGAACGCCGAATTAAAATAATTCCAACAATGTGGGCTTGAAATGCGCACTAAATGATTCGCTTAAAATTTTGAACTCTGTGGTATCAATTTTTTCTGGGTGAATTAAATTTTGGAGTAATTTATACGAGCTTTCAATTAATGCAGTCAAAAAAATAGCTTTCATTTTATTTTGAACGGTAATATCATTGGCAATAAAGAACTGTTCAAGTTGACAATTAAAAATCATTATGATGATAATCAAAAATTTGCACCGATCCAAAATGCGACATTTTATTCTTTTATTGTTTAGTTTTCTCCTTAAATTCGCGGTTGCTTTTTTTATATCCTATCCTAAGGGTATATTAATTTTGACTCATAGTTAGTAACACCCCTTAATATTCGTCATAGACCCACAAGAGGTATATATATTTATGATCAAGACCAAAACCTAAGACTATTTAGCAATGTCCGTACGTCCGTCCGTCTGTCCATCACCAATTTATAGGCCTTTAAATTAAAGCTAGAAAGCGAAAATTTGGAATATATACTCCCTAGGGTCCCGAAATGGTAGAGTGTAAAATTTTGTATGATACGAAGACTGCCACGCCCACAATTTAGAAAAAACAGTTTTAAAGCTAAAGTTAGAGAGATAGAGTGTTGTAATCTTCACAAGATATGTCGGTACTGCCCACCTTTACAAGTTTCTCATAAAAACAAGTTACAATTTGTGGGCGTTTTGCACTTAAATGCTGTTTTATTCGAAAACTTTTATAGAAACCGAAAAAAAGGTTTAACAAGATATTTAGCCAATATTTTTTCCAATATATCGCCTATACCAAGTTTTTGGCCACGCCCACTTTTTGGAGGCGTTTTTTTTAAAAACTTTGTTTGTTTTGTTATAAAATTTATAGATGTACAGGTGTGTATTAGACTTTACTATTTAACATCTTGATGAAGTTCAAGACTATTGGGCTCAGGAAACTTCGTTCGTTGTCAGTAACAAGAATTTTTGAAACCGTAAAATAATGTAAAATTTTAATTATTTTATTTCTTAGGTGTAGTACGGATCCATTTTTTATGTCAAATAGCTTGCCGAATTTCGAAAATTTGTGAATATAGCTGATAAATTTCTCATTTTGCAGTTCCAAAATATCGAAATGAAGTATTTCGCAAGGATACGAAGAAGTAGTAGTGGTTTGGAATTTGGTTCAGAAGCGGTTGCGGTTGAACCATTTGGATCGACGTCGCAACCTTCAATTGCAGTGTCTGTCGAGCCATCCTCGACTGCTTGCGAATCTTGTTCCGTCTCAGTGCGTTCTGAGTTAGACAAGTGATTAACCTCTGTTTTCAGTCGAGACAGAGCGTCTGCAACCACGTTACATTTACCTGGTTTGTATATTAGTTCCGAGTTCTTCTATTCGCGCTTTCTTACGTCTTAACTTGGTATTGTAGTTTCGATTTCCCAACGTTAATGTCAAAGGCTGGTTGTCTGTGTTTATTCGAATCTTCCTTGCCTATATTATAGTGAGCGAAGATTGTCTCATGCCCAGACTATAGCCAATAACTCCTTTTCGTTAGTGGCATAATTTTCTTTCGTCCTGTTGAAAGACTTAGAAATATATGCAATTGATCGCATTATAAGCATCCGTGGTGAGATTGAATGGTTTCTCGAAGTCAAGAAATGCCAATAGCTCCGAGGAGGTCAGAAGAATTTTGAGGTCATTGAACGAGCGTAAAGCTTCGTCGTCGAGGTTAATCGAGACCCGTTTAGACTGATTAGCTTTGACTTGAGCGTTTTCACCCCTAGTCAGATTCGTAAGAGGCTTAACAACTTTAGCATAATCACGTATGAATTTACGATGATATGAGGTAAGTCCAAGAAAGCTTTTTATGTCCATCAGATTGTAGGGAGGGGAAATTTGTTTAATGCCTGCGACCTTCTTTGGATCAGCTCAAACGCCGTCGCTTCGGTTCGGCTTGACTTCGGTTCTCATGAAATGGGTTTTTTCTAAGCTCACCTTGACGTTAACTTCCCGAAGCCTACTAAAGATTGTGTCTATATTTTAAGATGAATATCAGGGTTGTTGCCAAAAACGATAATGTCATCTATATAGACATAGCAGATTTTTCCGATATATTCTTTGAGAACGTCGTCAATCATTCTTTGAAATATTGCGGACGCATTCTTTAGACTGGCAGCCGTAGGAATTCATATTTCCCATTCATAGTAGAGGACGCCGTCTTTGGAATATCGGATACCTTCATTGGAATCTGATGGAAACCAGAAGTCAGATCCAGAGTAGTGAAGAATTTTGCTTTGCCGAGACTAGCGAAGGTACTGTTAATGTCAGGTATTGGGTATGCATCTGAAATGGTTACAGAATTTAAAATTTCCCCCGACGGTTTGGGATTTTTGGGTACGACCCAAATGGGAGAATTGTAAGGGCTTTTGGATGGAAGAATTATATCCTCCGAAAGCAGTTCGCTGATTTCCTTTTCCAGATCTTGCCTCACGCAAGCGGGGTAATGATAGCTCTTCATATAGATGGGCTCGCTAGTAGTTGTTTTTATTTCTGCTTTGACTGCAGTTTGGATCATTTCATTGGAACTTATAGGCCAAAAGGCAGCTTTGTTTTTGCGGATTAATTCAGAAAGTTTTTGCTTGATGTCTTCAGGAAGGCTCCCGTCTAGTAAGGGATTGAACTGTGTGGAAATTTTATTTTTCAGGGGAATTTTAATATTAGGGCTGAGGAATAATATATTTTTCTTTTGATCGATGATGGCTTCTAACTTCTTTAGCATGTCATCCCCAATAATGCCGTCAAACGATTTATGTCCAGTAAGTACGAAAAACATTATTAAAAAATGATTTCCAATTTTTTGGAAGAATTTGCCGGTGATTTTATGTGTGACTTTAATTTCACCGGCTGCTGAGTGTACTGAGATGCGGTTGCTGGAGGAAACGCTCAATATGCTACACGTGGGCTGATGAAATTTGTATTCGCCCCGTGTCCATTAAACATTTTAAATTCGTCCCCTCTCGCGTAACATAATCTATGTATGGTACGCTGGAGTGGCGTCCGTCATAAAATTTACCGTGTCGACGGCATCCTCTTCCTACCTGTAGTTCTTTGACGCAATCGGGTAGACGACTTATGTCGCTTAGTTCGGCTTCGTTAACCAGACCACAAGAAAATACAGTTATAATGTGTTTGCTGGCAGGAGCCAAACCCGCTTGTTGCTTATCCTCGATAAGCTTAAGGCCTGTCGGTTGCCTTCATTTGAGCCAGGAGTGAGTTCGGTCAGGGCCTGTGTGAGCGATTCCATTTTATTTATATAAAATTTTTTATATATTTTAAAGTTGTTCAGAATTCAACTTTACAAGGGAAAATGTTATTATGTTGAAAATGTATACTTATCTTTTGCTAAGTAATTCGTTTATTCTTGGTTTATCAGGCACAATGTTAATGCAAACAATTTTGTATGTTTCACTTTTTATCAAAAAAGGCCAATTATCACAATATCACTTTTATTTTAATTACACCCACCAAGTGAATTTGTTTTATATATCTACTGCTTAATTAATTTTAAACTATCGGCTTGTTCCACTTTCTTCGGAAAATTTCCCACTTATCCACACTTCCTATCCGCACTTCCTCTCTTTCCTTTACAATTGATTTCGATTTGAAACTTTTCGTGCTGAGCTTTATTAATACATCAATTTTTTTTTAATTGCTTCGTCTTATCTTTGTGTTTTGCACTTATTTAGATTTACTTATTTGTTAATGTAATTTAATATGAGTGTCTATTATTTACTAATATAAATATTATTAATTTCTCATATAAAGTTTTTTGCCACGCCTACTTTTTGTGGGCGTTTTTCACTAAAATGCTGTTTTCTTCGAAAATTTTCATAGAAATCGAAAAAAAATGTTTAACAATATATAAAGCCAATTATTTTCTCAATATATCGCCCATACAAAGTTTTTGGCCACGCCCACTTTTTGGGGACGTTTTTAAAAAAAATATTTTTTTTTCGATAAATTTCATAGAATGAAATAAAATGCTATCCATCATCTTCCTAAGGCTTTTTTTCTTTGGGGTACATAGGGATAAGGATAGGGTATCATACTGTTCGCCCCAAACGGACTGTAGCCTTTCCTTATATTTTTTTTTTTAATTCAGCACTTTCAGTTTCATTTCCGTAACAATTTTTTTTTTATTTTTCTGTAGGAAAGAGAAGATGATTTTCGATTAATAGCCGTGAGTGGCCAAGGTTCAATGTTAGGAACCAGCATTCGTGGAAGGTGTCGTGTTTGTCCCGTTAAGTTCCACGCAACCTACTAATGACACGATCAACCATCACCTCTGTATCGTTTAGCATTCTAGGATACCCGCATGTTCCCATGGGTATGCAAAACATTTGTACTTAAAAGTTCAATATGGTCAACTGTGTTCTCATGGGTACAGTGATGTGCACTCGATAGAGCGTATTAGATTCGTACAGATCCACAGGAAAAAGGACACAGCTTTTAATGCTGGTCCCTGCTTGGGCGCCAGTTAAAGATATCCCTTAAGAGGATACCAAAAAAACGCGAACGCCGGCAGACACGCCCACTGCTCGACTTGCATGTTTAATTCTAATATTTGATTCGTGGTTATAAATATATTTTTACGTCCGTGAGTATCGCTGTCCAAATCAGAACTATGTCTTCATTAATTTGGTTTCCGTTAGGAAACCGCTGGTCACACAATGCGAACTGATGACTCGCCCAACTAGCCATTGCACGCGCATCCGGTTGCAATGTCATATGCGTAACACGATCCTAATGCAATGAGACTGTGTGAACATGTCTGAGCCCGAAACTGCTAACACAGCCAATCCCATATGATTGACTGTACTATTCTATACTCTTGACTTTGGACGATGGTGTTAACTCCCTTTCCCTCGGTCGCGTATGCAAAAAATAAACAACAAAAACAATTCTTTCAATACATTCGACGGCTTTGCATAGGTAGCGTCAGTGTTGTATTTTTATACCCTATCCTAAGGGTATATTAATTTTGACACATAGTTTGTAACACCCCTTAATATTCGTCGTAGACCCATAAAAGTATATATATTTATGATCAGGACCAAATCCTAAGACTATTTAGCAATGTCCGTCCGTCCGTCCGTATCAACTTTTGAGGCCTTTAAATGTATGCTAGGAAGCTGAAATGGTCCCTAGGGTCCCGAAATGGTAAAGTGTTAAAAGTTTTTAAATCCGCCCACTGCCACGCCCACAATTTAGAAAAAACCGTTTTTAGGCTTAAGTTAGAGAGATAAAGTTGTAAAACCTTCACAAGATATGTAGGTACTGCCTACCTTTATAAATTTGTCATATAACATTTTTTGCCACGCCTACTTTTTGTGGGAGTTTTTCACTAAAATGCTGTTTTCTTTGAAAATTTTCATAGAAATGGAAAAAAAATGTTTAACAATATATTTAGCAAATATATTTTCCAATAAATCGCCCATACAAAGTTTTTGGCCACGCCCACTTTTTGGGGGCGTTTTTTCAAAAAATATTTTTTATTCTATAAATTTCATAGAATAAAATAAAATGCTATCTATCATCTTCCTTATGAATTTTTTCTTTGGGGTACATAGGGATAAGGATAGGGTATCATACTGTTCGCCCCAAGCGCACTGTAGCCTTTCCTTATGTTTTTTGTAATGTTTGGGAGTTTTAGAGTTGATGTGAGTAACATTCGGGGCTTAAGAGCGAATCTTTTTTCGCTGTATGTCCATGTCTCACAAAACAAGCCAGCTGTTTTGGCATTGAGTGAAACCCAGGTTAGCACTGATTCTGATCCGTCGGAATTTAGTCTACCTTGTTCCAACTTAGTGGCATTATTCTTTCCTCATCGTGGTCTCCCCGTCTATATAAGTAGTGATGTAGCCTACCAATTTCAACCACAATACGGCCAATGTTCCGATCCGAAATTGTTATGGAAGGATGGTATTCTTGGTCGCCACCGATATAACAAAATATCATCTATGTTCTTATATACTTCTTCAAACGAATTATTCGCATATCGCAAATTAAAACCTACACCGGTAGACCTAGCCGCCATCTTTCCTACCAAGTCGAGCAACACAGACTTAAGGTGACCTGCCACTTGGAATTTTTATACCACCGCCGCCCCCTATTTAAACCTAATCTCACGGAATAACCTGCTCAACCAGAAAGGAAAAATATTATTTTTTTGATCTCAACGTCACAGTCACTGCAAACGTCCTGACATCATTAATGAGTAGGAAGTATCCTAATGCAGTGCAAAACTGTTCCTGCAGACCGCGATATACCATATTTTTTTCATTCTTCTTTTTTAATTTTCTTAGGACATCGAATATCTTATAATAAGCGCATTAACATTCTAATTTACCAACGTATAATATCTTAATACTAAAGCTACATATGTAGTATAAAACAAAAAAATATATGGTCGGCATTTGTAAATATAGTTGTGTGCATGTGTGTGTCAAATCAGTGGGCGTCTTTTTGATCAGTTCCCACGAACTGTAAGTTCTTCTTAACAGAATGGAATTCACTTCGACAGGCCTGACGACGCGGATGCCCAGGTAAGTAAACCGTATGCATATTTTTTTTTCTTTCGTTTAAGTCAATCCTTAACATCTTTTAAGGAAAACATACACATTCACGAAGAGTATTAAATATTCAGATCTGCCATAAATTTCCAATTATTTCACTTCTATTTCTGAACTCAACTGTGGAATTTTTTTTTCTTTTTATTGGTTTTTTTTTTAATTTAACGAACCATTGAATTTGTTTTTTATAATATTGAATTGCTTAGTACATATAAAAGTTCATATTAAATTTCAAATTTGTATATATCTATCTTATAGATTATAATTACAATACTACCTATAAGTTTCTTTTTTATCTTTACTTTCAAATACTATCCATGCCCCTTAAAACGTATTGTATCCGATATGTAATTCCCCAATCAAACAAAATTGTATTTGACATTGTTAAATGAGTTAAGAAATGATTTAACTAAGTTCGCTTAAGATTCAAATTTTGGTGTCTCATTTCGATGGTGCAGTTAAGTGGTCCGACGATGTGAAAGCATAGGGCTTTCCTTTGGGTGCCGGTAAATATTTCTGCGGCCACTGGCACATGGTAGGAAGGGTATAGACTCGCATTGAGGACGACCATCTGCTCCACGCGCAGGTTATGTTAGAGACCTTTTTTTCCCCTTTTTTTCTCTTATTTCTTTTTTCGTTATCAATATCGTTTCTCTGTATCGATATCTTAGCATGCAATATCTTTATGTAGTGGTGATAATTTGGTAGCTCGGATGCAAGATCCCACCCTCCAACGAGCTTACGCTGAGTACAATAAGGCATGCACTCCATGTCAGAGCTGCCAATGATACTTCCTTTCCAATCCTTTCCTCTGTCCCATAGCCTTGTCCCTATTCCCTCCAATTTTATAGTTATAGTCCCTGGTGGACAATCCACTCCCAATCTTAAACACCGCATACATTACAAAATTTTATTTTATTCGGCTTAATCTCCATGTCCGTAAGCAATTCATCCATTACTGTTTCATTTATAGATGCCCAAATTTGGACCGAAATATAACCCTTTATCCTCACACTAAAATCGTTGTTGCGGGCGATTTTAATGTTCACAATTCAAGTTGGCTTCATCAGTCTGGACAGACAACATCCGAAGGCAGGTATGCTGAGATTTTTGCTAGGTAAACAACTTAACCCAGCTTGTAAATGAGACGTCACGAATTCCGGACATAAGTAGTCAAACCGCCAACACACTGGACTTATTTCTCACCTCTCGCGCATATAAGTACACCATAAATGTATTATCGCCTTTAGATTCGTCAGACCACTGTGTCATAACGGCGAATTTCTCATACTCCAAACACAAGGTTAAAGAATAAGCTCCTAAAAGAACCTTATGGCAATACGAGAAAGCCAAATAGGAAGAACTGAGGAAAATCGAATAAAGTTCAAACGAGCCAGAAATGACTGCAATGCTCATATTAAACATGTCAAATTCGCTTACAACCAAAGTAAAGGCAAAAAATACTACAATGTCACACCGGTAGTAAAAACTTTTGGTCTTTTGTTAAAAATATTAAGAATTGGGCCTCAGGCAATGACATTCCAGCTGTAAGCTCTTTAGATGAAGCCAATCTGCTTGTTGATCATTTTGCAGCAGCTCAACACTCCCAGATTGTGCTCTATCTCCCCCTGTACTCGAGCGCGTAGAATATACTATGGGTGTTCTTCCACGCTGGCAAAACCCCTGCGTAAGCTTTTCTATCTGTCTCATGCTTTAGGGCTCCTTCCGAGCCCTGACCGCCAATTACACTTAAGTCCCTTCTTTCCAAGGTCATGGAAACGCTGATAAATCGTCAGCTTATGAAATATCTCGAATGCCGAAAACTTCCTAATGACCGCCAGTACGTTTTTCAGGTCCGGCAGCAGGTGATTTGATGACTTAACTAACCGAAAAGTGGAAACAATCTTTTAACCATGGTGGTGAAAGTAAGGTCATTGCGCTTGATATTTCAAAGGCATTTGACAGAGTTTGGCATCAAGCTCCCTTGTCAAAAATGCGTGCTTTTGGGAACGATGATACCCTTCTTCACTGGATTAGAAATTTCCTTTCGGAACGTTCAAATCAAGTTATTTTGGACAGTTTCAAGTCTATAACTTACCAAATAAATGATGGTGTTCCTCAAGGCTCCGTTTTGTCTCCGACTCTCTTTTTAATTTTTATAAATGATCTACTCTCTTTTACTTCTAATCCTATTCATTCCGTCGCCGATGACAGTACCCTCAGCTTAACATATTCGTTTCCTGGAACGGCAACGTATGTTGAGCTAGGTAAATTCCGATATTGACAGCATACTTAAATGGGATAAAACCAACAGAGTGCAATTTAATGCTTCCAAAACACAATGCTGTCTTCTGTCATTGAAGCGAAACCCCGATACTCCGCCATTTTCCATGAATAGCACTTGCATCGCTGAAACCGAAAGTCTTTTCATTCTCGGTATGTGCGTTAATGACAAGCTCCGTTGGAATGATTACATATTCGACATCGCAAAGAACGCTGCGTAATGTCTAGGCTTCCTAAAGAGATGCAGGAAATATTTTACTCCTTCTGATCTGGCTAGAATTTACAAGGCCAACAAATTGGGAACAACATTCATATCTGGTCCGGTACACCAATTACATATTTGGAGCTAATTGACACTACGTGCGCTAAAACTTATTGGCGATCGAGATATTGCGAATTCGCTTAACGCTCTTAGTCATCGTCGTAATGTCTCCTGCATATCGTTGTTCTATCAATGCTACCATCATAAGTGCTCAAACGAAATAGCCAATTGCATTTTTCCCCTTCAACCGTAATACCCGCCATGCCACGAATGCCCATCAGTTTACCATAGTTCAGTTCACCGCACAACACGAATGTGGACTGCTCTACCTCACTCTGTTTTTCCTGAATACTAAAATTTGCACATTAGCAGCGTTTTTAAACATTGAAGGAGCATTCAACAATGTTAAAATATGCGCAATAAATAGAACATTGGAAGATTCCAACATTAATAGTACTATCACTAACGTGATCATCAATCTACTAAGCGAAGGAATATATATGCTAACCTTGGTGACGCTGACCTAAGAGGGAGGTGTCATCTCTCCACAACTATGGGTCCTGGTCATGAATGAAATACTAATGAAACTAAAAAACAGAGCCATTAAGGTAATTGCTTATGCAGACGATGTTGTGTTGCTTGCGTCAGGCAAATTCCTATCAACTATAAGCGAACTGTTAGAAATCTCACTACGGACACTTAACGAGCGCATAAAAAAATGTATTCTTGGGATAAATCCCCAGAAGACCGAAATTGTGCTGTTCACAAATAAAAGGAACATACCACAAATCGAACCACTAGCTATTGAGTGAATCCCCTCTAAAGGTGGCGGAGAGTGCGAAGTATCTGGGTGTTATCCTTGATAGGAAACTTAACTGGTGGTTGAATGTCAATGAACGAGTAAGGAAGGCAGCAAATGCATTTTATGCAAGCAACCGTGTCCTCGGCAGAAAATGGGGACCGAAACCCAAAATAATTCTGTGGATGTACACGACAATTTTACGACCGATACTCACATATGGCAGTATAGTCTGGTGGCAAGCCGCAGACAAATCAACTAATCTTAAGTTATTGACGAACATACAGAGACTAGCATGCATAGGGACAACTGGTTCAATGAGAACGACACCGCTTGTTTTGGAAGTGATTCTAAATTTGCTACCTTTAGATCTATACTTGCACGAATCAGCTGCCAAGAGCACCTCGAGGATCAGCCAAATAGACACCTGGAACCCAGATCTCCTGGCTCACACACAGATTTTGAAACTGTATGTAGAAAACAACGTTGACTCCGAATGCATGATTCCCTACATGGATTTTGACAAACCATACACCTACTCCTTTCCGAGCAGGGGGGAATGGAAAACGAATGTACCCACGAAAATTAAATCTATATCCATATACACCGATGGAACGAAGATGGGTTGTGGAACAGGTGTCGGTCTATTCTCAGAGGAACTAAATATACACAACTCCATCAGCCTCCCTGATGTAAGTAGTGTTTTCCAGGCAGAGGTTCTGGCAATCACGGAAGCGGCCCGTACTGTATGAATGTTGGCAATACCACCTAATGCTGTTACCATTTTCATTTATAGTCAGGCGGCCATTTAGGCAGTTAATGTTATCGAAATTAAATCCAAGCTGGTTCACCGCTGTCGCATAGAGCTTAAGGCTCTTGGCTCACAGCACAAGGTATGTCTTTTCTGTGTTCCTGGATACAGGGGCATAATCGGTAATGAGACGGCTGACGAGCTAGCAAGAAAAGGATCCGAAGTTGATCGCGACCTGGCACTTCAGTCGATCAAACCACCACTCTGCAACCTAAGAGTACGAGCGAAATACGAGATCAGAATGAAAGCCAACATTAGGTGGAAATCTCTAACCACCTGTGAGATATCACGAAAGCTATGGCCAGACTATAATAAGAACTGAACCAAAAAACTCCTGCAGTACGAAAGAGAGTCGCTGTCCAAGCTGGTCGGTGCTTTAACTGGTCATAATTTTCCGAAAGGCCACATGATGAAACTAAATCTCTAGAATGACGACATTTGTAGAGGCTGCGGCAATGAAAAGCTCCACGAGGACACCCCTCACTATCTTTGTCATTGCCCGGGCCTCTATCACTTGAGGAATAGAACACTCGGAAGTTACTTCTTCCAAGACATTGAGGATATATCAGATGTCTCACTCTCTAATCTCGCAGATTTCTGGAGACATCGGGATAGTTTGACAAAATTGAGTAACCATGAGCGGAGGGAAAGAACCTAAAGGAAAGCCACAATACCGGCATACCACCCCTTTTTAAGGGCATTACAATGGGTCCACAAGGACCTTCATGCCAACCCATATATCCTAACCTAACCTAATTCCTTATTTCCTTAATGCCCGTGCTGTGTTTCTTTCAACATTATAAGGGTGCTACCAATTTCTATAGCACGTGCCCCAAAGAAAAACGCATTAGGAAGGTGATGGATATCATTTTATTTCATTCTGTGAAATTTTTAAAACAAATATATTTTTTGAAAAAACGCCCCCCAAAAGTGGGCGTGGCAAAAAACTTTTTATTGGCTATATGTTGGAAAAAATATTGGCTAAATATGCTGTTAACATTTTTTTTTCAAATTGTAACAACTTCGTATTTATTGTGTAACTAATTTTTTGTTTCATCATAAACGTTTACATTGCAATAGATATAAAATTTGAATCACGTAAACTCAACACTATCTGGCCCACATGTATGCACAGATAGGAAAATTAAGGGATGATTTTCCGACTATATTTAAATGGGTTCAAAGTAATAGCGGAATGCAGAGTTGACTATCTGGTTGATTCCTTTTCTAGGAGCAAATTTACGCCGCGTGAAAAAATTTAAGTGATAGTCGAATTTAAGAAAAAATTTAATTTCATTGATCTATATGTAAGTCAAAGTCATTGTCCACATTTCTTGGGACCCGACTTTATGAAAAAATTCAATGTAGAGTTCAAGATCAAACAAATTATTATAAATGATATAAGCGGTTTGAAAGAAATGTTTTCTTAAGTTTAAGTGATTGATTAGGAACTTTTAACTTAGTCGAAAATGTTACTCCACGATATTGTTCTCCTCGACCTCTGCCTTTTAGTTTGAAAGTAAAAGTAGAGGTGGAGATAAATAGACTCGTTTCTCTTGGTATACTTGAAACGTTTCAGTTTACCGACTGGGCTACTCCGATTGTCCCGGTTATTAAGCCATATTGCTCGTTACGATTGTGTGGATACTACAAAATTTACTCAATCCCTTTATAAAAATGGAAAGATTTGTTCAGGTTTTTTCAATTATACAAGATTACCTTTTGGTATTAGTACATGCCCAACAATTTTCAAAAAAATAATAAAGCAAGTATTGTTAGGAGTGGAAGAGTGGAGTATTGCTGTTTTTCTAGACGACATTCTTGTAGCGGGTAGAACATGCAAAGAGATTGAGATTGATTGTCAGATTAGAACAAGTACTTAAAACATAAGGAAAGGCTACAGTCCGCTTGGGGCGAACAGTATGATACCCTATCCTTATCCCTATGTACCCCAAAGAAAAAATTCATAAGGAAGATGATAGATAGCATTTTATTTTATTCTATGAAATTTATAGAAAAAAAAATATTTTTTTAAAAAACGGCCCCAAAAAGTGGGCGTGGCCAAAAACTTTGTATGGGCGATTTATTGGAAAAAATATTAGCTAAATATATTATTAAACATTTTTTTTCGATTTCTATGAAAATTTTCAAAGAAAACAGCATTTTAGTGAAAAACTCCCACAAAAAGTAGGCGTGGCAAAAAATTTTATATGACAAATTTATAAAGGTAGGCAGTACCTACATATCTTGTGAAGGTTTTACAACTTTATCTCTCTAACTTAAGCTTAAAAACGCTTTTTTCTAAATTGTGGGCGTGGCAGTGGGCGGATTTAGAAACTTTTAACACTTTACCATTTCGGTACCGTATGGAGTATATTCTCTAAATTTCAGCTTCCTAGCATACATTTAAAGGCCTCAAAAGTTGATACGGACGGACGGACGTTGCTAAATAGTCTTAGGATTTGGTCCTGATCATAAATATATATATACTGTTATGGGTCTACGACGAATATTAAGGGGTGTTACAAACTATGTGTCAAAATTAATATACCCTTAGGATAGGGTATAAAAACTGCAATGTAGTGGTCTTACTGTAAGACAGTTTTTTCAAGACCATGTTACATACTTGGGGCTTGTAATCAATAAAGAAGGAGTTCGTCTTTCTACAGATTCTACGCAATTTCGAAATTTCCTTCTCCAAAATCCGTCCAAGAGCTTCAATCGTTTCTTGGTAGAATAAACTACTACAGAAAGTTTGTTCCATCGATTTCTGAACTACTGAGTCCTTTATATGTTTTACTAAGAAGGGAGCACATTGGAACTGGACCGCCGAATGTCAGTCAGCGTTCGAAGAAGTCTTGTTTGTCCCCAAGTGTTAATTCACTATGAAAGTAATTTACCATTTGTATTAGTAACAGACGCCAGTTGTTATGGTATAGGTGCAGTCTTGAGTCACATGTTACCGGATAATGCGTACAAACCACTGGCATACGCTTTACGTGTACTTAGCCAAGCAAAATGCAAGTGTACTCAAACAGAGAAGGAAGCTTTGGCTGTTTATTGGGCAGTGCGATATTGTCACCAGTACTGTTATGGGAGAGAGTTTATATCATATACGGATTTCAAGCCACTAACACAAATCTTCGGTGAAAAGCAATCGTATACCACAGATGGCTGCAAATAGGTTGCAGCGTTATGCAGTATTTCTCTCGGGTTATAAATTTCAAATTAAATATGTTAAATCAAATGAAAATGGTACATATTTTCTTTCACGTCTGCCGCTAATGGGAAATGAGGTGCTTGCTACCGAAATTGATGATTTTAAAAATTTGCACTTGAAGTCACATAAACTTGCGGATCGCAGATTCCAATCGATGCTACGAAAGTCGCCGACGAATCGCCTTAATACGAATTAATTGTCCAAGTGAAAAAGTTTATAGAGCAAGGGTGGCCAGGCAGGGTAACCACGGAATTAAAACCGTAATTAGAAAAGAAAAATAAGCTTTTCTTAGAACGTGAGTGTGTAATGTGATGGTAAAGGGTTATTATTCCTACATGTCTTCCTGCATGACTCGTCTCATTTTGGCATCGTAATTGCAAAGCCTCTATCGAGAAGTTATGTTGTTTGGCCAAGCATGTGATAAGATATTGAAGCAGTTGTAAAAGCATGTAAAATATGCTTAACCTGATAGAGTAACACTTCCAGAGGAGAACTTACTCCAATGCAACCCACAAATGACTTTTGGGATCGTTTACACTTACATTTTTTCGGACCTTTCCTAAGGGAAAAGGTTTTTAGTTTGTGTTGATAGCTTTTCGAAATTGGTTGAGATTTTCGAGGTCAAAAAGGCAGATACAGATATATACAGGTTAAGGGAAGTTTTTAGCAAATTTGGTTTTCCAAAAGTCGTCGTTGATGACAGTGATTATACAGCAGACATACTTTTTGTAAAGAGAAAGGCTTGAAACATGTTTCAACCCCTCCTTATCATGCTGCTTCTAACGGCCAGGCAACGAGTTTCGGTTAATCGACCAAAGCTGCTCTAAAAAAATTACTTTTGGAAGGAAATGTAGTGGATGATGAACTACTGAGGTATTTATTCGATTATCTAACAACGCCCACATGACTATCGATGAAACCCCAGCGTTACTGTTATTGGGAAGGCGGGTCCCAACAAAGTTCGATCTATTACGACCAGGGAACGACATTGAAGAATTAAATTCCAGAGAAACAGAATACCGACGAAACAAAAAAAACAGATTAAAACTTATGGAAAACATAAGGAAAGGCTACAGTCCGCTTGGGCGAACAGTATGATACCCTATCCATATCCCTATATGCCCCAAAGGAAAATGCGTTAAGAATATAATGAATGGTATTTTATTTTATTCTATTAAATTTATAACAAAAAACAATTTTCTTGAAAAAACGCCCCAAAAATTGTGCGGCCAAAAACTTTGTATCGGTATTTACTACAAAAAATGTTGGATAGACATTAGCGTCCTAGCATAAATTTAAAGGCCTCAATAGTTGATACGGACGGACAGACGGACATTACTAAATAGTCTTAGATTTTGGTTCTAATCATAAATATATGTACTTTTAGGGGTCTATGACAAATATTAATAGCCTCTTCATATTCATGCAAGGATAAGTAAATAATGAAACTGTATGAAGTTGTGTATTGAGTGCATTTATTAGAGGATTATCAGGAATGTTGCATCTGTTTTGGAATGATTCAGAAAGTTTCTGTATTTTCTTGGAGATCAAATCAACATCAGCTTTATGGTGCAGCCCTATAGTGGAATAATGCCAAGGAAGATTAAGCAATATTTTCAGCATTTTGTGCTGAGATATTTGAAGTTTTTATACCCTATCCTAAGGGTATATTAATTTTGACACATAGTTTGTAACACCCCTTAATATTCGTCGTAGACCCATAAAAGTATATATATTTATGATCAGGACCAAATCCTAAGACTATTTAGCAATGTCCGTCCGTCCGTATCAACGGGCCGTATTTTGAGGCCTTTAAAGTCATGCTAGGAGGCTGAAATTTGGAGCATATACTCCCTAGGGTCCCGAAATGGTAAAGTGTTAACAGTTTTTAAATCCGCCCACTGCCACGCCCACAATTTAGAAAAAACCGTTTTAAGGCTTAAGTTAGAGAGATAAAGTTGTAAAACCTTCACAAGATATGTAGGTACTGCCTACCTTTGTCTTATAAAGTTTTTTGCCACGCCTACTTTTTGTGGGCGTTTTTCACTAAAATGCTGTTTTCTTTGAAAATTTTCATAGAAATCGAAAAAAAATGTTTAACAATATATTTAGCAAATATTTTTTCCAATATATCGCCCATACAAAGTTTTTGGCCACGCCCACTTTTTGGGGGCGTTTTTTCAAAATAAAATATTTTTTTTTTCTATAAATTTCATAGAATGAAATAAAATGCTATCTTTCATTTTCCTTATGAATTTTTTCTTTGGGATACATAGGGATAAGGATAGGATAGGGTATCATACTGTTCGCCCCAAGCGGACTGTAGCCTTTCCTTATGTTTTAACATAGTATTTAGCACAGTGACCCCAAACTTGGTAAGCGTACACGAGAATCGCTTGAAATACAACTTTATTTATATTTATCTTCTTTTCTTTGGAAAGCAAAGATTTTCTGTTGATAAAGTTCGATAGCTATATTTGTCTTTCTACGAAACTGTGAGACGTGTTCATTGTCAGTTTTTTATCGAGATATATGCCTAGATATTTAACAGAAGTTTCTTAGGGTATTGATTGTCCTAAGATATTGATTTGATTCGCCGGTAGAAAGCGGAAAACGTAGGCTTAACATTTTATATAAGCCCATCGTGCCACACAGAGTCGAAAGCTTTTTCGATATCGAGTAAAATCATACCTCTAGAATTTCCTACTTCACGATTTCTTTTAATGATGTTGGAAATTCTAAGAACTTGGTGTGAAGTACCATTGTGGCATCTAAAACCAAACTATTCATTTGGATGGACCTTGTGATTATCGATAAACTATACTAATTTTTCTTTTATGATACTTTCATAAACTTTGCTTACTGTACTCAATAGGCTTATCGGTCTATTACTTTAAATTTTGTCGCGAGGTTTTCCTGCTTTCTATTCTCCCTGTCTTACAAACAACTAATCTATTTAAGAAGAACTCTGTTTCTTCTTCTCAGATAAATTCATTTGAAGGGGTTTCCTGACCAGAAAGATTGAGGGTATTAATAGTATTGTCCACAATAGTTACCGTGTTTGCGTCCCCTAGATATTGAGAAACCAGTTTATTCTTGGCAAAATTTTCAGCCAAAGCATTAGCTTTTTCCTTTTCTGTGAGGTAAGTATTTATACCATTTTTGAGACAAGGTATCTCCTTGTGCTCATTTTTTATAATTTTTACTATGTTACAGAAAGGCTTGGAACCTTTATCTAGAGAACTTAGTTTTGAATTCCACCCCTTGTTACGGTGCTCTTGTATTTTGTAATTTATTATTTTATGCAGCTGCAGAACTATATTACGAGAGGCTGTTTGGCGATATCTTTGCCAGTTCCTTCTATGCATGTTCCTAGTTCGTAAAAGTTCTAGAATGAGAAATGTTATTATAGACCGAAGTAAGGACGGAGTCCGAAAATTGTTGCACAGTTCTTTCAACTTTATCTTTCGTTGATATAAAGTCCAAGTTCATTGAAGCCTCTCTAAGTAGCCTTTTTAAATCCCTAAGAAAATTTCCCCAGTCGGCGTGCTTAAGATTTAAATGCTCTTTTTCCAGACCACCTTATCTTTGAAAGAACCGGGTTGTGGTCTGAGCTAAGCTCATTTAAAGTGACTGGTTGAGATAATAAGCTTGAGTAGCCCCAATCTCAGTGCCTGCAGTTTAAATCACCGCCTAATAAAAAAGGGCAATTCATAGTAAGGAGCTTTCTAAGATCGTTTCTAAATGCACGGCGTCCTCGGTCAGGTGTCATCCTACTTCTTATTTTACCAGGAAAATACACACAAAAAATCTTTGCTTTCCTTAGGTTTGACAACGTTATTTCAATTCCTACATTTTCCACGTATTGAGCTAGAATACACGGCAACAGCTCATTTTGAAGTGATCTGCTTATCAATGTTTCAACACCTCCTCCATGTTACATTACCATTCCATGTTACAATATTAATGCTATAAACATAAGGAAAGGCTACAGTCCGCTTGGGGCAAACAGTATGATACCCTATCCTTATCGCTATGTACTCCAAAGAAAAAAAGCATTAAGAAGATGATGGATAGCATTTTATTTCATTCTATGTAATTCATAGAAAAAAAAATGTTTTATTAAAAGACACCCCCAAAAAGTGGGCTTGGCCAAAAACTTTGTGTAACAAACTTATGAAGAAGGGGACTGCCTATATATCTTGTAAAGGTTGTAATACTCAATGTCTCTAACTTTAGCTTTAAAAGGGTTTTTTCTAAATTGTGGGCGTGGCAGTGGACATATTTTGATTATTATTATTTATTTATTGAATTAATACTTTCCAAATTTCGGCTTCCTATCATAAATTTAAAGGCCTTAAAAGTTGATACGGACGGAAGGATCGACGGACGGATGGACATTGCTAATTAGTCTTAGGTTTTGGTCCTGATTATAAATATACATACTTTTAGGGGTCTACAAAGGATATTAAGGGATGTTACAAACTATGTATCAAAATTAATATACCCTTAGGATAGGGTATAATTACTTAAATTACTTAACATGATTGTGCAAGAACTCAGTTGCTAATGGTGCGACAACATTAAATTGATCTACTCTAGATTTATATCCAAGTTTACTGACCATCTCCATAATGAGTGTATTTAGTTCGTCCAGTGAGAACAAATCTCCGCTGCCATAGGACGCTGGCACATTGTTGTTGTAAAATACTCCGGATGCTGAAGGTATTGCAGTCGAAAACGATGCGGCTTACTCCCGTGCATTGGAGTAAATAATGTTGTTGTTGTCCGATGTACGTTTTGCTTATTTTGTTGGGAGGAACGGAAAACCGCTCATGAAAAACAGTGAAATTTCGTGGCGCACTTTGTTATTGTTGCTGTTTCGTCTAGGCGAGCTTTTGGTATTCCTTTTATGTCTCATTTCTACATATTTACTTCTGCTAACACATATGTTATCGGTAGATATGTGATTGCCGTGACAGTTGGCGCACTTATGTACATTGGAGTTAGTGCACTCAGCAGACTTGTGATGACCAGCGCACGGTGAACAATACGCCTTTATATGACAATTTTTTTCGCCGTGCCAAACATTTTGCAGTTACGGCACTACGTTACCCGTTTTTTTGCTGTCGATGAAAACTCCTGTTAACTTGAGTGTGAAACATAGAACGAATATTTGTTTTTAGTTCACTCATTCTAATTGTTCTGTTTTTCACAAATACTAAATAAATAAATTCAGAATATTTTTCATATTGTTTATATATTTTTTTTATATCTTCGCAGTTAAGGCCCAGTCGGATCAGTTAATTTTTTAATGAAGTTGTGAAAGCATTATGAATTGCACTCATGCAAACTAAACAAAACAAATTTTAAAGCTTTTTCACTTCCTAACTCATGAGTGAAATATTGGCAGTTTTCGGATTTCAGCTTATATTAAAAGAAGTTAGGCTTTCACACATGATTTTTATTCCGATTGAAATTATTTTAGTGGAATAATCACAAACACGGACGTTTCTCATTAAAGAGTGCATATACTCGGATTGTTTTTCTAGGAGTTTAATTAGATGCACATTGATTTCAGTGGTTTTACGTGGCAACACATGGTCGTCCATTTCACTATCATTGTCACTGTCCGGTAGGTACTGTAGAGGGCTCCAATAATTGGAATTTTTATCCCTTTTATTCGTTGCCATATTTATATGTGCCTTGCGTTTTTTATCCGAGGACAAAGGGTTGTTCCCGGTATTGGGGGATCTCGCGCACTAAACAATTTTCAAAAAGAAAACCAAAGGATAACCAAGAGATACAAAAGAACGTTGCTTATGGCATCAAAGCTCAGACCGACCTGTTTTTATATAGGTATTTGGTCAAAGAGATTATTCTTACCCCTTTCACTCAAAAAAAAATAAATATCTTTTACGGAGCCTTGTCTCGCTTTGTCCTGTTCTTCCTGAAGAATCATTATATGTATTTGAGTAAAGTTGATAATACTGTACGATAACATAGTAAGCCACTCTATAAATATTTATTGGCATACTATGAAACTACTTAAGGCGAGTAGCTTCATTTTAACCATGTCCAATTCCCTATGAAAAAGGCGTTGAAAATAACTATCTACATATAAAATTTGAGTTTTTTTTTCAACTATTCCGGTCAAAATCGCACTCAAAATGTGAAAATGTCTAATTACTTTGCGATGAAATTTCTTTTTCACGTGATTTTAAAAAAAAAACATTTGTTAATAAATAAGACGATAAAAAGAAATAGGAGTTATAAAAAACTTAAAAGGTATCTATCTGCTAATTGATTACATATGTGTTTATATATTTACATATTTTGTGAAAACCTTAACTCTTAGTTCCGTCAACTTGTCTTTAGTATTGTTTTATTCTGAGTTGTAATATGGCGTGATGCGTATTTAGAAGTTGTTTTAAACTTTCCAGTCCCAAGGAAGCATATCGTCGGCTGGATGCTTTGTTGTTCTTAAGGCCATTTTTACAAAATTGAGTTAGGTATGCAGTCTTCAAAATTTTGGGACACTCTTTCGTTTGGGGCAATTCATTTCATAAGTCTTTTTACTTAAACCCATATGGATACATTGCAACATTCTGCGTTTTGCTAATTTCTTTCTAAATTTTTAACTAAATCAACTTTAAACAATAAAACATTTTTTAGTTCTACTAAACATAATTTAAACTTTACGTTCCCTCTCTTTTTGTGTTTTTTTCTGTGAATTGTTTGTTTGTTTGTTTGTTCAATATCCGAAACGACTTCCTTATTTATTTTATTTTATAACTAATTCAAAGTAATAAAAATACAATTTATACAAACAAGTATAAACAAAAGTGTCAAGGCTATAAAAAAAATCAATACCAACAAAACATTTTCTTATACACCCAAACAAAAGTTTTCAATCCTTAACCCAAACTTTAAAAATCGATTCCCCAACATTTTTAAAATGGACATTGAATAATATCCAATCCAACCGATGAAAAGTTTTAAATTGTATCTTTATCGCTCAAATTAGTGGCATCTAAATTGGAACTGACGGACGTAATTGTTACAACTTTTGGGGGTAAACGCAATAACAATAAGCTTTAAAGGGTGTTACAAACTATGTTTCAAAGCTAGTACACCATTGGAATCGTGTACAAAAACCAGTGGGTGCTCTTCTGACAACAAAATACTATAATAAAATAAATTAATAGCTGTGAACATTAAAGTATCAATACGAAATTAGGAGTTGAGGTTCGTCATGTGTTCCTTTCTTTCTACACGTGCATTTTTAATATTGCGATGTATGCATAACACAGACTACAATTGGTCAAGCATCAATCTTCAAGCATTTACAGCATCTGCGGAAAAAAACATTTGATACAATCTAAGTTAATAGTATCGAACATCCCTTTTTCAGTACCAGTAATGCAAAAAAAAATATTTCAAAACCTTTCCCCTAATTTGAAGGGAGATTATGCTGTAATTTTGTACTTTTTCATGTGGAAACTAATTGATCGAAGGGCGCATTAGCTGACTTTGGTTTTGCTTTAAACCCGATTTGTAAAAATAGAAATAGAAATGTTTTTTTTTCTTTTCTCATTCAATTTTTAATAGACCAACGGTGGTCGGTGATAATGCAAAACTAGGACAAAAGAACAAAAGTGTTCTCATAACATACATAATATGTACACATTTATAAAATGTGCAAGAGTGATAAGAGTGTGTGACATTGTCGTCAAATTTATTTCAAAATGTGTTTGAAAGGGAAAAAGAAGTGAAAACAAAACTTTCGCATAGCAGATTGTGCGCTCGCGCCAGGACATATGAACTAGTGAAACCGATTCAGAGGTCATACACATTACACGCATATATATCTACCTACGTAGAACAACAAACTATTGTCGAGCACTCTGTTAAGGATTCGTTGATTTCTATTCTCTTGCATTGCATTATTATTTCTTATAGCTACATATCCTTTTAGTGTTTAATGATCTCAGATTGCGGAAAAAATGTATAAGAAAAGAATTGAGAGTGCAACTAAAAATATTGAATGGTAGGGGGGTATCTACTCGACATCCCATGCTGTGTGTACGATTGTTTCGTCAATTGTGTGACATTTATTGGCACATGTGACAGCGAGAATGGAGTTAAGACGGACGAATTTTCGAATTTTTATGTGTTTTGAAATTTTATTGCATCGTCAATTAATTGTCAAGCTAAAGAATTCCACAGAAATAAACCAACCTATGGCCCTTCTCATGGTAAAGTGAATTAATAACAAGGGTCCGAAATTTGTTCGGCTATTGTTGTTTGAAGTTGTTGTTATTTCGAAACGTTTGACGGAAACACATTTGTATTATATTTATTGTTGTCAATAATCAATTGAACAAAGTTGTTGAAGTTTGCCACATTGAAGCTCATTTAGAAACTAGAAAGGGAAACAGAATTTACTACAGAAAATAATAAATGAAATATACATATGATTGAAAATCCATTACATAAGAAATAAAAACAAAACAAAATTTAGCAATCAAACACAGTGGGTGGCAATAAGAGCATTGTTTTAAGTCGCCCTTCTTAATAATGGAAGTGATTGCTTTTACCATTGCCATTGCCATCTCCCTGTGTTGCACACCCGAAGAGCTATTGTGTACTACATGAGATTGTTCGTACTTAAACATAGCAATGGTATTAATTCACGACTTTCATTAAAAGTACGATAATGTAAACCATTGACATGTTTCGAAAGTATCGCTTCAAAAGGACCACCCGTTGAATAAAAGTTGAAAAGAGCACCAGAGTACACCAGTTATATTATCCGTACCTACACAAGAGTACGCGATGAATACATCTCAACTGAGATGTTAAAGCTATTTACATATTTTAATTTTTTTTAAAGTACAATGTTGTCATTTTTTAATGTACACATTTTTATATTATCCTTTTCCATCTATGTCGCTTGTATCTCTATTTATACCGGAAAATAATTTCATCTCAAATATAAAATTTCTATTATGACGCAAGGTAACTTATAATATATGTACACAAATCTCAGCCATATCAAACGCCCAATGCGCAGTTTGTTGTAGCTGTACAGCTCGTAAAGAGCGAGGAAGTCTCCTTGATTGCCGAGAAAATGATGTTTTCAGACGTGATAAAAGAGCCAATGTAGATCTATCTTAAAGTTATAGCGGTCAATTGTGACATTCTGGCCGATTCGTCAGTGTCCCTTTTTGTTGACAGAATATACTTTGTTCAGCACTCATTTACCGCGAAACCCTTTTTTGCCGATTCTGATACTATACTCTCACGTACCAGTAACAGCTCGCAGCATTGAACCAATAACATCAAAATGGTCAGCGTATTCATGTAATTGAACAGACTTTTGAAAGATTGTTCTTCTTGTGTTGACTTGTGAGTTTTGCTAAGTTCATTGCAAAGGAAGTCATATCATTTCGCGTCGCCTTGCCTAAACCCGTTTTTGATATCAAAGGTCTTGATAAGGTTGTTACTGACCTTAATATAGCAGCGAGGTTTATCTTTCGGCATCCTGCACAAACTGACGATTTTGGCAGGGATGTCAAAACGAGACACGGCTCTATATTTGCCGTCATATGCGTCTTTTTATTATACCCTTTATTATACCCTTAAAGGTATACCGTAAAGGTATATTAATTTTGACACATAGTTTGCAACACCTCTTATTGTGTACCAATTAATTTGTTGTTTTCTTTCTCGTATTGATCGTGAAAATTCGTACGGACGAGTTTCGTGATTTATTTGAGGGTTGGAGTGTCGACGTTATCTGCGTCTCTGAAACATGGTTTGCGAGTGATTTGAATGATACATCCTGCTGCTTTTATGGGTTATCCAGTCTATCGTTTGAATAGGAAATTTCGTAATGGTGGTGGTGTTGCAATATATATCCGAAATTCAATTAAGTGTAATTAAAGGGTGTTATAAACTATGATTAAGTGTTTCTTTTAAAGTTGTTAATATTAATTATGTTCCATCTGTAGTCTGGCAACTTATTTTAAGGTTGCGATGTTGCTAACTTACAAAGCTGATTGATTTGAGTGACATTCCACAAACACAGCTCCTCGTATAGTAAACACAGACGAAATGTGTTTTCATTTTTTTAAGTGCAATGCGTGTTGGAAAATGGATCGGTTTTGTAGTGATAAACTCTCCTGTATGTAAATATGAGTCGGTGACAGCGTTGCCACAAAGATAGAATTGTATTTATTTAGTTTCATTTTTTCTTCCGGGCCCATAATTTTTTTTTTTGATATTTGTTCGATTTGATAGGTTTTTAAAATTCATTATATCATATTCATTGTCATATCAATAACTCGACCTGGATAATATCCGGATCCTCCAACCACGAAGGAAACATTAGATTCGAAATTGATGATTATCATCATGCTTATGAAGCCTTAATACGTTATTATATTTCAAAACAAATAATTGGACGGACAGGCGGACTAACGGACGGACAAGTCTTAGGTCTTGGTCCTGAGTCTTTCTGCATTGACTTTAATTTTCAAATTACTGAAATAAATTGTGGCATCATCAGGGGTGGTTTCAATTGTAAAACCATTTTTACACTTAACCCATTCGGTACTCTAGGGAATATTTGATCCAAATCTCAGTTTACTAGTTTGGATTCAAATGCCCAAAAATTGCTTGCTAAATAGACTAAAGTTTTGGTCCTGATCATAAATATACATACATATATACTTTTAGGGGTCTATGACGAATATTAAGGAGTGTTACAAACAATATCTAAAAATGAATATACCCTTATGATAGGATATAATAAATTATATAGCCAATATTTATACCCAATACCAACGTTATATTCATGTTGCCACAAAACCTTATACTATTAAGCAATTTCCGTCCGTATCAACTTTTGAGGCCTTTAAATTTATGCTTTAATGTTGAAATTTGGAACATATTGGTAGGTACTAAACAATTTTAATACGCCCACTACCACGCCCATAATTTAGAAAAAAACCGTTTCAATGCTGTAGTTGAAGAGACTAGGGATTAGAAGTTTTCCGACGACAACTTCTCTAGGGCTCCGAAATGGTTAAGTGTACAAATTTTGGAAAACGCCCACTGCCACGCTCACAATTTAGAAAAAACCATTTAAAAGATAAAGTTAGAGAGATAGGGTGTTATAACCTTCGCAAGGTAGGCACTGCCCTCCTTTATAAGTTTGTCATATAAAGTTTGCAACGCCTACTTTTTGTGGGCGTTTTTCACTAAAATGCTTTTTTCTTCGAATATGTTCATAGAAACTGGAAAAAAATGGTTAACAAGATATTTAGCCAATATATAGGGATATGGTTAGTGTATCATACTGTTTGCGCCAACCGGACTGAAGGCTTTCCTAATGTTCTTTAAAATTGAATCCAGATCGGCAGGTGGTGTTGTGTCCATCACGGAATCTCCATATCGCAGTGGTGCCTTACCCATTCTCTTTCTCGTCTTACCATTTCTGGATCACTTGATTGGCTGGCAGATGTAGATCTCGTAAATGGCGAAGATGCAGTCGCCATGTTAGGTGCACTTCGTTGTAGATTAACTTGGAGAAAGGAGTCGCTATTTTCACCCGAGTTGGCTACAAATGCATCTGGCATCAACTTCTGCACATGGGCAGATGTTACCACGACTTCGCTTCCGTTTCTCATTGTCACTGTATATTCGGTTGGTTCAAAATTTGATTGTAATTTGTTCTCCTTGGTCTGCCGTCTGATCAACACGCGATCTCCTACGTTGATTAGGTTTGGATTCGCATTACATTTGTTATCTACATATTCCTCTCCCTTCTCTTTTCTTTCTAGGTCACGAGCTCTGACTTCTTCATCTGACTCAATAGATTAATAAATGCAGAATAATTCTTCTCTCATTTCTCGTTGGAACATCATTTTTGCTGGCGGCATGCCAGTGACTGTCAAGTGACTCCCAATCTTTGCTCCTATTTTAGCTAATAATTGCCGCTTTTTGGCCACCAACTCTTAGATCTATGACGTTGCTTCATTTTCGCGAACTGGCGCGAATCCTTTTGCGTAATTTTTCCGGTATCACAATTATACCTCCTCGAAGCAAAATATTTCCGGTGAGACAGAGCTCTGCTGCAAAAATCTTGAACGGAAATACAACTGTATTGTCCCATTAATTTTTGAGGAATGCCTTCTTTACAGCTTGAATCGTACATCGTTTTCAAGCTTGAGTCTCACAGCTTTTGGTTCTGCGTTTGCTATAACCAAATTTTCGTATTGCTCTGTTTGCATATTCAACGACGGTATATCACCCGAACAATATTTTACCAATCTTGTAAATGGATTATGTTTATTTGTTTTATCTGGCTTATAAATGACTGTAAAACTGTAGGATTGCAATCTCTGCACCCATTTCATAATTCGCAGGCAAGCTTTCGATTTGGAACCAAAAATAACTTCCAATGGCTAATGATCGGTTATTAATTCAAACGTCCGGCTATATTTATAAGTAATAATAAAATCATTTCTCATTTCCACTCTTACGGCATACATAATCAGCATTGCCACAAAGATACAATTGTATCAATTTAGATACATTTTTGCTTTCGTGCAAACATTTGATACATAGATAATTTTTCGTTTTTTCTTCGTTTTAATACGTTTTTAATTTATTACCAATATATTTTTGCCATATATTTTTAATTTTTTAAAAAAAATTTTTAAATCTATTCTAAATTTAGTTAAATATCTTGGCAACATTTTTTTTTGGTTTTATTAAAATTTTCGAAGAAAACAGCATTTTAGTGAAAAACACCTACACAAAGTAGGCGCGGCAAAACTTTACATGACGAGCTTATATGGGAAGGCAGTGCTTACAGATCTTTTATTTTTAAACTTAACCATTTCGGAGCCCTAGAGAATATGTAGTCCAAATTTTAGCTTCGTAGCCTAGTTTTAAAGGCCTGAAAATTTCGTACGGACGGATGGACGGACGGACATTGGTAAATAGTCTTAGGTTTTGGTCCTGATCATAAGTATATATACTTTTATAGGTCTACGACGAATATTAAAGGGTATTACAAACTATGTGTCGTTTTAATACGTTTTTAATTTATTACCAATATATTTTTGCCATATATTTTTAATTTTTTAAAAAAAAATGTTTAAATCTATTCTACCAGTACGACCTGACTGAAGTTGCTCTGAAAGTTACTATTACCAAGTTGTCATAGATTCGTGGTAGTTTGGGTATTGCTATGCTATTTTAAAAAATAACAATTTAACAACAACATATAACAATTTTATAATTTTTAAAATGGACTATTAAATATAAGTCATTTGGTGGGTTTGTCATATGCATAACATGACCCGGATAATATCCGAATCCTCTAACAGCCAACGAAACTATAGTTTCGAAAGTGTTGATTGTTACTTATTTCAAATCAAACGAAATTACAATTTTTACATATGGCTCGACAATAACAGAGGGAAATCAATCTTCATCTTCATCTGCATCTTCTCAAAAGATCCAGAACTTCTAGTGTCAATCAGACACTAGACAGGTTCCTCGAGGCGGGTGAGCAAATGCAGATGAGATCGATATCCGGAATAGATTGCTATCTATATCGACATCCGGGCCGCACTTAAGGCAATGAAATCAACAAACATCAATTCCGATATAGTCAGTAAATGCAATCAGAACCGAGTGAGACTGTGCTGGGTGCCAGGACACTGCCGTATAGAAGGCAATGAGCAGGCGGATGAGCTTGCAACAATAAGAGGGCTACTTGTTAGTAGTGAGGTTGTTGACATAAAAACACCCCTCTGCATAATAAGGCATTTTATTGACGAAATAACCCTAGGGACTGCCAATCTTGGTCAAGTCACACGGTGTCAAAACTAGAGGTTTTTCTATACTGTACGAGTTCCAGGAAGTTTATAAAACTTAGCATCTGCAGGCTGTTGAGAATATACCGCACATATTGTGTGAGTGCCAGGCAATTTCACGTAGTCGTAGGAAGTTCTTAGGGAAACACTTGTGGAAATATACGGTAAAAACTTCCGTTTAAGTAAAAATTTAACCGGTTCCCCAGGAATCGCAATAGGTCCGATTCGGTGCCCAGTGTTGTGTGTGATGCCTTTTACATGACAACCCTGTGAAGCGTCAGTGCGTTATTATATTTCAAAACAAAAAATTGCATTAAAATAGTGGTTCCAATAACCCTTTGGTATTCTCTGCAAGAAACTCTAGTAAACCTTATTATCCATCTTAAGCGCCACGAGACCTCAGCCTTCATACAAAAAACTACAAACTGAAAAAAGTTAACTAAATAATTAAAAAAATTGATTTATCTCTTTTGATGCAGTTGATACATTTACCAATCTGAAATAAAGATACATTTGATACATTTTGCAAAAGAAAAAGATACATTCTTCAAAAAGTCAGCGGCAACGCTTGTTATAATTTGTGCCTTATTTGCTTTATCTAATTGAACCAAAATGGCACCCATGCCCATTGGACTTGCATCAGCATTAATACGCGTCCGATCTGTCACATCGTAATAACGCATTCTTATCGCTAGTTACTCGCCGTTTCAATTCGTCCTTTTTAGTCATTTGATGACAAATCGGAAATTAATTTTCCGACGAAGTTGAACTGCTTACTTCTTCAGCTGAATTTGGTTCGCGGAATAGTTTTACTGAATTCATCAAGAGTTGGCGCACACCACTAGAGGACAATCGATGTCCCAGAAATTGGACCTCCTCTGCCCCATACAAACATTTGGATTCGTTTAATGCAACTCCATATTTGCGCAGGCGCTCTCTTTCTTTTTGCAATCTTGAATCATGCTCCTCTGCGGAAGCCCCACTCACCAGAATATAATCAATTAAATAGACACATTCGTCACATCCACAAAGACTCTTACTTGTTAACAAAAATAAGAACAAAAATAAATAAACCGAGGTTTCTGCGAAAATCAATTGGTAAAACACGGACAAAGAAAAGGCGAGTTATTTATTATCGACATGAAAAATTTCCTCCGTAATAACACCAACGAAGTTGAGGATGAAGAGTGCAGAGTACAAGATATTTAGGGTTCCCTACAACGAACCGGCTTAGAGAAAGCTAAAGTACTGCTTGGAGCCTCGAAGGGTCAGTACCAGCACGGAAAGGAAACTTGGTGGTGGACAGAGGAAGTTCAAGCAGCGACAAGGGAAAAGAAAGTGGCTCGGTCAAAGCGTCTCTCTAATAGTATAGCTGAAAAAACTCCACTGAATTGGAGTGCAGACATTGCAAAAGTATCGCGAATAAAAAGTGTGCCCAAATTCAAGCTAAGTGTATGGGGAGTCTCTATCAGGAGTTGGAGGAGGTATCTTCTTCACCTGCTGATACGGACCAGGTAACCCACGAGCTTCGACAAAACACGAGGAAGGGAACACATCGGGAGACATCGGGCTCAGATGGCTCATGATTCTTATCTCCAAACTCATGAGAGGTGATCCAATGCACAATCAGTGTAGGGAAAATTATTTTCTTCCTTTGCAGAAAAGAAGGGGAGATACTCGAAATTGTGATAATTACCGTTCAATTAAGTTGATGTCACAAACCATTAAGATCGCTGAGCGGCTATTAGATAGTTACCTATGACAAATAATACGGCTGTCTGACGACCAGTGCGGGTTCGTTGCGGGTAAATCAAGCACCGATGCAATCCAAAGTATAAGGATCATAATGGAAATGCATTGTGATTCCTTAAAGGATCTGCATATGATCCTATCTACCCCTCGATAGATAACAAACAGATCTGATATGGGTAGCGCTAAGACAACGAGGAGTTCCTGAAACCTACGTACAGATGATCATGGACATGTAGGCGGAAGCGAAGACAAAAGTCGGATGTCCCAGGGCTCACCAGGGAAGTGTCTTAAGTCCGTTGCTCTTTATTACAGTCCTAGATTATCTGCTTGAGGGAAAAGTGACAAACTCTAAAGTGCACCAGTTATTCTTTGCTGACGATGGAGCCATCATAAGTGATGATCAGTCTTCGCTGCAACGAACACTTGATATTTGGGTAGATGCTTTATAGGGGAATGGGTATCGTATTAGCCAAAAAAAACAGAGTATCTGTACTGTCCATTCACTGACCCAAGCCAACCCATTCCAGACATTTATTTGAATGGGGTGGTGGTTCCGAAGTGTGAAAAGATCAAATATCTGCGATCAATGATCAACAGCGAGGCAAACGTTGATGACGACATCAATCATCGTTTAAGCATAGGGTGGATGAAGTGGCAGGAAAACTCTGCCATCTTCTGTGACCGAAAAATGTCCCCTAAGCTGAAAGGAAGGCTCTACACCGCAGTTGTGCGTCCGGCGCTCGCATACGGTTTAAAATGTTGGAAAGTGTACAACAAGTATGAAGGCAAATTGACAGCAGCTGAGATGAAGATGCTTCGCATGACAGCAGGGGTAACAAAGCTTGATCGAATTAGAAGTTCCAGAATCCGAGGAAGCCTTCACTTCAAAGTACCCATCTCCAGAAAATTGGAGCACGACCGACTCAGTTGGTATTGTCATGTTCAAAGGAGGGATCCTACGAACCCCGTCAAAAAGGCTTTGACAATCAACGCTCTCCTACTATCGCGTAAGAGAGGCAGGCCCAAAATCTCCTGGATCACACAAAAGCAGAAACGTCAGCATTTGATTGGCCTGAATGATGAAGTGATCCAAAATCGGGAAGTCCGCAGCTATTTTTTGAGGTTAAACCGGCGGACCCCACAGGCGGATAAGTGGGAATGCAGTGAAGTGGGAGGGTTATTATCACTATAATCCTGATCACAATCTCGTCGTTAAATGGAGAGAAGAAGATGAATAACGTGGACACAAAAATAAAAAAAATAAAATTTACTTACGACATCTTCATTTCAAAGCGATCGATTACTAATTAACCTGGTGGAATTCCTGTTGGACATCCAATTGGGAGAAAATTTTCGCCTTTCCCAAATATGGCAATGGATAGTTTATTCTTTCCACTGCCTCATTGGCCCGGCACATGTCAATACAGATGCGTATGTCATCGTGCTTTGGCCTAAAACTTAAGTACAACGCTCATATCAAAAACTTGCAGTAAAACTTATTGGCGATCGAGACATTACGAAATCACTTGACTCTCTTAGTCATCGTCGTAATGTCTCCTGCCTGTCATTGTTTTATCGGTATTTCCACCATTAGTGCTCAAATGAAATAGCCAGTTGCAATTCAACCGCATTACTCGCCATGCGAGGAATACACATCAGTTTACCCTCAAGCCTGTATTCGGACGTACAGTGAAATACAAGGATTTGTTTCTTAATCGTACAATACGAATGTGGAATGCTCTACCCCGCTCTGTTTTTTTTTCACTTTCTCTTTCATTGAAATATCAGCTTTAATTCCCTTTATTTTGTTAAATTCACCCGACGGCCGCTTTTCGGTGATTTCATCAATGTTCCAATTTTTAAAAACTTCAATGCAGTGGCCGTGTCTCTTCCCATTAATAATGTTGGTCCCTTATTCACATCATAAATTGATGCGGTAAGATTTTGGTCTTTTATTTCGATGACCGCCTCAAATACTCCCAGCATTGTCAACACTTGACCACCATACGCTTTGAACACTTTGTCGGCTTGCTTTTCACGGCTGATGGTGTGAACCTTTTCAGCCTTTAACTTATTCAAGGTCTCACAATCCATAATATTATACTTGCATCCGGAATCAATAATGGCGTCGAAACTAATCCCACCCACCATACATCTGATTTGATATGACGTGTCCGTTGACCAAACCCAAAATACGTCATCGTACGCGTTGTTAGGAATCGCTTGGACTTGGCTCTTTTTTTCCGATGGCTCCTGTTTTGCCTTCGTTTGGCCTGCTTGAATAGTATTGTAGTATTCGCGTTTCTTGTGAAACATTTACGAGCAAATTGATCTCCGCATTTGACACTAGCTGGATATTTGCTGTCCGATGTATTATGACCCTCATGGCCACACTAACTGCAACCACCGTATGAGTTCCTATTTTCATTTTGCGTTTGGTTATATCTTGGCTTTTTGTTATCATGTATTTTATTCACCTCTCCAAAGGTATCTGTCGTTTTCGCATGATACAACGTCTTTTGTTGTTCTTTCACCGCTTCTGTAACTTTGGCTAACTTTAATATCTCATCAAAGTTATCGTCACTACGTTCGAGGATATTTCGATGCAGTTAACTCGATGCACATCCCGCCGTAAGTTGGTCCGTAATGTTATTTTGCACTCGATGTTCAAACTGGCATCGTTCGGCTTGCACACGAAAACGTTTGGCTATATCTCGGCTTTTTGTTATCATATATTTTATTCACCTCTCCAAAGTAATCTGTCGTTTTCGCATGATAAAACGTCTTTTGTTGTTCTTTCACCGCTTCTGTAACTTTGGCTAACTTTAAGATCTCATCAAAGTTATCGTCACTACGTTCGAGGATATTTCGATGCAGTTAACTCGATGCACATCCCGCCGTAAGTTGGTCCGTAATGTTATTTTCCACTCGATTTTCAAACTGGCATCGTTCGGCTTGCACACGAAAACGCATAGCGATTATAAAACATGACGTTCATAGGTGTTATTTCGTTTTGTCGCAAAGAAACCTTGACATGTCGCGGTCCTGCCTTGACATAATTTGGAATTGGTTGTAAATTGAAGTAAATCTTTTGAACTTTTAGGCCCGCAAAATGAAGCCTTGGCGAATAACTCAAACCCACGTACCCAATTTTTCCAACTCAATCGCGCTTTCACTGGCATGTGCATTGTAATGAAATGGTACTGGTCCGACCACATAAGGCAAGCGTTTCCCATCTGAAACAAATATCATTCCAAAAAAAAAAAAGTTTGTTCATGCGCTTTCTTTGACATTACGATATTATCTTCATAATAATACATATAACATGTTACGATTTAAATAAAAAAATAATTCAATCTACAATCGACAAAACTGTGGCAAACCATAACCACTGAAATTTTTAAATACAGGTGTGACATACGCATTTTTCCACAAATTGGGGAAATTGCCTGTACTTATGGACACATCAAACAAGTGCCTTAGATGTGGACCAAGGGATTGACTACATATTTTAAGAACAATCAGTGCAATCTCATCGGGACTGGACGAGTAATCGTTATTTAAAGAGTGAACAAATTTTGAAATTATAACCAAATCAATAAGATATTTGGGCACAATTATTCAAGTAACATAAATAATGTTTGTCAATGTGTAGAGGTTAGTCACTTAATGACTTACTAAAATAGTCTGCAAATGAATAACTTGCAGCTATAGAGTCATAAGTTGGACAATATTTATAAGAAAAATTAGCTGGGTACCCATCAGATTTTTTCTTCGAATTCACAAAACTTTCACAACGTTTTGGGTCATTTTTTCAAGAGCGCTCCATTTTTCTTACATAGTCACTGTAAAGTGAAAATGATAGTTTTTTAAAATCTTAAAAAAAATATATTTAACATCGTTAATAGCTAGTATAAGCAATATGGGTCCCAAATGACTTCCTTGGGGAACACCCGACTGAGCCGAGAAGAATTATGATAGCGAACCTCTAAATTTGACTCGATATGAGTTAATCCAATTGACAAAAAGCTGTGAAAAACCAAAAGCACTGAGCTTTTTAAATACAGGTGTGACATACGCACTTTTCCACAAAATGGGGAATTTGCATGTACTTATAGACAAATCAAACAAGTTCTTTAGATGTGGACCAAGGGAATGACTACATTTTTTAAGAACAATCAGTGCAATCCCATCGGGAATAACTAGTCGTTATTTAAAGAGGGAACATATCTTAAAATTGTATCCAAATCAATAAGATATTTGGGCACAATTATTCAAGAAAGTTAAATAGTGTTTATCAATGTGCATAGTCACTAAATGACTTTCTTAAATAGTCTGCAAATGAATTATTTGCATGAATTACTTATAGGTATAGAGTAGAGTGAAAATGATAGTATTTTAAAATCTTAAAAAAAAGATCATTTTTCAAAATCAGATTTATTCCGCTAGGGGTAGGCAACTTGTCGTGCGTGACTTTGGAAAGGCGCCTGGTGTGGAGGCTTAAGGGCCACCAATGGCAGACAGTCTGTTGACGAGCGATTAACTAAGAACTACCCAACCCTAATACAGAGTGTTATGCGACCAATGCTTATTGGACGGTTTGCGGTCAGGGTAACTGGATGTAGTCTATCGGGGCCTCTTCGAAACAAGGCCGCCGCGGAGAGTAACTTTGGGCTTACCACGCTACTGCGGGGCTCTGGCGTGGCTAACTACCTTTTCCCGCGCTACTCGTGGGACATGAAACCAAGTAAAAGCCAAAAATATTACTTAAACAAATTGCGGGGACAAACCGCATCAGAAGTTGTAGGTCGAGTGGAGCATGACATCCATAATGACCGCTCAGTGCAAGATATGCCTGGAACGAGTCGAGAGGGCGACTCCCGGAAAGCGCGTCCTAGCACTAGCCAGGAAGCCGCCACCACCTCACGACAACTTTTGAATAATATAGGAAGTCGAATCCCTATTAGTAGGGGTGGGAGCCAAGCTCCAACCTCATCCTCGACGGGCAGTAAGGACAAAATGACCGAAAGGAGAGTGAAGGAAACTCCAAATTCTCTAATCCCCAGAAAGCTCAGCCCGGGGGGAGAATTAAAGGCCCAGCCTTACTTCTACCTGGGAAATAAGGGGGAAGGGATGACCCTTTAAGAAAGGGGTTAAGTCGTGCTGGAGCGAGATGGTACCTGACAGATCCGCTACCTCAGCAAAGGCTTTGAGCCAAAGGAAGCGAGAAAGAGGCCCCCAGAGTATCGGGCTATGCCTGAAACAAAAGGAGTGGCTGCCGAGAAAAGAGGGAACACCAACATCACCCCCCAAACAATGTAGCCAAGAAGCTAGCGGTGGTTGAAAGTGCCAAGAGGGCCGCGGGAATGCCTGTGAAAGTCACTGCCATTGTGGTCGGTCGTAGTTACGCTGCGGCGGCGAAAGCTGCCGCCACGCGGGTACTACAAACTACTGGTGCGGTGGCTGAGCAGGTAGCTGTTCTCCCTGTGAATTATCCACAGGAGATACTCAGCAACTCGGACATCACGGCTCTGGAGGACGCCATTGTTTACCAAAGCTCCCTGGGATGGGAGCACAAACTCAAATGCCAGGACATACATTTCAAGCCTGGGATACTGCTGGTGGGCTTCGATACTCCACAGATTGTGGACTGGCTGAAAGCGGTGGCGCCCAAGCTTAAGAAATAAAAGGGAGTCGAATTAACGGCCTGTAGTGGGGAAGATAGATCACGGGCACATCCGGTGACCATCTTCCTACCGCGTAGCGCACTACTGGAAGCGCAGAATCAGAGATTGAACACGAAGGTTTGGAGAGTACTCCATAGTCGAAACGAAGGCACCGGCCAGGTACTGGCCCTTAGTATCGACCAGGAGTCCTTCGATGCGATCAAAGGAGAAAAAGGTTCCTTAAGCTATCGATTCGGCAAGGTAGCGGTGTGTGGACTCAAGACGTCTGAGTGGAACACCGGGCAGCACTGGAAAATTCAACTGCGGCGTCGCAGAGTACAGAGCTTCAGACAGAGCCAGCACCAATACTCTCGGGCGAAACTAGGGTCCAAGAAACGACCGAAGAATCCATGTCCATCTCAGGGAGCTCGCTCCCAGAGGGGGATCTGGACACAATGGTCATAGACCTCTTCCGGGATATAACACCGGAAGAAGAGGAAACGCTGTTGACAGAGGATGGGCCAGAGTTAAAGGACTGCCGAGCAAGGATGCACAGGTAATTTGAGACACTCGGACTAAAAAACCGATGGCATGCATCCTAATAAGAAATAAATTAAAATTTATTTTACTTTCAGAATACTTGGTGCCAATACAGGTGAATCTAAAAATCGAAGGAGTTCACCACACCATCAACATCGTATTGTATGAGCTGCAACGATTTGTGGAGCACGCAAATAGGATCCACATGCCGTTGCTTATAGGGTGTGATGCAAATGCCCACAACATCGTATGGGGAAGTACTGACACCAACCGTAGAGGTAAGTACTTATTAGAATTTATTATGAGTTCGTCCCTCGACATTTACAACGTAGGCAATACCCCCACTTTTGTGAATAGAATTAGGGAAGAAGTTCTTGACCTCACACTTGGTAGTCCGAGTGTAAGTAAATAAATCAGAAACTGGAGAGTATCTAGTGAGCCGTCATTGTCCGATCATAGAATCATAGTGTTCAATCTGGATAATACAAGTATCACAGGAAATCCAGTGAGGAACCCCAGGAAAACTAACTGGGATTCCTTCCAAAAACCCCTTGAAGACAAACTAGGGAAACTCCAAATAAGGAAATCTCCAGGACACTTTCTGGAGCTGAAAAACGCAGTAGAAGACGTTACCCACGCCATCAAAAATGCGCTTGAAGCAAGCTGTCCCCTGTCAGGGGAAAGTAAATGAAAGATATGCCGTTGTAGAACAATGCTTTGTCTAAACTCAGATCCGAAGTGCGCAAGCTGTTTAATGCAGTAAAACGCAATGAAGGAAATATGAAAGGCAAAAAGACAAAGCTTCAGGAAATTCTGCCAAAATCGTACAGACCGATCAGCCTTACTTCGTTTCTGTTGAAAACAATAGAGACGGTTGTGGATAATTATCTCATGGAGAAAACACTATGCCTTTTCCCTCTGCATCACCAACAACATGCATACAGGGCGGGCAGATCGACAGAGACTGCCTCTATCAGCTAACAGAAATTATTCAAAGTGCTCTGAATTCAAGAGAGATAGCATTGTGTGCCTTCTATGCACTGAGCGACCACACGACAAAGTGGTATACATACGGTTCGAGAAGATGTGTTCGAATCAATCTCGAAAAGAATTACCGAAACTGTAACATAGCAATAATGTCAGAACGCAGCTATCAAAGCACTGGACTCCTTCGTCATTAAATCCAAACTTGTATGGGAAAGCCCACAAAGTCTCTACAAATTGGGCAAGAAAAATAGAATATGTGTCTGCTGGATACCAGGCCATATGCCATAATAAGGCGGCGGACTCACTAGCGAGAAAAGGGGCAGCATCACCCTTCAAATAATCTGAACCATTGTGCGGGATAGGGGAACACACCCTACGCCAAGAATTCAGGAAATCGGAAAAGGAAAAAGGGCTAGAACCTTTCGAGATCTCCGAGGTCTGAGACGAGCCAAAAGACAAGTCTAGAGGTCCAATTTTCAGCCACTTTTTCAAGCATTTGGGGCTGCATGTCGGCAATATCGCCACGAATGTTGGCTTTAAAGTCCCCTAACGATTCTGGTTTGTTGGCGTAGGCGAGCGACTTCACATTTCCCCAAAGAAAATAATCCAATGGTGTCAAATCACACGATCTTGGTTGCCAATGGACAGGTCCATTCCGCGAAATTATCCGCTCATTGAATGTTTCCTTCAATAAATCGATTGTGACGTGCGCTGTGTGGCATGTAGCGCCGTCTTGTTGGAACCACATCTCATCCACATTCATGCCATCAAATTCGGGAACAAAATAGTCAGTTATCATAGCTTTATACCGGTCTCCATTAACGGTAACTGACTCTCCAGCATCATTTCGGAAGAAGTATGGCCAAATGACTGTACCAGCAAATAGAGCACACAAAAATGTCAGTTTTTGTGGATGTAATGGCGTTTCAAGGGTCTCATGTGGAATCTCTTCACTCCAAATGCTGCAATTTTGCTTTCTGACGTAGCCATTCAACCCAAAATGAGCCTCATCACTGAACAAAATTTTGCGATGAAAATCAGCATCGATATCAATCTCATTTTTGGCCCATACACCAAAATACCGATGCATTGCATGGTCTCGCGGCTTTAATTCTTGCACAAGCTGGATCTTGTAAGGTCGTAAGAATAGATCTTTGCGCAAAATCTTCCATAAAGTTGATGGACAAAGCTCCAATTGCTGTGCACGGTGGCGAATCGATTCACTAGAGTCCTCTTCAACACTTTGCTCTACAGCGGAAATTTTTTCTTCGGTGCGCACTGTTCGACGTGTCTCCGGATACGTATTACGAAAACGATCCATGGTTAACCAAATTAATTGCTCTGATGGACGATTATGTCGACCATAAAATGGTCGGAGCTTGTGGTTTACTTCGCGGACTAAACCATTATTTTCGAAATAAATTTGCACGATTTGCATGACATTAGAGTTTCCAGATTTGAACACAAAATGTCAACTTTATCTATATTCGAAAAACCAACCTCTAATAAAAACATCCTTTATAAAGGGTGATCCATTTCGAGGTTCCCTACTTTTTTAAAGAAAAAAACACAGAAAATTCAAATTTAATGGAGAATGTTTATTTTATTATCATTTGAAAGAACATTCTTTGGCATTTATTTTTTGAAGATAATATCTATCAAATGTTGGCCGTTGCTACGTCGCAGATGGTCCATCCGTTGAGTCCAACTTTCGATCACTCGTTCGAGCATTTCGACTGGTAACTGGCGAATGACACACGTGATGTTTTCCTCCAAGGCCTGAATCGAAGCGGGTTTGTCGGCATAAGCTTTTGACTTTACATATCCCCACAGGGAAAAGTCTAACGGTGTGATATCACACGATCTTGGTGGCCAATCGACCGGCCCAAAACGTGAAATTATGTGCTCACCGAAATGTTCTCTCAATAAGTCCATTGATTGATGCGATGTATGGGAAGTGGCGCCGTCTTGCTGAAACCAAATGTCGCCGAGATCACGAGCTTCAATTTCAGGCATCAAATAGTCGGTTATCATGGCACGATAACGGTCGCCATTGACGGTTACGTTCGCACCGGCATAATTTTTAAAGAAATATGGACCGATGATTCCACCGGCCAACAAACCACACCAAACCGTTTTTTTTTCTGGATGAAGTGGCAGTTCTTCAATCTCTTCAGGTTGCTCTTCGTCTCAAATGCGGCAATTTTGTTTGTTTACACACCCATTGAGCCAAAAATGGGCCTCATCGCTAAACAAAATTTGCCTCGAAACCGTCGGATCTTCTTGGAACTTTTCAAGAGCCCATAGAGCGAAGCGATGTCGCTTGGGAAGGTCGAGCGGCTTCAGTTGTTGCACAAGCTGTATTTTGTACGCTTTCAATTTAAGATCTTGACGTAAAATGCGCCAAGTCGTTCCATACGTCAATACGAGTTGCTGCGAACGGCGCCGAATCGACTCTCCACGGTCTTCGTGTACACTCTCAGCTACGGTCGCTATATTTTCTTCACAGCGTACTGGACGTGGTCTATTCGGTCGAATATTATCCAATAATGAATGCTGGGTCTCAAAATGGGTGATGGTGTTGCAAATAGTACGCTCAGTAGGCCGATTATGTTGACCATAAGTTGAGCGAAGTGCACGAAACACATTCCTCACAGAACGTGAATTTTCATAATAAAGTTGAACAATTTGTAAATGTTGTTCACGCGTAAGTCTTTCCATTGTGAAATGCCAAACAATACTAAACAAAAATAACATGACAGCATGACAAGACTCACACGTGATCTGTCAAAAAAGGCTATTGAAAAAGTATCTCTACTTGGATCACCCGTTATCTTCCAAGCCTTGCTACGTTGATTTCTTATAGACCATTCTTATCTTCGTCTCATTCTTATGTTAGTAATACTGGAATGAGATTCTGGAACTACAGTACTAACAGCGTCGGGAAAATCGGGAATTAGATTTTTAGAGTTTTTTATACAGCTAGTTTGCTGTAAGTCGAAAGATAAAATGTTATGAACCAGCACTAGCTCTTGTTGTGCAGATTCGATGGAGGGTGTAAAATGAGATTTATTTTGCTATCACATCAACATATGTCAAAAATATGGTCAAGTACCAACGACAACTCAGAGTACAAAAGCGAAGACGATACTACGGGATGTACGCATTAACCATATATAAATATTTATTCTTTAATGTGACTTTTATACAAATGAGTCCAATATTAATGTCGAATGGAAAATCAAACTTACTAGATTCGAACGAAAATCAATCAAGACACCTCCCATCCCATTAAGATCATTTAGATGACGATCATTTCTACAAACTATAAAATCAGGATTAAAAGTTCCGTGTCAAAAATACTAGCATTAGCTTCTCCAGCCATTGTGTGTGCGAAGATATCTTTTTTTGACACGAATGGAGGGACCTACAGTTTAATTCCGATTCCGAACGGCAATTTATTTTTGAGAAGCTTCTCATTACATTTTTTACTCTTGGATTTTTGTCAGACGTTCGCAAGAGGTCATTCAGCTGGTACAAGTCGTACAAGTACAAGCTGGTACAAGTCGGGATTTGAACCAGCGACCTCTCGCTTAGTGGTCCAACGCACTTAACCACTAAGCCACTGCCACAACTAATCCAAGGTCAAATAAGTTATTAACCCTGAATTTTACGTAAATTACAAATAAACTCACGCACATAAGCAACATACGTGTAATAATAGTTAGCAAAATGACGCACACAAATAAAATCCAAGGCTAAACATAACGGAATTTAATCCAATAATTTCGGTAAAATTGCACTGATAGCATTCGGCGCATTAAAAATGTGCAACGGAATTGAATCCAGTGCGAAAATTAAAAGAATTAATTTAATTATTAAAATATTTTTTTTTACCCATCTCATTTATTTTAATTTTACCTCTGCCTATTTTAAATCTTGATTTTTGTTCTTTTCCTTTTTTATCCTCGTCGCCAATGTATTATTTTTAATTTATTACGTCCGTTGTTGCTGCCGACTAACAATAGAATGTTTTACATTAATCTGACGTATCAAATATAAATATATATTTTTACAATTATATCTTTCCACCAATACAATTTGAAACAATAATAACAGTGTTTGTACTACAGTACCCATAGTTATTCAAACCGGGTTTAGAACCTGCTTGTAGCGTCCGGGATATTTTTCCTAAATTGTCCGGGTTTTCCATTATTCATCAGTTAAATAGATGTTCATATATTTCATTGACCCTCCTATTCTCGCGCATATGGTCTGTCAGACCGACATTAAGCTCCGTTTATACCGTATCCTGAGGCTATATTAATTTTGACACATAGTTTGTAACACCCCTTAATATTCGTCGTAGCCCCATAGAAGTATATATATTTATTTTCAGAACCAGATCCTAAGACTATTTAGCAATGTCCGTTCGTCCTTCCGTCCGTACGCAATTCTAAGGCCTTTAAAATTAAGCTAGGAAGCTAAAATTTGGACCACATACTCCCTAGGATTCCGAAATGGTTAAGTGTAAAATTTATTTGATAAAGCCCACTGCCACGCCCACAATTTAAAAAAAAAAAAGTTTTAAAGCTAAAGTTAGAGAGATAGAGTGTTACAACCTTTAGAAGATGTGTAGGCACTGCCCTCCTTTATAAGTTTTTCATATAAGTTGTTTGCCACGCCTACTTTTTGTCGGCGTTTTGTACTTAAATGCTGTTTTCTTGTAAAATTTTCATAGAAACCGAAAAGAAAATGCTTATTTAAATCTTTAGACGCCCCCAAAAAGTGGGCGTGGCCGAAAACTTTGTAATGGCAACCTGGTTTGGGACCATTCACCAAATCTACGCCTTGCACGGGTTGGATTTTATAAGAACGCAGCACGCAAACCAAGATCTTTCCGCAAAATCTTCCATAAAGTGGTGGGACACATATCCAATTCTTGCGCACGATGGCGGATAGACTGATTCGGGTCTTCCTCTAATCTACCCTCTACACCAGGAATGACTTCTTCTGTACGCACTGTTCGATGTCTCTGTGGATGCGTATTATCATTTAGAGTAAACGTGGTGCGAAAACGTTCAATAGTTAATCGAATTAATTGCTCTGATGGACGATTGTTGACCATCACCAACAACGAACAGAACCATGATTTTCAAAATAAGTTTATTTATTTAATTATATATTGATTCATTTCATCAATATAGTATACAAATATCTTATAGACTAATAACGAAAAATTTCGTCAATATAATACAAATTGAGTTATACACTAGTAAAAATAAATTGTGTATTATACAACAGGTAACATATGTACATACATATATTGGATAAGTAAAGCTAATTTTATCTTAAGATTGAAAACAGTTTGTTTTTAAAGTCGAATCTACTAGAAGTCAAAAACAAATCAATCATTGGTATAATTGAATTTACTTCCCTGATAGAGCGAGCAATAGCCTCATTTTGAGAAAAATTAGTAGTACGAAAATTAGTAGTGCAATAGCTTACAGACAAATTTTGATTTAACCCTAGAAAGCTAATCTACGTCTATTAGACGTGTACTGCCCATTTCATTTACATTACTGTTAAAATATGGTTATTTTTCCAGGGTTATCAAGGCGAAAAAGTTTAAGATCATCGGCAAACAAGAGACATTCAGAATATTTTATTACACATGGCAGATCATTAATAAATAATAGGAATAATATGGTCCCGAGGTGACTTCCTTTAGGGACACCTGACGTTACACTTATAGTCACAGACAAACAATTATCAATGATAATAACTGACATAAGACTCTATCCATGAAAGTAGGTTGGAGTTTTAGGCAAGTGTCTATGACAAACTTTATCAAAAGCTTTTGCGAAGTCAGTAAATATAACATCAGTTTGATTGCCAGATCAAAAATTATTAATAACAAAATTGCAAAATATTGCTAAGTTACTGGCAGTAGACCTTCCGGATATGCAACCACGCTGGTGTTCTGATAACACATTATGAATAGCAAACGTGATTTTATTATAAACAATTTTTTCGAACAGTTTGGTGACGGAAGATATCTTACATATAGGCCTGTAATTGCAGATGTTCTGCTTAAGGCCAGACTTGTGAATATGGAGTATATGTGATAGTTTCCAAGCGTTAAAAAATATATTTTGCAATGCAATTTCTAAAAATAATACAAAAAGGAGTTGAAAGCTCTTTTGCACAATTTTTGAGAAAAATGGGAGCTGTGCCATAGGAAACATAACTTTTTTTATCAATTAGGTTTAAGAGAGCTTCCTCTACTTCAGATTTTTCAATAGACATATCCCCAATGTCAATCATTGGATGGATTAGGATTAGTTCGTGTTCGACTTGGAGTTAATGAATTTCCAAAACTACTTACTATCGGATTTTAAGTTGGTGTCTGCGGATAGTATATAAAGCGTGTTTTTTAAGGGTATAGAACTTTAAGCTAGTAACACTGGCCGCCAGTTTATCAGCTGTCAAATGATTTATTTTATTTTTGGTTTGTAATTTCAACATGGATAGACGAACAATGCTTCCAAATTTATTTTAAAAATCATGGTTCCGTTCGAAATACCTATTAGCGAATTTTATTTAGCGATGATGTTCTTTTTTGTTGAATGAATATGTCAATAAACAAAAAAGTTCGTGCCACAATTGATTTATTAAAGGAAACGTTTGGTAACCGCACAATTTCACATTATGGACCGATGAAATGGCCTCCAAGATCCGCTTGACTATTGCAGCGGGGATACGTGAAGTCGCTAGTCTACGCCGATAAGATAGACCTCTTGCAGAACAACATTCGCCGCGTTATTGCCGATATACGTCCACAAGTGTTGGAAACAGTCATCGAAAATTGGACCTCCAGATTAGACTACTTCCGAGCTAGCCGTGATGTTCATATGCCAGAATTCATATTTAAATTCTAATGCCAGAAGATTATCTTTCAAATAAAGTAAACTTCATGTCAATGTAAAAAAAAAAGTTTGGAATAACAGCTTGGAATAAATTTCAAAGTTCTATACCTCTAAAAACATTTTGGTGAACAAAAATACTCCTCTTTGGTCCTCCCCGTTGGCGCTTACTGGAAAGAACTAATCCTAATAGTAAGCCAAGAATTTACCCTTTTGTCTTTAATTACATGTGGTGATTCATTAAGAATCGAGGTACAAACAGTTCCTATACCCTTTCCCGTCCTGTCCTAAATCGGCATGCCTCCTACTCAGGTGGACAAAAGTGATATAAGCCTTCGGCATCCGTACCAAACCAGTGGTTGAACAGCAACGCCGAAGGCTGAATGGCTATAGGTAGAAGAGCCGCTAATTGCAAACTTCGAATTTCTGAGCACGTTCGGTTTTCTTCATAAGTCCCTTCGTTTGGTAATGCGGGGCCCTGGCAGAGGCAACCTACTTTCCCTAGCTACTCGCGGGTCCAAAATTTTACCTTCAATAAATAAAAAACAAACAAACAATCAGAAAATAGTTGAGGATGATGTTGCTCCAACAACATCAACTCCGATGGAGATGAAGAAGACTTAGAGGTTGCTGATCTTATCAGAGAGACTCTTGAGTGTTTCAAGATTGGTATCCTAGCCAAACACTTCCCTTAAACTCTCCTCTCGAACTCTAACATGAGCGCGATCAAAAGCTCGGTTATTTTTATACCCTATCCTAAGGGTATATTAATTTTGACTCATAGTTTGTAACACCCCTTAATATTCGTCATAGACCCATAAAAGTATACATATTTATAATCAGGACCAAAACCTAAGACTAATTAGCAATGTCCGTCCGTGCGTATCAACTTTTGAGGCCTTTAGCGTTATGGTAGGAACCTGAAATTTGGAAGATTTACTCCCTAGGGTTCCGAAATGGTAAGGTGTTAAAATTTTCTAAATACGCCCACATACGCCCACTGCCACGCCCACAATTTAGAAAAATCCATTTTAAAGCTTAAAAATTGGAAATTATATCGTCCTTACACTCTCTATTCACCACAAGTCTATCGATGGACTCAAAGAGGTCGACTATAACATATCGGTTTGCTTCGGCGAAGTAAAACTTCGGTAAGCTAAGCCGACCAAAACTAATAGGTCTCTAAATAGATACCCAAAGTCTAAAACAAAGGCTAGTACAGTCGGTTAGCGCCTATGCCCTACTTTAACCTCCCAATCCGGCTCAACCGAAAAAACAGTGGACAAACGGTCCACAAGTAAGTTTCCAATCCATCTCCTCAAAAACCCGATCCCGCTTACACTCCTATCCATCACCCTCCTATCCCTCACCCTCCTCCACCGTCTGCCCCTCGCTCACAAACCAAACACCAAGCAAAGGCAGTGACATAATTTTCACAAAAGACGAAAAAAATGGTCTAACTTGTGGAGGCGATAACCTAAAGACGCTAAAAACGCTTAAGGGCAACACATCAACCCCAAAGAAATCGCAATGACAAAAAATACCAAATTCCTGCAGATGAACCTGCATCACTCTAAGGCCGCCACTGCAACGGCTTGCAGTAGGTTCATCTGCAACGTCCTAGACGGCATGCTCATTCAAGAGCCATGGTGTCACAAAGGGCGTAGTAATGGGCTCCAAGGAAAATCATATAAGTTGATATATGACAATAAAAATGACCACCCTAGAACTGCAATGTTCATCAGGAATAACATAAACTTTCTCCCCACTCCAGAACTCATCTAAAAAGACCAGGTCGCTATACAAATGGCAATAGCGACAACAAGAGGAACGCGAGAAATGACATTAGCCTCAGCTTATTTCCCGGGAGATGCAGCAACAGCTCCATCAACTGAAGTCATCAAACTGGCGAGGTCATGCCTTTCTAAGGGAGTCCAAATCATAATTGGTTGCGATGCCAATGCCCATCATACAATCTGGGGCAGCAGTAATACCTACAAACGAGGTGAGTCTCTTTTAAACTTTCTTTTAAAATCAAATCTAGAAAGTCTAAAACAAAGGCTAGTACAGTCGGTAAGTGCCTATGTCCTACTTCATCTTCCCACTCCGGCTCAACCGAAAAAAACAGTGGACAAACCGTCCACAAGTAAGTTTCCGATCAATGTCCTCAAAACCCGATCCCGCTTACACTCCTATCCATCAGCCTCCTATCCCTCACCCACCCCCACAGTCAGCCCCTCGCTCACAAACACCAAGCAGAAGCAGTGACCTAATTGTCACAAAAGACGAAAAAAATGGTCTAACTCGTAGCGGCGATAACCAAAAGACGCTAAAAGCGCCTAAGGGCACATCAACCCCATAAAAATCGCAATGACAAAAAATACCAAGTTCCTGCAGATAAACCTGCATCACTCTAAGGCCGCCACTGCAACGGCTTGTAGTAGGTTCATCTGCAACGCCCTAGACGACATGCTCATTCAAGAGCCATGGAGTCACAAAGGGCGTATTAATGGGCTCCAAGGGAAATCATGTAAGTTGATATATGACAATACAAATGACCACCCTAGAACTGCAATGTTCATCAGGGATAACATAAACTTTCTCCCTATTCCAGAACTCATCTCCAAAGACCTGGTCGCTATACAAATGGCAATAACGACAACAAAAGGAACTCGAGAATTGGTAACAGCCTCAGCTTATTTCCCGGGAGATGCAGCAACAGCTCCATCAACTGAGGGAGTCCAAATCATCATTGGTTGCGATGCCAATGCCCATCATACAATCTGGGGCAGCAGTAATACCTACAAACGAGGTGAGTCTCTTTTAAACATTCTTTTAAATTCAAATCTAGAAATTTTAAACAAAGGTAACGACCCTACTTTTGAAAACTCGATAAGACAAGAGGTCCTTGACCTTTCCCTATCGAGCTCTACAATTAGTAACAATATACTTCACGTGTCAAAGGGGGCCTCAATATCAGATCACTGCCGCATCAGATTCTACCTCAAAACTTCGCAATACCAATGCTTGTCTAACAGATTTCCCAGACACACTGCCTGGAAGTTATACAAAGAGCTGCTCAGATATGAATTGGAACTAACATGTGTTAATACCAACTCAACGAACTAACTGGATAAGCTCGCCTCTGAAGTAAATGATCACATTACATCAGCGTACGAATCCGACTTCATTTGGAGAAAGGGCGTGGACAGACACAGGAGCTTGAAGAGGGTTGAGTCGCTTAATGAGCGACACTTTTTTTAATGAAAAAGTGACCCATTTTTCTTGTTTTTCAGTTCAGCAGAAGAGGAGGCATTGCCTGATGAAAGAATCAGGTCTGCTTCCGTTTGGGAGAGTTTCGCCGACCTATCCCGTTTCATAAACGCAACCGAAGAGCCAACGGGAGTCCTAGCGCCTTCAGCCCGTGAAGCTTCTATGTACCGCTGGTCGCTCAGCTGCTTCCTTTTTCTCTTCCGCTGCCCCTTAGTGAGGTGCACCTCAAATCCAGCCACTTCAGGAGCCCGTTCAACCATAGAGATATTATCGGTCAAGTTGTCAGCGACGGTGCAGTGGGTAGCATCATTACTCATGCTAAGTTTGCCAATGAGTTGGACAGAGAGCCACAAGAGTCGCTTGTTTGTCCAACGAATGTTGGGGCCTCCACAGTCGAAAAGACCACGGATGGATTTTGGCTACTGTCGGTACCACCTAGAGTATTAACATCCCTTAGGTTGTTCATTCAATTGATTTTTGAGTTTTAACTACTGCTCCAGTAGGTTAGAGTACACAAACGGTTATTTTACAGAGGATAGGTTAAGAACCGATGCCTTAAACAGCTCCTCCTTTATTTGGGCTTGGGACCGGCATGCTACTAGCGTAACAAGGCAGAGTTAGAAATGATACTTTTGCTCAACTAAAATCAACGTCGTAATTTGATTGAGGATGGAGGTGCTTTGATGGGAGCTCGATTTGACAACGTGCGTAAATATTACGAACTGCAATCAAAACACCACCCCCTCTCGTTAAATCAATGGTGAGCTGACAACGATATTTTCGAAAAACGTTGTAACAGAAGTATTTAAGAATTCAACTGACTCTAAGTGACAGTCCACATCACCACAGTGATGATAATAAATTGAATGCATACATTTTGATCTTAAGGCATTGGGCCCACTTAATCGTTTTTTGGATGAGTTGTAGCAGGTGCAGGCTCAGGGTAGGAAACAACATGTGTAGTACTTTGGTGTTCAGCCGAAGGATTATAAGGGGTATTAATTTTAGCCCGCTGGAAAAATTCATGCAACAAAATTCCATCTTGCCAAGTTTAACGACATTATTTGATTCAAAATATTGTAAGGTACCAATATTTTAAATTATACCATTTTTCGAGGTTCATTAAAAGAATATTTAAAGCAGGATATTTCCCTCGATGTTGATGTTGTTGTTGAGTGGGGTAAAACCAATAGATTGGAATTTAATGCTTCCAAAACACAATGCTGTCTTCCGTCACTAAAGCGAAACCTCAATACTCTGCTATTATCCATGAATGGCACTTGCATCGCTAAATCCGAAAGACTTTCCATTTTCGGTGCGTGTGTTTATGACAACCTTCGTTGGAATGACCTCATATTCGACGTAGCCAAGAACACTGCGAAGTGTCTAGGCTTCCTAAAGCGATGCAAAAAATATTTACCGCTTCTGATCTGGCTAGAATCTACAAGGCGTTTATTCGCCCAAAACTTGAGTACAACGCTCATATCTGGTCTGGTCCACCAACAACATATTTGGAGCTACTTGACAGGATCCAAAATCGTGCCGTAAAGCTTATTGGTACTCGAGATATCGCGAAATCATTTGACTCTCTTAGTCATCGTCGTAATGTCTGCTGCCTGTCATTGTTTTATCGGTATTTCCACAACAAGTGCTCAAATGAAATAGCCAGTTGCATTTCACCCCTACAGCAATTTAACCGCAATACTCGCCATGCGAGGAATGCACATCAGTTTACCCTGTTTTCGTACGTACTGTGAAATATAAAGATTCCTTTCTCAACCGTACAATACGAATGTGGAATGCTCTACCACGCTCTGTTTTTCCTCTGCATTATAGTTTGCAAACATTTAAAACCAACGTGCCTTTCTCTTATCCCTCATTTCCCTAATGCCCGCACTGTGTCAATGAAGTGATAAGGGTATCCCAAGTCCCTTTTGTGCGCGTACATTACAAAAAAAAAAAATTATAAAATTTATAAGAAAACAAAATATTTTTTTGAAAAAACGCCCCCAAAAAGTGGGTTGTGGCCAAAAACTTTGTGTGGGCGATATATTGGAGAAAATATTGGCTAAATATCTTGTTAAACATTTTTGCGAAGAAAACAGCATTTTAGTAAAAAAACCGTGGCCAATATCTTTATTACACTATGAGTTAATTGCAATAAAAAACAAAAGCAAAGGCTTCAGTCCGCTAGGGGCGAACAGTATAATACGCTATCCATATCCCCATATGCCCGATTAAAAAGCGTTAAGAAGATAATGGAAAGCATTTAATTTCACTCTATAAATTTTTTTTTACAAAAAAATCTTAAAAACGACCCGAAACAGAGGGCGGGGCCAAAAAAGTTGTACCCGATATATTAAAAAAAAAATGGCTAAATATCCGGTTAAAAATTTTTTTTTGGTTTCTATGAAAATTTTGGAAGAAAACAGGATTTTAGTAAAAAACGCCCTTATAAGGTAGGCGTGGCAAAAAACTTTATACGACAAACTTTTTGAGGAGGGCATTAACTACATATCTTGTAAAGGTTGAAACACTCTCTTTATCTAACTTTAGGTTTAAAACGGTTTTTACTAAATTGTGGGCGAATCCTAGGGAGTATATGTTCCAAATTTCAGCTTCCTAGCATAAATCAAAAGTTGATGTGGACGGTTTTGGTCCTGATCATAAATATATATACTTTTAGGGGTCTACGACGAATATTAAGGGGTGTTACAAACTAAAAATAAATCATGTAATTTGATATATGACAATACAAATGACCACCCTAGAACTGCAATGCTCATCAGGGATAACATAAATCTAGAAATTTTAAACAAAGGTAATGACCCTACTTTTGAAAACTCGATAAGACAAGAGATCCTTGACCTTTACCTATCGAGCTCTACAATTAGTAACAATATACTTCACGTGTCAAAGGAGGCCTCAATATCAGATCACTGCCGCATCAGATTCTACCTCAAAACTTCACAATTCCAATGCTTGTCTAACAGAGTTCCCAGACATACTGCCTGGAACTTATACAAAGAGCTGCTCAGATATGAATTGGAACTAACATGTGTTAACACCAACTCACCGAACTAGCTGGATTAGCTCGCCTCTGAAGTAAATGATCACATTACATCAGCTTACGAATCCAGATCAGAACTAAATCTACCAACAGAGACGTACCATGGTGGAATATTAAATCAGAAAAATTAAAAAGGATGGCCAGAAAGCTCTTCAGCTCAGCTAAATGTTCACGAAACTGGACTGAGTACCACATAGCCCTTACGAACTAGAACTCGGCTCTAAGGAAATCTAAAGGAAAAACATAAGGAAAGGCTACAGTCCGCGTGGGGCGAACAGTATGATACCCTATCCATATCCCTATATGCCGCAAAGAAAAAAGCGTTAAGAAGATGATGGGTAGAACTTTATTTCATTCTATACATTTTATAAAAAAACAACAATTTCTTTAGAAGAAACGCCCCCAAAAAGTGGAAGTGGCCAACAACTTGGTATAGGTGATATATTGAAAAAGATATTGGCTAAATATCTTGTTAAACATTTTTTTTCGGTTTCTATAAAAATTATCGAATAAAACACCATTTTAGTGAAAAACGCCCACAAAATGTAGGCGTGGCAAAAAACTAAAAAAAATTACAACACTCTATCTCTCAAACTTTAGCTTTAAAACTGTTTTTTCTAAATTGTGGGCGTGGCAGTGGGCGTATCAACTTTTACACGCTACCATTTCGGGACCCTAGGGAGTATATGTTCCAAATTCCAGCTTTTTATCTTTAATTTAAAGGCCTATAAATTGGTGACGGACGGACGGACGGACGGACGGGCGGACATTGCTAAATAGTCTTAGGTTTTGGTCCTGATCATAAATATATATACTTTTAGGGGTCTATGACGAATATTAAGGGGTGTTACAAACTATGAGTCAAAATTAATATACACTTAGGATGGGGTATAAACATTGGGATCGTTCTGCCAGAACATAGAAGACTTCCTTGAACAGAGCCCAAAAGGCTCTATCGAACGACCACACCAATGGGATTGGATTGATGAAGAAAGGGGACGGATCTTTCACCTCTAAGGAGACTCTGGAACTGCTTATACAAACCCAATTTCCTGGATCCTATGATGTTGATCCATTAATGTCCCAGGAATTCTTACCAAGCCATTCCGTTTCTAATAGGAAATCGAAAAGTCTATCGGGAACAATTTTCAACCCTAACACGGTTACCCTTCAAATCTCCTGGTGGGAATTATATATTCCCTGCTCTAGTGCAAAATGGAATTAAACCCCTTCTGCAATTCTAGTAGCACTATTTAGATCCAGCTTTGAATACAGCTATATCCCTCGTCCTTGGCGTAAGGTTAATGTTATATTCATCCCCAAGGCTAGCAAAAAATCTTCCTCAGATCCCAAGTCATTTAGGCCAATAAGCCTAACTTTTTTTTTCTTTACAGTTATGGAAAAAATCGTAGACCATCGTATACGCAATTCCTTTCTTGCAGAACATCCCCTCAATAAAAACTTATTCCCATATCAATTTGGTAAATCTACAATAACGGCCCTACATCATCTAGTCAAGAAGACAGAAGGCTCGCTAAAATCCAAAGAAATTGCACTCTGTTTCTGTCTAGACATTGCTGGGGCCTTCGACAATACGCCGTACTCCTCAATTAAAATAGCCGCCAATAATAAAGGAATAGACAAACAAACCATAAGTAGGATACAATCAATGTTGACCAGCAGATCAATGTCTGCCCAACTTGGGCAGTTTTCGGTAAGAAATGGGGTCTACGTCCAAAAATTATGCATTGGACCTACAAAACCATAGCCATACCAATTATTCAGCTTTCCGTACCAAATATCTGCCCAGAAAGCACTATAAGGAATACAAAAACTAGCTTGCACGGGAATCACAGGTGCCATGCGCTCCTGTCCCTCTGCTGCCATAGAGGAACTGCTTGACCTCCCACCACTACATGCACGAATTAAGAAGTGCGCCGCATCAAGCGCAATAAAACTTCACTTCGCGAAAAAATTCAAACAGGGCGATCTTACAGGACACTTAAGTATTTTAAACATCAGCCCCTCGATTCAAGTCACGGACCTCATGCCCAAAATAGTAAACTTTTAATCGACAATTCCATATCACCATACCCGACCCCTCGGTGTGGGAAACTGGAAGCCCTAGCCTAAACAGACCCCACTCACTCTGGTTCCCATAGGACACACAACATCAATCTTCCAAGCAGAATTTCATGCCATTGAACTATGCGCAAGAGAATGCTTAAGGCGAAATCTAAGAAGAACGGACATTTGCATCCTCTCAGACAGTCAAGCAGCACTCAAGGCTCTTAAATCCTACAAGTTCAACTCTTAACTTGTCTAGAACTGTCTAACCATTCTAAATCAACTCACGTCCCACAACAGAGTGACTCTTTGTTGGGTCCCAGGACACGAAGGAATATGAGCACGAAGTAAAATGAGCTAGCACGCAATGAGCTGCGACCCCCTTCATCGGCCCAGAGCCCTTCTGTGGACTACCCACCAGTAATATAAAAGTTGAACTCAATACTTGGGAACACCAAATGCGTACATCCCATTGGCACTCCATCCAAGGACTACCCCACGTTAAGAAATTCATTAGCCTCGCCAACACAAAAAGAGCTCTTCAGATCCTCTCTATGAGCCAACTTGATGCTAAGATCGTAACTGACTTTCTAACGATACGTGTTCTTCCAATCATCAATGCTACTACCATTGCTGGTAGAAGCACCGACTTCATTTGGATAAAGGGCGTGGACAGACACAGGAGCTTGAAGGGGGTTGAGTCGCTTAATGAGCTTGGGTCACTTCTTCTTGTTTTTCAGTTCAGCAGAAGAGGAAGCATTGCCTGATGAAAGGATCAGGTCTGCTTCCGTTTGTGAGAGTTCCGCCGACCTATCCCGTTTCATAGACGCAATCGAAGAGCCAACGGGAGTGCTAGCGCCTTCAGCCCGTGAAGCTTCTATGTACCGCTGGTCGCTCAGCTGCTTCCTTTTTCTCTTCCGCTGCCCCTTAGTGAGGTGCACCTCAAATCCAGCCACTTCAGGAGCCCGTTCAACCATAGAGATATTATCGGTCAAGTTGTCAGCGACGGTGCAGTGGGTAGCATCATTACTCATGCTAAGTTTGCCAATGAGTTGGACAGAGAGCCACAAGAGTCGCTTGTTTGTCCAACGAATGTTGGGGCCTCCACAGTCGAAAAGACCACGGATGGATTTTGGCTACTGTCGGTACCACCTAGAGTATTAACATCCCTTAGGTTGTTCATTCAATTGATTTTTGAGTTTTAACTACTGCTCCAGTAGGTTAGAGTACACAAACGGTTATTTTACAGAGGATAGGTTAAGAACCGTTGCCTCAAACAGCTCCTCCTTTATTTGGGCTTAGGACCGGCATGCTACTAGCGTAACAAGGCAGAGTTAGAAATGATACTTTTGCAATTAATTGATCAACGTCGTAATTTGATTGAGGATGGAGGTGCTTTGATGGGAGCTCGATTTGACAACGTGCGTAAATATTACGAACTGCTATCAAAACACCACCCCCTCTCGTTAAATCAATGGTGAGCTGGCAACGATCTTTTCGAAAAACGTTGTAACAGAACTATTTAAGAATTCAACTGACTGTCACTTAGTCAGTTAACCATGTTTAAAATAAATAAAAATAAATCACCGCAGTGATGATAATAAATTGAATGCATACATTTTGATCTTAAGGCATTGGGCCCACTTAATCGTTTTTTGGATGAGTTGTAGCAGGTGCAGGCTCAGGGTAGGAAACAACATGTGTAGTACTTTGGTGTTCAGCCGAAGGATTATAAGGGGTATTAATTTTAGCCCGCTGGAAAAATTCATGCAACAAAATTCCATCTTGCCAAGTTTAACGACATTATTTGATTCAAAATATTGTAAGGTACCAATATTTTAAATTATACCATTTTTCGAGGCTCATTAAAAGAATATTTAAAGCAGGATATTTCCCTCGATGTTGATGTTGTTGTTGAGTGGGGTAAAACCAATAGAGTGGAATTTAATGCTTCCAAAACACAATGCTGTCTTCCGTCACTAAAGCGAAACCTCAATACTCTGCTATTATCCATGAATGGCACTTGCATCGCTAAATCCGAAAGACTTTCCATTTTCGGTGCGTGTGTTTATGACAATCTTCGTTGGAATGACCTCATATTCGACGTAGCCAAGAACACTGCGAAGTGTCTAGGCTTCCTAAAGCGATGCAAAAAATATTTACCGCTTCTGATCTGGCTAGAATCTACAAGGCGTTTATTCGCCCAAAACTTGAGTACAACGCTCATATCTGGTCTGGTCCACCAACAACATATTTGGAGCTACTTGACAGGATCCAAAATCGTGCCGTAAAGCTTATTGGTACTCGAGATATCGCGAAATCATTTGACTCTCTTAGTCATCGTCGTAATGTCTGCTGCCTGTCATTGTTTTATCGGTATTTCCACAACAAGTGCTCAAATGAAATAGCCAGTTGCATTTCACCCCTACAGCAATTTAACCGCAATACTCGCCATGCGAGGAATGCACATCAGTTTACCCTTAAGCCTGTTTTCGTACGTACTGTGAAATTTAAAGATTCCTTTCTCAACCGATGTGGAATGCTCTACCACGCTCTGTTTTTCCTCTGCATTATAGTTTACAAACATTTAAAACCAACGTGCCTTTCTCTTATCCCTCATTTCCCTAATGCCCGCACTGTGTCAATGAAGTGATAAGGGTATCCCAAGTCCCTTTTGTGCGCGTACATTACAAAAAAAAAAAATTATAAAATTTATAAGAAAACAAAATATTTTTTTGAAAAAACGCCCCCAAAAAGTGGGTTGTGGCCAAAAACTTTGTGTGGGCGATATATTGGAGAAAATATTGGCTAAATATCTTGTTAAACATTTTTGCGAAGAAAACAGCATTTTTAGTAAAAAAAACCGTGGCCAAAATCTTTATTACACTATGAGTTAATTGCAATAAAAAACAAAAGCAAAGGCTTCAGTCCGCTAGGGGCGAACAGTATAATACGCTATCCATATCCGTATATGCCCGATTAAAAAGCGTTAAGAAGATAATGGAAAGCATTTAATTTCACTCTATAAATTTTTTTTTACAAAAAAAACTTAAAAACGACTTGAAACAGAGGGCGGGGCCAAAAAAGTTGTCCCGATATATTAAAAAAAAAAAATGGCTAAATATCCGGTTAAAAATTTCTTTTTGGTTTCTATGAAAATTTTGGAAGAAAACAGGATTTTAGTAAAAAACGCCCTTATAAGGTAGGCGTGGCAAAAAACTTTATACGACAAACTTTTTGAGGAGGGCATTAACTACATATCTTGTAAAGGTTGTAACACTCTCTTTATCTAACTTTAGGTTTAAAACGGTTTTTACTAAATTGTGGGCCAACCCTAGGGAGTATATGTTCCAAATTTCAGCTTCCTAGCATAAATCAAAAGTTGATGTGGACGGACGGACATTGCTAAAAAGTCGTAGGTTTTGGTCCTGATCATAAATATATATACTTTTAGGGGTCTACGACGAATATTAAGGGGTGTTACAAACTAAAAATAAATATAAAAAAAAATATAAGGCGTAAGCAGCCCGTACAGGACCTAAAGCCTAGCTTCCCCAACCATTGTGTGTGCGAAGTTATATTTTTGGCACGAATGGAGGGACCTACAGTTAAATCCCGATTCCGAACGGCAATTTATTTTTGAGCAGCTCTACGTGACATTTCTTGCTCTTGGATTCTTGTCAGACGTTCGCAAGAGGTGGGGCAGCGAATAAAAACTCAGGTGGTACCGGTCGGGATTTTAACCAGCGACCTTTCGCTTAGTGGTCCAACGCACTCAACGCACTCAACGCACTCAACCAATAAGCCACTGCACCCATAGTGTTAGAAGCTATGTGTCAGAATTAATTTACCCTTAGGGTATAATGATAAACTTATAAAGGAGGTCAGTGCCCACATATCTTGTGAAGGATTTCATACTCTATCGCTCTAACTTCAGCTTGAAAAGGTTTTTTCTAAATTGTGGGCGTGGCAGTGGGCGTATAATTTTTTTTTTACACTTAACCGTTTCGGAACTCTAGAGGATATGTGGTTCGAATTTCAGCTTGTTAGCCTGAATTTAAAGGCCTAAAAATTGCTTACGGACGGACGGATGAACATTGCTGTATAGTCTTAGGGTTTCGTCCTGATCATAAATATATATACTTTTAGGGGTCTGCGATGAATATGAGGGATGTTACAAACTATGTGTCAAAATTAATATAACCTTAGGATAGGGTATAAAAACATTATCAAGTGCAAGTTCTCGATAAAACGATCCATTATGAAAGTGACACAAGGCCCACTTTTATCATTGTACAACTGCAACATTATCCCCCCGCTAGTGAAGAATTCTTTAGCCACAACCTTACTTCCGTCAACCCCAGTGGTGAAAATCTTAGTCTAACGCGGTTAATAATAGGTGTTGATAAAATTGGAATAGTATATAAAGCGACTAAATCCCTGGAGGAAAGACAACACAAATTATTCTACATGAAATATGGCCCACGAAAAATATCCACGCAGAATCAGGGGATTGCAGCTATCTAACAAAACTATAAAAGAGTAATGGTTAAAGCAACAGAAAGCTTTTATAATCACTATCGGTCAAATCGTATATAACTATCGAAAACGAAAAAGGAATGATCTATACAAAGTCTTCAAGGACACACACAAACAAACCATAAGAAGTTTAATTAACTTACTAGTCAGAGCCGTCTATCTTCTATTTTTCAAAATGAATGATGAAGACAGAGCAGAAATTGGAAACCCGCTTGTAGCTATAACGGAAAATAATCTTATAAGAAACAATAATAATAAATAGCCAGATTCAAAATCAAAAAAAAAAATAGTAATAAATGCAATTCCAAAAAGAACATAAGGAAAGGCTACTGTCCGCTTGGGTCTAACAGTATGATACCCTATCCATATCCCTATATGCCCAGAAGAAAAAAACATTAAGAAGATGATGGATAGCATTTCATTTCATTCTATTTTATCACCCCTTCGGGTAGGGGTAAGGTAAGCATGCCTAACGTAAGAGCCGACTAAACTCCACTCTTCGTATACCGAGTATAAATCGTATACAAAAATTGCAATGAACAAAACAAATAGATATAATACCCCAAGTGGCAGTCCAGTTCTACTGGAAAATCCACACTCTTCGGAGGCAGGCTCTACGGATTCGGGGGAGAACCACTTATTGCAATCTATCGACCATTTTAAAAATAGCAAAAAGGTCTCCAGATCACCACTATCCGGATCTGTAATTAAAGAAAACCCCAAAGGAAAACTAACGACGCCGAATGTATTAGCGCGCGTTACTCGGGATTCAGCGCAACCTAAAAGCTTCGAGGACGAAAATATTGTACTTCGTGCAAAGCTTAATAAAATAGAACAGCTCTATGAAGAATTAAAGAAAGAGCTAGATCCAATTAAAACAGAAAATAAATCTCTTAGGGAGTCTCAACTCCAAAAAACAGTCGAAGAAAAATTGTGCCACCCAGTCATCCGCGACCGAGCAAAAAACGAAAAGCCGGTTCTTCACCAGAAATTGAGATTCCAAAAAAAAGGAAACTCTAAAACGGTGCTTTCGGCTAAAGATGAAAACTAACCGAGGTCGAAAAAGAGTCAAAACAAGACACACATTCTGCCTCCAATAACGGTTGTTGGAATTTCGGATTCTACCAAAATTTATGATCTTCTAAAGGCTATCCTAAAAACAACATTTAAAGTAACATCTCTAAATAACAATATTTGGAAAATTAATGTTACCGATCCGGACAGCTATCGCACAGTTTCAGAAAGACTAAATTCAAAAGGAATCCAATGGTACACTTATGAAAATAAGTCTGAAAAGCCACACCGACTTGTGGCCAGAGGACTTCATTCTTCGTGCCGCAAAGACGACGTCTTGCAGGACCTTTAAAGTAAAGGTTTCAAGATAATTGATGCCGTCAACATAATAAAGAAAGAAAAGCGGCGAACTGAAGGAGAAGACGAAGTTATAGTTAAGTGTGGACTTCCGTTATTCATGTTAAGCTTCGAGAAATCCGAAAACTTAGATAAAATTTACAAAATTAAATCTATACTTAATAAAGTCGTAAGAATTGAACCTACGCGCAAGAGTAGAAGGTTTGTCCCTCAGTGTAAACGCTGCCAAGGCAATAACCATACGCACGCATACTGCCAAAAGGAACCGCGTTGCGTTAAATGCGCGGGTAAACCCTTATCGGAAGAGTGTCCTAAAAAAAACATGATTCGCCGACTTGCATTAATTGCAAGATAAAACACCCGGCAAACTATCGCGGCTGTGAAGTAGCTAAAGAGCTGCAGAAAAGGCGCGACTTAGTAAAGAAAAAGCCTTTACCGATCGAAAGTCGATCCAAAGATAAATTTAAAAAAAACGGAAAACCCTCTAAAGACAGAAAAACAAGGACCAAGGAAATGTCCAAACTACCGCAGACGGCAGTACGGAAAATAGATGTACACCAAGTCGACTAATCGCGGCCCGCAAACGTACGCTGAAGCCGCGATTCAAGCAAACAATCGAGTCGTTAATACGGCGCCTGATCCAATCCATCAAGTTTTTTTCCGAAATACTGGCGAGACTTGAAGAGCAAAGCCAAATTAACAAACGTATGTTCGCGAAACTGGACAAGCTCGAAAATAAACTGCGAGGCTCACCAACTCCCGTTAAAATTATGAAAAGCTTTATAAAAGTTGTAACATGGCACGCATATCACCCATCAGAAAGTGCTAGAGGCGGAGCGTCCTCTTTTATAAAGTCCACCACTGTTCACTCCCCAGGTGAAAAAATTGAGCTTGATGAAATGCAAATAAGCTCGGATAGCGTAAGCATTAAACGCGTTACATATAACTTTGCTTCTATTTATTGTCCTCCACCAACGACGTTAGAAAAAAATGATTTTAGAGGCATATTTGACTCACTTGGACAGAACTTACTAATTGGCGGAGATTTCACCGCAAAACACGCCTTCTGGGGCTCCAGATGTATCTTACGAAAAGGTCGAATTCTATTCGAATCCGGTATGGAGTCTTAGGTCGACTTTTACTCGTCTGGTAAACCCACGTATTGGCCTTCGGATATGGCAAAAACACCAGACCTCATAAATTTTTTTATCGCAAAAGGAATATCTGAAAACTCAGTCAAAATTGACGAAAATTTTTATCTCTCTTCTGACCATTCGCCGGTCATTCTGATAATTACCAGTGGAGGTTTACGCGAAAGGGACGGTCCACCAAAACTTACTAGCAAAAGAACTAACTGGGACTCCTTTAGAAAAGACTGCATAAATAAAGTCGATCTGAAAGCATCCCTTCGAACACCATATAAACTCGAAGACGAAGTGAATCATTTCATCGATGCCTTGAAATATTCAGCGTGGAACAATACTCCTCATAAAAAGAGAGTAAATACATGTAACGAATTAAAATATTCCCGCGAAATTACTGATTTAGTAAAGGAAAAACGAAGAGCGCTCCGTCGGATAAAACAATCTTAAATAATCTTTCCAACAAACTCAAAAGAGACATTCGGGACTTTAAAAATCGTGAAATCTCTATGTATCTGGAAAGTCTAACGGCGGATAAAACTTCTAATTATTCGCTTCGGAAAGCTATGAAAGGCATGAAAAAGCCAAATTTATTTGAAAAAATATTGGCTAATTGTCTTGTTACACTTTTTCGGTTTCTATGCAATTTTTCGAAGAAAACAACATTTTAGTAAAAAAACGCTCACAAAAAGTAGGCGTGGCAAAAAACTTTGTATAACAAACTTTTAAAGGAGGGTAGTGCCTACATATCTTTTGAAGGTTGTAACACTCTATCTCTCTAACTTTAGCTTTTAAACTTTTTTTTTTCTAAATTGTGGGCGTGGCAGTGGGTGTATTCAAATTGTTTTTATATATTTTGTGGTCCAAATTTCAGCTGGCTAGCTTAATTTTGTACGGTGCAGTGGCTTGGTGAGTAAGTGCGTTGGACCACTAAGCGAGAGGTTGCCGGTTCAAATCCCGACCTGTACCACCTGAAAGTTTTTATTCGCTGCCCCACCTCACGCCTATTATTTGTTTTTATTTTAGCTTAATTTTAAAAGCCTAAAAATAACGTACGGACGGACATTGCTAAATAATCTTAGGATTTGGTCCTGATCATAAATAGATAGGTTTTATAGGTCTACGACGAATATTAAGGAGTGTTAAAAACGATGTGTCAATATGAATATGCCCTTAGGACAAGGTGCAAAATAATAGGAATCAGGATTTCATCTAGATTTTCAATTTATTTTTAGTTTTTTTCCGAGGGTAGGTGGAAAATCTTCCATGAGACACTATGAGGACTGGCTGCACGTGCTTATAATAGTGTGTGATTCGTAGGGTATTTCCTATCTCGCAGTTTATATTTAATAATTTATATTCGCGTTTATGTTCTTCCCATCGGAGGCACCTGCTTGTTATCAGCCGCTGTATCGATTTGCTTATAAGTTTAGAACGCCGCTTCAGCGTATGTTTGTGGCCGCGGTTTTGACAAAGCTCTATTATCAATTTCAAACTTGCGGCGGATTAGACTTTTCCTTATCCTCTGGTCCGGGATTCGACGACTTTTCTTTTCAATTTCTTTCTCTTTGCAGTTTAGACATTTGCCTTACATTTTTTCGTGGTTCAACTGATTTGTTTGCACCTCTTTTGGGTTTGTCATTCCTTTTAATTCCAAGGGGTAACAATTTTTCCTTACTATATCGCACCTGCTTTGAAGCTCCTTAGCTTCTTCGCACCAGCGATAGTTTGCCTAATGATTTCCCATACAGTTTATGCAGGTTGGTGAATCATGTCTTTTAAAACCGCAAGCTATAGACAAATGTTTCCCGATTTAACGCGACGCCATTATTTTCGACATTCTTTGGTCTTGCAAAACGTAATTTTTATAGTACGATGAATAAAGTCCTCTGGCCACTACACTTTCTGACTTATCTTCGTAAGTATACCAATGGCTTTTCTCGGTATTAAGTTTTAGAGAAACCGTGCGGTAGCTGTCGGGGTCTCTAACGTTGATTTTCCACACAAGATTTTTTTCTTGTCTTGTCTATCTTGTTTTCTTTGCATTTTCATAGCTTTAAGACTTTTTACGATTTTCTTTAACTACTACAATTTCTGGTAAGGAACCGGCCTTAGGTTTTTTGTTCAGTTTCCGCTTAGTGGAATTAGTTTCGCGCTCTAACACTTCTTCATCCGTGTGGTAGTCACGCCGCTCTGGACTAAGAATTTTACCTTCAGAGTGATTTTGCCTCAAAGATTCTTTTAGTGTCTATAATTTTTTTAGCTCTGTCTATTTTCCGCAAATATTTTAAACTACTTCTAACCCCTAATAGCCTTCGGGTAGAGGTTAGGGATTGGAATATACCCGAGGTAGGCATGTCTGTCGTAAGAGGTGACTAGAATCTACCTCTATATACCGAGTATAATATCGTATACAAAAAATTTCTCAGGTAGGCCTGTTCGGAGGCAGGCTCTACGGATTCTGGCGAAAGCCATTTAATGCAATTATTTGACACTTTCAAAGGTAGTAAAATGGTATCTAGATCACCACCATCGGCATCTATGGCGCAATTAAAGTCAAAAATAAGCCCTACGACGCCGAAGGACTTCCCACGCGTACCCCGGGACTCAAAGGTAAAAGCATATAGGAGGAAAATGATGACCTCCATAAAAATCTTAATAAGGTCGAACTTCTTAAATGAGCACAAAACAGAGTAATACCAGCTTTAAGTCGAGAATAAGGCACTAAAAGAATCTTTTAATTTTTTTAATCCAAATACCGGACAAAATTTTAACTTTGCATAAATAGTTTTAAAAACTGTGTTACCCGCCGTAGGTATGTTTTTGTTTAGTACGTTATCAATTTTTTTGTTCGCATCCATTTATTGTATTAAAAGTCTTTTATGTAGTGATTTTTTGTTGATGTGTGACTGGTCCATTAGTTTTGTGAGGCCTAGTTGCTAGTTTTTTTTTTCTTTTCGCGACAAATTTCGGTTTTTAATTTTAACATTGTGCTTAGTTAGCGTTTTCTTGTTTTAATTATTGTCTCTTTGTCAATTGGCCACCAAAATCATGCGAATTGACACCGTTAGATTTTTTCTGTGGGGCTACGCAAAAGACCGTGTTTACGCGAATAATGCCCGGTATATAGACCCATTAAAAACCGACATCCCTATCCTAAGGGCATATTAATTTTGACACATAGTTTGTAACACTTAATATTCGTCGTCAACCCCTAAAAGTATAAATATTATGATCAGCATAAAAGCCTACCAATTTCTAAGCCTTTAAATTAAAACTAGGAAGCTGAAATTCAGTACATATACTCCTTAGAGTCCAGTCACTTCTCAGCTTCCATAAGCATCAGTCGCTACTTTTTTCTATTACTTTCTTTCAATATGTCTAATTGTGCTATTTGCAATAAAGAGGAGCCTATCGATTATATTGTTGCACTTCTGAGAAACTCCTTACACTACCAGTAAGGACTAGCACTTGGCATGCTTGTATATGCACAGCTAGGTAGGGTCGGATGGGGTGTGGTTCTTGTCCTAAGGAAGCCAGACGCAGCAAAAAAAATATTTGTTTCATGCCAAGATTTTATATAAAAATGCATACCCTGAACGGACGCACTTTACTGTTCCCCTAGAAGTATCTGTTCGCGTGGCAACAGGAGTTACGTTGCCTTAAGTACATTGTGTTCCCTCCCTACGCACAAACTTCGCGAACGCCATGACAGATCCCGTACTCTGAACATCTATGGAACTGTCCCTAAATTAAAAAAGGAAATTCTGTCTACCCTAAATGACCATACCGGAAGTCTAGAACACGACCACACATAACCCCGTCAAATTAGAAAATCAGATCATTTTCAAGTATTCTTATCATATATTTCAAATTAAGTTTAAGGAAAATATAATCATAATTAGGTTTAAATAGTATAATTCATAGATTCAATTTTAAGGTTTTAAAGAAAAATATATATTTATGGAAGGGGGAAAAAAAACTATATACATATATATTAAAACCAAAAAAGTTAATTTAAACTAGAAATACGTTAGCGCTAGCTTGGCGATAGATAGATAACAAAAAAAAAACAAAACTCACCACTTATCCAGAGATTGTGCACAACTTCTGACTGCTGCAGATCAATGTAACTGCTGGGGATTATGTATATATGTGTAAGAATTATATTAAATACGGCCAAACTATTACCACTATGATACTTTGAGGTTATATAAGTATTATGTTAAATTAGGCAAAATAATTTATAGGTTAGGGAGATATTTAGACTTAATTATGTTATTTTTTCCTTCTCTTTTTCTTCTTGAAATGTTTGCACTTTGCACTTGGGGAAAATCAATTAAATATTTAATCATTTCATATAAGAAAACAACCATCACAGCACATAACCACTTTTCCGCACGTCTAAACATCGAGCAATTGCCGGTACCACTAACGCTTACCACACTGCTGGCAAGGAACCGCTTTCCATAATCCGCACTAAAAGAACCGTGTTAAATTCCCCGATTGATTCGCTCCTTAACTGAGCTATCGGGTGTTCTCTCACTTTTATTATGATCGGTGGTTTGGATTGTGGAGCGCAGCGAGTGTGGTGTAGTGGAAACTCTCCACTAGTTGTGTGGCGAAGATGGTGGTATTGATTGAAGACGCTCAAGGATATTTGAAGAGCGATGGGTGTGAGTGCTCTGGTGCACCTGATTCTCGTGGCGTTTGGTTTTTTTTATTCGGTGTGTGGCGAATTTTCTACACACACCGGCGCTGATGATGAAGGATCGTCACTATCGCTTCCAACTTGATGGATCGAGCGCTGGTTCGATCTTAAAATAATCACCTTGGACTGTTGAGTGCCGGTGGGAGGAAACTGAAACTCTCCACAAAATTGTAGCGCACATGCAAGTGCGGACTACGATCAGCACTCCCTTTCCTCCACCAGCAGGGTCCCTTAGGGGGATGCGCTAACAATTAGCCTACTGACCTACATATGTAACCAATAAAATTTAACTGATCTAATTAAGTAGGCTAAATTATACAATGAATACCTTATTTGTTATTTACTTTTGTATGCTGGTTTTGGACTGGTTATGATTTAGATTTCCTTTTTTTTTGTTTCAATTACGCAATAAATGTGGATTGGTAACTATAAGAATTTAAGAAATTCTTGTTAGATCAAATACCAAATATGTGTATCGTAATTCAAAATTACCTATAAATAAAAAAATAATAATAAATAATCGACTCGTAAGGTTCGCATTACTTCCATTACTTAGCGAAGAAAGTTAACTAAGTTTCGTTGAGTTTTACACTCAGAATTCCGCACATGAAGTAGCAGGGACGGTGGAGAATTGTCTATAAATGAAAACATCCGTAACAATCTTTCGTGCGGTATCTGCAACTCGCTTTTCCATTTACATTGTGCAAAAATCAAAAAACCTGATTTCAACATAAATAAGTCTAAAAAGAATTTCTTTATCAAAGGTGATAAATGTCTCACCAGTGTGCTTAGCAACTATATTAAAAATATTGACAGCTTAGTTCATAATGTACTCGCTAATCTAAGCTGCCTTAAAAACGAATTTCCTCACTTGTGCAAAAACAACATTGAACCAAACAGTGAAGTGGGCGTCTCAACGCGAAGGAAAACAAAAGAAACGGTCATCGAACTTTTTGGTGCCAAAACCAAATTTAAAAGTGTGCCATTTCCCCCGCCTTGCATAAGAGAAAACTATCTCTCTCATCTCTGCCGAAATCTCGTGCTCCGATTCAAAACGCTTGTCTAATGTCCTCTAATATGGGCAGGAAAACGACCACGAGTGCAAATGCAAATAACTTACGCAAACCGGTTTTGTCTACCACAGGTGCTCACGTCGCCTCTCCATCACTTATAACCAAACAGAAGCCCAGTGACGATAGGAAGAACAGCGCATCAAAACATTGAGTTGGACGTTGTTGTTGGTAAGAATGCTCTCGCTGATGTGGGTTTTGTTGCTGCTACGCCTTCCGCTGATGGTGATATAGCCTGCGTTGCTGATGTTGTTGTTGGTGATGAAATTGCAGATGAGGGGCTCGCTACCAACACTGCAGTGGACTCAGCTTACGCTGCTGTTGCTTCAGATGTCATTGTTGGTGGTTATATTGTTGTTGGAAATTCTATTGATATTCCTCCTAAGCCGCTTAATTTCATAATAATAATGATATAAACATCAACATAAACAATGAAAGCCAGATCGCGAGGATCGAAAAGACTAACAAATAAACGTAACGATTCCATTATGGGTAGATTTAAATACGTTGACTTCTTCTTTTTGGTTATACATTTCAAAATTTAATGTAAACACTAAATCTGAGGACTTAATAAACCATATATCTGCACAGATTAATATCCCAAAAAAATATTTCAAATGCTTCAAACTAATTCAGAAAGGATTATCTCTAACTGGCATTTTCCATGTAAATTTTAAACTGAGTGTTCCATCGGAATGTTATATAAAACTCATGAGTCATTCTTTTATATGGCCCATGTTCGAAAAAGCTAGTTAATCACGCAAAAAACGACGTTGCTGTCCAGTCCGTGGACTCGACGTAACAATCAACGAATTAAATAATATTAATATTATCTCTATAAGAAATTATGACATTGATCAACTGATTGTTTCCTTAAATCTTAATAAAAACACTGAATTACTTATAATTATTAATTATATACCTTCTAGGAGTTCAAGTGAATGTTATAAAATATTTTTTGATAATCGTAAAACTATTTTTGAAAAGTTAAGTCCATCTCAACATGTTATCTGTATTGGTGATTTTAATCAAGGAAATATTAAAGGGATATTAGAGCCAGACGATCTTTACTTATTTCCATTTAGTATTACTTCCGAAATTGAGACCAATTTAATTGACTTCTTCAGTCAGTTCGACTTAATTCAAATCAATAATATTTCAAACAGTTTCGGTCGTATTTTGGATCTTATTTTTGAAGATAAGGAACTCAATATATATGTTGAAAAATCAGATACTCCTATTGTCAATAACTCAGTACGTAACTTTGCAATTGGGGGAAATTTATTTTTTTTTAATTACCTGAAAAGTGTTCCAAGCAATAATATTGTACCAAACTTTAATAAGGCAAACTTTGATGCAATGAATGAATTTTTTTGTACATTCCTTGGGATACGCTTATCTTTTAGACTGATTTAAATAATGCTAATGATAATTTAGTATCTATTATAAATGAGGCTGTACGCAGATATGTTCCAAATAAAAAAGCCGTATCAAGTAATATCCCTGCATGGTTTAACAAGAGATTGATTAATCTTAAAAATAGAAGGAACAAATCTTTTAAGTTACTAAAAAACAACCGCGGCGATGATATTCTGCAGTCCATTCATTTGCCTAATCAAAATGCATTCGATATTCTTAACAAGTTTTTATATCTTTCGCACTTGTCTCCGTACAATCAAATATTAGCAATAATAGTACAAACTTTTGGAAGTACATCAACTCCAAGCGTAAATATAATGGGTTTCCAAGCTGTATGTAGTACCTAAATCAATCAACGAGTGATGTTCAAGAAATTTGTTACTGCTTCGCTGCTCATTTTAGGTCTGTGTATGCTACTACCAGTACTTCTTATGTTAATTTACCTAATGTCCCTACCAGTGTTAACATAGGGTCTATGGTCTTACTATCTTCTGAAGCAGAATCAGCCTTACTAGGTTTAGATAGCAACAAAACGGCAGGTCCCGATGGAATCCCTCAAATTTTATTATTTAAATGTGCCTCACCCTTAGCTAAGCCATTGAATATATTTGTACCTTATCACTTTCAAAAGGTGAGTTTTTAGGTTGTTGGAAACTGTCTTTTAAAACACCAATTTTTAAATCTGGATCTAAACAAGAAATAACCAACTATAGACCAATCTGCAAAATGTCTGCTCTACCTAAGTTATTTGAAAAAATTGTTTATTTAAAACCTACCTTTCAATTAAAAGATTTCGTGTCAGATTTTCAACACGGCTTTATTTCCAGAAAATAAACATCTACTAATCTTTCGTTAATGACTAATTACATTATTAATAATTTTGAATCTAATCTTCAAACCGATGTAATAACGGGTGATCCTAGTAGAGATACTTTTTTCAATAGCCTTTTTTGACAGATCACGTGTGAGTCGTGTCATGCTGTTATGTTATTTTTGTTTAGTATTGTTTGGCATTTCATAATGGAAAGACTTACACGTGAACAACGTTTACATATTGTTCAACTTTATTATGAAAATTCACGTTCTGCGAGGAATGTGTTTCGTGCACTTCGCTCAACTTATGGTCAACATAATCGGCCTACTGAGCGTACTATTCGCAACACCATCACCCATTTTGAGACCCAGCATTCATTATTGTATAATATTCCACCGAATAGACCACGTACAGCACGCTGTGAAGAAAATATAGCGGCCGTAGCTGAGAGTGTACACGAAGACCGTAGAGAGTCGATTCGGCGCCGTTCGCAGCAACTCGGACTGACGTATGGAACGACGTGGCGCATTTTACGTCAAGATCTTAAATTGAAAGCATACAAAATACAGCTTGTGCAACAACTGAAACCACTCGACCTTCCCAAGCGACATCGCTTCGCTCTATGGGCTCTTGAAAAGTTCCAAGAAGATCCGACGTTCTCGAGGCAAATTTTGTTTAGCGATGAGGCCCATTTCTGGCTCAATGGGTATGTAAACAAACAAAATTGCTGCATTTGGGACGAAGAGCAACCTGAAGAGATTGAAGAGCTGCCACTTCATCCAGAAAAAACAACGGTTTGGTGTGGTTTGTGGGCCGGTGCAATCATCGGTCCATATTTCTTTTAAAATTATGCCGGTGCGAACGTAACCGTCAATGGCGACCGTTATCGTGCCATGGTAACCGACTTTTTGATGCCTGAAATTGAAGCTCGTGATCTCGGCGACATTTGGTTTCAGCAAGACAGCGCCACTTCCCACACATCGAATCAATCAATGACTTATTGAGAGAACATTTCGGTGAGCACATAATTTCACGTTTTGGGCCACCAAGATCGTGTGATATCACACCGTTAGACTTTTTCCTGTGGGGATATGTAAAGTCAAAAGCTTATGCCGACAAACCCGCTTCGATTCAGGCCTTGGAGGAAAACATCACGCGTGTCATTCGCCAGTTACCAGTTGAAATGCTCGAACGAGTGATCGAAAATTGGACTCAACGGATGGACCATCTGCGACGTAGCAACGGCCAACATTTGATAGACATAATCTTCAAAAAATAAATGCCAAAGAATGTTCTTTCAAATGATAATAAACATTCTCCATTAAATTTGAATTTTCTGTGTTTTTTTCTTTGAAAAAGTAGGGAAGAATTCTAAAAAGGAATTTCCAGATTTATGTTTTTTAAACTTAATTGGAATAACGACACTCCATCTTATGAAACCAGATGTCTCTTATTTGGCATGCAGAGTCTGGAAAATCGACGTTCATATTTCGTGATAATGTTCGTCAGAGATATTCTTTCTTATCATATTAAATGTGCATCACTTTTGGCATTAATATATATTCGTGTTCCGAGATATAATTCTAGAGACTATCTTCCTTTTTATGAGCAATTTCTTGTATCTAATTATGGTCGTAATGAAACGGTTTCTCGTTGCATCAGGGAAGCTAATTCAGTTTGCAATAGGTTGGACATCTTTAGTAATTGCAAGAGAAACTTTTAAAATGTATGTCGTAAATTTACTGAGTTCTACTTGATTAATGTTTATTCTTTGTATATAAAAATGTAATTTAAAATTAAGCAATGTTATCTATTAGTCTATAAGAGATTTTGTTCTTTGATTGATGAATATGAAACTAAATAAGTAAATAGAGTCCCGGAATGGTAGAGTGTAAACATTTTGCTTATATGCCACCTGCCACGCCACAATTCTCCTCAACATTTAAACTTTTTGGCCATACCCACTTTTTGAGGGCGTTTGTTAAAAAAACCTGTTTATATAATTTTATTATGGAAAACCAAATAAAATGTCAGCTTACGTACGTTCTACGAGTTTTTTCATCGGGAGGGATGTGGACAGGTTATCATACCGTCCGTCCCAAGCGGACTGTGACCCTTATTTTGTTACAATCTATCGCTTAACCTCAATTCTATATTGACTTTAACTTCTTTTGTGATACTTAACCATATTTATTTTATCTTAATACTAATTTTAAAAATTCAAGGTTCTGTGCAATTGGTTAGAGTGTCGTTTACATTAACTATTCGTTGATTTGCGTAGGTTCGATTCATGGTACTCCGGTATGTAAACGGGCGAAGTATGAATACGGTTTCGTTGAGTGTTGGCCCCTGACATTATCCATGCTTTTCATCACCCTTGTAAGTAATGCTGCCGCGCATAGCTCCAGCATTTCTAATGAGACTTGTTTCCTGTGTTAATGCATGATGAGTGTTTAGACATTCTCCTGTTGAGTTTGCTCTTCCGAGGCATTCATCTGCGTATAATCCCTAAAGAACTCTTTTGCTTGCTTGTGGATATGATTGTTTTTCATTTGTACACTTTATGCAAAGTCTTGATTTTCATATATAATGTTAATACTGCTCCGTAAGTGGCGGTATTAAGAGCACATTCCTTTCTTTGTAGACTAGAATCTGTCTTCGACGGCTATGACCTCGATTGGAAATTTCCTTTATCACAGTAGCATATAGAATATATCTTTTTAAATACCTTGTCCTATTATCATGATGCTATTCGGCGATTCACGAAACGTTGCTCTTGCTGAGGCCTCAGATAACACTCTCAGTGTAGTAGCGGTGCTCTGCTCCTTAAATACTGCATGATGCGGAAGACAGTAATTTTTTTTTTTTGGTTTTTTGGTCCTGCGGTACTTCTTTCATGTAGTCAAGATCTGCAAACTTTTGCAAAGATTTTTTTGTACATGGAAATTTAGCAATATTGTTGGAATTTTAACCGAACGTAAACGCCTTTTTCGAGGAAAATAGGATTTGCTTTATATAGATCCTTGTTTGCCTTAAAAACAACAATTTCATAACTGTAGAATGAATTTGATATTTATGGGCGGCTGCCATTCCTCTGTATACAGTATCCTAAGGGTATATTCATTTTAATTCATAGTTTTTAACACCCCTTAAAATTCGTCGTAGACCCATAAAAGTATATTATTTTTGTAGGCATTGTAGCCGATATCTTATTCAATATATCGACCATACAAAGTTTTTGGCTACGTCCACTTTTTGGGGGGGGGTTTTTTAAAATATTTTTTTTTTATAAATTTATAGAATGAAATAAAATGATATTTATTCATCAGGGTATATTAAAATATTTCTAGTTTTCATACATGCCTTAACATCATTTATAGCAAATATAAACAAAAGCCTAAGTGACTTCCCTGGGGATCTTCAGACTTCTGAACGTTGCAATAATAAATAAATAAAATAAATATTAGGCCAAAAACGTCTCTACAGGACCAAAAGCCTAGCTGCTGCAACTATTGTGTGTTGCGAAATTAAATTTGTGACATGAATATATAATTTAATTGCGACTCCGAAAGGAAATTAACTTTTTACAAGCTTCTCATGGCATTTCTTACTTTTGGATGTTTGTCAGAGGTGGGTGAAGTGAATAAAAACGTTAAGGTAGTACTGGCAGGGACCATTGACCCCTCGCTTAGTAGTCCAACGCACTAAACCACTGCACCCACAAACGATGCGATAATCCCTACCCATAAGATATGTGACTTAATCCATTTAAAAAATCCAGGAGGGAAATCATACGCCCTAACATTGAATCTCACTATCTTATGGGACAGCTGGTTGAAGTCGGCGTATATGCAATCGGCCTTGCATTTTTTAAGAATCAATCAATCAGTGCAATGCCATCGAGTCCAGATGAGTAGTAAATTTTTGAAAGGGAAACAAATTTCCAAACTAAACAAAGGTTAGGAAAGATGCTCCAAATATCGGTTTTTAACAATACGCTTGGACTCAAGACGGAAGCCCTAGCAGCTAGCGCTACCAATGTAATTAGTATTTTAATAAATTTATAATATAATAAACTTATAATAATAATAATAGCAATAAGCGTTGGTGGTACTTTTAACAGTTTACTTGCAAATGGGACAAAGAATTTTGTTAATAATATTTAAATACAAAAATGCTCGATCGAATTGTGTTTGAACAAATTTGTCTTTATGTACCACATAAAGTCAATCAACTTATGACATGGCTGGGCATCGAGTAATAATCAGCAAACATTAACAAGCTCTACCATACAACGTTTTATGCCATGCCTACTTTTTGGGCGGGTTTTTTAACAAAATTTGGTTTTCTTCAAAAATTTCCTTACAAATATATAACAAAATACAATTTGCAACACTCTAACCTATTCTACATTCTATTCTATCGGTTTAAGCCCCGCCCACTTTTTGGGCCAGTTTTTTTAAATATATATAATAAACTTATAATAATAATAATACCATACAACGTTTTTTGCCATGCCTACTTTTTGGGCGCGTTTTTTAACAAAATTTGGTTTTCTTCAAAAATTTCCTTACAAATATATAACAAAGTACAATTTGCAACATTCTAACCTATTCTACATTCTATTCTATCGGTTTAAGCCCCGCCCAGTTTTTGGGCGAGTTTTTTTAAATAAAAAATTGTTTAACATAATATTTAGAGAATATTCGCCTCAATATTTAACATTTATAACGTTTTTGGCCATCCCCAATTTTTGAGGGTGTTTTTTTCAGAAATCCAGTTTTTAACCTGGGGCTGGGATTCGAAGATCCTTTCGGCTGGAGCGTTGTTGTCCATTCGCTCGATGTTGCCCAGCCAATGTAGTCGACGTTTCTTGGCTTTTTAGACTACTCATAGAGTTCGCGGTTGTATCTTCTCCTCCATTCTCCCTCCTCGCACACAGCACCAAATATCCGTCGAAGGCTTTTTCATTCGAAGGATCCCAGTATTAACTCCTCTTTCCTGTTTATCGTCCAGCACTCGGCGCCATATAGCAGAACTTGCAAGACAAGGGTTCTGTAGAGCATGCACTTTGTCCTTCGAGTCAGGAGTTTTGAACCCTTTTGTTTTGCCAAACGGAAGTAGCAGCGGTTTCCTAGGGTAATTCTTCGACGGATCTACATTAACATATCATTTGTGGAGTTAATGTTTACCCCAAGGTAGATGAACTCCTCGAAGTTGCAACAGTGACATTTTGCCCTAGTTGGTGGACAGATGATTGTTTGCTTGTTGATAGCATATATTTAGTCTTGTCCTCGTTAACTTCAAGGCCAACTACTTTGGCCTGTTCTTCAATAGCCGTGAAAGCTTCTTTCACGGCACGCTGGGATCGACCGATGATGTCTTGATCTTCCATATACCCAAGCAGTTGGACTGATCTGTTGAAGATAGTGCCGCCCGTGTGGACACCTGCCCTACGCATTTTCTGCGCAAGAGCAAGATTGAAGAAATCACACGACAGCGCATCTCCCTGCCGAAATCCGGTGCATGTTTGAAAGAGTTCAGCAGAGCATCTGCCAATTGCACCGCGTGTTATCTAGTGTCAAACGACACATCTGGATCAGTTTTGATGGGATCCCGAATTCGGCCATCGCCACAAAAAGCTCCTGACTAGGAATGCTGTCATATGCGGCTCTAAAGTCGATGAAGAGGTGGTGTGTCTCCACTTGAAACTCGTTCGTCTTTTCCAGGATTTGCCTTGGTATGAAGATTTAGTCTACAGTTGATCTGCCGGGCGGAAGCCGCACTGGTACGTGCCGATTAGTGTGTTGCAGAAAGATTTGAGACGTTCACACAGTACGTTGGATAGGATATTATATGCGACATTAAGCAGGGATAACGCTCTTGCAAGACATAGGATCGCCTTTCTTGTAGATGGGACATATGGAGCTGATGGTCCTGTTATCGGGCATGCTTTTCTTCATCCAAACTTGGCTGATGATTTGGTGCATGCGCCCTACCATAACATCACCTCCGTATTTGAAAAGCTCTGCTGGTAGACCATCAGACACGGAGGCCTTGTTGTTCTTTACCTTTTTTATAGCCAAGCCAATTGACTGCCCGTGGGTTCTCTTCTTGCCCCATCACTCTCCCTACATTTTGTCCGTTTAGCAGCTGCTGGAAATGCAGCCTAAATACATCTACTACTCCCTGCGCTTCGGTGACTAGGTTTCCATAGCTGTTGCGAAGAGCTCGCGTTACGATCTTAAAGCCAGCAGCCAATTGCTTGGCTTTCTTATAAAAGTTCCGGATGTTGCTTCGGTCGCGTGACTCTTCGATCTCTTTGAGCTGGGAGACTGCGTGCTCTCTTTTCTATATCTTCTTCTCCTCTTCCCTCCTGGCTCGCTACTCATCCCTTGCTGACCTAGTTTTCCTCTGCAGCGTTCTAATGAGTGCATCTTCTGTCGCATTTTTCTAGTATACGCATACATCATCACACTATGGGCTTTCTCTCTGGGGTGGCAGGTATCGTAGGGTGGTTTTGGCTACCTCCTTGATAATGTCGCGATGCTGGGATCACTGGTTGTTGGCGTCTGTGGTAGGTGTATGCACAGTGGAGATTTCTCACTCAGGCGCTCTTTGTAGGCTATGGCAACTCCAGATGTGCTAAGGCGTCCAACGTCGAATTTCTTTTTTGGGGCAGTTCGCAGCTTCTTCTCGTTGGACAGTCGAGCTCTGAATCTAGCTGCAACAAGAAAATGGTCAGAGTCGACGTTTGCCCCTCGGTAAGTGTGCACGTTCAGGATGTTGGATGCGATCGATTAGGTTGGCGGTTCGACCATCTGGAGAGCGCCAGGTTGCTGTGTGGATTGTAAGTCGCGGAAACCTAGTGCTACTTATCACCGTATTACAAGCTGCTGCAAAGTCAATTAGTCGGTAGCCGTTATCTGTTGTCGTTTCGTGGAGGCTGTGCTTACCAACTAATCCGCCGAAGATGTTTTCCTGGCCAACTTAAGCATTGAAATCACCGAGTACAATGTTGACATCGTACTCCGGACAGGCTCCGTAGGCTCCGTCCAAGAGGTCATAGCCTCGTCGGTAGTGGCGGGTGCACATATTCGGCTAATGTTTTGGAATGTAGCGCTGATGCGGATCACGGCCAGGCGATCACTTATCGGCTTGAAGTCCATTACTTTGGACCGATTTCCCACGACGAATCCGCATCCTAAAATAAATAAATAAATATTAGGCGTCCATACAGAACCTAAAGCCTAGCTTCTCCAACAATTGTGTGTGCGAAGTTATATTTTTGTCACGAGTGGCGGTTCCGAATGGCAAATTAAGCTTCTCATGACATTTTTTACTCTTCGATGTTTGTCAGACGTTCGCAAGAGGTAGGGCAGTGAATAAAAACTTTCAGGGGGTACAGGTCGGGATTTGAACTGGCGACCTCTCGCTTAGTGGTCCAACGCACTTAACCACTGAGCCACTGCACCCACATCCGCATCCTAACACAGGCAATCTTTTAGTATAGCTGTCGCAATTTTTTCTTTTCATAATTCCTTATCCTATCCATCGTATCTCCTGGATCGCGGTAATGGCAGCCTTGTACCGTGAGAGGACAGACTCAAGTTTTTGAGTAGCACCTGGAATGTAGAGTGTTCGCACATTCCAGGTACATACTCGCATGTCCGTTAACATTCCGGGTCTGATTGCCGTTTGAGGGAAATTGTTATCCGAGGCTATCCCTGTCTCTCTCATAACTATATTTTTTTCACATGGTCGGGAGTTTACCCCGACCTGGAGGGCCAGGCCCTGTTCTTGACCCTACAGTAGGGCGGTAATTCCGGTGCCAGTAACCCACTTCGGGGATGTGAGTGCTGCCGTTGACCCATCAATGCCTCATCCGTGACGAGCTCTTTTCCAACACCCTGGCTTAGTTGTTGGATATTCCTATAGACCTGTGCTTCAAATAAGTGGAAGCAGCCCATATAGGGAGATCACTTGTTCCACATAACTGGAACTTTGGACGCTGCTGTTGATCCCTCCATAGAATTCGCCCGCCGCCGTCCGGAAACAGAAGAAGTGCCTTAGTAAGCTGCCACTCATCCCCCCTTTCGTCACGACCTTCTTCAGGGCTTGGTTACCCCATCTCCGGTCGAGATACTAGGCACCCAGCAGTCACCATGGGGAGGTGAGAAGTAGAAATTGATGGTGTTATGCTAAAGAGAGAACGCTTGTGTTCTCATATAATCGAATTCACCATCCTTTTGACCACAATATTCAATGCATGCTGTACCAGAATTTTCGTGTATCACTCAAGAGTACACTGAGAGCAGAAGTATTTGACTGGATTCATGCATTGATTTTAAATGTTTGTAAATTGTAAGGTCAGGAAAAACAGAGTGAGGCAGAGCATTCCACATTCGTGTTGTACGGCAGAGGAACGAATCTTTAAATTTCACAGTTCGACCGAATATAGGCTTTAGGGTGAACTGGTGAGCATTCCTGGCGTGGCGAGTATTGCGGTTGAAGTGTGGAAGGGGAGGAATGGAACTGGCTATTTCGTTTGAGCACTTGTGATGGTAGTATCGATAGAACAACGATAGGCAGGAGACATTACGACGATTACTAAGAGGATCAAGCGAATTCGCAATAACTCGGTCGCCAATAAGTTTTATCCCACGTTTTTGAATTCTGTTAAGTAGCTCCAAAAATATAATTGGTGCACCGTACCAGATATGAGCGTTGTACTCAAGTTTTGGGCGAAGAAACGCCTTGTAGATTCTAGCCAAATCAGAAGGGGTAAAATATCTCCTGCATCGCTTTAGGAAGCCTAGACACTTCGCAGCGTTCTTGGCGACGTCGAATATGTTGTAATTCCAACGAAGGTTGTCATTAACACACATACCGAGAATGGAAAGCCGTTCGGATTCAGCGATGCGATTATGGATAATGGCAGAGTATTGAGGTTTCGATTTAGTGACAGAAGCATTGTGTTTTGGAAGCATCAAATTCCACTCTATTGGTTTTACCCCACTCAAGAAGCTGTCGAGATCGTAATTTAATGATCTTAACATACTTTGCCGTTCCAGTTCGACGCCCTAAGATGAGGGGCGTTACCCAGGAAACGAATATGTATAGCTTGGGGTGCTGTCATCGGCGATGGAATGAATAGGATTAGAAGTAACAGAGAGTAGATCATATATAAAAATGAGAAAGAGTGTCGGAGACAAAACGGAGCCTTGGGGAACACCAGCATTTATTTGGTAAGTTGCAGACTTGAAACGATCCAAAACAACTTGAATTAAACGGTCCGAAAGGTAATTTCTAATCCATTGAATAAAGGTATCATCGATTCCAAATGCACGCATTTTCGACAAAAGAGCTTGGTGCCAAACTCTGTCAAATGCCTTTGAAATATCAAACGCAACGACCTTGATTGGTTCCACTTTTTGGTTAGATATGTCATCAAATCACCAGTGGACCTGTTGCCGCGAAAACCATACTGCCGGTCATTAAGAAGTTTCCGCGATTCAAGATATTTGATAAGCTGGCGATTTATCAGCGTTTCCGTGACCTTGGGAAGAAGGGACGTAAGTGCCATTGGTCGGTAGGAGGAGGGAGAGGAAGATTCGCCTTTTTTGGGGACTGGCTGGACAAATGCTGTTTTCCATCTTCTCGGAAAGAGCCCTGAAGAATAGGACAGAAAGAAAAGCTTATGCAGTGGTTTTGCCAGCATGGAAGAACACCTCTTCAGAACGATAGGGGAAATACCATCTGGACTAGCGGATTTATGAACGTTGAGATCTCGAAGAACTCTTGCCACTGTACGAGTGCGAAAATGAATTGGTCCCATAGTATATTCTACGCGCTGGAGTACAGGGGGAGATAAAGCACAATCTGGTAGCGTTGAGCTAGCTGCAAAATTAGCAGCAAGCAGATTGGCTTTATCCAAAGAGCTGACAGCTGGAATGTCATTGCAAATAAGTTTCGGGATTGATGTTGAGGCCGGATTTTTAATATTCTTAACAAACGACCAAAAGTTTTTAATACCGGTGAGACTTTGTTGTATTTTTTGCCTCAACTTTTGGTCGTTGGAGAATTTCACACGATTAATGTGCGCATTGCCTTCATTTCTGGCGCGTTTAAACTTTATTCGGTTTTCCTCAGTTGGGTTGGCCTTATAAGACCGAAAGCTCACCTCTTTTAACCTGATAGCCTCTTTGCAGCTCTAGTCACACCATGCGTTCACCTTGGGTTTGATACTTTTAATCCTATTAGGAGTAAAATGTATTATACCGCAGTGAATTATGTTGCTTATCATGTCGGCAGCAGCATCCACATCACCATCGAGGAAGCATAGCGACTAGTTAAAACTCCTAAAAAACCGTTTAATTCTTCCCATTTGGCTTTCTCGTATTGCCATACTGTTCTTTTAGGAGCTTGTTCTTTAACGTTGTGTATGAGAAATTGGCCGATATGACACAGTGGTCTGACGAACCTAGAGGCGATAATACATTAATGGTGAACTTATCTGGGTGAGAGGTGAGAAACAAGTACAATATGTTGGCGGTTTGACTACTAATGTCCGGAATTCGTGTGGGCTCATTTACAAGCTGGGTTAGGTTGTTCACTTCAGAAAAGATCTCAGCGTACCTGCCTTCGGGTGTTGTCTGTCCAGAGTGACGAAGCCAATTCGAATTGTGAACATTAAAATCGCCCCCAACAACGATTTCAGTGTGACGATAAAGGGTTATAATTCGTGGAATGGAATCGAACAACTCATCAAACAAGTTAAAAGTAAGATTAAGGTCCAAATTTGGGCTTCTATAAATGACACAGTAGTGGATTAATTGCCTAGGGACGTGGAATTTAAGCCAAATAAAATTAAATTCCGGATTGGAACATTGGCCGTATGTGTGGTTGATGATAGGCTGCATCAATACGTATATAAACGACGAGTCTACTATGGGGAAAGAATAATCGCAATAAGTTGTAACCAGGTAGACTAAATTCCGACGAATCAGAATGAACGCTAACCTGAGTTTCACTCAGTGCCAAAACAGCTGGTTTGTTTCGGGAAACATGGGCGTACAGAGAAAAAAGATTCGCTCTTAAGCCACGAATGTTACTCATATCTACTTTGAAGCTGCTAAATATTAGAAAAAACATAAGGAAAGGCTACAGTCCGCTTGGGGCGAACAGTATGATACCCTATCCTTATCCCTATGTACCCCAAAGAAAAAAAGCATTAGGAAGATGATGGATAGCATTTTATTTCATTCTATGAAATTTATAGAAAAAAAATATATATAAAAAATATATAAATATAGAAAAAAAAAGTGGGCGTGGCCAAAAACTTTGTATGGGCGGTATATTGAGAAAAATATTGGCATAATATATTGTTAAACATTTTTTTTCGATTTTTATGAAAATTTTCGAAGAAAACAGCATTTTAGTGAAAAACGCCCACAAAAAGTAGGCGTGGCAAATACTTCATATGACAGACTTATAAAGGAGGGCAGAGCCTACATATCTTGTGAAGGTTCTAACACTCTATCTCTCTAACTTTAGCCCTAAAACGGTTTTTTCTAAATTGTGGGCGTGACAGTGGGCGGATTCAAGAACTTTTAACACTTTACCATTTCGGAACCCTAGGGAGCATATGTTCCAAATTTCAGCTTCCTAGCATAATTTTAAAGGCCTCAAAAGTTGATACGGACGGACGGACGGACGGACGGACGGACGGACATTGCTAAATAGTCTTAGATTTTGGTCCTGATCATAAATATATATACTTTTAGGGGTCTGCGACGAATATTAAGGGGTGTTACAAACTATGTGTCAAAATTAATATACCCTTAGGATAGGGTATAAAAACACAAAAAATTCAACACTGACGTTACCTAAGCAAAGCCGTGCAATGTAAATTCTATGTAAGCTTACCACAACAAATTACCGCAGGTGTTATGCCCTTACAGCAATTTGCCTTGGTCTACCAACAAAAATGTACACATACGACCCGCTATTCGCCAGTTACTACGCTTGCTTCTCCAACCATAAAAAATACATAAATGATATGAATCATTGTGTACTATGTGTGGTCAAGCAGAAGCAGCAACACACGAGATGGAATGGGAGTAAAGGGACCACACGCGCTGTGTACTTTATGGATTTTTTTTTTTTTGATTTTATTAATGCAGCACTGAGCACTTGTTTGTTTATACCCTAAGGGTATATTAATTTTGACACATAGCTTGTAACACCTCTTAATATTCGTCGTAGACCCATAAAAGTATATATATTTATGATCAGGACCAAATCCTAAGACTATTTAGCAATGTCCGTCCGTCCGTCCGTACGCAATTTTTAGGCCTTTAAAATTAAGCTAGGAATCTGAAATTTGGACCACATACTCCCTAGGGCTCCGAAATGGTTAAGTGTAAAATTTTTTTAATACGCCCACTGCCACGCCCACAATTTAGAAAAAACCGTTTTAAGACTAAATTTAGAGAGATAGAGCGTTATAACCTTCAGAAGATATGTAGGCACTGTCCTCCTTTATAAGTTTGTCATATAAAGTGTTTTGCCACACCTACTTTTTGTATGCGTTTTTTACTAAAATGCTGTTTTCTTCGAAAGTTTTCACAGAAAGCGAAACAAATTTTTAACAAAATATTGACCCAATATTTTTTCCAACATATCGCCCATACAAAGTTTTTGGCCACTCCCACTTTTTGGGGCGTTTTTCCAAAAAATATTTTTTTTTGTAAATTTAATAGAATGAAATAAAATGCTATCCATCATCTTCTTAATGCTTTTTTCTTTGGGGCATATAGGGGTATGAATAGGGTATCATACTGTGTTTTTTTTTGCCCACGCGACCAAGAAAAGCTTTTTCCCATTAGTGTGGTGACGAACACGATCACTGGCCGCGGAACAGAGGCACGTGTTTGCGCGTCGGTGGTCAGATCGGTACTTACAAATTTATGTTTGTTAATTTAATTTTGGTTTAAATTGAATCCAAATTGTGCTCAGCCTGTAATCAAAACAGTAATTATTTAATCACTCTTTGCTTGTGACATAATTCATACTGCTGTTCTAATATTATTCACTCTCCTTAACTATTCTGCTTTCCATCACTTTTACCGAAATTCTACGTTTTAAGTTGATGTTGTGTTTGCCGCTTTTCTCGGCCGCTTGGATCTGTCCCAGCAAACATAAAGGTGGTAGAAATAAATTTGTTGTCGGTTGGAGCACTGTTTTTCTTGCATAGTTAAACTCTGCCGCTGCTTCATTAATTTCGTATAAACTTTAGACTATATATTTATACATTCGTGCGTCGTTCATCTAATTAAATAAGCAAAATGACTGAGACTGTTTCGCTTTCCGATCTTTGCCTGACACGCGGTCACTTGAAGGTTCCTTAACCAACGTTCTACGTTCATGGAGTCAATCAGAGACAACAGTTCTGAACAAGAGCTAGAAACAAAACTTGGCTGGGCTGACTGGGCGACAATTTAGTTCTACTCAATCCAATCCTACGAGTTCGAAAACATGGAAGGTTACACAGACCCATTACCAGACTTCGAAGAAGTTAAATAAAAATTCGTACTGGTAAAGTCTCTCTAGTGAGCCGCAATTGAGGAACACTAGCGTATCAAAAATAAAGAAAACACAATTAGGTGATTAGCTGACCAACAGCAGGTTTTAATAGAATCTCTCGGTAAATCAAACACATCGCGAAATACAGATTGCTTGCTACCATCGTCGCATAGAAACATTTCCTGGAAACTATTAGGAATGACCTTCTTTTCACGACATGTTCGCAAGCGCAGGTCATAATAAGGTAAACTTAGGTCCGATTCAGAAATTTAATTTCCTGGAAGCGTGTCTTCAGCAGACACATACAGACTTTCATGGAACTTCCACCCCCCATAATTCTAACGCTAACCATCTTCGTAAAACCTCGAATGGAGCAAATGAAGTAGTGAGAGGTTGATAGAGATCCGCGGGTTATTTACATCTTGGTAAACAAGCTGTACTCCACAACTAGGAAGGCGTGGTGTGAAGAGAGCGGATCGGGTGATTATCCCATAATGAACAGTTCATCGATTTCCTAGAAAGGCGATGTCCGCTGCAAACCAGTAGCCAGGAGCATGCACGTATGGTCGTCTTCGTTCAAATCCTGCCCAAAGTTCAATTCTGCTCATAGTCTTCCACAGTGTTTTGATTTTCTCAGTATGAGTGTGAAATCAAGAAGAGACTTGGTTAAACACCAGAAAATTTGTTTTAACTGCCTACAGAACTTTCAGAACTTGCCACACACGGCATCACTCTTTGGTTTATGACAATTCCGTCCGCAGCAACCTTAATCCCTAGGCTATTTACTTTCAAAGCAATTCATATAGCCAGAACCAAATGAATGAAACTACTTAGCAACACTCCTCGAACAATCACAATAGTCCATTAACTTCAGGTGCAGTTGGTTCAATTGTAAATAACCATTTGATGAACTATATTCATCGCATCCGTAAAACCTTACTTCCCAAGGCAAAGGTATAGGAAAATATCAGCCAGTAAGAATCCTCATTGACTTAGGCTGTCAGTTTTCGTTCGTCACGGAGTCTCGTATACAAAGACTTGGACTCATTCGGTGAAATTCTCTTATACCGATAAGGGGTATGGGTCTACAAGCGCTGGTAAATCCAGAGGCCTTATTTCATGGGTCGTTCAGTCACATCGTAATTATTATATCATCGCTGTAGATACAAACGTGGCTACGTGCTTGCCAACCAATTCGTTCGACATTGAAGATAGGGATTACATCAACGGCTTAAGTTTAGCTGTCGCTGGTTTCAACCAATCTAGCAACGTAGATTGTAGCGCTGGTAGTGCTGATGAAGAGAATAGGGGGGTAGAATCTCTTACGAGAAGGGATTAAACTTAAAGGAGGGTTATTAGGATATGGGATAAAGGAGAAGGAGGTCTGAACTGTAGCTCGTCTTAGCTGTAGCTCGTCGGAGGGTGGATTCTTGCTCCCGAAATGCCTACGATACGATAAGGAAAAAGAATTTTAAAAAATTAGGGCCGCATTAACACGTGAGGAATCGGTGTTGTTCATCCTCGCAGCCCATTCATATGCAACTACCACTGAAAATAAAAAAACTCACCCATTTAAGAGAAAGCCCTATGCTTCCTCTACGAACAGCACCACAACTATGCAATCAAAATGAGACACTAAATTTTCTCATCCCTAAAAATGCATTGCATGCTGGTGACTCTGCTGCTGACAACCACTGGACGAAGGGGGTTATAATTACGGGTTGGTATTTTTCGCCACAATGTGGTGGTGGGGTGGGGATGAAGGTTTTTTTTTTTTTTTTTTTTTTTTGTGGCATCCGACAAAGGGATCCTAACTGGAGTTTAAAACTCGTCCAGAATATGCGAAGACACTATGCGGGGTTTAACGTGTCTCTGTAGTCAGTCACAATGGTAACACCGGTGTTTGGGTTCACGGGGTTATACGGTGGCGCACTCGTGGTTAATTGGATAGCTTTGAGCTGTCGATTGGTCTTGGGATCGCGGCTTGGTCACAAGTGGCGGCTTACACGGTAGCACTTATTGCACAGTGCTAGAGCCGTGCCGTGGCTTGCAAATTTATCACTTGGGGACATCACTCGTTAGGATAAGCAATTTATTTAGGTGGATTCTTACTCGAGAAGCAGGTGTAAGGCTATTGTAGGCACCGGTGGTCAATGGTATTACCACACTTCTTATGCCTGGCGCTTTCGCACTCGTCACACTGAACACCCGGTATAGAGTATTTGAGACAAGTTTCCGTTTTATTTCTTTTTCTTCCTTTTTTTTCTCGGGGAAAATGGTTTTGATTAATGGTGATTAATTGAATTTCGTTGCGAGAACGGGAATATACACATATATATGTATTTCCATGCCGAGCACCAAGCTCGGGCCAAAATTAACTGGCTATTGTTTCTAATTTCGAGGTTTTCATCGCTGCGGGTAACCTTCTAAATCCCCCAACACTATAGCGTAGCGTAATCCTCCCGCCACCCACCTAATAGAAAGCTTTAAGAAGATTTTTAGTTTTTAATAGCCAGCATCGCCATATCTCTCTCTGTCGTACCATAACCTCTAGGAAACCCAGGAGTAAGTTAGAAATAAAAGGAATCGCTTCGCTCTCTGGCCTGGATAGAATGGGTTATCTTGTTATATAAAATTTGCAGGTATATATATTTATATATATCTTTGGATTTGTTCCACCGCTTGTGAGTGTGCAACAAATCCCGCATGTATTATACCCAATAAGATGATGTGGTGAATATTGTGGTAAGACAATTGTTATATATATAAAAGAGTCTAGGTGTATAAAATATGCAAACTGTGTAAATAAAGAGACATAGACGAGACATCTTGGCTTGGGGTGGAAAGCGGACAATTACACCACAGGTTAGGACATAGTACGCAGAGCCTCGCTTTTCCTTAATACGAGCTTATATAAATGGTGGAGCAATTTTTGCATTGAAACCTTTCTCAAAACTGCTTTCAGCGAAATTGCGCCTATAAACTTAATCACCAGCCCTAAAATCGATCGGCCTGGATCTCGTGTTATATGTGTACACATTTTTAAGAAAGGCCAGCTGGATGTCTTTACGTAGGTCTAAGCCGTGCTGGATCATATTTAGTCCAAATTGAGCAATGCAGGGTCGATCTGAAGGAACAGGCTATACTACTTAGATGTTCATCCCAGTTACTTTGACTTTTATCAACATAAGCTCCTACGACAGCAATAACAGAGCAATTCACTCGCTCGGAGGAATTTGCCTGCGGAGTTAGGAAGCTATCAAGTTCTTCGGACTTAAACTGGGACCCATTATCGCTCACTCTTGTTTTCGGAACACCGTAGGTGTGGAAAATTTCTTTTTCCAGAAAGTCAACCAACGGCTCCGAGGTAAATTTTTTTTTTGTTATTAAAACGTTATAAAAACGTACTTGGTAAGGTGATCGAGAACAATAAATATCGCTATATTTCCAGATTTGGGACGTGGGTAGGGTCCCAGCAAGTCCACGAACAGTTTCTGAAAGGGTCTCGACGTCCTGACGGGTTGTCCCATAGGTGGCCTTAAGACGACATTTGGACTCTTCGTCATCTAGCACATATCGCAAGAGAGTACATCTCTCGCTAAAGTCGGCCAGAAAAGATAGCGCCGTAGTTTCTCCAACATTTTGCCTATTCCGCAGTGAGCCCAGGATGGGGGGTTGTGAAAGCTATCCAAGATGGGTCGAACTATAGCCGATGGAACCCATAGTTTCCAAGTATCACTCTCCTTCTCTGGTGATCCTGTGGTCTGAGCGGTTCGCTTGTAAATATATTCGCCCAGAATCTTTACATCTGAAAGTTTGCATTGGTTGGACAGAAGATGGGCTTTGAGTGAATTGTATTCCTCAGAAGAAAAGTGTGGTGAATTCAAATTCAATATTGAAGCAATTTTTCCAAAGCACTTAGATCAACCGCGTCTCTCCGCGAAAGACATTCTGGTACCACATTATTTGCGCCTTTGCGATGTTTAGTGAAGAACTCAAATCCCTGAAGTTTCAGGGCCCATCTTGCCAATCTACCGGAAAGATCCTTTTGACGCATTAACCACTGAAGGCTATAATGGTCTGTTATAACGGTAAATTCGTGACCTCCGACGTATGGTCGAAATTTTTGTGCAGATGGGCCAAAAATGCCCGCTTGGTAACCGAGTAGTTCCGCTGCGCCTTGTTCAACTATTGGCTCATGTATGCTATTGGACGTTCCACCCCATCTGCCTCAAATTGAGCCAACACTTTTCCCACGCCATAATGGCTAGCGTCAAATTGGATAATGAAAGACGTTTGATTCAAAAGATCTACCCTTTTTAAGCAGATTAGTAATATGGGTTGTAAGCGAGGCAAAGTTTAAAATAAATTTGAGGTACCAGCCCGCCATTCCGATAAAACGTTGTAGCTGATGTACCGATTTAGGAGAGGGAAAATCCACAATAGCTCTTATCTTTTCCGGATCTATTTGTATACATTACTACCCAACAATATAACCCAAACACCGCTTTCAGACAAAACTTACTTTTGGTCACATTAATTGTCAGATCAACTTTCCTGATATGCAAGGCCACTTCCTGCAATACGCGCATATGGGATTCGAAGTCCTTGGAAATCACTAATATGTCGTAAAGATAGACAAAAGCCATCTCCAGTAGATGGAAGGGAATGACTTTTTATCCATCAACCTACACATTGACAGCGGCGCGTTGCATAGTCGGAACCGCATCACTGTATATTGATACAGAATTCCGTTCGAGGTAGACGACTTAAATTGCCATCAATATGAGGGAGTGGATACGCGTCTTTTGCGGTCGTTGCATTAACCTTTCGAAAGTCGATGCAGAACCGGACTTTTCCGGGTTTCCAAATAAGGACAACGGGAGAGCTCCAGGAACTTGTCTATTCCTCGATAGCTCCTAGAGCAAGCATTCTGTCTATGTCCCCGAAAATTTGTGATTCCACCGCGGTTGAGTTCGTCACAATCCCAGCATAACGAAAAATTACTCGCCGAAATTTCCTCCTCGATAGGAACCTCGGGTTCAACTTTTGAAACAAATCTTCGAGCAGGAGCGCAACGACTGAAACCTCCCCTTTTTAACTCCTCCATGAAGTTTTCATGTCTATGACATTGATCTGCGATGGACGAATTATATAACGGGTGATCCAAGTAGAGATACTTTTTTCAATAGCCTTTTTTGACAGATCACGTGTGAGTCGTGTCATGCTGTCAAGTTATTTTTGTTTAGTATTGTTTGGCATTTCATAATGGAAAGACTTACGCGTGAACAACGTTTACAAATTGTTCAACTTTTTCAACTGTTTCGTGCACTTCGCTCAACTTATGGTCAACATAATCGGCCTACTGAGCGTACTATTCGCAACACCATCACCCATTTTGAGACCCAACATTCATTATTGGATAATATTCGACCGAATAGACCACGTCTAGCACGCTGTGAAGAAAATATAGCGGCCGTAGCTGAGAGTGTACACGAAGACCGTAGAGAGTCGATTCGGCGCCGTTCGCAGCAACTCGGACTGACGTATGGAACGACTTGGCGCATTTTACGTCAAGATCTTAAATTGAAAGCGTACAAAATACAGCTTGTGCAACAACTGAAGCCGCTCGACCTTCCCAAGCGACATCGCTTCGCTCTATGGGCTCATGAAAAGTTCCAAGAAGATCCGACGTTTTCGAGGCAAATTTTGTTAAGCGATGAGGCCCATTTCTGGCTCAATGGGTATGTAAACAAACGAAATTGCCGCATTTGGGACGAAGAGCAACCTGAAGAGATTGAAGAACTGCCACTTTATCCAGAAAAAACCGGTGGGCCGGTGGAATCATCGGTCCATATTTCTTTAAAAATTATGCCGGTGCGAACGTAACCGTCAATGGCGACCGTTATCGTGCCATGACAACCGACTATTTGATGCCTGAAATTGAAGCTCGTGATCTCGGCGACATTTGGTTTCAGCAAGACTTCCCACACATCGCATCAATCAATGGACTTATTGAGAGATCATTTCGGTGAGCACATAATTTCACGTTTTGGGCCGATCGATTGGCCACCAAGATCGTGTGATATCACACCGTTAGACTTTTTCCTGTGGGGATATGTAAAGTTAAAAGCTTATGCCGACAAACCCGCTTCGATTCAGGCCTTGGAGGAAAACATCACGCGTGTCATTCGTCAGTTACCAGTCGAAATGCTCGAACGAGTGATCGAAAATTGGACTCAACGGATGGACCATCTGCGACGTAGCAACGGCCAACATTTAATAGACATAATCTTCAAAAAATAAATGCCAAAGAATGTTCTTTCAAATGATAATAAACATTCTCCATTAAATTTGAATTTTCTGTGTTTTTTTCTTTAAAAAGTAGGGAACCTCGAAATGGATCACCCTTTAGATGTAATAATTCGTGTCGAAGCTTTCTTGGAAATGACGGTCGGTCAAGGGTTCTGCCAAACGGACGGCAATTGAAACCACAGCATCCAGAAAGTCGTCAAAAGATTCTCTTTCTTTCTGCTTCCTGCTACGAATCATCTCTATGAAATCGAAATCAGGACTAGGGTCCGAATATTGGAAACGCAAAGCCTCACAAAATGCGTTGGGATTGTTCATGTCATCGCGGCAATAACGAGAAGACTTTGATCTGAATATCCATAATATCCATAATATCCATGAATAACGGCCCGAGCCATTCGACACCGTCTATATAGACAACTATGGCCAACTTCCCTCCATACGTTCAAGAAGTAAACATATTTTGGTTTTTATAGATGGTCAAGACTCCCGGAACAAGAAAAAACAATAAGCGCCTTGGACCGATATATTAATAATTACAGTCGTCCTCGTAGGATCATAAGTGATCGAGGAACTGGTTTCGCGTCACAGGAATTTGGTAAATTTCTGAAGGAAAATAAGATTGAGCATGTTAAAGTTGCTATAGCGTCTCCTCAGTGGAATGGCCAGGTTGAAAGGGTAAACCGAGTTTTGAAGGCAATGTTAAGTTGGTTGAGTCCTCCGAGTGCGCTGATTGGAAACAGCAGTTGACCAGTGTTGATTATACCATAAATAATACAAACCATTTAAGCACAATGTCGTCCCCAAGTAAACTGCTGTTCGGAGTAGAACAATGGGGAAGTGTCATGGACGAGCTGACCAGGCTACGACATGAAGTCTCAAGCGGACTGTAGCCGAAATTAACCTTTTAAATGGTCCAAATTCCAGCTTCCTAGCTTGATTCTCAAGGCCTAAAAACTGCGTACGGACGGACGGACATTGCTAAATAGTCTTAGGATTTGGTCCTGATCGTAAATATGTATACTTTTATGAGTCTACGACGAATATTAAGGGGTGTTACAAACTTTGTGTCAAAATTAATATACCTTTAGGATAGGGTACAAAAATGTGAAAGAGAGTCGGAGACAGAACGGAGCCTTGGGGGACACCAGCATTTATTTGGTGAGTTGCAGATTTGAAACCGTCCAAAACGACTTGAATTGAAAGGTTCGAAAGGTAATTTCTAATCCATTGATGAAAGGTGTCATCGATTCCAAATGCACGCATTTTCGACAATAGAGCCTGATGCCGAACTCTGTCAAATGCCTTTGGAATATCAAGCTTAGTTCCACTTTTCGGTTAGATATGTCATCAAATCACCAGTGGATCATCAGGCTTGTGTTGTTGGTGCGAAAAACGTACTGCCGGTCATTAAGCAGTTTTCGAGATTCAAGATATTTGATAAGCTGACGATTTATCAGCGTTTCCATGACCTTGGAAAGAAGGGACGTTTCGCCTTTTTTTTGGGACGGGCTGGACAAATGCTGTTTTCCAGCGTAGAAGACCACCTCTTCAGAATGATAGGGAAATACCACCTGGACCAGCGCACTTGTGCATATTCAGATCTTGAAGTACTCTTGCTACTGTAGGAGTGCGGAAGTGCATTTGTCCCATTGACTGTTCTACGCGCTCGAGTACAGTGGGACGCAAAGCACAATCTGAGCTAGCCGCAAAATGAGCAGCAAGCAGATCGGCTTTGTCTGAAGAGTTGACAGCTGGGATGTCATTGCAAATTAGTGTCGGTATAGATGACGAAGCCGAATTTTTTATATACTTGACAAACGACCAAAAATTTTTACTTCCAGTGGGACTTCGTAGTATTTTTTGCCACAATTTCTGGTAGGTGAAAATTTGGCACGAAAAATGTGGGCATTGCAGTCAAGTCATTTCTGGCTCGTTTAAACTTTTTTCGGTTTTCCTCAGTTGGGTTGGCCTGGGTTAGATTAGGTTAGGAGGGCTGATTTGCACCAAAAGCAGATTTCAGTTGGAGGCCGTAAAGGCCCATTGTACCCTGTTTGTACATGCACGTAACTGCAACTAACAAAACCACTTAGATCTGTTGAGAAAAAGTTTTAAGTCTGGTAGAGGTACCCTAGCCACGTCGTCCAAGCTTTCGAAGAATCGTGCTCCCATGCATGATAAGCGGCATTCTTGTAGAGCTGGGCAGTGGTATAGGAGATGTTCCATGGACTCTATTTCCTCCTCGTCTCGTCAGCTTCTGCAGAAGTCATTTGCAAAGAGCCTTAGCTTTTTAACCATGTTCCCGATGAGCATCCGGATTTGACCTCTGTTAAGAGAGACTAGAGATTTTGATCTTTTCATGTCGACAACAGGCCACAGGCTTCGAGTTATGATGCAACCGCTGGTATTGCTCCATTGCTCCTTAGCCAACTGTAGGATGATGTCGTCGATATAAAACTTAGCGGTGTTAAAAGGTGGAAGCACCTCTCCGCTAGTAGTGGGTTCAGATCAGAGCCGTATCTGGCCAGTTCATCCGCTTTTTCATTCCCTTTAACACCAACGTGTCCTGGGACCCAGCAGAGTAGAACCGAGTGATGACGAATAGCCCTTAGTGCCAAGAGCCAATCTGTTACGCACTTCGCGTTAACAAGGTAAGAGCCGATTGCTTTAAGTGCTGCTTGACTGCCTACGCAGATGGTTATTTCCATTGCTGGTAGTCCCATCGAAAGGATAGTCTGTGCTGTTTTCTTAACCGCAAAGATCTCAGTTTGAAAGACACTGCAGTGATCGGTCAGTCGAAATGACTCGTTGATGGCAAGTGCCTCCAAGAAGACGCCAGCTCGTGTACCTTTGTCTGTTTTAGAACCATCCGTGTAGACGGGTATACCTTTAATAATGGTACTGGGTCAGTCCCAGTCCTGTCTTTTGAGTACAGTGATTCTGAAATCTTCCTCGAAGACATACCTGGGTATCTTGTAATCAGTACGTGACATGAGATCCTTCCTATCAAAGGTTTCAATTATGCTCGAGTGTCCGCAATCGTCAGGCCTCTAAAGTTTGTTCTCTCTTAATCTGAGCGCGGATTTTGCTGCCACGTTCTTAGCGAATAGCTCAATGGGCTGCAGGTAGAATAATGTCTCCAAACCCAGTTGTGGTGTGGATTTATTTGTGCCTATTATGCCCAGACAAGCAATTCTTTGCACCTTGTTCAAGTTTTTGAGGTATGATTTGGTCTTAACCGCTTCCCACTAGACAACTGAACCGTAGGTCAGAATGGGTCTTACAATCGCGGTGTACAGCCAGTGCACAATGTTCGGTTGTAAGGCCATTTTTTTCCGAATGTTTTTCTACAAGCCTAGAAGGCATTAAGTCCTTTCTTCATTCTTTCTTCGGTGTTCCGTTTCCAGTTCTTTTTGTATGTGAACACCGCACTCAGGTACTTAGCCTCGATTAAAAGATTTAGGCGGACACCTTTAAGTTTGGGTGGGTCCCATTACTCAGAAAATTTACTCCAGTCAGTCTTGATAGGATTCCTAAAGGGGGATTCTTTGGGTAAAATAAAGTCAATTGTGAATCTTATCCTGAAGTCATTAGAGAAAGAGCACTTCGGGAATACCATCGAGCCATTGACCCTGAATCTATCTACTGGGGGTGCTAGAGTGACCAACCATGTAGGTTGGAGAGTAATATAAAATCAAGTATAGACTCACCTCTTTTGTTAATCTCCTTGCCATTGTGTGTGGTAAGCATTTGCGTCCATACCTTCTATTAAGTTGGCTGTGGTTGTGATGGCATGCTGTACCAGGTCCCTTAGTAGTGGTGATGAGGGGTCTTCGTTTTTGTAGAGCAGTTAAGCCGATGCAAGAATGAGTGGGGGCTCTTTCTTGCGGTTGCATATCGCCACTGTCACTGGGTTGACCTTAAATGACCGAAAACTTACCTATATAGCCCTGAAAGCTTCTTTATAGCTCAAGTTACACTATGCGTTTTCTTTAGGTTTGATACTCTTTATCCTGTTTGGCTAAAGCGTTTCATACCCAAGTGTATTATATTTGTAATCATATTGGCAGCGGCGTCCACGATCTGAACTGAAATGCTAAGAAGCTGAAATTTGGAACATATACTCCCTGGGCTTCCAAAATATGAAAGTGTTAACATTTTCAAAATACCCCCACTGCCACACCCACAATTTAGAAAAAACCGTTTTAAAGCTCAAGGTAGAGAGGTATAGTTTTACAACCTTGACAAGATATGTAGGTACTGCCCATATTTATAAATTTGTCATATACAGTTTTTTGCCACGCCTACTTTTTGTGGGCGTTTTTCTCTAAAATGCTGTTTTCTCCGAAAATTTTTATAGAAATCGAAAAAAAATTTTAAACAATATATTTAGGCAATTTTTTTTTCCAATATATCACCCACACAAAGTTTTTGCCCACGCCCACTTTTTGGGGGCGTTTTTTCAAAAAATATTTTTTTTCCTATAAATTTCAAAGAAAGAAATAAAATGCTATCCATCACCCTCTTAATGCTTTTTTTATTTGGGGTACATAGGAATTAGGATAGTGTATCATACTGTTCGCCCCAGGCCGACAGTAGCCTTTCCTTATGTTTTTTTATTTTTTTAAAACACGAAGCAAAAAGTTTAAGTAAAGGTATAAGATATAAGTTAAGAGAGACAGAAAATATGTGTAATACAGAATATAGTTTTAAGTAATTTGGTTCGTATATGTGGTCTCATATCAAAGGCTTCGTTATGTGGTTTATTCTTAGGTACTGTGGTAATGCGGGAGAAAGAAAAACAGGAATATATGTGGTAAATAGTAGAATCATATTTTCGCGTTGTTGTCGAGGTCACTAAATCAAGTAGAGAGAACTCAGTTCAGCGCCTTTCCGAGACAACTAGGAAATGTTTCAAATCATCGTTGTTTGATTTGAACAACGATATTTACAAAGATCTATCCTGATTAACGCATGACATGCATTTTGATGTACAGTAATCTAATAAAATTAAGCCAAGTTTGAATATTGGAAAAAAGATTTAATTATAAGATAAACGGGCAAAATAGCAGGGTAGATATTGACCCGCTATTTTTATTGGGCGCCATTGATGTAGCGGAGGTGGTGCCGATGAAGAGAATGGGGATATATATATATATGTTTTTCCACGCTGAGCACCAAGCTGTCGCGAGAATACCTTCGAATGTCAACCGCTTACGCAGACGGGTCATTGCTGTTGTTTCTAATTTAGATATTGCCATCGCTGCGGGTAACGGTCTAAGTCCCCCACATTATCCCGTACGGTAATACTCCCGCCACCCACCTAATAGAAAGGGTTAAGCGGATTTTTAGTTTTTAATAGCCAAGATCGCCATCTCTACTCCGTCGTATCATCACCCCCTTAGGAAACCCACGAGTATGTTTGGAACACAAGGAATCGGTTCGTTCATTGGCTTGGATGGAATGTGTTATCTTGTTATATAAAACTTGCATGTTTATATTTTTATATATATCTTTTGCTGACCAGAGCCATCGAAGAAAACACCATTTTCTTCCACCGATTGCGAGTGTGGAACAAATCCTGTCTGTATGTCTCCCAATGAGTTGATAGTGTGGTGAATATTGTGGTAACACAATTATTAAATATATAAGACAGTCTAGGTACATAACATATACAAACTGTATAAATAAAGAGACATACACGAGACATTTTGGCTTGGGGTGGAAAGCGAACCATTACAAGATATCTTACTAGGAGCAGATAAAGTGTGGGATATTTTACAAGGAAGCGTAATTCTTAACAAACGCAGTGTACCGAAAGCACAACATACTGATGAAGGATGGAAGTAATGTTATCAAAAAAAAGTGTTTTAGACGACTACACCAAATTCCTAGCCGAATACTTGGCACTCGGCCATATGTTAAAAATTCCTGATTCCAAAATAGAAAAGCCAAATGTTTTCACGCTATCGGTTGCGAGCTATCGGTTTATCTAACTCGTCATTTCAACTGCACGATTTCTCTGTTGCGTATGCATCTGGCTACGACGCGGTAATTTATTCTCGGTGTGAACTCTTAGAACTCTTTTCAAACGACCATGATCGCCGCTAAATCTCGTGTTTCCCCTTTAAAGCAACTGAATATTTCATGATTAGAGCTTTGCGCGGTACTTTTACTTGCAAGGTTGCTTGACGTTGTCCAAAAATCCCTTACAATTACTTTCGATTCAATCAAACCTTGTAACGCATCGACTTTCATGGAATATTTTGATTAGGACTGTCGCAATGATCTATCGTTTCATTGCTAAATGTCTGAAAAGCACCAACCAACCATCGAGCTCTTTACAACCACGGGAGGAAATCTATACTTTGGTGAAGTTATTAGATCTCTAATCAAGTTACATTCTCTTTCAAAAAATTGCAAACTGCTTTATCTGTCTCCCTTTATCGACAAAGAAAATATATAAGGTGATTTTTTAGCATCGTTTTTTAAAAATCGAATAAAACACTGAAATTTGCATGAAATATTCATATATATGTCGTCCGCGGCTCCGTTTCAAATGGTCCGTTCGGAAGGTTCAATTTTTCATCACTTTTTCGAGCATTTGGGCCTGTTTGTGAATTACGCGTGTTGTGTTATCCTTTAAGGCTTCAATCCTGTCGATATAGACTAACGCCTTCACATAACCCCACAAGATATAATCAAGAGGCGTTAAATCGCATGATCTTGGCGGCCAACTCACAGGGCCATTTCGAGAGATAAGCTGCTCACAAAATGCATCCTTCAACACTTCCATTGTTTCACGAGCTGTGTGGCATGTGGCACCGTCTTGATGAAATAAAAAGTCGCGTATCATGGCTCGATATCGTTCGCCGTTGACGGTAACTTTTCTTCCACGGTCGTCTTTAAAGGAAAATCGAACGATGATGCCACCAGCCCGTAAACTACACCAAACCATCGTTTTTTTCGAGATGCATCGGTAATTCTTGTATGACATGTGGCTATTCATCAGTCCAGATGCGACAGAAATGAGCCTCATCGCTAAAAACAAATTTTCGATAAAACAGCGGATTTTCCATTATTCACAGAGCACGAATTTTGATAATAAATTTCAATAATTTGCAATCAGTGCTCTTTTGTAAGTCTTTCCATGATTAAATGGCAGAGTATACTGACAATTTTTCACTTCGACAGATGACGTTTGGACGCCATTACTTACCAGCGCTGCCAACCTGAAAGACTTAACTTCTAAAAAATCACCAGTTACTTCGGGTTGGAGATCATTTTCAGCGCGCAAACATCTCGTACAACACAAAGCATCCCCTCATATTACCAAAGGGTCATAGTATCACCCGGTTAATCGATCATGAGGCCCACATTCGTTTCTTGCATCCAGGCATATCCACATTATTCGCGCTTACCCGACAAGAATTTTGGATTATCGGTTGTTGTAAGTTAATTCGGAAAATAACCCACGAGTGCATTCCTTGTTTTCAGCAACGTAAAGATACTGCTAGGCAATTTGTGGGTAATCTGCCTCCCAAAGTATTCAATTTAATCGTCCTTTCGTGAATTGCGGGGCGTACTACGCCGGTCCAATAACTGTGTAAGTGAAATCGGGTCGAAAATCTACCTATACAAAGGGTTACATACATTTAGAACTTGTCATTGATTTAACGTTGCATTTCGGCGCTTTGCTGCGTGTCGCGGAAATAATCACATCTTTATTCTGATACCGCTACAAACTTTGGTGGAGCCGCGCGCCTAATATAAGAAATACATGAATTGCTTTTAGAAGAACATCATAATTCTTTAGTGGCTGAATCACTCGCTTGTGATAGGATTTCGTGGCACTTCATTCCCCTTTCTGCACCACATTTCTGGGGGTTTATCGGAGGCAGGAGTGAAGTCCATAAATAACATCTCCGCACAGACAATTTGACTTTCGAGCAAATTTATAATGCGCTTACTCAGATCGAAGCCATTCTTAATTCGCGACCGTTGTGCCAAATTTCTGATCATGATATCGACCTTCTAACACCTGGACGTTCTACTTTAGGTGAATGCTATGCCAATATTGGAGGTACCTACAAACCATTTATCATCTTGGCAACATCTACAGTTCAAGGTCCAAAGTTATTGGAAGCGTTATCAGATGTAATACCTCACATCTCTGCAATAACGGTCCGTTGTCAGCAACCTAAATCAAGCATGAAAAACATAAGGAAAGGCTACAGTCCGCTTGGGCGAACAGTATGATACCCGTATTGCCCCGAAGAAAAAAGCATTAAGATCATGATGGATGGCATTTTATATCATTGTATATTTCTGTATTATATATATTTAGATAAAACGTCCGCAAAAAGGGGGGTGGCAAAAAACTTTGTATGACAAAATTATGAAGGAGTACCTAAAAACTTAGTGAAGGTTGTAACAGTTTACCGCTCTAACTTTACCTTTTAAACTCTCCCATTTCGGGACTCTATGGAGTATACGTTCCAAAGTTTAGCTTCCTAGCTTTATTTTAAAGGCCTCAATAGATGACGGACGGACATTGCTAAATAGTCTTAGATTTTGATGCTGATCGTAAATATATATATATATATATACTTTTAGGGGTCTACAACGAATATTAAGGGGTGTTACAAACTACGTCTCAAAATTAATATATCCTTAGGATAGGGTATAACAACCAAAGAAATTAAAAGCCTCATACTTTTTAATTTTGTTATACATTTTGCATTTATTCCTTGTGCATAAAAATAGAATCTCTTATTCGACTGCCTTCAGCGAATGTTGGGTTTGCAGGATCAGCTAATACATTACAGTGCCCAAGAACACTGCCGTTTTTATCATCAAAGACTTCACGATACAGAAATATTATGTTGAGCTGCAAATACATTTAAAATTGTGATTGCTTTTTTGGAGTGAAGTGCAGCTCTCGCGCTTGAAATAGGCACCTATATCCTCCGACATCAATAATTCCAAATTCGGTGGTTCCTTTGCGATATACAACTTTCATCTAACTGTTGTACTTTCCAAACGTTTGCAGCATGCGACGCTAATGGATGTTTTGCATTTACAATTCGTTTTTTTCAGGCGCCGAACTTACCCGAGAGAATGCAACGTTAAACCGACCTTGAGAAAAATATACATTCTCAAGATGCACGATTCGAAATATTAGCTGTCTGTCGCCGTTTCTTTTAAAGTTTAACGGGAAACTGTTAAGCCGTTTGCAGTTAAAGACCTATATCGCATCTCCGATAACTTAGTCATATTCGCTAAAAAAAATACTATTATTCGAAGAAATACATGCAATTGCCAACTGAATGTCACAAATCACATTACAGATGTGAGATACGATACAATGAGAGACTCTAAATTCAGGACCATTCCAAGTCCCCTAAAATTCCTAAATTATAACTCGTCAAAGTTATATAGGTAACTTCTACCTTGAAGCAGCAGGCACAGCTGCTAGCTTAACCAATGATCTAGCCGGTTTTATAAGATACTGTGGCATTACGGATGAGCTGTAAATGGAAGACATCACAAAAGACCCACTTTTGGCCGCTTGTATCTTATTTTATTTTTCTCACCTTTCCGTAAAGCTAATCTCGTCTTATCTTACAAATAGAGCTCATGTTGTCTATTACAATCAATCTTATTCGTCGCTCTAAAAATGTTTAATTGTGGTGTGCCTCAAGGTTCAATAATTAGTCCTTTGTTGTTCTCTATGTTCATTAATGATTTACCACTTGTTATACATAATTGTCTCTTTCATATTTGTGCTGACGTTGTACAAGTTTATATTCACTTTCCTGTTGGTTTGATGGACGTTGCTGTTGAAAAAATTAACGAGGATCTAACTTCCATTATCAAATGGTCTTCAATAATAAGCTCCTCTTAAACCCTTCTAAGACAAAATCACTTACAATTTATAAACATTTATTGATGTCCCGCCTGCCTCCTGTATTATTCTTTGGAGTTGAAGTGGAAATGCTTTCTAAAATAAAAAATCTTGGCATTGCTATCAATAGTAACCTCACTTGGAGCGATCACATTAATTCGGTGGTTTCTAAAATCTATGAAGCTCTGCAGGGTCTTTCAGTATGCCAAGACACTTTACCAATCGCCGTTAAACTCAAATTGGCAAGGCCCTGATTGTACCCTTAATTATGTATGGCTGTGAGTTATTTGCCTGCACTGATGCTATGTCAAGGCGTAAATTAAACGTTGAGTTCAATTCTGTAGCAAGATTTGTATTTAACTTGCGTAGGTATGATCACATTTCGAACTACTCTCTTCAAATATTAGGATGCAGTCTGGACCAACTTTTGAACTACAGAGCTTGCGCTTTATTTTTCAAAATTTTTAATGGTAAACAACCTGTTTATCTTTATAAATAGTAAAATAGTTTTCTCACTTTCGCTTCGTTCTAACGGTATCAGACCCTTCATATACACATGTTCGGTATCACGTAGGAAATATTTCATCTTTGCCATTCGCCTATATAACCTACTTCCCCTCAGTATTAAACTATGGTCGAGCACAGACGTTTTTTGTCGCTAGTTTTTTCTCATTGTAGTATGCGTCATTGATGTTAGCCCCATTTGATTATATTTTTTTTTATATATTTATTGAAGAGCTAACAAATCTTAATTTAATTTTGTTTTTAATTTTTCCTTTGCTCTTACGTTAATATCATTTTTTACCATTTCTTTCTTTTTTCCCATTTCTTTATTATTATTACTATATTTATTACCATTGTAAAAACCTTCATGTAAACTGTGCACTCTTAAAGAGCACTCTTTTAGCACTTGTGATGGTAGTTTCGATACAACAACGATAGGCAGGAGACATTACGACGATGACTAAGAGGGTCAAGCGAATTCGCAATATCTCGGTCGCCAATAAGCTTTATCGCGCGTTTTTGAATTCTGTTAAGAAGCTCCAAATATGTAATTGGTGCACCGGACCAGATATGAGCGTTGTACTCAAGTTTTGGGCGAATAAACACCTTGTAGATTCTAGCCAGAGCAGAAGGGGTAAAATATTTCTTGCATCGCTTTAGGAAGCCTAGACACTTCGCAGCGTTCTTGGCGACATCGAATATGTGGTCATTCCAACGAATCTTGTCATTAACACACATACCGAGAATGGAAAGTCTTTCGGATTCAGCGATGCAAGTGCCATTCATGGATAATGGCAAAGTATTGAGGTTTCGCTTTAGTGACAGAAGACAACATTGTGTTTTGGAAGCATTAAATTCCACTCTATTTTTTTTACCCCACTCAAGAATGCTGTCAAGATCGGAATTTAATGAGCTTAACATACGTTGCCGTTCCAGTTCAACGCCCGAAGATGAGGGGCGTTGCCCAGGAAACGAATATGTAAAGCTGAGGGTACTGTCATCGTCGAAGGAATGAATAGGATTAGAAGTAACAGAGAGTAGATCATTTATAAAAATGAGAAAGAGAGTGGGAGACAAAACGGAGCCTTGGGGAACACCAGCATTTATTTGGTAAGTTGCAGACTTGAAACCGTCCACAACAACTTGAATTGAACGGTCCGAAAGGTAATTTCTAATCCATTGAATAAAGGTATCATCGATTCCAAATGCACGCATTTTCGACAAAAGAGCTTGGTGCAAACTCTGTCAAATGCCTTCGAAATATTAAGCGCAACGACCTTACTTTCACCACCACGGTGAATAGATTGGTTCCACTTTTCGGTTAGATAAGTCATCAAATCACCAGTGGACCTGTTGCCGCGAAAACCGTACTGCCGGTCATTAAGAAGTTTCCGCGATTCAAGATATTTCATAAGCTGACGATTTATCAGCGTTTCCATGACCTTGGAAAGAAGGGACGTAAGTGCAATTGGTCGGTAGGGGAGGGAGAGGAAGATTCACCTTTTTTTGGGACAGGCTGCACAAATGCTCGGAAAGAACCCTGAAGAAAAGGACAGATAGAAAAGCTTACGCAGTGGTTTTGCCAGCGTAGAAGAACACCTCTTCAGAACAATAGGGGAAATACCATCTGGACTAGCGGATTTATGAACGTTGAGATCTCGAAGAACTCTTGCCACTGTACGAGTGCGAAAATGAATTGGTCCCATAGTATATTCTACGCGCTGGAGTACAGGGGGAGATAAAGCACAATCTGGTAGCGTTGAGCTAGCTGCAAAATGAGCAGCAAGCCGATTGGCTTTATCCAAAGAGCTGACAGCTGGAATGTCATTGCAAATAAGTTTCGGGATTAATGTTGAGGCCGGATTTTTAATATTCTTAACAAACGACCAAAAGTTTTTACTACCGGTGAGACTTTGTTGTATTTTTGCCTCAACTTTTGGTCGTAGGAGAATTTCACACGATTAATGTGGGCATTGCCTTCCTTTCTGGCGCGTTTAAACTTTATTCGGTTTTCCTCAGTTGGGTTGGCCTTATAAGACCGAAAGCTCACCTCTTTTAACCTGATAGCCTCTTTGCAGCTCTAGTCACACCATGCGTTCACCTCGGGTTTGATACTTTTAATCCTATTAGGAGTAAAATGTTTCATACCGCAGTGAATTATGTTGCTTATCATGTCGGCAGCAGCATCCACATCACCATCGAGGAAGCATAGCGACCAGTTAAAACTCCTAAAAAACCGTTTAATTCTTCCCATTTGGCTTTCTCGTATTGCCATACTGTTCTTTTAGGAGCTTGTTCTTTAACGTTGTGTATGCGAAATTGGCCGATATGACACAGTGGTCTGACGAACCTAGAGGCGATAATACATTAATGGTGAACTTATCTGGGTGAGAGGTGAGAAACAAGTACAATATGTTGGCGGTTTGACTACTAATGTCCGGAATTCGTGTGGGCTCATTTACAAGCTGGGTTAGGTTGTTTACTTCAGCAAAGATCTCAGCGTACCTGCCTTCGGGTGTTGTCTGTCCAGAGTGACGAAGCCAATTCGAATTGTGAACATTGAAATCGCCCGCAACTACGATTTCAGTGTGAGGATAAAGGGTTACAATTCGTGTAATGGAATCGGAAAACTCATCAAACTCGTTAAAAGTAAGAATACGGCCCAAATTTGGGCTTCTATAAATGAAACAGTAGTGGATTAATTGCCTACGGACGTGGAATTTAAGCCAAATAAAATTAAATTCCGGATTGGAACATTGGCCGTATTGTGGTTGAAGTTGGTAGGCTACATCACTACGTATATAAACGGCGAGACCACTATGGGGAAAGAATAATGGCACTAAGTTGTAACCAGGAGACTATATTCCGATGAATCAGAATCAACGCTAACCTGAGTTTCACTCAGTGCCAAAACAGCTGGTTTGTTTTGGGAAATATGGGCGTACACAGAAAAAAGATTCGCTCTTAAGCCACGAATGTTACTTACATCTACTCTGAAGTTGCCAAACATTACAAAAAAACAAACACAAAAAATTCAACACTGACGCTACCTAAGCAGAGCCGTGCAATGTAAATTCTATGTTAGCGTACCAAAACAAATTACCGCAGGTTTTATGCCCTTACAACAATTTGCCTTGGTTTACCAACAACAATTTACACATTCGACCGGCTATTCGTCAGTTACTACGCCTACCCAACCATAAAAAATACATAAATGATATGAATCATTGTGTACTAAGTGTGGTCAAGCAGAAGCACTGAGCACTTGTTTGTTTTTTTTATTTTTTTTGCACACACGACCGAGAAAACGGTTTTTCCTTTTTGTGTGGCGACGAACGCGATCACTGGCCGCGGAACAGAGGCACGTGTTTGCGCGTCGGTGGTCAGATCGGAACTGAAATTTACCAATTACCAAATTGTTCATTAATTTGTTCATAAACATATATTTATTTACTTAATTAATTTTTCATTCTTTATTTATTTATTTTATTTATTTGTTAAATTATTTAATTATTTATTTATTTATTATTTAATTTATTAATTTGTTTATTTATTTATTTATTTATCTATTTATTCATTAATTTACTTGTTCGATCATATTGTCAGTTGGTATATATTTGTTTTTATACCCTATCCTAAGGGTATATTAATTTTGACACATAGTTTGTAACACCCCTTAATATTCGTCGTAGACCCATACAAGTATATATATTTATGATCAGGACCAAATCCTAAGACTATTTAGCAATGTCCGTACGCAATTTGTTGGCCTTTAAAATTAAGCTAGGAAGCTAAAATTTAGAGGATATACTCCTTAGGATCCCGAAATGATAAAGCGTTAAAAGTTTTTAAATCCCCTTACTGCCACGCCCACAATTTAGAAAAAAACATTTTAAGGCTTAAGTTAGAGTGATAGAGTAATGGAACCTTTACAAGATATGTAGGCACTGCCCTCCTTTATAAGTCTGTCATATACGATTTTTTGCCACGCCTACTTTTTGTAGGCTTTTTCCACTAAAATGCTTTTTTCAGCGAAAATTTTCATAAAAAATTAAAAAAAAATGTTTAACAAGATATTTAGCAAATATTTTTTCCAATATATCGCCCATACAAAGTTTTTGGCAACGCCCACTTTTTTTTATCAGATCTGTGTCGTGGAGTGCTTATTACAAGAAGCAATCACGAGCATAAATTTGGCAGCACAAAAGTGCACCACAGGCTCATCATTTAGTACTGGTGTTAGTAAATACGTACACAAAGCAAACATATATTAATAACACAAACACAAAAGATATAAAAATTATCTAACACTAAGACACTAGAATATGATTAGGCAAACACATTTTCAGTTTAAATTTACTGATATGCAAATCAATCACATGACTGTTTAAATTATAAATTCTACTCATGCGAGTAATTGACTTATTCCTGCCATAATTGGTCCTATGATAACCACTAATTAAAAGATCAACACTACGTAAATTGTGAGCACCACCACGAAAGTTGAATGCAATGGAGGATAACAGATCAGGAGCATCTATATTACCAGCTATAAGTTGCTGTAGGAAAACTATATCATTATTCAGTCTACGTTGAGGTAGGGGTAACATTTGAAGAAGTTTGATACGTTGACCGCAGGGGGGAAGGTTGTGTGGATCATCCCATGGAAGACCTCTAATGGCAAAACGAATAAAGAATTCGAATTGAGTGAATGTTGTAGTACGGAGTCCAAACTTGTGAAGCATATTCTAGATGCGGACGGACGAAACAATTGTACAAAGATTGAGTAACATAGGGGTCGTCAAATTCTTTAGACCACCTCTTAATAAAGCCCAGCATGGAGTTTGATTTATTAACAATAAAATTAATGTGACCAATAAAGTTAAGTTTGGGGTCAAAGAAAACTCCGAGATCTTTGAAACTATCAACATGACAAAGCATATGATCGGATAAAGAATAATGAAAAATAGAGGGAATACGTTTTCTTGAAAATGTCATATGCTGACATTTAGATGGGTTCAAAGTCAACCCATTTTTAACACACCAAGTGGCAAAACTATCTATGTCCGCTTGGAGAAGATTTCTGTCACACTGATTGTTAACAGATTTAAAAATGTTCATATCATCTGCGTATATTAAATTATTGCTGGATTTTATACATGCTTTAACATCATTTATAGCAAGTATGAACAAAATAGGGCTTAAGTGACTTCCCTGAGGAACTCCAGATCGAGCAGAAAAAGATTCAGAAAACGAACCTCTAAATTTGACACGATAATCCCTACCCATAAGGTAAGAATTAATCCATTTTTTAAAAACAGGTGGGAAACCATACGCCCTGAGTTTAAATCTGATTATCTCATGGGACAGCTGATCGAAAGCCTTAGAGAAGTCGGTGTATATGCAATCGACTTCATTATTATTTTCTGAGGAACTAGAGCATGCACGCAAAAAACATAACAATTTTGTAACAGTTGACCTGTTTCTTACAAATCCATGTTGTTCGTTACAAATGACATTACGACACAGAAATATTAATTTTTCGCAGACTATTTGCTCAAAAAGCTTAGGAATACACGAAAGCTTAGAAATTGGTCTATCACTCGTGATATCACCACGTTCACCCTTTTTTAATACAGGCGTGATAAAAGCACTTTGCCATAGCTTAGGGAATTTCCCAGTGCTAATGGATAAATCGAACAAATACTTAAGATAAGGACTAAGGGCTTGGCTGCATTTTTTAAGAACAATCGGTGCAATGCCATCATGTCCAGATGAGTAGTCATTTTTCAATAGGAAAACAAATTTCGAAATAGTTTCCAAATCGAAAGAAAAATTACTGAAAGTAATCTGGGAACAGCTATTTAAATAGCTAAAATAATTACCATCGATGAAAAGAGGAGAGTCACTGACTGATCTACTAAAATAGTCAGCAAACATATTGCTAACAGCAAAGGAATCAGAAGTTTTACTGTTACAGTAACTAGAATTTGCTGGATACCCATCCGCTTTTTTCTTCGAGTTAACAAAATTCCAAAAACGTTTAGGATCATTTTTTAGTGAAAATTCCATATTTTTGACATAATCCCTATAAAGGTTAAAGAGTAAAATTTTAAACTCTTTAAATAGAATTAAATAATGATCGAAATCTGATTGAAGGAGGCTTTTTAAATAAATTTTCCAAGCTCTGTTTCGTCGATTTTGTATCGACTTAAGCTCTCTCGTATACCAAGGGTGGGACAAGTGGCCATTTTTAGATGACTTAATAGGTATAACTCTATCCATTCAGTCATTGATTAATGCATTGAATGATTCAACTGCAACATTAACATCAGAGAAGTTGTTCATCTTTAATGGTAAATTATTAATTTCTTCAGAAAGCCTCTGAAAATTTGCTTTCCGAAAGTCATAGGAATGCGAACGGTTATACGAATTTTCGTAAAGATGTCCGCCTATGTCAATAAAAATGTCCAATGGTGGATGATTTTTATCTATGTTAGTAATACTTTTGTGAGATTCGTCAACAACAGTACTAACAGCGTCAGAAGAAAATACTAAATCGAGATTTCGATTTTTATAGTTTTTTATACCACTTGTTGTCAAGTAGCGATAGCTCTTGTTGTGCAGAATCGATGGTGTTGATAAAGTGAGATTCATCCTCAGAAGGCTGAAAGGGTAAGTTAAAATCGCCATGAAGTAGAATTGTACTGTCACAACAAGATATGTCAAATACGTGGTCGAGTGCCGTAGATAGCTCAGAATACAACGAACAAAGACAGTATATAAACAAATATTTATTCCCAAATGTTATTTTCACACAAATAAGTTCAATATTGAGGTGAAATAGGAAGTCGATCTTTCGGGACTCAATGTGAGTACGAAGAGCCTCCAAGAGCTTAACGTCCTTTTTATGACGATCGTTTCTATAAACTGAGAACTCACGAGTAAAGAGTTCCGTGGCCAAAATATTGAAATTAAGCCAAGTTTCGGATGTCATGTGAGGAGCTTGTGAATTAATGTAGAAATCCGAGGTTTTTGAGCGGAGTCCCCGAACATTCTGGTAATAGAGGGACAGCCTGTCTAGTTTTTTAGTGCAGATGGACAATTCAGACTAGGTTTTTTAGCGGCACGAGGTTTAAATTCCTAAACGGGTATTTACAGGCCAAACGTTGCGATCGGATAATAATCCGTAAAAAGAAGAAGGAGCAACAATCTTAAAAGACGCAACAAAACTATCATCCTTACTGATTTTAGAACATTTAATGGAATCCTTATTCGGTACCAGATTATTTGAAACTAAATGGGACACTACATTATTACAGGATGTATTTGGTTTTAAACGAAAAACAAAGATAGATCTAGGTCGCAGAAGAGATTCTAAAGTAATAAGATCAACTGTAATTGAAGGTAGCTCATTACGTACAGTTTCAACAGTAACTTCAGGAACGTTATTATTATTTGTACGCTGACTCCTAAGATTGATCTTCTTAGATTTAGGGTTAGGCGCAAACGTGGGAAAATCTCTTTTTCTTTTGCCAGAGGAAATAGAGGAAGGAGAGGAAGAAGAAGAAGAAGAAGAAGAAGAAGAAGAAGAAGAAGAAGAAGAAGAAGAAGAAGAAGAAGAAGAAGAAGAAGAAGAAGAAGAAGAAGAAGAAGAAGAAGAAGCAGAAGAGCAAAAAGGATTGCCTAAAAAAGACATTGGCATAGAAGGTTGGGTATCTGGTTGTTGCACTAAAATTAATGATTCCGTGTCAGTTGACGTAGAGGCGTCAACCATTAAGGAAGGAGCTGAAAACTTGGAAAGGTTTACGACTGCTGTATTAAAAGTGTCGAATAATTTATTGAATCCCTTGGACAGTTTTTGAATATCAGTCTTAAAAGATGACATTTTAAATGCAAGGGTGGATAAAGAAATTTTACGACACGGGGGACAATACCATAAGGCAAGCTCCAAAGAATTAATTTTATCAATAAATGCATTGATGGAACCAACACATTTAGCATGAAACAACATACCACATGGGCCATAGCAGGCAAATAAGGAATTAGAGGAATTTTTAGATTCCATTCTAAAGAAGGAAATAAATTAAAAAGGGGGGAAAAAAGAAAATTAAAAAAAAAAACATAAGGAAAGGCTACAGTCCGCTTGAGGCGAACAGTATGATACCCTATCCATATCCCTATATGCCCCAAAGAAAAAAGCATTAAGAAGATGATGGATAGCATTTTATTTAGTTCTATTATTTAAAAAAAAAAAAAGTTTGTTTGAAAAAACGCCCCAAAAAAGTGGGCGCGGCCAAAAGCTTTGTATGGGCGATATGTTGGAAAAAATATTGGGTAAATATTTTGTGAAACAGTTTTTTTCGCTTTCTGTGAAAATTTTCGAAGAAAACAGCATTTTAGTCAAAAACGTCCACAAAAAGTAGGCGTGGCAAAAAACTTTATATGACAAACTTATAAAGGAGGGCAGTGCCTACATATCTTGTGAAGGTTGTAACACTCTATCTCTCTAACTTTAGCTTTAAAACGGTTTTTTCTAAATTGTGGGCGTGGCAGTGGGCGTATTCAAAAAATTTTTAGACTTAACCATTTCGGAGCCCTAGGGAATATGTGGTCTAAATTTCAGCTTCCTAGCTTAATTTTAAAGGCCTATAAATTGCGTACGGACGGACGGACTGACGGACGGTCATTGCTAGATAGTCTTAGGATTTGGTCCTGATCATAAATATTTATACTTTTATTAATTAATATACCCTTAGGATAGGGTATAAAAACAAAATAAGTAACGCACGAAACAAAAACACTTCTACTGCGGTTAATGACACTGACTGAGTTGAATGAATGAAAAGATATCCATCACCTTCTTAATGCGTTTTTCATTGGGGCATATAGGGTATTGTACTGTTTGCCCTAAGCGGACTGCAGCCTTTCCTTATGTTTTTCCATTAAATAGTTTGTGTTTTTTTGCTTATATTGAAGGGTTTTCATCGTAATTTCCTTCAACACATAAATATATATATTTAATGTGTCTATAAATATTTAATGTGTCTATACTGTTGAAATCATTTTTCAGAAGAAAGATATCTGTGTATTAACTTATGATGTGTTATTACCAAATTATGTTAATCTGTTAATACGAAAGAAAGAAATCTATCTTTCTGATCAAAGCTTGGTGCTTTCTTAATGATAATAAATGTGAGCAAAGGACTTAAGACACTTCCCTGGTGAAAACCGACTTTTCTTCAAAATTCATCGGTGCCTCCTGCGAGACATCTGACTTTTGTCTTTGCTCCCTCGTACATGTCCATGATCATCTGTACCTAGGTTTCAGGAACTCGTCGTTGTCTTAGTGCTACTCATATCAGATCTCTTGGTTGTCTATCGAATGATTTTTTCACAGGTCATGAGACATCCGTATTATTTGTCTTAGACGGGCATCTAATACCCGCTCAACGATCTTCATGGTGTGAGTCATCAACTTAATTGAGCGGTTATTATCACAGTTTCGAGTATCTCCCTTTCCTTTGTGCAAAGGGCATTGGGCGTTGGATCACGTATCATAAGTTTGGAGATAAGAATCATGAGCTATCTGAGCCCGACGTCTTCCATCTTTTTTCAGAACTCAATGAGTCTCTTATCTGGCCCAACCGCTTTTCTCTTCTTGGAGTTCTTGACCGCTTTTCCAAATTCTTCGACTGTTATGTCACATCTTCATTGTTGGGGACGGCTCCTGGAATATATAGCCGGGGAATCTGTTCGTTTAAAAGTTGTTCGAAATACTCTCGCCACCTGTGTAAAATTTTTTCGTGTTTGGCCTTGAGCATTGTTAATGAACTTCGGCGGACGAATTTCCCGAACAGTTATTCTTCTCTGTGCAGCAATCTTGAAAATTGTTCCCTTGTTCGTGTTTTGTCGAAGCTCGTGGGTTACCTGGGGCCTATTTCACAGATCATACATTACATACATTAGATACATCATACCACAAATCAATTATCATACATTACATTAAAATTTCTGTTTCACAGATTTCATTGGAAACATTGTATGACTCCATGTATGTTGTATGAAATGTATAAATTGAAATTTTAAAAATTTATCTGAAAGCATTTCCCCATTCTTTCTTTATTCCAGAATTTGTAATGTTTTGCCGGCGGAATTACATAAACAATAATTATAGCAACTATTGCTAACTACTTACTACTTACTTATTTAAATTATCGTTTTGAAATGTCCATTGTTTCCTTTTATATCAATTTATACTGCTGTATAAAATATTAGGCGTAAACTGCCCATACAGGACCTAAAGCCGAGCTTCTCCAACCATTGTGTGTGCGAAGTTATATTTTGGACACGAATGGTGGGACCTACAGTTTAATGCCGATTCCGAACGGCAATTTATTTTGAGAAGCTTCTCATGACAGTTGTTACTCTTGGATGTTTGTCAGACGTTCGCAAGAGGTGGGGCAGCGAATAAAAACTTTCAGGTGGTACAGGTCGGGATTTGAACCAGCGACCTCTCGCTTAGTGCTCCAACGCACTTAACCACTAAGCCACTGCACCCACAATCAATACTGCTGACCTGCTGTATGTCATGTACGAAAATGTGTCAAACATTGTAGACACACTATGTATCATAAAATTCTGTGAAACAGAATAGTACTGAAAATATTCCAGTTAATTATATCGTTATGACTGCCATCATACAACAAATCTGTGAAACAGAATTGTATGTATGTGATGTACGATCTGTGATATACGTTCTGGTTCCTATTAGCGGGCGAAGAAGATACATCCTGCATCTCCTGCTACAGGCGCATCATACACTTAGCTGGAATTTGGGCACACTTTTTCTTCGCGATACTTTTGCAACGTCTGCATTCCACTACAAGGCGATCTTTTTCAACTACATTATTAGAGACACTGTTACCAAGCTTTTGTTTTTTTTTAAAGACTATCAGATATGTGTCGAGGAGTGCTTAATGTAAGCAACTATCACGAGCAGAAAAAGTGCACCCACAGGCACATCGCATAGTGCTGGTATTAGTATATACCTATATTAAACAAATGTAACAGTCATACAAGTAATTATACGTATTCAAAAAAAAAAAAAAAAAAAAAAACACTTAACTCTTATTAAATATTCTCTAATACTATAATAAATAGGAACAACAATTCATAAGTCAATAAAGAAATTATCAAATAAATTAAGAAATTAGCAAATAAATTAATAAATATATTAACATATTAACAAATAAATTAATTAATTAACAAACAAATAAATAAATAATTATGTAGACAGTAGAATATATGTCTAAATAAATTAAACATTTGATAGGTGGACTGACAATGAAATAATTTAATTAACTTGTGATATTTATAATGGCAAAAACGAACAAAAAAAATACAATAAGAATAAATAAATAAATTTAGATTAAATTACATAATGTAATATATAGATAAATAATAAAAATTGATATTTATAAATTTTAAATATATAAATTTTAATTTTAATTTATAATAATTCTAGCGCGTTGACTAGATGATTTTCGACATTTTGGCATTAAGAGACAAAATGTTCGTTGAGTATCTCAATCCTTCTTGCAATCTGGACAACACCGGCTCGTTCATGTAGAACAATTGTTGAAAAATCTCTCGGTAGACCCAACATCACTTTTAATATTTTGTTTTGAGCAATCTGTAACCTTTTAATGTGAGACTTGCACACTCTTCCCAAAACGGGACACCCGTAGCACATCAATGCTTTGAAAACAACTTTAAAAATAATAATTTTATTTTATTTGCTTAGGAGTGACCTGCGATTTATCAAAGGATAAAGCATTTTAGTTGCAATATTGACTTTTCCTAAAATACTTTTAATATGAATGGCGAAGGTTAATTTCTGGTCTAAGTACACCCCGAGGTACTTAGCAGAATCAACCCACGGTATATTACAATTTTCAAGTTTAAGAATGCCATTTGGAAAAAAACAATTTAGAAAAAGAGAGCTTGGTTTTTTCCGGAATTTATTTTTATTTTCCAATGCTTATAATATTCAAAGATTGTATTAATACCGATTTACCGATTGTTTTCTATAACCAACCCAGATTCATATGATGAGTATATAGCTGAATCATCTGAATAAAGTGCTATGTCGCAGTTAGGTATTCTGGGTACATCGGCTCTATAAATATTAAATAATATTGGAGCTAGAACTGATCCGTGGGGAACGCCGGCTGGTACCATTTTAGAAGAAGAAAAACTCCCTTTTAATGAGACTATGAAACTCCAATTGCATAAAAAACTTTGCAAGATTTTTGTCAAATATTTTGGACAGTCGAATTTAATTAGCTTGCAGATAAGCCCCCTATGCCAAACTGAATCAAAAGCTTTTTCAATGTCAATAATGACCATGCCAAGAGATTTTTTTTCCGTTAAGCTGATTCTTAACTTCCTTGCAAATCCTTAAGATTTAGTGGGAAGTGCTATGGTGTCGTCTGAAACCAAATTGTTCTGGATGCAAAATATTTCGTATCCCTAAAAAAGCATCAAGCTTAATTTTGATGACTTTTTCTAGGATTTTGCTGCAACCATTTAGAAGGCTAATTGGTCTGTAGCTTGTTGGAAAAGATGGGTTTTTTCCGTACTTTAAAAGGGGAATAACCTTGGCCTTTTTCCATTTTAAGGGAAGTATTGGATTTTTAGGCAGGCATTTATAATGAAAGTTAAGAAAGTTATTGCATTGGAAGAGAGATTTTTAATAACTTGGTTGTTAATATTATCTAGGCCTGGTGATTTTCGATTTCTGAGATTCAAAATTATGAATTCAATGTCCTCTGTGGAAACGAATTCATTTGTTGGGAGTGGACAGTTTCATTCAAAACAGATAGCTCATTATCGACAGTTGTGTCCAGAGTGGATTGTGTGTTACTTTGCCAAATATTATGGTTTTGTAGAAAAGTATCTGCTAACAATTCACATTTATCTACATTGGATGTGATTAACGACGCGTTCACTTTAAAACTTGGAATATGAGTATTTTTCTTTTTTTAATATTTTTGCAAAGTTCCAAAACGGCTTAGAACTAGTATCAAGTGTACTTAGTTTCTTATTCCAAGAGTCATTTCTATAATCTATAATTTTATCTTTTATTACGCGAGTTAGCATATTCATTTAATTAAAGTCACTAGCTAATCGATCCATCTGCCAATGCCTTCTGTAGCAGTTTCTGATGTTTATACGGTTGGCGGGAAAATAAAATTGCACGCTTAGATGGTGCTTTCAATGGAATTGATGCACGAATACTTTCGGTAACTTTATTTTCAAAAGTTTCAACATAATTGTGTATCTGTAGGGGGTCATTGACACTGTCTAGATTTGTAGCACAGTTACGAACATTATGGGAGTTTAAGTAAATTTCAATGGTTGTTGAGCGGAGTCCTCTTACATTTTGATAGTATAGGGACAGCTTTCCTAGTTCTTTAAAGCGGAGGAATAGTCTAAGTTGTGTTGTTTAGAATAACGAAGGGAGAATTCTTCGACTAGGGTGTTTTTGAAAGCCACTTTCTTTTCCTTTATTGCTGGTTGAACTTCCTCTGTCCAAGTTTCCTTTCCGTGCTGGTACTGACCCTTCAAGGCTCCAAGTAGTACTTTAGCTTTCTCTCAGCAGGTTCGTTGTAGGAAAACCCACATATCCTGTGCGTTGCCCTCATCATCGTCAACTTCGTTGGTGTTATTACGGAGGCAATTTTTTATGTTGATACTAAATTACTCGCAGTTTTCTTTGTCCAGGTTGTACCAATTGATTTTCGCAGCAACCTTTGTTTGTTTCTTTTTGTTCTTTTTCTCCATGAATATTTCTGTCAGGAGGAGACGGTGTTGGCGGGTGATTACCTCTCCCAAGATCACTTTGCAATCCTTTAGTCTAGGCTTCATGAAACTTGCCACCAAATGGTAGTTAATTTTGGTTTCAATTCCACCACTGCTATAAGTGACCAAGTGCCGGCCCTCTTTGATGAACGTTGTATTATTTTGTATTTATTTTAGGATGTCTTCACCAGAAGAATGCCTGGTGCCGCATCCTAGTCCTCCATGGCCGTTTTTTTTCCAACAATAGGACCCTTGCCCATGTCGCTGACACTTCGACCTGAAAGATCTTTGGATCATAGGGTAATAATTTAATCTACGTGCTACATCCCTTATGAAGGCAAGTACGTCCTTAGTAGCAATGTTTTTTCAGTTCAGATGATGAACGTATTTCTTTGTTAAAAATACGTCTTCTTAACCAACGTAGTATTAATCCTTTCCCATGCAGAACCTGCATTCCGTCTCCGGACACAAATTCATTTTGTTAAGGTGGTATCACAGGCGACAATGGCATGTGAAAATGCTAATTAGCTTTCTTATACTTTCCTTATCTAAGATTAGTAATTTCGTGTAGGAGTAAGGTTTGATTAGTCGTTTGGATTGTCTGAGCCCCGGAACATTTTCCCAGTGGGGTAGACGAAGTTGATGCTACCAAACATCTATTTGCCTAGCAGCAGTCCCATTGACTCTGCAATATGGTTCTGGTCCAAAGAACGCGGATTCTGAACCAACTCTTTCTAGTTCATCCGCCGATTCATTGCCTGCAATTTCCTGGTGGCCGGGGACCCATCCAAGTTTAACCTTGTTGAGTCTGGCGAGAGATTGCAGTACATCGTAGCAGCACTTCACTGTCATTGCGGTCTAGTGCTTTGACACCATTCCAAAAGTCTTCCAAAACAGTATTCCCTGACTATAGTATCCGGGACTGTACAAAACATGTCTTTATTTGGAAAGGAATTAAGTATACTCAGATGACCCACATGGTCTTCTGGCTCAAACTTGTATTCAAGCTGTAGTGTTAGAGCACATCTAGCAGCTGTCTTTCTAATAAAGATAGGTAATTGCGAAAGCCCAACAGTGCGGCAGGTGCGCATATACTGGTGCTTATACCTAGATAGGCAATTCTTAGAAGCTTTTGTAACTTATTTGCCGTTGTCCATTCAAATAACACCAAATTCACTATGGAAGTATCTTTAATGACAAAAGGATATAGATTAACTAATCGCTTCCTAGTGAAAGGTACTAGAACGGATTTGTTGGGGTTGATGGATAGCCCTTCGTGGTTGCACCATTCTATTGATATCTAAGTGAAGGACGTAAATGGACGTACTGTGTTTACCTCTGATAATGATTGCCAGGTCATCGGCGTATCCAATGGCAACAGAGCCCAATCTATGGAGATTGACTAGTAGAATGTCGATGACTAGCGACCACAAGACAGGAGAGAGTGCTCCTCCTTGGGGGCAGCCTTTAACTGCAGCAACACACACCGACACTCGTCCAGGAGAGGAAGTTATGATTCTACTTTCCAGCATGGCATGAACCCAGTGGTTAGTCGAAACTTCGATTCCTTTGTTGCTGATTGCTCCAGATATCGAGTCATATTCAGTGTTATCGAAAGCACCTTCGACAACAAGAAATGCGCAAAGGGCAATTTCCTTAGAGGACAGAGCTCCTTCTATCTTTTTGGTGACATAGTGAAGAGCCCCTTCCGTGGATTTACCCTTTCTGTACGCGTACGGACTCGAGTGCAAAGGTGTGGATAGGTCTAATCTACCTCCAATGTGGACATCGATTAGTCGTTCCATGGTTTTAAGAATAACTGATGTTAGACTAATAGGTCTATAGGATTTAGGTAGTTCGCTAGGCCTATTGCCTTGTTTGGGGCTAAATATTACACACACCTTTCTCCAAGTCAGCGGAATGATTCCCCAGTAGTAACTACCTCTGAATATGGCCACTGATTCCGGTAGGATTAGGTCGCTTATCTTTTGTAAAAGAGCTGGGAAAAGACCATCTCCGCCGCGGGACTTGAAAGGTTGAAAGGAGCCAATTGCCCCTTTAATCTTATCTGTGCTGAAGATTTTGCCAGATACACTATTTACTCTGTTGGCAGTTAAGACCCTAGGGCCAGATGCATAAGAGTTTGTGTTTATTTCACAAGTTATTGCAAGTTATTCATTCCACCAGACAACCTTACGTTTACGCAAACTGGTTTTAGGAATACAGCTGCCGTGGTAGGAGGTAAGCAACACTTCTTTGAGCTGATATGCTGCTTCATTAAGGTCCCCTATGGACTCAATGGATGAAACAAGCATATCTTTATTAGAGAGAACAAGCACCCGATCCATCCTCCAGTCAGTCGACTTGGGATTGTGTCTATTAAGGGCATGCGACAGCAGCCCAGGTATGTCAAATCTCATACGTTGATAAATCTGACAACGAAGCTTCGTCTGGCACATGCCAATTTACAATAAAATTAGAAATAAATGCACTAACATGGGTGAGATTTAGCACCACCTTATAAAGGTTGGCTTAGAGCCTCTATTTACTATATATAAATTGCTAAAAGTAGGATAATCTGAAAGAGACTCAACTCTTCTGTTGACGTTACTACTTCCCCACACGGTGTTATGCTAATTTTCATCTTCAAAATACGGTTTACGATATCCGCCTGAAATAAAAGAATCGGTCAACGAAAAACGGAAGTCGCGTAAAAATGACAACAGAGTCACGTTCCACAACATAAAGCACATTTGAATTATTTGTGCAATTTGTTGAAGACAGCTATTAAGGATTTTAAAAATCGTGCGATAGATTCTTACCTTAAAAGTTTAACAGCAAAAATACATTCCAAGTATTCACTGTGGAAAGCTTTAAAAGGCACCAAAAGGCCCAAAATCCCCGCGCCGCCAATAAAAATGAATCAAAATGAATGGGCAAGCGAAGACAAAGAGAAAGCGGACGTTTTTTCTGCCCATCTCAAAGAAACATTTAAACCGGACGAAGGTCAATCGGCTTACGACAGTACCAATAGTGGGACGGAATTACAATCTGACGACTTTACACTCACAAATGCAACACTAAAGGACTATTCACATGAGAGCGAATTGCGAATAGGCGAATCGCGAACAAATCAATTTTAATGTATTTATAAATAGAAAATTTCTCTGGCTTCTACAACAAAAGCATTATAATTAATTGATCTAACATCCTATCTAAATAAAATGAGTCTAAATTCACTTAAATAGCAATGTTTACAATTACAAACATTTTTCCGCGAATTGAAAAATTCTTGCCGCGAACTGTCACTCTTTATTCAAAATCCACATAATACAGACGCGATCCACAAATTCGTTCGATCATAACCTTAAAATTGACACATCTTGCTGCTAGCCAATACAAAACAGATTCGCGACGACCTGCGACCAAAAAAAGTTGTCATGTGAAAGAAATGTCAGAATTTACGAATATTCGCTTGTTCGCAGTTCGCGGTTTGCTCTCATGTGAATAATCATTAAGGAAGTAAAATGTGAAATTAAATCTCTAAGACCTAAGAAAGCTGGTTATGATTTGATCACCGGAAGTTCTGAAACTTCTACCTAGAAAAGCATTAATTAAGCTTATATAAATTATCAATGCTGCACTCAGATTAAAACACGTGCCAAGCCAATGGAAAGTTGCGAAGTCATTATGGTTTTAAAACCAGGAAAACCGCCAAATGAAGTAAAATCTTATCGACCAATTTCGCTTCTCCAAGTCATATCCATAATATTCGAGAGGATACTACTAAGGCGTCTACAACCGATTATAGAAGATAATTATCTTATCCCTGACCAGCAGTTTGGGTTCAGAACCAAGCATTCGACGATTGACCAAGTGCATAGAATTACTTATATAATCCAGAAAGCATTTGAAAAAAAAAAAATGCTCAAGCGTATTTCTTGACGTCTTACAAGCCTTCGATAAGGTGTGGCAGGACGGCTTAAAATTTAAATTACGACAAGTTTTTTCGTAAGACTTACATGCAAACGAATACTCGGAGCTTAAAGAAATTTCGGCTGGCGTACCGCAAGGAAGCGTCCGTGGGCAACTTCTCCATCTGCTATTTACTCGCGATATACCAAGAGAAGATAGCACTACCCTCGCTACGTTCGGCGAAGACACCACTATCCTTGCAGTAGGTAATTCGATCGAAGAAACGACTGCAAAACGGCAAACCGCACTGAATAAATTAAATGAATGGACGAGGGACTGGCGGATCCCCGTCAACGAAACTAAATCTGTTCACGTGAATTTCACTAAATAATTACTTACCGATTTTTTAAAACTTGGCTAGAATACCCTTTGCAAACGAGGCCAAATACCTGGGAATGACACTCGACGCAAAGCTGAAATGGAATTCGCACGTGAAAATGAAACGTAAACAACTCGATATCAAGTATAGAGAAATGTACTGCTTACTCGGAAAACATTTCCAGCTCAGTACCGAGAACAAATTGGTCGGAATTCCTATAATCGAAGCTGAAACTAGAAGCTTCGCGCGAAAGCATAGAAGCCGATTAATCGAATATATAAACAATATAGTCGGACAAATTTTAAATGAGAATAATTTATTGCGTCGACTACAAAGAACGAAACCTTTCGACTTGGCAAGACAAGAACTAAACGCGTCCTAATTGCGAAACATGCAGGATCTTTTAGTGGAAAGTAACCTGTCAAAAGTTTTTTATTTCGTGATAGAAAAATTACTCGATAAGTTATGTCTTAGTTGCAGTATCTAACTTTCTATAGAAGGGTGGTGTTTTTAGTCAGTTAGAATCTGACACTACTATTAGCTTGCGCTTGCTATTCTCATAGTGTCTTTGGAAGATTTTCACCTACACTCGCTAAAAAAAAAAAATTTTTATCGCAACCAATTACGTAGTGCAGGTTGCGTTCCTGGCAGTGCTGTTTGCACTTCTTCGGGAGGGACGGTGTTGCCGTCTACAGGGAAATATGCTGAGTGAGTGGCGCCTTCGGTGGGGACTTCTACCAGTTTTGTAACAAATTCTGAAACCGGAAGAAAATTCATATTTATTCATAAATTCAATTTAGCAGGCCGCCCTTGGCACTTGCTCTTCACACTTAAAAATTAACTTCTTTGCCGCATTCCTTAGGCCTTTTATTTGTCCGCCTTTAATTTGTCCGTAGTTGGGCCTTTTTAGCGCCCATTCCTCTACGACACGCAGTCGGTTTAGGACGACACATTGGTTTGAACTTATTAGACTCTTCATTTCTACTAGGGACCGTCCTTTTGATGTGCCCAGAGGCTCCACGAGTACGGTTTTGAGTACCTTGAGTCCTGGTACTCTGGGCTTTATTACCCATTTCGCTTTGAGCGGAAATCCTTAGGGTCTTTGTCTTGGCCTACCTCTCAGTTGAGATTTCTTGGCTCTGCGGAAAGAACTTTCGGACTATATGTGGTTTGGGGAAAGATCTTTCTTCCACAAGCGTCACGTTCAGTCCACATAAAGCTCTAATTATCTCAAAATTTTAGCGCATGCATCCAGCAGTTGAGCTGTCTGAACAGAAAAAAATAAGCCATCCTGATTTGAGGTAAGAAACCGAGAATTTGGGCCACACGCCGCAGTTGCTTGTCTCAATCGAGATGTCTATAACCGCCTCTTGAACAATAACCATCTGCTCCTTTGAAATGACACGTAAAGGTAAGGAAGAAGACGCCGTATGGGCCCCCTCCGAACCATGAAAGCTGCAGCTGGGGGAGTTTAATGGTGTTAAATATGTTTGTAAGTTAGGTTGCTCAAGAGCACCCCTAGGTACATTTGCCGCGGTGTACTCTGCAGAACAAAGGGCAGTGGCTCAACATCTTCACGGTTCAACAGCATTAATAGAAGTTGATGCGATTGCAGAGGCATCTGTCTCTAATATTTTGTTTAATTCAGAAATTTTGTTCCAACGAGCATCCGGGAAAATAGGTCACCCGGAGCCCGGTATAGTACGGGAAGGCTAGCTTGAAACCGAAGGTCGCCTGGTATTCGGAGTCCGCTTACTAGCGACCAAGCACTCTCTTAGAAACGCATCCCTGAGCGTAGGCTGTTCCACCTTGGAATAAAGATTTCTTAAATGGGTTTTCTCCCCCTTGGGCAGTCCTCAGTCAATTGCTCATTAAAACGGGCTGTCTGCTATGGGTATCCCTAAGACAGCATAGTCCTTTGACTCATTGCAATACACGCCTTCACACCAACGTCCTGTTGACGCAACGACGAGGTGACTGTCCCGAAGTGTCTTCAGTCTTCATAATCTTCGCTAGATTTTCCGACGTGTCCACACTGTCCCGTCAACAAACAAAAGCTCATCCTTTAGGATATTCTTGATGAGGTTGTGAAAATCAAGCTGGAATGCATCTTTTTGCCTCTGCTCGCAGCCGATTTCGGGAGCATAGGCACTGACAAAATTCCACACGTCGCCTCGAATCACCAGTTTGAGAGTCATCAAACCGTCACTGGACTTTGAAATAGTCAATAAGTTTTCAATACCATTCTTACCCTCTTAGTTACCGTAGAAGAACATCTTGTAGGTTTTTGCCTTAACATCCAAGAAAACGTCCGATCTCCAGTGTTTCGTTTCTTGAACACACAAGATGCCCAATCGCCTTCTTACCATCGTCTCTTCCAGCTCATAGTTCCAACGTTCGAACTTAGGTTTCGCCTAAGTCTTTGCATTTTTTTGTTATCGCCCGGAAACCGAATAGCTCTGACCCGTGCATTTCTGCTCGTCCCAATCTATGGAGATTGACTAGTAGAATGTTGATGACTAGCGACCACAAGACACGAAAGAGTGCTCCTCCTTGGGGGCAGCCTTTAACTGCACTAACAGGTACCGACACTGTCCAGGAGAGGAAGTAATGAATCCAGTGGTTAGTCGAAACTTCGATTCCTTTGTTGCTGATTGCTCCAGATATCGAGTCATATTCAGTGTTATCGAAAGCACCCTCGACATCAAGAAATGCGCCAAGGGGAATTTCCTTAGAGGACAGAGCGCTTCTATCTTTTTGGTGAGATAGTGAAGAGCCCCTTCCGTGGATTTACCCTTCCTGTACGCGTACGGACTCGAGTACAGAGGTGTTGATAAGTCCAATCTACCTCCAATATGGACATCGATTAGTCGTTCCATGGTTTTAAGAACAACTGATGTTAGACTAATAGGTCTATAGGATTTAGGTAGTTCGCTAGGCCTATTGCCTTGTTTGGGGCTAAATATTACATTCACCTTTTTCCAAGTCAACGGAATGTATCCCCAGTAGTAACTGCCTCTGAATATGGCCACTAATTCCGGCAGGATTAGGTCGCTTATCTTTTGTAAAAGAGCTGGGAAAAGACCACCTCCGCCGGGGGACTTGAAGGGTTTAAAGGTGCCAATTGCCCATTTAACATTATCTGTGTTGAAGATTTTGCCAGATACACTATTTACTCTGTTGGCAGTTAAGACTCTAGGGTCAGATGTATACGAGTTTGTGTTTGTTTCACAAAAGATCTAACCTGGGAAATGAACCTTCAATATGGTTTTAAGAGTATCCGTTCGGTCCGCCGTGTAGGTGGCGTCATACTTTTTCAGCAGTCCTACACCGTTTGAGTGATATTTGCCAATCGCTTTATGAATACGTGCTGCTACTGGCATGTCGGCAATGTTTTCGCAGCATTTTGTCCATGCGGCGCGTTAGGCTCGTTTCAGCTCTGAATCACACAATTTTGTTTGTTTAGCTCGGTTGAAAAGTTGTCTGACCTTCTTCTTTAGCTTAGCAAGTTATTCATTCCACCAAAGAACCTTACGTTTACACAAACTGGTTTTAGGAACACAGCTGCCGTGGTAGGAGGTAAGCAACGCTTCTTTGAGCTGATATGCTGCTTCATTAAGGTGCCCTATGGACTCAATGGATGAAACTAGCATATCTTTATTAGAGAAAACAAGCTCCCGATCCATCTTCCAGTCAGACGACTTGGGATTGTATCTATTAAGGGCATGCGACAGCTGCCCAGGTATGTCAAATCTCATACGTTGATAAATCTGACAACGAGGCTTCGTCTGACACATGCCAATTTACAATGATATTAGACATAAATGCACTAGCATGGGTGAGATCTAGCACCACCTTATGAAGGTTGGCTTAGAGCCTCTATTCACTATATATACATTGCTAAAATTAAGATAATCTGAAAGGGACTCAACGCTTCTCTTGACGTTACTACTTCCCCACACGGTGTGATGCTCATTTTCATCTTCAAAATACGGTTTACGATATCCGCCTGAAATAAAAGAATCGGTCAACGAAAAACGGAAGTCGCGTAAAAATGACAACAGAGTCACGTTCCACAACATAAAGCACATTTGAATTATTTGTGCAATTTGTTGAAGACAGCTATTAAGGATTTTAAAAATCGTGCGATAGATTCTTACCTTAAAAGTTTAACAGCAAAAATACATTCCAAGTATTCACTGTGGAAAGCTTTAAAAGGCACCAAAAGGCCCAAAATCCCCGCGCCGCCAATAAAAATGAATCAAAATGAATGGGCAAGCGAAGACAAAGAGAAAGCGGACGTTTTTTCTGCCCATCTCAAAGAAACATTTAAACCGGACGAAGGTCAATCGGCTTACGACAGTACCAATAGTGGGACGGAATTACAATCTGACGACTTTACACTCACAAATGCAACACTAAAGGACTATTCACATGAGAGCGAATTGCGAATAGGCGAATCGCGAACAAATCAATTTTAATGTATTTATAAATAGAAAATTTCTCTGGCTTCTACAACAAAAGCATTATAATTAATTGATCTAACATCCTATCTAAATAAAATGAGTCTAAATTGACTTAAATAGCAATGTTTACAATTACAAAAATTTTCCCGCGAATTAAAAAATTCTTCCCGCGAACTGTCACTCTTTATTCAAAATCCACATAATACAGACGCGATCCGCAAAACCGCGAATAAAAAATTCGTTCGAACATAACCTTAAAATTGACACATCATGCTGCCAGCCTATACAAATCAGATTCGCGGGGACCGGCGACCAAAAAAAGTTGTCATGTGAAAGAAATGTCAGAATTTACGAATATTCGCTTGTTCGCAGTTCGCGGTTCGCTCTCATGTGAATGATCCTTAAGGAAGTAAAACGTGAAACTGAATCTCTAAGACCTAAGAAAGCTGGTTACGATTTGATCACCGAGTGTGGCAGGACGGCTTAAAATTTAAATTACGACAAGTTTTCCCGTAAGACTATATGATATTTTAAAATCATATCTCGGGAATAGACTCTTCCGTGTTAGGCATGGAAAGGAATACTAGGAGCTTAAAGAAATTTCGGCTGGCGTACCGCAAGGAAGCGTCCGTGGGCAACTTCTCAATCTGCTATTTACTCGCGATATACCAAGAGAAGATAGCACTACCCTCGCTACGTTCGGCGAAGACACCACTATCCTTGCAGTAGGTAATACGATCGAAGAAACGACTGCAAAACGGCAAACCGCACTGAATAAATTAAATGAATGGACGAGGGACTGGCGGGTCCCCCTCAACGAAACTAAATCTGTTCACGTGAATTTCCCTAACTAATTACTTACCGATTTTTTAAAACTTGGCTAGAATACCCTTTGCAAACGAGGCCAAATACCTGGGAATGACACTCGACGCAAAGCTGAAATTGAATTCGCACGTGAAAATGAAACGTAAACAACTCGATATCAAGTATAGAGAAAAGTAATCGGAAAACATTTCCAGCTCAGTACCGAGAACAAATTGGTCGGAATTCCTATAATCGAAGCTGAAACTAGAAGCTTCGCGCGAAAGCATAGAAGCCGATTAATCGAATATATAAACAATATAGTCGGACAAATTTTAAATGAGAATAATTTATTGCGTCGACTACAAAGAACGAAACCTTTCGACTTGGCAAGACAAGAACTAAACGCGTCCTAATTGCGAAACATGCAGGATCTTTTAGTGGAAAGTAACCCGTCAAAAGTTTTTTATTTCGTGATAGAAAAATTACTCGATAAGTTATGTCTTAGTTGCAGTATCTAACTTTCTATAGAAGGGTGGTGTTTTTAGTCAGTTAGAATCTGACACTACTATTAGCTTGCGCTTGCTATTCTCATAGTGTCTTTGGAAGATCTTCACCTACACTCGCTAAAAAAAAAAATTTTTATCGCAACCAATTACGTAGTGCAGGTTGCGTTCCTGGCAGTGCTGTTTGCACTTCTTCGGGAGGGACGGTGTTGCCGTCTACAGGGAAATATGCCGAGTGAGTGGCGCCTTCGGTGGGGACTTCTACCAGTTTTGTAACAAATTCTGAAACCGGAAGAAAATTCATATTTATGTCAATTTAGCAGGCCGCCCTTGGCACTTGCTCTTCACACTTAAAAATTAACTTCTTTGCCGCATTCCTTAGGCCTTTTATTTGTCCGCCTTTAATTTGTCCGTAGTTGGGCCTTTTTAGCGCCCATTCCTCTACGACACGCAGTCGGTTTAGGACGACACATTGGTCTGAACTTATTAGACTCTTCATTTCTACTAGGGACCGTCCTTTTGATGTGCCCAGAGGCTCCACGAGTACGGTTTTGAGTACCTTGAGTCCTGGTACTCTGGGCTTTATTACCCATTTCGCTTTGAGCGGAAATCCTTAGGGTCTTTGTCTTGGCCTACCTCTCAGTTGAGATTTCTTGGCTCTGCGGAAAGAACTTTCGGACTATATGTGGTTTGGGGAAAGATCTTTCTTCCACAAGCGTCACGTTCAGTCCACATAAAGCTCTAATTATCTCAAAATTTTAGCGCATGCATCCAGCAGTTGAGCTGTCTGAACAGAAAAAAATAAGCCATCCTGATTTGAGGTAAGAAACCGAGAATTTGGGCCACACGCCGCAGTTGCTTGTCTCAATCGAGATGTCTATAACCGCCTCTTGAACAATAACCATCTGCTCCTTTGAAATGACACGTAAAGGTAAGGAAGAAGACGCCGTATGGGCCCCCTCCGAACCATGAAAGCTGCAGCTGGGGGAGTTTAATGGTGTTAAATATGTTTGTAAGTTAGGTTGCTCAAGAGCACCCCTAGGTACATTTGCCGCGGTGTACTCTGCAGAACAAAGGGCAGTGGCTCAACATCTTCACGGTTCAACAGCATTAATAGAAGTTGATGCGATTGCAGAGGCATCTGTCTCTAATATTTTGTTTAATTCAGAAATTTTGTTCCAACGAGCATCCGGGAAAATAGGTCACCCGGAGCCCGGTATAGTACGGGAAGGCTAGCTTGACTAGCGACTAAGCACTCTCTTAGCAACGCATTCCTCAGCGTAGGCTGTTCCACCTTGGATTAAAGATTTGTTAAATGAGTTTTCTCCCCCTTGGGCAGTCCTCTGTCAATTGCTCTTCAAAACGGGCTCTCTGCTATGGGTGATGTCTATAACCGCCACAGCATAGTCCTTTGGCTCATTGCAATACACGCCTTCACACCAACGTCCTATTGACGCAACGACGAGGTGACTGTCCCGTAGTGTCTTCAGTCTTCATAATCTTCGCTAGATTTTCCGACATATCCACATTGTCCCGTCAACAAACAAAAGCTCATCCTTTAGAATATTCTTGATGAGGTTGTGAAAATCAAGCTGGAATGCATCTTTTTGCCTCTGCTCGCAGCCGATTTCGGGAGCATAGGCACTGACAAAATTCCATACGTCGCTTCGAATCACCAGTTAGAGAGTCATCAAACCGTCACTGGACTTTGAAATAGTCAATACGTTTTCAGTACCATTCTTATCCTCTTAGTTACTGTAGAAGAACATCTTGTAGGGTTTTGCCTTAACATCCAAAAAAGGCGTCCGATTTCCAGTGTTTCGTTTCTTGGACACACAAGATGTTCAATCGCTTTCTTACCATCGTCTCCTCCAACATTCGAACTCGCGACCCTTAGTTTTCGCCTAAGTCTTTGCATTATTGTGTTATCGCCCGGAAACCGAATAGCTCTGACCCGTGCATTTCTGCTCGTCCCAGGAATACAACCATGCATTACAAGTGCCCGGCGGGGTAGTGTTTCTTTGAGCGTAAATTACCATAATGCTAGGTTAAGCGAGTTTGTTTGTTCAGCAAATACATGCTCCTGATATAAGTTCTTGACTGATCGTCCTTTTATGACACCGGTGATCCCCAGTCGTGTCAATCCACGGATTTGCATGCACAGTTTTGGGGGAGTTAAATGGTGTTAAATATGTTGCTAGGGTCAACTGGATATTTGAATTACCTAGAAGTGACACCTCGCCTTTTACGACAAGCACTGGTGGGCGCTACAGGGATATAAATGATATTACTTCGCATTCCTGCACAAGGTCGGGCCAAAAATATCTAAATAGGCCTTAAAGGTTTTTCGACGATATCAGTGATCATCGTTGGCAGTCGTATCAAACCTGCAGCTTGCATGGTATGACATTTCTTACATTTGTATACCCTAACCTAAGGGTATATTAATTTTGACATATAGCTTGTAACACCCCTTAATATTCATCGTAGACCCTAAAAGTGTAGATATTTATGATCAGGACCAAAACCTAAAACTATTTAGCAATATCTGTCAATTCGTCTACCCGTGCGCAAGTTTTATGGCCTTAAAATTAAGCTAGGAAGCTGAACTTTGGATCACGTATTCCCTCGGGCACCGACATTTTTTTTTTTTTTGTAATATACGCGCACTAAAGGGATTTTGGTAACCCTTAGGATGAAGTAACACAGTGCGGGCATTAGGAAAGTGAAGTATTAGGAAAAAGAAGATACCGATGCACGTTGGTTTTAAATGTGTGTAAACAATAATGTGTAGGAAAAACAGAGCGTGGTAGAGCATTCCACATTCGTATTGTACGGTTAAGAAACGAATCCTAGTATTTCACTGTCCATCCGAATATAGGCTTAGGGGTAAACTGATGTACATTCCTAGCATGGCAAGTATTGAACACTTATGGTGGAAGTAGCGATAAAACAACGACAGGCAGGAGACATTGCGACGATGACTAAGAGAGTCAAGCGATCTCGCAATGTCTCGATCGCCAATAAGTCTAATCGCACGTTTTTGTATTGCTCCATATAAATATATAATTGGTGGACTAGACCAGATATGAGCATTATGCTCAAGTTTGGGGCGAATAAAGGCATTTTGCAGCTTTCTTGGCGACACCGAATATGTGGTCATTCCAACGAAGTTTGTCATTAACGCAATTACCGAAGATGGAAAGCCTTTCTGTTTTAGCAATGTAAGTGCCATCCATAGATAACGGCAGAGTATTGTGGTTTAGCTTAAGTGACAGTAGACAGCATTGTGTTTTGAAAGCATTAAATTCCACTCTATTGATTTGACCACACTTAAGAATCCTGTCAAGGTCAGGATTCAATGAGCTGAACATACATTGCTTTTATTGTTCCAAGTCCGATGATGAGGGACGTGAATCCGAGAACGAATATGCGAAGCTAAGAGTACTTTCATAGGTAAAGGAATGGATTGGATTAGAAGCGACGGACAGGAGATCATTGATAAAAATGAGGAAGAGAGTCGGAGACAAAACGAAGCCTTAGGGGATACCAGCATTTATTTGGTGAGTTGAAGACTTGAAACCGTAGAAAACAACCTGTATTGAACGTTCCGAAGGGTAATTTCTAATCCATTGAAGAAGGGTATCATCGATTCGAAATGCACGCATTTTCGACAAGAAAGCTTTATGCCAAACTCTGTCAAATCCCTTTGAAATATGAAGCGCAACGACCTTACTTTCGCCACCATGGTGAATGGATTGGTTCCACTTTTCGTTTAGATGTGTCATCAAATCACCAGTGGACCTGTTGCCGCGAAAACCGTACTGCCGTTTATTAAGAAGTTTCCGCGATTCAAGATATTTCATAAGCTGACGATTTATCAGCGTTTCCATGACCTTGGAAAGAAGGTACGTAAGTGCATTTAGACGGTAGGTGGAGAGGGATGAAGATTCGCCTTTTTTGGGACTTTTGGTTATGCCCAGGTGCTGGGCTACAGGTAAGTGGTCCGGACCCGACAACGACGCCCACTTCAGCCGCTTCTAAGGAAGTAGATTGTGCGAATGGCCTAAACCGAACTTCCCGAGAAATTGCAGAGTAGGGTCAGCGGCAACAAGACGAAGAGTCTGTATTTCAAAGGGTCCCAACCCCTACTTTAAAGTAAACAGCTGTGGGGGAAAACGCCAAAGGGTTAGGAAATAAGAATAGTCAGGGTTTAATAAACATACACGAAACAGAGCAAAGTACATCCTCACAAAAAGATCCTGAAGAGGTGACAAGGGAAAATATCCGTTCACTGGAAGAAAAGGTCGCAACTGAGGTTCAAAGGGAAGTTGCCCTTGCGATAATAGAGAATGGGGTAGAATTGTTGACAATATTCGCGGGGCTTTAAGAAGGGGAACAGAATTCCATTTGTTGTCTCCAGAAGGCGACGAACTCTGCACTACCAGTTCCGCGGGGGAGTGCCAATGGTGATCAAAACCCATCACCAATACAACCCGAAGCGGCCAGTCCTCCCCAAGTGGTTAGGGGAGAGTCCCCGAGCCAATAGACTCCTCTTTATGATTCTCCAGACCACGATGCTGGGAGAAAGGTCCACAAATGGGGAATAAAATTCGACGTGACGAATAAAGGTATGGCAGTGGAAAGCTTAATTTTCAGGGAGGAGACTCTTCAGCGCCAGAGTGGCCTGACGATTGAACAAGTGTTCGCCAATTTCAACCATTTGGTGACAGGTCCAGCAGAGTGCTGGTATTGCCAATACATGGCGGAGAATGCAGGGGAACACTATGGTCTGAAAACAGAATTGCTACATCGGTTTATGAGCAATAAAGGCGATCGTGAGATCCTACGACAAATAATGGATAGGAGGCAGTTACCCCACGTAAACTATTACGAATTGTATAGTGACATACGAACGCTAACATTACAAATGAGACAGAGACCGAACGAAAAAGATTTGTTGGCGATAGTAAGGCAAAACTTGAAAGATAGGGTAGCTATCCTTATATTCGCCTCTTACATTTTCACAATTAGAGCAATGCGAGAAGAATTTAGGAGATCGGAAAGTCGTATAGCGTTTAGGAACAAGGAGGAAAGTCAGTGAAATATAAAGTGCAGGGCTCGATGAAGAGAAAGACAACCCAGAACCAGAAGGGGATGTCGGCACAGAAAAAGCGGCGCTTCAGCAAAGAAGGACGGACAGCCAGTCAAACTACACTAACTTGCACAGAGGATAAAAACGAGCGATCAATAGAATTTATGTGCCAGAAGCTTAATTCCGCACAACGGAACTATACCGGAACGGAACTTGTCCGCTATGCAGCCGTATTGTCTGTGAAGATGTTCCGAGCCAATGTGGAAGGATTGCCTTCACGATCTTCACAGATAACGCAAGTCTCAAGTGGCTTACGACCAAGAAAAACTTGTCTGACCATTTGGCTCGATGGAGTTTAAAGCTGCAAGCGTTTGATATCGTGATAGAGCATAGAAAGGGCATCCACAATGTAGTCACGGATACTCTCTCACGCGTCCACATGGATGAGCTCAAGCCGGACACTGTTCCCATGGAAGTGGATCCCAACTAGGCACACTGTGGAGGTAGTTGAGGAAGACAATCGAAGAGAACAAAGACAGACTATTCGACGACTGTATATCTGATGGCTACGTTTACCAGACATACGTACTGGAGACGAATTACAGGAAGATAAGGCTTGGAAATTCTGGGTTCCGAAGAAGTTACGTGGGTATCTTTTCATAACTGTCCACGACTTACCAACAGCAGGGCATGGAGAGCTAAACAAGTCACTTGCTAAACTGAAGCAAAAATATTTCTGGCGAGGAATGACCGCCGATGTCCAAGCGCGAAACATGGTAATGCTGCAAACCGCTCAATTTAGTTTTTCGACCACCAATGGGCAACAAACAATCACCGAGCGACCCTTTTAATTCCTATATAGAGACTTTCTGGGACCCTATACACGACCTAAAACATAACCACATTTTCATCGTGTTAGACCACTTTAGTAGGTATGTGTTTTTGCGGCCTATCCACAAAGCAATGGCAGCTGAGGTAGTAAGATATTTAGATGAAAGCGTATTTCAGGTGTTTGGTGTACCAGAGTTCGTCCATTCTGACAACGGGAAACAACTCGTTTCAGAACAATTATCCAGCTTCCTTAATAGGTAGGCCAATGCTTCAGAGAGTGTAAATCGATCTTTGCTTACTAATGCACGCTCCTATATATATGTCAGCGTTCGCGTTTAGAAGTGTGGCGCACAACGCCACTGACCTTATTACGCCGTTTTCGGCGTATAGCTACAATAAAAATTAAGGACCTACATTTTTAAAATATAGCGTATTAAAAGCAAAAGGCAATTCGTTATATGAAATAGGAAACCAAAGAGGCAAAAAGATAGGAGTCTTCCATGCAAAAGACCTCCGCATAAAATGACGCCAAAGATAATTGACGCACTCAAGCTGCCGTTGCATGATTATAGTGTTTTAAATTATGTGTTAATATATTACTATTCATAGCTAGGCAACTTAAACATCTAGGTGAGCCTAGCAACATATTTAACACCTTTAAACTGCCCCACAAGTGTGCATGCGAATCCGTGGGTTGACTCGACTGGAGATCACCGGTGTCATAAAAGTAAGAATAATCAATAACATATATCAGGAGCACGTACTTGTTGAACAAACAAACTCGCTTTACCTAGCATTATGGCAATTCACGTTCAGAGAAACACTACCCCACCAGGCACTTCTAATGATACGCATGGTTGTGATCCTGGGACGAGCAGAAATGCACGGGTCAGAGCTATTCGGTTTCCGGGAGATAGCAACATAATGCAAAGACTTAGGCGAAACCTAAGGGTCGCAGGTGGTTTTCATACCAAAAATTGGTAAGTCTGACTACACTCTAGCCAAAAGCTTTAGACCCATAAGTCTGTCTTCCTTCTTAATGAAAAGTTTGTAAAGACTGGTTGAGCTGCATGTACGCAAAGTTGCTCTTCGATCATAACCTCTCTCTGAGATGCAACATGCCTATCAGCGCGGAAAATCGTGTGAGACTGCGCTTGAAAACCTTGTTGGTAGGATTGATAGTGCTCTTGACCGGGAGGAGTACGCGATAGTCATTTTCGTCGATATTGAGTGTACTTTTGATAATGTGACCTTTGACAGTATGTGTAACTCAGCCAGACAGCATGGTGTTGATGAAACTTTGGTGTTGTGGATTTAAGCAATGCTAATGGACTGGACGTTGGTAGCGGATGCAAATCATGGCAATTGCGTCATAACGGGGGTAAATAGGGACTGCCCTCAAGGTGGTTTTCTGTCTCCCCTCCTATGGTGTATGGTGGTAGACTCTCTGCTTACGGCTCTCAATTTTCCTGGAAACTACACTCAAGCTTATGCGGATGATGTCGACGTTCTTTCTGTCGGTTCAAATCTAGGGCCTGTCTGCTCTCAAGCGCAGATCCCTGGATTTGATCGATGTCTGGTGCACTAGTAATAACCTATCAGTGAACCCTCTTAAAACCACGGTTGTTCTCTTTATGAGGAGGAGAATCGTCACTTGTCTGTCCCATCTCGTGCTTAAAAGTGTCATCATCCCTATATCCGATGAAGTCAAATATTTGGGTGTAATCCTCGATAAAAAACTTCTATGGTCCAAACATATCGAATCGAAAACCAATAAAGCGCTGTCGACTTTCTGGCAGTGTAAAGGCGCTTTTGGTAAGACATAGGGCTTGTCTCCGAAACGGGTCCTTTGGATCTATACGGCCATGATTAGACCGCTACTCTCATACGCATCAGTTGTTTGGTGGAACAGAGTTTCGCGGAAACGTGTTACTCCTTCTTTTGTCAAACTCCAAAGAATGGCATGTCTCGGCTGCACAGGGGCCTTCCCTAGCACCCCGGGCTCTGCTCTATATGCTTTGATGAATCTTCCTCCCATGATGGGATGACACAGCAGAACACTTTCTCTGCAGTTGCTCGCATCAGGTGGCAGATCTTCGGGGCTGACGTGGTGAGTGCCGAACATCTAAGCTCTTTATCACTGAAGCTCCTTCTCGTTTTTCTTCGAAAGACGGGAAAACTAAGTACATTAATGTAAGGTGTCTGAATGGTAGTACAATGGACCTGTAGTTGTGTCTCAGCGCTCCATCGGATAGAACCAACCTCCGACAAAAAAAAAAAAAGGGTTGCGAGTTGGAAAGTTGGAAGTATGAGTGGTCGCAGCTACGAGCTTAAGGAGATGATGGTAAGAAGGCGATTGGACATCTTGTGAGTTCAAGAATCGAAATGGCGAAACACCGGAAATCGTGCCCTTTCTTAGACGTTAGAACAAAAGCATACAAGATGTTCTACTACGATAAAGATCAGTGTAAGAATGGTATCGGTATCATCCTTGCGGCAGAGTTATTTAGCAACGTATTGACCATTTCAAAGTCCAGTGACCATTTGATGTCGCTCAAAGGCGAGGTGTGGAACTCATGAGAGGTGATCCAATGCCCATCTTCCTTTCCGCAAAGGAAAGGGAGATAGGCGAAACTCTGATAATTACCGTTCAATCAAGTTGATGTCACACACCACGAAGATCGTTGAGCGGGTATTATACGGTCGTCTAATACAAATAATACGGCTGTCTGATGACCAGTGCAGCTTAGTCGCAGGTAAAACAACCACAGAGCAATCCAAAGTATATGGATCATAATAGAAAAGCATAGTGATTCTTTAAACGATCTGCATATGATTCTGGTTGATTTCGAAAGAGCATTCAAGAGATTTGATATGGGTAGCGCTAAGACAACGAGGAGTTCCTGAAACCTACGCACAGCTGATTATGGACATGTACGAGGGAGCGAAGACAAAAGTCAGACGTCCTGCAGGAGTCACCGATGAATTTCCAATAAAAGTCGATGTTCACCAGGGAAGTGTCTTAAGTCATTTGCTCTTTATTACGGTCCTAGGTTATCTGCTTGAGGGAAAAGTGACGGATCCTAAAGTGCATCAGTTATTATTTGCTGACGATGGAGCCATCATAAGTGATGATCAGTCTTCGCTGCAACGAACACTTGATGTTTGGGTAGATGCTTTAGAGGGGAATGGGTATGGTATTAGCCAAAAAAACAGAGTATCTGTACTGCCCATTCACTGACCCAAAGTGTGAAAAGATCAAATATCTGGGATCAATGATCAACAGCGAGGCAAACGTTGATGCGAAATCAATCATCGTTTAAGCATAAGGTGCATGAAGTGGCAGGCAAACTCTGCCATCTTCTGTGACCGAAAAATGTCCCCTAAGCTGAAATTAAGGCTCTTCACCGCAGTTGTGCGTCCGGCACTCGCATACGGTTCACAATGTTGGAAAGTGTACAAAAAGTATGAAGGTAAATTGACAGCAGCTGAGATGAAGATGCTTCGCATGACAGCGGGGGTAACAAAGCTTGATCGAATTAGAAGTTCCAGAATCCGAGGAGGCCTTAACTTCAAAAAACCCATCTCCAGAAAATTAGAGCACGACCGACGCAGTTGGTATTGTCATGTTCAAAGGAGGGATCTTACGAACCTCGTCAAAAAGGCTTTGACAATCAACGTTCCCCTACAATCGCGTAAGAGAGGCAGACCTAAGAACTCCTGGATCACGCAAATGCAGAAACACCAGCATTTGATTTGCTTCAATGATGAAATGATCAAAATCGGGATGCCTGCAGATATTTTTTGAGGTCGAACCGACGAACCCCACAGGCGGATCGGTAGGAATGCAGTGAATTGGGAGGGTTATGATCCCTGTAATCCTGATCCTAGTCTCGTCGTTAAATGGAGAGAAGAAGTTAATTTATTATTATTTTGAATACTCTATCCTAAGGGTATATTAATTTTGACACATAGTTAGTACCACCCCTTAATATACGTCAGAGGCCCATAAAAATATAAATATTTATGATCAGGACCAATACCTGAGCCTATTTAGCAATGTCTGTCCTCCCGTACGCAATGTTTAGGCCCTTAAAGTTAAGCCAGGAAATTTAAATTTCGACCACATATTCCCCAGGCCGCCAACGCCCACAATTTAGAAAAAACCGGTTTAAAGCTAAAGTTAGGGAGATAAAGTGTTGCAACCTTCATAAGATATTATAAGTTTGTCAAATAAAGTTATTTTCCGCGCCTACTTTTTGTGGGCGTTTGCCACCAAAATATTGTTTTCTTCGAAAATTTTTATAGAAACCAAAAAAACCGACTTGAAGTATCACTAAAATGATTCAGTGTATAAAATTTTGCTTTCATTGACTATATTTTGTAACTTAGGTATTATTATTTAGAAAAAAGAACCCGAATAAAATGCAATGTACTTGTCGACGCTTAGAAAAATGCTGGCCATTGAAATCGATAAACAACAAAATTCTACTCAGACCTAGCTGAACTTGTGGCTTTGATGGCGTTGTGCATAGTGCGTCAGCTTGCTTGACGAGATCGCTGGTCTAAGCGAAGGTTCGACTCCTAATGGGGGAAAATGTTTTTCGAATTAAATGACCGACGTATAGACCAGCACCACACAAAGGAATCTGATGATCGGCCGTGAAACAATTGTAATTCTAGCCTATTCATTGTTCGTGGTGGCAATCGCAAGTTGATGTTGTTTCATCCAACCATGCTAGGAATGCACACCCGTTTACCCTCAAGCCTGTATTCGAACGTACAGTGAAATACAAGCATTCAGTTTACAGACATTTAAAACCAACGTGCATCGGTATTTCCTAATCCTTCAATTCCTTAATGCCCGCACTGTGTTACTTCATTATAAGGGTATCCAAAATCCCTTTAGTGCGCGTACGTTATAAAAAAAAAAATTCAAAACACTTATTCAGTTTATAGAAAATAATAGATATTTATTTATATTCTTCATGAACAATGAAATTTTAGGAACAAAAAATTAAAGCTAAAAAAAAACAACAATTGCAAACAAAATAATGTTCCAAACTATAAAAATTAACTGAAAATATAAAGGTAATGAGATCTTCGACTCATAAAATAAAATAATAATTTTTTCGGCTCTAAGGGTATATTTAGTAACTATAGTTACACATAAAACCAAACAATATAATTGTACATGCAAAAAAATCATTAAGTATGTGACAGGGTATTACACACCCGACAGTAGTTTGCGCGAGAATATTCTGACAGATGTGAACGCTACACTGCGATCAGTACATTATTTCCCCACGCACACAATTTCCTTTAGCTACTGAGTGCGCCAGTGCTATAAGATGAATATTTTAGACTATACACGCTATTTAATTTGGCCTGGGTATAAGATACCCTGCATCATGCTCGCCGGGTTAATAAGATATTTATCATATATATATATCATACAATTTTTTTTTTTATAAATTGCAAAGAATGAAATAAAATGCTGTCGATCATCTTTTTAATGGTTTCTTCTAGGGATATGGATAGGGTATCATACTGTTCGCCCCAAGCTGACTGTAGCCTTTCCTTATTTTTTTTTATATATTATTATCTGTTAATTTATTATTATTTGTCAAGTTATTGTCATTATATGTTAATTTATTATCATAGTGCTGTCCGGAGATAGATTTATTTATTATATCCATAGAGTATTATATTATTATATAGATTTATTTATAGAGTATTGTCCAGAGATTTATATATTTACTGGTAGCTAATCAAAAAGTACCACTACAGGGTTTATTTTCTAGGGTTAAGTATATTTATTTAATGATATAAAATTAGTATTGTACCTGGTTTATTAGTAATAGTAAGTTTATAGCAAAATTAGTATTTAAGAATAGATAATGATATAGAAGAATAGGAAAGTGAGATACCCACACTCACAAAGATTATTCCCGGCATTGAGACATCCCAAGGCATGGGCCCTTGCCACACGTACAGGTACACAGCACACATAGGCCACGCTCGGCAGTCGTAAACGTGGAAATAAGGCGCCCGAGATTCCTTTCCGATCGCAGAAAAAAAAAATCCTGAGGTCAGTGACCTCATTATACTGCCATTAGGTAACTGCAAAAAAAGAAGAGGTCAATCCGCAAAAAAAATACAAATTATACCTCAAAAAATGGTTTACCTGGCCAAGCAATTAACAAATTGCAACTGCACTGAACAGGTAAATGCAATTTAATGACACAACAATCAAAAAAATGGCACCTACCTGTTGCAAATGCAGAATGAAAAATTAATCCAGATGAGCTGCCGCTAACTCATGGTGTATCGGGTTGGGGTTTTCCAACACTAAATCCACCACCCTGATAAGGGGCCCCAGCTCATATCGTACAGCTACTTGAATAAAAAATATTTAAAATATAAAACAAAATATATTCAACATATAACAAATATAAATCTATTCATTCTAAATAGAAATATATACCTTCCAAGAGAAACTAAAAGCACAACTTGTAAATAGAATTACTTAAAATGGCAGTCGTTGCACCGTGGTACAGATGACAAATTAACCGGATAGTCAACTCGAGAGAGAATTTGTCAGCTTGCCTACAGCTAAGTCGAGCTGAAAATACTCACATAATTTGCACTAATATGGGTTTTTACGTGCAAATCAGATGGGAACGGTACTTGTATCGAATTACATGGGTTTTCTTGGGGGCGGCCATTGAAATGATATGAAATGTCAGTTTTTATAGCAAGAAGTTGGGAACAGTTAATGAATTTGAGCAGATTACACCTCATAATATAGGTGTGTAAAATATACATGCAAAATATGAACTGAATATGGATTTATAAAAAGAAACTTACTACACAACCAATAATATAATAAAATATTATAACATTGAGAATAAAGCTATGTTTTAACCAATTTGTTCTAAGTTTTAATAAAATTAACCGAAACAATATTGATTAACGTGACTAATATATAATAAGTATAACTTTACAAACACGGATTTCGTTATGGATGGTTAAATAAAAGCTTTTAAGTACTTTTACACAATTGAATACTGGCTTAAAACGCTTTTTAATATAATTTAATCCAAATTCTTACAAATATTATTTTTGGTACATCGAAACACTTTTTTAAAAAAATTTGCAATCACTTACTAGTAGCAGTAAATTGTAATATTTTTTTGCATACACACATTAAAAAACATTAAAACTTGACAAATAAAGTTGGCTGTTAAAAAAAGATGGATAATTAATTCAATATATATGTAACATAATGTGCATGCTTATTTATGATTTGTACTCAACTACCAAGCATTTTAGATAGAAAAATTCACCCCCAATATATTTATGCAGTGCATTCCAGCTACCTTCTGTTCTGCTTCTTCAGTCTATCGCTTACTATAAATTTAAAAAAAAAAACATAATAACTTACATAACAAATTTCCAAAGCCGCCGTAGAAAAGAAACAGCTAAGAAAATTGATTGACTAAACGTACAAAGATTGTTACACAAAATAATTTAAAAAGGATCAAAAATACTTCTTTTCCACTTTTTTTATCGATGCACGGAACCCGAATATGTATATCAAATAATAAATAAATAATAAAACAATAAAAGAATTTAATATACATATACATAAAAACCATCCCAAAACTGTTTGCGATAAATGTTTTAAGCCCAAACATTACTAACTAAGTAATAATTATGCAATAACACAATAATATATAAATTTTTCTCATATTATTAACCAAAATGGAAAAAATAAATCAACCCATGTATGTCTATTTTAAGGCAGATGTAAAATAGAGGACTATTTATTATAACCGGAAAAAATATTCGAATTTTGTACAAACCTCGTATATATTGTGTAACTAATATATTGCGGCCTTTGGTAAATATTTTTCGCAGGTTGAAAGTGATAGGGGATTGCAGAGTTGACTATCTGGTTAATTCCTCATCTGTGACCGTGGGTACAATATTGCTTGCCCACTCGTATGCGCAAAGTGCTACCAAACTTAGTAGGGTTGGTGTGAAGAGATGCAATTATAGCAAATAGATTTGTATATGACTGATTGGTAGATAGATTTTAAAAATTATTCTAGATTCTCGATTAAAATTAATTAAAAGTGCAATGTAGGCTAAGATTAGATTAATTATTGCTACCCCTGCAGGGACGGGGGTATAATAGCCCTGAGGTTAGGTATGCCTGTCGTAGAAGGCGACTAAAATCCACCCGAAGATGTAGTCTTAATGACGGTATGAGCGACACTGTCTGGAGATTTGTGTAAGGCAGTAAGGTCATAGCTGGCAGTAAGGTCATAGCTGAAAGATGAAACTAAAGGTTAAATCCGGGAGTGTTTGATGCATATTGCGCGGTACACCGGTCAGCGTCTGATCCCAGAGGGGCGGCTGAAATTATCGTCCCCTTCCGGTAGGGGAAAGAATATACCCGAGGTAGGCATGCCTGTCGTAAGAGGCGACTAAAGTCCAAATTTTTAAACTTTTTGAAAAAAAGTTAACCAAAAACGAAAATTATGCAATGAACAAAACTAATAATATAACTACCCCAGGTGGTACGCCAGGTAAACTGGTAAATCCACCCTCTTCGGAGGCCGGTTTCATGGGTTCTGGGGGGAACCATTTGTTGCTGAAAGATGACCCTTTTATAAAGAGTCGTAAATTGGTAAGGACACCACCATCCCAACCAACCAGAGAAAATTCAATGTTGGAAGCTAATTATAAAAAAGCCTGTGAAGAAAGAGATAATTTTAAGCAACTCAGTGAAAAACTGGCAAGTGAAATTGATAAATTAAAGCTTGAGCTGCAGCTGCTTAAAGACCAGGTCAATAATAACAATCAAAATGAACAGATACCTAAAACTGTAGTGTACTCTACGGATGAAGAAGAACTGCGCAGAGAGACAGAACCATCCTGTAGAAGGACAAAACGGAACAAGAAAAGAAAAATCAGCATGTCTCCAGAGCTTTCACCACCAAAGGAGAACCAGAAAAGCCCTGAAAAGGTGAAAGATAGAGAAACTAAACCACTCAAGCCAATAAAGCCTCCCCCAATTATAGTGCTCTGTATTACGAAGTGCGAAGGCTTATTGAATATTCTAGAAGAAAATAAAAGCTAATACAGCTCTTCATAGTAATGATGTTAAAATAAATGTGGATAACGAAGAATCCTACAGAATCTTGACAAAATTACTAAGCCAGAAAAAGGTGCAATGGTATTCGTTTGAAAATACAAGATCAATAAAGGTTGTTGCAAAGAAACTACACTACTCATGTACACCTGAACGCATTGCGAAAGATCTTAAGAAGAAAAACTTCAAAATACTTGAAGTCGTCAACATGCTTAAGCACAAGAGTAAAGCACCGCTATCAATGTTCATGCTTACTTTTGAGCAAGATGAAGACATCAAGAAAATTTATGAAATTAAAGATATCTTAGGAATGAAAGTACAAATTCGTCCTTTGCGGAAATCAAAGCTAGTTCCTCAATGTAAGAACTGCCAAAAGTATGGTCACACTCACAAATACTGCAGCTCTAACCCGAAATGCGTTAAATGTGCAGGAGACCACCATACAAAAGACTGCATAAAGGAAAAAAAGGCTGTCCCTTAATGCGGCAATTGTAGCGAAAGACACGCAGCCAACTAGAGAGGGTGTTTAGTAGTAAAAGAGCTACAGCAGGTAAAAGACAACAAGCAAAAAAAATGCAAAAGCCTGTTCAAATAGACGCAATTAAAGACAGAGAAAAACAAAAAAGACTCGAGACCGAAATCTAGGCCCAAAATTAATAAAAAATTGGATAGAGATAAAGGAAATCTACCCTTAAGCAAAAATGGCAAATTAAGCCCCATAGCCGGTCCAAAGAAAACATATGCACATGTTGCTTCGACAAACATTGCAAAACCAGTCGGAACCCCCAAGCCTCCCAGCAATGTTATGGAGGATATAATGCAAAGAATTCTTAACAGAATGGAAGATATAGAAAAGAATAATAAGAAAATTCTGGAAAGAATATCTTTCCTTGAAAAACAGAACAGTAATAAAAGAACTGTACCTGAAAGATCATAATGGCTAAAAACATACAAATCTTGTTATGGAATGTCAATGGCCTCGAGAATCGCGTGTCTCCGAGACACATTTTAAAATTGGAACAAAATAAAAGCTTCGCGGATACAAGACATACCATACCCCATATCCTCACAATGCAGCAAGAGGAGGGGCCACAGTTATAATTAAGGAAGGTGTTAAACACGATGAAGATGAAGAATACCAGTCGTGTGAAATACAAGCCAAATCCGTAAACATAAAAACAAGCACCGGGCAGATAACGGTAACAGCGGCATATTGTTCTCCTGACAGACTGAAACAAAACAATTTTGAATGCCTCTTACGCAAATTCGGAAATAAATTCATAATAGGTGGAGATTTCAACGCTAAGAACAAATCATGGGGATCAAGATTAACAAATACAAGAGGAAGAGAACTCCTTGAATCTATCAAAAAAACCAATGCTAACTACCATTCAACGGGAAATCCTACTTACTGGCCCACAGATAGGAACAAAATCCCGGATGTTGTCGACTTCTTCATAACTAAGAATATTTCTTCAAATACTACCCAAGTTAAGGAAGGGCCAGATCTTGACTCAGATCACTCATCTGTGCTGCTTACACTTGGTAATAAAATTATAATGAAGGAACAGAACCCACGTCTAGTAAACAAACTAACTGACTGGATATATTTCAGATACCTAATAGATGAATGCATCGAACTATCCACAACAATTAATACAATAGAGCAATTAGAAAGCGAAGTACAGTCCTTCACCTTAGCTATACAAAAGGCTGCATGGGCTGCAACGCCTGAACTAAATAGCAAAGTAAAAAGAAACGTGTATCCCAAAGAAGTCTGCGACATTATATCAGAAAAGAGAAGAGCTCGCAAACGATGGCAACTGACAAGAGCTCCGAGTGATAAAAATAGACTTAATAGTTTAAACAATAAACTCAGAAAAAAGATAACAGAATTTAAAAATGCATCGATGGAAAGATACCTTACAAATCTGACAAACAATGCTAGTACACAATACTCACTGTGGAAGGCTACAAAAAAAATGAAAAGACCAACGGCATACATTCCGCCAGTGAAAAACAGCAGTGGTAACTGGGCTAAAACAAACAAACAAAAGGCGGATCTATTCGCGGAACACCTTGAAAATGTCTTCTAGCCATATGACGATAATGATAATTCCCAACAAATGGAAGAAATGTGTGAAGACGAGAGATCGATTCCAGCAGTAACCTCTAGGGAAATAGCCAAAGAAATAAAAGAAAAGATCAACCCGAAAAAAGCTCCGGGATTTGATCTAATAACGGGTGAAATTCTGAAAAAACTGCCTAAAAAAGGTATGAAAAAAATGGCACAGATAATAAATGCAGCGTTCAGACTAAGGTATGTTCCACGTATGTGGAAGGTCGCGGAAGTTATTATGGTATCTAAGCCGGGCAAATTGCCCAGTGAAATAACGTCATATCGGCCGATATCATTGCTGCCAATCCTTTCTAAGCTATTCGAAAAAATCCTTCTGAAACGACTCCATCCGATTTTAGAAGAAAAAACACGGATCCCAAACCATCAGTTCGGATTTAGAAATAAATATTCAACTATAGATCAAGTCCGCAGAATAACTAATATAATAGAAAAGGCTTTAGAAGAAAAACAAATATGCTCTACCATCTTCCTTGATGTAACACAGGCTTTTGATAAAGTCTGGCACAAAGAATTAGTCCGTAAGCTACAAAAATATCTTCCAAAACAGTACTCTGAAATACTGGAGTCCTATATAATGCAACGATTATTTAGAATTAAACAAGAAGATGAATACTCAGCATCGAAACACATTAAAGCTGGAGTACCGCAAGGAAGTGTGCTGGGACCTGTGCTATTTCTCCTATACACGAACGACCCACCACAAAATGAAGAAACTACTGTTGCCACTTTTGCAGACGATACTGCTGTACTTGCAGTAGGAAAAACCTTGCAGGAAGTTACCGAAAAACTGCAAAGGACAGTAGATGATATATCTAATTGGACCAACAAATGGCAAATAAAATTAAATGAACTGAAGTCGGTTCATGTTAACTTTACAAATAAACACGTACAACACATACCTGTGTATATAAATAATAAAATGGTTCAGCATTCGAACTCAGCTAAGTACTTAGGCTTGACTTTGGACGCAAAGTTGCGCTGGAAAACTCATGTCAAGAAAAAACGTGATGAACTAAATTTACGATATATTAAAATATATTGGCTCATAGGGAGGTATTCATGCCTCTCAATCCACAATAAACTGCTTCTCTACAAGCAAATATTAAAACCAATTTGGACATATGGCCTCCAATTATGGGGGTGCACAAGTAAGTCCAACCTTCAAAGCATACAATGCTTCCAAAACAAAGTATTACGCAATATTGTTAATGCGCCGTGGTACGTACGTAACGCTGATCTACATAGGGATCTAAAAATTGAAATGGTAGAGGACGAGGTTCGGAAGGTCGCTAGAAGACATGAAGTTAGGCTTCGCAACCATGCTAATTTAGAAGTAGTCCAACTACTTAATAATACTAATTTAGTTAGAAGATTACGTAGAGTAAAACCTTTTGAACTAGTTAACTAGGTGAAAAGAAAAGAAATATGTAACAACATAATCACACTAACAAAGTGATAATGAATTAAAAAACAAAAGGCAACAAACCAAAGTTAGTTCCTTAAAACTGTACGTAAGTACATTAGTACATATTAGAACAAAATTGCTGATTAGTCTGACGACTAGGTGCGATTATTGGAAGGATAGTAACACCATGCCTTCCCTGGGTGTTTTTAGTGGGTGTTTCCAGTCCCACACTATCGCAAGCTCGCATGCGATGTCTTTCAACGATTTTCACCTAGCTACACGCAAAAAAAAAAAAAATTAATTATTTGTCTACGTATTAGTGCAATATTAATTAGAGTTAGGAATATATGTATGTAAATATCTAGTCACCAGACTGACTAAACAGGGGAATAGGAAGAAGTGGTCAACATGTTGGAAGTGATAGACCGTCGCAAGGGGGAAGTGTACTCCAGTGGTAGGTAGAGACGAAGCGATATTGCTAAACGGCTCACACACACTTGTATACACATAATTCGGTTTCGATGACTTTAAATAGTAATAACTAGGTCATTACCCTTGGTCGTCTAATTAATACAAAGAGTTGTAGTCAAAAGTGATGTCACAAAGACCGTTTAGTGCATATAAATTTAAAAAGAAAGTTTAAAAATGTTATAACATTGCCAAATGAATTCTCGCCAAAGACAAATACAATTAAATTTAAAATTAAATTAAATTAGAATGGATAGAGACAAATAGAAAAACAAAAGTGAATAAATTAGAAAACAAAAATTTCTTACACAAAAAAAACGGACAAATATACGGGTATGGATATGGCCAAAACACCAGACCTCATAAACTTTTTTATCGCAAAAGGAGTATCTGAAAACCCAGTCAAAATTGAAGAATGTTTTGATCTCTCTTCTGACCATTCGCCAGTCATTCTGATAATTACCAGCGATTGTTTACGTGAAAAGGACTGTCCACCAAAACTTACTAGCAAACAAACTTATTGGGACTCCTTTAGAAAAGACTGCATAAAAAAAATCGATCTGAAAGTATCCCTTCGAACACCATATGAACTCGAAGACGAAGTGAATCATTTCATCGATGCCTTGCAAAGTTCAGCATGGAACAATACTCTTCATAAAAAGAGAGAAACTACAAGTAACGTATTAAAATATTCCCGCGAAATTACTGATTTAGTAGTAATCAGTACTATGGTATCTGACAATTTTCAAATTAGACGAGTTTCGCTGGTCGAACAAAAACTCAAACTAAACAAGGCTTCTGGATATGACCTAATTACGGGCAGGTCCTTAAAGAGCTGCCCAGAAAAGCACTACCTCAATTTGTCTATCTCATAAACGATTCTATTAGACTTTTGTACGTTCCCCGGTAATGGAAGATAGCTGAAGTGATAATGATTCCAAAGCCAGTTAAACCTCCAAATGACAAAAAATCCTATAGACTAATATCGCTTCTACCAATAATGTCGAAGATTTTTGAAAAACTCATATTGAAACCATTACATCCGATCATCGAAGAACGCCGATTAATACCGGATCAACAATTCGGATTCAGAACTAAGCGCTCTACAATTGAATAGGTCTACAGAATTACCAACGAAATTGAAAAAGCACTAGAGAAGAAGAAAATTTGTTCTAGCGTTTTCATTGACGTTTCTCGGGCCTTCGACAAAGTATGGAATACGGGATTAAAATATAAACTAAACGAAGCTCTCCCAAAGCAATTATATGAGTTCCTAAGCTCTTATTTAGAGGACAGACTCTTTCGTGTAAAAACACGGGAACGAGTACTCGGAATTCAAAGAAATCGCAGCGGGAGTTCCACAATGAAGTGTTCTGTGCCCGATTTTATTCCTATTATAAACACGCGATATCCCGCAAGAAGAGGATACTATCGTAGCAACTTTCGCGGATGATACGGCTATTCCAGCTGTAGACAATTCGATTCAGTCCGCGACAAATAAGCTTCAACGATCTATCGACAGAATATGCTTGTAGACAAAACTTGGCGTATTGTCCTCAACGAGACAAAATCCACGCACGTTAATTTTACTTACAGAAATGTAAGCAATCAATCCAATTATATTGACTCGGTACAAATTCCGTACGCAAACGAGGCTAAGTACTGGGGAATGATGTTGGATGCAAAATTAAAATGGAAAATGCATGTTAAGAAGAAACGCTAGGAGCTCGTTATCAGATTTAATCAAATGCATTGGCTGATTGAAAGATTTTCTAAACTCAGCATGCAAAACAAGCTTTTATACAAGCAAGTTCTAAAACCGGTTTGGACGTACGGTATACAATTTTGGGGTTGTACCAAACCAAGTAATGTTAACATTTTGCAGACTTTCCAAGATAAAGTTAGGACAAATTAAAGACAAATCGTAAATGATCGTGGTATATCAGATACGCCGATATCCACAGAGATGTATAGAAGTATAACTACCGTTGAAGACGAAATACGAAATTTCGCGCGTAAAAAACACACTCGCCTAGTTGGCCATTTTAAGAGAAATCTTGTGCGCCGATTACAAAGAATAAAACCCTTTGAATTAGCGCAATAAAATGTAACCGCATATTATTGACGATATAAGCAAGTGTCTGCTGGGGGAAGTCTAAATAATAACTCTGAATTACCTTTTATGAACGAATAAATTAATTTTGTTTGCTTTTCTTAAATAGTAAATTATTGCTAACGTAACAAATATATACAAACTTAAATTAAAAAGTATTTACTGCAAAGTCAGCAATTATGATAAAATATATTATGCTGACATTACTTTACTGGGAACAAAATTGAAATGTAATATTCTAAGAAATTAAAAATAAAAATGTAAAAATCTATCTGGTTTTGTCACCATGACAGTTTCTAGGGCCGACCTTCATGCCACACTGAAATCGGTGTCAGAAAAACGCCTATTTGTAGGGATTGGTGGTAGTTCTTGAGCGTGGACCTCTATATGGATATTTCTCCTGGTCTTACAGTGTCGCCATATGATGCAGGAAATCATTACTAAAAAAAGGACGGTTATTGACTTGGAAGCTCGATGAATCGGATATATTGTTGAAGTATTTGGTAGATGTCCTTATTTTTGATGTCCGTTATACATTTGCTTAGAATTTTGATGTCTTCATTGGCTGATTTAAGTATGACGTGTGTAATAACTAGCGGCTTTGAGGTGTTTCTGGGACTTTTAGACAGTAGCTCCGTCAGGTTTCCAAATGGAATGAATGCTACGTTAATTTTACTAGAACTGCTAATATATGATGTATGGTCATCGTATCGTATTTGTTTAACAATACAGTTTGGCTGCAATATCAATATGCCGCCATTTTGCAGTGATATTACCAACATTTTTCTGCCACAAATCACGTTGAAGGTGTACATCCTGTCCAAAACGTAAGTCCAGTTGTTGCCGTTGTGTAGCTAAATCCATATAGGAGATGGTTTGATACTGCGCAAGGTACAGTGTGATGACTTTGATCCAAGATGGTCTCAGGCAATGCGTTTAGTGCGGATCCCACAAGAAAATGTCCTGTAGTTAACATCACATCAGTTATATCGTTACTTAGTACAGTCAGCGGTCGAGAGTTGAGGTAAGCTTCTATTTGGGATAGCAGTGTAGACAGTTCTTCAAATGTTACGCAAGTGTCACCGATAATCCATTTTAAGTGGTGCTTCATTGATTTAACTCCTGCTTCCCACAACCCTCCGAAATGTAGAGCGGCGGGTGGAATAAAATGCCATTTAACCCCATCTGAAATAATTTTCTCAGCAACTTTACCTTAAGCCTGTTTAATTCTGTAGAAGTGCAAGCAAAGACCTCTTCGAGACACAAAATGTTAAACAGTTGCTGGGAATTCTTCAGTCCCAAGATCACTAACTAAATAAATATGAATTGCTTTAGTAGTTCAACATATGAATACCGCAATATATCCTTTTGTAGAACGGTTTCCTGGTGCTTTCGAAAGTAATATTTGAATGAGGCCTAATTGATTACAGTGTGTGTGAATGGTTTTGATGAAGTTACTATTGGGGTCGGCAACATACCCATTACTGCTTTTATGGAAGCAGCGTTAAAACCGTGACATCGTCGTAAGCATGAAATTTCATGCGAGCAATGTCTTTTTTGAACTGCTCGAATAGCTGTTTCCAGTTAGAATATTTTCGACAACCCTCTTATCTTATTTTTCTTATCGTTATTGTATAAAGAGAAAATCTCATTAATTGTAGTGTAATCCGCAAAAACTCTCAATGCAGTTCTTTATTTCGGAGCATTATTTTCTTCGACTTTGATATTAGGCCAACTATAGCTGTGGTTCCTTAGCCATTCAGGACCAGTCCACTATATTGAGTGATCCTTTAATTGATGTGGTGTTATACCTTTGGATGCGTAGTCAGGGGGCAATCAACTGAAGGTATCCGCTGTAAGCGGCTCATCCCAATTGAGGTTTGATTTCCATAATTGCTGCATTAGTATTTTTGCCTTGACAGTAACAGGTGCTAACCAACCCAATGGATCGTATAATTTTTAAATTTCGGATAAAGCTTTCATTTTAGTTGGTGTCTGTTTTTTTTAATAGTTTATCGACTGTAACTTTAAACTGGAACGTGTCAGCTGATGAAGTGAATTCCCAGTGAATTCCCAATGTTTGTATGGTGTCTTCCTTATTTACCTTAATATCGTGCTAATGCTGCGCCTCTGGAGATATGCTGTTTAAAAATTGTAAATTATTGCTAGACAATTTCCTGAGACAGAATACAGCTTGGTTTAACAGAGCTATTAGTTGAGACTGCGCTTCTCTGCACTCTCTAAGCGTTCCTCGCCCAGACATCACATCATCGACAAAGAAATCATTTTGTACAATTTTCTGCCTTCACCGATGGCTAACTTCAGCAATATTTTGACAGCCAGATATGGTGCTCCTGATGTTCCATACGTAATTGTTGCTAGTCTGTAATCCTTGATATCGTCATCCGCGGAATCGCGCCATACAATGCGCTGATAGTCCTGATGATTAGATATACTGATTTGTATCTGACATCTTACATCTTTTCAATAACTGCAGTAAGCACATATGTATGTCGAAGCCACCGCATTATAATAGTTGTCAAATCTTCTTGAAGCCTTGGTCCCACAAGCATCAATTTATTTAAACTAACTCAAGTCGATGTTGCTACCGATGCATCAAATACAACTCATTGTTTAATAGTTGTACTATCTGGTTTATGTACAGCATGGTGCGGTATATAGTAAACGTCGTCTTTATTGTTGGGGCTTACTTGGACCATGTGGTTAAGATCTAAGTATTCCTTCATAAACTTTGTGTATTCTTTTCTTAGTAGTTCGTCGGACCTAGATCTAGTTGCAGTAGTCTGGCCACTGCTCTCTGGCGTAATTTTAACAACTTGTGAGTTGCTAATAGTAAGCTCCTGATCGAAGGGTATGCTGACGATGTACCTACCCTCTGCACCAGGGTAATAAGTTTTTTCATTGATCGCCTCACATTTTTGATCATAAGGTTTTTTTTGACATCGTTCAGCTACTTCTTCCATTTCCCAAAATCGTTCAAGTTGTTTATCTTATGACGTTTGAACGACCAGACCATTTATTTTAAAGATGTCATTTTTTGCACTGGATATCCGACCGGAAATGAGGCATCCAAATTGAAAATTCTGGGCTATTAGAGAATTCCCTACACCTCTTTTCAGACCTTCAAGAATAACTTCTCCATAAACGTCCGCTCCTATGATAAGATCAATTCATCCAGGAATGTTGGACGTTAAATCAGCTAGTTTGATTTTTTTGAATTTGTCATCCTTCATATTATTAGCTCATTCGTCAGGAAAAGTTCTTGTTAGTTTTGGTAAGACCAAAGCTTCTACGTCAAGTTGGAGGAGAATCTCGGAAAGTTTGTTAGCTCTTCCATTTTGCTTGCGGTTCCTGCGTCAGAAGCTCCTAGACCACTTTTTTCAATGTGAACCTTCTGCTTCCTCAATCTTAAGGCTCTAGCAACAGCTTGTGTTACAAGGGTTGCTTGATCAATAAGCGCTAGAAGTTCAGTGACTTGACCGTTTTCATTAGCACCACGTGCCCTTACAATAGCTGTAGCAAGCAAGATGTTTTGGCTCTGATGACCATGATTAGACTTAATCTATGTGTTAGCTAGGGAATGTTATGCTAAAACATCCAAAGCTTGGTATATTTTCTGCAGAAACTCCAGGAGTATTTCGAATGATGGCACCTTATTAGGTTCTTGTAGTCCTTGGACAACTTGCTCGAATAGATTCCGTGACTCAGAATCGAGCGTTTTCGTAGTAAAGTGCACTATCATTGGGCCCCATGGTATCTATGCCCATATTGTTTAATGCTGCTAACGCTTCCTTTGTGGCGTCCAATACGTGTTTAATTGTTATAGCCGAAGGTCAGATTCCAGGCTGTTTAGCATTTTATAAATATGCATAGGTGTGATTTTCCGTTCATTGTTATATTTTGATTTCCCACGCACTGTTATAATTTTGACTTGAGATGTTGAATGAGGACCCCAAAAAGAGCGCCAAGGGAATTCAAGCTGAAATTATGGATGGAACTGGCGTAGATGTATCAAAGAGAACTGTTGCACTTCGTTTGGTGGAAACCAGACTTCATGGGAGACTCGCACGCATAAAACCGTTGGTCAAATTGACTTCAAAAAACGGCGCATCGAGTTTGCTAAGAACCATAGTAGTTGGACGACAAATCAATGGAAATTTGTATTGTCGGGCGACGAATCGAAGATAAATCGGATTGGCTCCAACGGCAAAAGGTAATTCCGGCGCCCAAAAGGTAAGGAACTTGAACCCAAATACGCTTCGCCAGTAGTAAAGCATGGTGGGGGATCCATTTTTCTTTGGGGATGTTTTTCGTGAAATGGCGTTGGCCCAATTCATCGTATTGTCTGAACTATGAATAAACAACAATATGTTGACATATTGGAAAATGTAATGCTACCATGCGCCGAAGAAAACATGCCGGTTATTTGGTCTTTCCAGCAAGACAACGACCCAAAGCACACCGCAAAACTTACAGAAGAGTTTTTTTTTAACGAAACGCCATGCGAGTACTTGGCTAGCCACCGCAAAGTCCTGACTTAAGTCCCATCTAACATCCTTGGAGCGACATTAAAAATTCCGCCAGTAAGCAAAACATTACGAATTTGTATGCTTTGCTCGAAAAGTAGAGGAAGCATGGTATGCGATTCAAGTGGACAGATGCCAATTCAATCAGTGCAAAGACGATATGGAGCTGTGTTGAAGCAGAGAGAATTTCCGACAAACTATTAGCCATCCAAAAACACAATACTAAAAGGTCCATTATTTTATGTTAAGTTTTTCTCAAATTTTTGTTATTATTTTTCTCGCGTTTCTAATTAGGTGTCTCAGTCAAATCTGAGATCATAGTATAAAATTAGGTTCAAAACCAAATGTGCCAACCGTCAAAGTACGTTAGCATATTGCTTCAAAGAGAAATAAACAAAGAAAGATAACAAGGGCAAAAATGCACCGTTATGTTATCAATAGCCATCGGAATATGGTTAAACACAGCAACAAAGCAATCGTTTCGAATTCGTTATAAACGGCTGTACAATATGCACTCGCATGACCGAAATGGAAAACGCGGCACGACTTTTTCTTCACTTGTTGAGTTTTAAAGTTTCCTACTCACTATGGTGCACTTGTATTTAATAAAGTTTTTTGTGTTTTTAATTTTAAAATTTGTTTATTATCACTTCGCCCCACGTTAGGCGCCAACATGAACGATCTAGAACTTTGGCCGTCAACCGGGGGATCTCTATTCACTCCTGTTGCGAAAGAAAGGAAGATACTGGTAGTTGCGTTGACCTAATGTCAACAGTAGCGAAACTTACCAAATTACGCAAAATATTATTCACATTATCTATATTAAATTATTTAAAAACGATTTCTATAGGGGCCACAAAGAACAAGGAAAATAAATTAAAGGCACAGAGTTTCCCCCTAAGGGTTATAATATACTAAGACAATTTTCTATATTTAGTTAAGGGTATTTATACATTTTAGAATTTAATAGAGAAAGCGAGGGATTACGTTTACTTAAAATATTTGAGTTTAAGGGCGAAATCAAAATTATATTAAATATGACCAATGCTGTAAAGATGTGCCATATTTCAAATTTTAACGAATATTTAAAGTAACATACTTGAAATATATGAAGACATTAAAATATTATTGTCTGATGACTATGATGATGATGATTGAGTTAGGACGACAATATTAATAAAAAAAAAGAGTTTTGCAAAGATGTTTCTAAGATTGCTAAGCTTTTAGAGCAAGTATACTTATAGTCTTGGACTATAAATATGCGTATTTGAAAGGTCTACAGACATTAAATTAGGCGAAGGAGAAGTTCATATTTTTTGGTTCAAAGTCTAATTATTGAATTACTTCTTTTTTTAAATCAAAATCAAATCACCTGCTGCTTCTGAATACCTAATCATCAAAAAAATAAATTTCACGACTGCACCACGAAACTTTTTCGCTGCATGATATGCATTCTTAAATCGCCACTAAAAGAAAGAAAGGTTACAATTAGAAATACAACTCAAAACTAATAATATAGCCCCTTTTGTTAAACTCTGCAACCAAAAGACTTAGGATTATGAAATGTTACGTGGAAGTAGGATTTAGAGAGCAAACACTGAAACAAATAAAATAAGCATAAAAAAAGGCTACAGTCCGCTTGGGGCGAACAGTACAACACCCTATCCATATCCCTATATGCCCCAAAGAAAAAAGCATTAAGAAGGTGATAGATATCACTATACCCTATCCTAAGGGTATATTAATTTTGACACATAGTTTGTAACACCACTTAATATTCGTCGTAGACCCATAAAAGTATATATATTTATGAGCAGGACCAAATCCTAAGACTATTTAGCAATGTCTGTCCGTCCGTATCAACTTTTGAGGCCTTTAAAGTTATGCTAGGAGGCTGAAATTCGGAGTATATACTCCCTAGGGTCCCGAAATGGTAAAATGTTAAAAGTTTTGAAATACGCCCACTGCCACGCCCACAATTTAGAAAAAACCGTTTTAAGGCTTAAGTTAGAGAGATAGAGTTGTAAAACCTTCACAAGATATGTAGGTACTGCCTACCTTTATAAATTTGTCCTATAAATTTTTTAGCCACGCCTACTTTTTGTAGGCGTTTTTGACTAAAATGTTGTTTTCTTTGAAAATGTTCATAGAAATCGAAAAAAAAAGTGTAACAATATATGTAGCCAATATTTTTTCCAATATATTGCCCATACAAAGTTTTTGGCCACACCAACTTTTTTTTTAAAAGAAGCCCACAAAATGTAGGCGTGGCAAACAATTTTATATGGCAGACTTATAAAGGAGGGCAGAGCCTTCATATCTTGCGAAGCCTCTAACCCTCCATCTCTCTAACTTTAGCCTCATAACGGTTTTTTCTAAATTGTGGGCGGTTTTAAAAACTTTTAACGCGTTACCGTTTCGGGACCCTAGGGACTATATCCTCTAAATTTCAGCTTCCTCGGACGGATGGACATTGCTAAATAGTCTTAGGATTTGGTCCTGATAATAAATATATGTACTTTAATGGGTCTACGGCGAATATTAAGTGGTGTTACAAACTATATCTCAAAATTAATATACCGTTACGATTGGGTATAAAAAACCTCAAGATATTACATTATTACCACCAATTTTTTTAGACACTGTGCAATTAAAATTTGTTGATATTGTAACTAGCCTGGGTTTTCGTATTAATCGGTCGCTGTTCCCACGTTATTAAGGGGTGTTACAAACTATGTGTCAAAATTAATATTCCCTTAGGACAGGGTATAAAAACCTCAAGATATTACATTATTACCACCAATTTTTTTAGACACTATGCAATTAAAATTTGTTGGTGTTTCAACTAGCCTGGGTTTTCATATTAATCGGTCGCTGTTCCCAGTGGATCATATTAACCTTACAGTAGGTCGTACCTATGCTGGCCTACGTAAGTTGTGATTATTTGCCAATTGCACTTCAGTGCAGATGAGGCTACGGCTTATAAAAACTCTATTAGTTCCATACATAGATTATGCATCTGCGGTATACTGCAAATTTGATTGGTTGTCACTACACAAATTGACAATTGCTTTTAACGATACGTTTAGATACGTTTGTTCCTTCTTCGATATGACCACATTTCTAATTATCATTAGAATATCTCTCGGTTGTACTCTTCAGCAGTTTTTTTAATGTTCTTTGTTGTATCTTCTTGCACAAAATAATCCGTCAGGAAATGCCACTATGTATGTATGAGAAACTGACTTTTGCCCGCTCTACAAGAAAGTTGAATTTTTTGACCCCACGCCATTCTTCGTGCATGCCACTAGATTTTGGAATTCTCTCCCTACAAATTTAAAGCAAACAGTTGGAGGCACTTAATTTAAAAAGTTAGCTTTGAAAACATTTTTCTTAATTGCAGCATTATTTGGTTTTCTTTTTTACTTTCCTTATCTTTTTTCCTCTTTTTATGTTCATTCTTTTTTGTTTTTTTTCCTTTCTGATTGTATTTCCTTTTTTTATTCTTTAATAATTTGTACTTTTTAATTTAAAATTCGTTGTATTTTTGTATTATTTCAATATTGTTAGTGTAGTATAAGTATTATCCGAAAATGTTATCTACTGTTTGTCCTAAAAGTACTAAACGGTGTTTTTTTTAGAGGTTGGTTTTTCGAATAGAGATAAAACTGACATTTTGTGGTCATATCTGGCAACTCTAATGCCATTTATGTTCAGTTTAGTTTGCCATTTCAGAAGAGGACCCGAATGAATCGATTCGCCACCGTGCACAGCAATTGGAGCTTTGTCCATCAACTTTATGGAAGATTTTGCGCAAAGATCTCTTCTTACTACCTTACAAGATCTAGCTTGTGTAAGAATTAAAGCCGCGAGACCATGCAATGCGTCGTGATTTTGGTATATGGGCCGAAAATGAGATTGATATCGATGCTGATTTTCATCGCAAAATTTTGTTCAATGATGAGGCTCATTTTGGGTTGAATGGCTACGTCAATAAGCAAAATTGCCGCATTTGGAGTGAAAGGAACCCACATGAGACCCTTGAAACGCCATTAAATCCACAAAAACTGACCATTTGGTGTGCTCTAAGGGCTGGTGGAGTCATTGGGAGTCAGTTACCGTTAATGCAGACCGGTATAGAGTCATGATAACCGACTATTTTGTTCCCGAATTGGATGATATGATTGTGGATGAGATGTGGCGCTACATGCCATACAGCGCACGTCACAGTCGATAATAGATAGCATTATTTCGCGGGATGGACCTGTCAATTGGCCACCAATATCGTGTGATTTGACACCATTGGATTATTTTCTTTGGGGATATGTGAAGTCGCTCGCCTACGCTTACAAACCAGATATGTTAGGGGACTTGGAAGCCAACATTAGTGGCGTTATTGCTGGCGGAGATCTTTAGTTTGGCAAACCTTACGCCAAATCTGAGTTTGTGGTCTGCCTCATCAAGTGCAGCCAGGCACTCTTCATTGATGAGGAGCAGGAAAGAGAGGCTGTTTTTTTGCAGTTCTTCCGCGTGGATGACTGCCTAGTCGTCCATAGGGATTTTGGGATTCTGTAATTGAAGTCGTGGTTGCCCAAAGGATGTTGAATGCGATAGAACACAAGCGTTCTCACTTTAGCATAACACCATTAACTCCTACTTCTCTCCTCCCCGTGGTGACTGCTGGGTGCATAGTACTGGCGATGGGGTAACCAGTCACCGTGGAAGGTCGTCGGTGGCCCCTGAAGAGAGAGGGGGAGGAATGCCAGCTCACTAAAGCACTTCTCCTGTTTCCGGACGACTGCGGACGAATTCTACGGATGGATCAACGGCGGCGTCCACAGTTCCAGTTAGGTGGAATAAGTGGTCTCCCTATATCAGCTGCTTTGACTAAGTTGAAGCCCAGGTCTATAGAGATCTCCCACACTAAGTCAGTGTGTTGGAAAAGAGTTGGTGGCGGATGAGCCATTGATGGACCAACGGCAGCACTCACATCCCCAAAGAGGGTTACTAGCGCCGGAATTACCGGCCTGTTATTCTAGGTTATTTAATAAATTATTAGATGAATAAATATATTTATTTAATAAATTATTAGATGAATAAATATATTTATTTAATAAATTATTAGATGAATAAATATATTTATTTAATAAATTATTTAATTTTTATACTTTATATGATTATTTATAAATTAATTTATTTAAAATAACTAAGTTATTATTTATTTTTATATAAAACGTCAAAAACATATAGTTATGGGAGAGACTATGGCAGGCACAGATATAAATGAACCTCAAAGGCAAAATAGACCCGGAACGTTAACGGACATGCGAGCGTGTACCTGGAATGTGTGTATACTAAAAGGTGCTCCAGGTGCTACTCAAGAACTTGAGTCTGTACTCTCGCGGTACAAGGGCGACATTACCGCGATCCAGGAGATACGATGGCTAGGATCAAGAACTATGAAAAGACAAAATTGCGACATTTATTACAGCTGTAACAAAAGATTGCATGTGTTAGGATACGGATTCCTCGTGGGAAATGGGCTTAGATCCAAAGTAATGCACTTTAAGCCGATAAGTGATCACATGGTTGTGATCCGCATCAGAGCTATATTCGCAAATGCTAGCCTCATTTGTACACACGCCCCTACCGACGAAGCTGAGGATTCTATTAAGGAGAAATTCTATGACCTTTTGGGCGGAGAATGTCCGGAGTACGATGTCAAAATTGTACATCATCAAGGAGGTAGCCGAAACCACCTAGGATACCAGCCACCCCAGAGAAAAAGCCCGTGGTATGATGATGTATGCGTATTCCGGAAAAAAGTGACCGAAATTGCACTCATTAGAACGCTGCAGAGGAAAACTATGGCAGCAAGGGATACCGAACCTCCATTTTAAAGACCAAGCCATCGCAGCTGCCAGAGCGCTTTGTCCGGACAACTGGAAGCAGCGTGCCCGGGATCGCAGAGGGTGGAAGGCTGTCTCAGGTAGGAACTCTTCACGGGTCGGAAGCCCATTAAGTAAGTTAAGTAATCGAAGGCATTTGATGAGGTTATCGGGCTCTATCTCCATGATAGGCAACCAAATGCGGGCCGTTGGTCTCTTAGGGATTTTCTTGGCAGGCTTAAGCCTTAAGCCCTCTCAGGCCCAAGCCAAGGAAATCCTTGGAGAATTGGTGCACGCATCTGATAACCCGATACACCCGGACCTCCTCCTCCTGCTTGCACGTGTTCCACAAACATTTGGTTGTTCAGTGGTCCAGTGGTTCCGATCTGCCACCCGACGCGTGCACACGCATTTTTAACTCACTCCACGGTCGGTTTAAACACACAAAAAAAAACCAAAAAACTTGTGTGCTGTTGTGTATAGTTCAGTGAAAACAACAAAAAAAAAGTGTATTGTGTTTGGGCACTCCATCTGGTCCCACTCCCTATCGTTTGCTGCTGCTTTGCTTGGCTGTAGCAAGTGCCGTATGTTTTTGCCTGCACTTGCTATGGCTGGGTAGAGTATAATTTGGCGAATAGCGGGTCGCTTTGTGTAGATTTTGTAGGCAGACCAAAGCAATTCATTGTATGGGCATAACACCTGCAGTGATCTGTTTTGGAAAGCTAACGTCAGGATCTGCACGGTACGGCCCAGCTTAGTCAGCGTCGGAGTTGAGTTTTTTGTGTTTGTTTTTTGTTATGCGTAGGAATTTTAGAGTGGACGTGATTAATATTCGTGGGTTGAGATCGGATTTTTTTTCATTGTACGCCCATGCGATTCACAATAAACCAGCTGTTTTGGCACTAAGTGAAACACAGGTCAGCATTGATTCCGATTTAACGGAGTTTAGTCTGCCTGGATATAGCTTGGTGCCATTATTCTTTTCCCATCGTAGTATCGCCGTTTATATACGTAGTGATGTAGCCTACCAACTTCTACCTCAATATGGCCAATGTTCCAATCCGGAATTTAATTTTATTTGGCTAAAATTTCATGTCCGTAGGCAATCAATTCACTACTGTTTTATGTACAGAAGCCCTAACCAGGACAGGCATTCAACTTATAATGAGTTTGATGTACTGTCTGCTTCCATCACCAGAATTGTTACCCATTATCCTCGTACTGAAATCGTCATTGCGGGCGATTTCAATATACACAATTCAAGTTGGCTTCGACATTCTGGACAGACAACACCCGAAGGAAGGTATGTTGAGATCTTTGCTGAGGTTAATAATTTAACCCAGATTGTAAATGAGCCGACACGGATACCGGACATTAGCGGTCAAAACGCCAACACTCTGGACTTGTTTCTTACCTCTCACCCTGATAAATACACTTTAAATATATTATCGCCTCTAGGTTCGTCAGACCATTGTATCATATCGGCGAATATCTCAAACTCCAGCCACACAGTTAAAGAACAAGCTCCTAAAAGAACCGTATGGCAATACGAGAAAGCCAATTGGGAAGCATTAAACGGTTTCTTTAGGAGTTTTAACTGGTCGTTGTGCTTCCTCAACAACGACGTGGATGCCGCTGCCGATATGATTACAAATTTAATTCCCTAACAGGATAAAGTGTATCAGACCTAAAGAAAACGCGTGGTGTGACTTGAGCTGTAAAGAAGCTATCAGGGCTAAAGAGGTAACTTTCGGTCATTTAAGGCCAACCCAACTGAGGAAAACCGAAAAAAGTTCAAACGAGCCAGAAATGACTGCAATGCCCACATTAATCGTGTCAAATTCTCCTACGACCAAAAGTTGAGGCAAAAAATACTACAAAGTCCCTCCGGTAGTAAAAACTTTTGGTCGTTTGTCAAGAATATTAAAAATTCGGCCTGGTCATCTATCCCGACACTCATTTGCAATGACATCCCAGCTGTCAGCTCTTCGGATAAAGCCAATCTGTTTGCTGCTCATTTTGCAGCTAGCTCAACGCTGCCAGATTGTGCTTTATCTCCCCCTGTACTCGAGCGCGTAGAATTTTCTATGGGACCCATTCATTTTCGCACTCGTACAGTGGCAAGAGTTCTTCAAGATCTCAGCATACATAAATCCGCTGGTCCAGATGGTATTTCCCCTATAGTTCTGAAGAGGTGTTCTTCCACGCTGGCAAAACCACTGCGTAAGCTTTTCTATCTGTCCTATTCTTCAGGGCTCTTTCCGAGAAGATGGAAAACAGCATTTGTCCAGCCCGTCCCCAAAAAAGGCGAATCTTCCTCTCCCTCCTCCTACCGACCAATTGCACTTACGTCCCTTCTTTCCAAGGTCATGGAAACGCTGATAAACCGTCAGCTTATGAAATATCTCGAATCCCGAAAACTTCTTAATGACCGGCAGTACGGTTTTCGCAGCAACAGGTCCACTGGTGATTTGATGACATATCTAACCGAAAAGTGGAACCAATCTATTCACCATGATGGTGAAAGCAAGGTCGTTGCGCTTGATATTTCAAAGGCATTTGACAGAGTTTGCATCAAGCTCTCTTGTCGAAAATGCGTGCATTTGGGATCGATGTTACCCTTCTTCAATGGATTAGAAATTACCTTTCGGAACGTTCAATACAAGTTGTTTTGGACGGTTTCAAGTCTGCAACTCACCAAATAAATGCTGGTGTCCCTCAAGGCTCTGTTTTGTCTCCGACTCTCTTTATCATTTTTATCAATGACCTCCTGTCTGTCACTTCTAATCCAATCCATTCCTTTGCTGATGACAGTACCCTCAGCTTTTCATATTCGTTTCCTGGGCAACGCCCCTTATCTTCGGGCATTGAACTGGAACGGCAACGTATGTTAAGCTCATTGAATTCCGATCTTGACAGCATTCTTAAATGGGGTAAAACCAACAGAGTGGAATTTAATGCTTCCAAAACGCAATGCTGTCTGCTGTCATTGAAGCGAACCCATAATTCTCTGCCATTATCTATGAATGGCACTTGCATCGCTGAAACCGAACGACTTTCCATCCTCTTTATGTGTGTTAATGACAACCTTCGTTGGAATGACCATATATTTGATGTCGCCAAGAACGCTGCGAAATGTGTAGGCTTCCTTAAGCGATGCAAGAAATATTTCACCCCTTCTGATCTGGCTAGAATCTACAAGGCGTTTATTCGCCCTAAACTTGAGTACAACGCTCATATCTGGTCTGGTGCACCAATAACATATTTGGAGCTACTTGACAGGATCCAAAACGTGCGGTAAAACTTATTGGCGATCGAGACATTGCGAAATCACTTGACTCTCTTAGTCATCGTCGTAATGTCTCCTGCCTGTCATTGTTTTATCGGTATTTCCACCACAAGTGCTCAAATGAAATAGCCAGCATTCCACCCCTACAGCAATTCAACCGCAATACTCGCCATGCTAGGAATGCACATCAGTTTACCCTTAAGCCTGTTTTCGGACGTACTGTGAAATATAAAGATTCCTTTCTCAACCGTACAATACGAATGTGGAATGCTCTACCACGCTCTGTTTTTCCTTTGCATTATAATTTACAAACATTTAAAACCAACGTGCATCGGTTTCTCCCTCTCTGTTATCCTTCATTTCCCTAATGCCCGCACCTTGTCCGGCTGGTCATTTATTTTTGCTTTTTATGGTTTTGTGTTTTTATATTTGTTTAAGTTCATTTTTTGGAACTCGTGGGTATTGCCGGAGAGGGAGTCCATCCCGGCAGAGCCGACTTACCCGGATAAGGCACTTTTACAACCGACCTTGCCCCGGCATCGGAGGGGACCGTTCGCGGCCAAGTACTCTTTAACCACTTACTTACCATGCAGCTCTGGGCACGGGTACCTCAACAAATAAGCTTAAAAGTGGGATTTGATTCTGTGGGTTTACTCCCTGAAGCACCATAAATTAGGGTTTGTGTAATTTTGTTCTGCGCGTTTACTCCCTGGAGCACTCTAACTAAGAGTTTGGAGGACTTAGTCGCCCACCTCAGCAGACATTTGTCTGAAGCTCCTCTGCCAGGGCCTGAACCTGTCGGCCCATTACAGTGTTGATCCTGACGTGAGGTCCTTAAGTCGGCTTAAGCCCCCGCACCATGCCAAGCTGTCACTCCACGCACGGCAAAGTAATAACAAAATACATTAAATAACACAAAATATATAGTGCACCACCGATATAAGAAACTCTGAAAATCTAAAAAAATATTTCTTTTATGAAAACAGAAAGAAAATCCCTGAAAACAGAGAAGATACGCATAAAATAAATTTTAACTTTTTGTTGCAAACATAGTAGATATATATTTACATATGCAGGGTATTACCGACGTCATCTTTGTGGATATATTCTAGGAACCACTTAAGATTTGTCGATAAATTATAGGAACGAAATTGATCTAAAGTAATCTTCAGCCTCTTTTTCCTAAGAAGGACTTCAGGAAAGCCCTTTTTTGGTGTACCCTGACCCCATATTAATGGAAATAACTTCGTAAGGACTCGCAGTAAATATTGTAGGTTTTTTATAGAAATATTGTCCCTTGTTTCATTTCTTTTATGATAATATCTTATTGGAGTTTTGAAATATTCCACTTAAAGGCTACTTGTGATTTTCTTTCTACAGCTTTGAACAAACATTATTTTGTTTGATTTACCTCGACCAAATGGTAATGCAATTTAATGCACATATCGCATCCTCGCATTGCTAAATGTGGTTAACTTCGGAATATTTTCTTAAAATTGTATAAATATTTGACCCAGGGTTTCAAACATGTTTATATTACTGAGACATTTTATAAAGGCATAAGACATTTTTTTGATTACTTAAGGAAAAAAACAGTTTATATTTTGAATGGATAAATGAACAATTACACACATTTTATTACGTTTTTAAACTGTTTATACACATTTTATTTTCCAGTCGAGCAAAATATTTCAAAGTTATCAACTTTTTAAATAACCTATATCAGTGAGTTAGTTTTCGATAAATCCTAAAAAATGATTATTAATAACAAATTGAGTTTAACTAATGAGTTAACAGTGTATTAGAGTTTTCATTTAGTTAAATCGTAAATTAAATCGTGATTAGTAAAAAAACATAAGGAAAGGCTACAGTCCACTTGGGGCGAACAGTATGATACCCTATCCTTATCCCTATATGCCCAAAAAAGAACGCATTAAGAAGAAATTTAAAAAAAAAAATATACATTTTTTGAAAAAACGCCCCCAAAAAGTGGGCGTGGCCAAAAACTTTGTATGGGCGATATATTCAAAAAAATATTTGCTAAATGTCTTGTTAAACATTTTTTCATTCTATGAAATTTATAAAAAAATTATTTATTTTTTGAAAAAGCGTCCCCAAAAAGTGGGCGCAGCCAAAAACTTTGTATTGGCGATATATTGGAAAAAATATTTGCTAAATATCTTGTTTAACATTTTTTTTGAGTTTCTATGAAAATTTTTGCTGAAAACAGCATTTTAGTGAAAAATACCCACAAAAAGTAGGCGTGGCGAAAAACTTAATTTGACAAACTTATGAAGGAGGGCAGTGCCTACATATTTTGTAAAGATTATAGCACTCTATCTCTCAAACTTAAGCTTTAAAGCGGTTTTTTATAAATTGTGGGTGTTTCAGTGGGCGGATTTAAAAACTTTTAAGTTTCAGCTTCCTAGAATAAATTTAAAGGCCTCAAAAGGTGATACGGACGGACGGACGGACGGCCATTGCTAAATAGTCTTAGGATTTGGTCCTGATCATAAATATATATACTTTTATGGGTCTACGACGAATATTAAGAGGTGTTACAAACTATGTGCCAAAATTAATATACCCTTAGGATAGGGTATAAAAAGCATTAGGAAGATGATGGATACCATTTGATTTCATTCTATGAAATTTATAGAAAAAAAATATATTTTTTAAAAAAAAACTCCCCCAAAAAGTGGGCGTGGCAAAAAACTTTGTACGGGCGATATATGGAGAAAAATATTGGCTTAATATATTATAAAACATTTTTTTTCGATTTCTATGAAAATTTTCGAAGAAAACAGCATTTTAGTGAAAAACGCCCACAAAAGGTAGGCGTGGCAAAAAACTTTATATGACAAATTAATAAAGATGTTCAGTACCTATATATCTTGTGAAGGTTGTACAACTTTATCTCTCTTACATAAGCCTTAAAACGGTTTTTTCCAAATTGTGGGCGTGGCAGGGGCGTATTTTGAAAATGTTAACACTTTACCATTTCGGAACCCTAGGGAGTATATGTTCCAAATTTCAGCTTCCTAGCATAACCTTAAAGGCCTCAAAAGTTCATACGGACGGACGGACGGACGGACATTGCTAAATAGTCTTAGATTTTGGTCCTGATCATATATATATATACTTTTAGGGGTCTGCGACGAATATTAAGGGGTGTTACAAACTATGTGTCAAAATTAATATGCCCTTAGGATAGGGTATAAAAACCCTACTCGCTCGTTAACTATGTGTTAGATAGCACACGGATAAAAAAACTAAAAAAACTTATTCGTTTGTTAACTTTTCTTATTAATAATGAATGGTTTTCCATACTTCCTGAAAAAATTGTTTGAAAATGAATTCCGGCTCAGATCTAACATATCCAAACAACAAATTAACAAATTTCTACAAATTGAGAAAAATAATTATAAAGGGTGTTAGAGGTATAGAACTTAGGATTGAAATAAAACACAAGAAAATCGTTTTAATGTCCATCAATTTGGCTTTATTGGAAGGATAATTTTATGCCATTAATGTTTAAATATGATTTCGGGCATTGGACCAAGTCTAGAGATCCAATTTTCAACCACTTTTTCGAGCATTTGGGGTTGTATGTCGGCAATAAAGCCATGAATGTTGGCTTCCAAGTCCCCTAACGTTTCTGGTTTGTTGGCGCAGGCGAGCGACTTCACATATCCCCAATGAAAATAATCCAATGGTGTCAGATCACACGGTATTGGTGGTCAATTGACAGGTCCAGGTGGATTCACTTCACTCCAAATGCTGCAATTTTGGTTGTTGACGTAGCCATTGAATCCAAAATGAGCTTCATCACTGAACAAAATTTTGCGATGAAAATCAGCATCGATATCAATCTCATTTTCGTCCCATACACCAAAATCACGACGCTTTGCATAGTCTCGCGGCTTTAATTCTTGCACAAGCTGGATCTTGTAAGGTCGTAAGAAGAGATCGTTGCGCAAAGTCTTTCATAAAGTTGATGGACAAATCTCCAACTGCTGTGCACGGTGGCGAATCGATTCATTCGTGTCCTCTGTAACACTTTGCTCTACAGCGGCAATTGTTTCTTCGGTGCGTGCTGTTCGACGTCTCTACGGATGCGTATTATCACATAGAGTAAACGCAGTGCAAAACCGATCCATGGTTAACCGAATTAATTGCTCTGAGGTACAATTATGTCCATCATAATGATAAAACACCGAATTAAATGTCAACGAACGTGTTTTCTATGCCTTTTTCATCGGAAGGTTATGAATAAGGTATCATACCGTTGGCCCCAAGCGGACTCTAGCCTTTCTATATATTTTTACTTTGTTGTCGTCATGTTCAAAACTGATTGTTCAAATTGGAAGTGGTCTCTTGCTTTTAAATTTAAGCATATTTACAGCTTCCAATATTTTACAATCTCTGTCTGTAAACTGTAAACTTTTTTTTTAAGATTTCGGGAGATCATGAGTAATGTAGTTCTTTCGGTACAACCTTCATTGGTCTGGTTGGTCTATTCTCATAATGCTTATTCTCATGATGCTCGTTGGGTAAACTCTTTCAAAACGGAGCCAATTTCGATGAATATCTTAAATACTATATTTGAAAAATGGTCATAAGGCTATATTTTTGTTTTTGTGAAATTACTAAGCAAATAGGTTCAAGTTCAAATCCGAATAAGAACTGTAATGAGATACATTTTAAATTTGCTATTCGAAATCGCCATAAATTTGAATGCCATTTGTGTAAATAAATATTACCTCTGCATATACAATTATAACATAGCAGGTAGAACCTAAATTTCGTATGGAAAGCTTATGCCTTATATTCTAAATTCGTATACCCTATGCTAATGGTATATAAACTTTGGCACATAGTTTATAACACCCCATGTTATTCGTCATAGACCCCTAAAGGTCTATATATATATGATCAGAACCAAAACTTAAGACTATTAAGCAACTTGTTAAAAATTACTTACTTGTATAAATAATCCTCTAAATGATTCAAGTTTTTATAATAGTTTTTCTTCAATAAATTCTGATAATATTAAATGTTTATGTGTAGACCATCCTAGTAATGAGCATTCTTCTGGGTTTTCAATCATTCATCAAAATGTTCGTAGTATGCGATCAAATTTTAATACTTTTTTATCTCACCTTACACCTTTGGATCATTTACCAGACATAATTTTCCTTTCTGAAATTTGGATATTTAGTGATGAGACGTCTGAATTTGATTTAATTCCGGATTTTAAACTTGAAGCATCTTGTAATGATTCTTATGCAGCCGGTGGCGTTGCGGTATTCTATAGAAGTAATATTATAGGGTGTGAAATTAATAAGTATAATGTGGAAAGTGCTGATATTATCAGTGTCAATTGCGAAATTTCTGGTGTTTACTATTGTTTTATCTGTGTTTATAGATTGCATAAGTGTTCAGTTAAACAGTTTTTGGATGAATTCTCGGAATATTTGGTCAATCAAAAGTGTAAAAATGTGGTACTGTTAGGTGATTTTAATATAAACATACTGAGTGATTCACCCGATGTTGATAATTTTCTATCTACATTGTCTACCTTTGGCTTTGAGTCTGTGTTAAATCAACCTACTCGATTTCATTCTTGTTTGGATCATTTATTTATAAGGCTTCACAGGAACAATCCTTTAGGCTATAAAACAATGGTATATGATATACAAATAACTGACCATAGTATGACAGGTATTCAACTTAATTGTAATGTTTCCAGAATAAAACAACCTGATGTGAAAGTTTTTCAAAAAATTGATTTTGTTGCTTTACGATCTTACTTAAATTTAGAGTTCTGGGATGACGTATATACCGCAGTTGATCCATCATTAGCGTTTGATTTGTTTCTTAACAAGTTACAATTTTATATAATGAATTGTAAACAGAGAATTTATAAAAATAACAACAAATCAAAATGTCTTAAGCCTTGGATGACTATTGGGTTATTACGAAAAATTAAAAAGAAAAAACAGCTCTGTTTACTGGTGAGAAAACATCCCAACAACGTTAGGCTAAAGAAATTTTATGAAAAGATATGTCGAGAGGTAAAAACTGAAATACCGCTTTGTAGAAATTCGTATTATAGAAATAAATTAGTTCAAAACGTGGGTAACTCTAAAAAGGAATGGCAGGTTGTTAACGAAATACTTAATAAAAACAAACCTAACTTTGATATTATTATAAACAATGGCAACTCGACTACATCTGATCCTATGGAAGTTGGGAATTTATTCAATAATTTTTTTTCTAACATAGGATTTTCACATAATAATCACCTCAATTCTACCTTTCATTGTGACAGCAGTTTACGTGAAGAAGATTTTCAAATGTCAAGTTTTTACTTTGAGGAGTTTAATTCACTAGAAATCCATAAAATTATAATGTCACTAAAAACGTCTAATTCTTCCTCTTTGGATAATATTTCAAGTCAGGTATTGAAAAACATTTCTTTTCAAATTTCAGACGTTTTATGTTTTATTTTTAATTTTTGTGTACGTGAAGGTGTTTTTCCAGAAACTCTGAAAACAGCAGTAGTTATACCACTTCACAAAAAGGGTGGTACTATGGTATTAAATAATTACCGTCCTATTTCCCTTTTATCAGTTTTTTCCAAAGTTTTTGAAAGGGGTATGAAGTGTAGGATATTATCTTTCCTTGATAGAACTAGTTTTTTCAGTGAATTTCAGTTTGGTTTTAGAAGTGGTCTATCTACTGAGAGTGCATTGTTAAAGCTGATTGGGGAAATATATAGTAGTCTAAATTCTTCCCATATTCCTTCGACCCTCTTTATTGACATCACAAAGGCTTTTGATATGGTAAATCATACCTTACTACTAAATAAATTATTTAATGCGGGTTTCAGAGGCTTTATTTACGACTGGTTTGCTTCTTATTTAAGTAACCGTAAGCAGGTAGTAAAAGTAAAAAATGTTATTAGCTCCCAAAATCAGATAAATGTAGGTGTTCCTCAAGGTTCTGTCATGGGTCCGATCCTGTTTCTGATATATGTTAATTCACTGTTTATTCAACGTTTTAAGGGCAAAATTACAGCATTTGCTGACGATACTGCCCTTTCCTATTCGAGCAAGAGTTATATTAGTTTATTCTCGGATGTAAATAATGACTTAGACATACTACGGAGATGGTTCAAGCAACATAAACTAATAATGAGTGATAAAACAAAGTTTATGATATTTAATATTAAGGGTGTGATATGTGACGAATTGCCTCTTTTTTATCACTCACCAGATTGCTTACGATTTTGTCTAGTGGATGCCCATTCCAATGGTGCTAAAACTTTTAATGAACACGTAAGTTGCCATAGCAATTGTTTTAAAATTGAGCGTGTTGAATATTTTAAGTATTTAGGTGTCATATTGGACCATAAACTCAGCTGGACTAATCATACGCTTTACTTAAAACAATATTTGAATATGGTTGTAAGGCAGCTATATCATCTCAGTCTCTACTGTAATTTACCAATTCTAAAGTTGGTTTACAACGGTTTAATGAAATCAAAATTGCAATATGGAATTTCGTGTTGGGGCGGAACATATTTCAGTAACATAGAACCGCTATTAATCAAACAAAAGCATGCAATTAGGATTATTTGTAAAGTCAATCGTAGAACACCCAGTTTTGAATTGTTCAAATATCTCGAGATACTTCCTTTGAGACATCTTTATTGTTATAAAGTTTTAAAAATATTCTTTGAAAATTCCGGTTATTATGATGTTAGATTTCATGAAAATTATAATTTACGAGTCAACAGCAGAAATTTCGTTACTGTACCAACAATCCACAAAACACACTTCTCTCGTTTTTATTATGTAACCGCGCCTCGTTTGTTTAATATACTACCTGAAAACCTTAGGTGTGAGAGAATAAAATCAGTATTTTTAAACATGACCAAAACATGGCTTTTTTCCTGTAACTATTCTCAAATAGATTCTCTTTTGATTCCAATGGTATAATATAGTATATGAATATAAAATATTATTGTCTACTCGATGTATATCTTTTAATTTTCTTTTGATTTGTTTATAATTCCAAGTTATATAATTTGCTTCCCCATCAATAGTTTATTACTTTTCCTTTTTTTTAAATAAAAGTACTTTCGCCTCTTGTCATTTTGACAACAGAACGTACTATGCTATTTCTTGCTAAAAAACTAAAATGGTCTTCTTAAAGTAGTTTTTATGTAAGTAAAAAACAAAAGAATTATTGTAACCCTTATATTAGTTTTTTGGAAAGAAATAAAAAAAAAATAAATAAAAATGTCCGTCCGTCCATCTGTCACCAATTTTTAGGCTTTAGATTTAAGCTAGGAAATCAAAATTTGAAACACATTCTCCCTAGGCTTCCGAAATGGTAGAGCGAACAATTTTTTTTGTTATACCCACTGCCACGCCCAAAATTTAGAAAAAAACCTTTCAAAGCTAAAGTTAAAGAGTATTACAACCTTTAAATGTAGGCACTGCCCTCCTCTAAAAAGCATATAAAGTTTCTTGCCACGCTTACTTCTTGCGGGCGTTTTTCACTAAACTGCTATCTGAAAAATTTTATAGAAAGCGAAAAGGAATATTTAAATAGATATTTAGCCAATATGTCAAAGCCACGTCCACTTTTTGGAAACGTTTTTTCCAAAAATACTTTCATTTTTATAAATTTCATAGAATGAATTAAAATGCTATCCATGCTATGATATGCTCCTTACCGCTATTTTTTTGGAATATATAGGATATGGATAGGGCAACATACCGTTCGCTTCAAGCGGACTAACGCCTTTCCTTATGTTTTTGAAAGAGCTTGCGCTATTTATTAACATAGAAAATTACATAACTTTCCCAAGCTACTCTAACTGACTTTCACAACCACTTGTTTACTGATTTCAACAGCATATTAGTGAGGCTTCTCTTGGTGTGCGATACAATTTTTCAAAAGAACTATATGAGACCAAAACTATATGTTATTAAGCGTTTAAACCATTAAACAAATCAGACATGGGATTTTTTTGAATTTTGTTTTGATTTTTTTAGAGTTTTTAGAATTATGCCAATAACTTCTTAATGCCAGAAATATAAATTAAGGCAAACAGTAGCGCGCAGGCAACTTCGATTACTCTTGCTTTATTCACTTTCCGTATCAATTTCCATCTCACATATACATTCATCCGGATGATATTTATCGTAGAAGCATTGAAAACATAAAGTTTTGTCACACACTGCACATTTAATAAAACTAGTGTTACTACAATTACAAAGATTTTTTAAAATAGTTGTCGAGAAACACAACTCGTTAACATTCGTAAAAATTTCTCTCTCATTTTACAACAATTGAGTTCATCAAAATTTATAGCAATGATCCAATATGCTTTGTTTGCCATCAAATTAATTAATGAGAGAGAAAAAAAGAAGTGCATCGGGCATGCATTGAACATGCAACCATGCGATCAGTTGATTGGGCACTTTTTTACAATTTTAAATTAATTTTTATTATTATCAAAAGATCTTACATACTAGACAAAAATGATTAAATCTAACTTAAAATTAACAGGATACTTATTCTAGGTTACTGGTCCTCATGCAGACGCTCTAAACTTAACTATATCACTTATTACTATTACCTTTCGCCCTAAATTATTAATACTTTTTATTTCGTAACTATGGTTTTTGCCAGAAAATTTTTAAAAACTGGCGAACTTTATAATAATTTTTTTTCTAAAATACTTAAAACTACTATCTAAAGCTATACATATAGACAAACAAACAAACAGCTAAAAACTTAAAACTAATTATACAAAAAAAAAACTAATTCTAATTATAATCGGGGGTGATGTGCACTCGCCGCGTCTTCGATAGAGATACTACAGTCGACAGATACTGGTCGAGCCAGATTCCAACATACCTGACCATGTTTTTCACCGCCAATGCCTGCCCATTCTGTCCAATAATGGCCAATTTTTTCCAGTTTTTTCTGGTATCCCTAGTGGCATTAGCCAATGGGGTCCTGAACAGGATTGTTTCCGTCTTCTGGAAGTTGATTTTCAACTTCCAGTCGTCGCAATATCCCTTAATTTGCTCGAAGTCACGCTGCAGAAGGATGTTGATGACCTCGATCTTAGGACCTGATCTGTATGCGACCAAATCGTCGGCATACGCTATAGCATGACTGAGTGAACGTACCAGATCACTCGTGTAAATATTAAACAGGATCGGAGAATTCACCGCACCCTGTTGCAAACCGTTTTTGATATTATAGACTCTGCTCGAAGTTACGTTGCCACATTTGACCACGAACTTCTTTTCCATAAGCATGTTATAAATTATATATAGCAAGGGTTTGTGCATTCCCAGTCTGATCAACTTGTAGAAAAGCCCCTCTAACCATACGGTGTCGAAGGCCTTTTCAAAGTCAACCGGACAAGCACCCGTGCATTGGTTCTTGCATTTATTCCATTGAATGTCGGAAACCAGTTTTGACGCGGCATGAATAGTGTCATGCCTCGCACTGAAACCGAATTGGTTGTCCGGGATTATTTTGTTGTCCTCATTTCAGCAGAGCTCTATTAACAACCTTCTCAAACACCTTGCTAATATTCGGAAGCAAACTAATTGACCGAAGATTAGCAGGGTTAGTATTATCCTTTCCCTTTTTCGGGATTGGATGTACCACTGCCATTTTCCAATGCGCCGGATAATATGCATTATTCAGCACATTGTTAAACAGCGTTGTGAAAATCTCTACAGCCTCTAGGGGCAGGTGTCTCAATACGACATTTGGGATACCATCAACTCCCGCCGATTTTTTGTTTTTAAGAGAATCAAAGATCCCCGAGAGATCATCTGTCGTAACGAAAAAATGAGGTGGTTCTCGCATATTGGCGACAACGGCATTCGCATGGTTTTCATCACTGAAAACAGTCAAACTGTTATTCTCAGATCGCCAATTCTCGAGTTCAGTGCGCAGATAAAAGTGACTCACCAGGGCCCTATTCTCAATGTCGTGATTACGGCGAACAGGATTGTTCACAGGATCAGGAGATTCGGACAGTTGAAACATCTTTCTTCCTGAAAAGTCTATTTATCTGTGGGAACATATTCGGACTACTGGTTTTTATAGCCCCAATACAGACTTACAGATTTTCTGTAATTTTCAACTGTTTCAGATTTCGGATCTCTGAATTCAGTGTCCTTACCTCCGGTTCGTTCGTTAACGGTCAGTGAACTGTCTATGAAACTGCTAAGCGTAGAGAGCAGTCTACTTTTTTGTCTGTAAAGGGCGTCAATTGTAGCGTTCCTGTACTTTTCTGTCTGGTCGTCGTCGTCGTTTGTTTGATGACATCGTCCATCTGTACTAGGTACCGATCGATGTCAACGTTCGTCATGTTTGCGTTGGTTGGTGGATCAATCCCACTTAAACGCATTTCAAGTTTCAACAACCCGGAGAAGTGCGGCCAGCGTGCCCTTCCATAATCGAAAGAACACACTTATTCATACTCCTCCAGCATCGTTTTCTCTTCGGGATCCGAAATGCGGCGGCGAGTCCGTAGTGGTCACTATCGTACTCGACCGCACGCAAACAGTTCCGCGTGAGTCGATCCGCGTTGGTCAATTCAAGTCTTGCGTCCGTTAAGGCCAAGTCCAAGAAAGCACCGCTTCTCGGGAAAAAAACGATATCCGTCGCGTACAAATCAAGTTTGTACTCAATCGTATTGAGGCGCCACCAGTCATAAAAGTGGTTGCCCCTAGTGTTGGTAGTCACATTTCCCCATACCGCATGTTTGGCGTTTAAATCTCCAGCCAAGAAGAAATAATTCTCCTCCGAATGAAGCTTCGAAAAAGTGTCTCGAGCTCTGCTAAAAATAGATTTGCTGGAGATGCTTCAGGCGCGTAAAGCGACACCACACACAGTCTCCTCCTGCTATGGAGAGGAATGCATATGATGCACGCTTCCAGCAACTGGAACCTACGCACGTCCCCGCTATATATAACCCTATGGCGCAAGCCTTTTCGAATTAAGATTCCAACCCCTCCCGCATAATCATATGCAGAGTTGGGCCGGTCTCTCCTAACTACATTGTAGTTTCTGTATCCCAATTTGTGCCTCTGATTTAGCTTAGTTTCGCTAACCAAAAGCACATCTGGGTTTTCGGTTTGCAACAGGTTGGACAATGACATTCTTTTCTCGATCCTAACTAGTGAATTAACATTCACCGCACGGATCTTTAATATTCCCTAGTCTAGCGTAGCCATTGGACTTATCGCACGACTTATCGATCTTTCCGTGCAGAGACAGAAGGATCGCTTTCAAGTCCAAGTCCACTTCAGGCGCCTTTTGAGCAACCCTCGGTGGATTTACTGTCATTGTGGCTCTACCCGGTCCAGCTGAAATTTGGGCAAAGGACACATTGGGTGCCACAAAATTAGAGGACGCTTCTCTTCTTCAGAAAACTGCTTGCGGGCCTGGACTCGCTTTTTCTGCTCTTGGTACCGTGGACTACCCCTGAAATTGGCGGGATGCCCAGAGTTCCCGCAGAGCACACAAGAAAGGACACTCCGGTCCTCAACTCTGTCCCTGCCAAGAGGACATTCCCCATGAATGTGGTCCTTATCACACTTTACGCACCTGAACTGCATGTAGCAGTTAGCCGCGGCGTGCCCGAACCTCTGACAGCGCATACATTGAAGTATACGGTTAGATCGTTTTAATGTCTCCCATTTGACAGAATGGTGGTAGAGGTATTTAATCTTCCTCAAACCATCAATTCTGCTCTCGGGAGTGAGCTGTACCAAGAAGAATGGTAAACTACGGTTACCACCCTTGCCACAGCCGACGAAAACGGCTTGACCCCCACGAACTTTAGGTCATCGCTTTCGCACATTTTGAACTCTTTTTCGAGCTCCTCCATCTCTATTGAGGGATCAATGCCCTTTAAAACGACGGTTTTTAATTTGGAGGCCCTTGGTGTGTACGTGAAGTACTCTACCTGTGTATTTTCCAGGGCGGTGCATACCTTTTTGTACTCCTCCTGGGTTTCGCACATAATTATATGCTTATTGGTACTAAGCCGCTTAATGCTAAAGTTAGTGGTAATTAATTTAATGCAGTCTTTTACCTCAAAGTCACTTACATTTATTGGCGGGATTTTTGCCTTCCCCGCTTTCTTTGGTGACTGCTGCTGTTGTTGTTGCCCTTGTGGTTGTTGTCTCTGCTTCTGTTGTTGGTGCTGCTGGTGCTGCAGTGTATATTGCTGCTGTCTCTGCTGCTGCGATTATTGTTGTTGGCGCTGCTTCTGTTGTTGCCGTCGCAGCTCTTGCTGCTCCTCATATACTTGGAGCTGCTGTTGCTTGAGCAGCTCCTTTTTTGCCAGTTTGTCCTGGCGCACTTTCTCCCTTTTGAGGAGGAGCTCCTGAATCAGCTTGTTCAGAGCTGCCTCCTCATCTACTTCTTCTTCCTCGAGGTCGTCGTCTCCCTCCTGCGACAACTCCCTGAATGGGTTACCTTCTCCCACGTATTGGGGGCGACCGTCTGACTCATATGAGCTCAGGTTTGCCTCTGCGAAAGATGCTGCGGTCAGGCACACATTACCCTCCTCACTTGTCGCCATCACCGCTCTCTTGGCAGACAGGTTCGGCTGAGGGTTCAGCTTCCGTCTTCTTTTTTGTTTTTTGTCAGGCTCTACTTCAGATTCATCTGACGTTGACATTGCTGCAGGTAGCTTTTTTATAACTGTCGTTGCTCCTATATTTTTTTTCACCGCTTGGTGAATTGGCTTCGCGGTTGACGACGGCGCCAAAATTATTGTTTTAGCTGCGGACATAGCCGCAGCTCTAGGGACCACTTTGGCAACACTCTCGCTTGTTGCTGAGGTTACAGTTTTTATGTGGTCACGTGACGTCACACCGCGCTTGGGCACTGATGTCGTCACTGCTGTTGTTGTTGTTTTTGTTTCTGCTGTCGTTTTTGCTGCTGCTGATGATGTTGTTGGTGTTTCACTTGAAATGTTTTTTATTGCCGCTACTACACTTTTTGCCAGCACTGGACTTTTGCGCGGGACACCCTTCAGACGGGGGTCCGTCGCTTGGGTTTTTGTGTCTATTTCACTTTATAATGTTTTGTATTGTTCTACACAAATTCTCGCCGTGGCTGGGGATCGAACCAGAAATTCTGGCGTCAGAGCACTAGCGCTCCGCCTCTACACCACTGACACTTTATATTTTTCCACTTTAATAACTATTCCCTTTACATTTTGAAATTATTCCGCCGCTAACTAGACGTCCTTTCTTTTCGAGAGTTGGGAATCGACTGAGTTGATTGGGCACTCTTCCACTGAGCTACGCCGCTTGTGATAAAAGCAATAAAAATCATTTATATTTACTTACTACCGAAACTTTAAAGTGATTTTTCTCGAAAAGGGGGGAGAAGTGCGTTTTACGGTTTTACTCTGTTAGTCAGGGGAAGCTGGCCTACAACATATGTAAAAATTATCGGAATCCGTGATTCCCATGTCTGATACTCCCCTTGTAAAAGAGATGGCTGAGCAGTTTAACATTTATCCGTGCAGGGTGCCGGGGAATAGAGCCTTCCGGGTAACTGTAAGGCGGCCGAACTCGCCAAACTAAGAACTACCCTCTTAATCTTCCCTGAAAAAGAAGATGCAACTGGATGCAATTGAAAAATCGATCCACAGATAGAGACACATGGTACTACTTCTCTGACAACGAAGCAGATTTTTCCTAAACTGGATCTAAGACACCGTTAGAGTTTGACTTCCCCTTAATAGATCGCACATTAGTGCTACAATTGGTATCATCACTGGACCCCGTCTGATAGGCAGGCATGCAACAAGGCTTGGCGGTTTTTCAAACGACTTTTGTAGGAGTTATATGGACGAAGGATAGGAAGAGGCAAATATCCATCTTATTTGCGCATGCCCTGCTATCTCCCGGAAACGAAATTTCCATCTAGGAGCTTACTCCTGCAATTATCTTAACGATCTAAACTTGACCCTAAATGCCTCTTACGGTTCCACGAGTATACAGGTTCTTAAGATCCACGTGGTATCACAATGGACCTACATTTGTCTAAGGGAGTCGGACCTCTATCCACCTGCCATTTCAAACTAACCTAACCATGGATTAAAAGTGCTAAGACTTGCCTTAAAGAAACCTATTTTAAAAGGGGAAAAATCTTTCAGTAATATCGTTGAAGAACAAAGCAGAACTTGTATTATTAAAATAACGACTTGAACCTCTGAATTTCATTAATTGCTTTAAATTAAAATTAGTTTATTAAGTATTAGTTTGGAGATAACAGAAAAAACATTTATAAAAACTTAACATCAAGAGAAATTAAAGCTGGTGTACCACAAGGCAGTGTGCTAGTCCCTGTGCTGTACTTCTTTTTCACTAGCGACCTGCCTGAAAGCGGATAAGCCACTATAGCATATTTTGGAGATGACATTGCTCTACTTGCTTTAGGCGCAACTGTTGTTTAAATAGAAATAAACGGTATCTCAGAATCGACTTTAAAGTAGCAGAATAAATTAAATTATCTAAAGGCACTCCATATTGTTTAACGCATAAAACAGTACCACACATTCCAGTATACACAAACAATAACATAGTGGAATATTCAAATACAGCCTAACTCTAGACACTATACTGCTCTGGAAAAAAATGCAAGTCTGCCAAAATAAAGTACTAAGGAACATAGTTAACTCACCTTGGTACATACGCAACGCTGATCAACATAGAGATCTAAATATTGAAATGGTTGAAGATAAGTTAAAAAAGTTGCTCAAATGCACAGAAAAAGGCTTCTTAACCTTGTTAACAAAGAAATAACAGAACTGTTAAATACTGACAATGTAATTAGAAAAATAAGGCCGGTAAAACCTTTTATTTATAAGAGTTAGCTAAGGCCAATAAAATATTTTCAAATAAAGGGTGATCCATTTCGAGGTTCCCTACTTTCACTCGTTCGAGCATTTCGACTGGTAACAGGCGAATGACACGTGTGATGTTTTCCTCCAAGGCCTGAATCGAAGCGGGTTTGTCGGCATACTTTACTTTACATATCCCCACAGGAAAAAGTCTAACGATGTGATATTACACGATCTTGGTGGCCAATCGACCAGCCCAAAACGTGAAATTATGTGCTCACCGAAATGTACTCTCAATAAGTCCATTGATTGATACGATGTGTGGGAAGTGGCGCCGTCTTGCTGAAACCAAATGTCACCGAGATCACGAGCTTCAATTTCAGGCATCAAATAGTCGGTTACCATGGCACGATAACGGTCGCCATTGACGGTTACATTCGCACCGGCATAATTTTTAAAGAAATATGGTCCGATGATTCCACCGGCCCACAAACCACACCAAACCGTTGTTTTTTCTGAATGAAGTGGCAGTTCTTCAATCTCTTCAGGTTGCTCTTCGTCCCAAATGCGGCAATTTTGTTTGTTTACATACCCATTGAGCCAGAAATGGGCCTCATCGCTAAACAAAATTTGCCTCGAAAACGTCGGATCTTCTTGGAACTTTTCAAGAGCCCATAGAGCGAAGCGATGTCGCCTGGGAAGGTCGAGCGGCTTCAGATGTTGCACAAGCTGTATTTTGTACGCTTTCAATTTAAGATCTTGACGTAAAATGCGCCAAGTCGTTCCATACGTCAGTCCGATTTGCTGCGATTGGCGCCGAATCGACTCTCTACGGTCTTCGTGTACACTCTCAGCTACGGCCGCTATATTTTCTTCACAGCGTGCTGGACGTGGTCTATGCGGTCGAATATTATTCAATAATGAATGCTGGGCTTAAAAATGGGTGATGGTGCTGCGAATAGTACGCTCAGTAGGCCGATTATGTTGACCATAAGTTGAGCGAAGTGCACGAAACACATTCCTCACAGAACGTGAATTTTCATAATAAATTTGTAAATGTTGTTCACGCGTAAGTCTTTCCATTATGAAATGCCAAACAATACTAAACAAAAATAACATGACAGCATGAGACGACTCACATGTGATCTGTCAAAAAAGGATATTGAAAAAAGTATCTCTACTTCCCCATCAATAGATTGGGCACTTTTTTACAATTTTAAATTAATTTTTATTATTATCAAAAGATCTTACATACTAGACAAAAATGATTAAATCTAACTTAAAATTAACAGGATACTTATTCTAGGTTACTGGTCCTCATGCAGACGCTCTAAACTTAACTATATCACTTATTACTATTACCTTTCGCCCTAAATTATTAATACTTTTTATTTCGTAACTATGGTTTTTGCCAGAAAATTTTTAAAAACTGGCGAACTTTATAATAATTTTTTTTCTAAAATACTTAAAACTACTATCTAAAGCTATACATATAGACAAACAAACAAACAGCTAAAAACTTAAAACTAATTATACAAAAAAAAAACTAATTCTAATTATAATCGGGGGTGATGTGCACTCGCCGCGTCTTCGATAGAGATACTACAGTCGACAGATACTGGTCGAGCCAGATTCCAACATACCTGACCATGTTTTTCACCGCCAATGCCTGCCCATTCTGTCCAATAATGGCCAATTTTTTCCAGTTTTTTCTGGTATCCCTAGTGGCATTAGCCAATGGGGTCCTGAACAGGATTGTTTCCGTCTTCTGGAAGTTGATTTTCAACTTCCAGTCGTCGCAATATCCCTTAATTTGCTCGAAGTCACGCTGCAGAAGGATGTTGATGACCTCGATCTTAGGACCTGATCTGTATGCGACCAAATCGTCGGCATACGCTATAGCATGACTGAGTGAACGTACCAGATCACTCGTGTAAATATTAAACAGGATCGGAGAATTCACCGCACCCTGTTGCAAACCGTTTTTGATATTATAGACTCTGCTCGAAGTTACGTTGCCACATTTGACCACGAACTTCTTTTCCATAAGCATGTTATAAATTATATATAGCAAGGGTTTGTGCATTCCCAGTCTGATCAACTTGTAGAAAAGCCCCTCTAACCATACGGTGTCGAAGGCCTTTTCAAAGTCAACCGGACAAGCACCCGTGCATTGGTTCTTGCATTTATTCCATTGAATGTCGGAAACCAGTTTTGACGCGGCATGAATAGTGTCATGCCTCGCACTGAAACCGAATTGGTTGTCCGGGATTATTTTGTTGTCCTCATTTCAGCAGAGCTCTATTAACAACCTTCTCAAACACCTTGCTAATATTCGGAAGCAAACTAATTGACCGAAGATTAGCAGGGTTAGTATTATCCTTTCCCTTTTTCGGGATTGGATGTACCACTGCCATTTTCCAATGCGCCGGATAATATGCATTATTCAGCACATTGTTAAACAGCGTTGTGAAAATCTCTACAGCCTCTAGGGGCAGGTGTCTCAATACGACATTTGGGATACCATCAACTCCCGCCGATTTTTTGTTTTTAAGAGAATCAAAGATCCCCGAGAGATCATCTGTCGTAACGAACAAATGAGGTGGTTCTCGCATATTGGCGACAACGGCATTCGCATGGTTTTCATCACTGAAAACAGTCAAACTGTTATTCTCAGATCGCCAATTCTCGAGTTCAGTAGAGAGCAGTCTACTTTTTTGTCTGTAAAGGGCGTCAATTGTAGGGTTCCTGTACTTTTCTGTCTGGTCGTCGTCGTCGTTTGTTTGATGACATCGTCCATCTGTACTAGGTACCGATCGATGTCAACGTTCGTCATGTTTGCGTTGGTTGGTGGATCAATCCCACTTAAACGCATTTCAAGTTTCAACAACCCGGAGAAGTGCGGCCAGCGTGCCCTTCCATAATCGAAAGAACACACTTATTCATACTCCTCCAGCATCGTTTTCTCTTCGGGATCCGAAATGCGGCGGCGAGTCCGTAGTGGTCACTATCGTACTCGACCGCACGCAAACAGTTCCGCGTGAGTCGATCCGCGTTGGTCAATTCAAGTCTTGCGTCCGTTAAGGCCAAGTCCAAGAAAGCACCGCTTCTCGGGAAAAAAGCGATATCCGTCGCGTACAAATCAAGTTTGTACTCAATCGTATTGAGGCGCCACCAGTCATAAAAGTGGTTGCCCCTAGTGTTGGTAGTCACATTTCCCCATACCGCATGTTTGGCGTTTAAATCTCCAGCCAAGAAGAAATAATTCTCCTCCGAATGAAGCTTCGAAAAAGTGTCTCGAGCTCTGCTAAAAATAGATTTGCTGGAGATGCTTCAGGCGCGTAAAGCGACACCACACACAGTCTCCTCCTGCTATGGAGAGGAATGCATATGATGCACGCTTCCAGCAACTGGAACCTACGCACGTCCCCGCTATATATAACCCTATGGCGCAAGCCTTTTCGAATTAAGATTCCAACCCCTCCCGCATAATCATATGCAGAGTTGGGCCGGTCTCTCCTAACTACATTGTAGTTTCTGTATCCCAATTTGTGCCTCTGATTTAGCTTAGTTTCGCTAACCAAAAGCACATCTGGGTTTTCGGTTTGCAACAGGTTGGACAATGACATTCTTTTCTCGATCCTAACTAGTGAATTAACATTCACCGCACGGATCTTTAATATTCCCTAGTCTAGCGTAGCCATTGGACTTATCGCACGACTTATCGATCTTTCCGTGCAGAGACAGAAGGATCGCTTTCAAGTCCAAGTCCACTTCAGGCGCCTTTTGAGCAACCCTCGGTGGATTTACTGTCATTGTGGCTCTACCCGGTCCAGCTGAAATTTGGGCAAAGGACACATTGGGTGCCACAAAATTAGAGGACGCTTCTCTTCTTCAGAAAACTGCTTGCGGGCCTGGACTCGCTTTTTCTGCTCTTGGTACCGTGGACTACCCCTGAAATTGGCGGGATGCCCAGAGTTCCCGCAGAGCACACAAGAAAGGACACTCCGGTCCTCTACTCTGTCCCTGCCAAGAGGACATTCCCCATGAATGTGGTCCTTATCACACTTTACGCACCTGAACTGCATGTAGCAGTTAGCCGCGGCGTGCCCGAACCTCTGACAGCGCATACATTGAAGTATACGGTTAGATCGTTTTAATGTCTCCCATTTGACAGAATGGTGGTAGAGGTATTTAATCTTCCTCAAACCATCAATTCTGCTCTCGGGAGTGAGCTGTACCAAGAAGAATGGTAAACTACGGTTACCACCCTTGCCACAGCCGACGAAAACGGCTTGACCCCCACGAACTTTAGGTCATCGCTTTCGCACATTTTGAACTCTTTTTCGAGCTCCTCCATCTCTATTGAGGGATCAATGCCCTTTAAAACGACGGTTTTTAATTTGGAGGCCCTTGGTGTGTACGTGAAGTACTCTACCTGTGTATTTTCCAGGGCGGTGCATACCTTTTTGTACTCCTCCTGGGTTTCGCACATAATTATATGCTTATTGGTACTAAGCCGCTTAATGCTAAAGTTAGTGGTAATTAATTTAATGCAGTCTTTTACCTCAAAGTCACTTACATTTATTGGCGGGATTTTTGCCTTCCCCGCTTTCTTTGGTGACTGCTGCTGTTGTTGTTGCCCTTGTGGTTGTTGTCTCTGCTTCTGTTGTTGGTGCTGCTGGTGCTGCAGTGTATATTGCTGCTGTCTCTGCTGCTGCGATTATTGTTGTTGGCGCTGCTTCTGTTGTTGCCGTCGCAGCTCTTGCTGCTCCTCATATACTTGGAGCTGCTGTTGCTTGAGCAGCTCCTTTTTTGCCAGTTTGTCCTGGCGCACTTTCTCCCTTTTGAGGAGGAGCTCCTGAATCAGCTTGTTCAGAGCTGCCTCCTCATCTACTTCTTCTTCCTCGAGGTCGTCGTCTCCCTCCTGCGACAACTCCCTGAATGGGTTACCTTCTCCCACGTATTGGGGGCGACCGTCTGACTCATATGAGCTCAGGTTTGCCTCTGCGAAAGATGCTGCGGTCAGGCACGCATTACCCTCCTCACTTGTCGCCATCACCGCTCTCTTGGCAGACAGGTTCGGCTGAGGGTTCAGCTTCCGTCTTCTTTTTTGTTTTTTGTCAGGCTCTACTTCAGATTCATCTGACGTTGACATTGCTGCAGGTAGCTTTTTTATAACTGTCGTTGCTCCTATATTTTTTTTCACCGCTTGGTGAATTGGCTTCGCGGTTGACGACGGCGCCAAAATTATTGTTTTAGCTGCGGACATAGCCGCAGCTCTAGGGACCACTTTGGCAACACTCTCGCTTGTTGCTGAGGTTACAGTTTTTATGTGGTCACGTGACGTCACACCGCGCTTGGGCACTGATGTCGTCACTGCTGTTGTTGTTGTTTTTGTTTCTGCTGTCGTTTTTGCTGCTGCTGATGATGTTGTTGGTGTTTCACTTGAAATGTTTTTTATTGCCGCTACTACACTTTTTGCCAGCACTGGACTTTTGCGCGGGACACCCTTCAGACGGGGGTCCGTCGCTTGGGTTTTTGTGTCTATTTCACTTTATAATGTTTTGTATTGTTCTACACAAATTCTCGCCGTGGCTGGGGATCGAACCAGAAATTCTGGCGTCAGAGCACTAGCGCTCCGCCTCTACACCACTGACACTTTATATTTTTCCACTTTAATAACTATTCCCTTTACATTTTGAAATTATTCCGCCGCTAACTAGACGTCCTTTCTTTTCGAGAGTTGGGAATCGACTGAGTTGATTGGGCACTCTTCCACTGAGCTACGCCGCTTGTGATAAAAGCAATAAAAATCATTTATATTTACTTACTACCGAAACTTTAAAGCGATTTTTCTCGAAAAGGGGGGAGAAGTGCGTTTTACGGTTTTACTCTGTTAGTCAGGGGAAGCTGGCCTACAACATATGTAAAAATTATCGGAATCCGTGATTCCCATGTCTGATACTCCCCTTGTAAAAGAGATGGCTGAGCAGTTTAACATTTATCCGTGCAGGGTGCCGGGGAATAGAGCCTTCCGGGTAACTGTAAGGCGGCCGAACTCGCCAAGCTAAGAACTACCCTCTTAATCTTCCCTGAAAAAGACTCCTTAGGCATACCACTTTCCACATGCAAGCTCTTATTAAAACTGGATGCAATTGAAAAATCGATCCACAGATAGAGACACATGGTACTACTTCTCTGACAACGAAGCAGATTTTTCCTAAACTGGATCTAAGACACCGTTAGAGTTTTACTTCCCCTTAATAGATCGCACATTAGTGCTACAATTGGTATCTTCACTGGACCCCGTCTGATAGGCAGGCATGCAACAAGGCTTGGCGGTTTTTCAAACGACTTTTGTAGGAGTTATATGGGCGAAGGATAGGAAGAGGCAAATATCCATCTTATTTGCGCATGCCCTGCTATCTCCCGGAAACGAAATTTCCATCTGGGAGCTTACTCCTGCAATTATCTTAACGATCTAAACTTGACCCTAAATGCCTCTTACGGTTCCACGAGTATACAGGTTCTTAAGATCCACGTGGTATCACAATGGACCTACATTTGTCTAAGGGAGTCGGACCTCTATCCACCTGCCATTTCAAACTAACCTAACCATGGATTAAAAGTGCTAAGACTTGCCTTAAAGAAACCTATTTTAAAAGGGGAAAAATCTTTCAATAATATCGTTGAAGAACAAAGCAGAACTTGTATTATTAAAATAACGACTTGAACCTCTGAATTTCATTAATTGCTTTAAATTAAAATTAGTTTATTAAGTATTAGTTTGGAGATAACAGAAAAAACATTTATAAAAACTTAACATCAAGAGAAATTAAAGCTGGTGTACCACAAGGCAGTGTGCTAGTCCCTGTGCTGTACTTCTTTTTCACTAGCGACCTGCCTGAAAGCGGATAAGCCACTATAGCATATTTTGGAGATGACATTGCTCTACTTGCTTTAGGCGCAACTGTTGTTTAAATAGAAATAAACGGTATCTCAGAATCGACTTTAAAGTAGCAGAATAAATTAAATTATCTAAAGGCACTCCATATTGTTTAACGCATAAAACAGTACCACACATTCCAGTATACACAAACAATAACATAGTGGAATATTCAAATACAGCCTAACTCTAGACACTATACTGCTCTGGAAAAAAATGCAAGTCTGCCAAAATAAAGTACTAAGGAACATAGTTAACTCACCTTGGTACATACGCAACGCTGATCAACATAGAGATCTAAATATTGAAATGGTTGAAGATAAGTTAAAAAAGTTGCTCAAATGCACAGAAAAAGGCTTCTTAACCTTGTTAACAAAGAAATAGCAGAACTGTTAAATACTGACAATGTAATTAGAAAAATAAGGCCGGTAAAACCTTTTATTTATAAGAGTTAGCTAAGGCCAATAAAATATTTTCAAATAAAGGGTGATCCATTTCGAGGTTCCCTACTTTTTTAAAGAAAAAAACACAGAAAATTTAAATTTAATGGAGAATGTTTATTATCATTTGAAAGAACATTCTTTGGCATTTATTTTTTGAAGATTATGTCTATCAAATGTTGGCCGTTGCTATGTCGCAGATGGTCCATCCGTTGAGTCCAATTTTCGATCACTCGTTCGAGCATTTCGACTGGTAACAGGCGAATGACACGTGTGATGTTTTCCTCCAAGGCCTGAATCGAAGCGGGTTTGTCGGCATACTTTACATATCCCCACAGGAAAAAGTCTAACGATGTGATATTACACGATCTTGGTGGCCAATCGACCAGCCCAAAACGTGAAATTATGTGCTCACCGAAATGTACTCTCAATAAGTCCATTGATTGATACGATGTGTGGGAAGTGGCGCCGTCTTGCTGAAACCAAATGTCACCGAGATCACGAGCTTCAATTTCAGGCATCAAATAGTCGGTTACCATGGCACGATAACGGTCGCCATTGACGGTTACATTCGCACCGGCATAATTTTTAAAGAAATATGGTCCGATGATTCCACCGGCCCACAAACCACACCAAACCGTTGTTTTTTCTGAATGAAGTGGCAGTTCTTCAATCTCTTCAGGTTGCTCTTCGTCCCAAATGCGGCAATTTTGTTTGTTTACATACCCATTGAGCCAGAAATGGGCCTCATCGCTAAACAAAATTTGCCTCGAAAACGTCGGATCTTCTTGGAACTTTTCAAGAGCCCATAGAGCGAAGCGATGTCGCCTGGGAAGGTCGAGCGGCTTCAGTTGTTGCACAAGCTGTATTTTGTACGCTTTCAATTTAAGATCTTGACGTAAAATGCGCCAAGTCGTTCCATACGTCAGTCCGAGTTGCTGCGAATGGCGCCGAATCGACTCTCTACGGTCTTCGTGTACACTCTCAGCTACGGCCGCTATATTTTCTTCACAGCGTGCTGGACGTGGTCTATGCGGTCGAATATTATTCCATAATGAATGCTGGGCTTAAAAATGGGTGATGGTGCTGCGAATAGTACGCTCAGTAGGCCGATTATGTTGACCATAAGTTGAGCGAAGTGCACGAAACACATTCCTCACAGAACGTGAATTTTCATAATAAATTTGTAAATGTTGTTCACGCGTAAGTCTTTCCATTATGAAATGCCAAACAATACTAAACAAAAATAACATGACAGCATGACACGACTCACATGTGATCTGTCAAAAAAGGATATTGAAAAAAGTATCTCTACTTGGATCACCCGTTAGTAGTGTTTCGAAATCATTCAAATTACATATAAAAAAATTAATTGCAATCCCATACGGGATGAAGAAAGTCATTCCCCCCGGGGACATTTTTTTGCATAATAGTTCCGCAATGTCTTTTGATGATTTTTCTTTCCAGCGAACCCTTAGAAGGAAGCTTATAGCTGACAAATTACGTTAAATGGGGAGCGTATCGGAATTCCGTTTTTTACAAATCCCGCTAAAAACGTTTTAAAACATAAGGAAAGGCTACAGTCCGCTTGGGGCGAACAGTATGATACCCTATCCTTATCCCTATGTACCCCAAAGAAAAAAAGCCTTAGGAAGATGATGGATAGCATTTTATTTCATTCTATGAAATTTATCGAAAAAAAAAATATTTTTTTTAAAGACGCCCCCAAAAAAAGGGCGTGGCCTAAAACTTTGTATGGGCGATATATTGAGAAAAATATTGGCTTAATATATTGTTAAACATTTTTTTTCGATTTCTATGAAAATTTTCGAAGAAAACAGCATTTTAGTGAAAAACGCCCACAAAAAGTAGGCGTGACAAAAAACTTTATATGACAAATTAATAAAGATGGGCAGTACCTACATATCTTGTGAAGGTTGTACAACTTTATCTCTCTCACTTAAGCCTTAAAACGGTTTCTTCCAAATTGTGGGCATGGCAGTGGGCGTAATTTGAAAATTTTAACACTTTACCATTTCGGAGCCCTAGGAAGTATATGTTCCAAATTTCAGCTTCCTAGCATAACTTTAAAGGCCTCAAAAGTTGATACGGACGGACGGACGGACGGACATTGCTAAATAGTCTTAGATTTTGGTCCTGATCATAAATATATATACTTTTAGGGGTCTGCGATGAATATTAAGTGGTGTTACAAACTATGTGTCAAAATTAATATACCCTTAGGATAGGGTATAAACACTGCCTTCTAAATTTCCGGTTTCTTAAAATACTTTGTTTATACGGTTAAAAATAATGTTTGCATATGCCCAACCTCGCACCTACTCCAACCAGCCCTCCGAATTTGGCGGCCGCGGGATTTAAAAAGCAGGTTATCGTACCCTACCCCCTTAAAAGCTGAGGCAGTCTGAAAGTTTTCGAGAAAATTACGTTATATTTACTGTGAATTTTTGATGGCGTCGAGCAAAAAAAAAGGTTTATATGAAAAAACGCCCCCAAAAAGTGGGCATGGCCAAAACTTTTTATGGGCGATATGTTGGAAAAAATATTGGGTAAATATCTTGTAAACATTTTTTTTCGCTTGCTACGAAAATTTTCGAAGAAAACAGCATTTTAGTAAAAAAAAAACGCCCACAAACTTTTAAAGGAGGGCAGTGCCTACATATCTTGTGAAGGTTGTAACACTCTATCTCTCTAAATTTAGCTTTAAAACGTTTTTTTCTAAATTGTGGGCGTAGCAGTGGGCGTTTTCAAAAAAATTTACACTTAACCATTTCGGAGCCCTAGGGAATATGTTGCCCAAATTTCAGCTTCCTAGCTTAATTTTACAGGCCTAATTGCGTACGGGCGGACGGACATTGCTAGATAGTCTTAGGATTTGGTCTTGATCATAAATATATATATTTGATGGGTCTACGACGAATATTAGGGGTGTTACAAGCTATATGTCGAAATTAATATACCCTTAGGATAGGGTATAAAAACAATGGTGACATTAAAGTTTTCTGCCTTCACGAGATTCACATGTGAATTTTCGACTGTTCTCAAATTTTACTGGCTAATATTTATAATATTTACACGTCATAGGATGTCATCCGGATGACCAGTTTGAACGACCGCCTGATCCCACCTTAGGGTTTAACATATTTTCTGGTTATTTTTGATACGAAGCATTTTCGCCTGAACGTGATCTATACATATTGGGCAAAGAGCTTGGTTTTATTGGAATGGTTTAACTAGGTCTAATATATATGTGATAATGTGCCGTTTTCCTTGTAGTTTAAAACTGCGTTTTAGCTGAGGCAAAAATTATACATGGGAAATTGCCTTATAAAAGAGGCGGAGAGTGACCAGCTGGTCCAGTCTGGCCCCCCCTTTTGCCCACCTATGGGAAGAACTAAAGATCATGATTAATTTTGTTTTTAATTTTCACGTGCAAAAGTTATTGTTAGCACCCTTATAACGTTAATAGTAACACAGCACGGGAAGCCTTCTTATGTTGATAGTAACACAGCACGGGCATTAAGGAAATAAGAATTAGACGAAAGGATGAGAAACCCATGCACAATATAAAAACAAAATGATTAATTAAAAAACGGAATAAAATTGTGTGCATGCAATAGCATTTTCAACGCCTTTTCTTTTTGTTGGCGTGGCTTTCATACTGTTTGCCCCAAGTGGCCTTTCCTTATGTTTTATACTAGAAACATTGGCTGTGCGTTTTAAGTAGTTTTTAAGTTATAAACTTCATTAGGTTTGTTAACTGTTATTTCATTGTATATGTTTTTTCAGTTTTGTACAAGATTGGTAAAATATTGATTAAAATAAACTAGAACTATTCAGAACTATGTTCACTAAAATCGAAATTTATTACCCAGACAATAATGTTAAGAAGTCATTTGTTAAACGATGTTACACAATGGGCAACGTCATTGAGACACTATAAATAGCATGTCCCCCTCGTGTGTATCGAACTCGTTTCATGTCAAAAAGTGCGATAAGTTGTAACTTGCAGCGGCGAGTAGAGCATCTGCAGGAGCAACAGTAGAACTGACGGAAGGTAACAAACAAAAGCAGGTAAAAAGATATGAGGGAAGCTACAAAAATTATATACGGCTGTTTATCAATCTATTCATCCGTTATGAGATTCGTTTTGTTTTGTTTCCCCTGCTTATATTTTCTGCTTCTGTTTGTCAATCGAAGACCAGATAAATGGTTTCGTAATATTTCATCGATCATAAATAACACCTCAAGTGGCTTTAATGTGTCGAGAGGACGACTCTTTCTGTTTTTTTTTTGTGCAACTGGGTATTACGGTAAAAGTCATGTATTAACTTGTTGTTTGCGTGAAGATTATTAAATATTTTGGTTTTGAAGTAAAGATTGCTTTATTTCTTTGTGAATTGATTTCTGATTCGGAATTGCAAAATTTTGAGTGAAGTGTTTTTAGAACAAAATTGGGGTTCTTACATAGAAGTGAAGTGTCGGCATACCGACAATATACCTATTTTTTTTTATATTTGAAAGTACTTTGCGAGTAGCCTGTCCGTGAGCACAACCTCCTGTGACAAGTCTCCAAATAAAAGATAACAATCAGACATCGCGCATGACGAGCTGATTAAGAGTTAAAAAATGCAACGTTGAAGACTTCGCAAAGAGTCAACAACATAATATAATTTAATAATTGAATTCTTCATATTGCTCAACTAATCCCAAGATAGCGCGAAAGTCAAAAGAAAATGCTGAGCAAGCAGAAGAAAACAGAATTTTCGAAATAAATTGCGCAATAATAATATTTGCATAATCGAGCAAATGCGAGACTAGATTCACTTTTCACTCTTCAAAGACGGATCAATAAAGACTATTGCTTATATTTCAATAAAGTAGTGGTTTTTCTCTTTATAGTCAACCGTCGGGCATTCCTTTGTGTTCCACACACGTTTTTTTTGCATGGTGCCGAAACGCGGGATGAACGGCGAACAGAGATTTAATAATTATTTAATAGTGGAGCTAGATATCTGCGCGGTCCTCCTACCGAGGGTAAATTAAGAAAATAGAAAAATCCCCGAGCGAGTTTCTCAATCCCGAAGAATCTAAATTAAATATCGACGACATAGAAAAGGAGCTCTCCGCGAATATTCAAGCATGAAACCATTATGAAAACCCAGCAAGAAATAAAGAACAAACATTTTATTAAGGTAGATGACCTGGACAGAGAGCTGGAAAAATTGTGGGCTACCAAGATTTAGTAGTAGGAATGCTTGCACTTTTAAACTTCAGACTTCTTAAAGTTTGACTGAAACAAGCGCCAGTTGCGGTGAATCTGGAAACGTCATTTCCATACTATGCACATGTTAACATATTTATTTTATAAAAAAAACATCTAAAAGATAAAAACATAACAATAATATTTGCTTACAAATTAATTATCCCCAGAAAATTGATATGGCAATAAAGTATGATAAATTTAAGAATGAATGAAAGCAATATAATGTGTATATAACTATAAGCCAAGTAGCTCTTAAGGAGACCTGCTTTAGTTTTTGAAAAAGGTTTGAGTTATACCTGTAATAATATAACACATTTTATGGAGTTTGTTTTTATTATAAAAAATTATAGATTTTGTAATTTTACAGTTCTACGAGTTTGATATATAAAATTATGAGTAGTATGTAAGAAACTCATATAAAAAACTTACGATAAATATACATTCACCAATGATTGTGCGAATATATATTGTTTGACACGAATGGAAGGGACCTACAGTTTAATACCGATTCCGAAAGGCAATTAAGCTTTTCATGACAGTTCTTACTCTTGGATGTTTGTCAGACGTTCGCTTAGTGGTCCTACGCATTTAACTACTAAGCCATTGCACCCACAAGAAACTTATATAAATAAATCATTATTGATTGATTATTGTTAAGGTTTAATTTTGTGATTTAACGAATATACCTCTTTTGGACATAAATAGTGCTTATTTGAAATTCCATTCAAAACAAAATATAGCCAGGTAAAATCGAGAGCATGGAGGATTGAAGTAGCCCTCGAGAAATAGCTTGCAGCCCTGGCTCACCAACAGAGAAAACTTCAATTACGAGGCCATTAAAAGAATTATACATACATATCATACATATGACAATCGATCGGTGACATTTGATACAGTTTAGTTCAATAGCTGAAGAACTTAAAATCAACATAAGCAAGACTTTGGATTTCTGAAAAGCAGAGGATTTGCGTTCAAGAGAACTGAGGACAACAGAAGAATTTTGTACCGAAGAATGGATGTTCAGATGAAAAGAGGGAAAATAAGGGAATTTAGCGAACAATAATGTCCACATCTACGATTTGTACAGTGGTTGTGCGATAACAATATACCACACAGTCCAACAATGCTGAATGCTGCGTTATAACCCTTCGTTTCAAGAAAAAAAACCACACAACATACATCAAATCGAAACGAAAGCCTCAGGCTTTCTCCATATCACCCAGACTTGAACCCAATGAAGAATGTATAGGGAGTTGTTAAGAGTAGAGTAGCAGCAAGGAATACAACTCTTCGATTGGTTGACGTAACAAAAATGATTGATGATTAATTCGGAAATATAACATTGAAAGAGTAGCGGGAATGAGAAAGCTAAAAATTACATAATTGTTCAGCAGAGTTTGGAATCTTTCTATGAAAGAATACTAATAAGACCAGGAGAAGATTCATTGACTGATGAAATGAGCGGTAATGAAGAAGATAGCAAACAAATTAAACTGATTATTTTTCAAGTATTTTATTTTTTTTATGTTATGGTTACAAATTCTCCACATGATGGGAATTGTACTCTTCTTAACATTGGAAATAAGCACGTATAGATAGTAATGAGATTTTTAAAAGAAGGAAGTGAAATCGCTCAAAAGAAGCGGAGTCAGCCTATTTTCGTTGAGCGATAAAGATGCTTGTTTCTTTTGCACATCTAACAAACGTAGTACGAAATACATAGACAGTGATACTTCAGTTGCCGATATTTTCGTTGTTCTAAACGAGAACACAATCAAAAAAATTTCGAAGCTCAAAGTTGATTTTGTGCAAAAAGTGCAAGGCCATCATATGACATTAACGAGTGATCTATCGTTAGAAAAAAAGTAAAGTCGAATCGGAGTATAGTGATAATCAAAACTATCTGAGCTTGTGTGCTTGCAATTCTACTGTGCAGAATTCCACTTTGTTTGTAGACAGCTCCGGGCATCACCGTAGCTCCGAGCAACAAATTGGTTAATTTGGTTTATTATTGACGGCTGCAGTCAACATTCATACATTCGCGAGAGTGACTTAACTTTGTCTCAATTAGCGAATTGCAGTAATTGCTTTTGGAAGTAGGGACAAAGCTTAAAACCAATGGTTGAAAAAAGTAAAACTTTTCATACAAAGCCAGTTCAGCAACAAAAGTGTGGAAATTAAGCCAGTGGTGTTTTACCAGATATATGTGTCAATTTAATATGCGCACCTGACAAATCGTACTCCACGTTTCAAGGACTTTAGCTGGCAGATTCAAAACATGGTTCCCTCGAGACAGAATACGGTCTCAGTGTTGTCGTCGGCTGTGACTTTTAATAGAGCGTTGCGACCGCCAAGCAACGACGAGTATCTCCAGGTTTGAGAGTAGTGAAAATTATATTTGGATGAACACTACAAGGACCACATTCAACGGCTGGTAAAAGTATTGTTTCAATCACCTTTGGGATTAATTGTAAGCCATTCCTTTTAACTGCAACTTTGCGTCTCCGTTTGACTCATGACAAACATAATTTCCATTCTATGCGCAAAGTGCTCGAAAAAAGCTTTTGCTGAGCTTGCTAGTTGTCGACACTGAGGAAGTAGGTGTACGTATTAGTTAAGAAGACTTTTTGATACTCAGAAACGCACCCATGAACCTAAGGAAATGGAATTTAAACGGTATTTGAAAAATTAATAGGTTCATGCGGTACTTCAGCGATTCAGAAGGTTTTCGGTCTATTATGGTATAACTTAAGCAATGAGATTACTGTGACCTTTCAGTCCGTCGAGAACATGTTCTGTTCGAATCTATCAAAAAGAACTAAACGACATATTCTTCAAATCACTGTGAAGATTTTTGACCCCTTTAGGAAAAAGCTGCCGTGAGACGAAATTTTTACTCCAGATTAATGGGCTTGGAAACCCTACATACAGATTCGAGTAGCTGAAATTCGCTATCATACACTTACACCTAGTGGGTGCAGTGGCTTAGTGGTTAAGTGCGTTGGACCACTAAGCGAGAGGTCGCTGGTTCAAATCCCGACCTGCACCACCTGAAAGTTTTTATTCACTGCCTCACCTCTTGCAAACGTCAGACAAACATCCAACAGTAAGAAATGTCATGAGAAGCTTCTCAAAAATTACGTGCCCTTAGGAATCGGCAAACTATAGGTCCCTCCATTCGTGTCAAAAATATAACTTCGCACACGCAATGGTTGGAGAAGCTAGGCTTTAGGTCCTGTATGTGCCGTTTACGCCTAATATTTATGTTATTTTTTTACACTTACATCTGATTGGGGTGGCGAAGGTTTCTGTAAGAAAGTTCAAATGACTACACCAAGTGTGAGATGCCGCTGCCTCTCGACTTGAGCAGGTCATTACCCGGAAACTCTGGTGGCCCTCATCTAAGAAAGTGTCATGCGCTGATCAGGCATCGGAAATTACACCAGAGGAACAATGATCTTAAGATCGTCATACGTGATGAAAACCCACTTAATGCACGAGGTGCCACTGCTTTCGATTGAATATGACAGAACTAGAGGGGAATATCTCGATAAACCCCATAACTCTGGGTGTAAAACGACCGTTCCCATAGTTAATAACATATGTTAATAACACACCACGGGCGAAAACGAATATGTGGTCATTCCAACGAAGGTTGTCATTAACACACATACCGAGAATGGAAAGTCGTTCGGTTTCAGCGATGCAAGTGCCATTCATTAATAATGGCAGAGTATTGAGGTTTCGCTATAATGACAGAACACAGCATTGTGTTTTGGAAGCATTAAATTCCACTATATTTTTTACCCCACTCAAGAATGCTGTCAAGATCGGAATTTATTGAGCTTAAAATACGTTGACGTTCCAGTTCAACGCCCGAAGATGGGGGGCGTTGCCCAGGAAACGAATATGTAAAGCTGATGGTGCTGTCATCGGCGAAGGAATGAAAAGGATTGGAAGTAGCAGACAGTAGATCATTAATAAAAATGAGAAAGAGAGTCGGAGACAAAACGGAGCCTTGGGAAACACCAGCATTTATTTGGTAAGTTGCAGACTTGAAACCGTCCAAAAAAACTGGAATTGAACGTTCCGAAAGGAAATTTCTAATCCATTGAAGAAGGGTATTATCGATTCCAGATGCACGCATTTTCGACAAGAGAGCTTGATGCCAAACTCTGTCAAATGCCTTTGGAATATCAAGCGCAACGACTTTGCTCTCACCACTGTGGTGAATAGATTGGTTCCACTTTTCGGTTAGATATGTCATTAAATCACCAGTGGACCTGTTGCTGCGAAAACCGTACTGCCGGTCATTAAAAAGTTTTCGGGATTAAAGATATTTCATAATCTGACGATTTATCAACATTTCCATGATCTTGAAAAGAAGGACGTAAGTGCAATTGGTCGATAGATGGAGGGCGAGGAAGATTCGCCTTTTTTTAGTAGCTGGCTGGATAAATGCTGTTTCCCATCTTCTCGGAAAGAGCCGTGAAGAATAGGACATATAGAAAAGCTTACGCAGTGGCTTTGCCAGCGTGAAAGAACACCTCTTCAGAACGATAGGAGAAATACCATCTGGACCAGCGGATTTATGTAAGTTGAGATCTCGAAGAACTCTTGCCACTGTACGAGTGCGAAAATGAATAGGTCCCATAGTATATTCTGCGCGCTCTAGTACAGGGGGAGATAGAGCACAATCTAAGTGCTTTGAAATAGCTGCAAAGTGAGCAGCAAGCAGATTGGCTTTATCTAAGGAGCTGACAGCTGGAATGTCATTGCAAATGAGTGTCGGGATAGATGTTGAGGCCGAATTCTTAATATTTTTAACAAACGACGAAAAGTTTTTACTACCGGTGGGTCTTTGTAGTAAATATTTTTTGCCTCAACTTTTGGTCGTAGGAGAATTTGATACGATTAATATGGGCATTGCAGTCATATCTGGCTCGTTTAATTTTTTTTTGGTTTTCCTCAGTTGGGTTGGCCTTAAATGAAAAAAAACTTAGCTCTTTAGGCCTGACAGCTTCCTTACAGCTCAAGTCACACCACGCAGCGTCATCCACGTCGTTGTTTAGGAAGCACAATGACCAGTTAAGACTCTTAATGAAACCGTTAAAGGCTTCCCAATTGGCTTTCTCGTATTGCCATACGCTTCTTTTAGGAGCTTGTTCTTTAATTGTGTGGGTGGAGTACGAGAAATTCGCCGATATGATACAATGGTCTGACGGACCTACAGGCGATAATGCATTTATGGTGTACTTGACTGGGTAAGAGGTGAGAAACAAGTCCAGTGTGTTGGTGGTTTGACTACCAATGTCCGGAATTCGTGTGTGCTCATTTAGAAGCTGGGTTAGGTTGTGTACCTCGGCAAAAATCTCAGCATACCTGCCTTCGGGTGTTGTCTGTCCAGAATGTCGAAGCCAACTTGAATTGTGTACATTAAAATCACCCGCAACAACGATTTCACTGTGAGGATGAAGGGTTACAATTCGCGTGATGCAATCGGACTCGTTAAAAGTAAGATTGCGGTCCAAGTTTGGGCTTCGATAAATGAAACAATAGTGTACTAATTGCCTGCGGACGTGAAATTTAAACTCGTTAAAAGTATGATTGCGGTCCAAGTTTGGGCTTCTATAAATGAAACGGTAGTGTATTAATTGCCTACGGACGTGAAATTTAAACCAAATAAAATTAAATTCCGGATTGGAACATTGGCCGTATTGTGGTTGAAATTGGTAGGCTACTTCACTATATACATAAAAAGCGAGACCACGATGGGGCACGATAATGGCACTTAGTTGTAACCAGGAGGACAAAATTCCGATGGATCGGAATCAACACTAACATGTGTTTCACTCAGTGCCAAAACAGCTGGTTTATTGTGGGAAACATGGGCATAGAGCGAAAAGAGATTGGTCCTTAAGCCCCGAATGTTGCTCATATCCACTCTAAATTTCCCAAACAAAAGAGAAAACAAACACAAAAAATTCAACTCAGGCGAATTCAGCGTTAGATTTCCAAAACAAATCACCGCAGGTGTTATGCCCATACAATTATTTGCTTTGATCCACCAACAAAAATTCACACCATGCGACCCGCTGTTCGCCCAATGCTGTGCCTAACCAACCAAAGCAAGCACCCAAGTGATATGAAATCACAATGTACTTGCTATGATCGAACAGGAGCAACGGCAAACGAGATGGGTGGGAGGTAGAGGGAACTCCACGCACTGTGCACTTTATTATTATTTTTTTCTTTTTTGCACTTTATTCACATGCGGCCGTTGTTTTTTCATTTTAATTGTATGTGAAAAGACAAAAAAACAAAACTTTATCAATTCGTTGTCGGCGCGGAGAGCAACTAAGAACACGTGTGCGCGCGACGGCTGTCAGATCGGAACTGTTTCAATTAAATTCCCCTTTTCTGTATACACTGTTTATCATGGGCCCAATATTTCTTAACAACCATACAGAGCAAATAAAGGAACTGGTGCAAATGATTCGGGTACCATGAAATTAAGAAAAAAAAACATGTAAATCCAAATCCGAAACTTAACATCGACTGCGAGTTGTTCAAAGCGCCCTGCGGTTGCTCTAGGTAAGCATCCCGAACCTGAAGTAGCTCTGGGAAATCCCACAAGAGGTCGGCACGATGACACAATCTCTCCAGGCAAGCCAATAAGCAAATGATCGCAGAAATGGTAAAGGAAGGTCTCCGCGTTGCTATTGTCGGCCATAGTAATCTAAATTGAGATTTAAGAACGGCCAATGGAAACTAATAGAATCCTAAAGGCAGACGGCAGGATTCAACTTTTTATATAGCTGACTACGTTCAAATTCATTCAGATTGAGTGTGTCAATAAGAGCACCCTAAGGGTAGGAGTTGGAATATACCCGAGGTATGCACGCCTGTCGTTAGGGATTCATACCGACTTTAAACCTTAAACAAATAATGCAATGAACAAACCAAGTAGATACCATACCCCAAGTGGTAGTCCAGATCTACTGGAAAACCCACACACTTCGGGGGCAGGCTCTTCGGATTCTGGAGAGAGCCATTTATTGCTATCCATTGTCCCGCTTATCGGTAAAAGTAACCCCAAAAAGAAGCCCAACGGTGCCGAAGAGAAGACAAAGAAAAACACGAAAAGCTGGTTCCTCAGCAGCAATTGAGGTCCCAAAAGAACGTAACTTTAAAACGATTCGTACGGGTAATAGAAAAGGGCCGAGACCCAAAAAAAATCAAAATAAGATATAATTTCCTGCACAGATAACCGTTGTCGTAGTTACCGATTATAGCATACTTTTTAATCTTCTTAGGGTGTTGCAAGAGAAAACACCCGGTAAATTATCACGGCTGTGAATTAGCTAAGGAAAAGGCGCGATTTAACAAAGCGATCTAAATGAAGAAATAAAAAATTAAAAACAACTAAAGAACGGAAAAAAAGGACTAAAGAAAAGTCGAAGCCACAAGCCCAAAGATCAAAAAATTTAGGTGAAAACGTACGCTAAGGCTGCGATACAAGCAAACAATCGAGTTTTTAATAACTACGACCCCTGATCCAGTCCATCAAATTTTTTCCGCAATTCTTGCGAGACTTAAAAGCAAAGCCAAATTAACAAACGTATGTTTGAGAAACTAGACATGCGCGAAAATAAATTTCGAGGCACACCAACTCTCGTTTAAGTCATGAAAGGCTTTATATAAATAGTAAAAGGAACGCGAAAGGCCTTCTGCATAAAATCGACGAGCAAGAAGTATTCCTTCACAGACACGATATTGATACATGCCTGGTATCTTAAACGCATTTGAGGAAAGAATCAGGTATAAAAATAAGTGGTTACTGTGGTTATCATGCATATCAAACATCAGAAAGCGCTAGAGGCGGAGCGTCTTGTTTAATTTTTTTTTTTAATAATTTGCATGTGCAAAAGGGATTGTTAGCACCCTTATAATGTTATAGTAACACAGCACGGGCGTTAAGGAAATGAGGGATTAGAAGAAAGGATGAGAAACCGATGCACATTGTTTTAAATAAGTTTTATCGCGCGCTTTTGAATTCTGTTAAGTAGCCCCAAATATGTAATTGGTGCACCGGACCAGATATGAGCGTTGCACTCAAGTTTTCTGCGAATAAACGCCTTGTAGATTCTAGCCAGATCAGAAGCAGTAAAATATTTCTTGCATTGTTTTAGGAAGCCTAGACCCTTCGCAGCGTTCTTGGCGAATTCGAATATGGGGCCATTCCAACGAAGGTTGTCATTAACACACACACCGAAAATGGAAAGTCTTTCGGATTAAGCGATGCAAGTGCCATTCATGGATAATGGCAGAGTATTTCAACCACAACAGCATTGTGTTTTGGAAGCATTCAATTCCACTCTATTGGTTTTACCCCACTCAAGAATGCTGTCAAGATCGGAATTTAATGAGCTTAACATACGTTGCCGTTCCAGTTCGACGCCCGAAGATGAGGGGGACAGACTTGAAACCGTTGCAGACTTGAAACCGTCCAAAACAACTTGAATTGAACCTTCCGAAAGGTAATTTCTAATTCATTGAATAAAGTTAAAGATAAAGAGCTTGGTGCCAAACTCTGTCAAATGCCTTTGAAATATCAAGTACAACGACCTTTCTTTCACCACCATGGGGAATAGATTGGTTCCACTTTTTGGTTAGATATGTCATCAAATCACCAGTGGACCTGTTTCCGTGTCCGAGAAAGTCGCCGATGATACAGTGGTCTGACGAACCTAGAGGCGATAATACTTTTAGTTTGTACTTATCTGTGTGAGAGGTGAGAAATAAGTCCAGTGTGTTGGCGGTTTGACTGCTAATGTCCGGCATTCGTGAATTCGTGTCACCTCATTTGCAAGCTGGGTACGGTTGTTTACCTCAGCAAAGATCTTAGCATACTTGTCTTCGTGTGTTGTCTGTCCAGAATGACGAAGCCAATTCGAATAGTAATCGCCCGCAACAATGATTTCAATGTGAGGATAAAGGTTTAAAATTCGTGTAATGGAATCGGACAACTCATCAAACTCGTCAAAAGTAAGATTACAATCCAAATTTGGGCTTCTATAAATGAAACAGCCTACGGACGTGGAATTTAAGCACAATAAAATTCCAGAATGAAAGATTGGCCGTAATGTGGTTGAAGTTGGTAGGCTATATCACTACGTATATAAACGCCGAGACCACGATGAGGAAAGAATAATGGCACTCAGATTCACTCAGTGCCAAAACAGCTGGGTTTTTTGGGAAACATGGACTTACAGCGAAAAAAGATTCGCTCTTAAGCCCCGCTCTTAATAGCCCTTCATCGGTACGCAATTTTTAGGCCTTTCAATTGAATTTAGGAAGCTTAAATTTGGACCACATATTTCCTACAGCGTTTTTCCAAAAAACCTGTTTATATGATTTGACTATAGAACACAAAATAAAATGTCACATGTTTTATTCCTTTTTTAACCGGGAGGGATATGGATAGAGTACCATACTGTTAGCCCCAAGCGGACTGTAGCCTTTGTAAAATGGTGTTTTTTATTAGAGGTATATAAATTCGGATTGAAATAAAACACAAGAAAATCGTTTAAATGTCCATCAATTTGGATATATTAGAAGGATACTTTTATGCCATTAATGTTTAAATATGATTTCGGGCATGTGGCCGCCGCGGCTGGTTCGAATAAAGACAAGTCTAGAGGTCCAATTTTCAAACACTTTTCCAAGCATTAGGGGCTGTATGTCGGAAATAACGCCGCGAATGTAGGCTTCCAAGTTCAAGTATGCGCTCATCGAATGTTTCCTTCAATAAGTCGATGGTGACGTGCTCAAAAAGTGGGTGGTGCCAAAAACTTTCAACGGCCGATATATTGGAAAAAATATTGCCTAAATAAATCTTCGAAGGATACAACAGTTTAGTGAAAAATGCCCACAAAAAGTACTCGCGGTAAAAAACCTTATATGACAAACATATGAAGGAGGGCAGTGCCTACGTATCTTGTAAAGATTGTAATATTCTATCTCTCGAACTTAAGCTTTGAAAATTTTTTTTTCCCAACTGTGGGCGTGACATTGGCCGTGGCAGTGCGCGTATCAACAAAATGTTTACTCTTGTTTACTCTTGTTTACTTACCAATCGCCAGTATTGCTGTGTCATCAGCAACAGTGGAAAGTTTTTCAGATATTTCTTTTAGAATTTGTCCTGTTAAGTCGTAACCTAGTGCTTTTTTTTGCATTTAAGTTATGCTTGATCTCGTTCTTTAACTCTTGTAGGATTATATTCTCTATGGTTTTGCGATTGTTTTTTTCAACCACAGTCAAATCTTGTTCTGTAGTTTGCATAGGAAATGGTTGGAACCTTTACTTAAGATGATCAGCAAACAAATTTGTCTTTTTTTGGATTTTTTCCCAAAAGACTTGTTATCCTGCCTATAGGTGGTAATTGTTTCTTTGGTTTCCTTGATCCGTCCACCGCCTTCCATAGCGAGTAATCAGCATTTTTATGGGCAGAAAGGCTATTGAAAGATCATCTTTATTTTCCACCCTAATGTAGTTTTCAGATATTTCTTTTTTAACAAAAAAATCTGTTAGATCACGGATTTTACTGATATCTGCAGATCAGTATGTTAACCACATCTGACACAACGTGACTCACGAGAGCAATATTTTCGGGTATGGTTAAACCCCTGACACTTTTTGCATTGTGGTATTAAAACCGGTGGCGTTGTTTTATTTTTTGTTCTGTTAGATCCCGCTGGTGGTGATCTGTTAACCTTTGTAATTTTCCTGAACGGGTCAATTAAATGGTCCTCCCCAGAATCCGTAGGATCGAACTCGATGAGGGTGAATTTTCCAGTGAACCTGATCTGCCACCCGGGCTATTACTTCTTGTTGTTTTGTTCATTGCATGTTTTTTGAAAAAGTTGAAACATTTTGATTTCTTTTATCTATATAAGAAAGAAAGGATTATAAACAGATGTCCTAAAATATGGCGCTGGGCAGATATGATAAAAAAATCTGCAAATATTTAAATATATCATATACAATGCAGTAGGCCATGCTTTTGCTTTAAATTTGGTTTGCGCTTTGGTATATGGTTGTAAGTTGTAGTTTTTATTAGTTCCGTTGCACTATAATTCATTGGTATTTCAAAATACAGTTACATACCATTTCCAACATTGTCATGAAATGACGTCCCCCATCAGCAATAATTTTTCTCACAATTATTCCCAATAATTGTATTGACAACTGCTATTTTCCAAATATAAAAAATTGCCTGAGTTTTCCAATCCCCCAAAAATTTTCTGCGAATTGCATCTCAAAATTTAGATCCATCTCTCTGCTCTCAAACAAAAGCAAACTTCTAGAAATGTTGATTCTGAACAAAATCAACTCTGTCTGCATCGAACTAGAAATAGCGTAAAATTACCAATTCGGATTCAAATCCAATCACTCAACATTTCGACCACTGCTGAAGCTGCACGATGATGTTAGTATTGGGTTAAATGAAATCGACATCACCGTTGCCTGTCTACTCGATATTGAAAAGGCATTATTTACAGCTTTCTTACAACCGTAAGTTCTTCGTGCGAATACGCAACTCCAAATCTGGTATCAGGGATATCAAAGGGGGGTAACCCAGGGCTCACGCCTCGGGCCAACTATGTTTAATCTCTATACTTGTCATCAACCACAAAATGATTCTCGAACTATGACTCTGCCTTACGCAGACGACTCTATCACCTACTCTTCTTCCCCTTGCCCTTTCATTGCATTACGTAGAGTCAAGTCAAACATCCTCAAACTGTGGAAATACTACCAAAAATGGGGAATCTAAATAGACGGTGCATGTTTGAAAGAGTTCAGATGAGCTGCTGCCAAACTGCACATTGCGTCGCGTGTTATCTAGTATCATGCGATACATCTGTCATATGCGGCTTTAAAGTCGATGAAGAGATGGTGTGTCTCGACTTGAAACTCGTTGGTCTTTTCCAGGATTTGCCATGGTGTGAAGACTTGGTCTACAGTTGATCTGTCACACTGGTACGTGCCGATTTGTGTGTTGCAGAAAGGTTTGAGACGTTCACACAGTAAGTTGGATGGGATCTTATAAGCGATATTAAGCAGGAATATGCCTCGATAGTTCTTGCAAGACATAGGATCACCTTTTTTGTAGATGGGACATATGGAGCTTTGGTACATGCGCCCTACCATAACATCACCTCCGTATTTGAAAAGCTCTGCAGGTAGACCATCAGAGCCGGCAGCCTTGTTGCCCTTTAGCTTTTTTATAGCTAAGCCAATCTCTTCTATACTGGGCGGAGGGACTGCTTTTTCATTGACTGGACGTGGATTCTCTTCTTACCCCATCACTCTCTCTACATTTCGTCCGTTTAGCAGGTGCTGGAAATGCTGCTTAAATAGATCTACTATTCCCTGCTCGTCTGTGACTAGGTTTCCATCTTCTTCGACTCCAACTCTTCGATCTCCTTGAGCTTGGAAGCCGGCGTGCTCTCTTTTCTTTCTACGCGGGATCTTCTTCTCCTTCCTTCTCCTGGCACGGTACTCATCCTTTGCAGCCCTTGCTTCCTCTGCAGCGTTCTAATGTGTGCATCTTTTGTCACCTTTTCTGGGAAAATGCTTACATCATCATACCACGGGCATTTTCTCTGGGGTGGCTGGTATCCTAGGGTAGTTTCGGCTACCTCCTTGATGATGTCGCGATACTGAGACCACTGGTTGTTGTAGTCTGTGGTAGGTAAATGGACGGTGAGGAGTTTCTCACTCAGGCGCTCTTTGTAGGCTCTGGCGACTCCCGATGTGCTAAGGCTTCCAACTTCGCTTCGAATTTCTTCTTTTGGGCAGTTCGCAGATTTTTTTCATTGGACAGTCGAGCTCTGAATCTAGCTGCAACAAGAAAATTGTCAGTGTCGACGTTTGCCGCTCGGTAAGTGTGCACGTTCAAGATGTTGGATGCGTGCCTTGCATCAATTAGCACATGGTCGATTTGGTTGGTGGTTCGACCGTCTGGACCGCCAGGTTGCTGTGTGGATCCGTAGTGCGCGGCAACCTAGTGCTATTTATCATCGTATTACAAGCTGCTGCAAAGTGAATTAGTCGGTAGCCGTTATCTGTTGTCGTTTCGTGGAGGCTGTGCTTACCAACTAATCCGCGGAAGATGGTTTCCTTGCCGACTTTAGCATTGAAGTCCCCGCGTACAATTTTTACATCGTTTCCCGTACGGGCTCCGTAGGCTACGTCCAAGAGGTCATAGAATTCCTCTATGACCTCTTGACCACACGCCGTTGGTAGGGGCGTGTGCACATATTAGGCTAATATTTTGGAATGTAGCTCACTTATCGGCTTGAAGTCCATTACTTTGGATGTTAGCCGATTTCCCACGACGAATCCGCATCCTAACACGTGCAATCTTTTGCTAAAACTGTAATAAATATCGCAATTTTGTCTTTTCATAGTTCCTGATCCTAGCCATCGTATCTCCTGGATCGCGGTAATGTCGGCCTTGTACCGGGAGAGGACAGACTCAAGTTTTTGAGTAGCACCTGGAGTGTAGAGTGGTACACACGCGCATGTCCGCTAACGTTCCGGGTCTATTTTGCCTTTGAAGTACATATATATCCGAGACTGCCATAGTCTCTCCCATAACTAGATGTTTTTGACGTGGTCGGGAATTTACCCCGGCGGCACAACCCCCAACCTGGAGGGCCAGGCCCTGTTCTTGACCCTAGGACAGTAGGCTGGTAATTCCGTTGCCAGTAACCCACTTCGGGGATATGAGTTCTGCCGTTGACCCAGCAAGGGCTCATCCGCCACCAACTCTTTTCCAAATCCCTGGTTTAGTGTTGGATATCGCTATAGAACTGGGCTTCAAATAAGTCGAAGCAGCTCATATAGGAAGATAACTTGTTCCACTTAATTATCGCCGTTGATCCATCCGTAGAATTCGTCCGCCGCCGTCCGGAAACAGGAGAAGTGCCTTAGTGAGCTGGCACTCCTCCCCCTCTTTCGACAGCTGCAACCAACGATCTTCCACAGGGGTTGGTTACCCCATTTCAAGTCGAGGTACTAGGCACCCAGCAGTCACCACGGGGAGTTGAGAAGTAGGAGTTGATGGTGTTATGCTAAAGTGAGAACGCTTGTGTTTTCATATAATCGCAATCACCATCCTTTTGACCACCATTACCGCAACAACTTTATAGCGAACTGTAAGAAGCTAAGTCTTACCCTGCCTGACAACTCTATAATAATGCCAAAACAACAGGTCAAATATTTAGTGGTGAAGGCTTCAAGTTCAAACGTCACGTAACACTTACGGAGGCATATTATGCCGTATCATTAGTCCTGCCACTTCTGCGAAAAAGAGGTTGACTCGAAACAAGGACCAAATTTCTTCTCTACAACTGCTTGTATATTGTATACGTTCAATCATAACCTACTGCTCTCCTATCTTGTACTCTATCAGTCCCACTTACATGAAAAAGTTACATATCTTCGACCGAAAAGTGCTTCGTTACTGTACTTCGCTCTACCGAAACCCCCACAACAACCACTACTATAGAACAGAAGTCCGATATGAAACCGCTAATTTTATCCCCACTTACCAACATCTGTGCTCGCTTTCAACGAAAATATCGCGCAATATCCTATCCCATTCCAACCCTTTGATTCATATCATTTCAGAGACTCCATCAATATAGGATTACTATCCACAAGTGATGGCTTTAATTGAACCAGATCTTGGAGTACTCTAAGAAGATTCATTTGAAGACTTCTACTTGGTTGCTGGAATGCGATACTATCGTGGCTGACAATCTGCCGGAAGCAATGGAATCACAGACACGCCATCTAACACCAACAAGAATACAAGCCAATGAAATAAATTACCAACCCACTCCAACGAACCACAGCAATGACCGTCGGCGCCACTCACGCTGCACGATAAATAATCAATAAAGAATGTAAATAAATTTCATATAGAATTTTTTAAATAATTTAAATTTTACGTTAAACAATAAAACAACATTGGCACAACGCAGAGCCCCATCAGTGTTCGCAGAATATTAGATTTATATTAGTTTTTTGAAACAAGAGTAATAAATTTTAGATAGATAGACAGTTACATACCATACAAAATATATATACCCTATCCAAAGATTATATTAATTTTGTCAGATAGTTTGTAACACCCCTTAATACTCGTCGTAGACGAATATGTATATTTTGGATCAGGACCAAAACGTAAGACTATTTAGCAATGTCCGCCCGCCAGTCACCAATTTTTAGGCCTTTAAAATCAAGCTAGGAAGCTGTAATTCGGAACATATACTTCCTAGAGTCCCGCTATAGTATAGTTTATATAGGATAGAGTGTTACAACCTTCAGAAGATATGTAGGCACTGCCGTCTTTATAAGTTTTTCATATAAAGTTTTTTGCCACGCCAACTTTTTGTGGGTGTTTTCTACTAAAATGCTGTTTTCTTCGTGAATTTTCATAGAAATCGAAAAGAAATGTTTAAAAAGATATTTAGCCAATAATTTTTCCAATATATCGCCCATATAAAGCTTTTTGCCACGCCCATTTTTTGGGGGCCTTTCGAAAATAAAAGAAATTTTTCTTATAAATTTCATAGAATGAAATAAAATGCAATCCATCATTTTCTTAATGCTTGTTTCATTGGGGCATATAGGATATGGATAGGGTATGGTTTCCAGAACATCTCTTTTAAAGAGAAAACGTTCTATTTTTTGTCCGCGATCTGTTTAACACTTTCTTTTTTCGTTTGTATCTTTTTTTTTCTCTTTATTTTTTCTGTCCTCTTAAACAATACTTTTTATCTAACGAAAACGGTCTGAACGTTTTTTTTATATATTGCGCATTCAATAAATTTTTTTTCGTTTTTTTGAGAAAAAAAAGAAGTGGAAAAAGAAGAAACTCACTGCTAGAAGTATCTCTAATTTCTTAAAAAAGAAACGGCTTGTATCAAAGCCTATCTTACTTCAAAAAAATTTTGAGTTAAACGATTCGAAACTGTTTAACCTATTTTGTAATTTACAAACAGTTTTGAAGGACAAATTAAATGATGATTCCTTTAAAGAAGACATTTCGGTAATTGTTTAGATAAAGTAGAAAATTTAGAACTGCAGTGAAATTTATAGAGGATGAGGCCTACAACACGCCCCCATTAAAATTTCGTGGTGGTCACTCCATAAAAAAAAGTTCCAGCCCCATAAATTTCGGGATTTTTTAAATAAAAATAAAAAAATGGGTAATGGAAATAAAAATATTTACGCATTCTGCGGCAAAAATGCAAATGTTGAGCTAGGTTCTCCACTTGTTGCTCACATTGGACAGAAGGAAGAATCCCACTTAAAATGTGTACAGTGAAATAGATTTTAAGTTTTGCATACAATCTAAAAGATTTAAACTGCAAATCTTTTTAAAATAGCTTGTTAAATAATAAAAAGAATCTAAGACAAGTCTAGAGGTCCAATTTTCAACCACTTTTTCAAGCATTTGGGTATCCATTATCCATTATCCGGTATCCATTAACGGTAACTGACTCTCCAGCATCATTTCGGAAGAAGTATGGCCCAATGACTCCAATTGCCCATAGAGCACACCAAACAGTCAGTTGTTGTGGATGAAGTGGCATTTCAAGGGTCTCATGTGGATTCTATTGACTACAAATGCCGCTTGTTGACGTAGCCATTCAACCCAAAATGAGCATCATCACTGAACAAAATTTTGCGATGAAAATCAGCATCAAATCAGTATCAATCTCATTTTCGGCCCATACACCACTGTTGTACATTTGTCAACCTGTTTATGATGAAATGGCAAACTTAACTGAACATAAATGACATTAGAGGTGCCAGATTTGACCACGAAATGTCAGTTTTATCTCTATTCGAAAAACCAACCTCTAAAAAAATACTCTTTATTTGGAAGTTGCTCCTCGATTTTGATGTCAGTTATTTATTATACCCTATCCTAAGGATATATTAATTTTGACACATAGTTTGTAACACCCCTTAATATTCGTCGTAGACCCATAAAAGTATATATATTTATGATCAGGACCAAATCCTAAGACTATTTAGCAATGTCCGTCCGTCCGTCCGTATCAACTTTTGAGGCCTTTAAGTTTATGCTAGGAAGCTGAAATTTAGAGCATATTTAGAGCATAGGGTCCCAAAATGGTAAAGTGATAAAAGTCTTTAAATCCGCCCACTGCCACGCCCACAATTTAGAAAAAATCGTTTTAAGGTTAAAGTTAGACAGATAGAGTGTTAGAACCTTCACAAGATATGTAGGCACTGCCCTCCTTTACTAGTCTCTCATATACAATTTATTTTGCCACGCCCACTTTTTGTGGGGTTTTTTCACTAAAATACTGTTTTCTGCGAACATTTTCATAGAAACTGAAAAAAAAATGTTTAACAAGATATTTAGCAAATATTTTTTCCAATATATCCCCCATACAAAGTTTATCGCCACGCTCACTTTTTAGGCCGTTTTTTCAAAAAATATTTGTATACCCTATCCTAAGGGTATATTAATTTTGACACATAGTTTGTAACACACCTTAATATTCGCCGTAGACCCATAAAAGTATATATATTTATGATCAGGACCAAATCCTAAGACTATCTAGCAATGTCCGTCCGTCCGTCCGTACGCAATTTTTAGGCCTTTCAAATTAAGCTAGGAAGCTGAAATTTGGACCACATATTCCCTAGGGCTCCGAAATGGTTAAGTGTAAAAATTTTTTGAATACGCCCACTGCCGCGCCCAGAATTTAGAAAAAACCGTTTTAAAGCTAAGGTTAGAGAGATAGAGTGTTACAACCTTCACAAGATATGTAGGCACTGCCCTCGTTTATAAGTTTGTCATATAAAGTTTTTTGCCACGCCTACTTTTTGTGGGCGTTTTTTACTAAAATGCTGTTTTCTTCGAAAATTTTCATAGAAATCGAAAAAAAATGTTTAACAATATTTTATGCCAATATTTTTCTAAATATATCGCCCATACAAAGTTTTTGGCCACGCCCACTTTTTGGAAGTGTTTTTTTGAAAAAAATAATTTTTTTTCTATAAATTTCATAGAATGAAATAAAATGCTATCCATCATCTTCCTAATGCTTTTTTTCTTTGGGGTACATAGGGATAAGGATAGGATATCATACTGTTCGCCCCAAGCGGACTGTAGCCTTTCCTTATGTTTTTTTATAAAATAATATCCAAAAATTTAATTATAAACACTCCAAAACAGTTTTGACAAAAAACTCTGTAAGTGCGATTATATGTGTTTTAGTGAAAATAATTACCAACTGTAAAACAAATAACCCTTTCTAAACAGTATGTGGTATAGAATAGAAAGGATAGGATATGACACAATTCATTTTTGCGGATTGTAGCACATTTATATTATTTTATTTTATTTTTCAAAAGTTTACGCATATTTTATCTTATTTATTTATAAAAAGAATTTAGTAATTCATTTATCACCTGATTTGCCATGGAACGTTTTATGAATAACAACTATTGAACTGACACAGTGATAAGGTGAATCATTGAAAATTATTTCCGGTAATTTTATTTGTACATCTACACACTTCCGTAAATGTATGTATGCATGTATGTAGTATCTAAACAGAAAGAAACATTCTAGCTCAACGCCATTGACAATGTGAAAATTCCATTTTCAGATCTTAAATAAATAATATATTATGATCTCTAATGAAAATATTTAAATAATTGCATTTGTTAACGGTATGCTGAGTTGTGACATTTTGCGAGGTATATAAAACAATTATTCACTTATACATATTTACATGAACCTTTTATCGGATTAGTTAAGCGTCTACCATATCAAGAGAAAACTGAATTTACAATTTGATGTTGCATTATTTTACTGCGAATTATTCTAAACAAAAAAAATATTTGTTAAAAAAAATGTCTATGCAAACTATAGTAAATTTTTGAGTAAATTAACGAAAAACCCCTGAAGTTAAAAAGAACAACAATGGTGAATAGTTATTGCATAATTTTCTGTTGAATTTTCTAAAACAATCAAATCGCATAATACATTTATATTAAGCTCTAATACGTAGATCTGATGTTGAGCAATTCTGAAAACGTGCTTAGCGCCACATTTCATATTTTGTTTTTGATGTTGTCCGGGTCCATATAATTTATCAATATTTCACTAAAAACTTAAAGAATATAAGAAACAATATTTATACCCTATACTAAGGCTATATTAATTTTGACACATAGTTTGTAACACCCCTTAATATTCGCCGCAGACCCCTAAAAGTATATATATTTATGATCAGGACCAAAATCTAAGACTATTTAACAATGTCCGTCCGTCCGTCCGTCCGTATCAACTTTTGAGGCCTTTAAAATTATGCTAGGAAGCTGAAATTTGGAACATATACTCTCTAAATGGTAAAGTGTTAACATTTTCAAAAAACGCCCACTGCCACGCCCACAATTTAGCATTTATTTTGTAAGGTGTTGACTTAAAACCGTCAAAAACAACTTGAATTGAATGGAAATTTCTAATCCATTGAAGCAGGGTAACATCGATCCCTAATGCACGCATTTTCGACAAGAGAGCTTGATGCCAAATGACTTTGAGAGCCCATAATAATAGGACAGATAGAAAAGCTTACGCAGTGGTTTTGCCAGCGTGGAAGAACATCTCTTCAGAACGATAGGGGAAATACCATCTGGGCCAACCATTGTTTAATTTTTCGTTAGCTTCTTGTATATTTCTCGAAAGTTGGAAAACATCGTTTTTGGTCCCTATCTTCAAATCGGGATCTAAAAATTATGTTGAAAACTTCAGAGGTGTTTGCAAACTTTCTGCAATTCCTAAACTTTTTGAATGCATTTTTAAAAATATATAAGATTTTCACATTAAGGAGTTTATATAGGAATTTGAACATGGTTTTGTCTCGGGTCCGCCGACTACATCTACGTCTTTGTTGTTTCAAATGTAGTTGAAAGTGGATGTCAGGTTGATGCAGTATATACTGACTTCAGTTTGGCTTTTGATCCATACGCTACTGATTAATTAACTAAAGAATTTTGGATTTCATTTAGCTATGCTAAAGTGGATTTCATCGTTTCTAACTGGTAGATCTCAAAGAGTTTGCCTTGATAATTATTATTCTAGATTAATGTCATGAACCTCTGCAGTTCCGCCAGGAAGCCATTTACGACCGATTCTTTTCATTAACGAAGTTGTTCAACAGCTCAATTTCTGCAACTGATTAATATATGCGGATGATCTAATATTATTCTCGGAAATTAAAAGCGTATTGTAAGTCCCGTACTTTTATCTATGCTTCTATATGCTCCTGAGAGACCGCTTAGGGATCGTCGCATGTTCTACCTCATTGGCCATCGAACAAATTATGGTCAGAATGAACAAATTCTAGATCTTTAAAATCATTTAATGAAATCCATAGAGACATTGATTTTCATGTTTCGAGAGAACGCTTTAAGGTTATGTTATTCTGATTGCTCACTAATTAATTTTATATTGTTACTATAAGTTTCTTAATTTTTTCTTTTTATACAATTTTAACTTTCATCATGTTAATTATTCGTAATCTCTAAGCTCAGCTCGTAGATGAAATAAATAAATAAAACCAATTTGGGCAAAAAGTGTCCAACATATGATAAATTAAAAATACTCACATTAACCCTGGTTAATAAGGAACGTGTGGGGGTTAAACTGGAACGTATCATCTGTTGGCTTCCATTCAATTCCCAATATTTTTATGTAGTATTCCTTTTCTATCTTAATACCGTGCTGATGATACGCCTGTGAAAGTAATTGTAAGCTGTTGCTGGACCATTTTCTGAGACTGAACCCAGCTTACTTTAACAGAACTATACTGATAGATTCCGCTGCTTTGCAGCCTCTTAGCGCTCCTCGCCCAGACATCACTTTTTTTATAATATACGCGCACTAAAGGGATTTTGGATACCCTTATAATAAAGAAACACAGTGCGGGCAATAGGAAAGTGAAGGATTAGGAAAAAGGAGATACCAAGCACGTTGGTTTTATATGTCTGTAAGCTATAATGTGCAGAAAAAAGAGAGCGTGGTAGAGCATTCCACATTCGCATTGAGCGGTTAAGAAATGAATCCTTGTAAATATTTCACTGTGCGTCCGAATACAGGTATAATGGTGAACTTCTTTGCATTCCTAGCATGGTGAGTATTGTGGTTGAAGTGCTTTAGGGGTGGAATGCAACTGGCTATTTCGTTTGAGCACCTGTGGTGAAAATACCGATAAAACAATGACAGACAGGAGACATTACGACGATGACTAAGAAAGTAAAGTGATTTCGCGATGTCTCGTTTTCGAATCCTGTTGGTGCACCAAACCAGATATAAGCGTTGTACTCAAGTTTTTTGCGAATAAACGCCTTGTAAATTCTGGCCAGATCAGAAGGGGTGAAATATTTCTTGCATCGCTTGCTTTCCCCCTCCATCAAAACACCAACTTGAGCGAGAACCGCAACAAATAAGTGATGGTACTCATATAAGTCCAGCTTTCTCTTCATCTTAATTTGCAAAAAAAGCACTAAATCGATTCCAATGCTTTCATCGCAGCTCTCACTGTCAACTAATGTAGAGGTAAATCATCAGCCACAACATCAAGACCATCATCAATAGCAACATCAACACCAGTTCAAGAACCGGTTTTACATCAGCAGCAACACCCACAACAGTGTGATACCAGTCGTAACAATAAAGTTATCACTTTAGATACAGTTTACAACGAAATAGTTGCTCTTACAAGGGGAGTATTAAACTTGGGAATCTCGGAATCCGATAATTTTTATATATGTTGTAGGGCAGCATCCCCTCACTAACAGGGTAAAAGGGAGAAAAATCTAAATTCATTTGTTAACAAGGCTGATTGCATTATTTTTGTGTGAAAAATGAAGAAGAAGAGTCCCTTTTTAGTATTGAAGGGTATGAACTTATAAATACCATGTAGTAATAACGAGTATGCAACTGGCGGTATTGTTGCCTTTATTAAAAGTGAGATATGTGTTGAAGATAGTCGTTATAATTTGCGTAGCTGTGATGTTTTAAAAGTGAATTTGAATGAAATAAAGAAAAGAAAATGAAAATGAAAATGGGAAAATATTTCAAATGAAAGTGGTCCTTCCGGGGATTACTTTACGTTTATTGAAACTCTAAACACATATGTCATGCAATGTTCAAGGAAAAGAGAAAGAGAAAACTGAAGCCTTAGATTACTGTTGAGTTAATTGAAAAAAATAAATATAATAACAAACTATACAAAAGAAAAATCAAATTCCCTAATAAACCGTGTATCACTGCTGCTTACCAACAATTATGTAAGAATATTGCAAAGGATGTTTTGTTGTGTAAAAACAATTTCTATGTAAGTAAATTTCGTGAAAACAAAGGTAATTCAAAAAAAGAATGGAAATTGGTTAATGAAATACTTAATAGATCATCTCAAATCAATAAAATTGAAATTTTGAAAGGTGGTGATGCTGTCATAAGTAATACCACTGATTTAGCTGATAAATTCAATAATTATTTCGCCTCCATCGTTAGTAAAGTTGTGTCAAATAGTTGTTGGCAACTTACTAAATGCGAATGTTTATGTAATGATGTGTCATCTTCTCAAAGCTTCTTTTTTGAACCCATAACTTCTTTTGAATTATACAAAATCATAATCTCTCTAAAAAATTCGAATTCAGCTTCAACTGTTTCTTCAAAACTACTTCGTCAAAAAAATAGCTGTGAGTATTTGTGATATCTTATGCCTTATTTATAATAAAAGCATTTCTAATGGTATTTTCCGAGAAGATTTTAAGTAAGGCGAAGTAATACAACTGTTTAAGAAGAATGATAGAACATCTATAAATAATTATAGACCGATTTCCCTATACTGGGTATTCTCGAAGATCTTTGAAAAGGCTGAATGAGTTTTTAGAAAAAAGCTAATTCTTTAGTAAATAACGGGTGATCCAAGTAGAGATACTTTTTTCAATAGCCTTTTTTGACAGATCACGTGTGAGTCGTGTCATGCTGTCATGTTATTTTTGTTTAGTATTGTTTGGCATTTCATAATGGAAAGACTTACGCGTGAACAACGTTTACAAATTGTTTAACTTTATTATGAAAATTTACGTTCTGTGAGGAATGTGTTTCGTGCACTTCGCTCAACTTATGGTCAATATAATGGGCCTACAGAGCGTACTATTCGCAACACCATCACCCATTTTGAGACCCAGCATTCATTATTGGATAATATTCAACCGAATAGACCACGTCCAGCACGCTGTGAAGAAAATATAGCGGCCGTAGCTGAGAGTGTAGACGAAGACCGTAGAGAGTCGATTCGGCGCCGTTCGGAGCAACTCGGACTGACGTATGGAATGACTTGGCGCATTTTACGTCAAGATCTTAAATTGAAAGCGTACAAAATACTGCTTGTGCAACAACTGAAGCCGCTCGACCTTCCCAAGCTACATCACTTCGCTCTATGGGCTCTTGAAAAGTTCCAAGAAGATCCGACGTTTTCGAGGCAAATTTTGTTTAGTGATGAGGCCCATTTCTGGGTATGTAAACAAACAAAATTGCCGCATTTCGGACGAAGAGCAACCTGAAGAGATTGAAGAACTGCCACTTCATCCAGAAAAAACAACGGTTTGGTGTGGTTTGTGGGCCGGTGGAATCATCGTTCCATATTTCTTTAAAATTTATGCCGGTGAGCCATTCTGTACTCCATTCAGAATTATGTCACTATAGAAATTCAGATGTGTGCTCCAATTATTATGTCTATATGGACAGGGTTGTTGAAGGTTGGAGCGGTTAGTATCAGGCTTTCAATTTGATGAGCTATAGATCGTCCCAATTTCCTCTGCTGACAGAAGTCTGATTAACTTGGGTAGTACTATGGACGATCAATTCAGGCCCAAATCATGAAAGTATCTTAAACTCTACTCTACTTTACGAGACGCCTGCATCAGTTGTTCCTAGATTAGATAGATTGAGTGTTGGAGATAGTATAATGTATTCCAGACTACTGCGGCAGTACAGTACCGATGTGCCTCCCGACGCGTGCACACGTACTTTGCAATTGATCCGCGGCCAGTGTCTACAACAAAAACAATACAGAAGCCATTGCTAGCAAAATAAAATGCACGACTGCGTCATACGAAACTCTCCCGGTACATGATATGGGTTTTTGAATAGCGAAATGAATCGAATATGAATGGTGACAAATTAATTTAAATCACTTTTTAGGTTTTGAAAAATTAGATATTCTCAAAAATGGCACCTACGATTTTGATATTATTTTGCACATTGGACACATTTAACAATTGTTCAAAATACAAAAAATTATCAAAATCGTCAAAGCCGTTTTTGAGAAAACGAATTTAATTTATATTTAAAAAAAATCGTTATATGAAAACATAATTATTTTAAGAAATCGAAGTATGCAAATTTATTTGACTTAATAGTATAAACAAAAGGTGAAATTTTTTCTAGTTCGCTTTGTTAGTTTTCGTGATATTGGCGGTTTTATAAATTACAGTTAACCGAATTTTTTTTACACAAATTGAGTATGCAGTATTTTGGCACCATTCAAAGTATTCCTAGTACAAGAAAAGACTAAAATCCTTGGAACCGTTTTCTAGAAAAATAGTCATAAGTTATTTTCACCAAAAAATTGTATGGCAGGTACCGTTATTTCAAACGTAAAACAAAAAAGAAAAAGATACCCCGAGATGTAACCGAAAAAACTTTATATGAACTTTGAAGCAAATTCGACGAACTGTTTCGCCATACGGTGCCCGGCCAGCAGACAGACAGACCGAAGGACGGCATTGGCGGACCCACTTTTTTGACTTCTCTATAGTCGAAAAATCGACCTTCATACTCAGTTCGAAATTTCCGCACGTTCACAATAACTTTCTCTTTTGTATACTAATGTACTAGAAAGTGAAAAAAGACAACAAATATAAAAAAATAAAACGCTTATCGCGGGCGAGAATTAATTGAAATGTGAAGTGATTCTGTTGAATGTCTATCGCTTATTGCCTTAATTATTGTTCATTCGATTTTTGTAACAAATGCTGATGAGTTAAATTTATAAAAGTGCATTTCCTGCAAATGGAAATGCTACTTATATTCGCATCCGTTATGAAATTATGACTTGCTTCTGGCTTAGTAACATTATTATTTTTTATTTTTAGTTCACGATTTGTCTTAGCTATGCAAACAACTAAAGTTATTACTACTATGAGTATTACAAACATTGTTATGGTATTAGGATAATTCATTGTTCGGTAGTATTTCAATTCTTTAAGATGTTTTAAATTTTCGATTTGCTGTATTAATTCAATTTCTTTTAAGTTAAATTTTTCCGTTATGTTATTTTTTTCTCCATCTTCATAATGAAATTTATAAATAAATTCTAATTGGTAGTTTACAATAGTTACATTAAGTACGTTAATAGAACAATTGTTTATATTTATTATATATATTGATTAATTACAGATTCCTTTTCTAATGCATATAGTGGTATTATTATCAATCTTAATTGTTTTTTTTATTGCATTATAGCGATAAGTACATGCACTTTGTGATATTATATTTTAAAAAAAGTATTATTAATATTGTATTCCTATCGTAGGTTATTTATTTCTATAGGTTCCGTCATATAACTTTTTTTTGAAACAGTGTTACCATTCGCGAAATAAGCACCAGTTGAAAAAATATTTCTTTCTATATTTCTGTATTAGTAGTTAACTTTAGAGCCTGTAAATTTGCTTCGATCAATGCAATTGTTCATAGTATTCGCCTAGTGTCAATTATATCCAAAATTGTCTGGCTATTCTTTATTACTTTGACTGGCCCTAAGTTCAGAGTGGTGAAGCCTTTACATGTTTGTATTCGTAAAAAAAGCCATGTTATGAGAGAGACGCTGACCCCCGTCTTTTAAGATCACGACCCGGAATCCAAGGCACATTTTACAACATCTGCCTAATATGTGGCAAACGTAGACTCTGACCGCTTTCTCGTATTGGCTAGATTTAGATCTCAACTGTCCAATGGAAAGAAGTTGCGAATCGTCCAGAAAAAGAAATTTCACGTTTGACGCCTCAGCACGGTTGGAGTAGCTAGAGTCCACATCCGGATGTTCTACAAGAAAGCCAAGCAACTGGGGGCTAGTTTCAACCGCGGAACGCAGGCTCTTCGAAATGTTGATGGAAACCTGGTCACCGAAGCGCAGGAAATTGTAGATGTGCTTAAGCAGCATTTCCAGCAGCTGCCTCATGCGTATATGGTTGAGAGAGTAGGATGGCAAGAAGCTCATCAGAACTGTTCCAAACCTATACCGGATTTCGGTAAGGGCTACGATATCAACCTTCATCAACCTTATTCTGGAACAGATAGTGCGCAGGGTAGGTGTAAACATGGAAATCACTATCTTTAATAGATGTGTACAGCTACTGGGGTATGCGGACGATATCGACATAATCGGCCGCTCCCAGCGTACCGCGATAGAGGATTTTACGGCACTTGAAGAACAGGCGCGCTTAGTTGGCCTTGAAGTTAACGAGGAGAAAACCAAGTCCAAGTTCAACATCTGTCCACCAGCTAGGACATAACGTAACTGCTGAAAGCAGAAACTTCGAGGTTGTTAGGGAGTTTACCCGCCTCGGGGTTAGCATTAACTCCGCAGACAACACTATTCAACGGTGATTCAAAGAAGAATTACCCTAGAAAACTGTTGCTATTTCGGTTTGGCAAAACAAATGGGTTCAAAACTCCTTACTCGAAGGACGAAGTTTAAGCTATAAAAAACTCTGATCCTGATAGTTCTACTCTACGGTGTTGAGTGCTGGACGATAAGCAGGATAGGAGAGCATATATTTAACTCTTTTAAGAGAAAAATTCTTCGAAGAATTTATGGTCCTATGTGCGAAGAGGTATGGAGGAGAAGATACAACCGCGAATTCTATGAGCTGTATCAAGATGTGGATGTTTTTATACCATATCCTAGGGGTATATTAATTTTGACTCATAGTTTGTAACTCCCCTTAATATTCGTCATTGACCCCTAAAACTATATATATTTATGATCAGGACCAAAACCTAAGGTTATTTAGCAATGTCCACATATACTCCCTAGGGTCCCGAAATGGTAGAGTGTAAACATTTTTTTGATACGCCCACTACCACGCCCACAATTTATAAAAAACAGTTTTAAAGCTGAAATTAGAGAGATAGAGTGTTGTTATCTTTACAAGATATGTAGGTACTGCCCAACTTTATAAGTTTTTTGCCACGCCTACATTTTGTGGGCGTTTTTCACTAATGGTGTTTTATTCGAACATTTTTATAGAAACCAAAAAAAAATGTTTAAGAGGATCTTTAGCCAATATTTTTTCCAATATATCGCCTATACCAAGTTGTTGGCCACGTCCACTTTTTAGGGGCGTTTTTTCAAAAAAGATGTTTTTTTTTATAAAATTTATAGAATGAAATAAAATTGTACCCATCATCTTCTTAACGCTTTTTTCTTTGGGGGACATAGGGATAAGGATAGGGTATCATACTGTTCGCCCTAAGCGGACTGTAGCTTTTCTTTATGTTTTTTTCTAGTTTTGAAATTTTCAGTTTTTATTAAATTTCTAGGTAAATCGTTGATTATTGAAGGAACGCCAAATTGAAGTTGTCGTCTGCCATAATTGTTGCAGTTGCATGGTGTTTGGAGCATACTTTGGGCGCGTCTTCTGGTGAAGAATTGATGATCGATTGGTCGAATAAATCGAAGTACTCCAGGATGATCACAATCTTAAAAATGTGTTCAACTAGGAGAACTTTAAAAGAAGTTTCAACACTTCGTTGATTGGGACATCTTAACTGCTTCAGTGCTAAGTTTTTAAATCTCTCTATCTTTCGCATGTGGGTTGCAGCTGCGTTTCCCCATGCAAGTATACCATAACGCAGTTTTGACTCTACTAGAGCATAGTAAATTTGCCTTAAAACAGATTCTGTGGCATGGTACCGCAAATGGGAGAGCGCATATAAAGCCTTCTTGGCTTTCAAAAATGATAGTCAATGATCAGCCTAAGATATTTGTAGCTTTCTACCAATTCAATGGTCTCGTTTGTCGTGTTAGGGCAGGCGTCATTACTCAAATATATCCTGTTGTTTTTGGGTTTGAATTGTGGACTTCGGATGTGCATCATTTTGGTTTCTGCAGCGTTGATAATCAAACTCCTTCTGCATTATGTTTATCGCCGTATCAATACATCTATGCGAGACCAAAAATTGTGTATCGTCAGCAAAGACAAATGGAATGCTCTGCTTGAAAACGCTAAGTAGTTCGTTGTTATAAAGAATGAAGAGCGTCGGACCCAATTTTGATCCTTGGGGTATTCCATATTGCATGCCCTGTTTTTCAGTCATCACGTCCTGAATCATGACATAGAGCAGGCTGTCGTTTAAGTAATCATTGAGCCAATCGGCCTTTACACCTAGGATGCCAATTCGTCGAAGTCCATAAACACGACTAGCACATGATGGCTCTTCTTTAAGCTCCCATTGACAATATTAACAAATTCAGCTAGCAGTTTGCCTCTATTTTTATTTTTCTGGAATCCATATTCACATTTGTGTATAAGAGAGTTGCTGTTAATAAAACTCTGTAATCTAGCCGAAATAACTCCTTCCAGACATTTTTCTAATACCGGAAGTATCGATATCGGTCTGCAGTTGCTCGGCTGTTAACTCCGCATTTATAAATGGGTCTTACAACAGCAGTCTTCAATGCTAGAAGTATTTTTGATTGTGTAGGTTGATAAATTTACATAGGATGGGTGCAAAAATGTCGGAAAATCTTCTAATATCAAATGCTCTAATTCCATCAAAACCAGGGGACTTATTTTCTCCGAGTGAGTTTATGCATGAGATGCATCTCCAGAATATTTGTAGATTCAAAAAAGATTAAATTTTCTACTAATGCATTCCTATGATTTGACGTGATATAGCTACATTGATAAATAATTTGCAATATTTGTGTAGAAAAGCGTTTTGCAAAGTCGTTGGATAAAGTTGAAAAGTTTTTAAGCAATGTTTCGTCAATATTTGGCTTTTTCTTTCACAATGTTTTATTTATTAATCCCCATGTTTTTCTACGATAGGTTTTAAATTGAATGAATTGTTTCTTATAAAAGTTTGATTTTTGAGCTGCTATCAGTTTATTTCTTTTATTTCTGAAACTTTTATACTCCATTTCATAACTTTTACTGGCTGTATTGTTTTTCCACCTTCTATTGAGTTCATCTATTTTCTTACATTCACATATCAAATAAGGGCTTGTCCAGGGGCTACTCTTTTCTATGTTGTTGTTGTGAAAGTTGATTTTTTATATATAGCATTTAATTTACCAACATGCTTACTGTACAATGCATCAGCATCTTCTTCATTGGCAACTTCCTCCCATTCTACTTCAGAGATGTAACGAAGATGGTATTAATGAGGATAAAGAAGAGTAGATAGGTCTCAATAGACGGTGTAGAAACTTTGGGGGAGGGATCAAGGTAAGGGAATAGGAAAAGAAAATGGTTCGGTACTTGGATGCGGGGTGCATGCCTTGCTGGTCGCAGCTTTAGCTCGTCGGAGGGGAGGTTCTTGCTACCGAGTGGCCCAACCTATCACCATAACACAAAATATTGCATGCAAAATAAAAGGAGCCTAAAGTCGTCCTCGCAGCGGGAATGTACGGTATATACCCACCTAACCATATGCAAGTTACCGCTGTAAAAAAAATTTGAACTTGCACCCAAGAGAAAAGAAAGAGAAAAAAACATAAGGAAAGGCTACAGTCCGGAGGAGGGCAGTGCCTACATATCTTGTGAAGGTTCTAACACTCTATCTCTCTAACTTTAGCCTTAAAACGGCTTTTATAAATTGTGGGCGTGGTCCCCGTTTCGGGACCCTAGGCAGTATATGCTCTACATTTCAGCCCCAAAAAAATGGGAGTGGACAAATAGTTTGTATGGGAGATATATTGGAAAAAATATTGGCTTAATATCTTGTTCGACATTTTTTTGCGAATTCTATGAAAATTTTCGAAGAACACAGCATATTAGTGAAAAACGCCCACAAAAAGTAGGCGTGGCAATGACAAACTTGTACAGGAGGGCTTTGCCTACACATTTTGTGAAGATTCTAACCCTTTATCTCTTTAACCACAGCTTTAAAACGTTTTTTTCTAATTGTGCGCGTGGCAGTAGGCATATCTGAAAAATGTTAACACTTTACCATTTCGGAACCCTATGTTCCGAATTTCAGTTTCCTAGCATAAATTTAAGGGCCCCAAAAGTTGATACGGACGGAAGGACAGACATTACTAAATAGTCTTAGGTTTTGGTCCTGATCATAAATATATATACTTTTAATGGTCTACTTTAAGGGGTGTTACAAACTATGTTTCAAAATTAATACACCCTTAGGATAGGGTATAAAAAAAGTTTCAATGCAAGACTCATTTAATACGCGTTTGCCATGGCCTGCCCGAAAGGAATTTTGTAAACGATTTTTTTTTTATCTGGAGCCAAAGATAACAGGGCAAACGCTTTAATCCACGAGTACAGACCAACTGACTAATGCATTCTTTTCCGAACGAGTCGTCACTGCGGTTAACAAAGGGGGATGCCCCTCTCAATCCCTTAGCGTAATCCCCCGCCTCACACCAAACAGCAATTGTCAAGTGGTCGAGGGGATTTTTCGGAACCAACAGAAAAGAAAATTACTTTAGAAGCATGACCCTCCTTGCCCTGTTGTACCATCACCTCTTCGGAAATCTACGAGCGACCTCGGAATAATTCAAAATCGGTAGTCTCTTTGGCTTGGTTAGAATTGTGTGCTTTATATAAAACCATATGTATGAACATATATTCATGTGTATTACCTCTTTTTTTCTAACCCAGAAGCAAAACACCTTGCTCATAATGCGTGGGTGTAGGTGGGTGCCAGCTTCAGCTCGCATGCATTCCACAGAGATGATGGTGTGGTGAGTAAGACTGCCCACATCAACCAAGAAAGAAAGTAAATATCTACGTCTTTACATGTAAAATTACTCCTTATGGAATTAAATATTTCTGGAAACTACTTGACCTCGCGGCCTTCAAAAAAAAGGTAAAAAAAAGAATAGAAGCAAGCTAATTCGGAAATCTTTCCACTAAAGAGATGAGGTCCTTTACTCTGGAGTTACATATATGCGATGTACTGGCTATTTGGTTATCAGTTGTTGTTGTGTCATTAGTGCAGTAGAGAGTTGAGTAATGATAACAGCGGAATTAATTTGTTTGTCTACTCTGCTAACAAGAATATGGTCCAATGTTGATTTCATCCCCTTATTAAGATCTACTCTTATATTCGGCTTATACATAGCTTGAATTTGAATCACGAATATTAATATTCCTGTCCACCATCACAATCAGTTCTTCATTTATTTCTATATGTTCCAGATTGTTCGCCATTTCATTAATAAATGCATTTTTACTGAAACCTGGTGATCTACAAATTCCAACAACAAACGTTATAATATTTTTTTCCATGTAGTTTATATTTATATTTTCATATGATGTAGTTTCCCAATGTATTCTTTTGTAGTTTAAGTTGTTCCTGATAAACATCATGATTCCTCCACCTCTCTGATAGTTTCTGTTTATACATTCTTGTTCGAAGCCATCTATTTGATAAAAATCCCTTTCTTAATTTTTTATATTTGTTTTAACTAGAATAATTATTTTGAATACACTTAAAAAGCGGCTTATATTTAAATTCCAGTATAATAGCAATGATCTTATATTAAAACATAAGCAATTAATTATTTTGTTATTCATTTATATTTATGCCCTTAAAACCTTGTGTTACCTTAGAATCTATGTTGACTAATAATTCATTTTCAATTGAGTTATTCATTTTTAAAGAACAAATTTTGCATTTCTCTGTATTCACGCACAATGCATATTTATGTGCATGATATATTGTTCACGTCATTAAGCCCCGTTTGCTGATACGGAAGATAAATACTTTTGTTCCACATAAACCCTTTTAGTCCAAGAGGTAGCGAACGATTTGACTAACGCGTTTTTACAAGGAGAACATTTTTCGGACTTTGTTTTAGTTTACGTATGTAAGTGTCTAAAAATAATAGCCTGCCAGGGTTCTGGTGATTGCAAGATCTTGCCAGACGAGTGTATAGCAACTGCTTCGATTGATGGGAGTACTACAGCACTGTTTTTTGAAGTGCAATGTCTTTGTGAATAATTACCCTATCGATATGAAATAAACACCGTTTGTTTCATATCTAGTTTTTAAGAATATTTTTATGAGCTATGCTTAATATCGCAATTAAAGGAAAGGGAGTAAAACCAGAATGTTCTAATATGTTCATGTCCCATTTTAACGTCCACAAACCTGAGAATATTTTTTTTTAAATATTATTATGTACAGTAGCTCGCATGAATATTTTAAATACAAATGTAATAGAACGTTTAGCATTTTGTGGAGTGCCCTTTAGCTTTTAGGACTTCCTGAAGGCGCTTGGACAACTTTTTCGCAGACATGGGGTTCTATTAAGTTCCATGGTTGCAATTTAAGTTCATTAGGCGTGCTTAAACTTCTATTAGTACGCTCTTCTTGCAAGTTCTTCCCATAAGTTCTCACAGCTTTGCTATTCCCGATACAATGCCTGGGATCTTTGGCCTGGTAGAAAGTAAAATTGTGTAAAGTGTGCAATATGTGTGCACTCTGCTGACATTTTTTTTAGAATGTTGAAGTTGATAATTCTGTCCATTTACTATTTATAAACTCCAGCGCTAGACATACAGACCCAAACCATCGTAGAGCTTCCTTTCGTGCTAAACAGTTGTATGTATTCGGCCTACTCCAAACATCTGATCCATGCAGATTAAAATGCTTTTTATCTGTATACAAGACCTTTAAAATATATCAACAAATGAATACACTTTACTGCCTTCCCAAAGTTATCTACTTTATATTGGCATTTTTTGACGAATTTTACTGTCGAAAATAAATGTGATTTTACTTGCAATTCTGCCATATCGATCATGACTATGCAAAACATTGCGATTGAAGTTCAAGTACACGACACATATTACCCGGTCCTGTTTTCTTTTAATTTCATACAAGCTATTCATTCCTTCGCCGATGACTGAATCCTCAGCTTTTAATATTCGTTTCCTGGGCAACGCCCCTTATCTTCGGGCGCTGAACTGGAATGGCAACATATGTTAAGCTCGTTAAATTCCGATCTTGACAGCATACTTAAATGGGGTGGAATTAACAGAGTGAAATTTAATGCTTCCGAAATACAATGCTGTCTTCTGTGGTTGAAGCGAAACCCCAATACTCTGTCATTATCCATGAATGGCCCTTGTGTCGCTGAAACCGAAAGGCTTTCCATCCTCGGTATCTGCCTTAATGACAACCACCTCCGTTGGAATGATTACATATTCGACGTCTCCAGAACGCTGCGAAATGTCTAGGCTTCCTAAAGCGATGCAAGAAATATTTTAACACTTCTGATCTGGCTAGAATTTACAAAGCGTATATTCGCCCAAAACTTGAGTACAACGGTCATATCTGGTCCGGTGCACCAATTACATATTTGGAGCTACTTGACAGAATTCAAAAACGTGAGACTTATTGGCGACCGAGATATTGCAAATTCGCTTGACCCTCTTAGTCATCCTCGTAATGTCTCCTGCCTATCGTTGTTCTATCGAAACTACCATCACAAGTGCTCAAAAGTAATAACCAGTTGCATTCCTCTCCTTCAACACTGCAAACGAAATACCCCCATACCAGGATTGCTCATCAGTTCACCCTAAAGCCTATCTTTGGACGAACTGTGAAATATAAGGATTCGTTCCAATGCCGAATGTGGAATGCTCTACCTCACTCTGTTTTTCCTGAACATTCAATCTTGCAAACATTTAAAATTAATGTGCATCGGATTCTCACCCTGTCTTCTAATTATCCTTATGCCCGTGCTGTGTTACTTTCAACATTGTAAGGGTGCTAACCATTCCTTTTGAACGTGCAAATTATAAGGAAAGGCTACAGTCCGCTTGGGGCGAACAGTATGATACCCTATCCTTATCCCTATGTACCCCAAAGAAAAAAAGCATTAGGAAGATGATGGATAGCATTTTATTTCATTCTATGAAATTTATAGAAAACAAATTTTTTTTATTCAAAAAACGCCCCCAAAGAGTGGGCGTGGCCAAAAACTTTGTATGGGCGATATATTGAGAAAAATATTGGCATAATATATTGTTAAACATTTTTTTTCGATTTTTATGAAAATTTTCGAAGAAAACAGCATTTTAGTGAAAAACGCCCACAAAAAGTAGGCGTGGCAAATACTTCATATGACAGACTTATAAAGGAGGGCAGAGCCTACATATCTTGTGAAGGTTCTAACACTCTATCTCTCTAACTTTAGCCCTAAAACGGTTTTTTCTAAATTGTGGGCGTGGCAGTGGGCGGATTCAAGAACTTTTAACACTTTACCATTTCGGAACCCTAGGGAGTATATGTTCCAAATTTCAGCTTCCTAGCATAATTTTAAAGGCCTCAAAAGTTGATACGGACGGACGGACGGACGGACGGACATTGCTAAATAGTCTTAGATTTTGGTCCTGATCATAAATATATATACTTTTAGGGGTCTGCGACGAATATTAAGGGGCGTTACAAACTATGTGTCAAAATTAATATACCCTTAGGATAGGGTATAAAAACTTTGTATGACGTAGACGTGCACTTTATTTTAATTCACTGACTTTGAAAGTGGCTTGTTTTCCTTTTAGGGCTATGGCTGATAATAATCACGTCGAATTAAGTAAAGCTGTTAACTTACTAAGTTAACTTCATTCTACAGAATTAGTGTAATCAAAAGACCATGTAACGTAAAGTGCATTTATATAATATGATTGCAGAAATATGAAATTTTTTTTTCATTAATTGATTAAAATTACGTATTACCGATTATTCATGGGAGCTACTGTACTTAATAATATTTAAAAACATAAGAAAAGGTTACAGTCCGCTTGGGGCGAACAGTATGATACCCTATCCATATCACTATATGCCCGAAAGAAAAAAAACATTAAGAAGATGATGGATAGAATTTTATTTCATTCTATTAAATTTACATAAACAAATATTTTTTGAAAAAACGCCCCCAAAAAGTGGGCGCGGCCAAAAACTTTGTATGGGCGATATGTTGGAAAAAATATTTGGTAAATATCTTGTTAAACATTTTTTTTCGCTTATTATGAAAATTTTCCAAGAAAACAACCTTTTAGTCAAAAACGCCCACAAACAGTAGGCGTGACAAAAAACTTTATATGACAAACTTTTAAAGGAGGGTAGTGCCTACATATCTTCTGAAGGTTATAATGCTCTATCTCTCTAAGTTTAGCTTTAAAACGATTTTTTCTAAATTGTGAGCGTGGCAGTGGGCGTATTCCAAAAAATTTTACACTTAACCATTTCGGAGCCCTAGGGAGTACGTGGTCCAAATTTCAGCTCCCTAGCTCAATTTGAAAGGCCTAAAAATTGCGTACGGACGGACGGACATTGCTAAATTGTCTTAGGATTTGGTCCTGATCATAAATATATATACTTTTATGGGTCTTCGACGAATATTAAGGGGTGTTACAAACTATGTGTCAAAATTAATATACCCTTAGGATGGAGTATAAAAACATGCTTTTCCATACAAAGTGGGATATCTCAGACATTTATTGACGTAGGGAGACCTAAACATATCAAATTGAAGCTGTCAGCACAAGCTTTCTGAGTAATGTATTGGTTTTACTAAAGAAACTATTCTCAGGTTTGTGGACCTTAAAATAGGACATGATCAAATTAAAAAATTCTGGTTTTACTCCTTTTCTTATAATTGGGATAATAAGCATAGCTCATAAAAATCAATAAGTTAGGTTAGATTAGGTTATATGGGTTAGGTTATAAGGAAGTTCCTTCCTGCCACACTTAGGTCCGTGTGGGCCCATTGTGATGCCCTTAAAAAGGGGGAATATGCCGGTATTGTGGCTTTCCTTAAGGTTCCTTCCCTTCGCTCGTGGTTCCTCAATTTTGTCAAGCCATCCCATGAGAAATCTGATAATTCCTCAATATCTTGGAAGAAGAAACTTCCAGGTTCCAGGTGTCCCCGTGGAGCTCTTCATCGGCGCAACCTCTACAAATGTCGTCATTCTTGAGATTTAGTTTCATCATGTGGATTTTCAGAAAATTAGTGCTAGGTCGCGATCAACTTCGGATCCTGTTCTGGCCAGCTCGTCTCATTATCGGTTGTGTCCCTGTGTACAGGAACTCAGCAAAGACATACGTTGTGCTGTGAGCCAAGAGCCTTAAGCTCTATGCGACAGTGGTAAACCAGCTTGTATTTAATTTCGATAGCACTAACTGTCGTAAAGGCCTCCTGACTATCAATGAAAATGTTAACATTAGCATTGATACAGTACGGGCTGCTTCCGCGATTGCCAGAACCTCAGCCTGGAAAACACTACTTTCATCAGGGAGTCTGATAAAGTTGTGTATGTATAGGTCCTCTAAGAATAGACCGGCACCTGTTCCACAATCCGTCTTCGATCCGTCGGTGTATATCGATATAGATTTCATTTTCGTGGGTTCATTCGTTTTCCATTCCTCCCTGCTCGGAAGGGAGCAGGTGTATGGTTTGTCAAAATCCATGTAGGGTATCATATAGACGGAGCTAACGTTGTCTCCTACATATAGTTTCAAAATCTGTGCGTGCCCCGCGAGACCTGGGTTCCAGCTGACTATTTGGCTGATCCTCAAGGCGCACTTGGCAGCTGATTCATGCATGTATAGATCCAAGGGTAGCAAATTTAGAATCACTTCCAAACCAGCGGTTGGTGTCGTTCTCATTGCACCAGTTGTTCCTATGCATGCTAATCGCTGTACTTTTGTCAATAACTTAAGATTGGTTGATTTGTCTGCGGCTTGCCACCAGACTATACTGCAGTATGTGATTATCGGTCGTACAATTGCCATGTACATCCACAGAATTACTTTGGGTTTCGGTCCCCATCTTCTGCCGATGACACGGTTGCATGCATAAAATTAATTTGCTGCCTTTCTTACTTGCTCATTGATATTCAACTTCCACTTCTTCGCACTTTCCGCCACCTTCAGAGGGAACCCCTCGATCAGTTGGTGGTTCGAATTGTGGTATGTTCCTTTTATTGGTGAACAGCACAAGTTCGGTCTTCTGGGGATTAATCTCAAGACCACATTGTTTTGTGCACTCGTTAAGTGTCCGTAGTGAGTTTTCTAACAGTTCGCTTATGGTTTATAGGAATTTGCCTGATGCAAGCAACACAACATCTGCATAAGCAATAACTTTAACCCCCATGTATTTTAGTTTCATGAGTATTTCATTGATGACGAGGACCCATAGCAGTGGAGAGATGACACCTCCCTGGGGAGTTCCTCTGGGTCAGCGTCCTCTTAGGTCAGCGTCACCATGCATTCCTTTGGCTTAGTAGATTGATTATCACGTTACTGATAGTTCCATAAGCAGCCATTGGTCGCTGGTAAGTCTCCGATTTGGATTACCATGGTCGACAACTGCGACACGGAGACTTTCCTTGACCTTTTCTGCGATCTTTAGCTTTTTGGCTTCCCTACCCAGAAGCGGGAAGATTGTGTCATCGAGTCGGCCTCTTTTGGGATTTCCCAGAGCTTCTTCAGGTTTGGACGCATCCTTAAGTGGAGCAACTGCCGGGCGCTTTGAACCAAACGTAGTCGAGATGAAAGGCAACCTGCATTTCGTCCTCGCTGCGGCTGGTTTCACTGCAACACCTTTGGAGGCCTTCACCCTACCTACATTAGGCCCTGTTCTCCTATTGTTCATAACCGTCCTGGAGCAGCAAGGTGTCTGCTCCGCTGAGGACTCATCCATGGCTGGGCCGTCACTCTGCTTTTGACTTGTCCAAGGCGGAAGGCAATCGGCATTCCACCCCTGCACTAGTGAAACTCCTTTTTACTTTCAGGGTTTGCTTCCTTTCTTTCTGGCTGCTGCGCCATACACTCTCGGTATCTCGAATGAAATTCCGAGCCCTTTCTAGCTGAGCCGCTTCCTCTCCCGTTAAGGTACTAGGTTCACGGCTCCTAAACCTGCCTATTATTCGGCGCGCATTCCACGGGTCTTTAGCTACTGAGACTGACGTCATAGCGTTGTCTGCCAGGTTTGCCTCCGTTACAGCTACGACTTCGGTTAATTCCGAACATGTGCTGTCCTTTAGCTCACTAGGCTTAGCAACGGCCGTAGAGACACTCTCTAATGTCGAGTTTCCCGTCTGCCAACTAACGCAACAAATGTGTGAACCAACTCCAACAAGAACAACAACCACTCGGTCGCTGTGTCAAATGGAACCAGCGTGCTTTTCTCCACGGAAAAAATCAACGCTCTCACTGCAGAGATAATAACGCTGCTTGGAAAGTGCAACACAAAAGCCGACCAATTCAGTACTATTGCACAATTAGCTATTAAGTATTTGTATCAAAGTAAATAATTATGAATGTAGGTCTAAATATTATATATTGGAATGCTTGAAGCATTCGCCATAAAGATTTCGAATTTTTTGCTTTTCTAAGTTTAAACAATATTGATATTGGTTTAGTCACCAAACTGGACTGAATCAAAATACACAAAAATTATCAAATAGTGTTTACAAATGTTACCGCTTAGATAGAAATGAGAGGAGGGGTGGTGGTGTTGCCATCGTCATCAAAAAAACAATTAAACACCAAGTTTTTCCAATCATTGAAACGAAATTAATAGAGTACATTTGTATTAATATACCTTTTACTAATGGGCGTTCAATGTTTTTTTGTGTTTACTTTCCTGGTGGACGAGTTTTAGCACTGAAGCGTTTTGAGCTTAATTCCGCATAGGAGCTGGGGATGTATAAGTGCTAACTGATAGAGAAACATCCTTGCTGATCTGCATTCTAGACATCCTTTTCATATTTTTTTAGGGGAATACCATCCAACTTATATTCCTTCAAACCTTCTTTCTCACCAACACGCCAGAACTATTTAGTCAACCTGTCGTTATAAACGATCTTAGCTCTGACCATTTGCCGGTTGAATGTATTACCTTCCTATCACACAAGCAGACGAATAATGTGGTTTTCGATTACCAGAATGCGAATTGTGATTGATTTAAAAGTATAATGCGTCTAAAATTGAGTAAACACCAGGAAATACTACCTGAAAAAAGTAACCAGAACAAAATTGAAAATGCTGTGAGTTTTTTTACGAATACGGTACTCGATTACATTGACAAGTCAGGACCAAAAAAAAATGTTCAAGTAGCACAAACCTACTTCCACGCCATATCGTTGGACTAATTAGGGTAAGAAATTCTGCCAGAACCAGATGGACAAGAACAAGAATTGATTCCTATCGAAACTACCCTAAAGATTTAGCAGCAACCATTAAATCAGAAATTTCAAATTTTAGAAATAAATGCTGGAATAGGAAACTTCAAGGATTATATAAAAATAGTAAACCGTTCTGGAATATACTTAAAGTTAATGAGCAGAGGAACTCTTACGTACCCGCATTTAGAGAGGATAATACAGTATTGCTTTCCAGCGGGGAAAAAGCAAATGCTTTAGCTAATGTTTTCTTTGTCAACCATTCAATATCCATATTGTCCAAAGTTCAATAAATAAAATAAATTCTCACGAATTTTCGATGAAAGAAGGTGAGCTAATACTACTTGAGGATGCAGAAGTTATGCTTAAGAACCTTAAAAACTCGAAGTCACCAAATTTTGATAAAATAAAGAACTGGTTTATTAACAATCTACCAAAGAGTTGCAAAAAATTATTGCAGCGAGTCTTTAACTGTTGCTTTAAACAGAGATATTTTCCAAAGCAATGGAAAACGGCAAAAGTAATTCCTATTTCTAGCCAGATAAAAACGCTTGCCTACCAAGTAGTTACAGGCCCATAAGCTTGTTAAGCTCATTAAGCAAGTGCTTTCAAAAAATCATGAAAATGAAGCTTACAGCCCACCTTAATGAAAATAATATTTAATAATATGTAATATAACAGAACAATTCGGTTTTAGGTCGCATCATTCCAAATGCATCGAATTACAAAACACATTAAAAGTAATTTTGATTGAGGAAATAGCACGGGAATGGTACTCCTTGACGTCGAAAAGGCATTCGACACTGTATGGCACAACGGTTTGCTGCACAAACTTCTGAGACTGCGTTTTCCGATGTATCTAATAAAAATTGTTCAATCATTTTTATCAGACCGTTCTTTTATGGTATACGTTAACAACTGGCTATAAACAGTATTTTCTATTAAAGCAGGTGTACCCCAGGGCTCAGTGCTTGGACCATTCTTGTATAACATCTACCCTCATGATTTTCCAAGATTATATAATTGCGAATCTGCTATTTTTGCAGATTACACATGCATTTATTATTCGGATTTAAATGGTTTTAACATTAAAACGAATTTGCAATCTGACTTAAATGCAATCCAATTATATTTCAAAAATTGGAAGATTAAAATAAATGCTTCAAAAACTCCGGCTGTCTTTTTTACTAGAAAAAAAAAAACCTGTTTCTTACCAAGCAACAGATTCGTGTTAAATACCGTGCAAACGAATTGGAAACCTAGTGGAAAGTACCTTGGGATACACCTCAACAAATAATTAACGTTTAGTCTTTATATTCAAGATATAATAAGGAAAGTAAATGTAACTATAAAAATACTATTTCCATTTATAAGCAGATAGTCGAAAATGAGTGATAAAAACAAACTCATAATCTTTAAAGTAATTATCCAAACAATAATTTTCTATGGTTCAACGGTTTGGGGTAACTGTGCACATAGTCACCTCCGTCGATTACACGTTATACAAAATAAGCTATTGAAAAACTTTAATTAAACTTGCGTTGGTACTTTTCGGCTGATGAGCTACACGTGATCACGCAAATTGAAAAAGTATCTGAAAGACTGAATAAATTATTTGAGCGCTACAGCTGGTCGCGCAGGTTTTTTCCATCAGATTGTGCTCCAGTATTCAGTATTTAAAATTAAATTATATATTAGTTAAGAATAATCAGGCCTATCACAAGTTCCATTCGGAGGAATCTCCCAATGAAAAATTCCGCTACGAATCCCGAAAAAAAGCAATCAAAAGATCCGAAGGGGTTCGAAAAAAGCATTGGCTGATTAAAAAAATTAGTTTCCATTTTCGAAGTTAGCTGATTTATATCACAATTAATCCTCGAAACAATAGAAAGAAAAATCCCTGAACTTAAAAAAAATTCCCTTCATTTTCCTAAAACAATTTTTTTTACCAATATTTTTATTTTTTATTGAATTTTTTAATTTTTGTGACTTAAATGAGTTCTTCTAGATTTGTAGCATTCACTAAATTTGAAATATATATGTAATGAACAATTTAACTGTCTACTTACTTTACTTAACAGGCTCACGACCCGTAAAGTGTCCCTGCCTGAGATACGGCAGCCTTCCACCCTCTGCGATACCGAGCACGCTGCTTCCAGTTGTCCAGACCAAGCGCTCTGGCATACGCGATGCAGGAAAAGGGTTCTGTAGGGCATGCACTTTGTCCTTCGAGTTAGGAGTTTCGAGCCCATTTGTTTTGCCAAACCGAAGTAGCAGCGGTTTCCTAGGGTAATTCGTCGACGGATCTCCACTAAGATGTCATTTGTGCAGTTGTTGTTTACTCCAAAGTAGATGAACTCCTTAACTACCTCGAAGTTGCTGCTATCAACAGTGACATTTTGTCCTAGTCGGTCAACAGATGATTGTTTGTTTGTTAATAGCTTATATTTAGTCTTGTCCTCATTCACTTCAAGGCCAACTAGTTTCGCCAGTTCGTCAATACCCGTGAAAGCCTCTAACACGGCACGCTGGGATCGACCGATGATATCTATATCATCCGCATACCCCTGCGGTTGGACTGATCTGTTGAAGATAGTGCCTTCCGTGTTGACACCTGCCCTGCGCACTATCTGTTCAATAACAATATTGAAGAAATCACACGACAGCGCATCTCCTTGCCGAAATCCGGTGCATATTTGCAAGAGTTCAGATGAGCTGCTGCCAAACTGCACATTGCATCGCGTGTTATCTAGTGTCATGTGACACATTTGGATCAGTTTTGACAGGATCCCAAATTCGGCCATCGCCACAAAAAGCTCCTGACGATGAATGCTGTCATATGCGGCTTTAAAGTTGATGAAGAGATGGTGTGTCTCGACTTGAAATTCGTTGGTCTTTTCCAGGATTTGCCTTACGGTGAAGATTTGGTCTACAGTTGATGTGCCGGGCCGAAAGCCACACTGGTACGTGCCGATTAGTGTGTTGCAGAAAGGTTTGAGACGTTCACACAGTACGTTGGATAGGATCTTATATGCGACATTAATCAGGGATATGCCTCGATAGTTCTTGCTAAACATAGGATCGCCTTTTTTGTAGATGGGACATATGGAGCTGATGGTACAGTCATCGGGCATGCTTTCCTCCACCCAAACTTGGTTGATGATTTTGTGCATGCGCCGTACTATAACATCACCTCAGTATTTGATAATCTCTGCAGGAAGACCATTCGAGCCGGCGGCATTGTTGTTCTTTAGCTTTTTTATAGGTAAACCAACCTCTTCTATACTGGGCGGAGTTACTGGTTCTTCATTGACTGGATACGGGTTCTCTTCTTGCCCCATCACTCTCTCTACATTTTTTCCGTTTAGCAGCTGCTGGAAATGCTGCTTAAATAAATCTACTATTCCCTGCGCGTCGGTGAATAGGATTCCATCTCTGTTACGAAGAGCCTGTGTTCCTGTGTGCCTGTGTTTTTGTTTTCAAGTTAAAATTTCCCAAAAAAGGATTTTCATTACCTTGTCCCTGAGTACTGTCCCATAAATTAAATTTAAATTCAAAAACTAGTTTGTCGTGTATATTTTCGTTTTTTTAGTGAAAAAAATAATAATTAATGGAATCAATTGCTATCGTTGCAATTCATAACGTTCATTCATTTCATTGGTATCTTTCGCAGATTTAGAAGAAATTTCAGACTAATCAAAGACTCCGTCAAATAGAGCCTCCAAGAACTTAAAGCGGAGCTGGAGCCAGGCGTGTTAGCATCTTCATTCTGTCGATTGAATGCGGCGCTGACACGTATAGCTGAAGGCGGCTACCAGCATTGTGGCACCGGGAAGGATTTCGAAATAAGTATATCCCAATCAGCGTTCTTCACGAATTTTAAGAATTTGAAACATGCATATTACATATAAATGAATAAAAATATTTTTATAAGAACGTAAATTTTGTTGGAAAAACTATTACTGTTAGTCTACGACAGAAAAAACTTGTCATAGAGAAGGATAAAATAATTCAGGTTTTTTCGGGTGTGGTCATACCAAATTCTACGAATTTCGAATTTCGTAGCAGTTTTTCCACTACGAAGGGAACTTGTAATATATTTTTGGGGATTCGTAGAAATTTTTCTATTACGACGTAGCTTGTGATAGGGGTGATTATACATTTTCAGTAGTGAGGTAGTAATAACCAGATCTCTGTAAATTGGGCAATAGTAGTTTTAAGCATGTATATTTTTGCTGAAAATAAAGATATCTATCTACCTATAGAAGTTGGAGTTCCTCGTCGAATTTATGAGAGGAATCAATCATTAACAAAGGAAATAAGAATAGTTATTTTAAACCAAATAGAATGCTCTTTAGAATGTCCATCCAATAGGTACCGTTATGCCAAAACTATATTAAAGTTAATACATATAAACGTATTTGCCATCTTATGGGAATAATTCCATCGCCCCTATTATCTACGCAACGGGTAACCATCTCTTAAGTATTGCCGATTTTGGTGGAATGCATGTCTCAACTGTTTCATGAATAGTTTTGAGAGTTTCGAAATCAATAGATAAATTTGGAAATGATTATATAAAATTTCCTGAAACTGCAACTGACATTTCAAAAACGAAACGTGATTTTTTTGACATAGCATCGTTTCCAAATATAATTGGAGCCATTGACGGCACTCATGTCAAAATTCAGTCCCCTGGTAAAATATTTTTAAAGCTTGACTGGACATTAATAACTTCTGGGTTGTTACATTAAGGTGGATCTTATGGAGAAGTTTTTCGAAACAGGAATGTTCAGCAATTTGCACGCTAAAATGATATTTACTAATGTGGTGGCAAGATGGCCTGAATCTACCCATGGCGCAACAATTTTCAGTAATTGTAGAATGAAATGGTTAAGAGAGACAGTCAAATGTAAATGCAGAATGTTTTCTCTTGGGTAGATTTCATTTAATTGTTTTTATGAAGGTATAGGAACTAGATATGTTTTCTCGTTTAATTTTTTTTTTTCGAAAAACAGGAGACTCGGCTTATCCTCAAAAAACTTATTTGATGACACCTCTTCTTAATCCAAAAAGTCCAGCAGAACAATTGTATAATGATTCTCAAATTCGTTCTAGAGGTGTAATAGAAAAAGCTTTTGGGATTATAAAAAGAAGTATTCCCGTTTTGGCTTATGGTTCCCGATTAAAACTGAGTACAGTATTCACAATTATAACCTGCACTTTGCACAATAATGAAAGGCATAATGGTATACTTGATGACCCTCCTGAAAGTTTCGATTTCAGTGAGGAAGACTTACAACGTGTAATTAGTGATGGACAGATACAAAATGAATATGAAAACCTTTCTCAAAACAACAATTCAACCTCGAACTCCTTGAATTTTAATATGCAAAAGCGAAGAGATTTGATAAATAACTATTTTGCAGGATTGTAACTTTATAGATCCTAAACTCAAACAAAAACCAAAAAATTCAACTCAAAATAAAATTAGTTTTAATTCAGTCACAGATTATCATAAAATAAAAGAAAACACATAGAAAACATATTACTCGTTAATGTTTTTGAAAAAATGCAATGTCTTTTAAAACATTATGTGCATCTTTTGCCTTACAGTCTTCTTTTTGTATTTTCTTTTTCAAAACTTCACTTTTGATGGCGATATCTAGCTTCAAAAATTTTCGCTTTAGTTCATGCTCCACTTCTACTTCTTCTCCCCATTTAACAACGAGATTATGATCAGGATTACAGGGATCATAACCCTCTCACTTCACTGAATTCCTACTGGTCCGCCTGTGGGGTTCGTGCTCCACATTGCTTTGATATTTTTTTGAATTGCTTCTTCTTTCAGCGTTTCATATTGCGTATGGCTAGTTCGATTTTAATCTTTGAAAGCTCAGAATACTTCTCAGATATCTTGCTGCTTTGCAATGTAGAGGCAACTGGTCTTATTCTTTAAGTCCATGGTTCGGAGCTATCAAATTGTTTTTTGAAGCCCTTTGACATCACTATTTGTGGTTCAGAGCCTTCCTTTTTCGAAATCCGGCGCAGTTTCATCTCCTGGAAGTATGTCATCGGCTGTGTGGGCAGAGCTTTTCAACTTAGGATGAACTTTTTTTTGAGCATTGATGGCTTATAATTACTCCATTCTTTCATATTGTCGTCGCGCTACCACAAAATTTGTGTCTTTAAGAAAACAGTTGATAGTTTCATAAGTTTATTTTGACCTTTCCGCTTTCTTGTTGTTCGGCAAAGCCGTAACCGTCGAACTCGTATTAGAATTTATGTGAAACTTAGCTATGCAAAAAGTTCCGTATCAGCAAACGGGCCTAAGTAAGTGTCGTTATAGTAAGTGTCGTAATAGTTTATTGGTTGTGTGCTCCCGTTTCTCTGTGCCAATAACTTCCCTGCACTCTCCCTCACAAATCTCCAGTTTCTTTTTTTTGCTTTCTCCTGCGCCATCTATAGAAAATGCTTGTTTTTACTTGTCAGCTGATTTTTAATGTAACCAGTGACATTAAATACAGCTGATGATGTGGCTGATGCTGCTAAACCCCAGCTAATATCGTTGTTGGTGTTTTGCATTATAGAACTCAGTTTGAGAGGACGAGCTGCTCGCGCTTTTTTGACAAACTTATTTATTTCGTGATTAATTGTTTTGTGCATATTCCTGTTACAATTTCAACTAGATTTTCATGTGCAGTGGGAGGAATATTTTTGATGTCTACATTGTTTTTAAGTAGTTGTTGTTCCAGAGTCAATATTTGAGTTTGCATATGTTCTAAGTTTTCGTCTTTCTTTTTGCTATTTTCCTTTAGTACATTTTTATCTTTCGTGAAATATTCCATAATGTTGTTGTTTTTTTATATTTGAGTTTATTTATTCGTACTTTGCGCTCAGAAAATCACAGCTTGCACTAATTTCCTTAATTTGTTCTCTCAATAGGCGAATCTCCGCAAGAACCACAAAGTTGTCATAAGCATATTTCTGTGTATTTGCCGGGCTATTCGGTGGTCGTATTCTCTTTGGCGCTTGTACACAGCGTTGCCACAAAAATACAATTGTTTCAATTAGGATACATATTTGCTTTCGTGCAAATATTTGATACATACATAGATACTTTATTTTGTTTTTTTCTTCGATTTGATACGTTTTTAAATTTTCACCAAAAATTTGCAAATTCTATCTTTTGCCATAAATTTTTTAATGTTTTCAAAAAAAATTTTAAATTTAGCCTTATCAATTGTATTGCACCTCTACGACCTGACCGAATTTGCTCTGTATGTTACCATTAACAAGATGTCATAGATTGGTGGTGGTTTGGGTTTTGTACTTTTAAAATTCTTTTACAATTTTAAGAACAAGTTGGTACGTTGCTAAAATTTTTAAAATTTTAAAATGCACTATTAAATAAAAGTCATTTGGTGGTTTTGCAATATCCAGAACATGACCCGAATAATATCCGGATCCTCCGACGGCCAACGAAACTATAGTTTCGAAAGTGATGGTTGTTACGATGCTTATTTCAAATCAAACGAAATTACAATTTTTACAGATGGCTCGAAAACAACAGAGGGAACAGGGGCTGGGATCTTCTCAAAAGATCCAGAACTAAGGGTGTCTATAAGACAGAAGAGAGGTTCCTCGAGGCGGGTGAGCAAATGCAGATAAGATCGATATCCGGAGGAGATTGCTATCTATATCGACAGCCAGCCGCATTTAAGGCAATGAAATCAACAAACATCAATTCTGATATAGTCTGGAAATGCAATCAGAACCGCTTGCAACAATGGGAGGGCTACTTATTAGTAGTGAGGTTGTTGACATTAAACCTCCCCTCTGCATAATCATGGGCTTTATTGACAAAATAACGCTAGGGACTGCCAATCTAAGGTGGTCTACTCTTGGGGGACACACGGTGTCAAAGGCTTTATGGCTATTTCTCGACTCTAAGAATTCCTGGAAGTTTATTAAACTTAGCAGGTTTAATATATTAGTAGGTATCCCGATAGGCTATTGCCTCTTGAGAAATCATGCAGACTCGGACTGTCAGATACTGACATCCCAAGTAACAATTTAGTTTCCATAAGGGTCAAATAAAGCTATTTTTTTATTTCCATAATAACTGTAATAACTGGCACACTGTAGCGTAGTTATTTATTTTCCTTAAGACCTTTGTTCACAGGCTCTATAAAAGTAATAGTTTCTTTTTAGATGTTACTTTAAAGACTTACGGAAGTTATTACGGAAATCTTAACGAAATTGAAAAAATTCGCATTTATTTGCATAGTTTTTTATTATATTTTTTGTTTTGATTATTGTATTTGCTCGTATTAATATTTTCCATCATTTGAAAGCGTCAAGTTGCTTGAAAGTTTATCTGATTAATACAGACAGAAGATTAAAAATCTATAAGTTTATACTACTTCATCATCTTAAACATCGTAGATGTACCTATTTACATAGGACCTTGTTACGACCTTGATGCCGTCAATAATTTCATCTTATGCAAAAAAGTAGGTCTGCTTGTTAGTAAACATTGAAAAACTGAACGGATAAAAATTGAATTAAGTAGATATAGGTATTGTTTATAATAACTACCACTGGAGCTATACAAATATTATTTGACTATTAAAATATTATCATTCACAAACATTTTGTTATATTTTTGGTTTCTTATTTATAGACCTGATCTAAGTGCATAAAATAAATACCGAAATAATTAATAAGGATTAATAATTTCCTTTCCTTTTCTTCTACTTAAATAAATATCTATATGATATCTAAGCCCAGGTTCAAATCCACACTATATTGATTGTATGTTATGCTTCTATTCACAAGCCTTGTTGAGAATCTAACTAACTTCGAAAGTCCTTTTAGCCACCTCGTTAAATAAGTATATCTCCCCCTTTTGTACAGCTTGTGATATTGTTTCCCAAAAGCTTTAAAGAAACATTTTCTGATAGTATATCTTGAAAAATAGTAAACATCTATAAATAAGCCTTATGACAATGCAATAGAAGCAATAACTTAACAAATTTTTAAAAAATTGGACCTTATAGCAGAAACATTTTTAGTTGGGATCTGCAGATTCTGTGGTGATCTGCAGGCTGTAAAGGATATACCGCACATATTGTGTGAGTACGAAGCAATTTCACGTAGTCGTAGAAAATTATTAGGGAGACCCTTCTACAAATTTTTGAAGGAAATAGACAATAAAAACTTCAAAGGCCGTAAAAGAGAAAGTGTTTAGGTTTTTTGTCTTCCGTTTAAGTTCAAATTTAACCGGTTCCCCAGGAATCGCAATAGGTCCGCTTCGGCGTCTAGTGTTGCGTCTGATGGCTCTTATATCACAACCCTGTGATGCGTTAGTGCGTTATTATATTTCAGAACAAAAAATTGGATTAAAATGGTGGTTCCAAGAACCCTTTTGTATTCACTGCAAGAAACTGTAGTAAACCTTATTATCCATCTTAACCGCCACGAGACCTCAGCCTTCATACAAAAAACTACAAACTTAAAAAAAGTCAACTAAAAAATTAAAAAAATGTATCTATCTGTTTTGATACAGTTAAAACATTAAAGAAAGAGATAATTTTTTTAAAAAAGTTAGCGGCAACGCTGCTTATACATCAGGTGTTTGTGATACAGAAAGTCCGGCTTTGCTATTTAAAGGAAGACCTTAAATATCAACAGCGTTTCTGCAAGACTGGCACTTCCACACGTCTTTCCTTGTGCTCTTCATGGTTCTCCAAGTTCTTTCAGAGATTGTGGTGCATTAAAAGTTATTTTTAAATAATTAAAATATGCATAAAATTGAATGAGACAAGGGGAAATTGAAAAGGAATAAACTGTAGCAAAAATGATATTTTTTTAGTTTTTCTTTATGCTTATTTTAAAAGACACAGTCTTATTGATTGATTTTATTCGAACTTGGGGAATTCTGAATTGTTAACTGGACAGAAAAAAAACTATAACTTGCAGATAGCTTTGAAAACACGTCTAATCACTTTAGCTCACTTTGTGAAACTCATGTAGTCCAGGAAAGCTAAGACACGCCGACTACATTGGTTCGGCCGCATCGAGCGAATGGACCATAATGCTCAAGCCTTCGAACCCCCAGCCCCCAGACCGACAAGGCAGACCGAACCTTCGTGTTAAAGACCAAGCCATCGCGGATGCCAGTTCTTGGTATGAACAACTGGAAGCAGGGTGCCCGGGAGCGCAGAGGATGGAAGGCTGCCGTGTATCAGGCAGGGAATCTTTATGGGTCGGTAGCCCGTTAAGTAAAGTACTTTTATTGGTATAATAGGCTTGAAGTGTTCATTCAATGTTTCCACGACTTCCTCGATTGGCTTTCTGACCGCTTCTTCAGAGTAGCACAAATTGTTGAGCAGAGAATACGGTTCTTCTAACAGCATCGTAAAACGAATTGCTTTTTTCTGATCTGCCTGTACTATTTTTTTACAAATAATTTTCCTCGTCGCCAATGTTAAGTTTTCAATAACTCCCTTAAAATCAAACGCTTTACTCGACTGATTATATTAATTTATTTATTCTTTACAAAATGCCATGCCAAGCCTTCATCGCGTGGTCTGAAGAACTGGAAGCAGCATGCCCGGGACCGTAGAGAAGAGGAGGCTGCTCTGTCTCAGGAAGAACCTCTTTACGGGTCGGGAGCCCTTTAAGTAAGTAAGTAAAATTTCAAGTAAGGTCAAGTGAAATCTCTCTATATCCAAATTACCTGTATGAGGGTTGGCATTTGTCATATGCATTTCTATTTCCACTTCCTAGAGTGTTCTTTTATGTTTTCTGAAATGAATTCACTGTCACAACATATTTTTCTTGGCTTTCGGAATTTTGTCAGTTGTTCGTCTATGCATTCTAATATACTCATCCCATTTTTGCCAGTCAAACTTTATGCGTAAGCTTTTTTTGTAGATATGTCTATAAATGTCAGATATATTAATTTATTAAAATGATAGATATCCATGCGCAATATTTCATTCCCTTTGTTTAGAGTTTCAGTCAGCTTGAATTTCGGTCTGATTGGTTTCCTGTCATACATCAGTTTTTCACAAGTCTGGCAATTTCTTATTACTCTTGATATTTCAGTTATCAGTTTGGGAAATATATTTTGTTTTTTAATTGACAGTATATTTCTACTTCTTTTGGGAGGTTGCCTTCCTCGGTGTGATAAGGAGATATTTGTCTATGAACATCTTCAGCTTTTTCCACTTTATTTATTTACTTCTTTATTATGTCCATACATTTTGATTAATACTTTCTGTACTTCATTATATTCCCTATCCTCTGTTTCAGAATAAATACCTATCGTCCCTGCTGTAATTGTTTAACAGAAAAACGGATCCATCCAGTACTTGTCATATTTTGTCGTTTCAACCTGAATCATTTTTTTACCATTTAGTGGTTATACCCTATCCTAATTGTATATTTATTTTGACACAAAGTTTGTAACACCCCTTAATATGCATCGTAGGTGGGTGCATTGGCTTAGTGGTTAACTGCGTTGGACCACTAAGCGAGAGGTCGCTGGTTCAAATCCCGACCTGTGCCACCTGAAAGTATTTATTCGCTGCTCCACCTCTTGCGAACGTTTGACAAACATCCAAGAGTAAGAACTATCACGAAAAGCTTCTCAAAAATGAATTGCCATTGGGAATCTGCATTAAACTGTAGGTCCCATCTATTTGTGTCAAAAAATATATCTTCGCACACACAGTAGTTGGAGAAGCTAGGCTTTGGGTCCTGCATGCACCGCTTACGCACAATATTTATTTTATCCCAATATTCATTGTAGACCCGTAAAAGTATACATATATACTAATGATCAGCATCAAAATCTAAAACTTGTTAGCAGTGTCCGTTCGTCCGTCAGTCACCAATTTTTAGGCCTTATAAAAATTATAAATTATAATAAATCTGGAAAGCTGAAATTTGGAGCATATACTCTCTAGGGTCCCGAAATGGTAGAGCACGTTTTTATGCGCACCAAGGGCATATTAATTTTGACACATAGTTTGTACCACCCCTTAATATTCGTCGTAGGCGCCTAAAAGTATATATATTTATGATCAGGACTAAAATCTAAGACTTTTACCAATGTCCATCCGTACGCAATTTTTAGGCCTTTAAAATTAGCTAGGAAGCTGAAATTTGGACCACATATTCCCTAGTGCTCCGAAATGGTTAAATGTAAAACAAAATCTAATACGCCCACTGCCACGCCGACAATTTAGAAAAAATAGTTTTAAAGCTAAAATTACAGAGATAGGGTATTACAACCTCTACAAGATATGTAGGTACTGCCCTCCTTTATAAGTATGTCACATAAAGTTTTTTGCCAAGATAATCATAATTATTTTTTTTGCCGGGGTACGGGAATAATGAATGACAAATTAATTAACAAGCTTTGGCTTCGTTATTAATATCGCGTTGATTTCCCAAGATGATAAAAGCAAACAGGACTTAACGTCCCTTACTGACAAGATTTGGGAAGCTTCAGGATCATATATGGGCATGGCAGATGTTCAAATGCAACCGCCATACAAACGTCCCGATTGTGCTCAGTCTTCGAACAGTGCAATGAAGAATGGGATCCTAGAGATGAAGGCAATTATTAGAAACTTATCGGATGAAGTAAGTCAATTTAGGACAATCGGAAGAAGTTCTGCGAATCATTTTTAAGGACGTAAGTCAACCAATAGAACTCGATCATCAGAAAAGAGAGTCTGCTGGTTTCAGTATGATTGATCTTGGAATTTGCAAACCCTCTTCTTCTCCAGTATCTTCTCCTCTTCACTTAACCAGCAAAAAAGATTGCAACGACTGGCGTCCTTGTGGCGGTTATTCATGCAGTTTCAATACCTGATAGGTATCCTATACCACACATTTATAACTTTTCGATGCAGCTTCATTGCTACACAGTTTTTTCAATAATTGATTTGGTCAGGGCGTATCATGAGATACTTTTCGCCACCGGAGACGTGCCGAAAACCGTCATTACCACTCCTTTCGGCTTGTATGAGTTTATGCGAATGTCCTTTGGGTTAAGAAATGCGTGCCAAACCTTTCAAAGATTTCTTAACGAAATTGTTAATGATCTCCAGTTTGTTTTTGCATATATTGATGATCTCTTTATTGCCAGCAAAAGCATGGAGGAACATAAAATGGCCAATTACTATAACCGATTCATTGCAAACGTTGCCAAACTGCTCACTCCTATATATTTTCATTTGACTAATATGATCAAATTCAGGAAAAATAAAAAAACACTCTTTCTGGCCTGGATAGCTGCAATAAAGCATCGTAGCTCGTGGAAATACTAGAAACTGGAGTGATGACTTTCCATTGGTCTTGCTTTGTATTAGGACGCCTTTAAGGAAAGACTTGGGATGCTCATCTGCTGAGCTCGTCTATGGGCAGACACTCAAGGTTCCTGGAGAATTCTTTATTCCAACGAATCTGGATGTTGGAGTCGGTCCAGAAACTCAAAACGTATATGCAGTCAATAATTCCCGTAAGCCCACGCCAATTGCCTCAATCCAATGTCAATATTCGGAAGTGGCTCAGAAGAGGTGACAAAGTTCGCCCTGGACTGTCACCGCCCTATGAGGGACTCTATAAAGTCGAGCGAAAGTTACGAAAACAGTTCATTATTAACAATTTAAAACAAATTAAGCAATCGGTAAATAACCGAGCATACATAATAAAACGGTTTAGAATCGCGAAGTTGGTGAGCGAGTGATCACTCAAATCAAGTCAGTCAAGACTAATAACCGTTTAGACCATTACCATTAAAACCAGCTCTCTTTAATTTTCTCATTCATCAATCTACCGATTAACCTAGTTTGTCATTATTAATAGATCGAGTTAGTCTTCAACCAACTTTCACGCAGCGCTAACGTACAAATTACATTCGTAATATTTTAAGTTTTAATATTACTTAAGTTGTGTCGATATTAAAGATGTTAAATTATATAAATGTGCATCCTCATTTACATCACATACACTGAGTGTGCAGTTTCTGATGTTTCGTTTATTTCGCTTAGAATTCTACTTAGGAAATCTGAAAGTTTATTCTTGCCTTTGATATAATCAATGTCAAACTCTAAGTCTTGTAATTTGATAAGTCCTCTTTGAACTCGTTGACTGATTTCTTTTCCATTTTTTTTTTGTTAAATATTTTATGGGCATGTGATCAGTGATTATTTTGAATTTCTTTCCCCAAAGATATGGTCTAAAATATGAGATAGCCCGAACTCTTGCTAAAAACTCGTTATCGTTTACTGAGCTATCTTTCTCATGGCACTTTAATGTTCGAGAAGCATTGCTAAGCTGTCCTTCTAGAGCAAGTATAGCTCCCAAAGCAAAATTACTTGCACCTTAAATCCACAGGCAAGGTTAAGCGCGGACCTCCGTTATTCATGCTGAGTTTCGAAAAGTCAGAAGACATTACAAAAATTTACAAATAAAAATCCCTAACATTGTAGTTATAATTGAACCTCAATGCAAGCGTTGTCAAGGGTATAACCACACAAACGCATATAGTGAAATAGAACGGCGTTGCGTTAAGTGCGCCGGGAAATATTTGTCTATTGATTGCGGTTTTAAAAGACAGGATTTACCAACCTGCATAAACTGTAAGGGAAAGCATCCGGCAAACTATCGCGGTTGCGAAGTAGCCAAAGAGCTTCAAAGCAGGCCCAATATAGTAGGAAAAAAAAATTTTACCCGTTGGAATTAAAAAGACTGACAAACCCAAAAGAGGTACCAACAATTCAATTGAACGACGGAAAAATGTAACGGAAACGTCTAAGCTGCCGAGAAAAGACATTTAAAAGAAAATACGTCGACTCCCAGACCGAAGGTTAAGGAAATGTCCAAACCACCGCCAGAAAAGATAATTAATAGTAAAGTGTTGTCAAAATCTCGGCCACAGACAGCTAATAAGCAAATCGATACAGCGGCTAACCCAGTCGAACAAGTCTTTTCTGCAATTCTTGCTGGACTGGAATAACAAAGTCGTATTATTAAACGCATATTTGAAAAGTTTGACCATAAACTTCGGGCTCAATTCTTCGCATATAAATATGAATATGAATAGTAACGAAAAAGACAAAATAAAATTAGATACGTGGAATGCGAATGGCAAAAAAAACGACATACAAGAAGTTTATTCTCGTACAAATTTGATCGACATATGCTTGGTTTCTGAGACGCATCTTACGAAGGGAATCAAGTGTAAAAATTATCACCCATGCATATCACCCTTAGGAAAGCGCTAGAGGCAGAGCGTCTTTGTTGATAAAAGACAGGATTGAGCACTCAATAAGCACAAAAATCGAGTAAGTTAATGTTCAAATGATTACGGTTCGCGTAAAAAATAATAGACAAACTTATGATATTGCGTCTATATATATCCCTCCTAGGGAAAAGATAGAAAAAATAGATTTCACGAGTATTTTTAACTCACTCACATGGAACTTTGTTGCCGGTGGTGATTTTAATGAAAAATACACCTTCTGGGGTTCACGATGCATTTCACCAAAAGGAAAAATTTTCTATGAATCCGGTATGCAATTTGGAGTAGACTTTAACTTGTCAGACAGACCGACGTATTGGCCTAAGGATACGGCAAAAACTCCAGACCTTATTGATTCTTACATTTTAAAGGGGATTTGCGAAAACTTTGTTAAAATTGAAGAGTGTTTCGATCTGTTTTCTGATCACTCGCCTGTCATTCTGACAATTAGCGGCTGCCTATTGAGAAAGGAGGCAGCATCCAGACTTACTAGCATATCAACTAATTGGGACTTCTTCAGAAAAGACTGCGAAAATAAAATCGATCTTTACGTGTCTTTTCAAGCGCTATTTGAACTTGAAGTCGAAGTCGATCAATTAAGTGGAGTCATATAAAGTTCAGCCTGGTGTATTAGTACTTATAAACGGATAACGAAATCAAAACGCGAAATAAAATATCCTCAGGAAATAACCGAATTGGTAAAGCAGAAAATAAAAGCGCGTAAAAAATGGCAACAATCGCGTGCATCACTAGTTGAACTGTGCTATGAAATACAAAAATTACGGGATTGGTCCTAAAAGAGTTGCCTAGGAAAGCACTTATTATGTTTGTTAATCTCATAAATGCTTCGTTTAGGTTATTATACATTTCACGACAATGGAAAGTAGCTGAGGTCATAATGGTCCCAAAGCCGGGAAAATCCCCATATGACATGAAATCGCATAGACCAATATCTCTTTTACCAATTATATCAAAAGCAATTCGGGTTCAGTATTAAACACTCGTAGGTTTATCGACTAACCAATGAAATTATGAGATGCTTAACCAGTGTGTCTCTTAGTCTTTCAAAGGCCTGAATATATTCAGGGTCATTGCTATTGATTTTCATATTCTTTTTAAAGCATTTTACCATCGGGTGTGCTATTCTAGAGTAGTCCCTAATGAATTTCCTATAATAACCAGTGCTACCTAGAAATCATTTCAATTGAGTTGTCGTCAAGGGTAAAGAATACTTCTGAATTACTTCTACGGGTTACTTATGCGGGTTTGGTTTTATTCTCTCCGAATTGAGTAAGTTTATTACTGTCTTCCGTGTTGTTCTTAAGAAAAGAACATTTATTTAGTTGTATTTTTGAATTATGATGTACCTTTAGTTGATGATATCCCTGGGCCCTTAACCTTCCTAACTTATCAAGAATACTATTGATATTTGGCAGTGTGTATTTATAATCCACAGTTATCTCATTAAGTGCTCGATAATCACCACATACTCTAAACTTAGTTTTCCATTCACTATCAGGTTTCTTGGCCACAACTACGATTGGTGAGGCATATCGACTATTTGATTTTCGAACAATGCCCTGCTTTTCTATATCGATATGTATCAGCGACATATATTCAACAAAATTCAAAGAGCTGCTTTGAAGTATATAAGAAAAGTGTACCCAATCCAAAGTGCAAAAGAATCAATAACGAGTTAAAGCAGAATTTTGGAGTAAGAGACACTTATCATAAATTACACCACATGCAAGTTCATACTATTATAATTTAAGGAACATTTTATATAATTAAATGCTAAATATGAATTTGATGATACAAAGTCTAGAGAATTTTCTATCGATTCAAATGAATCAACTATATTAAAAAAAATTTAAACTGTATTAACCCGTGCGTGCAGTGACACTTTGAGTGGTGCGCGGGCTGCTTCAGACGTATGTCTGCTGAGGTGGGCGACTAAGTCTTCCAAACTCTTATTTAGAGTGCTCCAGGGAGTAAGCCCGCAGAACAAAGTCACACAAACCACAATTTAGGGTGTTTCAACGAGTAAACCCGCAGAATCAAATCCCACTTTTAAGCTTCGATGTTGAGGTACCCGTGCCCAGAGCTGCATGGTCAGTAAGTGGTTAAAGTGTATAAGTGCCTTATCCCGGTGAGTCGGCTCTGCCGGGATGGATTCCCCCTTCCGGACATACTCTTGGGTCCAAAAAATTAGCTTGAGTAAACACAAAACAAGACAGAAACAAAAACAATAAAAAATAAAAAAAAGGAAATGGAGGAGATGGAGGAGATGGAAGAAAGACTGCTGTGTCCTGGCACGTATTCGGAAGAGGAGTTGTTGGCCTCCAGTCAGGAGACAATAGTGGAAGCCTCTGGCTCTATAGGTATAGGGTCGGAAGCTAAGGTTACCAACCATAGTGACTCAGAAACCACAACATCATCCAATGCGACCAACAATACCAGCCAATGGCCGGGTATAAAAAAACCCAAAAACAATAAATCCCCTGGCACCTATTCGAAGGCTAGGTACTAGATAGCCCTGCACATCCTTGTATTTTTGAATTGCACATGAAATGGACCAGGCGGATAGGGTAAGGTACCAGCCAGTGGTGGACGAGTTCGTCAAATACCAGGCTACCATCCCCGGCAATCTAAACCAAAAGAGGTTGCCAAAAGAAATAGGTGTCAGGATGCGTCCTTCCACACCCCAAAAAAACAAAAGACAAGCGCAAATCCGGATCCATCGACGGCCGCGACAGCTCGCAATTTTAACGAAGTTGCCAGAACCACTTGGAAGTTGCTATCTTAGACGAGCTGTCCAATAGTGGGAAGTCGGTAACGAACCTATAGAGTAGCATCGAGGCAAAACTGTCCGAGATGGTTGTGGAGCACGTGCTAGTAGGAGGTACTGCGCCGGGCTTCGATTCTGCGGGGACTGTTCGGGGGTTTCGGGTTATCAAATGCATGGACCAATTCTCCAAGGATTTCCTCGGCTCGTGCATCCCTAAGGTTAGCGATGCCTGGGAGGGCTTAAGGCTTAGCAAGGCAATACCCACGAGATCAAAGGCCCGCATTTGGTTGCCTATCATGAAGACAGAGCCCGATAACCTCATCAAATGCCTTCGGTTACTGAATCCCAAAATCTCTATGGACAACTGGGCAGTCATCAAGGCGGAAGAACCGCAAAAAACAGCCTCTCTTTCCTGCTCCTCATCAATGAAGAATGTCTGGGTGCACTTGATGAGTCAAACCACAAACCAACAAGTGGTTGTGGGACCTGGCGATCGGAAAAACGTCAAGTTAAGATGCTGAAGGATATTCAGACGAATCTCCAGCACTCAAAGCGTGCTTCGGAGAGTCTTATGGTCTTCCTTAGGGAGGAGGACATTGACATCCGTATCATACAGGAGCCGTGGATCAGGAAAACGACTATCTAGGCAACAATTGTAACCTTTTCTACATCCACAACACGGATAAGCCGAGGTCATAGATTTTATTAAAAACATACATTAACACTTTCCTCTGTCCTAACCTTAGCTCCAACGATATAACTGTGGCCAAACTGGTTGAAACCCTGAGGCATGATACCTATATATCCTCGGCCTACTTGGCGCACGATTTTTCGGATCACTGGTGGATTCTTTTCTATGTAATGTAATTGATATTCCTATTCCCCACAGAAACCCAAAAAGGATCGACTGAAATTCGGTCAAATCCTTAACTCCAAACTTAGTATACTCCCAATCTGAACTAGACTCAATCTATCGAAACACTCAAGAACTCTGCTAGACTCAGCAAGATCCTATCTGAATTACACCCCAGTCCACCTTTTATTAAGGAAGTGGATGGTACTTGGACGGAATCTGGTGAAAAATCGTCAAAGCTCCTTCGCAACACCCACTTCCCTGGATGCAAAAATTACTGTGGCAGTCCAACTGTTCTCTAAGTGTCGCAAAATGTACAGGATTAAGTTAAAGCAGTAACTACCGATAATAAGATTTCCTGGGCTATTAACAACTTTTCCCCGTACAAGTCTCCTGGACCGGACGGTATCCTGCCCATTATGTTGCAAAAACATCAAAGCGTAGTGAACCCTGGCTTCTAGCCATGTAGTAACTGCATCCTGCTTAACCATGTCCCCCAGTCATGGAGACATGTAAGAGTGTTTTTTTTTATCCAAGGTAGGCAAGAGCTGACAAGAGTCTGCGAATGGCTTTAGACCGATTAGTTTGTCATCTTGCCCACTAAAAGTACTCGAACGGATCCTAGACCTATACATCAGTTCGGGCCCGACTGAGTCACCTTTATGTAACTCTCAACATGCATAACTCAGAGATAGGTCACCGAGACAGCACTGCACGAAGTAGTGCGCACTATTGAGAGATCCATAAAATACAACCAATACACGCTAGCCACCTGTTTAGACATAGAAGATGCTTTCAATAACGTCCACACAGAAGCTATCCAAACATCTCTCATTGAGACAGGTGTAGAGGAGTTCATTGGCAAACGGATAGTCTAAATACTCAAAACAAGGATTATTCAGGACAAACTAGGTAACAGCATTATAACCAAATCGGTCAGCAGGGGCACACTTCAAGGCGGGGTTATATCGTATTTGCTGTGGATTATGGTTCTTAATAAAATCTTGTCCAATTTAGACAGCGACGGCATTAAAGTAGTTGCATACGCGGACGACGTGGTCGTACTTATATCAGGAATGTTCCTGTATGTGATAAGCGAAATCATGGAAAGGGCGCTGGGTAAGATCAGCGCCTGGGCCGCAAGGTGTGGTCTTGGCGTTAACCCTAGCAAAACAGAACTGACGCTATTCACCACTAAAACCAAAATACCAACTTTCAACTTACCCCGTCTAAAGAAACATGTTCTTTCGCTATCCTCCAGTGCTAAATACTTGGGTATCATTCTAGACTCAGCTGGAAGCTGAATATTGAACGCAGGATTCGCAAAGCAAATGTTGCATTCTACGCATGCAGCAAGACTTTCTGTAAAAAGTGGGAACTTAAACCAAAGATGCTTATATGGATGTATACGGCGGTGGTATGTCCAATTCTCACTTATGTGTCCTTGGTATGGTGGCCCGCCCTAAATAAAGCTTATAACATCACTAAACAAGGCAGAGTCCAGAGAACGGCTGCAATCGGATCTACGGCAGCCCTACGGTCGAGTCCGACGGAGGCACTCAACGTGATTCTAGACATCCTTCCCCTTCCCCAAGTAGGAGGTTGCTGGTTCACTAGACCTTACGGGCACTGCAATATCCTTGACTCAATACCGATGAACGCAGTAGCACTATCTACTGACTGCATAATACCCAAACTTCACTTTCAGAAAACTTTCAGTACTGCCTTCCCGTCCAGATCAGACTGGGAGGCAGGCACTGTCATCGACGCATCCGCTATAACTATCTTCACTGACGGGTCCAAAATGGACTGTGGAGTAGGAGCGGGCGTCTTCTCCGACGAATTACACATATCTTTATCCTTCCGGCTCCCGAACTCGTCTAGCGTCTTTCAGGCGGAGGTCCTTGCTATTAAGGAGGCGTGCAGGATGCTTCTATGCAGCCGGACATCTAATGAAAACACATACATTTTCGTGAACCACAATCAGGGCCCTTACCTCAACTAGGACTACGTCTAAGCTCGTAAAGGAATGTGGGGAAATACTTTCCGGGGCGGGTCGTCAGTTTAAAGTCTGTCTCATCTGGTTTCCAGGACATAGGAACATAGAGGAAAACGAGAGCATACGAGCTGGCCAGAATTGGCTCCTCCCTTATGGAATCTTGCGTGGTGGGAGTTCTCCCTCCGTTGGGCTTCGTGAAGGGAGTAATCACTGAGAGATTACGATAGACAAGACAATTATAGGAAAAATCTATCAGGATTCAACAGAAATTCAAATCAGAATTCAGGACATTACAGACAGAACAATTACAATCCTAGGCCAGCAACTACAAATCAGAATTCATTTCGACAAAACAATTATTCCAGACAGTATTCGCAAAATTTGGACAACTCCAATACAAATTCTGAACATTCAAGACAAAGTGGAGTAAATAACAATAACTACGATAGGATCTTTCAATAGACTAGACGGAATTCCAATTCCACCCCCAATGAAGATAGATCACATTGAAACAGTTTCAGATAAAATGAATTTTCAATCACACAGGCGTGGCAAAAAACTTCATAGGACAAACTTGTAAAGGTTTGCTTTAAACAGTTTTTTATAAATTGTGGGCGTGGCAGTGGGCATTTCAAAAAAAATTTTACACTCTACCATTTTGGGACCCTAGGGGGTATATGTTCCAAATTTCAGCTTTTTACCTTTAATTTAAAGGCCTATAAATTGGTGACTAATAGGACGGACATTGCTAAATAGTCTTAGGTCTTGGTCCTGATCATAAATATATATACTCTTAGGGGTCTCTGCCGAATATTAAGGGGTGTTACAACCTATGAGTCAAAATTAATATACCCTTAGGATAGGGTATAAAAAGGGAACTAAGAAATCTAATTTATAAGAATAGAGATCTTTTTTCCAAGAAGGTAATAAACTTACTTATATCCATGATATTGAACATAAAATCATAACTATTTACTACAGAAAAACCAATATTTTCTGAAGTATAAAGGTATCCTTAGAAACCATGAAGAGCAGATTAATAGGCAGATGTAAGAAATGTTAGCACAAGTAATAATTATAGGGAGTAATTCCCCATATAATTCGCCTTTATGGATCGTTCGGAATAAGATCGATAATTCAGGCGAGAAAAAATGGAGAATCGTAATAGACTACAGGAAACTCAATGAATTTTCTGTAAGCGATAAATATTAATAATACGACCTTTGACCTTGCTGAAGGCTTCCATCAGATCGTATTAAAACAAGACGACAGAAAGAAAGCTGCAATCTCAACACCTTTAGGACACTATGAGTTTATCAGAATGCCGTTTGGGCTTAAAAAACGGCCCGACGACGTTACAAAAATTAATCAATTCCATCCTTAGTGAATTGAATATATAAACAAAACATAAGGAAAGGCTACAGTCCGCTTGGGGCGAATGGTATGATACCCTATCCTTATGAACGCCAAAGAAAAGCATTAGGAAGATGATGGATAGCATTTTATTTCATTCTATGAAATTTATAGTAAAAAAAATATTTTATTGTAAAAACGCCACCAAAAAGTGGGCGTGGCCAAAAACTTTGTATGGGCGATATATTTGAAAAAAATATTGGCTAAATATATTGTTAAATATTCCTTTTCGATTTCAATTAAAATTTTCGAAGAAAACAGCATTTTAGTGAAAAACGCCCACAAAAAGTAGGCGTGGCAAAAACTTTATGTAACAAATTTATAAAGATGGGCAGTACCAATACCTAAATTTATCTCTCTAACTTAAGCCTTAAGACAGTTTTTTATAAATTGTGGGCGTGGCAGCAGGCGTATGTTGAAAATTTTAACACTTCACCATTTCGGGACCCTAAGGAGTACATGCTCAAAATTTCAGCTCCCTAGCGTAAATCTAAAGGCAACAAAAGTTGATACGGACGGACGGACATTGCTAAATAGTCTTAGGATTTGGTGCTGATCATAAATATATATACTTTTATGGGTCTACGACGAATATTTAGGGGTGTTACAAACTATGTGTCAAAACTAATATACCCTTAGGATAGGGTATAAATATGCGTCGTATACTGGACGATATTTTAATTTTTAGCACCACCTTTAAAGAACAGACTACAAACATACAACAAATATTTAACAAACTTAGAGAACGCAATCTTAAGATTAAAGTGGATAAGTGTAATTTTTTTAGCAGGAGTATAGTACCTAGGACATATCTTAACAACGGATGGTGTAAGGGGTTAATATGAGTAAAATTAAAGATATTCAGAATCTTAACCCATATGTAACGGCTGCAATTTTGTCATTTTCCGTAGGCGAGGGGGAAAATCGATCTACCTGGTAGAATATGAGTTTCGATAGTTTGGTTTAATATCTAATCGACCTGTTTTTGCGTTTTTCTCGATTTAGATTTTTGCGTGGTCTTTTACGGAAAACTGCAAAACACCTTTTTGGACAATAAAAATAAATATTCCGGAAAAATAGGAAAATTACAGCAGCGGAATGACCGCCCGTAAACAATAGCTATTCCATGCCTGTTTTACAAAAAAAAATGTTTGGGCACGAATCGAATCTTTCGTCATGGGCTAGTTGGGCGGAGAAGGTAGCTGGTCGAGATATCGACCAATAGTACTATGCGATATACAAAAATGCACTGTAAATTTATTTCGGTTTGTAATCGGATCAAACTTTATAGCCAAGACATTTCCGCTATTTCAGCTTCCGATGGTTGATGCCACGAAACCCCCTCCAAACCATAGGGACACTTGTAAGACAAACAACATCAGGTCAATTCAAATAAGTATCCTAAAATAATTTTTACGCGTTAGCTGCAGCTGTGTCAACAGATAAGTATATGTTACCGTGCCTATTGTTTTGCTTTATTGCCTATTTCATACAAGAAAAGGGTTTAGGTCATAAACTCATCCAACCATGAAGCGATCGAGCCAATGCAAAAAGTAAAGCGTTGGGACCGAAAAACTCGAAAAATGACGACCGTGGAAATGCCTCAAATTCTCAAGGCATACAACAAGCGCATGGGTGGTGTCGATCTTTTCGACAATGCAATGAATAATTATCGCATCCGCGTTCGTGGCAAGAAATGGTACTGGCCATTGTTGACCAATGCATTTGATGCAGCAATGGTAAATGCATGGAAAATTAATTGTATGCTGCGCAGACACGAAGACCACATAAATCAAGACACGAAGAAGAAAAAATGTGCCATCATGAGCCAACTAGACTTCCGTGTTTACGTAACCGAATGCTTGCTGCGCCAATAGAGAAGTGGAATCCCGAAGACTCCGAATGCAACCAAAATAAGCGAAAAGGTCGCGTTGAACGATATTCGCCGCGATAGAACCGACCATGGAATCATTCACAGCGCAAAAAAACTTCGTTGTCGTGTCTGCCACAAACATGCCTCATTCAAGTGCAGCAAATGCGATGTTGCATTACACACAAAATGTTTTAATTCATTCCACAGCATATAAAATAACGATTTTCCATTACCATTTTTATTTATTTATTCTATAATCGAATCTATTTATCAAATAAAATATTACAAAAATAATTTCTGAATTTTTGGTTCACTTTTGCATTTTTGTATATTGTATGGTACTATTGGTCGAGATCTCGACCACCACCTCCACGGTACCCCTGGTCAGGTACGACTCCAATTTTTTTTGCGGGTATTCTGACCCAAAATTGAGCCAACTAGACTTCCGTGTTTACGTAACCGAATGCTTGCTGCGCCAATAGAGAAGTGGAATCCCGAAGACTCCGAATGCAACCAAAATAAGCGAAAAGGTCGCGTTGAACGATATTCGCCGCGATAGAACCGACCATGGAATCATTCACAGCGCAAAAAAACTTCGTTGTCGTGTCTGCCACAAACATGCCTCATTCAAGTGCAGCAAATGCGATGTTGCATTACACACAAAATGTTTTAATTCATTCCACAGCATATAAAATAACGATTTTCCATTACCATTTTTATTTATTTATTCTATAATCGAATCTATTTATCAAATAAAATATTACAAAAATAATTTCTGAATTTTTGGTTCACTTTTGCATTTTTGTATATTGTATGGTACTATTGGTCGAGATCTCGACCACCACCTCCACGGTACCCCTGGTCAGGTACGACTCCAATTTTTTTTGCGGGTATTCTGACCCAAAATTGGCTCGCACACAAAGTTTCAACAATTTTGAATGGACAGTTTTCGAGCCGTTACATATTACCCGAATCCCAGAATCCCAGAAACAAATAAAGTCATTTTTAGGGATGACTGGCTACTGTAGGCAGTTCGTAAAAGATTATGCGAAAGTAGCTTACGGTATGACTAAGTATTTAAAAAAGAATACGAAAATTAAAAAAGTGGTCCTCAATTTATAGACTAATTTAAAAAATTTAAAAGATAACTTATTTATTTACCAATTTTAAGATTCAAACTTATAACAGACGCCAGTATTTTTGCCTTAGGCGTAGTCCTTACGCAGGGCGATCATCCCCTAGGTTATGCAAGTAGTACTATGAAAAAAATATAACACAACGGAAAATGAGCTCCTTAGCATCGTTTGGGCCGTGAACTATTTTCGCGCATATATATTTATGGCAGAACTTTTGATCTTCTTAGTGATTACCAGCCTCTCAACTGGCTCCAAACTAAACACAAAGGTAGAGATATTAATCACAGGTCACAGCGTTGATTACTTAGACTTGGAGAATATGATATATGTATTAATATATAAGCATCAAAGTGTTGGAAAATAAAGTTTTTTCTATATGTTCTGACCACGAATATAATAAAGTCCAACAAAAACTGATAGAATTGTTTAATACTAGTTTAAAATTTTATAAATGTACCCACTATGCAAAAGATATGGCAATTGACGATGAAACATTTAGATACATCGGAAAATATCATAAGAATGAGGCATGAAGAATGAAAACTATGAATGATTGAAAAACTTGATATGCTATACAAATTTTAAAACATACAATAATACAATAATTACAATAATAACTGTGACACTTGCAACAGAGCCAAATATGACAGAAACTCCAAGTGATATAAATCAGATAATTCATTTAGGTGTCTATATATTTAAACCATAGTTTTTTAACCTCAATTGACAAGTTCTCAAAACATGCAGTTGTTCTTTATTTAGAAGATAGGAAAAGTATCACAATCGTTGGCAAAATACGATTATATTTCTCCATCAAAAGAAAACCAAATTTAGTTGTTTTCGACAATACGTTTAATTCCGTAACTGTTAAAGAATGAATAGAAATGTTCGGGTGTTTTTTTAGATGTATAAAACTTCGAATTGAAATAAAACACAATAAAATCGTTTACTGTCCATCAATTTGGCTTCAATTTTGGCCACCAATTTTGCCATTAATTTTTAAATATGATTTCGGGCATGTGGCCGCCGCGGATGGTTCGAATAAAGACAAGTCTAGAGGTCCAATATTCTTTTTCAAGCATTTGCGGCTGTATGCCAGCAATAACGCCACTAATGTTGGCTTCCAAGTCCCCTAATGTTTCTGGTTTGTTGGAGTAGGCGAGCGACTTCACATATCCCCAAAGAAAATAATCCAATGGTGTCAAATCACACGATCTTGGTGGCCAATTGACAGGTCCATTCCATGAAATTATGCTCTCATCGAATGTTTCCTTTAATAAATAGATTGTGACGTGCGCTGTGTGGCATGTAGCGCCGTCTTGTTGGAACCACATCTCATCCACATTCATGCCATCCAATTTAGAAAGAAAATAGTCGATTATCATGGCTCTATACTGGTCTCCATTAACGGTAACTGCCTCTCCAGCATCATTTTGGAAGAAGTATGGCCCAATGACTCCACCAGCCCATAGAGCACACCAAACAGTCAGTTGTTGTGGATGTAATGGCGTTTCAAGGGACTCATGTGGATTCTCTTCACTTTAAATTCGGCAATTTTGCTTTTTGACGTGGCCGTTGAACCCAAAATCAGCCTCATCACTGAACAAAATTTTGCGATGAAAATCAGCATCGATATCAATCTCATTTTCGGACCATACACCAAAATCACGACGCATTGCATGGTCTCGCGGCTTTAATTCTTGCACCTGGATTTTGTAACGTCGTCAGAAGAGATCTTTACGCTAAATCTTCCATAGAGATGATGGACAATGCTCCAATTGCTGTGCACGGAGCGTTTGATGTCTCTCAAACTGGTGACTCAAGGCGAGGTGTGGAAAATTGTCAGTGCATATGCTCCCCAAATCGGGTACGAGCAGAGGAAAAAATATACATTCTGGCTTGATTTGTTTGTTGGCAGAGATTTGAATGGACATGTCGGGAAGCCTAACGAAGACTACGGAGACTACCATTGAGAACTAGGATATTGCACCAGGAATTCTTCTGGTGAAGACATCCTAAGCATGTGCAAGTCATACGGTCCGTCTCCTCCTGACAGAAATATTCATGGAGAAGAAGAACAAAAATAAATAAGCAAAGTTTTCTGCGAAAATCAATTGGTACGACCTGGACAAAGAAAAAGGCGAGTCATTTTGATAATAAATGGAAAATTTCCTCCGTAATAACACCAACGAAGTTGAGGATGAAGAGTGCACAAGATATGTGGGATTTCCTACAACGAGCCTGCTTAGATAAAGCTAAAGTACTGCTTGGAGCCTCGAAGAGTCACTACCAGTACGGAAAGGAAACTTGGTGGTGGACAGAGGAAATTCAAGCAGCAATAAAGGAAAGAAAGTGGCTTTCAAAGCTTGGTCAAAGTGCGCCTCTAATAATATAGTTCAAAAAGCTCGTGGTGTCAAACTTTCGTGAAAGTAAATCGAATGATTTAGATAATTTGGCGGTGGATAATTGTAGTGGCGATGGTGATGATGATAGTGTGCGTGGCGACTGATGATTTTATCTGTATTTGCAGGCGCGTAACTTTGTTGTGTAACATCTTTGGTAGTATTGGTATGAACGTTATATGTTATGAGATTTGTGCGGTATAAAAGAAACAAATTGAAAGAAATTCGATTTTAAGTTCACGGCAGAGTTCGTTAAAAATCTTTCGCAAAACAAAGCAAAAGTCACAAGTTATTACAGTAGATTGGTTTTAAAAAATGTATGACTCCAATTACCAAAAATAATTAATTTGAAGAATTGGGTTTTGAGAATAAAAAAATTATAATTTTAAACGATACTAATTAAGATTTTGAGGAAAAAGTAAATGCAAAAACTTTAAAAGAATTCAAGCTATAAAAATATTTACCAAAACAATTGCCTTAAAATAAAAAATACAAAATCTGAAACTATAAAAATTAACACAAATTCAATATTGCTAAAAAACCAAAATAGGACAATACTATCAAGTTCATGCAATGACAGAATTGTAACCTTAAATGGGAATTACTTAATAAATCTTTATAACTGTAACTTAAAAATATGAAATCAATTATTATTATGGAAAAAGAAGAATTTACACAAATTTTTTTAATAGAAAATAACGATAATCAATTGAGAGATAATATTAGTACAATATCGTATGATGACATTGTAATTAATCAAATAGAAAACATGGAAGCAGTTGAAGAACTTTAATTTCATAAATGCATATACAATTGGATATATATAATTGAAATTTTTGTAATAGCAATTATTTTCATATTACAATTTTTTTTAAACTTGATAAATACAAATGAATTGAAGTTGTAATTAATAACGAAACCCAGGAGAGATTCGACTTAAAGGGGGAGGGGCTATGTCAAAGCTTCCGTGACAACTTCAATTCCCATAAATTGGAAATTATAAGAACCAGAATCATATTACATTAGTTTTCCCAGCAGAAGTATAATTTCTTATTTCGAAATATCACATTACAATTATTCTCCCAGCTGAAGTGCAATGCCCAGAAATACAAATCTTATTTCAAGATATTGCATTTCCGCTGAAATCATAAAGTAAGCAATTCGCATTGTGGCAAATGCAGTGTAAGCAGTTAGAAATTAGATTTTAAGATTATTGGAATTGTCAAGTTCAGTTTCATTTTAGAGCTCCATAAAGACGGCTAAATAGTAATAAAATAAAAGTGTTTTTTTTTTATCTCAAATGTTAAAGCAAACGATAAGTCGTCTGTAATATTCTCGGGTTGCGGGCGAATTGAACGCTAATCATAACAAGCCAGCTGTTTTTGGCCCATGGTGAAGCACAGGTCAGAATTGATTCCGACTTAGCGGGATTTAGTCTGCTGGGTATAACTATTAAATTATTCTTTTCACATCACGGTCTCACTGTGTAAATACTTTCAATATTCACAATTCAAGTTGGCTTCAACATTCTGGACATACAACACCCTAAGAAAGGTATGTCAAGTTCTTAGCTGAGGTTAATGATTATTAATAAAACTCCTAAAGGAACCGTATGACAATACGAGAAAGACAATTGACGGTTACTTTAGGAGTTTTAAATGGTCGTTGTGTTTCTTCGTCAACGACGATACCGCTGCCGATATGATTACATATATAATTCACTTGGGTATGAAACGCTTTATCCCTAGCAGGATAAAGAGTATTCGAATTATATGTTGCGGCGATTAAATCACGTTTTTACATTAAATGCAGGGAAAGAGAAGGAAAAAGTGGCATTTTTATGCAGCCCGGTGGGCCAGATCTATTGTTTCATTAACAAATCCAAAGACAGAAAATGAATTTTCATACGATGAGCTAAAACAAAAATTGTGATTATTTAAACCAAAAAGAAATAACGGGTGATCCAAGTTAAGATACTTTTTTCAATAGCCTTTTTAGACAGATCACGTGTGAGTCGTGTCATGTTATTTTTGTTTAGTATTGTTTGGCATTTCATAATGGAAAGACTTACGCGTGAACAACGTTTACAAATTGTTCAACTTTATTATGAAAATTCACGTTCTGTGAGGAATGTGTTTCGTGCACTTCGCTCAACTTATGGTCAACATAATCGGCCTACTGAGCGTACTATTCGCAACACCATCACCCATTTTGAGACCCTGCATTCATTATTGGATAATATTCGACCATATAGACCACGTCCAGCACGCTGTGAAGAAAATATAGCGGCCGTAGCTGAGAGTGTACACGAAGACCGTAGAGAGTCGATTCGGCGCCGTTCGCAGGAACTCGGACTGACGTATGGAACGACTTGGCGCATTTTACGTCAAGATCTTAAATTGAAAGCGTACAAAATACAGCTTGTGCAACAACTGAAGCCGCTCGACCTTCCCAAGTGACATCGCTTCGCTCTATGGGCTCTTCGTCCGACGTTTTCGAGGCAAATTTTGTTTAGCGATGAGGCCCATTTCTGGCTCAATGGGTATGCAAACAAACAAAATTGCCGCATTTGGGACGAAGAGCAACCTGAAGAGATTGAAGAACTGCCACTTCATCCAGAAAAAACAAAGATTTGGTGTGGTTTGTGGGCCGGTGGAATCATCGGTCCATATTTCTTTAAAAATTATGCCGGTGCGAACGTTACCGTCAATGGCGACCGTTGTCGTGCCATGATAACCGACTATTTGATGCCTGAAATTGAAGCTCGTGATCTCGGCGACATTTGGTTTCAGCAAGACGGCGACACTTCCCACACATCGCATCAATCAATGGACTTATTGAGAGAACATTTCGGTGAGCACATAATTTCACGTTTTGGGCCGGTCGATTGGCCACCAAGATCGTGTGATATTACACCGTTAGACTTTTTCCTGTGGGGATATGTAAAGTCAAAAGCTTATGCCGACAAACCCGCTTCGATTCAGGCCTTGGAGGAAAACATCACGCGTGTCATTCGCCAGTTACCAGTCGAAATGCTCGAACGAGTGATCGAAAATTGGACTCAACGGATGGACCATCTGCGACGTAGCAACGGCCAATATTTGATAGACATAATCTTCAAAAAATAAATTCCAAAGAATGTTCTTTCAACTGATAATAAACATTCTCCTTTAAATTTGAATTTTCTGTGTTTTTTTCTTTAAAAAAGTAGGGAACCTCGAAATGGATCACCCTTTATAATCGCTTAGTGTTATAAGTTCTTTAAACGCAATCGTAAAGCAGATGAAGAGATTGCGGAGGTCGTAATAGAATTAAAGCAACTTGCGCAGCAGTGTAAATTCGGCAAATTTTTGGACAGAGCGCTATTAATACAGTTTGTCTGTGGTGTGGGAAATGAAAGAATCCAAAAACGATTGCTTGAGGAAATGGTTTCTATTCCATTGGAAAAAGCAATACGAATGGTGAATGCGGTGGAGATGACATCGAACAACGCAGTACTGATAAGAGATGAAAGGGAACCGTAGTAGTGAATGCCTTACGGAGAAGCTTGGAACAACAGAAAAAAAGGCAGAATGAACGGAATAAGAATAACCCGTTTAAAATCAATTTGAATTCATATTCATAGGAATGACTTCATAAAATATGTTCCAGAAAAACAAACTTTGTACGAATAAAAGGCATTCAAATTGATTTCAGGTAAGAGTGTTAATACTATGAAGCAAATTTGTTGTCACAGTTAAATTAGGAAGAAATTGGTTACAAGTTATTGTCAAGAATTGGGAAGCATATTTTATTAGTTATTATTGTAATGATATAAACTTCTTACAGGCTGAATCAGATAATACGTTGCATAAACATGAATTTTTAAAAAAGTATAAGAACATTTCTTCATAATCAAATGATGCAATTATTAAAGATTACAAGACGGAAATTATGTGAAAAGATGATGCTTTTCCAATATTTTGCAAAGCGCCCAAAACTTGAGTACAACGCTCATATCTGGTCCGGTGCACCAATTACATATTTAGAGCCACTTGACAGGATCCAAAAACGTGGCGATCGAGACATTGCAAAATCACTTGACTCTCTTAGTCATCGTCGTAATGTCTCCTGCCTGTCATTGTTTTATCGGTATTTCCACCACAAGTGCTTAAATGAAAATGCCAGTTGCATTCCACCCCTAAAGCAATTCAAATTCAATACTCGCCATGCTAGGAATGCACATCAGTTTACCCTTAAGCCTGTTTTCGGACGTACTGTGAAATATAAAGATTCCTTTCTCAACCGTGCAATACGAATGTGGGATGCTCTACCACGCTTTGTTTTTCCTCTGCATTATAGTTTACAAATATTTAAAACCAACGTGCATCGGTTTCTCCCTTTCTCTTATCCTTCATTTCCCTAATGACCGCTCTGTGTCACTTCATTATAAGGGTATCCAAAGTCCCTTTAGTGCGTGTACATTATAAAAAACAAAAAAAAACAAAAAGATGTGGATGTAGTCCGAAAAACCAAAACTCGTCGACAATATTGGCTCGGCCACATCGAGCGAATGGACAACAACGCTCCAGTCAAGAGCTTCGAATCTTAACCCCCAGGTTCGAGACGATAAGGACGACCGAACCTCCGTTTTAAGGACCATGCCATCGCGGATGCCAGAGCGCTTGGTCTGGACAACTGGAAGCAGCGTGCTCAGGATCGCAGAGTGTGGAAGGCTGCTGATGTAAGTATATTTTGATGACATTTTAATTGGAGGACAGACCGTTGGAAAGTACAGTTAATATCGTCTTTGAGAATGGTTAATTATTATAATAAATGTATCCCAAACTTATCAAGTCAATTACTGTGTTTATATGAGTTAACCGGAGAAAACACAAGGTGGGGTTGGAAGTATAAGCATAGAGAGTGTTTTAATCGAAGCAAGGAATTAGTTACGATTATTGATATTCTATGATACACTATGATCCAACAAAACCGATTATTGTATCAGCAGATGCAAGCCCGTATGGGTAGGCGAAGTCTTATCACGACCTGTAATATTTATATCAAGTACCCTTAATTTTGCCGAAAGAAATTACTCTCAGTTACATAGGGAGGCCCTGGCAATCATTTTGGCTTTTAAAAAATTTCATAAATATATTTATTCGCTACATTTCACTATACATAGTGATCAGCAACCATTAAAAGCAATTTTTGGAGACGAAAAGAATATTTCGGGGGTAGCAGCTAATCGGCTCCAAAGACGGGCAATATTTTTGTCAATTTACGCAATTTACTTACTTACCGAGGTAGGCATGCCTGTTGTAAGAGGCGACTAAAATCCACCTCCGTATACCGAGCATAATAGCGTATACAATATAATGCAATGGACAAAACTGTAAGATATAATACCCCAGGTGGTAGACCAGTTCTACTGGAAAATCCACACTCTTCGGAGGCAGGCTCTACAGATTCTGTGAAGAGCCATTTATTGCAATCTTTTGACCCTTTCAAGGGTAGCAAAAGGGTATCTAGATCACCACCATCGGGATCTATACCACAATTAAAATCAAAAAAAGTCCTACCGCGCAGAAATACTTTCCGCGCGTACCCCGTGACTCAACGAATACTAAAAGCTTCGAGGAGGAAAATAATGACCTACAAAGCTTAATAAAAACGAACTTCTCTACAATGAGCTCAAAACCTAGTTAGACCAGCTTAAAGTCGAGAATAAGGCACTTAAAGAATCTTTGGAATCCGGAATAACGGACTACGGCAAGCTTTATAAATTTCTTAAGGAAATATTAAAGTCCACATTCAAAGTAACATCTTTGAACAATAATGTGTGAGAATAAATGTTAGCGACCCCGACAGTTACCGCGCGGTTTTCAAAAACTAAATACTGGGAAAATCCAATGGTACACTTACCAAAATAAGTCAGAAAGCCCCCACCGAGTAGTGGCCAGAGGACTTCATTCTTCGTGCAAAGACGACGTTTTGCAAAACCTTAAATCCAAAGGCTTCAAAATTATCGACGCAGTTAATCTAATTAAAAAGGGCGTTCTTCCCTGTGTCTTCCCTGTGTTTTTCCCCCTTTTTTCTTCCTCTTCCTCTCCTTTCCTTTCCTTCCAGTTTTCATCCTCTTCCCTGGGCCGGACCATGGTGTCATACGACCCGTGCCGAGCGTCAACCTGGCTGGGGGCCCAGTCAAAAAGCCCAGTCGCTAACGGAGTGTCCGGATACCTGGCGCCCTCCGGATTTTGCTAGCCTTGTCTGTATATTGCGGATCTCTGTACAGATCGACCTCCTGTCTACCGGTACAGCTCCTGCTACGCCGAGCTGTGGTACGACTGTGGCTACTCGTGGTCCACCCCGTATTGGTAACAGCAGCTATCCTCTTGAGCAAAAGGAGGGTATCCTCCCTAGCAGTGGTAGGATTGTGGCACTTCATGGCCCTTCCACTGCTGGCACTAACACCCTTAGTACGTCTCGTAGTGGAAGTTCGCGACAACGCACTCCCTCGAGGTCGTACTATAAACAACGACGTGAGGCAATACGGACTCTGAAAGTCTTTGGAGCTATTCTGGAGACCAACAGAACTCCTAAGCAGGTTGCCAAACTGAAATGGGCCGAAAATTTCATGACCAAGGACAAGGAGACCAGCGGTGACTTTACGTCTAAGCGCCAGAGGTCGGTGGAAGAAACCGCTCCAGTTTCAAAACGCCCCAAGGTGCATAACACCAGCACCTCCGCCGTTAAACCTCTCAGGTCCTTCAGCGATGTCCTCAAAGACAAAATCGTGGTTGCTGTCATTGATCGCAGCGACATAGACGGCACGATATCTCCCGAACGGTGGCAAACGGTCAAGCTGAAGCTTTTAAGTAGCTTTCTACCCTTCATCAGGGCAACCCCTGGACCGCCACCGAATACTCAAGATGCTGGTTGGCATCAGGGACACGTCAAGCTAATCGCTTGCGCGGATACAAGATCTGTCGATGTCTATAAGTCGGCTGTAAGCAGTCTAGGAGAGGTTTGGCCGGGTGCTAAGCTCGAAGTCGTAGCAAAGGAGAAAATCCCTAGCAGACCTAGGACTCGCACCTGGATCCCCATCCACCATCCGCGGATGAAGTCCTGGAAGTCATCCAGCGCTGCAATCCCTCATTACCCACCCATGACTGGAAAGTCGCTAAGCTGGAAGAGCAAAGGGGTGCCTATAGATCTGCTATTAATGTAATCAACCAGGAATCCCTTGCTCCTTTGGCGCAGACCAACGGCATGATAAGTTTTGTTTGGGAGAAAATCACTCTGCGCGTCTATAAAAAGGATGAGTTAGAGACTGGCAAACTGCCTCCTCACCCCTTAGACTCCGATTCCGCAGCCCCTGACCCCGGTACATCGGTATCCTTTCCTTACATGGAAGACGATGTCTCCACAGACCAGGCGACCCCAACCAGGCCTACTGCCTCTATTACTGACACGTTGTCGGACATGGAGACGGAGGACTGCCGAAACAAGGTTCTTCTTAGTGAGGATGAACTTCTTGGTTCATCTTCGGAATCAGAGGGCCTAGATAAGACCGTGGTGGAAGTAGTTCTGCCTAATTGTAGCAATTGATGCTGCAGTTAGTACAGATAAACCTCCAACACTCCAAAAAGGCTTCGGCCTCCTTGCTTCTCCGTCTTTCTCAAGATAGAGAAGATATCGTCCTGATCCAAGAACCATCGATTGTCAACAACCTGGTTTGCGGACTCAGGACTCCGGGATTCTACGCACTTTATGTATCAGACAAATGTAACCCTAGATCCTGAATATTAGTGAAAAGTAGTCTTAATGTATTTTTACTCCCTAATTTCAGCGGACGAGACATAACCACAGCGAGGCTAGAGACGGCCAAAGGCACGTACTGGCTGACTTCGGCCTATCTCGCCCATGATATCGTGGGAGATCTCCCAGGTAAGACCCTGGAGGATCTTGTAAAAGAAGCTGAAAAACGCAACACTGGACTCATAATTGGGTGTGATGCCAACGCTCATCACTCAGTATGGGGCAGTTCCGATACAAACTACAGAGGTGAGTCACTTTTTGATTATATTTTACACACAAATCTCATTGTTTGCAACAGAGGTAGTGAACCTACTTTTATAACCAGAAGTCGACAAGAGGTCTTAGACATAACTCTCGTCTCTGATTTCATCATTGAATTGATTGGTAATTGGAAAGTCTCGTCTGATCACTCGTTTTCGGACCACAGGTACATTCAATTCAGTCTAAATGATGACCCTCCCCGCCAATCAACCTTCCGGAACTACCGCAAGACCAATTGGCTCCTGTACAGAGATTCACTGGTGGGCATCGGAATTGAGCCCACTTTGGAATGTCTGCAGGAAACTGTTCAATAAAGCCAAGGCCACACGAACAGATTCTGACTGGGATGCCTACAAAGTATCCCTCAAATCCTATAAAAAAGTATTGAGGAAAGCCAAAAGAATATCGTGGCGACTCTTCTGTAGCAAAATAGAGGATACCTCCGAAGGTTCTAGGCTAAGGAAAATCCTCTCTACAAATCCAACGATGCCCGGCTGTCTCAAAAAATCGGATGGCTCTTGGACTACGTCTAGCGAGGAATCGCTTAATCCGCTATTAGATACCCACTTCCCAGGTAGCTCCCATATTATAAGTAGTACGAACCCAAACAGGGTAAGGACTCACATAACCAACATTCACGATCTAATTACCAGGGATAGGCTACTTTGGGTGCTACACAGCTTCAAGCCATATAAATCGGCGGGACCAGACGGCATTATACCAGCCGAATTACAAAAAAAACATAAGGAAAGGCTACAGTCCGCTTGGTGCGAACAGTATGATACCCTATCCTTATCCCTATGTACCCCAAAGAAAAAATTCATAAGGAAGATGATAGATAGTATTTTATTTCATTCTATAAAATTTATAGAAAAAAAATTATTTTTTTGAAAAAACGCCCCCAAAAAGTGGGCGTGGAAAAAAACTTTGTATGGGCGATATATTGGAAAAAATATTGGCAAAATATATTGTTAAACATTTTTTTTCGATTTCTATGAAAATTTTCAAAGAAAATAGCATTTTAGTGAAAAACGCCTACAAAAAGTAGGCGTGGCAAAAAACTTTATATGACAAATTTATAAAGGTAGGCAGTACCTACATATCTTGTGAAGGTTTTAAAACTTTATCTCTCTAACTTAAGCCTTAAGACGGTTTTTTCTAAATTGTGGGCGTGGCAGTGGGCGGATTTAACAACTTTTAACACTTTACCATTTCGGGACCCTAGGGAGTATATGCTCCAAATTTCAGCTTCCTAGCGTAACTTTAAAGGCCTCAAAAGTTGATACGGACGGACGGACGGACGGACGGACATTGCTAAATAGTCTTAGGATTTGGTCCTGATCATAAATATATATACTTTTATGGGTCTACGACGAATATTAAGGGGTGTTACAAACTATGTGTCAAAATTAATATACCCTTAGGATAGGGTATAATCAGATATTATTCTACCGGTGTTGGAGATAATTCTGAAAAGTTGTATTTAACTGGTCCACATTCCGCTGTTATGGAGAAAAATGAAAGTGGTTTTCATACCTAAATATTCCCATGTCACACCGAAAGATCTCAGACCCATCAGTCTATCATCATTTCTCCTAAAAACTCTAGAAAGATTGATAGATATCCATATTCGTACCAACATTGACAAAAGGCTGCTGTCTACCTCCTAACATGCCTATTGCAAAGGCAGATCTGTAGAAACAGCCCTACACACGTTAGTACGTTCAATTGAATATTCCCTTCACCATAAGGAGTATACAATGGTAACCTTCCTCGATATAGAAGGCGCCTTTAACAACGTCAATACATCCGCGATCTCAACTGCACTGTCGGATCTAAAAGTGGATAACACACTTGGCGAGTTCATTAATCAACTACTAACCAGTAGGATTATTAACTCAAAGCTGGGTATGACCTCCGCCTGAAGATCTGTCAGCAGGGGAACCCCGCAAGAAGGAGTCCTATCCCCACTTCTTTGGAATCTTGTGGTAAACAAACTGCTTGTTATCCTGGAAGGAGAGGGCTGCAAAGTGATTGCCTATGCAGATGACGTTGCTATTGCCGTATCGGGGAAGCACCTTAACACCTTTTAAAGAACTTCTACAAAATGCTCTTAACTAGCTAATAAGGTGGGCTGACAGTTGTGGTCTAGGCGTCAATCCCCACAAAACCGAACTTGTCCTCTTTACTAGGAAATACAAAATCCCACGAGTCGACCCCCCTTCAATCAGGGGTACCAGCTAAGTCTTCTCTGACGAGGCCAAATACCTAGGTCTCATCCTGGATAGGAAGCTCAACTGGAAATCTAAAATACAAGAAAGAGTCCGGAAAGCTACGGTGGCACTCTTTTCTTGCAAAAAAGCTATTGGTAACAAGTGGGGACTACAACCCCGAATTACTCACTGGCTATATATCTCGGTTGTAAGACCGATACTAACGTATGGAACAATTGTCTGGTGGACTGCCTTAGAGAAAGCGATAAATCACGATAAACTAGGCAGAGTCCAGAGATCAGCATGTTTATGCATAAGCGGAGCGCTTCGCATAGGGGTGTCTTCTCAGACAGGCTCAATCTCAGTCTCTCCTTTCGTCTTCCTAATCATTGTAGTGTTTTCCAGGCGGAAGTTATGGCGATAAAGGAAGTCTTGTCCTGGCTAAGAAAGAATGTGGTATCCGTAAAGGATATTCGAATCTTTTCGGACAGTCAGGCCGCCATCAAGTGTCTGGACTCTGTCTCTATTAACTCTTTAGTAGCCCGAGAGGAGACTACTCTACACCTTCTCTGCGCATGCCTTGCGCATGCCCTCTCTCTCAAAAGCGAAACCTCCATATGGGGGCCTTCTTCTATAATGATCTTAATGATCTAAACTCAACCGACTCAAAATGTCTCTTTATTATATGTTCGCTTTATTAGCACCTCAAAATGGTTCAACGTGTAGGCAGGAACTTCAGATCCACGTGGTATCACAATGGACCTTATATTGGTCTAAGTGAGTCGGACTTCTATCTGACTGCCACTTCAACCTAGCCTAACCTAACCTAATCTTATTAAAAGAGAGAAGCGAAAAACTGATAAAGATGTGGAAAGTTTAGTTAAGCGCGGACTTCCGCTGTTCATGCTTAGCTTCGAAAAGTCAGAAGACATTAAACAAATTTACAATATAAAAATTATCCTTAACATTGTAGATAAAATTTAGCCGATGCGTAAGACAACTAGACTCATCCCTCAATGCAAGCGTTGTCAAGCGAAACATTTGTCTATAGATTGCGGTCTTAAAAGACAGGATATACCAAACTGCATAAACTGTAATGGAAATCTTCCGGCGAACTATCGCGAAGTAGCTAAAGAGAATCAAAGCAGGCGTGATGTAGTAAAGAAGAAATTGTTACCCGTTGGAGATAAAAAGAATGACAAACCGAAACGACGGTGAAAAAATTTAAAGGAAACGTCTAAGCTGCCGAGACAAAGGCATTTAAAAGAAAAGTCGTCAACTCCCGGGCCGAAGGCTAAGGAAATGTCCAAACAGCAGCGAGAAAAGATAATTAATAGTAAAGTGTTGTCAAAACCTCGGCCACAGACATACGCTAAGCAGCGCTCCAAGCTAATAAGCAAATCGATACAGCGGCTCACCCAGTCCAACAAATCTTTTCTGCAATTCCTGCTAGACTGGAAAAATAAGGTCGTATTAATAAACGCATATTTGAAAAGCTTGACGAGCTTGACCATAAACTTCGGGGTTCGCTTCATCGTACATAAATATCAATGTGAATAATAACGAAAAAACTTAAATAAAATAAATACGTGGAATGCGAATGGCATTCTACAAAAGATCGACGAACTCTTAGTTTATCAAAGACAGCATTTAAAATACAATAAGCACAAAAATCGAGCAAGTTAATATTCAAATGATTACGGTTCAAGTAAAAAATAATATACAAAGTTATGATAGTGCGTCTATATATGTATATCCCTCCAAGGGAAAAGATAGAACAATTTTATTTCACGAGTATTTTTAACTCACTCGCACGGAACGGAAAAGCGCGTAAAAACGGGCAACAATCTTGCGCTCCGCAGCTTAAAACGATATTAAATAATCTATGCAGCACTTAAAAAAAACATAAGGAAAGGCTACAGTCCGCTTGGGGCGAACAGTATGATACCCTATCCTTATCCCTATGTACCCCAAAGAAAAAATTCATAAGGAAGATGATAGATAGCATTTTATTTCATGCTATGAAATTTATAGAAAAAAAAATGTTTTGAAAAAACGCCCCCAAAAAGTGGGCGTGCCAAAAACTTTGTATGGGCGATATATTGGAAAAAATATTGGCTAAATATATTGTTAAACAGTTTTTTTCGATTTCAATGAAAATTTTCAAAGAAAACAGCATTTTAGTGAAAAACTCCCACAAAAAGTAGGCGTAGCAAAACATTTTATATGACAAATTTATAAAGGTAGGCAGTACCTACATATCTTGTGAAGGTTTTACAACTTTATCTCTCTAACTCAAGCCTTAAAACGGTTTTTTCTAAATTGTGGGCGTGGCAGTGGGCGGATTTAAAAACTTTTAACACTTTACCATTTCGGGACCCTAGGGAGTATATTCTCTAAATTTCAGCTTCCTAGCATACATTTAAAGGCCTCAAAAGTTGATACGGACGGACGGACGGACATTGCTAAATACTCTTAGGATTTGGTCCTGATCATAAATATATATACTTTTATGGGTCTACGACGAATATTAAGGGGTGTTACAAACTATGTGTCAAAATGAATATACCCTTAGGATAGGGTATAAAAACATAAGGAAAGGCTACAAACTATGTGTCAAAATTAATATACCCTTAGGATAGGGTATAAAAAGATTCAGGACTTTAGAAATCACGAAGTCTCTTCATACCTTGCAGGTCTCACCGCGGACAAGCCCTTAAAGCTTTTTCTCGACGCCTCCCAGGCTTTTGATAAAGTATGGGATTAAAACATAAGCTAAAATTAGCCTTTCCCAAACAAATATATGAGATACTAAGTTCTTATTTAGCGGAAACGAATATTCCGAATTCAAAGAAATCGCGGCGCGAGTTCCACAAGGAAGCGTCCTTGGTCCGATTTTATTTCGAATCTTTACTCGAGATATTCCGCAGGAAGAAAGCACAACTGTAGCGACGTTTGCGGATGACACCGCTATATTGGCCGTGAGTAATACGGTTGAATTAGCAACAATTAAGCTTCAAGGGTTTTTGAGTGGACAATGACTTGGCGTATTCTCCTTAATGAAACAAAATCTACGCATGTTAATTTTACTTACAGAAATGTATGTAATGTAGCGTAGTTACTACCCATTTTCATAGACTCCGTACAAATTCCGTACGCAAATGAAGCTAAATGTTTGGGAATGACACTTGATGTGAAACTAAAATGGAAATCGCACGTAAAAAAGAAACGGGAAGAGCTCGTTATTAAATATAGTCAAATGCATTGGCTGCTTGGCCGGTTTTCCAAACTTAGCATGCAAAACAAGCTGCTTTTATACAAGCAAGTTCTGAAACCGGTTTGGAAGTATGGTATACAACTTTGGGGTTGTATCATAGCAAATAACATCAAAATTTTACAAACTTTTCAAAACAAAGTGCTAAAAAGAATTGTAAACGCCCCGTGGAGAAATTTGTATGTGGCAACCGTCGAAGATGAATTAAAAAAATCATTTGCCCGTTAGCAACAGACTCGCCTTCACGGTCATTGCAATAACGAATTGATATATATTTTGAACGATACAAATGTATTGCGCCGGCTTCAATGGATAAAACCATTTGAATTAGCGCAATAACACTTAACCGCGTGTTTTTGGCGGTACAAGCAGGTGCCTCCGATGGGAAGCTGCCTGGTAAACGAGAATATAAGTTATTAAATCTAAACTACTAGATAGGAAATAACCTAGTTGTAGTATAAAGTTATTTGAAGGGAGATGTTTTAAGTGAGTAAGAATCTCACACTATTATGAGCACGTGCGGTCGGTCCTCATAGTGTCTTATGGAAGATTTTCCACTTACCCTCGGAAAAAAAACAACCAAAATTTACTCATACGAAATCAAATATAAAAAAGCCAAGCAATTATAAAATGCGGACCCATTGTCGAGATTGCCGTTATCTGAGGGGACGGAAGTAGAAACCGATAGCATAAATGCCATCTATATATCCGAATTTCCTTTAAATATACAGAGCATTTGCAGACTTATGTCGGCAGATAAGACACTAATGCAAGCTTATAAATGCATAGTCTCGAATAAATGGCCATATGAGTTAACGTCAGAACTAAAACCATATTATACAAAAAGGGCATCGCTGGGACCAGAAAATGGATACTTATTGTATGGAGAATGACTGATGATACCAAATATATGAGGGAGCAACATTTTAGACATGTTACTTGATCAACATATTGGAGTAGTGCGAAGTAAGGGTCTTGCACGTTCATATGTTTGGTGGGCGGGTATTGACAATGCGATTGAGGACTATTCGAAACAATATTCAGTTTGTCAAACAACGCAAAATTCAAAACCAATTTTTTTAACAAGTTGGAAAGAATCTACTTATGCCTTTGAGAGAGTACATATTGATTTTGCATGTTAAAGGGACAACAGATATTAATAATATTTGACACGTTCTTCAAATGGATGGAAGCAATAACTATGAACTCGACAACATCACAAAATGTTATTGAAAAACTGCGAAACTTTTTTACGACGTTTGGATTACCATGTCAGATCCTGAGTGATATCGGACCACCATTCTTATCAAGGGAGATTTGTGAATTCTGGACATTAAATGGATAACAATTTAAAAATTACCATTCATAGTCAAATGGACGTGCAGGAAAAGCAGTTCAAACGTACAAAAAAGGAATGATGAAAGCTATGCTAGATCCGCATAATACAAAAGAATCATGGCAGGGGTAATACTCCCATGATTTTCCAATTTAAACCTCGAACGTAAATTAATATAAGGAATAATAAGGAAGTACAAAAGAAACATAAGGAATAAGTATGATACCCTATCCATATCCCTATACGCCCTAAAGAAAAAAACATTTAGAAGATGATGGCTAGCATTTTATTTTATGCCATGGAATTTAGAAAAAAAATTTTTTTAAAAAAACCCCTCCAAAAAGTGGGCGTGGCCAGAAACTTTGTATGGGCGATATATTGGAAAAAATATTGGCTAAATATCTCTTTAAACTTTTTTTTTTTAAGAAAACAGCATTTTAGTAAAAAACGCCCACAAAAAGTGGGGGTGGCAAACATCTTTATATGACCAACTTATAAAGAAGGGCAGTGCCTACATATCCTGTGAACTCTATCTCTCCAACTTTAGTCTTAAAACGGTTTTTTTAAAATGGCAGTGGGCGTATTCCTACAATTTTACAATTAACCATTTCGGAGCCCTGGGGAACATGTGGTCCAAATTTCAGCTTCCTAGCTTAATTTTAAAGGCCTAAAAGCTTGCGTACGGACGGACGGACATTGTTAAATAGTCTTTGGATTTGATCCTGATTATAAATATTTACACTTTTATGAGTCTACGACGAATATTAAGGGGTGTTGAAAACTATGTGTCAAAATTATTATACCCTTAGGATAGGACATAAGAAGGGGTTAGCAATACATTGAGAGCTTAGCTATGCGAATTTAATAAGAACGACAATATTTTCTAAAGAAACATATTTTGTAATACTGTTAAATGGGTTCCAATCATTATTTTGAAGAAACTAAGCACATGCAGGTATTTAATTGAAATAAATAAGACGCATATAAATCAATTAAAGAAAAACGATACAAGAGTTAAAGGAAATGCAGATACTCCATCAACATTTCAATCTACAAAAGGTAGTCAAAAAGAAGATATTGTAAAACAAAAGGAAATAACCCCTTTTAGAAGGATAGATCGAAATATGATATAGATTTAATAGATTTAATTAATATAGATTTAATTAATTTGGGAGAAGTGATATGTATGTCGTTATGTGATCATGATGTCATTATGTAAATGACTCTCATCTCAAATGTAACAAATAAGTTAACATCTCTTTGACTAACGTAAATCTCTCCAAACCTTCATACATTAAGCTACATACATTGTTAGAATTGTAAGCGTTACTCGTAAATAATGTTAGTCGTTAAACAGAAGTCAACGTGGTTGGACTTATAAATATAACAACCCGTTTTGAAGAGGTGTTCTTCCACACTGGCAAAACCACTGCGTAACCTTTTATATATGTCCTATTCGTCAGGGTTCTTTCCGAGTAGATGTTTTCCATCTAGCAGTTGTTCAGCTTGTCCCAAAGAACCAGTCTGTTCACCGAAGAGGTGGGTAAGGTCGTGGCGCTTGATATTTGAAAGGCATTTGAAAGAGTTTGGTATCAAGTCGAAAATGCGTACATTTGAAATCGATGATACCCTTCTTCAATGGATTAGAAATTACCTTTCGGACCGTTCAATACAAGTTGTTTTGGACGGTTTCAAGTCTGCAACTCACCAAGTAAATGCTGGTGTCCGTCAAGAATCTGTTTTGTCTCCGACTCTCTTTCTCCTTTTTATCAATGTCTGTCACTTCTAACCCTATCCATTCTTTTGCTGATGACAGTACCCTTAGCTTCGCATATTCGTTTTGGGATTCACTTCCCTCATCTTCGGGCGTGGAGCTCGAACTGCAACTTATGTTAAGCTCATTAAATTCTGACCTTGAGAGCATTCTTCAAGAGGGGTAAAACCAATAGAGTAGAATTCTATGCTTCCAAAACACAATGCTCTCTTCTGTCATTTAAGCCAAACCCCAATACTCTGCCGTTATCAATGGATGGCACTTACACCGCCGAAACCGAAGGCTTCCTCAAGCGATGCGAGAAATAATTCCCCCCTTGTGATCCGACTAGAATTTATAAGGCGTTTTATTCGCTGAAAACTGGAGTGCAGCTGTCAGGTGCACCAATAACATATTTGGAGCTACTTGATAGAATTCAAAAACTCGCGATAAAACTTATCTTCCATCATAAGTGAGCCAATCTAGATATCGCCAAGTCGCTTGACTCTCTTAGTGACCATCGCAATGTCTCCTGACTGTCATTTTCTTATCGTTAATTCCATCATAAGTGATCCAACGAAATAGCCAGTTGCATTCCACCCCTCCAGAAATTCAACCGCAATACTCGTCGTGCTAGGAATGCACAAGGCAAACTGCCCTTAAGGCCATTTTCGGATGTACTGTAAAAATAAAGATTCCTTTCTTAATCGTACCATACGAATGTGGAATTCTATACCACGCTCTGTTTTTCCTTACATTTTACAGGAATTTAAAACTAACGCGCATCGGTATCTCACTTTTCCCTATTCCTTCACTTTCCTAATGTATTACTTCGTTATAAGGGTATACAAAGTCCTTTAGTGCGCGTTTATTATCAAAAAAGGGCCTATTGTGATAACCTCCGTCCATATTGCCGCAGTTAGTTAAAAAAAGGTACAGTTTTTTGAGTGATCTGGCAGCTATATCCGGTACTTTCAGGTAGAACTTACCTAAATAACGTTGACAGGTTTGTATTAGGCAGTTGCAATCACATAGTATGAGTTATGCTGTTTCTTCCTCCTCGTTGCAAAATCTATAAGTATTTTCTAGTGTTATTCCCATAGTCATCAGGTGTTTCTTGACACGGCAGTGCCGCGTGAGCAAGCCTGTGACAAGCCGAATCTGACTTCTACTAAGTTGTAGTAGTTCTTCGTTTTTCCATACAAGCCTATGCGTTAGTTATTGTGCGGGGAAGCGCATAATGCCGCTCCAACTCAGTCATTTATTTTGCATCTTCCGTAAACCACACCTACACAGTAAGGTAGGTAGTAGGTTGGTGAATGCAACTATGGTGCTTTTCTTGACCCTGAGGCCAACCTTTGTGCACCAATACTACCAATACTTTGTGACTACGTTTCGAGCTCTCTCGAGCGGTTCGAGATTTTGTCTTCGAATTTGTTACCGATTAAGATAGCTACGTTAAGCTACCCGATCATTGTTTGTTTATTTTGGAATTGGAAAGAGTTCAGTCTTTCTTTTTGTAAGTATACATGCTCTGGGTCTTCCAGAGTAGTGGAATCATATAACAACTCACCTAAGAGTCCTTTACCCTTAGCCGAGGCAGGCTTAACATGCTGTAGATTAACTTGGATGCACCTTTATTCCATAGTGGGGATCATTGAATACTACTGGCACGATTGTGTAACTTGAGACAGCTAAGGTATTTAATTCTTATCTGTATCTGCAAAAAGTTAAGGAATTATTTACATCTGTGCCTCAACAAGAATTCTTTGGCTTTTTCGTCAATCCAAAAGGTTATTGTCTCCCCTCCACTCGTTTTCTTTGGGAGCTCGAGTATACGCCAACTTGTCGTGGAGATACCAGGGTTTTGTTTGGCAATCCACGACAAGAATACTTCTTTGGGTATTGTCTTATCGTCCGGAAGGAAAGTAAAACAAGTGTATAAATTTGGAATTTCGCTTCCCTGGTATTCTGGCCCCTGTTCATGGCTTTATTTTTTACATCGTCGATGTGAGCCATTGTTTGGTTGCTGTGTTGTGCCATGTTATGGTAAGCCATCCATCTCTTGGTGTGAAAGCAACAAATTTATAAGGACAGTTGTTGTCGGCTTTGTCCACTTCGTCACTAGGGATTGTTTGACGAGCTTAATTGGTGCCAGATAGAGATTCCTCTGTGTGCATTTCGTGCATGATTGCAACCTTACATTGGGTGAGTGCGCCCTTATAGGACAACCCTCATGTAGATGGTCCTGCAGCAGCATGATTGGTCGATGGTTCCTTTTGATTCCTTACCTTTCTTCTCGCTGCCGCTAGGGGTGGACACCTCGACGTGTGCGTCTTTTTAAAGCCGGCGGGCGGTGCGGAGGCTTAATGTTGCAATGACTTAATGGACTATGCTGTCGAAGACTGTGGTCCCTCAGAAGGATCACCCATCGCAGACAGGCTGTTGAGAAGCAACTAACTAAGAACGAACCAAATAAGGGAGCTAACACCATTTTTAAAAATAAATCTCTAACTCCAAACTTTAGTTTAGTTTAGTTAAGTTTATTAGTATTAATTCAATGCTTTACAAATCCATTCATACTATAATAATGTAATATACATATTTACAAAATTTACAAATTTATTTAATTCAGACTTCTAATCTCATTATATATTTCTTTTTACAAAATCTAGACATTTACTTTTAAAAATTCTAAAATTTTGTTAAATTTTTATTTCGTTATTAAACAATTTAAAACCTTTATAAATAATTGCGTTTTGAGCCGATAAAAAGGATTGATTGCATAATCTAAAGTCGTTTATGATTCGCAACTGGTACGGCTGTGCATCTCCAACCTGTCTGAACTTAAGTACATAGGCGCGGCTCCATATTTAATTTTAAAAAAAGCTAGCAGCGTGTTGTATTTTAGCCTTTGCCTCACATTCAGCCATTTTTGCGCGTTCAGCATACAAATTATTGTCGTAAAATGAATGCACCTCAGGATACTCCTCATAGCCTTGTTTTTGAGCTTCTGGAGCCTTTCTATATCACCTTGATTGCAGCATAAAAAAAAGTATTGTAGCGCAAAACTTAAAATAATACTCACTACAGTATTATAAACTATTATTGCTGTCATATCGTCCATTTGCTTCCTAATTCTTTTCAAATCCGCCAAAGTGGAACAGCATATGTCGTGCGGTCTAAAGGCTACCGACTACCGTAAAACATTGCGACTTATAACGCAATACGGCCTCAACTGGCATCGTAAATAAATATCTTCTCGGTCTGTTGCTGGGCAACCGTTAATTTCCAAAAGTACAGAGGGAGAAGCCATGTGGGCCCCTTCTGTACGTAGCAGTGTAAAAGAAGACGACAAGGATTTATTCCCTTCTGATTTGGACACTTCCACCATAGTTGGCAACTACAGCGTCACATGCGAACGTTCGGGATGCACCACTATCGAGAAATGTGCAATCACAGCAAGTCGGTCATGTAAAGCTTAGCGGATTTCAAAACAGGCGCTGTAACAAAGTGCTCTTATCGTGGCCAAAGCCGCTATTTATGACGGGCCTCGTGATCGGCCTCCTATAAATGTTGTCGGAATCGCAGATTATACAAAAATATATAGTTTTCTCAAAGAAATTTTAAAATCCGAATTCAAAGTAACATCCATGAATAATATTGCGTGGAAAATAAACGTTACCGATTCCGAAAGCTACCGCGAAGTTTCTCAGAATCTTAATGCTGAGAAATACAATGGCAGACGTATGAAAACAAGTCCGAACGGCCGCATCGAGTTATAGCCCGAGGTCTGCATTCTTCGAGATGCAAAGAAGACATCTTGAAAATATTGTTAAGCACTGTCCAAACAACCGAGAGAAAGACCTCTTAAGCATACTCGTCGAATTCTGGACCAAAGGCTGAGGAATTGACCAAACATCCGAGAGAAAAAAAAATTAGTATCGAAAAGTCGTCAAATACTCGACCACAGACATATGCCGATTGCGCGTTGATAGCGAATAAACAATATTTAATAATGCCTCCAAGGGAAAAGCTCGTGAAAAATTATTTAAGAAGTATCTCTGACTCATATGATCACAATTTCGTTATAGTTGGCGATTTTAATGCAAAGCACATCAAAAAGTAGATACATACATACACGACGCAGGTATGTTTTTTTTTTTTTTTTATAATGTACGCGCACTAACGGGACTTTGGATACCCTTATAATGAAGTGACACAGTGCGGGCATTACGGAAATGAAGGATTAGAGAAAGGGAGAAACCGATGCACGTTGGTTTTAAATGTTTGTAAATTATAATGCAAAGGGAAAACAGAGCGTGGTAGAGCATTCCACATTCGTATTATACGGTTGAGAAGGAATCTTTATATTTCACAGTACGTCCGAAAACAGGCTTAAGGGTAAACTGATGTGCATTCCTCGCAAGGCGAGTATTGCGGTTAAATTGATGTAGGGGTGGAATGCAACTGGCTATTTCATTTGAGCACTTGTGGTGGAAATACCGATAAAACAATGACAGGCAGGAGACATTACGACGATGACTAAGAGAGTCAAGTGATTTCGCGATGTCTCGATCGCCAATAAGTTTTACCGCACGTTTTTGGATCCTGTCAAATAGCTCCAAATATGTTATTGGTGCACCAGACCAGATATGAGCGTTGTACTCAAGTTTTGGGCGAATAAATGCCTTGTAGATTCATTAGTCATTAACACGCCTAGTCATTAACAAACATACCGAGAATGGAAAGTCTTTCGGTTTCAGCAATGCTAGTGCCATTCATGGATAATGGCAGAGAATTAGGGGTTCGCTTCAATGACAGCAGACAGCATTGCGTTTTGGAAGCATTAAATTCCTCTTTGTTGGTTTTACCCCATTTAAGTATGCTGTCAAGATCGGAATTCAATGAGCTTAACATACGTTGCCATTCCAGTTCAACGCCCGAAGATGAGGGGCGTTGCCCAGGAAACGAATATGTAAAGCTAAGGGTACTGTCATCAGCAACGGAATGGATTGGATTAGAAGTGACAGACAGTCATTGATAAAAATGAGAAAGAGAGTCGGAGACAAAACAGAGCCTTGAGGGACACCAGCATTTATTTGATGAGTTGCAGACTTGAAACCGTCCAAAACAACTTGTATTGAACGGTCCGAAAGATAATTTCTAATCCATTGAATAAAGGTAACATCGATTCCAAATACACGCATTTTTGACAAGAGAGCTTGATGCCAAACTCTGTCAAATGCCTTTGAAATATCAAGCGCAACGACCTTGCTTTGCAACGACCATGGTGAATAGATTGGTTCCACTTTTCGGTTAGATATGCCATCAAATCACCAGTGGACCTGTTGCTGCGAAAACCGTACTGCCGGTCATTAAGAAGTTTTCGGGATTCGAGATATTTCATAAGCTCACGGTTTAGCAGCGTTTCTATGACCTTGGAAAGAAGGGACGTATGTGCAATTGGTCGGTAAGAAGAGGGAAAGGAAGATTCGCCTTTTTTAGCGACGGGCTGGACAAATGCTGTTTTCCATCTTCTCGGAGAGAGCCCTGAAGAATAGGACAGATAGAAAAGCTTACGCAGTGGTTTTGCCAGCGTGGAAGAACAACTCTTCAGAACGATAGGCGAAATACCATCTGGGCCAGCGGATTTGTGACTGTTGAGATCTTGAAGTACTCTTGTCACAGTACGGGTGCGAAAGTGGATTTGTCCCATGGAGTGTTCTATGCGCTCGAGTACTGGGGGAGATAAAGCACAATCTGGGAGCGTTGAGCTAGCTGCAAAATGAGCAGCGAGCAGATTGGCTTTATCCGAAGAGCTGACAGCTGGAGTGCCATTGTAAATGAGTGTCGGGATAGATGACGAGGCCGAATTTTTAATATTCTTAACAAACGACCAAAAGTTTTTACTACCGGAGTAACTTTGTAGTATATTTTGCCTCAACTAGTCGTCGTAGGAGAATTTGACACGATTAATATGGGCATTGCAGTCATTTCTGGCTAGTTTGAACTTTTTTCGGTTTTCCTCAGTTGGGTTGGCCTTAAATAACCGAAAAGTTGCCTCTTTATCCCTGATAGCTGCTTTACAGCTCAAGTCACACCACGCGTTTTCCTTAAGTCTAATACACTTTATCCTGTTAGGGATAAAGTGTCAACATACCTTCAACATACCTCACAAAGATCTCAACATACCTTCCTTCGGGTGTTGTCTGTCCAGAATGTCAAAGCCAACTTGAATTGTGTATATTAAAATTGCCCTCAATGACGATTTCAGTACGAGGATAATGGGTTACAACTCTGGTGATGGAATCAGACAGTGCATCAAACTCATTATAAGTTGAATGTCTGTCTTGGTTAGGACTTCTGTAAATAAAACAGTAGTGGATTAATTGCCTACGGACATGGAATTTTAGCCAAACAAAATTAAATTCCGGATTGGAACATTGGCCATATTAAGGTAGAAGTTGGTAGGCTACATCACTACGTATATAAACGGGGATACCACGATGGGAAAAGAATAATGGCACCAAGTTATATCCAGGCAGACTAAACTCCGTTAAATCGGAATCTATGCTGACCTGTGTTTCACTTAGTGCCAAAACAGCTGGTTATTGTGAATCGCATGGGCGTACAATGAAAAAAAATTGGAACTCAAACCACGAATGTTACTCACGTCCACGCTAAAATTCCCACGCATAACAAAAAAACAAACATAAAAAACTCAACTCCGACGCAGACTAAGCTAGGCCGCTTAGGTTTTATGCCCATACAATGAATTGCTTTGGTCTGCCAACAAAATCTACACAACGCGTCCCGCTATTCGCCAAATGATACTCTACCCAGCCTTAGCAAGTGCACGCAAAAACATACGGCGCTTGCTATAGCCAAGCAAAGCAGCAGCTAACGATAGGGAGTGAGACCAGATGGAGTGCCGAAACACAATACACTTTATTTTTTTCACTGCACTGTACACTGTACTGTTTTTTTTTTGCACAGCGCGCGCGATTAGCGTTTTTTCTTTTCTTTTTTTTATGCTTCTGCACATTTGTTTGTTGTTGTTTTTTTTGTGTATGCAAACTGACCGCGGAGCGATCTTAAAATGTGTGTGCACGCGTCGGGTGGCAGATCGGCACTGATCTGTAACTCGGGATAGACCTTTTCTCGACGGTTAAACCGACGTTTTGGCCGTCTGAATTGTAGAAAACTCCGTGTCTTACAACTCCGTTAATCTTGAGGAAAGTTGCGGTCCCTCCACTGATCACTCGCCAGTCATTCTGACTACTAGCGGCTGCATACGGGAAAAGGACGGGCCACCACTACGGTCCTCTACTTACTAGTTTAAAAACTAACTGGGCTTCATTTAGGGGCTAGTTATAGCTATCATTAAAATGTATCATTAAAAATTTTGTTTTCGTTTTTTAAGACGACTAAGCAATCAATATTGGCTTCAAGCGGTATCAAAATAAAGCTAACCACTTAAAGATTCTTTCTACAAACAAAATTACTTAAATCTGATATAAACTTTTTAAATTACTTAAACATAAAAAATGTTACTGAAGCGATTACATCCAATAATACCTGGCAACCAATTCGGGTTTTAGAACCAAGCACTCCACAATCGACCAAGTTTATAGAATAACTAATGAAATAAGAAAAACCCTAGAGGAGACAAAAAATGTGTTCTATATTTTTTCTTGACGTCTCGCAGGATTTTGATATAAGTATGACATACGGGATTGAAATATAAGCTTCAATTGGCCTTTCCAAGGACGTTCTTATCTAAAGGACCGACTCTCCGTGTCAAGTACGGAGACGAATATTCCGAACACAAAGAAATCGCGACAGGAGCTCCACCAAAAAGCTGTTTCCGGTTCTATTTTTAATCTATACTATATAGATTCCGCATGAATAATGCACGACTGTAGGTACATTTGCGGATGATACAGCTATATTAGCCGTGAATAATATGGTTGAATCAACAATGAACAAGCTCCAATGAGCTATTGACAGCGGACAAAAACTTGACGTATTGCACTTAATGAAACTAAATCCAGCTAAATATTTTGGAATGCCATTAGATGCGAATATAAAAGGGAAATCGCAGTTAAAAGACGAACAGGAAGAGCTCGTTATTAAATATAATCAAACGCCTTGGCTGCATGTTCGGTTTGCCAAACTCAGCAAGCAAAACAAGCGGATTTGATACAAGCAAGTTCTTAAACCGGTTTGGACGTATGGTATACAACTTTGGGGTTGTACCACAACATGCAACATTAAAATTTTACAATGTTTTCAAAATAAAGTGCTAAGAACCATTGTAAACGCCCCGTTATATATCAGAACCAGTGATATCCATCGAGACATAGGTAAAACTACCATCGAAGACGAGATTAAAGCATTTTCCCGTAAGCAACGGACTCAACGTACAAACTTGGTATAAACTTGGTCGGACATTATTTTGACGGGAAGTATTTGTAGTGAGCACGCGCGGCCGGTCCTCATGGGGTCTCATGGAAGTTTTCCCGCTATTGCTCGGAAAAATTACTTACCCTTGGAAAAACCAGAAACAGTTTGTATTTGCCTTTTTATACCCTATTACACCCCTTAATATTCATCGTAGACCCCTAAAAGTATATATTTTTATGATCAGGACTAAAACCTAAAACTATTTAGCAATGTCCGTCCGTGCGCAATTTTTAAGCTTTGGAATTCAAGCTTGGAAGCTGAATCTCTTGAAACTTGAATGCGCCCCAAGCTTAAGTTTGAGAGCTTAAGTGTTTTGCAAATGTTCGGGGCGGAGTAGTTTGGTCTGTCTATATCTACCGCAATAGCGCCACCGAATCTTGCGTTCACCAGAATCCCAAGGATCAATGGAAGACATGACTACAGATGTGGGCAAGGTTCGGGTCCTGAGAAAACTTCTTCTGAACCTTGCCTAGCAAGCTCATCCGAAATCTCGGAATTGAAAAATTCTTGCCGCGAACTGTCACTTTTTATTCACAATCCACATAATATACAGACGCGATCCACAAATCCGCGAATGAAATATTCGTTCGAACATAATCTTAAAATTGACACATCCTACTGCTAACATTTACAAATCAGATTCGCAGGTACCCGACCAAAAAAATTTGTCATGTGAAAGAAATGTCAGAATTTACGAATATTCGCCTGTTCGCAGTACGCGATTCGCTCTCATGTGAATGATCGTTTACACATGCTGTCGCATTATCTAAAGCACCCTCAACATCGACGAAAATGCCCAGCGCGTACACCTTTCGATCGAGAGCACTTTCAATCCTACCAACAAGATTTTGAAGCGCAGTCTCGCAGATATTTTCCGCGCTGATAGGCATGTTGCATCTCAGAGAGAGGATGTAATCCTCAAGCAACTATGCGCACAAGAAGCAAGCAACTTTGCGCACCAGAAGCTCAACCAGTCTCTTCAAACTTTTTAACAAGAATCAAGTCAGACTTATAAGTCTAAAGCCTTTGGCTAGAGTGTAGTCAGACTTACCAATTTTGGTATGAAAACCACTTTAACCATACGCCACAGGGAAGGTATATAGGCAAAGGCCATGCTCGTGGGTGAAAATTATTTTCTAAATTGGCAAAACCTGACTTAAACCTTGCTTCAGCATAGCTGGATTAATTCCATCCGGACCAGGTGACTTAAAACTTTCAAAAGAAGCAACAGCATATTTAATAGCATCATCAGCCACCACTCCCGATGCAATATAGTGTTCAAATGTAGCCACAATTGATTGAATATGTAAGAAGTGATTGAATAGGAAAAGAACGTACAACTGCCGTTGGTGGTAGAAGCACCGACTTCATTTGGAGACAGGACGTTGGCAGACACAAGACCTTGAGGAGGGTTGTGTCTCAAATCAGCTTGGGTCGCTTCTTCCTGTTTTTCAGTTCAGCAGAAGAGGAGGCATTGCCTGATGAAAGGATCAGGTTTGCTTCCGTTTGTAAGTTTTCCGCCGACCTATCCCGTTTAATAGACGCAACCGAAGGGCCGACGGAAGTGCTAGCGCCTTCAGCCTGTGAAGCTTCTATACACCACTAGTCGCGCAGCTGCTTCCTTTTCCTCTTCCGCTACCCCTTAGTGAGGTGCACCACAAAGCAAGCCACTTCAGGAGCCCGTTAAACCCTATGAATATGATGGGTTATTCTGTCAGTGGCGGTGCAATGGGTAGCATCCGTACTCATGCTTAGTTCGCCCAACGAGTTGGACATATATCCACAAGAGTCGCTTGTTTATTCAATGATCGTTGGGGCCTCCAGAATCCGAGCACCAGTCGAAAAGACCACGGATGGATTTTGGCTATTACCAGTACCACCTGGAGTATTAATATCCCTTAGCTTGTTCATTCATTTGATTTTTGAGATTTAACTACTGCTACAGTAGTTTGGAGTACACTAACGGTTATTTTACAGAGGATGGGTTAAAAACGGTTGCCTCAAACCCCTCCTCATTTTACCGGGCTTGGGACTGGCATGCTACTAGGGAAACAAGTCTTCCTTTATAAATTTTTCATATAATGTTATTTGCCACGCCTACTTTTCGTCGGCGTTTTTCAATGAAATGCTGTTTTCTTCAAAAATATTCAGAGGAACCGAAAAAAATGTTTAACAAGACATTTAGCCAATATTTTTTTGAGGGCCTTTTTAAAAAAAAAACACTTGTTTCCCGCGCTTTTGGCAACAACTGATAGAAAATTATTTGTAGTCAAAACTAACTCGTGTAAATTTATCCACGTGTCGAACTGTTCAGTATGCATTTTGCGATTTTTGCGATAAAATACATATATATATATACTGTCATAATGACCGAATCGTTACCTCTTGCTGGGGTTGGTTCTACACGTATCTAGGGTTCGTTGACCAAGTTGACTAGCTATGTACGTAGAGAATCTCAATGAAGCGATCTCTTTACCACCCCTTAAAGTCCGCTTTAATCATTTCGTTCTGTTGGGGTTATTTTGTGGCCCATAATGATTTCAAACTAAAATAATTTTCTTAAGTGTCCCTTTTTCCAATTTCTTCCTTCCCAGTGAATAAACTTCAACGTAGTCTTAGTAGGTTAGGTTAGGTTTGCTTAAGACAGGGATGAGATGCAAAAGTCATCACACAGCACTAAGAACCGAGGTGGGCCCACTGCGATCCCCGTGGAGCCGCCTGAATTTGTAATCAAAGCGATGGAAAAAGAACCTAAACACTTACCCTTCTGAGGCAATCAATTACCCTACAAAAGCCAGGTAGGCCTTTGAAGTTTGGACCGTCTATTTCCTTCAAAGTTTCGAAGAAGCATGTCCTTCAAAATTTCCTATGACTAGGTGAGATTGGATCCCATTCATACAGTATGTGCGGTATATCATCAACAGCCTGCAGATCACCGCAAAATCTGCAGATGTCTCTGTCTGACAGCCCGAGTCTCTTTGCATGTTTTCGCAAGAGGCAGTGCCCTATCAGGATTCCTACTTATATTCTTAGCTTATCCTGCAATGTATAATAGCAATGAATGTACATATTTGGAGCAGTGTAATAGTAGAGTCTAATACAAACGTCATGGTACCGATTTCTTTGTTAGTTGTAAACGAAAAGTCGACGGACGTCTTTCAATTATTATAGAATGCCACACCACATGGTGACAGAGGTGAGATCTACCCATACTCCGCGGTCTTATAAGTTTTGGGATAATTTTCTAGCCGAATTGCTAGTCGCGTCTGAATAACAATCGGTTCAAAACAAAATAAATAAATACCGATTCGCTTGAATTTGCGGAGTTCAAGTGTGAACGTGAATCGTTGGCATTCTAATGACTTATAGAAACAGCAGTAGGTTTATCGTACGGCCACCAGAACCATTCTCTTTCAGTAATCCCTCAGAATGGCTGAAATGGAAGCGTCTTAAGCACGAAGGAGGAAAAGGTGAACACCCTTATATACATATCTGATGGGAGATCAGATTTGACAATATTTTTCTAACTAATTTACTCTAACGGATGAGGAGAAAAAGCAGTATAATAATGTAATGGAAGCTTTTTCAAATCATTGTATTGTTAAAGAAAAAAAATGTATTGTTAACGAGCGCACCAAATTTTATTTACGTCATCAACTGGAACTTATAGAAGATTTCATAACAGATCTCTATTTACTTTTGGAGAACTGCAATTACGGAACCCTAAGAGATGAGATGGTTCGGGATAACAATTTTGTTGATGTTAGAGATCGAAAACGTTTCTAGAAACTACAACTTGAGAGCGGACTGACATTAGAGAGATCCAGGAACCTTGGGTGTGGAAAAGTCGCATCTGTGGTCTTGGTTGCTTGAGTGATTTATACCACGTTCTTTATGATGAGCAATCCGAAAGACCTAGGACTTGTCTTATTGTATCGAAATCTTTTCAAGCTACTATGATCAAAAGCTTTTGTAGCCAAGATTTGGTAGCTGTTTCTATAACTTACCATGCAAATAATAACTGGGAAACCTTTGTCGCTGCATCGGCTTATTTCCCCTATGACTCTCTAACCCCTCCTCCACCAAAGGCTGTTGTAGAGTTCGTAGAGTTTTGTGAATCCAAAAGGTTAGGTCTTGTCTTGTGCTGTGATGCTAATGCTCAGAACACTGTTTGGGGCAGCAGCAAATGCAACATAAGGGGAGATCGACTTTTGGACTTCATTTTATCGTCTGATATTACCATCAACAATGTAGGTCATCAACCTACCTTTGTTACAGCCAGAAGACAGCAAGTAATTGATGTTACCCTGTCTAACAGGCATTTGAAGTCTATCATAAATTGGAAGGTATCGCCAGATAGCACCTTATCGGATCACAGATACATCGAATTTCAAATCTACTGCGAACTTTCACCTTCGCTAGAGAGAAGAAATCCGAGAAAAACGAACTGGCTACGGTTTAAAGAGGAGTTTGCCAACTCTGTAAAGTTCCACTCAAACTTAGATCAAGACAGGGAGTGGAGAGGTCTGCTCAGGATCTGAACAACGTCCTCACCCGCTGCTTTGAACTTGCGTGCCCTGTTTCTAAACCCCCCCGCAGAAAATCAGTACCCTGGTGGAACTCCGAACTGCAGTGTCTTCGTAAAGAAACTAGGAAGCTGCTAAATCGGTCTTTAAAAACCAACTTAGTGGAAGACTGGAATCTTTATCGTTCGAAGCAAAAAGTTTTTAAGAGACTTATTCGCAAGTCGAAAAATTACTCATATAAAAAGTTTTGTGAAGAGGTCGAATCTCTAAGACCAAGTAAACTGGATGCAATCCTTAAACCAGATGGCACGTACACTGAGACAAAGGCGGAGACTTTCAGTCTTCTACTTGAGACTCACTTTCCGGGTAATCAGGTTACTACGTGTTCTTCAGCCCTTCAAACATTTGAACCGACTAATACCACGCGGCACAGCTGGTATTTTGCATCGGGAGTGGTGATTGATGATGCTATCAAATATGCCATTGCATCTTTTGAGAGTTTCAAGTCACCTGGTGCGGATGGAATTTATCCAGTTTTGCTGAAACAAGGTTTAAGTCAGGTTTTGCCAATGTTGAAAAGAATTTTCACCGCGAGCTTGGCCTTAGCCTATATACCTTCCCCATGGCGAATGGTTAAAGTGGTTTTCATATCAAAAATTGGTAGGTCTGACTACACTCTAGCCAAAAGCTTTAGACCCATAAGTCTGCCTTCCTTCTTACTGAAAAGTTTGGAAAGACTGGTTGAGCTGCATGTGCGCAAAGTTGCTCTTCGATCACACCCTCTCTCTGAGATACAACATGCTTATCAGCGCGGAAAATCCTGCGAGACTGCGCTTAAAAACCTTGTTGGTAGGATTGATAGTGCCCTTGACCAGAAGGAGTACGCGTTGGGCATTTTCGTCGATATTGAGGGTGCTTTTGATAATGCGACCTTTGACAGTATGTGTAACTCAGCCAGACAGCATGGTGTAGATGAAACTTTGGTGTTGTGGATTAAAGCAATGCTAATGTACAGGACGTTGGTAGCGGATGCAGATTGTGGCAAGTGCGTCATAACAGGGGTAAATAGGGGCTGCCCTCAAGGTGGTGTTCTGTCTCCCCTCCTATGGTGTATGGTGGTAGACTCTCTGCTTACGGCTCTCAACTTTCCTGGAAAATACACTCAAGCTTATGCGGATGATGTCGCCGTTCTTTCTGTCGGTTCAAATCTAGGGGCTGTCAGCTCTCAAGCGCAGAGATCCCTGGACTTGATCGATGTCTGGTGCACTAGTAATGGGTCCCATCTTGTGCTTAAAGGTGTCACCATCCCTACATCCGAAGAAGTCAAATATCTGGGTGTAATCCTTGATAAAAAATTTCTGTGGTCCAAACATATCGAATCGAAAACCGATAAAGCGCTGTCGGCCTTCTGGCAGTGCAAAGGCGCTTTTGGTAAGACATGGAGCTTGTCTCCAAAACGAGTCCTTTGGATCTTTACGGCCATGATTAGACCGCTACTCTCATACGCATCAGTTGTTTGTTGGAACAGGCTTTCGCGGAAACGTGTTACTGCTTCTTTTGCCAAACTCCAAAGAACGGCTTGTCTCGGCTGCACAGGGTCCTTCCCTAGCACCCCTGGCTCTGCTCTAGATGCTTTGATGAATCTTCCTCCCCTTGACTTATATATCATGGGATGTACGCTAAAAACCATCTTTCGCTTAAAGAGAGGTGGTTTTTGGTACCATGCGCAATGGAATTTTGAAGAACTTGCTCGAGAATTATCCTTTGACCCCTGTCTTATGGATATGCCGTCTGATGCAATGACACCAGAAATCCTTCTGCGAAAAAACTACCACGTCAACTTTCCACAGGTAACGGAATGGCTTCGGTCAGACTCTGAACCATGGATTGAATGCCATCGTATTTTCACGGATGGCTCCAAAACCGGGCAGGGGTCTGGTGCTGGTGTCTTTGTGGTATGCGATGATATACGACTTTACTACCCCTTGGGTAAACATGCATCTGTTTTCCAAGCGTAGATTTTTGCCATCCTAATGGCAATGCGCTATATTGTGAACAACAGGTGGAGGGCTAGAGGCATTTGCATCTGCAGTGATAGCCAAGCTGCATTAAAAGCGCTTCTAAACCCTCTTACCTCGTCCAAGTTAGTGCTAGAACTCAAGCTTTCTCTGAATTTAGTCGGAAGACTGAACACAGTGAATCTTGTCTGGGTACCAGGTCACACTGGCATCCAGGGAAATGAGATCTCGGATTAGCTTACTAGGCAAGGTTCAGAAGAAGTTTTCTCAGGACCCGAACCTGTGTTGGGTCTGCCTGCGCCTTTAGTCATGTCGTCTATCGATTCTCGGGTTTCTCGTGAACACAAGACTCGGTGGCGCGATTGCGGTGGATGTAGACAGACCAAACTACTGCGCCCGGACATTTGCAAAAGGTCAGCATCTTTTCTTCTATCTCTGAGGAGAATCGACTGTAGGCTACTTGTAGGCGTTCTTTCGGGCCACCAAGCTTTTGCTAAACACTTAAATGTGTTGGGCTTAAGCGACACCACTATCTGTCCTGCTGGCGGTGAGGAGGATGACACAGCAGAACACTTTCTCTGCAGTTGTCCGGCCTATGCTCGCATCAGGTGGCGGATCTTCGGGGCTGACGTGGTGAGTGCCGAACATCTAAGCTCTTTATCACTGAATCTCCTTCTCGTTTATCTTCGAAAGACGGGAAAACTAAGTACATTAATGTAAGGTGTCTGAATGGTAGTACAATGGACCTGTAGTTGTGTCTGAGCGCTCCATCGGATAGCAGCAACCTCCGACAAAAAAAAAAAAAAAAAAAAAAAAAAGGACATTAGAGAAGGCGATCTGGGAGGTAAGACAATACTACGCAGTCAGAAAACAACAAGAATAATCATCGACATCAGTATACAAATTATCTACAATCACACAACGAAAAGCGAAAGGCATTTAAGAGGAAGACAGTTACCAAAAACGAGATAACGATAGTCAAAGCTATAAGTACAAGTGTATGAGTGTAACTTACTTTGCAAGTGTGTGTTTATCAGCAGTAAGCAGAAATAAGAGCAATATAAATCGACTAACATATGATGGCGATGAAACGTCATGATCTCTCTCTGAAAGCAGTAGGAAAGCTGACAGTAAATAGTGTTCATACTGCAGTGTACTGGATAGTTAATGGCGTCAAATTTGGTCCTGATGGTTCTGGGCTTAGTTTTATAATGAATGATGTAACACAGTGCGGGCATTAGGGAAGTAAGTGGTTTTAGAAAAAATGAGATACCAATGCACAATGCAAGTTTAGGATGTATAAGAGCCTTAAAAATTCTTACCAGATCAGAAGGCGTGAAATATTTCTTGCATCACTTGAGAAAGCCTAGATATTTCACAGCATTTTTTGCAACGTCGAATATGTGGTCGTTCCAACTAAGTTTGTCGTTAACACTCATACCGAAGATGGAAAGGCTTTCAATTTCAGCGATGCAAGTGCCATTCATGGATAATCGCAAAGTGTTAGCGCTTCGCTTTAATGACAGAAGACAGCATTGTTTTCTGGAAGCCTTAAATTCAACTCTATTGGTTTAATCGCACTTAAGAATGCTCTCAAGGTCAGAATTTAATTAGCTTAATATACGATGCCGTTCTAGCTACAAGCCCGAAGATGAGGGACGTGAATCCCAAAACAAATATGCGAAGCTAAGCGTGCTGTAATCAGCGAAAAAATAGATAGGATTAGAAATGACAGACATTGATAAAATTGAGAAAGAGAGATGGAGACAGAACGGAGTCTTGGGGCACACCAGGATTTATTTGGTGCATTTCAGACTTGAAACCGTCACAACAACTTGTATTGAGCGATCCGAAAGGTAAGTTCTTATCCATTGAAGAAAGGTATTATCGATTCCAAATGCACGCATTTTGGACAAAGAGCCTGATGCCGAACTCTGACAAATGCCTTTGAAGCCTCAATGCCTCAAGCGCAAAAACCTTACTTTCACCACGGTGAATAGATTGGTTCCACTTTTCGCTTAGGTGTGTCATGAAATCACCAGGGGATCTGCTGCTGCGAAAATGGTACTGCCGGTCTTTAAGAAGTTTTCGGGATTAAAGATATTTCACAAGCTGACGATTTATCAGCGTTTCCATAACCTTGGAAAGAAGGGACTTTAGTGCAATTGATCGGTAGGAGGAGACAGAGGAACATTCGCCTTTTTTAAGACGGGATGGAGAAATGATGTTTTCCATCTTCTCGGAAAGTGCCCTGAAGAATAGGACAGTTAGAAATCCTTATGCAGTGGTTTTACCAGCATGGAAGAACACAGCGCAGGGACATAAGTCCCGAAGGCATAAGTCAGAAATCATTTCTTTCATTTTCCTTTTTATTTTCGGACTTCAGTGGGACATAAGTTCTTAAATATTTCGTCGAATCTGGGACATACGTCCCAAGTTTTCATATCGTTGCATCCACGTTATTGAGGAGGAAGCACAGTGACCAGTCAAGATTCCGAAAGAAACCGTTTAAAGCTTCTCAATTGGCTTTCTCGTATTGCCATATGGAATTTTAGCCAAATAAAATTAAATTCCGGATTGGAACATTGGCCATATTGGAGTAGAAGTTGGTAGGCTACATCACTACGTATAAAAATGACGACACCCGGATATGAAATGGATAATGGCACTAAGTTATACTCAGGAAGACTAACTCCGTTAAATAAGAATCAATCCTGATCTATGTTTCACTTAGTCACAAAACAGCTAGTTTATTGTGAATCGCATGGGCATACAATGAAAAAAACGAATATTGCTCACGTCCACTCTAAGATTCCTACACATAACAAAAAACCAACTGAAAAAACTCAACTCCGAGGCTGAATAAGCTAGGCCGTACCGTGTAGATCCTGACGTCTGGTTTCCAAAACAAATCACTGAAGGTTTTATGCCCACACAATGAATTGCCTTGGTCTACCAACAAAATCTACACAACGCGACCCGCTATTCACCAAATGATACACTAACCAAAGTTCACAGTGCACGAATAAACATGCGACACTTACTATTGGCAAGCATGGCAGGAATGGGAGTGGGACGAAAGGGATTGTCCTGATATAATGCATTTTTCTTTTCTTTTTTTATAGACACTGCACAGCACACTGTTTTGTTTTGTTTTCTGATTCGACTATCAGCGCGAGTTACATAGCAACAAATCTGTCGCCGATATTTATGTACCTACTATCATCATCATCTTCATCGTCAGCATCATCAGAACCATATGAGCAGAAATATTAGCATAGCAACAAAAGCTCACCGCATCCTAACGGCTTGTCAAGAAACCGCCCGTCCACTAAGCTAACTATTATGACCATCCAAAAAATGGTTTGTAACAAGCCATCTAACAGACAAAATAAATACTAGCAGCAGGTATGCATTTCTATTTACCATCTAGTAGCTATGCAGAGTACAAAAACAAATCTTTGTACTTGGTATATATTCGGAGGTGACAACTATGATAGGAAGTTTTTTTGTATAGTTGCAGTTTTGACTTTGGACTATCAACTTATTGAATAAAATAAAAACAAAAACAAAACATTAGAAAAGGCTTCAGTTAGGGCGAACAGTATGATATCCTATGCATATCCCTACATGCCCTAAAGAAAAAAGCATGATGGATAGAGGCGAGTGGTTCAATTATTAATTCCGAGCGCGGCTAACGTAAAGCAGTTTATAACGGATACCATGTTTCCAAGCAGTAATATTGCAGTAGACGTATTTAATTACCGCCGCATCCCGGATGAAATTAAAGATATCCCAAATTATTATTGCAACCCGTGATTCCTTTTCGAATTAATAAGTAATGTCGAAGAAATCTCAAGTCTTAGCCCTCAAATCAATAAAAACGTTTATTATAAAAAACCAATAATAAGAGCAATTAGAAATAAAATAACGGGACCGGCTAACAAGGCCCTTATTACGTACGGTACGTCTGTCGACTGGAGTTAGATGAAGGTATTTTAATAGTTCAGATAAAAGGAATGAGACAAGCCTTATCAGGGACTTACACCAACTCAGGCAAAATCAATCATCTGTCGAAACATTCTACTCAAAAATAATTGAGATTATGTCTGCTATGATCAACCATGTTAAGGTACATGAAAAGAAATAATTTACCAGTGATTGAAGCAAAGCGAAGTTTGTATCAAGAAATGTGTCTAAACACTTTCCTGACCGGCCTAAGGGAGCCTTTAGGATACACAATAAAAGCCGTGCGACCAACTAACTTGACGGATACATTTAATTTTTGTCAACAGAAGCAAAACAATAGCTATTTCCAAGATTCTTATAATAGCCGTCGATCAAATAACGCACAAGGTGCTAGTAGACATAACCTTAATAGCCGCTCCTTTAATAATCCATCATATTATTCTCAAACTCCCCCACATTTAATCAACCACAACCGTATAGACAATTTTATAATTCAAGACGCAATAATAATAACAATTCAAGATACAGTAACAATAGCTACCGACAATTTGACCATAGATAAAATAGTTACAGAAATAAAGATAACAGACAAAGCATAGATTTCGGACAAGACAATAATTCTATACAATACAGAAACTACAATAACAATACTATTCAAAGTAATATCTCGGCACAAAATCGTAATCGTGACCCTAGCTTTCCACCTACAGAAGCGATGGATACCTACAGTGGCAACCCTAATGCCGCTAAAAGTAGGCATGAATAATTTTATAATATAGAGGGTACGAATCCCACCAAATTTTACCAAAATAAAACTTCTCCGAGTGCACAATGCACAATTTTTGAGGAGATTTTGGTTTTTAACGAGGGTAGGTGAAAATCTTCCAAAGATTATATGCGGATGGCATGCGCGTGCTCATAGTAGTGTCCGACTTTTAATGACTAAACACACCACCCTTCCATAGAATGTTAGTTACTCCAACTAAGATATAACTTATTAAACAATTTTTCTATCACGAAATAAAAAAACTTTTGACAGGTTAATTTCCACTGAAAGTATACTAGTATACCACGCAGCTTGGATAATTTTTCTAATCACTATATTTTGAAAAGTTTGTAAAATGTTGGCATTTGCTTTCTTCGTACAACCCCAAAGTTGTATACCGTAGGTCCACACCGGCTTTAGCACTTGCTTGGCATTAAAGCAGTTTGTTCTCGGTACTGAGCTGGGAATGTTTTCCGAGTAACCAGTACATTGCTCTATATTTGATATCGAGTTTTTACGTTTCATTTTTAGGTGAAAATTCCATTTCAGCTTTGCGTCGAATGCCATTCCCAGGTATTTGGCCTAGTTTGCAAAGGGTATTCGGGCCAAGTTTAGAAAAATTGGCAAGTGATTAGTTTTCCTATACATGAAATTCAAGTGAACAGATCCACTCATTTACTTTAATCAGTGCGGTTTGCAGTCGTTTCTTCGATCGTATGACCTACTGCAAGGATAGCGGTGTCGTCGGCGGATGTAGCGAGGGTAGTGCTATCTTCTCTTGGTATATCGCGAGTAAATAGCAGATAGAGAAGTTGCCCAAAGACACTTCCTTGCCGTACGCCAGCCGAAATTTCTTTAAGCTCCGAGTATTCGTTCCCATGCCTAACACGGAAGAGTCTATTCCCAAGATATGATATTAAAATATCATTATATAAGTAATTCTATGCACCTGGTCAATCGTCGAATGCTTGGTTCTGAACCCAAACTGGTGGTCAGGGATGAGATAATTATCTTCTATAATCGGTTGTAGACGCCTTAGTAATATCCTCTCGAAAATTTTGGATATGACTGGGAGAAGCGAAATTGGCCTATAAGATTTTACTTCATTTGGCGGTTTTCCTGGTTTTAAAACCATAATGACTTCCGCAACTTTCCATTGGCTCGGCACGTGTTTTAATCTGAGCGCAGCATTGATAATATATAGAAGCTTAATTAAAGCTTTTCTAGTTAGAACTTTCAGAACTTCTCCGGAGATCAAATCGTAACCAGCTTCCTTAGGTTTTAGAGATTCAATTTCACGTATTTCTTAAAGTAAGGATCATTCACATGAGAGCGAACTGCGAACAAGCGAATATCCGTAAATTCTGACATTTCTTTCACATGACAACTTGTTTTGGTTGCAGGTACCCGTGAATCTGATTTGTATAGGCTAGCAGCAAGATGTGTCAATTTTAAGGTTATGTTCCAACGAATTTTTCGTACGCGGTTTTGTGGATTGTGAATAAAGAGTGACAGTTTTTCAATTCGCGGGAAAATGTTTGTAATTGTAAACATCGCTATTTAAGTCAATTTAGACTCAGTTTTTTTAGATAGGATGTTAGATCAATGAAATATAATGCTTTTGTGGTAGAAGCCAGAGATATTCTTTATTTATAAATACATTAAAATTGATTTGTTCGCGACTCGCCTAGTCGCAATTTGCTCTCATGTGAATAGTCCTTTAGTGTTGCATTTGTGAGTGTCAAGTCGTGAGATAGTAATTCCGTCCCACTATTGGTACTGTCGTGAGCCGCTGGAACATCGTACGGTTTAAAGTTTCTTTGAGATTGGCGGCAAAATTGTTCGCTTTTTCTTTGTCGTCGCTTGCCAATTTATTTTGATTTATTTTGGCGGGGATTTTGGGCCTGGATGGGTGCCTTTGAAATCTTTCCGCAGTGAATATTTGGAATCGTTTTTCGCTGTTAAAGGTTCAAGGTAAGAGCTTATTCCACAATTTTTAAAATTCTTAAAAGCTGTCTTCAACAAATTGCACAAATAATTCATATGTGCTTTATGTTGCGGAGCGCGATGTCATTTTTTACGCGTTTTCCATTTTGCGTGGCCCAATTCTTTTATTTCAGGCGGATATCGTAAACCGTATTTGGCGGGCGTTTTCCTTGGGTTAGCCGTATTATTCCAGGAGTCGAGCTGAAATTCAACGCCGTATTATTCAATGAAGCGATCAACTTCAAGTTCATAAGGTGTCGTATATGGAACGCTCAGTTCAACATTATCTTCAATTTTTTTTCTTAATGTTAAAATAACCGGTGGTTGGTAGATATTCCGTTCACGACGAAAAAATCGATCAGATCAGGTATTTTTGAAGTATCAGTTGGCCAGGGTCGGTTTGGCCGTCGATTGGAAATCACAACTACAAGGTGGCGCAAAAGTAATCCTCCTATCAGAAAATGCTATAAATTTTGCGATTGGCCCCTAATGTCAGTTCTGTTTTGACATTTGTCTAGTAAACACATGCGAAACACACGTTAATAAACAATGTTACGCTACACTGCTCCAGAACGCGGAATATTGGTGACTATTTATTTGAGCAATAATCGGTCGGTGACTTTGGCACAACGTGAATTTCGTCGCAGATTTCCTTGCCGTCCAACGCCTACTGGTGAAACACTGCTACGTTTAGCCGCTCGCCTCGAAGAGACTGGCACAACACGAGATGCTGTCAGGCGTGGCAGACCCCGGAGTAGCCCCTCTGCAGAGAATATGCTGTAGCCGCAGATGTCATGGAAGCGCCGTCGACATCGACCAGACGACGTGCCACGCAAATGGGTATCAGTCGACGGTCTTTACAGCGAATTTTGGTACAAGATTTGAAGATGTTTCCGTACAAAGTCCAGACGGTGCATCAGCTGTTAGCTGCTGACCGCCAATCGCGTCTAACATACGCTCAAGCCATCCTTAATCACCACCAAGAGGAAGATGATTTTTGATCAAAAATAAACATGAGTGATGAGGCCCATTTAAATAAGCAAAATTTACGCTTCTGGGGCACTGAAAATCCGCGTGTAACCCACGAAGAGCCATTACACCCGCTCAAAGTCACTGTATGGTGTGCTGTTTTCTCTGGAGGAGTCATCGGACGTCGCAGGCCAAACGGTTACTGTGAATGGTGAGCGCTACAGATCAACAAGTTCTTTTTGCCGCAACTTGATGAATTGGGATTGGAAAACATGTGGTTCCAACAGGACGGTGCAACGGCACACACTGCACGTGCCACAACCGATATGCTGAAGGATGCATTTCCCGGGCGCCTGATCTCCCGTTTTGACGATTTGCACTGGCCAGCAAGATCGCCTGATTTGACCGCTCCAGACTTCGTTTTGTGGGGCTTTTTGAAGTCGCGGGTTTATGTCAACAAGCCTCAGACTCTTGCAGCTCTTAAAGACAATAGCCGTCAAGAATGTGAGAACCTATCGCCGGAAGTTTTGGCCAAAGTGATGGAAAATGCCATAAAAAGGGCTCAAATGACAATCAACTGTGGCGGCGGCCATTTACATGACATCATATTCTCGACTTGATGTAAAAAAAATTAAAAAACCAAATAAATATTATCCACAAGAAGAATTCAAGTTTTTTAATTTTTTAATTTGACACATAGTTTGTAACACACCTTAATATTCGTCGTAGAGGCATAAAAGTATATATATTTATGATCAGGACCAAATCCTAATTTTAGAGAGATAGAGTCTTACAACACTGCACTGTTCTCCTTTATAAGTTTATATTATTTATATTTAGCCAATATCTTTTTCCAATATATCGCCGTTGCAAAGTTTTTGGCCGCGCTTACTTTTTAGGGAGTGTAGCCTTTTCTTATGTTATTTACTTGAATCGTGTATAGTTGCATTCGTATTGTTAAATGCAGTGTTTAACAAAACAAAGATGATCCACCTCTCACGTTTCCCGATGGCTGACAAGCGTGGAAATCATTATAGCCATTTATTTTTCCGTCCATTCCAACAACATATTTTTAACATTGGTTTTTCATTCATATTATATTTGAAGTACGCGTTTTCCTTGAATTATTTTCAACCGATCGAGAATAATTTTATTTTTTTTGCTTTGTTCTTCAAGTTTCTCGAGAATAACTGAGAAAACATGAGATACAGGGTCAGGTGAAGTTTCAACGTTTTTCGGTTCTTCGAATGCTGCGGCCTGAGCGTAAGTCTGCACTCTGGCTGTCCAAAGGCTACTATTCGATGGCTTTCCTGATGGTAATTTTTTAATAGAGTTTCTTTGAACAGCAGAGGTCCAGGGCTTTTCTGATGTCTGATTCCATCACCAGATTTGTAACCCATTATCCTCGTACTGAAATCGTCATTGCGGGCGATTCCAATATACACAATTCAAGTTGGCTTCGACATTCTGGACATACAACACCCAAAGGAAGGTATGTCGAGATCTTCGCTGAGATTAATAACTTGACTCAGCTTGTAAATGAGCCAAAAAGGATACCAGACATAAGCGGTAAAAACGCCTACACTCTGGACTTGTTTCTTACCTCTCACCCTGATAAATACACTTTAAATGTATTATCGCCTCTAGGTTCCTCAGACCATTGTATCATATTGGTGAATTTCTCACACTCCAGCCACACAGTTAAAGAACAAGCTCCTAAAAGAACCGTATGGCAATACGACAATGCGAATTAAAAGAAAGCTTTAAACGGTTTCTTTAGGAGTCTTAACTGGTCGTTGTGCTTCCTCAACAACGACGTGGATGCCGCTGCCGATATGATTACAAATTTAATTCACCTGGGTATGAAACGCTTTATCCCTAACAGGATAAAGTGTATCAGATCTTAGGACAACGCGTGATGTGACTTGAGCTGTAAAGAAGCTATCAGCGCTAAAGAGGTAACTTTTCGGTAATTTAAGGCCAACCCAACTGAAGAAAACCGAAAAAAGTTCAAACGAGCCAGAAATTACTGCAATGCCCACATTAACCGTGTCAAATTCTCCTACGACCAAAAGTTGAGGCAAAAAATACTACAATGTCCCACCGGTAGTATAAACTTTTGGTCGTTTGTCAAGAATATACAAAATTCACCCCCGTCATCTACCCCGACACTCAATTGAAATGACATCCCAGCTGTCAGCACAAAGCCAATCTGCTTGCTGCTCATTTTGCGGCTAGCTCAACGCTCCCAGATTGTGCTTTGACTTCCCCTGTACTGAAGCGCGTTGAACATTCAATGGGACGCATCCACTTCCGCATTCGTACAGTGGCAAGAGTACTACAGGTTTTTTTTAGAGGTATAGAATTTCGAATTAAAATAAAGCACAAGAAAATCGTTTTAATGTCCATCAATTTGGCTTTATTGGAAGGATAATTTTATGCCATTAATGTTTAAATATGATTTCGGGCATGCGGCCGCCGCGGCTGGTTCGAATAAAGACAAGTCTAGAGGTCCAATTTTCAACCACTTTTTCAAGCATTTGGGACTGTATGTCGGCAATAACGCCACGAATGTTGGCTTCCAAGTCCCCTAACGTTTCTAGTTTGTTGGCATAGGTGAGCGACTTCAGATATCCCCAAAAAAAATAATCAAATGGTGTCAAATTACACGACCTTGGTGGCTAATTGACAGGTCCATTCCGCGAAATTATGCGCTCATCGAATGTTTCCTTCAATAAATCGATTGTGACGTGCGCTGTGTGGAATGCAGCGCCATTTTGTTGGAACCACATCTCATGCACATTCAACTCCGCCTTGTAACGCCAGTAGATAGCCGGTCACAAGCCCGGATAAAGGAGGAGGTGTTGGAGGCAACGGTTTTTAACCTATTTTCTGTAAAATAATCCGTTTGTGTACTCTAACCTACAGGAGTAGTAGTTAAAACTCAAAATATTGATGAATGAAGAACTTTAATGCTAATACTCCAGGTAGTACTGGCAATAGCCAAAATTAATCCGTGGTCTTCTCGATTGCGGCTGGGGCTCGGATTCTGGAGGCCCCAACATTCATTAAACCTACAAGCGACTCTTGTGGCTCTATGTCCGACTCTTTGGGCAAACTGAGCATGAGTAAGGTTGCGGCTCATGGAAGCTTCACAGGTTGAAGGCGCAAGCACTCCGGTCGACTCTTCGGTTGCGTCAATGAAACGGGATAGGTTGTTGGAAGTCTCACAAATGGAAGCTGACCTGTCCCCTTCATCAGCCAATGCCTCCTCTTCTGCTGAAACGAAATGCAAGAGGAATCAACCCAAGCTCGTAAAGAGATACAACTCTCCACAGCCTCCTGTGTCTGCCCACGCCCTGTCACCAAATGAAGTCCGTACTTCTACCAGCAAAGGTAGTAGCATTTATAGACGGAAATTGGTTGTAGTGGACACACCCTTGAGTATGAGTAGAGGAAGAGTACCTATTGTTTTGGTGCTTCCCGTGCACTGGTAATGGATGATGCTGGTGTTGTGACCAATACTGGGTGCAGCACTAGGGAACAGAACTTTGTCGACGCGGACGGCTCTGATGGTATGTGTGCGTCTAAAAAACCACGTGTTGAACACAAAACAGCTAGAGTGCGAGTTAAGAAGCATTCCTACAGGGATGCTGTTGTCTCTTCTTTAGAAGATCGCATTGGGAAAGCGGGGAATGATAATAGCATGAGTGTTGCAGATGACTCGGAATCCTGATCTCGACACAAAAGTCTGGGTTGTCCGTTCACACAAGAAGAGTAGAAACCGCCACAATGAAGGTGGTAGTTCTCTTGTTGTGAGTATAGACATGGCTGCTGCCGACATAATATATAGTATACACTTTCTATAGTAACCAGCAACTCCTAAAAAAGACGGAATTTGGCCGTACACCTTCAGATGTCAATTTATGGCCTAACAATTCAGTTTCTCCGAGAAGAAATTTGCACTTATCAACTTGCATTTTGAGCTCAGCTTTCCTCAATGTGTCAAATATTTTTCGGGTACTGGCAATATTCTAACGAAGTACTGAAAATAAAAATGTCGTCGAGATAAACAATACAGATCTTATTTATATAAACCTAAAGGATTGAGCTTATAAACCGTTGAAATGTCGCTGGGGCATTTTAAAGCCCGAACGCCATCCTGATATACTCGTAATCTCCGTTTGGAGTAGAGAAAGCAGTTTTATTTTGATCTTCTGGTTTGACTAGGATTTTATGTTAACCTTTCGCCGAATCCAAAGAAGAAAAATATAGGGCTTTTCCATATTTGTCCAATATATTTTCAATATTGGGAATTTATCTCATATAACTTCAATAACTCCATTCAGTTTCCGATAGTCGATGACTACCCGTCATTTCTTATCTGCTTAACAATCTATTTTCTTTGGAACAATTCCAAGAGGCGAATTTTATGGAGGACTGCTTTCTCTTATTTTTCCTTGCGAAAGCATTTCCGAGACCTCTCTCTCCATTTGTTCCTCATGTGTTCGAGGGTTACGATATATTTTGGAATATATCGGCCTATTTGTAGTAGTGATGATTTCGTGTGTCAATTCATCACCTTCCTTAAAAAGTTATTGTTCGTAGTCTTTGAACAATTTGCTCGTATGATCTTAGTTCTGCATCCCTCGTAAATTTCTAAAGCTTTGATTTGGTTTGCTTTTTTAGAGTAACCATCTTCAAAAAAATGTTTCTACTATATTTATACCCTATCCTAAGGGTATATTTATTTTGACACATGTAATAGCCCTTAATATTAGCCGTAGACCCATAAAAGTATGTATATATATGATAAGGACCAAAATCTAAGACTATTTACCAATGTCCGTCGGTCCGTCCGTCCGTATCAACTTTTGAGGCCTTTAAAGTTATGCTAGGAGGCTGAAATTTGGAGCATATACTCCCTAGGGTTCCGAAATGGTAAAGTGTTAAAAGTTTTTAAATCCGCCCACTGCGACGCCCATAATTTAGATAAACCCGTTTTAAGGCTTAAGTTATAGAGATAAAATTGTAAAACCTTCACAAGATATGTAGGTACTGCCTACCTTTATAAATTTGTCATATAAAGTTTTTTGCCACGCCTACTTTTTGTGAGCGTTTTTCACTAAAATGCTGTTTTCTTTGAAAATTTTCATAGAAATCGAAAAAAAATGGTTAACAATATATTTAGCCAATATTTTTTCCAATATATCGCCCATACAAAGTTTTTGGCCACGCCCACTTTTTGGGGGCGTTTTATCAAAAAAAAATTTTTTTTCTATAAATTTCATAGAATGAAATAAAATGAAATAAAATCTATCATCTTTCTTATGAATTTTTTCTTTGCGGTACATAGGGATAAGTATAGGGTATCATACTGTTCGCCCCAAGCGGACTGTAGCTTTTCCTTATGTTTTTCTATTAACTTGTTATCTAGATCTATTTTAGCTTTAAAAGGGGTTAAAATTTGTTGGCCTATATTTCCTACCCAGTAGCCTTATTATTTTCCAAGAAACTGTACCTTAGACATTAAATTGTCTAGGTATCGGAGTAACTATTTAATTCGTCACTGTGTTCGTTCCATTTAATGTGGTAGAATAAATTGGTCATCAACCTACATTTGTTACAGCCAGAAAACAGTAAGCAATTGACGTTACCCTGTCTAACAAGCATTTAAAGTCTATCATAAATTGGAAGGTATCGCCTGATAGCACCTTATCAGATCACAGATACATCGAATTTCAATTCTACTGCGAATTCCGAGCAAAACGAACTGGCCGTGATTAAGAGAGGAGCTTGCCAACTCTGCCAAAGTTCCACTCAAACTTAGATCAAGACAGGGAGTGGAGAGGTCTGCTCAGGATCAGAAAAACGTCCACACCCGCTGCTTTGAACTTTCGTGCCCTGTTTCGAAACCCCCCCGTAGAAAATCGGTACCCTGGTGGAACCATAACTGCAGTGTCTTCGTAAACTAGGAAGCTACTAAAACGGTCTTTAAAAACCAGCTTAGTGGAAGACTGGAATCTTTATCGATCGAAACAAAAAGTTTTTAAGAGACTTATTCGCAAGTCGAAAAATTACTCCTATAAAAAGTTTTGCGAAGAGGTCGAATCTCCAAGTGCAACTAGTAGGCTTGTTAAAGTTCTCCAAAGGATGGCACGTACACTGAGATAAAGGCGGAGACTTGAGGCTCACTTTCCGGGAAATCAGGTTACTACGTTTTCTTCAGCCCTTCAAACGATGGTGGCTACATTTGAACTGACTAATACCACGCGGCACAGCTGTATATTGCATCGGGTGTGGTGACGGATGGAATTTATCCAGTTTTGCTAAAATAAGGTTTAAGTCTGGTTTTGCCAATGTTGAAAAGAATTTCCACCGCGAGCTTGGTCTTGGGCTATATACCTTCCCCATGGCGAATGCCTGAAGTGTTTTTCATACCAAAAATTGGTAAGTCTGACTGCATTCTAGCCAAAAGCTTTAGACCCATAAGTCTGTCTTCCTTCTTACTGAAAAGTTTGGAAAGACTAGTTGAGCTGCATGTGCGCTAAGTTGCTTTTCGATCACATCCTCTCTCTCAGATATAACATGCCTATCAGCGCGGAAAATCCTGCGAGACTGCGCTTCAAAACAGTGTTGGTAGGATTGATAGTGCTCTTGACCGGAAGGGGTACGCGTTGGGCATTTTCGTCGATGTTGAGCATGCATTTTACAATGCGACCTTTGACAGTATGTGTAACTCAGACAGACAGCATGGTGTAGATGAAACTTTGGTGTTGTGGATTAAATCAATGCTAATATACAGGACGTTGGTAGCTGATGCAGATTGTGGCAAGTGCGTCATAACAGGCGTAAATAGGGGCCGCCGTCAAGGTGGTATTCTGTCTCCCCTCCCCTGGTGTATGGTTGTAGACTCTCTGCTTACGGCTCTCAATTTTCCTGGAAACTACACTCAAGCTAATGTGGATGATGTCGCCGTTCTTTCTGTCGGTTCAAATCTAAGGGCTGTCTGCTCTCAAGCGCAGAGATCCCTGGATTTGATCGATGTCGGGTGCACTAGTAATGGGCTTTCAGCGAATCCTCTTAAAACCACGGTTGTTCTCTTTACGAGAAGGAGAATCGTCACAGGTATGTCCCATCTCGTGCTTAAAGGTGTCACTATCCCTATATCCGATGAAGTCAAATATCTGGGTGTAATTTTCGATAAAAAAATTTGTCGAGTCGAAAACTGATAAAGCGCTATCGACTATCTGGCAGTGTAAAGGCGCTTTTGGTAAGACATGGGGCATGTCTCCGAAACGGGTACTACGGGGGTATAGAAACGGGTCTATACGGCCATGATTAGATGGCTACTCTCATACGCATCAGATGTTCCATTGAACAGGCTTTCGCGAAAACGTGTTACTGCTTCTTTTGCCAAACTCCAAAGAACGGTATGTCTCGGCTGCACTGGGGCCTTCCCTAGCACCCCAGGCTCTGCTCTAGATGCTTTGATGAATCTTCGCCCCTTGATTTATATATCATGGGGTGAACGCTAAAAACCATCTTTCTCTTAAAGAGGGGTTTGAAGAACTTGCTCGAGAATTTTCCTTTGACCGCTGTCTTATGGATATGCCGTCTGATGCAATGACACCAGAAATCCTTCTGCGAAAAAACTACCACGTCAACTTTCCACAGGTACAGAATGGCTTCGGTCAGTCTCTGAACCATGGATTGAATGTCATCGTATTTTCACGGATAGCTCCAAAACCGGACAGGGGTCTGGTGCTGAAGTCTTTGTGGAACGCGATGATACACGACTTTACTACCCCTTGGGTAAACATGCATCTGTTTTCCAAGCGCAGATTTTTGCCATCTTAATAGCTATGCGCTATATTGTGAACAACAGTTGGAGGCCTAGAGGCATTTGCATCTGCAGTGATAGCCAAGCTGCATTAAAGGCGCTTCTTAACCCTCTTACCTCGTCCAAGTTAGTGCTAGAACTCAAGCTTTCTCTGAATTTAGTCGGAAGACTGAACACAGTGAATCTTTTCTCGGTACCATGTCACACTGGCATCTAGGGAAATGAGACCTCGGATGAGCTTGCTAGGCAAGGTTCAAAAGAAGTTTTCTCAGGAACCGAACCTGTGTTGGGTCTACCTGCATCTTTAGTCATGTCTTCTATCAATTCTTGGGTTTCTCGTGAATACAAGATTCGGTGGCGTGATTGCGATGGATGAAGACAGACCAAACTACTGCGCCCGAATATTTGAAAAAGGTCAGCATCTTTTTTTCTATTTCTGAGGAGAATCGACTGTAGGCTGCTTGTAGACGTTCTTTCGGGCCACCAAGCTTTTGGTAAACATTTAAATGTGTTGGGCTTAAGCGACACCACTACCTGTCCTGCTTAGGGGGGTGGGGGAATGACACAGCAGAGCATTTTTTCTGCAATTGTCCGGCCTATGCTCGCATCAGGTGGCGGATTTTCAGGGCTGACGTGGTGAGTGCCGAACATTGAAGCTCTTTGTCACTGAAGTTCCTTCTCGTTTTTCTTTGAAAGACGGGAAATCCAAGTACATTAATGTAAGGTGTCTGAATGGTAGTACAATGGACCTGTAGTTCTGCTTGAGTGCTCCAGCGGATAGTAGCAACACCCGACCAACAAAAAAAAATCACATACATTGCATCCAATTCGGGAACAAAATAGTCGGTTATTATGACTATATACCGGTCTTCATTAACGGTAATTGACTCTCCAGCATCATTTCGAAGAAGTATGGCCCAATAGAGCACACCAGCCCATAGAGCACACCAAACAGTCAGTTGTTGTGGATGTAATGGCGTTTCAAGGGTCTCATGTGGATTCTGTTCACTCCAAATGCGGTAATTTTGCTTGACGTAGCCATTCAACCCAAAATGAGCCTTTTCACTGAACCAAATTTTGTGATGAAAATCAGCATCGACATCAATCTCATTTTCGGCCCAAACTCCAAAATCACGACGCATTGCATGGTCTGGCGGCTTTAATACTTGCACAAGCTGGATCTTTTTTTTGGGCAAAATCTTCCATAAAGTTGATGGGCAAAGCTCCAATTGCTGTGCACGGTGACGAATCGATTCATTCGGGTCCTCTACAACACATCGGCAACTGTTTCTTCGGTGCGCACTGTTCGACGTCTCTGTGGTTGCGTATTATCACATAGAGTTAACGTAGTGCGAAAATGATCCATGGTTAACCGAATTAATTACTCTGATGGACGATTATGTCGACCATAAAATGAACGGAGCTTGCCGTAAACTTCGCGAACTGAAGCATTATTTTCGAAATAAATTTGCACGATTGGCAAGCGTTGTCCATTTGTCAACCTGTTCATGATGAAACGGCAAACCAAACTAAACATAAATGACATTAGAGTTGCAAGATTTAACCACAAAATGTCTGTTTTATCTCTATTCGAAAAACTAACCTCTAAAAAATCACCTTTACATGATATGAATAGCATTGAATTTGTTTTCCTTGATTTTTGAATATGAATATATTTACAAATTAATAAATTATCCATTTTAAGATTTCTTCAATCAGTAAATTATTATAATCAATATGCAAGTTAATTACTTAAATGCAGTGGGGGATGCAGTGGTTAGTAGTAATGAATGTATATATTAGCAGGAATGTAGTAGTAGAGTCTAATACAAACATCATGGTACCGATTCCTTCTCTTTACATTATACCTGCAATAATAAAGTTGTGAACAAGAAGTTGACGGGTGTGTGTACACCACAATCCCTGTTAAGTTTTATAAACTTCCTGGAACTTAATTTATAGTAGAGAAGTGGCCATAGAGCATTTAACAAGATTTGACAATACAACCCTTTATTATGCTGAGGGGGCGTTTAATGTCAGCAACCTCACCACTACTGAGAAACCCTCCTATTCTTACAAGCTCAATCGTCTGCTCATTGCCTTTAATACCGCAGCTCATTGCCAATCTTTCCTTTCCAAAAATATTGCATCATACGGAACGTCGAAGTGAACTAAGGGGCGAATTTCATCCGTTATGATTGGATTGGCTGACAGTAGCTACGAAAGAACCGTACTAGTAAAGACGAACCATAAAAGGGGGTCCTTTGTAATGAACTAGAATTAAATTGAATATTTCGCACCTCCAAAAGGTAATGCCTCAGAGGTGTAATTTCAAAACACCCCTATTAAAATTTGCAATAAGGTTCCAAACACTTGTTTTTAGAGAAGTAAGATAGTTGTCAAAGCAAAAGGAACACGTTTTTTAATAAATTCAAGTTTTAATTTAAAATCAAGAGATGTTTACAATCTCAGATGTGGGATGTCGACATAAAAATAACTAATAAAATGTGAAAGTGTCATACGTTCCGGGAAAACCGATTATTGAAGCGTTAACCGAGGCTGACGTAGAATTCTACGAAAATGCCACCGTGGCTGACCTTCGGCCATTGTATGATGAATTATTATCAACCCAAAGAACCGCAGCAAACCTGTCCCGAGGCTCCGAAGAAGAGAGGAACCAGCGCTCTGAGAACGAACGCATTCCAGTACAGAACCTCGATGCAGAATTGGCCAGAACCGAGACGGAAATCATGTTGATGCAAAAGCGGCGCGAGTGGCAGGCGCTCAAGGAGGAGTTTGCATGGCCCATCAAACCAGGTTTGATTTCTCGGCTTTCGAAGCCCACTGCCACGCCCACAATTTAGATAAAACCGTTTTAAGGCTTAAGTTATAGAGATAAAGTTGTAAAACCTTCACAAGATATGTAGGTACTGCCTACCTTTATAAATTTGTCATATAAAGTTTTTTGCCACGCCTACTTTTTGTGAGCGTTTTTCACTAAAATGCTGTTTTCTTTGAAAATTTTCATAGAAATCGAAAAAAAATGGTTAACAATATATTTAGCCAATATTTTTTCCAATATATCGCCCATACAAAGTTTTTGGCCACGCCCACTTTTTGGGGGCGTTTTTAAAAAAAAAAAATTTTTTTCTATAAATTTCATAGAATGAAATAAAATCTATCATCTTTCTTATGAATTTTTTCTTTGCGGTACATAGGGATAAGGATAGGGTATCATACTGTTCGCCCCAAGCGGACTGTAGCTTTTCCTTATGTTTTTCTATTAACTTGTTATCTAGATCTATTTTAGCTTTAAAAGGGGTTAAAATTTGTTGGCCTATATTTCCCACCCAGTAACCTTATTATTTTCCAAGAAACTGTACCTTAGACATTAAATTGTCTAGGTATCGGAGTAACTATTTAATTCGTCACTGTGTTCGTTCCATTTAATGTGGTAGAATAAATTGGTCATCAACGTACATTTGTTACAGCCAGAAAACAGTAAGCAATTGACGTTACCCTGTCTAACAAGCATTTAAAGTCTATCATAAATTGGAAGGTATCGCCTGATAGCACCTTATCAGATCACAGATACATCGAATTTCAATTCTACTGCGAATTCCGAGCAAAACGAACTGGCCGTGATTAAGAGAGGAGCTTGCCAACTCTGCCAAAGTTCCACTCAAACTTAGATCAAGACAGGGAGTGGAGAGGTCTGCTCAGGATCAGAAAAACGTCCACACCCGCTGCTTTGAACTTTCGTGCCCTGTTTCGAAACCCCCCCGTAGAAAATCGGTACCCTGGTGGAACCATAACTGCAGTGTCTTCGTAAACTAGGAAGCTACTAAATCGGTCTTTAAAAACCAGCTTAGTGGAAGACTGGAATCTTTATCGATCGAAACAAAAAGTTTTTAAGAGACTTATTCGCAAGTCGAAAAATGACTCCTATAAAAAGTTTTGCTAAGAGGTCGAATCTCCAAGTGCAACTAGTAGGCTTGTTAAAGTTCTCCAAAGGATGGCACGTACACTGAGATAAAGGCGGAGACTTGAGGCTCACTTTCCGGGAAATCAGGTTACTACGTTTTCTTCAGCCCTTCAAACGATGGTGGCTACATTTGAACTGACTAATACCACGCGGCACAGCTGGTATATTGCATCGGGTGTGGTGACGGATGGAATTTATCCAGTTTTGCTAAAATAAGGTTTAAGTCTGGTTTTGCCAATGTTGAAAAGAATTTCCACCGCGAGCTTGGTCTTGGGCTATATACCTTCCCCATGGCGAATGCCTGAAGTGTTTTTCATACCAAAAATTGGTAAGTCTGACTGCATTCTAGCCAAAAGCTTTAGACCCATAAGTCTGTCTTCCTTCTTACTGAAAAGTTTGGAAAGACTAGTTGAGCTGCATGTGCGCTAAGTTGCTTTTCGATCACATCCTCTCTCTCAGATATAACATGCCTATCAGTGCGGAAAATCCTGCGAGACTGCGCTTCAAAACAGTGTTGGTAGGATTGATAGTGCTCTTGACCGGAAGGGGTACGCGTTGGGCATTTTCGTCGATGTTGAGCATGCATTTTACAATGCGACCTTTGACAGTATGTGTAACTCAGACAGACAGCATGGTGTAGATGAAACTTTGGTGTTGTGGATTAAATCAATGCTAATATACAGGACGTTGGTAGCTGATGCAGATTGTGGCAAGTGCGTCATAACAGGCGTAAATAGGGGCCGCCGTCAAGGTGGTATTCTGTCTCCCCTCCACTGGTGTATGGTTGTAGACTCTCTGCTTACGGCTCTCAATTTTCCTGGAAACTACACTCAAGCTAATGTGGATGATGTCGCCGTTCTTTCTGTCGGTTCAAATCTAAGGGCTGTCTGCTCTCAAGCGCAGAGATCCCTGGATTTGATCGATGTCGGGTGCACTAGTAATGCGCTTTCAGCGAATCCTCTTAAAACCACGGTTGTTCTCTTTACGAGAAGGAGAATCGTCACAGGTATGTCCCATCTCGTGCTTAAAGGTGTCACTATCCCTATATCCGATGAAGTCAAATATCTGGGTGTAATTTTCGATAAAAAAATTTCTCGAATCGAAAACTGATAAAGCGCTATCGACTTTCTGGCAGTGTAAAGGCGCTTTTGGTAAGAAATGGGGCATGTCTCCGAAACGGGTACTACGGGGGTATAGAAACGGGTCTATACGGCCATGATTAGATGGCTACTCTCATACGCATCAGATGTTCCATTGAACAGGCTTTCGCGAAAACGTGTTACTGCTTCTTTTGCCAAACTCCAAAGAACGGTATGTCTCGGCTGCACTGGGGCCTTCCCTAGCACCCCAGGCTCTGCTCTAGATGCTTTGATGAATCTTCGCCCCTTGATTTATATATCATGGGGTGAACGCTAAAAACCATCTTTCTCTTAAAGAGGGGTTTGAAGAACTTGCTCGAGAATTTTCCTTTGACCGCTGTCTTATGGATATGCCGTCTGATGCAATGACACCAGAAATCCTTCTGCGAAAAAACTACCACGTCAACTTTCCACAGGTACAGAATGGCTTCGGTCAGTCTCTGAACCATGGATTGAATGTCATCGTATTTTCACGGATAGCTCCAAAACCGGACAGGGGTCTGGTGCTGAAGTCTTTGTGGAACGCGATGATACACGACTTTACTACCCCTTGGGTAAACATGCATCTGTTTTCCAAGCGCAGATTTTTGCCATCCTAATAGCTATGCGCTATATTGTGAACAACAGTTGGAGGCCTAGAGGCATTTGCATCTGCAGTGATAGCCAAGCTGCATTAAAGGCGCTTCTTAACCCTCTTACCTCGTCCAAGTTAGTGCTAGAACTCAAGCTTTCTCTGAATTTAGTCGGAAGACTGAACACAGTGAATCTTTTCTCGGTACCATGTCACACTGGCATCTAGGGAAATGAGACCTCGGATGATGAGCTTGCTTCTGTTCAAAAGAAGTTTTCTCAGGAACCGAACCTGTGTTGGGTCTACCTGCATCTTTAGTCATGTCTTCTATCAATTCTTGGGTTTCTCGTGAATACAAGATTCGGTGGCGCGATTGCGGTGGATGAAGACAGACCAAACTACTGCGCCCGAATATTTGAAAAAGGTCAGCATCTTTTTTTCTATTTCTGAGGAGAATCGACTGTAGGCTGCTTGTAGACGTTCTTTCGGGCCACCAAGCTTTTGGTAAACATTTAAATGTGTTGGGCTTAAGCGACACCACTACCTGTCCTGCTAAGGGGGGAATGACACAGCAGAGCATTTTCTCTGCAATTGTCCGGCCTATGCTCGCATCAGGTGGCGGATTTTCAGGGCTGACGTGGTGAGTGCCGAACATTGAAGCTCTTTGTCACTGAAGTTCCTTCTCGTTTTTCTTTGAAAGACGGGAAATCCAAGTACATTAATGTAAGGTGTCTGAATGGTAGTACAATGGACCTGTAGTTCTGCTTGAGGGCTCCAGCGGATAGTAGCAACACCCGACCAACAAAAAAAAATCACATACATTGCATCCAATTCGGGAACAAAATAGTCGGTTATTATGACTATATACCGGTCTTCATTAACGGTAATTGACTCTCCAGCATCATTTCGAAGAAGTATGGCCCAATAGAGCACACCAGCCCATAGAGCACACCAAACAGTCAGTTGTTGTGGATGTAATGGCGTTTCAAGGGTCTCATGTGGATTCTGTTCACTCCAAATGCGGTAATTTTGCTTGACGTAGCCATTCAACCCAAAATGAGCCTTTTCACTGAACCAAATTTTGTGATGAAAATCAGCATCGACATCAATCTCATTTTCGGCCCAAACTCCAAAATCACGACGCATTGCATGGTCTGGCGGCTTTAATACTTGCACAAGCTGGATCTTTTTTTTGGGCAAAATCTTCCATAAAGTTGATGGGCAAAGCTCCAATTGCTGTGCACGGTGACGAATCGATTCATTCGGGTCCTCTACAACACATCGGCAACTGTTTCTTCGGTGCGCACTGTTCGACGTCTCTGTGGTTGCGTATTATCACATAGAGTTAACGTAGTGCGAAAATGATCCATGGTTAACCGAATTAATTACTCTGATGGACGATTATGTCGACCATAAAATGAACGGAGCTTGCCGTAAACTTCGCGAACTGAAGCATTATTTTCGAAATAAATTTGCACGATTGGCAAGCGTTGTCCATTTGTCAACCTGTTCATGATGAAACGGCAAACCAAACTAAACATAAATGACATTAGAGTTGCCAGATTTAACCACAATATGTCAGTTTTATCTCTATTCGAAAAACTAACCTCTAAAAAAACACCTTTACATGATATGAATAGCATTGAATTTGTTTTCCTTGATTTTTGAATATGAATATATTTACAAATTAATAAATTATCCATTTTAAGATTTCTTCAATCAGTAAATTATTATAATCAATATGCAAGTTAATTACTTAAATGCAGTGGGGGATGCAGTGGTTACTAGTAATGAATGTATATATTAGCAGGAATGTAGTAGTAGAGTCTAATACAAACATCATGGTACCGATTCCTTCTCTTTACATTATACCTGCAATAATAAAGTTGTGAACAAGAAGTTGACGGGTGTGTGTACACCACAATCCCTGTTAAGTTTTATAAACTTCCTGGAACTTAATTTATAGTAGAGAAGTGGCCATAGAGCATTTAACAAGATTTGACAATACAACCCTTTATTATGCTGAGGGGGCGTTTAATGTCAGCAACCTCACCACTACTGAGAAACCCTCCTATTCTTACAAGCTCAATCGTCTGCTCATTGCCTTTAATACCGCAGCTCATTGCCAATCTTTCCTTTCCAAAAATATTGCATCATACGGAACGTCGAAGTGAACTAAGGGGCGAATTTCATCCGTTATGATTGGATTGGCTGACAGTAGCTACGAAAGAACCGTACTAGTAAAGACGAACCATAAAAGGGGGTCCTTTGTAATGAACTAGAATTAAATTGAATATTTCGCACCTCCAAAAGGTAATGCCTCAGAGGTGTAATTTCTAAACACCCCTATTAAAATTTGCAATAAGGTTCCAAACACTTGTTTTTAGAGAAGTAAGATAGTTGTCAAAGCAAAAGGAACACGTTTTTTAATAAATTCAAGTTTTAATTTAAAATCAAGAGATGTTTACAATCTCAGATATGGGATGTCGACATAAAAATAACTAATAAAATGTGAAAGTACGCATTCCAGTACAGAACCTCGATGCAGAATTGGCCAGAACCGAGACGGAAATCATGTTGATGCAAAAGCGGCGCGAGTTGCAGGCGCTCAAGGAGGAGTTTGCATGGCCCATCAAACCAGGTTTGATTTCTCGGCTTTCGAAGCCATAGTTCACCCCTTTAGCGACGACGGCAACTACGATATCAGGAAATTGATCAACGATGTGGGAGACGGCTTTACCGTGTTCGTTTGTACCGAAAAAGATAAATTTGTTGGTGTGAGCCGCATACTCGCAGGCGCAGCCAAAGTGTTCCTACGCACCACCGCGGCCCACACGTACAAGGACCTGAAGGAGAAATTTATCGAAGAATTTGGACGCACCTACTCGATGCACTTTGTTTTCCAGCAGCTGAAATCGCAGAAAATATAAGCGAACGAGTCTGTGAAGAGGTGTATACTGGAGATGCAGGAGGTTGCTTCCTTCCCCAACATACCGCAGTCTACCCAACCACTGTCATGACCCCCAAACCGAGGACCGCAGCCATCGCAGTTGGCACGGAAGAGCTAGTGAGGTGCTATAATTGGGCACTATCAGAGCCAGTGCCTGAAGCCGAAGCGACCGATAAAAACCTTTGTTAAGTGTTACGAGATGGGGCTTTTCCATCAAAAGTCCCAAGAAAAAACCCGTCGTTGCCGCAGTCTAGCAGCACCCCCGAAGAGAGAAATGCACGCGAGCGTGAAGCTATTGAAGAATTCGAAGAGATGGCAGAGAGGATGAGGGAGTTCAATGAGATAGCTGAGAAAATAAAGTCGGTCCAGATTGTAAGTTTTGCTTTTGTCGATCGTCCTTGTTATGACTGAGGATAAATCCTATTTTTTGTTTATTTGATTCCGGCAGCTTTGTTAAAAAGTAGCTAGTGCCGTTTATTGATGGGGAAAAGATGGCAACGCGGTTCAGAGGGATGGGATAATAGTTCTTAAGTACGTTTGGCACCGTAGATTGCCATAGATTGTTCGCCGCGGCGACTTTTGTACTACTAGCGAATTGAAGTACAAAATATTGTCGATCGGTTGTTGGGGAAAGAGATAGTCAGTCCGAGAATTTCGCGTTATGCCTTAGCACTAGTGAGGAAAAAGAATGGGGAGATTCGGATGTGCGTAGACTATCGGGCCCTAAACAAACATACCGTAAGGGACAACTTTGCGCTCCCATTAATCGAAGACTGTTTGGAATATTTCTCAAACAAGAAGATTTTTATCACGCTAGATTTGAGGGAAGGGTTTCATCATATAAAATGTGTCTGAGGAATCGGCCAAACATACAGCGGTCGTAACTCCGTTTGGGCAATTCGAATACGTATATAATACGATATACTTACTTAAAGTTGAAACCGTTGATTGACAAAGGCAAAGTTATTGTCTATATTGATGACATCTCCATTGCAACCATCAACATGGAGCCGCATATTCTCACCGAGGTGCTGAGCGCATTACAAGAAGCCGGCTTGGATCTTAATATGAAGAAGAGTAGTGGAAAAGTTAAGTGGGCTTTAGCTTTTGAGAACTACAATTATCAAGTTGAATATCGGAAAAGGGAAAGAATGGCTCATGTTGATGCGCTTAGTCGTGTGCCCGCCATCGGGACAATAATGAGTGAAGATTGGGATGTGAATATCCAAATTTCCCAGATGCGCGATGAGAATATACAGTCTATCCGAGAAAAATTAGAAGTCGAAGAAGTACCCGGATATGTGCTAAAATATGGGTCAGTTTTTCATGTCGGTCAGCAGAACAGATGCCAATTTTGTGTCCTCAAGGAACTAGAAGAAAACGTCATATGTGTCACCCAGGAGAAATGTGGGAATCAGGGTATTGACAAATGCGCAAATCAAATCCAGCAGCATTATTGGATCTCGAATATAAAAAAATTAAATCTTGATATCAGGTATTGTCTTAAGTGTATTTACCACTCCGTGCCCCTGCGAAATACTGAGCGAAACCTGTACAATATTGCGAAACGGCCCGAGCCTTTTGACTCCGTCCATATAGACCACTTTGACCCACTGCCCTCCATAAGTTCAAGGAGTAAACATATTTTGGCTGTCATAGATGGCTAAATAATACAAACCATTCAAGCACGGGGTCGTCCCCAAGTTAACTGTTGTTTGGAGTAGATCAACGGGGAAGTGTCATTGACGAGCTGACTGAGTATTTGGATGAGAAATACAGTGATGACGCGCGAATAGATTTGACCAGGCTGCGACATGAAGCCTCCGAAGCAATCGAAAAGTCCCCAATCTGAATTATTTCAATGAGCACCATACCTCGCCCAAGCAGTTTAGCATCAGCGAATTTGTAGTAATCAAGAATGTGGACACTTCGTTTGGGACTAAAAAGAAATTAATACCTAAGTATCGCGGTCCTTATGTAATAAAGAAGTAGCTAGATAATGACCGTTATGTGATAGAAGATTTTGAAAGTTTTCAAGTAACGCAGTTGCCATATCACGGCATTTTGGATTCAAGTAGACTTAAGAAATGGGTCGAGTGTAGTAAAAGTAGTACAGTAAAATAGACGGATTCGAACATTTATCTTTAGCTTTAAGTTAGACAATCGAGGTCGATTGACTGGTCAGCATGGCCGAACTGTAATGAACAAGAATTAAGTTGAATATTTGGCACTGCCATAAGGTTATGCCTCAGAAGTGTACCACTTTCTGAACACCTCTTTTAAAATTTGTAACAAGGTTCCCTACACTTGTTTATAGAGAAGTAAAACATTAGTTGTCAAAGCAAAGGGAACACTTTCTTTTAATAAATCCAAGTTTAAATTTAAAATCAAGAGACGTTTACACCTTTGAACTTTGCACTGTTGCTAGGCAGTTTTCTGATATGTAAATCAAGCGATGTTAGGTTAAGAAAGGTGTCCAATGCCGCCGTAGGGGTGGTACCTACACACCAATGGCTATATGTGCAGATGAGTCCTAGACCTCGTTGTTCTTATTCATCCAGGGCTCCTTTACGAGTACGGCTGTGACGTCCTGTTTGGTGAAGTATTCCACCAGACAGACGGTCGCTGCCCTATCATCATTATAGTCGTAGTAACTACAAACCGTTATTTTACATTTATATGCAGTTATAAGTTTTGCTCACCGTGTGCACATGATACCCATGAACCCGAGGGCATATGGTGTGCATAAGCAAGCTTTTGTTCGTATTTTCTCGCGTAGAATATATTTGATTGTCATCGGATTTTAGGTTCTTTGTTGAAATATGCAACTTGTGCTTTTCTTGTCCAAAAAATTTATATATGAATAAAAATATGGCTGACGAACACCAAGAATTTCCTAACAGAACAGAAGTGTTAACAAAGCTAAGGAATTATGGAAGGAGTTCGATGTGTTTCAAAAGCGAATGTACGAATTTGCAGATAAGGAGAGATACGTAGATCCCATGTTTAAAATAAAAACTATTTTAATCTTATTATAAATTTAAGTCTAAGAAGTAACTTCTAAAATATAACCCAACCCTAATAGAATATCAATTAAGAACATGTAAATTGTAAGTTAACTCCTGAAGTTTAATTTATTATTTATTAACTTGGTTTAATTTTTTAATTTCAAAGATCTGTTGTGCAAAACAAAGTTAAATTTCTTCTTTTTTTCATCGGCACACAAACATTTGATCCTTCGAGCCGGATAATAAAAAACTCATCGCAATATCAACTTTAATTCACATGCACTTCCTACCGCATGGGCGCAGTCCCGTGTCTTCATTGCAATCAGCAACCATGCCATTCTTCTCGTCGCAGTTATCTCCATCTTCACGCAAGCATCCATCGGATCGGCAAAGAGCATTACAGTTTTCACATAACCAATGACACCGACAGCCGCACATACTTCGCAGTCACTCGGATACGACCAAGCAGCTTGTTCCTCGCGCCGTCACCATTTGCCACATCGGCACCTTAATCATTTGGCTCAATACGGTCAGCATCCTGCTCATCGCGTCGTCGCCGTTCGCCACACCGACACTTCAGGCACTTGGCTCTATACGGCCAAGCATATTTTTAATCGCGCCGTCACCGTTTGCCACACAAACAATTACATCTTCTACAACGTCAAAGCTTACAGACACGTTAGTCGATACCATCATCATTATCGCCATCATCATCATCACCATCATCATCGCTACCTACATCATCAGCATCGTCATCATCGATACCTCCTTAGCACGTTCTTAGTGAAAAGTACTTTAACCTCAATGAAGACAGCTCAGTTAAAACCAATGGTGTTCGATGGAACGCTAAGGGCGATTATTTTTATTTCACCGTTCAACCCTATATCTTCCGACCAAACGCGAAGTATTTTCGCCTCTTCGATCCTGCCGGCTGGCTTGCACCTATTATCGTTACATCTAAAATTCTTATGCAAGAGATTTGGTGTGATGGTACAAAATGGGATGAAGGTTTAAAACCTGAAACCGCAGAACGATGGATGGAGATTTACTCAAACTTAACCGGATATTCAATCTCTGAAAAATCATCGTTGGGTTAAGTGCCGTCCCTCCGTTAGTGTACAATTTCATGGCTTTTGTGATGCTTTCGAAAGTGCATTTTCCGCTGCTTTATACATGCAAGTTACTAACGAAGATTCTTTCATTTTCTCAAATCTGATATGCGCTAAAACAAAAGTAGCACCAATTAAACAAATTTCTCTACCGCGTTTAGAATTATGCGGTGCAGTTCTTCTGTCAGAATTTGTTAGGTTTTACCTACCTAGTTTCCCGGTTGAGTCATATAGTCAGTTTTTATGGACTGATTCATCGATTGTTCTGGCATGGTTGAAGAAACCTCCTCGTACGTGGAAGACTTTCGTAGCCAATCGAATAACAAGCATACTGGACAATTTGGGAAATGCTCAGTGGAGACATGTCAAGTCTCACGATAACCCGGCCGATCTCGCTACTCGTGGCATCTTCCCGGTCGACCTAAAGGATAATTCTGTTTGGTGGAATGGCCCTTACGGATGAAAAGATAATCTGGACAATAGATAGCTTCAGTCCCTTCAAATCTCCTGGAGGTGACGAGACATTTTCAATTATGCTACAAAAATCTAAGGCCATAATGTTACCGATTCTCAAAAGTCTTGAACTAAGCTACATTCCAAAGGCCTGACGTGCATTCAACAATGTTAAATTATGCGCAGTAAATAGAACATTGCAATATTCCAACGTTGATAGTACTATCACTAATGTGATCATCAATCTAATTAGCGAAAGGAATATATATGCTAACCTTGGTGACGCTGACCTAAGAGTTACAGCATCCAGAGGAATACCCCAGGGAGGTGTCATCTCTCCACTACCATGGGTCCTCTTCATCAATGAAATTCTCATGAAACTAAAAAACAGAGGGGTTAAGGTAATTGCTTATGCAGACGATATTGTGTTGCTTGCGTCAGGAAAATTCCTATCAACTATAAGCGAACTATTAGAAAACTCACTACGGACACTTAACGAGTGAACAAAACAATGTGGTCTTGGGATAAATCCCCAGAAGACCGAACTTGTGCTGTTCACAAATAAAAGGAACATACCACAGTTCGAACCACCAGCTATTGAGCGGATCCCTCTAGAGGTGGCGGAGAGTGCGAAGTAAGTAGTTGTTATCCTTGATAGGAAACTTAACTGGAGGTTGAATATAAATGAACGAGTAAGGAAGGCAGCAAATGCATTATATGCATGCAACCGTGTCTTCGGCAGAAGATGGGGACCGAAACCCACAGTATTTCAGTGGATGTACACGGCAATTGTAACCGATACTCACATATGGCAGTATAGTCTGGTGGCAAGCCGCACACAAATCAACCAATCTTAAGTTATTGACGAAAATGCAGAGATTAGCTTACATAGGGAATGACAGTTGGTGCAATGAGAATGTCACCAACAGCTGGATTGGAAGTAATTCTAAATTTGCTACTTTCACGAATCAGCTGCCAAGAGCGCCTTGAGGATCAGCCAAATAATCAACTGGAACCTAAGTCTCGCGGGGCACGCACAGATTCTGAAACTGTATGTAGGAAACAAAGTTAGCTCCGACTACATGATTCCCTACATGGATTTTGACAAACCATTCACCCCTCTTCTTCTCCGAGTAGGGAGGAATGGAAAACGAATGAAGCCACGAAAATGAAATCTATATCCATATATACGGATGGATCGTAGATGAATTGTGGAACAGTTGCCGGTCTATTCTCAGAGGAAATAAAGTAGTGATGAAAGTAGAAGCGGAAGCGGCCCGTACTGTATCAATGTTAGCAACACCACATAATGATATTATAGTTAGGCGGCTATTAAGGCAGTTAAAGCTATCGAAATTAAACCCAAGCTGGTTCATCTTTTTCGCATAGAGCGGACAAAACCGGTAATAAGACTGCTGGTGAGCTAGCAAGAAAAGGATCCGAAATGGATCGCGACCTAGCACTTCAATCGATCAAACCACCACCCTGCAACCTAAGAGAACGAGTGGAATACAAGAAGAATGAAAGCCAACAATAGGTGGAAATCTCAAACCACCTGTAAGATATCACGAAAGCTATGGCCAGACTATAATAAGAACCGAACCAAAAAACTCGTTAAACTAAATGATCTTGTTGTTGTTCAAAACGAAAATCTACCTTCGACAAAATGGCGTGATCTGGTATCCTCTTAAGGGATATCTTTAACTGGCGCCCGATCAGGGACCAGCATTAAAAACTGTGTCCTTTTTTGCCTGTGGATCTGTACGAATCCAATATGCTCTATCGAGTGCACGTCAGTGTTGACCATTTTGAACTTCTAAAGACAAACCTTTAGCATACCCATGGGAACAAGCGGATATCCTAGAAGGCTAAAGGATACAGTGGTGAAGGTTGACCGTGCCATTAGTAGTTTGCGTGCTTAATAAATAAATAAATCCAAATAAGTGCAAAACACAAAGATAAGACGAAGCAATTAAAAAAAAAAATCAAAATTGTCATAAAGGCACAAAAAACGAAATATGTATTAATAAAGAGCAGCACGAAAAGTTTCAAATCGAAATCAATTGTAAACGAAAGGGAGGAAGTGCGAATAAGTGATGAATAACCCGAAAAAGTGGAACAAGCCGATAGTTTTAAATTAATTAAGCAGTAGATATTTAAAACAATTCCACTTCGTGTGTATAACTAAAATAAAAGTGATATTGTGATAATTCACATTTTTTCATAAAAAAAAAACAGTGAACGTACAAAATTGTTTGCATTAATATTCAAAAATAAACGAAATACTTAGTCAAAGATAAGTACATATTTTCAACATAATTCATTTTCCCTTGTAAAATTGAATTTTGAACAATTTTAAAATATATAAAAAAAATTATACAAATAAAATGGAATCGCTCACACAGGCGATGACCGAACTCTCTGGGACGGTCGATAATATCCTGGCTCAAATGAAGGCAACCAACAGGCGCCTTAAGCTTATCGAGGATAAGCAACAAGCGGGTTTGGCTTCAGCCAGCGAACCCATTATAACTGTATATTCTCGTGGTCCGGTTAACTAAGCCGAACTAAGCGACATAAGTCGTCTACCGGATTGCGTAAAAGAACTGCAGGTCTTTGACGGCAACCCAACACAGTTTGTATCTTGGATACAACCAGTAGAGGCAATACTGAAGGACTACGAGATAGTCCAGGCGAAGCCCATTTACCGGAAAATTCTGCAACACGTTCGCAAGAAGGTCAGGGGTAGCGCCGATGCTGCATTTTGCATTATGCATTTGCATTACGCAGACAAAAGGGATATGCGTACGCTGGGACATCAGCTGAACCAGTTGTCTCAAAGTAACGCAATTCCACGCTGCCGTCAATCACCAATTATCACTGATGAAAAATAAAATTAAGACTGAAACGTTCGGTCAAGAGAAAGTGACAGCTCTGGTAGAAACCTACCGAAACAGAGCTTTGGATGTATTCATTCGCGACCTGAACGGCGATATATTTAGAATGCTTATCATTCAAAAACCTTTGAATTATCGTAGCCATACCACTCATGCTGTCAATACGCCAAATACAATAACCGCTCAGCTGAATCAGACCTACAGGGAGGACGTGAAGCCAATCTTGCCACAGAGAAGGTTTGAAAACTTCAAGCAACGGTAACAGGGTTACCATCGCGACAATGGCATTCCGCCAAGGCCCCTCGGACCTAACCCTACCGAACAAATGGAGCTCGGTTCAATACAAACTCGTCAAGGAGACTATATAAACCGTCCCAATGGCTCTAATGGAAACAATCCATTTAAGGGAGGTGCCCAATCTGATGGATTCAGATCAAGGTTTGGGAGCAACAAAAACTCTATACCACGGAAGTGTTTTATGAGGACGGCCCGGACGAAAATGAAACATGCGAAGAGGATGCCGTCGACACCGTAAATTTAATGACGGACGCTACACCAGCGTACCATACATAGATTATGTTACGTGAGAGGGGACGCATTTAAAATTTTTAATAGACACGGCGAATAAAAATTTCAGCAGCCCAAGTGTAGCATATGAAGCGCCTCCTCCAGCAACCGCTTCACAGTACACTCAGCAGCCGGTGAAATTAAAGTTACCCATAAAATCACTGGCAAATTCTTCCAAAAAATCGGAAATCATTCTTTAATAACGTTTTCCGTACATCCTGGACTTAAATCGTTTGACGGCATTATTGGGGATGACATGCTAAAGAAGTTGGAAGCCATCATCGATCGAAAGAAAAATATATTATTCCTCAGCCCTAATATAAAAATTCCCCTGAAAAGTAAAACTTTCCACACTTCCAAGACGTGTAATATTTGCAACTCTAACAAGTAAGACAGGCACCCTATATACCCCGAACCCACTCCTACTCTTTCTTCCTTGCAAAATACTTCATCTATTTATTTTGGAACTGCAAAATGAGAAATTTATCAGCTGTATTAACAAATTTTTCGAAATTCGGCAATCTATTTCACATAAATAATAGATCCGTACTACAGCTAAGAAATAAATAATTTAAATTTTGCGCTATTTTACGGTTCCAAAAATTCTTGTTACTGACAACGAACGAAGTTTCTGGAGCCAATAATCTTGATCTTCATCAAGATTTAAATATCAACGTTTATTACACACTTGTACTTCGGTCTGAGGTAAACGGTCAAGTTGAGAGAATGCACTCAACAATATTCGAAATCTACCGATGTCTAAAGACCAAGCATAAGGAGTTGCGAGTAAAAGAACTCGTTAATATCGCTGTCGATAGATACAACAATACAATTCACTCGGTCACGAAAAGAAAACCGAGCGATGTGTTTTTCGACAGATCACGAAGAATCAACTATCAGAACTTGGTTGACTATCGGTCAAAATTAATATACCCTTAGGATAGGGTATAAACATAAGGAAAGGCTACATTCCGCTTGGGGCGAAAAGTACGATACCCTATCCATATCTCTATATGCCCCAAAGAAAAACGCTTTAAGAAGGTGATGGATATCATTTCATTCTATAAATTTTATAAAAAAAAAATATTTTTTGAAAAAACGCCCCCAAAAAGTGGGCGTGGCCAAAAACTTTGTATGGGTGATATATTGGAAAGAATATTTGCTAAATATTTTGTTAAACATTTTTTTTGACTTTCTATGAAAATTTTCGCTGAAAACAGCATTTTAGTGAAAAAAGCCCACAAAATGTAGGCGTGGCAAAAAATTTTATATGACAAACTTATAAAGGACGGCAGTGCCTACATATCTTTGTAAAGGTTCTAATACTCTATCTCTCTAACTTAAGCCTTAAAACGGTTTTTTTCTAAATTGTGGGCGTGGCAGTGGGCGGATTTAAAAACTTTTAGCACTTTACCATTTCGGGACCCTAAGAAGTATATGCAGAAGTATATGGAAAAACCATTTCTGCAGACTGTTAAACGGCGATGATGACACAAATTCCGCTGTAAGGCAGAATGAACCATTCAACATGGGTGATGAAAGCCAAGACTCCCGCCCACCTGACCAAAATGAAGTGAGGATAGCAATATCCAAACTGAAATCCAACAAGGCTGCCGGGCCGGACGGCTTAACTGCCGAACTTTTCAAGGCAGCGGGAGATGATTTGGTAGAGAGCATGCACCAGCTCGTCTCCAAGATTTGGTCAGAGGAAAGTATGCCTGATGAATGGAACCTCAGCATTGTTTGCCCGATCCACAAGAAAGGAGACCCTCTTAACTGCGCCAACTATAGAGGTATAAGTCTGCCGTGCTGTGTGAACGCCTGAAACCATTCGTCAACGAACTGATTGGACCCTATCAGTGCGGTTTTAGGCCCAGTAAGTCCACAACTGACCAGATTTCCACACTTCGGCAGATCCTGGAAAAAACCCAAGAAGTCCAGATCGATACTCACCATCTTTTTATCGATTTTAAGGCCACATATGACAGCATTTATAGAGACGAGCTATACAGAGCCATGTCTAGTTTTGGCATACCTGCCAAACTCGTCAGATTGTGCAGGATGACGATGGAGAACTCTCGCTGCTCCATTAAGGTCGGAAACAATCACACCGAGACCTTTGATGTCAAAAAAGGATTTAGACAAGGCGATGCGCTGTCATGTAACTTCTTCAACATCATACTTGAGAGAATTGTGCGAAACTCGCAAGCCAACACCAGGGGCACAATTTTCCAAAAGTCTGTGCAACTACTTGCTTACGCCGACGACATCGACATCATTGGCAGAACACAGCGAGCTGTCACTGGTGCGTTTGCAAGTATCAGTACAGAGGCGGCAAAAATGGGTTTAGAAGTGAATGAGGGCAAAACGAAATATATGCTGTCAACAAGAAGGGACGCACAACATCGACGAATCGGACAGAACGTCACGATAGAGAGCTATAACTTCGAGGTAGTTCGGGACTTTATCTACCTCGGCTCCGCTATTAACTCTGACAATGACATATCGTCAGAAATCAAGCGAAGAATTACACTTCCCAACCGCTGTTAATTTGGCCTAAGGAGGCAATTGATTAGTAATGCCTTGTCGAGAAACACCAAGGAGACTCTATATAAGACCCTCATCATCCCAGTCCTGCTGTATGGTGCAGAAGCATGGACGTTATCAAAGGCGGATGAAGATCTCCTTGGTCGTTTCGAACGCAAAATTCTTCGAGTGATTTTCGGTCCCGTTTGCGTTGACGGGCTTTGGAGGAGGAGATTTAACAGCGAACTCTACGAGCTGTACAGCGACATCGACCTGGTCAGAAAAATACGGATTAGTCGTCTATGATGGCTGGGTCATGTAGAGCGAATGGACACCAACGCTCCGGCCCGAAGAGTCTTCGAATCCAACCCGGAGGGACAACGCAGTAGAGGAAGACCTCGCCTAAGGTGGCGCGCGCAAGTGGAAGGGGACCTCAACCAACTTGGAGTGCGCAACTGGAGGCAGTTAGCCAAAGATCGTGCTAACTGGAGAGGCGTATTGGTTGAGGCCCAGGTCCACCCCGGACTGTAGCGCCACCTAAGTAAGTAAGTAAGTAAGAAGTATATGCTCTATATTTGAGCTTCCTAGCATAAATTTAAAGGCCTCAAAAGTTGATACGGGCGGACGGACGGACATTGCTAAATAGTCTTAGGATTTGGTCCTGATCATAAATATATATACTTTTATGGGTCTGCGACGAATATTAAGGGTTGTTACAAACTATGTGTCAAAATTAATATACCCTTAGGATAGGGTATAAAAAAGGGTTGTGTAGATCGTACGTGCCTACGTATACTTTATTACAAATATTACACTTAGAAGCACAATATTTTATAACACAATTCAATGCACTCAATTAATCACTTAATCCAAACTCCAATATTCACACATAACGTTATCAGGTATTCAGTGACAATATCAGGTGGATGCGGATGATTAAAAAATATTAATATTAATTAAATGTAATAGCACAATCAAATGTAGCGCAATTAAATGAAATACAGTTAAATGTAATCTTGTTGTTTGCACCCGTAAGTAGTATAATTAATTGTAACTTAATTTTTGCACCTTTATCATAGTCAGTAAAAACAAATTGTAATTTCACTTTTGTATAGCTCAATTATATTCTTGCACCTTAATTAAATCATATTAACACTTACTTTACTAGATTAGTGACCATTAGTTTAGTCTAAATTCGGATGAATAAACTAAATTTGTACAACTGCAGAGATTAACTGTTTTAATTGTACACCCCATATTATTAAGCATATCATACCAAGCAAACAGAAACCCTTTGAATATCAAAGAACGGGATACAACACGAATCCTGGAATTCCATATACAACAAATAACCGATCGGATCGGACTATTGAAGGGAAAACCACTCAGGCAAACAAGATCGATTGATTGGATAGGTTCAGCCTGGAAGTGGTTAGCTGGGAGCCCAGACGCAGCTGACTGGAACAAAGTACTGCAAAGTGAGCGATACATAGCGTAGAACAATAACCATCAGTACTAGATTAATGATAAATTATTCGGAATCACCGAGGAAATTACAAAAAAATAAACTTGGTGATAGAAAGATTTAAAGCGGCATAAAGGACACGATTTCAGGCAGGCTGAAACACGATATCCTGAATGAGGTATTAGTTATAACGGAGGAAATCAAGGAGATTGTTAGAGCCTGCCAAATGGCAAAAAATGGCCTTGTGAACACAAATCTCCTAGACATCGAGGAAATAAATAGGATCGTAAACGACCCTACCATATGCTAACGAGATCGAAGCAATCGAGTACGGCACTTCATCCGTAAACACAAACAACTCAAAACTGCTGTATATCCTCTCAATACCAAAGGTGAGAGTTGAGAAGTATAACCTGCTAATAACAAGGGCTTCGATTGTAGATACCAAGCAGGTCGAACTGAAATACGAAAGAGTGCTGGTTAACCAAAGGAGCACGTACGGCTTACAAAATAAATGTCTTACCATAAACAATTCAAAAGTTTGTGCCGATTCAGCACTAGATAAACTCGCCGACAACGATTGCATTAACAGGCTTATAAAAGGAGGTCCAACATCTTGCTTCGTCCGCACGAACACAGAGGAAGTTATAGATTATAGATAACGGTGTTGAGCATTATCACTGGCGAGGATCGGAGGATCGATATCGGTTTCGTTCACAGCAAAAGCCTGCTTAACGTAAAACCCTTAGTGACCTAAGTTGGAAATTAAAAACTACCACAACCATGACTACTTCAGTATTACTTTTAGTAGTCATTGTAGTTTGTACGATTTTGTGGAAAATCTACGCAAGGATTAATATAGCAGCTCCTTCAGGCATGGATTCATCTAATAACGGACAACAAGGTGCCGCTCCTGAATCACGCCTACGTAAAAGCTCCCTTTCGGGGACTGATGTCATAGGTGATCTACGGGACGTAGATCTTTAAAGGGGGGGAGTTAACAACATAGTCCAAGATCAAGAGCATAGAATAGTACAGCCAATCATATGGGATTGGCTGTGGTAGCAGTTTCATGCTCAGACACATTTACACAGTCCCGTTGCATTAGGATCGTGTTACGCACATGCCGTTGGGTTGGGCGAGTCAGCAGTTCGCATCGTGGAGCCAGCGGTTTCCTAACGGAAACCAAATGAATAAAAAACCAGTTCTGATTTGGACATCGATACTCACGGACGTGAAAATATATTTATAACCGCGAATCAAATATAACAATTAAACATGTAAGTCTAACAGTGGGCGTGTCTACGGGTTGGCGTTTGCGTTTTTTTTGGTATCCTCTTACAGGATATCTTCAACTTGAAATGGATTCTAAAATGCAAATATTTATAAGGCTATGTAAGATTTCTTATTTAGCCGTATAACGGCAAGGCGCCCGGTAATGTTTAAAGTAAAAAGTATTATATACTAATTGTAAATTTAAGTCTAAAAATAACTTTTAAAATGTAACCCAACCCTAATAGAATATTAATTAAGAACATGTAATTTGTGACTTAACTCCTAAAGTTTTGTGCATTTAAATTTTCTTTAAATTTTTTGGTATAAAACCGATGCCTCCAAAACCTCTCGCTCTTTTATTCTTTTGACAACGATATGACAATTAGCGATCGCTGCGACGCAAAAACGTGATTTAATTTCAATAATGATCTGTTGTGCAAAATAAAGTTAAATTTCTTCTTCTTTTCATCGGCACAGCAACATCCTATTTCAGAATTCGAAGAGTTTGAGGCAAAATTGTTAGCTGTTAAATGTACGCTTTTATCTGCAATCATGGATCGCGAGAGATCGGAGAAAGATCTGGATGTTGTAGGTCAGCTAGCTGTTCAGCAAAATGTTTTGATTGAAACGCTAAACAAATCAAGCGCGTCGGGTAAAAATACTGATTTCTTTCTTCCACAAATTGGAATCGAACCGTTCTCGAGCAATTATCGAGAATGGCCGACATTGTCGTTATCAGCCCAAATTTCCGTGCAAATCGGGCAAACGTCACCACAGTCTAGTTCACGGCAATACGCCTAATACAAACTATAATCACTCAGCCAACGAAGTTATAACCAATTCAACAATTATAGTCTTCCCTTAACCTGAACGACAATTTTCGTAAACAATCTTTCGGTCAACTTTTCACACCATATTCCAAAAGTTTTGCTTCCTACTGCGGTGGCAAAATTAAAGCTTTCATTGGTAAATACCAACAAGTCAGAATCCTCATTGATTCAGGCTCTCTAGTCCTTCGTTACTAAAGTATGTGTTCAACAAATTGGACTCAAAAGACGAAACGCTCGTATACCTATAAGCGGTATTGTATCTACCAACGCTGGTAAATCTAGAGGACTGATTTCGCTTGTTATAAGTTAACGCTGTGATTTATTTAGTATCTCAGTCGATGTCATCCAGCGTGACACAAATTTGCCAAACAACTCGTCCAACTTTCGATCACGCGTAGCGTTTGGATCTAGCTGACCCGTCGAGCACTGTGGGCATTTCGCTGGGAGCAGATAAGGTCTGGGAAATCCTTCAAGGGCAGGTAGTTCATAGTTACCCCGGCGATCCTATAGCACAAAAATTAATATTAGGTTAGGTTCTGCCTGGACGCTTACCATCTAATGAACTACTGTCGGTTAAATATCGATTCAATTCTAAAGAAATTTTGGACCATAGGAGAAGTGAGTCTGAAATCAATGACATCTAACGACGATAGAATAATCGAAAAACATTTTCTTCAAACTATATCACCGATCTCACGTTCAAGTCGTTTTAGATGGATTGAAACTAAGTTTTCCAAGAATATAGACTTGCTCGCAAAATAACTCTCGGTTTCTCGATGAATATTTGACATTATTGACTATGTAATAATAAGTACAGTCGATTGCCTTCTAATGCACCGAACTAAATTAAAAGCGAAACAACCAATAATTTTTACACTTAGCCATTTTGAAATCCTAGGGAATGTGTGTCCAAATTTCAGCTTTAGAGCTTAAATATAAAATTGCGTACGGATGGATAGATGGACGGACATTGCTAAATAGTCTTAGGTTTTGGTCCTGATCATAAATATATACACTTTTAGGGGTCTACAACGAGTATTAAGCGGTGTTATAAACTATGTGAAAAGAGTTCCCCTTCGCGTTGGAAATAGTCTGCACTCAGGTACACGTTCAAAAAGTCGGTTTTAAGCGCAATTCACTTATCCAATTACTGTAAAGATGCGGTATGCAATTAAACAAGTGGCAAAGCAACTGCGTTGAACTTCTTCAGGAAGGAGACAACATTTCGCGGAAAAATATCTCTTTAGTCTCTGAGGCGGATTCGTGTACAAAAGTTATCGGCTTATATTGGAATTCAAATTGGGATTTGTTCAGTATTCGGTTGAACTACATCCTAATGAACCCATCACCAACGTCAAATCGCAAGAGACGTGGCACGTATCTTTGACCCCTTGGTTTTCTTGTCTCTTCTGTCGTTCAGCTAAAATTAATTTTTCAGGAATTGTGTCATCCGAATCTGTATTGGGATGACAAATCCTGATCGTCTCGCTGGGCAATGGAGCAGATATCGCAAAGAATTTTTAATACTTACTAATAGAAGGATTCGTATTTTTATTTACTGTGGGAAGATTAACAGGAGTTGTCCTAGCAAATTCATCTATTGATATCATTTTACATGCCACATGGTATGTTGTAGCTCACTTCCATGATGTATATCACCTGTTTTCGCCAGCGAAAAGCTAGCACGAACCAACTTATGGGCTGTCTTCCGTACCAAAGTATTCAACCAAGCTGACCTTTCGCTCAATGTAATGCTTCGATTAGGCTTCGATAAAGACTTCCCCGACAGTGGAAGAAAACGTCGATAAAAAATCTTATCGAATAAATTAAACTTATATTGAAGCTGTGACGTTTATTCAAAGGTGCGCAGTTGTTGTCCGCACACCCTATAATTTTTTTGGATTTTAACAAAACAAAAAATAAATATGAATAATATCAAACAAATCAAGAGTTTAGTTTTACAAGAACATTTTTCCAACATTTTTATAATATTATACGTTTTCCAACATCCAGTTCCTCTATCGAACGTCCTTTTCGGCTCTCAAATGTTAACGAAGATTTAAATTCTAGGGAAAATATTATCAAAACGTATTTGCTTTAAGAAATTGTTTCTAAAGGCAATTGGAACTAAATAAAATTATATAAACAAAAATATATGTAGATAAGAAAATACCTATGTATATATCAAAAAGCAATAACTGAGAGCATTGTCTATTACTTCCTTGTTATGTTCCTCGAAAAAAAATACAGATTGGGAAAAGAATCAAATGCACACCCTACTAAAAGCACTAAAGCATCACGGCATGTCACTGTATTCAAGCGGTAGGATCCGATTATTCGATTATCCGCACGCCGATTAATACCGGATCACCAGTTCGGATTTAGAACGAAGAACTGTACCATTGAACAGGTATATATTTAGAATAACCAACGAAATTGAAAAAGCACTAGAGGAGGAAACAATTAGTTCTAGTGTTTTTCTTGACAGGCTTTTGATAATGTATGGCATACGGGATTAAAATATAAACTTTAAAAAAACTCTCCCAAAACAATTATTAGCTCTTATATAGCGGGGAGACTTCTTAACGTGTTAAACACGAATTCAAAAAAATCGAGGCGGGAGTTCCACAAGGAAGCATTCTTGGAAGCATTTCTTTTATACACTCGTGATATACCGCAATAAAATGATACTATCGAAGCGACTTTCGCAGATGATACGGCCATATTAGCTGTAAACTAATTCGATTCAGTTCGCGACATAAAAGCTTCAACGACAAAATATGCGCTTGGACAAAAACTAGTCGTATTGTTCTCAACGACGAAAAATACGCGCACGTTAATTACCTACAGAAATGTAAGCAATCCACCATTTTTTTGACTTTATACAAATTCCGTATGCAAATGAGGTTAAATACTCTGGAATATATAGATTGGGAATAGACGATAGATTGAAAATGAATATGGAATTCGCATGTTAACCCGAATTATCTCACTGTACCGTATATGGTACACCTAATTAAAAAAATGTTGGTTCAGAAAAAAGACATTTATTTAAATCTTTTTTTGAATCTTCACGTTGAAATATATGTAGCCTAATGTATTTATGTGTCAATTTATGTTTATTTTTGTTCAATTAGTTGAAAAGTTGAAGTGTAGTGTGTGTTTTTTTTAAAGCAAAACAATGTCGATAAAAAGGTACGTAACTTATAAACCACATCTAATAATAAGTTAGAAAAATATAATATGTATGTATGTAAGAGTTACAAATCGTAATTTTTATCTACTTTGACAATTTCAACTCTTCATGATACTTTTACATGCATTTGCATTTTGATGTACCGCATATGGTACATCAAAATGCATATGGTACATCAAATGGGATAATACATATCCTTTCGGTTTTTTTAGGTTAACCGTTAATGAGATAGTTAATTGCATAGAAGAAAGCGATGGAGATGACAATCATTCCGAAATACCAATTTCACCTCTGGAGGGGGATGTAACAGATGAAGATTCAGAAGAGGAAAATGTGGTTTGTGTAGACAATTTACCTCGTAACCAGTTAGTGGCAGAAGTTATCTTACATTCGGGTTGCTTTGATAAAGAGGATGAAATACCAATTTTGTCCGTTGTCCCCAAAAAAAAGGCACGAGTTGTAAATTTTTCATGGGAAAAAAAAATTTAGAGGAACCAGTAACAAATTTTAGCTACGATGCTCGTTGCATGCAGTTTAAGTCAATCTTTCGATTCTTTGTGCTTGTTTTCGCTCTTTTTCGATAAATCTATGTATGAATTGATTGCAAAATATTCTAATTTGTATGCCCAGCAACATAATCTACTGGCTGATATACAGGTTAGTGAGTTTAAGACTTTTGTTGGAATACTGAATTTGAGTGGCTACAACAATGTATCAAGACGAAGAATGTAAATGAAGAAGATTCGCAAAATGTTCTTATTTCCAAATCCATCGAGAAATAGGTTGGATCATATATTCAGAGTACTACATTGTTGCGATAACACTCAACTAGATCCAAATGATCGTTACCCCAAAGTACGGCCTTTGTTTGATCACCTGCTTCAGAAGTTTTTGCTATATGCTCCAGTTGTGAAAAATTACAGTGTGGATGATGGTATGATACCCTATTTTGGACGTCATCCTACCAAACAGTTCATTAGAGGAAAGCCAATCAGATTATGCTATAAATTTTGGGTTGGAACCACTCGATCCGGATATATAGTTTGGTTTGAACCATATCTTGGATCCAAATTATCATCAACGCCTAAAAATTTTCACTTGGAACGCAAGTAGTTCTAAACTTTTGTCATGCACTGACTGGATATATCAAATGAAAACTTAAAGTTGTGTCATGTACTTATATTTGGATATGGAAGTATATTATCCCACTGTACCATATAGGGTACAACTCCCCAAGAAATGGTTTTTTTATAATTTTTTTCAAAAACAAATACAAAAAGTGGTCTTACCTTCGAAAATCATCAAAAAGTTAAAAAAAAAATCTCTGGGATAATCCGGGTTAGGAAGAAACGCGAGAAGCTCGGTATCATATTTTACCGAATGCATTGGCTGATTGGAAAGTAGCTATCAAATATTTTAAATTTTTAAAGTTTTCGTCGTTCCTTATATCTTTAGAAAAGTAACTACATTTCACGAATATATTTAAATTTCTATTAGAGTATCTGAATTATTTTTTGTTGTAACACATTATATTCGCTATCATTCAAATTTGTATAAATCCTTACTTTACCTTTCTCTAAACAATTCATTTGAATTACATGAATTTTTCCTTGTGATATGCCATTTTTATCTTTTAAAATTATAATGTTCTTAAATTGTTTTTCCAGTTCCCGTTCTCAGTATTCTCAAAAAATTATTTGGGTCCTCTTTTGTATCCTTTATTTCTTGATTTTCATCAAGATTATTTGCCCTTTAAAATTGTCCCTGTAATACATTTTTAAGCACTATATTATTTGTGTTCAATTTAGCAACACTACAAGAAGGTAATAAGTCATTTTTATCTTCTGTTTGGGTAATAGCATTTATTTCTCCATTTGTCATTATTTAAGCGATTTAGAAAATCCGCGATAATATTTTATTTTCCTTTGATGTAATTGATCTTTATGTTATTTATATTCCCCTAGTTGAAAGAGCCATATCTGCACTCTATGATTTATATCATATCCAGTGTATTTGGAATGTAGGCACTTAATTAGCTGATAGTCGGTTTGAAGTTTGAATTCCCTTCCAGACAAATAGGATCTAAAGTTCCTGACGCCCCAAACCACAGCTAGAAATTCTTTATTAATTGAAGCGTAATTTTGTTTATGATTGTTAAGGGTCCTATATGCATATGCGATGGGATGACTGTCTTGTGTTAAAACTGCGCCAATGGAAACAGTGCTCGCATCTGTAATAAGTTCAAATGTGTTTAAAGAGTCGGCATATCTAAGAATTGGGTGATTGGTTATCAGATCTTTTAGTTTTTTGAAAGCGGAAATAAAACTGGAATCATTTATAGTTTTTCGAGCGTTCTTCTTTAGGTGCTTCGTTAGAGGATGCGCAATTGTAAAAACTGTCTATAGTAACCAGCAACTCCTAAAAAAGACGGGATTTGGCCCTACACCTTCAGATGTCAATATATGGCCTAAATATTCAGTTTCCCTGAGAAGAAACTTACACTTATCAACTTGCATTTTGAGCTCAGCTTTCCTCAATGTGTCAAATATTTTTCGGATACTGGCATTATGTTCTTCTAACGAAGTACTGAAAATAAAAATGTCATCGAGATAAACAACACCAATCTTATTTATATAATCCTAAAGGATTGAATTTATAAACCGTTGAAATGTCGCAGGGATATTTTAAAGCCCGAACGCCATCCTGAAATACTCGAAATCTCCGTTTGGAGTAGAGAAAGCAGTTTTATTTTGATCTTCTGGTTTGACTAGGATTTTATGTTAACCTTTCGCCGAATCCAAAGTAGAAAAATATAGGGCTTTTCCATATTTGTCCAATATATTTTCAATATTGCGAATTTATCTCCTATTGTAACTTCATTCAGCTTCCGATAGTCGATGACTACCCGTCATTTCTTTTCTATTCTATTTTCTTTGGAACAATTCCAAGATGCGAATTGTATGGAGGACTGCTTTCTCCTATTATTCCTTGCGAAAGCTTTTCCGAGACCTCTCTCTCCATTTATTCTTCATGTATTCGAGGGTTACGATATATTTTGGAATATATCGGCCTATTTGTAGTAGTGATGATTTCGTGTGAACACGTAATTCATCACCTTCCTTAAAAAGTTATTGTTCGTAGTCTTGCAACAATTTTTTAATAAATTTGCTCGCATGATCTTAGTTCTGCATACCTCGTATATTTCTAAAGCATTGATTTGGTATGCTTTTTTGGAGTAACCATCTTCAAAAAAAATTTTCTACTATTTTTATACCCTATCCTAAGGGTATAATAATTTTGACACATAGTTTGTAACACCTCTTAATCTTCGTCGTAGACCCATAAGAGTATATATATTTATGATCAGGACCAAATCCTAAGACTATTTAGCAAAGTCCGTCCGTCCGTCCGTACGCAATTTTTAGGCCTTTAAAATTAAGCTAGGAATCTGAAATTTGAACCACATACTCCCTAGGGCTCCGAAATGGTTAAGTGTAAATTTTTTTTGAATACGCCCACTGCCACGCCCACAATTTAGAAAAAAACGTTTTAAGGCTAAACTTAGACTTCAGAAGATATGTAGGCACTGCCCTCCTTTATAAGTTTGTCATATAAAGTGTTTTGCCAAGCCTACTTTTTGTGGGCGTTTTTTTACTAAAATGCTGTTTTCTTCGAAAATTTTCACAGAAAGCGCAAAAAAAATTTTTAACAAAAATTTTTTCCAACATATCACCCATACAAAGTTTTTGGCGGCGTTTTTCCAAAAAATATTTTTTTGTAAATTTAATTCATCTTCATAATGCTTTTTTCTTTGGGGAATATGGGGATATGGATAGGGTATCATACTGTTCGCCGCAAGCGGACTGTAGCCTTTTCTTATATTTTTCTATTAACTTGTTATCTAGATCTAGTTTAGCTTTTACAGGGGTTAACATTCTTTGCCTATAATTGCATCATATTTCCTACCCAGTAACCTTATTATTTTCCAAGAAACTGTACCTTAGACATTAAATTGTCTAGGTATCGGAGTAACTATTTAATTCGTCACTTTCTTCGTTCCATTTAATGTGGTAGAATAAATTGGTTATCAACCTACATTTGTTACAGCCAGAAAACAGTAAGTAATTGACGTTATCCTGTCTAACAAGCTTCTGAAGTCTATCATAAATTGGAAGGTATCGCCAGATAGCACCTTCTCAGATCACAGATACATCGAATTTCAATTCTTATGCGAACTTTCATCTTCGCAAGAGAGGAGCTTGCCAACTCTGTTAAAGTTCCACTCAAACTTAGATCAAGACAGGGAGTGGAGATGTCTGCTCAGGATCTGAACAACGCCCTCACCGCTGCTTTGAACTTTCGTGCCCAGTTTCTAAACCCCCCCGCAGAAAATCGGTACCCTGGTGGAACGCCGAACTGCAGTGTCTTCGTAAAGAAACTAGGAAGCTGCTAAATCGGTTTTTAAAAACCGACTAAGTAGAAGACTGGAATCTTTATTGATCGAAACAAAAAGGTTTTAAGAGACTTATTCCCAAGTCGAAAAATTACTCGTATAAAAAGTTTTGTGAAGAGTTCGAATCCCTAAGTGCAACTAGTAGGATTGTTATAGTCCTTTAAAGGAACAGACCAAGTAAACTGGATGCAATCCTTTAACCTGATGACACGTACACTGTGACGAAGGCGGAGACTTTCAGTCTTCTCCTTGAGGCTCACTTCCCGGGAAATCAGGTAACTATTTGCTCTTCAGTCCTTCAAACAACGGTGGCTACATTTGAACCGACTAATACCATGCGGCACAGCTGATATATTTCATCGGGAGTGGTGACTGATGATGCTATCAAATATGCTATTGCATCTCTTGAGAGTTTCATGTCCCCTGGTCCGGATGGAATTTATACAGTTTTGCTGAAACAAGGCTTAAGTCAGGTTTTGCGAAGGTTAAAAAGAATTTTGGTTAAAGTGGTTTTCATACCAAAAATTGGTAAGTCTGACTACACTCTAGCCAAAAGCTTTAGACCCATAAGTCTGTCTTATTTCTTTCAGAAAAGTTTGGAGAGACTGGTTGAGCTCCATGTGCGCAAAGTTGCTCTTCGATCACATCCTCTCTCTGAGATGCAACATGCCCACCAGCGCGGAAAATTCTGCGAAACTGCGCTTCAAAACCTTGTTGGTAGGATTGATAGTGCTCTTGACCGGAAGGAGTACGCGTTGGGCATTTTCGTCGACATTGAGGGTGCTTTTGATAATGCGACCTTTGGCAGCATGTGTAACTCTGCCAGACAGCATGGTGTAGACGAAACTTTGGTGTTGTGGATTAATGCAATGCTAATGTACAGAACGTTGGTAGCCGATGCAGATTGTGGCAAGTGCGTTATAACAGGGGTAAACTGGGGCATCCAGACATCGAGGAAAATGAGATCTCAGATGACCTTGCTAGGCAAGGTTCAGAAGAAATTTTCTTAGGACCCGAACATGTGTTGGGTCTGCCTACATCTTTATTCATATCTTCCATTGATTCTTGGGTTTCTCGCAAACACAATATTCGGTGGCGCGATTACGGTGGATATAGACAGACCAAACTACTGCGCCCGGACATTTGCAAAAGGTCAGAATCTTTCCTCCTATCTATGAGAAAATCGACTGTAGGCTGCTTGCAGGCGTCTTTTCGGGCCAACAAGCTTTTGCTAAATACTTAAATGTGTTGGGCTTAAGCGAAAAAATTGTACTGCGATAAAAAAAATGGTTTTTGATTAATTAATATTATCTATTTCCATTGGTTTTTGGCTTATTGACCGGAACTATTTAAATTATTATAATATCTGTACCGTCCCGATTGTTCATTTCACCTAAACTGTTCTAAGGGACTATTGTTTCTCCTATCTATCTCGATCGGTTTTTGACTGGAGTGGACGAAATAAAGTAGATTTTGATCAAATGATCAAATTTTTAAAAATTGTTTAATAAAGTCATATCTATTGTCATAGAAATGTAATCATTTCTGGACTCGCCCATCAGTTGACCCGCTTTTTTGGTCAGTTTGAGTTAGTCAGTTTGAGTTCGAAATTTCCGCACGGTCGCAATAACTTTCTCTTTAGTATACTAAGTAGTATACGAGAAAGTTAAAAATATAAGCATAAAGTCGCAACGTTTTCCACCGCAGAGATAAATTCTTGCAGAGAGTAACCATCCCTACCGCAGAATATTTTGACTTTGTTAGCGGAACAAATGTGCTGGTCATGCTGGTGGTGCTTCCAATCTTTCCCTCATTGATTGTATCTCCTGCTCATGATCCCAAAGAAAAATGGCCCCAAAAGTTCGTATATAAGGTTCTTTGGATTACATCTCGGGGCATCTCTTTATTTTTTGCTTTATCGTTTGAAATAACGGAACCTGCCATACAATTTTTTTTGTGAAGATCACTTATCAGTATTTTGCTAGAAAATTGTTGCAAGGATTTTTGTCCTTTTTTGTACTTAGGATAATAGGGATGGGGCAAAAAATACTGCATAACGGTAATTTATAAAACCGCCAATATCTTAAAAACTAATAAAAGGAACTAAAAAAAAAAGTCGAACAAATTTGCATACTTCAATTTTTGAAATAATTTTTTTTTTAATTTTTTTTTCAGCTAACAATTTTCTTAAATTTTAATTGAATTCGATTTCTCAAAAACGGCTCAAACGATTTTATTAATTATTTTTATTTTGAACAATCGTTTTAAAAAAAAATCTAATATTTTAAAACCAAAAAAGTGATCTAAATAAATTTGGTATTTGATCAAATGGTATCATTCCTTTTGAGGCGATTGCAGAACGGATCTCATGTACCGTGAAAGTTTCGTATGAGGCAGTCGTGCACTTTATTTTCTATATAAATATCTATCTCATAGTGTCTCCAGTTAGTGTCTCGTTGAATATTTTCAACCCACCCTCGGAAAAACGACGGTGATAAATGGCAATCTCTCCGATTTTACTCGGAACAGCTTAACTTATCTCAGCAAAGGTACAGTACCGATGACCGCGAGCTCCTTCGTTCTTACAAAAGTATAAGATACCTTCAACATATGCTGAAGGAGAGTAAATTCACTATTCCTACCGACCATAAACCATAGCAGTTCGCTATCCAACAAAAAATAGACAGTGTCGTCCTTTAGATTTTCTGGTCCAATTTACAAGCGATATCCGCCATGGCGGATCTGTGAAAGCAGATACTTTGAAGCACGTGAATGCGTAAATTAAGGAATTTTTAAACATAAGCAATGGCTACTGTCCGCTTGGGGCGAACAGTATGATACCCTACCCATATCTCTACATGCAACAAAGAAAATGGATAACATTTTATTTCATGCTTTGAAATTAATGAAAAATAAAAAAGTTTCAAAAAAGTGGGCGTGGCCAATAACATTGTTTGAGTGATATATTCAAAAAAAAATTGGTTAAATATCCTTTTATACATTTTTTTTTTCGTTTTCTATACAAATTTTCGCTGAAAATAAAATATTGCAAAAAACGCCCTCAAAAAGTAGGCGTGGCATAAAACTCTAAAGGGCAAACTAGTGAAGGAGTTCAGTGTCTACATATTTTGTTCATGTTCGAACCCTTCATCGCTTCAACTGCAGCTTTAAAATGATTTTTTTTCAACTGTAGGCGTGGCAGTGCCACGCGGATTAAAAAAAAAATTAACACTTTACCATTTCGGCACCCAAGGGAGTTATGTTCCGAATTTCAGATTCCTACCACAAATTTAAAGGCCATAAAAGTTGATAGGGACGGACGGACGGACATTGCTAAAAAGTCTTAGTTTTTGGTCCTGATCATAAATAAATCATAGGGGTCTACGACGAATACTAAGAGGTGTTACAAACTATGTGTCAAAATATATATAACCTTAGGATAGGGTATAAAAAGATGATTGTAAGTTAGTCTTAACTCAGCAAGCCAACTGAAAGTGCAGCTCAGCTAAAGACAGAGGCTTTTTTTTATTTTTGTAATAATAAAATACAATAATTAATAATAATAACATGAAGATTGATTAAAGAAAAAATAAAACAAAATATTAAAGAAAAAAACCGTTTAGTTTTTTTGTATAGAAGGGCAAGGTACGCACGTAAATGGCGCAGTCGGAATTTCTCAAGTACGCGTTGATTTTTTAAACTATCGAACAGCGGGGAATTTTAATTCTCTAACGCGAGTGAACTTTATCACTCCAAGGAGGAATGCCTTAAAATCCGTATAAGGATAACGTGTAGGGAAGTGCGTAAAAAGTAAAAAAAAAAGCGATTCTGCAAAATCCGTATAAGAATACTCAAGCTTATGGATATTTTGAGCAAGTGCGATTCAAAAAACAGAAAGTGCCAAAAAGTACGATTCTGAAAAATCCGTATAAGGATACCTAAAACGTTTGAAAAGTGCGTACAAGTGCGATTCAAAAAAAAAAAATTAAAGGAAAAAGCAATAGCTATTTTGGCGAACAAAGAGCTAGCAGATTGGCTCAAAACAAAATGGAACAGTGTCTCAGGGCAGTCTGAAAATATTTCATAACAACTCAAATAGGAGCAGACAAGGTAGACCAAACTACCTCCATAGACCTAATAATATTAACAACCAATACAGCTATAATCAAAGTAACTTCAAAAGGACCAATCAATATAATCCTAGCAATAATTCCAACCAGAACGGACAGTATGGAAACAACACCAACAATAATAATTCAGGACAGTACATGAAAAATTCGAATAATAACAATTCAGGACATTACAGAAACAATGCGTAGAATAAAACAAGGCAGTCGAAATAATAAATGAAATAAAACTTAGGATGCTTAAAGATTGCTATATTTATGATCAGCACCAAATCCTAAGACTATCTAGCAATGTCCGTCCGTCCGTCCGTACGCAATTTTTAGGCCTTTAAAATTAAGCTAGGAAGCTGAAATTTGGACCACATATTCCCTAGGGCTCCGAAATGGTTAAGTGTAAAATTTTTGTGAATACGCCCACTGTCACGCCCACAATTTAGAAAAAACCGTTTTAAGGCTAAAGTTAGAGAGATAGAGTGCTTCGACCTTCACAAGATATGTAGGCACTGCCCTGCTTTATAAGTTTGTCATATAAAGTTTTTTTGCCACGCCTACTTTTTGTGGGCGTTTTTTACTAAAATGCTGTTTTCTTCTAAAAATTTTCATAGAAAGCGAAAAGAAATGTTTAACAATATATTTACCCAATATTTTTTTCAACATATCGCCCATACAAAGTTTTTGGCCACGCCCACTTTTGGGGGCGTTTTTCCAAAAAAAACTTTTTTTTTTTTAATTAATGGAACTAAATAAAATGCTAGCCATCATCTTCTTAATGCTTTTTTCTTTGGGGCATATAGGGATATGGATAGGGTATCATACTTTTCGCCCCAAGCGGACTGTAGCCTTTTCTTATGTTTGTTAACCAAAATGTTAGAATTAAAGGCATTATAAGGGCGAATAGTTCACCATATTCCGCACCAATTTGGATAGTTTCGAAAAAGGAAGATGGTTCTCAAGAAAAAAGGGAGAATAGTAAAATATTAAAGGAAACTTAACGGTTAAAATGGTTAAAATAGAAGATTATAGCTTTGACATCGAATATCTCAAAGGAAAGGACAACCAAGTTGCCGATGGGCTGTCAGGAGTAGAAGTTTATCATAACGAAGATGTAAATAATTATACTGAAAATATTGAAAATCTAGACCAAAAATCGCTAAAAGACACTATCTACAGTGCAATTGAGGATATAAGCGATCATATGCCTATTATAGACCCAGCCATGATTCTGTATAAAACACAAATCATTTTGATTGAAGCCAATACATTAAATAATCATAAAATAAAGGGTGTTTTTTTAGAGGTTGGTTTTTCGAATAGAGATAAAACTGACATTTTGTGGTCAAATCTGGCAACTCTATTGTTACTTATGTTCGGTTTGGTTTGCCATTTCATCATGAACAGGTTGACAAATGAACAAGGCTTCCAAATCGTGCAAATTTATTTCGAAAATAATGGTTCAGTTCGCGAAGTTAACCGCAAGCTCTGTTCATTTTATGGTCGATATAATCGTCCATCAGAGTAATTAATCCGGTTAACCATGGATCATTTTCGCACTACGTTTACTCTATGTGATAAAACGCATCCGCAGAGACGTCGAACAGTGCGCACCGAAGAAACAATTGCCGATGTAGAGCAAAGTGTTGAAGAGGACCCGAATGAATCGATTCGCCACCGTGCACGGCAATTGGAGCTTTGTCCATCAACTATATGGAACATTTTGCACAAAGATCCCTTCTTACGACCTTAAACCCTTATCGCTTCTTACATTAAAGCCGCGAGACCATGCAATGTCGTAATTTTGGTGAATGGGCCGAAAATGAGATTGATATCGATGCTGAATTTCATCGCAAAATTTTGTTCAGTGATGTGGCTCATTTTGGGTTGAATGTCTACGTCAAGCAAAATTGCCACATTTGGAGTGAAGAGAATCCACATGAGATCCTTGAAAAGCCATTACATCCACAAAAACTGACTGTTTGGTGTGCTCTATTGGCTGGTGTAGTCTTTGGACCATACTTCTTCCGAAATGATGTCAGTTACCGTTAATGGAGACCGGAATAGAGCCATTATAACCGATTATTTTGTTGGATGGCATCAATGTGTATGAGATGTGGTTCCAACAAGACGGCGCTACATGCATTCGTTGAGCGCATAATTTCGGTGGGCCTGTCAATTGGCCACCAAAATCGTGTGATTTGACACTATTGGATTATTTTCTTTGGGGATATGTGTAGTCACTCGCCTACGCCAACAAACCAGAAACGTAAGGGAACTTGGAAACCAACATTCGTGGCGTTATTGCCGACAACAGCTTGAAAAAGTGATTAAAAATTTGACCTCTAACCAGCCGCGGCGGCCCAAATTAATATTACTGTCCAAATCTTAAAGAAATAAATAAATAACTACGAAATCTGCAACAAGGCGAAATACGAAAGAACCCCTAACAAGATATTAAAAATAACTAAAACACCAACAAAATTACATTTCGCCGCTTAGTCAGATCTCGTCACCTCACACCAATTCGCTTCACTTAATAACCAACAAAATTTAATTTCGGCGCTTAAGTAGATCTCGTCACCTCACACCAATTCGCTTTACATATTTATTTAGTATCTGAACGCCAGTTCTTTGCATATGCCATTCGATTATAGAACTCTCTTTATCGTTTCATTAAAATGATAAGCTGCAGGAATCGGTTTGGGAAAGTGCTCAAACAACTAGAGACCATGTGATGATGTTAAAGATACTTTCACTTTTGCCTTTTTGAATTTTTTTGTATACCCTATCCTAAGGGTATATTAATTTTGACACATAGTTTGTAACACCCCTTAATATTCGGCGCAGAACCTTAAAAGTATACATATTTATGATCAGGACCAAATCGTAAGACCATTTAGCAATGTCCGTCCGTCCGTCCGTCCGTACGCAATTTTTAGGCCTTTAAAATCAAGCTAGAAGTTTGGACCACATATTCCCTAGGGCTCTGAAATGCTTAAGTGATAAGATTTTTTTAACAAGATATGTAGACACTACCCTCCTTTATAAGTTTGTCATATAAAGTTTTTGGCCACCTCCACTTTTTGAGGGGCGTTTTTTAAAAAAAACCGTTATTTTCGGACTTTAAAATTAAGCTAGGAAGCTAAAATTTGGACCACAAATTCCCTAGGGCTCCGACATGGTTATATGTACATTTTTTTGAATACGCCCACTGTCACGCCCACAATTTAGAAAAAACCTTTAGAGCTCAAAAAACAACAAAAAATGTTAGAGAGATAGAGTTACAACCTTCACAAGATATGTACGTAATCCCCTCCATTATAAGTGTGTCCTATAAAGCTTTTTGCCATTCCTACTTTTTGTGGGCGTTTTTCACTAAAATGCTGTTTTCTTCCAAAATTTGCATAGAAACCGGAAAAAAAATGTTCAGCGAGATATTTAGCCAATGTTTTTACCAATATATCGCCCATACAAAGTTTTTGGCCACGCCTCTTTTTTGGGGGCGTTTTTCCAGAAAAAATTTATTTAAATTTGTTAGAATGAAATAAAAGGCTATCCATCATCTTCTAAATGCTTTTAAGTCTAAAATAAACACCACCCCGCGAGTTTCAGTTACTCCAACGTGCTTTCGAAAGAAGAGCAACGCAGATCCCCCCTTAGTGGCCTAGACTTCTAAATTACCCCAAGCCCAAAAAATCAAGAGTATCCAAGACCTCTCTATAGACTCCAGTGAATATTCGGTATAGGTGACCAAATCACCTGTCCCAACAAAAAAGAAGGGGAAAATAGTGCACCATGCAATAATTACATAAAAAAAGGAAAAATGTCTACGATCCCTGAGCCAAGTGAAGTGTTCATGTTCCGCCTGATTCTAGTTCAGCGCTTCGCGGAACGTCTTCACACGCTCGCGGATTTATTAGCAGCAAAGTTTTAGTCTAACAATAAGTGGTGTTTTTTTTTAATTCCTATTATTTTCTTTCCTCAAGTAGTTTTTTTTTGAATTGTATAATATTATAGTATGTAATAGATGTATATATAATAAAGTGTAAAATTAGAATCCTCGTATTTAGTTGATGTGGTGGGTTTTTTTTGTGTGGGTGAAAAGAGTGAAATCTGGACAATTTTCTTATAGCGGGTCTCTACTATTCTCCTTTTATAATTTCTCCCATTAACAGGTTTAATTTCCAACGGAATCCTATACGACATAACCGGGTAAGTGCATTTTTCGCTATACCCTTAGGATAGTGTATATTTATTTTGACACATAGTTTGTAACACCCCTTAATATTCGTCGCAAACGCATAAGAGTATATATATTTATGACCAAGAACAAATGCTAAGACTATTTAGCAATGTCCGTTCATCCGTTCGTCCGTCGGTACGCAATTTTTAGGCCTATAAAATTAAGCTTGAAAGCTAAAATTTTGACGATATATTCCCTAGGGCTCCGAATTGGTTTAGTATACAATTTTTTTGAATTCGCCCACAATTTAGAAAAAACAGTTTTAAAGCTAAAGTTTGAAAGATAAGGTGTTGCAGCCTTAACAAGATATGTAGGAACTGCCCTCCTTTATAAGTTTGTCATATAAAGTTTTTTGCGATGCCTACTTTTTGTGGGCGTTTTTCACTAAAATGCGGTTTTATTCACTTTTTGGGAGCGTTTTAAAAAAAAAAATTGTATACCCTATTCTAAGGGTATATTAATTTTGACACATAGTTTGCAACACCCCTTAATATTTGTCGTGTACGCATAAAAGTATATATATTTATGATCAGAAACAAATCCTAAGACTATTTAGCAATGTCCGTCCGTCCGTCCGTCCTTCAGACCGTCAGTCCGTAGGCAATTTTTAGGCCATTAAAATTAAGCTGGGATGCTGAAATTTGAACCACGTATTCCCTAGGGCTCCGAAATGGTTAAGTGTAAAATTTTTTGAATACGCCCACTGCCACGCCCAAAATTAAAAAAAAAAACCTTTTTAAGCTAAAGTCACAAGATATGAAGGCGCTGCCCTCCGTTATAAGTTTGTCACATAAAGTTTTTTGCCACGCTTACTGTTTGTGAACGTTTTTCAATAAAACGCTGTTTTCTTCGAAAATATTCAGCCAAGATTTTTTCCAATATGCTCGTACAAAGTGTTAAGCCACGCCCACTTTTTGGGGGCGTTTTTACAAAATATATTTTTTTTAATATGATAGAATGAAATAAAATTCTATCCATCATCTTCTTTATGCTTTTTTTGGGCCATATAGGGATATGGATAGGGTATCATACTGTTCGCCCCAGGCGGACTGTAGCCTTTTCTTATGTTTTTGAATTTTTTTTATCAATCTTTGGCAATATTGTTTGTGAACGTTTTTCAATAAAACGCTGTTTTCTTCGAAAATATTCAGCCAAGATTTTTTCCAATATGCTCGTACAAAGTGTTAAGCCACGCCCACTTTTTGGGGGCGTTTTTACAAAATATATTTTTTTTAATATGATAGAATGAAATAAAATTCTATCCATCATCTTCTTTATGCTTTTTTTGGACCATATAGGGATATGGATAGGGTATCATACTGTTCGCCCCAGGCGAACTGTAGCCTTTTCTTATGTTTTTGAATTTTTTTTATCAATCTTTGGCAATATTGTTATATTGTTAATATAACTTTTCAGTTAATTTTTCATGTTTCTTCCGATTTTTTTCTTCTTTTAATTAGCCGACTTTCCTTTCTCTTTGGTGCAAGTTTATATTTTCGTTACAGCGGTTGGGTTGATAAAGACCGTGCATTTCCGCTGCGAGGACGATCATCTCATCCTCATGTGGTAATTCTATCCGGTTATAGGTTTCTTTTTTTGCCCTTTTCGTATTTATTTTGCAGGCAATATTTTGTGTTATTACGTGTGGTCAAGAACCTCCCCTCCGACGAGCTTAAGCTGAGACCAGAAAGGCAGGCACAACGCATCCAAGTACCGAACCATTTTCTTTTCTTTTTTTTTCTTCCTCCGCTCCTCTTCCCATACATTGACCCCTTTCAACCAAGTTTATACCAGGTTTCTTGAGACCTATCTACTCTCCTTTATCCTCATCAATTCGGCCTCCATTATATAGTTAAAAGAAATAAAGAACAATATATAGGTAAGTTTAATAAAAATAGTACAGATATAGATTTTGAAGAAGGAAGCAACTAAAGCAACTAAAGCAACTAACCGTAGTTTTTTTAAAAATCGAATAAAACACTCAAATTTGCATCGAGTTTTCAAAAATTGTATTGTAATCGCTAAATAGGCCTTTGCCATTTACGTTTTTAAGACATCTTTATGTAAATGTTGTCCGCGGCTCCGTTTCAAATTTTCCATTCGGAAGGTCCAACTTTGCGTCACTTTTTCGAGCATTTCAGCCTGTATTCCATGAATTACGCGTGTTATGTTATACTGTAAGGCTTCCGTCGTGTTCGACTTATCCACATAGACTAACGACTTTACATAGCCCCACAAGAAATAATCAAGAGTCGTTAAATCGCATGATCTTGGCGGCTAACTCACAGAGCTATTTCGAGAGATAAGCTGCTCATCGAATTCATCCTTCAACATTGTTTCACGAGCTGTGTGGCAAGTGGCATCGTCTTGATGAAACCATATGTCAACCAAGTTCAACTCAGCCAACTGGGGCAAAAACAAGGCGCGTATCATGGCTAGATATTGTTCGCCATTGACAGTAACGTTGCCTCTACGGTCGTCTTTGAAGAAAAATGGACCGATGATGCCACCAGCCCATAAACCACACCAAACTGTTGTTTTTTCAGGATGCATCGGTAATTCTTGTATGGCATGTGGCTGTTCATCACTCCAGATGCGACAGTTTTGCTTATTTCCGTTGAGCCACAAATCTTGTTAAACATTGTTTTTTCGCTTTCTATGAAAATTTTCGAAGAAAACATTTTAGTGAAAAATGTCCACAAAAAGTAGGCGTGGAAAAACATTTTATATGAAAAACTTATATGGGAGGGAAGTACCTACATATCTTATGAAGGTTGTAACACTTTTTCTCTCTAACTTTAGCTTTAAAATAGTTTTTTATAAATTGTGGGCGTGGCAGTGGGAGTATTCAAAATTTGTTTACACTTCACCATTTGGCTAAGGTTCTTAGCTTAATTTGAAAGGCCTAAAAATTGCGTGTGGACGGAAGGACATTGCTAAATAGTCTTACGTTTTGGTCCTAATCATAAATATTGTATATACCTTTAGGGGTCTATGACGAATATTAAGGATGTTACAAACTATGTATCAAAATAATATACCCTTAGGATAGGGTATGAAGAGTCTATAAATGTGAACATAAATAATTTTTTTTCCGCCTGATACTTTTTCTAATTTTACTAGCAACGGTTACAATCGGATAAAAACACGACGTATTAAACTTAAATTAGGGAAACGGTTTTATTACAATTAGAGATGAAATAGAGATAAAATTATTAAAAGATCAGCTTAGGGAAGTAAAAGAAAAAATCTGGAAAATATATTCTGTCACCAAAAGGTATAGTAGAATTTAACATAACCATTAGTAAATTAAGCGATATCAAAAGCACTGTTATTTTATACAATGACCAATTAATATTCATTTTATAAATCATTTAATAAATCTCATTTTATAAATACTCTTATGTAAACGTTCATACAATTTCAATAGAGCCAATTCTTAATAAAAACAACATTGATAAGAGATGACAATTTCAATTATAATACATAAATCGAACAATAAAACTAAAAAAATTTAAAATTATAACTCACAATTGCATCCCTAATATTTTTAAACAAACTCATAAATCTAATTCAACAATTTGTAAACGTTGTTTACGCGTAAGTCTTTCCATTAAGAAATGCCAAACAATACTAAACAAAAATAACATGACAGCATGACACGACTCACACGTGATCTGTCGAAAAAGGCTATTGAAAAAAGTATCTTTACTTGGATCACCCGTTATGTACAAAAGGGAACTATTCAAATTTGTTGTGAAAATTCACAATTTGTATCCTTTTCCTGCGCTAATTGGACTATTTCTTTTGCTTTGCATTTTTCTTATACATATTTATTTGATATAGCCGAACAAGCTCGGACCAACATTAGTTATTCAAAAATGTATTACTATAAGTTGATTTGATACAAAAATAAAGGAATGGACCACAACAATCCTTCGCAGAATGAGGCATGACAGAATGAAGATTAGAGTTAATGTAAGACACAAACATGGCCTTCTGACCATTAACATTTAACCCTATAATTAACGATTATCTGACAACTAAATTTGTTTATTGGTGCAGGTATTTAAGAAAGTGTTTAGACTTTGCGATAACTACCAAACAAAATTTGATTATCAGTACGTCCGATCATGTACAAATACATAAATAATTTACTGCCCAGGTTAGATACAACCTAGGGGATAACACTAAATATATTGAAAGCCATTTGAATTGACGTTTCGAAGAGGGTGCTGCCTGTTGTTCAATATAACGGTACCTGAAGTATGTATTTATATTGGAACACATATATACTGTAAACTGCCAGGTTAATAAGGAATACATTTAAAATATTGTAGCATTAGGAAGGAACGAAAAGGATAACGATAACAACTAACAACCATACCAACGGAAAAAATACCATCGAAGAAGATAATATAAATAAATTCCAACCTCTAGCTGCAAACCATACTAATGATGAAGATTACAAATTTGACGATAAAGGAAAAAACAACCCACACATGCGCAAATATAGAGACATGTACCTATACGAACAGGCAAACGACGACGATGGCTATAAATATTTATAGTTCCTACCCGGAACTCATGATAATGGAGATTGATTAATTCGACAAGTATAAAATGAGGATCGTTAGTTGGCAATCAAAATGCACAACATTTTCTAGGGACGTTAAGATGAAATTACCTTACTGTGGGGTTTCTCATGTGAATTAGATTCTACTCGTCAAACAATTTTAGTTCTTCTTCTCTCCCCACCCTCCCCACAGTCCGCCTGTGGGGTTCGTCGGTTCGGCCTCAAAAAATATCTGCAGGCATACCGATTTTGGATCGCTTCATCATTAAGGCCAATCAAATGCTGGTGTTTCTGCCTTTGTGTGATCCAGTAAATTTTTGGGCCTGCCTCTCTTACTCGATTGTATTGGAATGTTGATAGTCATTGATTTTTTGACGGGGTTCGTAGGATCCTTCCTTTGAACATAACAATACCAACTAAGTCGGACGTGCTTCAATTTTTTGGAGATGGGTTCTTCGACGTGATTCGGATTCTGGAACTTCTAATTCGATCAAGCGTTGTTACTCCTGCTGTCATGCAAGGCATCTTCATCTCAGCTTATGTCAACTTGCCCTCATACTTTTTGTACATTGTCCAGCATTGTGAACCGTATGTGAGCGCCAGACGCACAACTGCGGTGTAGAGCGTTCCCTTCAGTTTTACTGCCATTTCATCCACCCTACGTTTACACGATGATTGATGTCGTCATCAACGGTTGCTTCGCTGTTGATTATTGATACCAGATATTTAAACATTTCACACTTGGGAGCCACCACCCTATTCAAATCAATGTCTGGAATGGGTTGACTTGGGTCAGAGAATGGGCAGTACAGATACTCTGTCTTTTTCTTCCTAATGATGGTATCGTCATTCCCTCCTAAAACATCAACACAAACACCAAGTGCTCGTTACAGGGAAGTCTGATTTAATTGTTAATTAGTTAATTAATTAATTAGAACCTTCTACTATGAAACTAAAAAGCTTTAAAAATAAAAACGCATTAACATGACTCCCAGGTTTCAAGAGCAATAATACTTTATATTACCAGTAATACATACTGATATCCGAAGGAACCGATTTTAACGGATGTAAATATATCTGTATACGAACCTCAACTAAATTCATTGTTTCGTCCGAAAATAACTAAATAATAATGGGGTGTCAAAATGATTTCCAAATCGGCAAATAAACCTTCGGTACTCGAACTCAATTTAATATTTAATTTCCAATTTTTTGTTTGAGAACTACAAAAGTAATTTTTACATTTAGTGTAGTTTTATAACAACTTTAATGGAACTTGTAGTAGATTGAAAAAAAGGTACGAAGGTTACTTAATGAATAGGTGAAATCGTTTATTAGTAGGATTCTGTTAAAGCTAATAGAATTGTAAAAATAAAGTATAGTAGTTTAACCTTACAATTAGCTAGTAGTCGATATTTGTGTCTGATTATTAGAAAGGCCCATTGAGTTAGCTTTGCCCTTAATTTTACTTTTTACTTTGGAATTTACAAATGCTTTTAAAATTGTTTAGTAATTACCTAACTAATAGAAGTCAAATGGTTAAAATCTATGGTTTAACTTCTCGCGTCATAGAAGTTACTTCGGGTGTTCCACAGGGCAGTCATTTGGGCCCGTTGCTATTTATATTATTCATTAATGATGTGCATGAAATATTTAAATTTTGTAAGGATTTGACTTTCGCCGATGATTTGAAATTATATTCTCGGATAAAAAATGTTACTGATGGCATTCGGTTTCAATCAGATATTAATAGATTGTCGGAGTGGTGCAATCGTAATACTTTAGAAATTAACAGTTCTAAATGTAAAGTTTTTTCGGCATATCGTATTCGTACTACAATTTTGCATGATTATTTTATAAATGATCTTAGACTTCAGCGTTTTGATGAAGTGAAAGATCTTGGTGTCATAATTGACAATAAGTTATGTTTCTTTTTATACCCTATCCTAAGGGTATATTAATTTTGTCACATAGTTTGTAACATAGTTTGTAAGGATTTGACTTTCGCCGATGATTTGAAATTATATTCTCGGATAAAAAATGTAACTGATGGTATTCGGTTTCAATCAGATATTAATAGATTGTCGGAGTGGTGCAATCGTAATGCTTTAGAAATTAACAGTTCTAAATGTAAAGTTTGTTCGGCATATCGTATTCGTACTACAATTTTGCATGATTATTTTATAAATGATCTTAGACTTCAGCGTTTTGATGAAGTGAAAGATCTTGGTATCATAAATGACAATAAGTTATGTTTCTTTTAATACCCTATCCTAAGGGTACATTAATTTTGTCACATAATGTTCGTCGTAGACTCATAAAAAAAGTATATTTATGATCAGTACCTAAGCAATGTCCGTCCGTCCGTACGTAATTTTTAGGCCTTTAAAATAAAGCTAGGAAGATGAAATTTGAACCACATAATCACAAGGGCTCCGAAATGGTTAAGTGTAACATTTTCTTAATACGCTCACTGTTACGCCCACAATTTATAAAAAACCGTTTTAAAGTTAAAGTAAGAGAGATTGAGTGTTACAACCTTCACAAGATATGTAGGCACTGCCCACTTTTTGGGGGCGTTTTTTCAGAAAAACTTTTTTTTTTTAATTAATAGAATGAAATAAAATGCTATCCATCATCTTCTTAATGCTTTTTTCTTTGGGGCATATAGGGATATGGATGGGGTATCATACTGTTCGCCCCCAGCGGACTGTAGCCTTTCCTTATGTTTATACCCTATCCTAAGGGTATATTAATTTTGACACATAGTTTGTAACACCCCTTAATATTCGTCGTAGACCCATAAAAGTATATATATTTATGATCAGGACCAAATCCTAAGACTATTTAGCAATGTCCGTCCGTCCGTCCGTCCGTATCAACTTTTGAGGCCTTTAAAGTTATGCTAGGAGGCTGAAATTTGGAGCATATACTCCCTAGGGTCCCGAAATGGTAAAGTGTTAAAAGTTTTTAAATCCGCCCACTGCCACGCCCACAATTTAGAAAAAACCGTTTTAAGGCTTAAGTTAGAGAGATAAAGTTGTAAAACCTTCACAAGATATGTAGGTACTGCCTACCTTTATAAATTTGTCATATGAAGTTTTTTGCCACGCCTACTTTTTGTGGGCGTTTTTCACTAAAATGCTGTTTTCTTTGAAAATTTTCATAGAAATCGAAAAAAAATGTTTAACAATATATTTAGCCAATATTTTTTCCAATATATTGCCATACAAATTTTTTGGCCACGCCCACTTTTTGGGGGCGTTTTTTCAAAATAATATTTTTTTTTCTTTAAATTTCATAGAATGAAATAAAATGCTATCCATAATCTTCCTAATGCTTTTTTTCTTTGGGGTACATAGGGATAAGGATAGGGTATCATACTGTTCGCCCCAAGCGGACTGTAGCCTTTCCTTATGTTTTTATTATGATTTTGTCATTGCCAAGTCTAACTCATTGTTAGGCTTCCTTAAAAGTAAAAGAAAAGACTTTCGAGATATAAATAGCCTTAAAATTATTTATTGCTCGTTAGTCAGACGTTATTTAGAATATTGCTCCGTAATATGGGATTCGCCATATGCAGTTCACGAAATTAGATTCGAAAAAGTGCAAGAAAACTTCACGAGGTACGTGGTTCGTAAATTAAATATGTTTGATGAGTTTCCTAATTATGGCAGAAGGTGCATTTCAGTTGGTCTGCAAACCTTTAGTTTCAGACGCGATGCAACTTCTGTTATGTTTATTCGCGATATTCTTAGTTATCATATTAATTCACCAGAATTGATCTTTCGTTCAAATATATATGCTCCCCAAAGGTCACTGCGGGTTAGAAATTTATTTTATACAGATAGGCGAACCAAGTAATGAGCCTATTACGAGGTGCATAAGCACATTTAATGAATTTTGCAACGAAATTGATTTTTGCTAGTCGCGAGCAGATTTTTAAAAGTACATTTATTCATTAACTTTAAATTAATTATATTTGTAATTACTTAAAATAATTCTTTTTTTGTGTTGGGCAACAGCTTAGAATTAAATTAATCTATAATGTGGCTTACTGCAAAACAATGTTTTTCATGTCACTCTAGGGACTGCCTGCTCAGGCGCTGAGATTTGATTGATGTTTGGTGTACTAGAAAAGGGCTTTCAGTGCATCCTCTTAAAACCATGGTTGTTCTATTCACGAGAAGGTGGAAGGGCATAGGTCTATCCTAACTCGTGCTAAAAGGTGTCACCATACTTATCTCCGATGAAGTCATATCTGGGGGTCATCCTTCCTAAAAAAAACCTTTATGGTACAAGCATGTTGAACCATAAACCTATAAAGCACTTTCGAGTTTCTGGTAGTGTAAAGGCGCTTTTGGTAAGACATAAGGCTTGTCTGCGAAAAGAGTCCTTTTTATCTATACGGCCATGATTAGACCACTCCTCTCATACGCATCAGTTGTTTGTGTAAATATGGCTCTGTTTTCCGAGCGGAAGTTTTCGCCATTCTAGTGGCTATGCGCTATATTGTGAACAACAGGTGGAGGGCTACATTATAAGCACAAGCTTCTTACCCCGTCCAAGTGGAACATTGTACATTGCATTAGTTTCGATTTTGCGAAAACCATTTAGCGTATATTCGAAATATTTTCTATTTTCTAATTTTTAATTTGTATTGTTCCAGAAACTAACTTCTTACTTTTCTAACGTACACAATCGACTGCCTTAAAATTGACTTAAACATATGTATCTCTTCTTGAACTTTTCTGACAGCTTGCCTTAATCCATAAAATGGGGACTCTGCATTTATTCATGTGAATTGCAGGTTTCATGTATTTCATATTATTTTAATGGATTGCGCTACCCGAGCGTGTGGCGGAAATGCATACGTGTGCATCATTGGGCAGCGCGTGTAGCGGATCACGCTGGATGCGCATGTGATAACTGGTTGAAGGGGAAATGGTGGGAACCTGTTAGGTTGGGATAAGAAAAATGGAGCTATGGTGAGGAATGATAAGATTCTGCTCTGTAGAATCCACATTCTTAATTTCAACTTTAACGTTGATTTTACTGAATTTATGTTTCCAGAGTAATACTAATGTTATTGCAATTAAAGTTATAACTATAATGAGTGTTACTCCAAAATTTACGTGTTCAGCGCGATATTTCTAAATTTAATTTCTTCTATCAATTTCCGATTGCAGTGTCTTGTACAAATTTTCTCTGCAGAAAAGTTTATTTCAATTCTTCTTATGGTTACATTAATAAAGTATGGTATGATAAAGTTATCAAATATAATAAAATTTTCGTATTTCATATCGTTAATATTTAATTTAAAGATTTCAAATCGTATCAAGTTATTACGTTTTAGGTTTGCACTATAATTATGGCAATTATGAATTATATGCGTATACGGCATGTTTTTAGTGATTACAATGTTATTGGATAACTATTTAATTTCAATGTTTGTATTATTCTTAAAGTTGCATATGGGGTTTTTGGTAAAAATATTAGAAATACAAGTATCTTTAATTAGTTATAAATCTTTTAATTGTCCCATTTACATTACTGTAGCTATGATTTCCGTAGCTAATAAATTCTCTATAAGATGTAGCTAACTTCAAGTTATTATTATTTGGTATAAGAGGTTCAATCCAAATTTTAAAATATTTAACATTTGAGTAATTTGGTAGCATTAATACAAAATTTATTTGTTCATCATAACTAATTACAGAGCTTTTAATATTTGACAATCCACTTATTGTTATATTAAATTTGTATTGTACTTGAAATGCCTGCTGCATATGGGCGATTTCTGAAAATTCCCTGTTTATTACGTTACCTAGTCCTTGCAGATGTCTTTTATTTCTAGTTGCTTTCCGTTTATAAGCCTTATTATATTGTCTATGAGTTCGTCGAAGTGGTAATTTATTTGGATTTGGTCGTTTAGTCCGTCGATTACATTTTGGTTTTTCTATTTGTTTTTAAGCCTTGCATGACTTCCTGCTTGTCATCGTAGTCCATCACTACTGTTAGACATTTTAAAACTTTTCCTACTATATTAACTGAACCTCTTTTTGCTTGGTGATCACGTTTTTATACCCTATCCTAAGGGTATATTCATTTTGACACATAGTTTGTACCACCCCTTAATATTCGTCGCAGACCCTTAAAAGTATATATATTTATGATCAGGACCAAAATCTAAGACTATTTAGCAATGTTATGTCCATCCGTCCGTATCAACTTTTGGGGCCTTTAAAGTTATGCTAGGAAGCTGAAATTTGGAACATGTACTCCCTAGGGTTCCAAAATGGTAAATTGTTAAAATTTTCAATTCGCTCACTGCTTAAACTTAGAGAGATAGAGTGTTAGAACCTTCACAAGATATGTAGGCACTGCCCACCTTTATAAATTTGTCATATAAAGTTTTTTGCCACGCCTACTTTTTGTGGGCGTTTTTCACTAAAATGCTGTTTTCTTCGAAAATTTTCATAGAAATCGGAAAAAAAATGTTTAACAATATATTTAGCGAATATTTTTTCCAATATATCGCCCATACAAAGTTTTTTGGCCACGCCCACATTTAGGGGGCGTTGTTAAAAAAAAAAAAATTTTTCTATAAATTTCATAAAATGAAATAAAAGTCTATCCATCATCTTCCTAATAATGGAGAAACCGATGCACGTTGGCTTTAAATGTTTGTAAACTATAATGCAGAGGAAAAACAGAGCGTGGTAGAGCATTCCACATTCGTATTGTACGGTTGAGAAAGGAATCTTTATATTTCACAGTACGTCCGAAAACAGACTTAAGGGTAAACTGATGTGCATTCCTAGCATGGCGAGTATTGCGGTCGAAATGCTGTAGGGGTGGAATGCAACTGGCTACTTCATTTGAGCACTTGTGGTGGAAATACCGATAAAACAATGACAGACAGGAGACATTATGACGATGACTAAGAGAGTCAAGTGATTTCGCGATGTCTCGATCGTCAATAAGTTTTACCGCACGTTTTTGAATCCTGTCAAGTAGCTCCAAATATGTTATTGATGCACCCGACCAGATATGAGTGTTGCACTCAAGTTTTGGGCGAATAAACGCCTTGTAGATTCTGGCCTGATCAGAAGGGGTGAGAGGTAAGAAACAAGTCCAGAGTGTTGGCTTTTTGACCGATAATGTCCAGTATCCGGGTCGGCTCATTTACAATCTGGGTTAAATTGTTAACCTCAGCAAAGATCTCAACATACCTTCCTTCGGTTGTTGTCTGCCCAGAATGTCGAAGCTTAATTGAATTGTTTATATTGAAATCGCCGGAAAGACTATTTCAGTACGAGGATAACGGGTTACAATTCTGGTGATAGAATCAGACAGTGCATCAAACTCACTATAAGTTGAATGCCTGAATGCACGCAAAAATATACGGCACTTGCAATAGCTAGCAAAGCAGCAGCAAACGATAGGGAGTGGGACCAGATGGAGTGCCCAAACACAATACACTTTTCTTTTCACTGCACTGTACACTTTACTGTTTTCTTTTTGCACAGCGCGCGAACGATTACCGTTTTTTTGTTTTTGTGCTTAGTGTGTTTTTGTTTTTTTTGTGTGCAAACCGACCGCTGAGTGATTTAAAAATGTGTGTGCATGCGTCGGGTGGCAGATTGGCCACCCAATCTTTCAAACATGGTCTTTACCTATTATCTCGGGGTTCGATGTCTTGTATACCGGTTTAGGTTTATTACTATATCGATTTATTAGGTATAAATACTCTCCTTCTTTAAGATCTGTATCTGTCGTATCCTTATTAAACTTATGAATATATGTATACCCTATTCTTATGGTATATTAATTTTGACACATACTTTGTAACTCCCCTTATTATTCGTCGTAGACCCATTAAGGTATATATATTTATGATCAGAACCCAATCCAAAGACTATTTAGCAATGTCCGTCCGTCCGCCCGTATCAACTTTTACGGCTTTAAATTTATGCTAGGAAGCTGAAATATAGAGCATATACTCCCTACGGTCCCGAAATGGTAAAGTGTCTAAAGTGTTTAAATTCGCCCACTGCCTAAACTTAGAGAGATAGAGTATTAGAACCTTCACAAGATATGTAGTTACTGCCCTCCTTTATAAGTTTGTCATAAAAAGTTTTTTGTCTCGCCTATTTTTTGTGGGCGTTTTTCACTAAAATGCTGTTTTCTTGGAAAATTTTCTTAGAAAGCGAAAAAAAATGTTTAGCAAGATATTTAGCCAATATTTTTTCCAAAATATCGCCCATACAACGTTTTTGGCCATGCCCACTTTTTGGGGGCGTTTTGTCAAAAAATATATATTTATTTTAAATTTAATAGAATGAAATAAAATGCTATCCATCATCTTCTTAATGCTTTTTACTTTGTGGCATATAGGTATATGGATAGGGTATACTGTTCGCCCCATGCGGACTTTAGCCTTTCCTTATGTTTATTAGTAATTTTGATACGTATATTTTATTATTTGCATATTTGAAATTAACAGAACAATTAAGGTATATAGATATGTTTACATCAATAAAGAATACACAGGCACTTAACTGGAGATATCTCGGAAGTGAGGGTGTCACCCTTATGAAATATACTACTTGTCCTGATAAAATTAAATGTATTGTCAAATGTATGTCAAATACTCATTTTGCTATAACGTAAATTGAATTTTTCCGCCTGCTCTATAGAAAGCAACCATTGCTTTGAAACGAATTCGAGTGTTGGTCATGACTCCAAAGCACTTTTGTCCTGATTGTCTGGTTTCCGACCCTAAAGTTTGCATATTCCACAACTTCAGTCCAATTGGCAGCTAGTTCCAGACAAGTAGACTCCAGTCTTTCATTTATTCGTAACATAAGGAATGGCTAAGGTCCACTTGGATATGCCCCAAAGAAAAATGCAATAAGAACAGGATGGATGGAATTTTATTTCATTCTATGACATTTATCACGAAAACCCATTTTTTTAAAACACTCTTCCCACCTTTCTTTTCATTTCCACTCCACAATCACCTTTTTCATTTCTTTACTATCCTTCCCATCTTTCATCCCCTGAGCTGGATTAAGGTGTCACACGTCCCGTGCCAAGATCCAGCTTGTTTGGGGGCCCAGTTCAAAAATAGCTTAGCCGTGAACATACGGATTAAGTAGCCTTATCTGTACATTGCGGATCTCCGTACAGATGGGCCTTTCTTTTCCCGCTACTCGTGGGAGCAAAAAAGAAAGTATTTAAAAAACAAAAAAATTCCCGTCCAAGAAGATTGAAGGCGAGCTTTCGACTTCATCCATCTCCCATCTGTTAGGGGAATTGGAAGAGAAGGAGCTATTGGCTAGCGATAGTTATAAATACGAAACAAATGCTCTGTAGACTTCTTCGCTTCGTTTTGGAAGTGTGCGACGCTTGGCAGGATATAAAGCTCAAATACACAACGGTGGCAGAGTTGGCACATTCTATCCTTAGGATAGGGTATGTGACGGTATAGCGACGGTCACTCCATTTGATGTAGCAGTTGGTTGTCACGATGGCATGCGCTCGGCTTAGCTCGCCGTATTGGTCGGAGATCTTGCTGCATATCTCGCCCCAACGAAACAAATTTATTATATACTCGTGCCAAAAAAAAGAAAGAACAATAAAATGTACACCTCAGGTGCACAGTGGACTGAACTTAAAAAAAAATATATATATGCCTTGCTTTTGAAGAACCAAGTATTAAAAATGCTAGGAATACTTGGACAACATGACCAAAGAATTACAAAAAGGTTCATATCCTCATCTTGCAAATACATCCTATAGTTGCGATGGGTTAGCTGTTATGTCTATCGCTTCGAAATACCCCCAGTATGACACGTCCACTAGTATCACACCATGTCATCAACTTTCCGATAAAAAAAACTAGAGAACTTGTTGACGACCCCTTAACCTATCCGCGTTCCAACCTTCCTTATATTTCACCGATCTTACCTTTCAATTTCACTCCTTTAAAACATTACGAACCAAAATAAAATGCATGTGTTACATAAAACAAACTTCATCTTGATACTCTTGATACACATCCTATCATTTAATAGACTTGATATAAGATTTCATCAATTCAAAATTCAAGTTAATTCTACTAATAGTATTCTCTGTTTCTAAAACACTAACAAAATTACCCAAAATTTTATAATTTTCCTCGACGTTGTTGTGCACAAAAACGTCCCCGGATCACAATTATTATATCTATTCAATGACTTAGTATTTATAACTAGGGAATATACTATTTTATAAATCCACCTCTCTTAATCTTAATTTTAAGTGTGTAGAATATTGAATATATTTTAACATTCATTTATGTTACTTCGAATAGCAATTTAGTTATTATTATTTTACTTTTAATATCTAATATTTTATTTTACTTGTCCTACGTCATTTTAATGATTACCCGTAATCAGCAAAAATATAAATATGAGCAGAAATATAAGAAAAGGCAGTGTGATACCCTATCCATATCCCTACATGTCCCAAAGTAAAAAGCATTGAGAAGATGATGGATAGAATTTTATTTCATTCTCTTAAATAAAACATAAGGAAAGGCTACAGTCCGCTAGGGGCGAACAGTATGATACCCTATCCATATCCCTATATGCCCCAAAGAAAAAAACATTAAGAAGATGATGGATAGCATTTTATTTCATTCTATTAATTAAAAAAAAATAAAAATTTTGAAAAAACGCCTCCAAAAAGTGGGCGTGGCCAAAAACTTTGTATGGGCGATATGTTGGAAAATATATTGGGTAAATATATTGTTAAACATTTTTTTTCGCTTTCTATGAAAATTTTCGAAGAAAACAGCATTTTCGTAAAAAACGCCCAAAAAAGTAGGCGTGGCAAAAAAACTTTATATGACAAACTTATAATCTTGTTCAACATTTTTTTTCGGTTTCTATGAAAATTTTGGAAGAAAACAGCGTTTTAGTGAAAAAATGAACACAAAAAGTAGGCGTGGCAAAAAACTTTATATGACAAACTTGTAAAGAAGGGCAGTACCTACATATCTTGTGAAGATTGTAACACCCTATCTCATTTACTTAAGCTTTAAAAAGATTATTTCCAAATTGTCGGCGTGGCAGTGGGGGTATTACATTTTTTTTACCTTTAACTATTTGGAGCCCTAGGCAATATGTGGCCCAAATTTCAGCTTCCTAGCTTAATTTTAAAGGCCTAAAAACTATGTACGGACGGACGGATGGGCTTTGCTAAATAGTCTTAGGTTTTGGTCCTGATCATTAATATATAAGTATTCTTTTAGGGGTCTACGATGAATACTAAGCGGTGTTACAATCTATGTGTCAAAATTAATATACCCTTAGGATAGGGTAAAGAAACAAAAACAAAATGAGTTACATAAATAAAGAAAAAAAGAAAACAAAACAATATCATTAAAATGTAAATATTTAGACAAGTTTAATTTTGAACAAATCTTTTGTCCAGCTTAGTTCAATATTTTGACTAATTTCATTCAAATGTCTTACGAATCTACAGACGGGTCCGTTACTACCATTGTTTGTTCTGTGGTATTGCTCAAAAAGCAAATCCTTGAAGCGTAAAACTCTTGATGGTGCGTAAAGTGGTATTTTGGAGGGAAGGAATTGCATTTAACATGGTAATTCAAAATATCCGTCACAAACGTTATATCATGCATATGTACGTCTTCTGGATTCCAGTGATATAATACCAAGAAATAAATAACGCGACTTATGTTCCGGGATATCATTTTATTAATTATAAATTTCGAAAAGAAAGGTTTTTTTGTATGGGCCTTCTTGCTAATTCCGGAATTTCTGGACTTCTGGGGCTCTACTTCACTGCGAGGTGCCTTCTTCGCTGCGACTTTGGCCGGTGGCTTATTGTCTTGCATTTACAGTCGCCCAGAGCTCATAAAGCATTTTAATGCTCTCTATTGCGTCCCGTATTGGCTTATGCATTGACGGCTTTTCACCGTCCTGTAACATTTCCACTATGCATGAGTCATTGCGTATAATTTTTTTCCTTCCACATCATATACAACATATATGTGACAAACGAACTATTTTCGTGATGCCATAATGTTTGTTAAAAATATAAACATTTTATTTTTACCCCCTTCGGGTAGGGGTTAGAATATACCCGAGGTAGGCATGCCTGTCGTAAGGGGCGACTAAAATCCACCTCCGTATACTGAAATAATGCAATGGACAAAATTGTAAGATATATTTAATAATTGTGGCAGACCAGTTCGGAGGCAGGCTCTACGGATTCTGGAGAGAATTATTTATTGCAATCTTTTGACCCTTCCAGATCGCCGCGACTACTTCACGGATGAAGAAGAAGCGGAGACCAAACAAAAAACGTAAGACTGGTTCCTCACCAGAAATTGTAGTGGTTAAAGAAAATTGTAAAAAGTCTTTAACCAATGAAAATGCAACGAAGACATAAGAAAAAAATCTCAAAGATAAAGTAAATCTTCCGCCGCCAATTAATGTTATCGGAATAACGAACTACTGCAAGTTTTATAAATTTCTTAAGGAAATCTTAAAGCCCACATTCAAAGCATCTTTAAACAATAATGTGTGGAAAATTCCGCGCGGTTTTTCAAAAACTAAATACTGAGAGAATCCAATAGCACACTTGCCAAAATAAGTCGGAAAGGCCACACCAAGTAGTGGCTAGAGGACTTTATTCTTCGTGCTGCAAAGACAACGTTTTGAAAGACCTTAAATCCAAAGGCTTCAAATTTAACGGATAATTAAAAAAATGGAAGCGAATAACTGATAGAGATGTGGGCACTTTAGTTAAGCGCGGACTTCCGCTATTCATTCTAAGCTTCGAAAAGTCAGAAGACATTAAAAAAATTTACAAATTTACAAGACATTAAAATTTTTCTATGTTAAGCACGGAAACAAATATTCCGAATTCAAAGAAATCACGGCAGGAGTTCCACAAGGAAGCGTCCTGGGTCCGATTTTATTTCTAATCTTCACTCGAGATATTCCGCAGGAAGAAGGCACAACAGTAGCGACATTTGCGGATGATACCGTTATATTGGCCGTAAGTAATACGGTTGATTCAGCAACAATTCAGCTTCAACAGACTATCAACAGCGTTTTGGAGTGGACAATTTGACGTATTATCCTTAATGAAACAAAATCTACGCATGTTAACTTTACTTACAGAAATGTAACTACGCTACCCATTTTCATAGACTCCGTACAAATTTTGTACGCAAATGAAGCTTAATATTTGGGAATGACACTAGATGCGAAACTAAAATGGAAATCGCAAGTAAAAAAGGAACGGGAAGAGCTCGTTATTAAATATAATCAAATGCATTGGATGAGTGGTCGGTTTGAAGTCTATTTACCATTCCGTGCCTTCGAGAAATACTGAGGGAAACCATTTTATAGGTTTCGAAACGATCCTAGCCTTTTGACACCATCCATGTAGACCACTTTGGGATGCTGCCCTCCATAAGTTGTCAAATCAAAAGGAACACGTTTTATAATAAATCCAAGTTTAAATTTAAAACCAAGACACATTTACACATGAAATAAACCCGAATTAAGAATCGACAACTATTTGTTCCACCTCGTCGTTGACTTTAAATGGCATTAAATTCATATCACCATCCATATTCCTCCAAGATGCATTACGAAATTAGAAATTTGGTCACCCAATACACAAGTTATTTGAGTGGCTGAAAGATGAGTCACGATACAACTATGTTTTGAATATGTTTTTCATACACATTGGAGGCCCTATTTGGGGGAACGTAGGAGACAAAAACAAATAACCTATAAGGTCAATCCACAAACACATCTGTACTACCGCATCCAAACAATGTCCCAATGCATGTTATTTGTAACTCCCCCACTACTTGTTCGGCAACGATCATTTCGGTAAACGACATATGATGAATCGAAGATCTATGCAAAATAAGTGTGTGTGTGCAGCCATGTCTCTCTTAAAACAATGTTTATATTGGTGGTCGGAGAGCGCATAAACTAGTATTTCGAAAAGAAAGAACAGATATACATATTTTGTTTATTATTCCAACTTTAATTAATTGTTGTCTATCAGGCAGACGTCAAGCCATGTTTACTGATTTTTTATTAAAAATATTTTTGTTAAAAATATTTTCCTTAAAACTTACGATTTGGTCTATTTGTCTTCTATTAAAAATTGTAGAATAGTATTGAAGTGTAACTTATCATAAATCCTTTTTTAAAGAAAAAAAAATGTATTTATTAAAAGTAGTACAACATAAAAACAAATTTACAGTTAATTCAATAACATAAATTCTAACCCTAAATACAATTATTTAAAAAAAAAAAACGGCCTTCGGGCCAGTTACAACTTACACCGGAAAAATGTAACATTGTTATCCCGGCGTGGAATTTAACATAAAGAACAAATTACAGATCACAACTAAGAACAATTTCTATTAAAACGAAATTCAAACATATTACATCAAAACTCAATTCTAGCCAAATAAAACAAATGCTTGCACTTTACTTCTTCCGTGGGTAGAGGAAGACCAAAATAAAAAAGCTTGTTCGCTTTTTTTGGCAGCCACTGTTAAACTTACTTTGCTCAAATACATGTGTTGTCACCCTCTGGTAAAGCGCAAACTACTAAAAACCTAGCTATAAAAAAAGGTGCAGTAGCCAGTTCATGTTCGTTACTCATACTTTAAAAAAAATTTTGAAGAAATTCTTATTAAACTTCCAAGTTTACCCTGATTTTCTTATCGACAAGTCAATACGTTATTAAATGTACTTACCCCTTAGACCCTTGTGCTTTAATACACAAACCGAACGAGCGAAAAATCTTGATCAAAATACAAAAAAATTATAAGACGTAATCACTATGTAACTACAATTTTATTAACATATTATAAAGAACTGAATGACAGTAACTTGACAAGCAGAACACTGTTACTTTATAACCCGATAAGAATAACACTCACTCCACGCATTGCCAAACAAAAGCTAGCGACAACGACAGCCAACTCTATTAGAAATTCATATAACCAAAGTCGATTGCTATCTCTCGTCGTTGAACTCATCAGACATACATCTGTATTTCCTATTAAAATTAGAATTGTATTGGCCCTCACCCTAAGCATGAGGATGATGATGAAGATGTCCATGTCATCCCTGTGTCGCAGGGCGTGTATATAACGTGTGTGTACTTTTAATTTGCTCCGCTGTCACTCAGGATGTCAATTATCACAACTATCTACAGATGAAATCACTTCGATAAATGAATCAAAACCTATGTCGATAGATTATGATTAAAAGACGGAAGAAATAAACATAGAAATAGTTTCAAAATATTTTGTTTAATTTATTTACTTTTTTCTTGAAGTTGTATTATTTCTTTTTTAGTTCAAGTGCTCTTACTTAGTTTTGTAATACACAATAATTTTGTTTAATATGATTCATTATCTATGTATACAAATTAGTTATAATATAACTTGCCATATTATGTCAATTTTCTTTTTTGTATTTACTTAAGTTTTTTTATTTAATGTCTAAGAAACAATGTGATGTGTATTCTCTGGTTGAAATGTTCATTTAATCGTAGAATTTTTTACATTAATATTTTGTCTTACAGTTAGTTTTTTAATTTTATATTAATTTATATATATGTTATTTTTGTATGTTACTTTTTACAACAATTACACTGATATAAACCTTAGATTGTAAATTTATTTTCTAAAGTGGGTTTTGTTTTACAAAATACTGTTTTTAAGCAATAACTTATTTCCTTGCTAAACAAATTATGCTACGTTTGTTTTCTTCAGCAATGAGTTTTAAATTTAAAAAATTTACTAGTCGTTCTAGAGGGGAAAGGAAACCTTTTGTATGCATTTAATGGCGTATTAACATTACAGAACAAAATATATTTTTGTTCCTAGTTTCTTAATAATAAAAAAACATATATTGAGGATTTTGTTGTTGTTGTACCAAATGAACTATAAATTTAATTTTTGTTTATTATTATGCACTACGGATATGTACAGAATATAATATTAATACGCAATATTATAAGTATGAAAAAAGTGCTCGACTGTGTCATACGAAACTTTCTCGTTATAAATATAAGGAGCGTTTTTTAAGCGCTTCATTAAAGTTTTTATTTTCAAAAATATGAAGTTGTGTCTGGGTTTTTTCTAAATTTCAAGTTTAATTATATTAACATTTAAAATTTTCAAAATAAATATTTTCCTTAAAACCTACGATTTGGTCTATTTGTGCATTTCTGACATTTTGAATGTACGTATACAGTTAGAGCCATTTTATCGATTTAAGTTAAATTTCTGAAAATCGTTCAGACCAAAATATTTCAGGCATTTTTGAGAAAAATAGTGCTTAATAGACCATTTATATTGTAGGAACTGTCATTTAAAATGAAATCCGCGATATGTTACCCACAATCGTTAACATACGTAATACGAAGCATATCTCATGAAACTTTTCCGAATATGGTGCAAAGACGGTTAGACAAAGCCAAATTCATAAATTTCATTTAAGTAGATGCAATATTAATTTTAGCTTATACAAAATATAAGAATTTTTATTTGTGCAATTTTTTGTCAGCACCATTTTTGAATCAAAATATAAAAAATGTGTAACAACTCAAAAGTGGCAGTTAAAACTCACTTACGCATTGACTTTTCATAACACTATCCTCATTTTACCGTATGTAATCCAGTTAAATTGTTCGTAAGGGAAACTTCATGTTTAGACGTCGTAAAAAAATGTCGTCAAAGGACAAAAATTATGAAAAGTCTGTTGCAATAATTGTGATAAAGTTAAGATGTTCGGCTCGTTCCTACAGCGATGCCAAATCAAAATATAAAGTTGGCCAACAAACGATATAGTAAAAATATATTATATATTACTCCACTTTAATAAACGGGACGAATAGATTGACTTGCTTTATTAAATGTATAGCCTTATTGCAAAACAAATATAAAATTTTAAGAAAATTGTAAGAAAAATGTTCCGCGTTCCGAAATCATTTGAAATATTTGGGGTGAATTAACTATGCAACTATACAGCCCTTTGTACTTTAATAACATATTTCTTTTGCACAACCATACATATGAATACGAAATGTTTTTCAATTCGTTAAGACGTTCAATGCATAGTCCTTTCGTTTTTTTTAAACCCACGGAGAATAGAAGCATGATGCAAAGAATTGCTTACCTGTGGTGGCATTGTTGTTGCCACTAGAAGGATAGCCACTTACTTGCAAGCTTCCCCCTCCAGCCATTTGATAGCCTTGATGTGGACTACATGGTGAGTGGCGAGAATCACTGGGCACTGTTGGAAGTGGTGGACCATAGCCGCTCAGGCCAAGTGAATCATAAGCCGCAGCAGCAGCGGCTGCTGGATGTGGATGAGTTGGCGTTGTAGGATGTGAGAGAGGTGGTGGCGGAATACCAGAACCAGGAGTGGATGAAACCCCAACAGGGATTCCACCACCACCTACACCGCCAGTTGAATGATGCGATGAAAAGGAACTTCCAACAGGTGGTGGAATAGGCCCACGCAATGACATGTGGCATTGGTACAGAGATGGTGGTGTGACATCACGCTGTTGTTGCTGCAAACAACCAGTAGCAGATGCAGTAGATATACCAGATGGAACTATACCGATGTTTGGCGAAGATGGCATTGATGTGATTGATGGATGTGTAAATGAGGACATAGATGTCATTGGACTGAAAAGCGGCATGTTAGCTAATGTTAAATTTAGTTTCACCAAGATTAAACACTTACCTGTATGAGTCACTCATTGGCATAGGAGGATGATGAACAGTAGAGTACATGGCACCCATTGTACTGTTAAATCCACTGTTCAAATTTAAACGCGGCGATATCGACGGTATGGATGTAAGATGATGGCTGAGACCAAGATGACTGGAGCCAAGAGGACCTCTACTACCTTGCGATTGGTGGTCTGGTGTACCACTATTTAATGGCGGTGGAGTCAGGTCTGTCATTGAAGCTGTGTGACAGCAAAGAGCGGAGTAGAGGTGAAATTCGCGACTGCTGTTAGTTTTCAACTTACCACCGGCAGGGTTACCATTAGTTCTATTACTACCAGCGACATTATTAGTCAGTCCACTTGCACCACTCCCACTATCACTTGTGACACCAATTGTATTACCATTTCCGCCCGATGATGTAGTATTTGGAGTACGACGCTGATTACGCAGTTTCTCTTCACGTCGCCACTTCGCACGACGATTCGAAAACCAAACCTGTATACGGGCCTCGGGTAAGCCGATTTTTGTTGCTAGGCGTTCTCTGGCAAACACATCTGGATAGTGAGTCCTTTCGAATTCTAGGTAGAAAATATTTGTTGGTTGAAAATCTTTTAAATTTGCACACAAAACTTGTCCTACCTTTCTCCAAACTGTCAATCTGGTCGTTAGTGAAGGAAGTGCGATTTCGCTGAAGCTTTCTTTTGAGAATTAGTCTGGCTTGGTCGTCGTCGTTGGCACCCAAGTTTGACCCTGCATTCGAGTTGTCGCCCTCGCCAGATCCAGTCTCATCAGAATGATGGCCATCTAATTCTTTATATAGAAAAGAATGTGTAATACCATCAGTCGTAGATTTAAGAGAAAAAATGTGTAGTTGAAATGTTAAAGGTAAATTTGTAAGCAAAAGAGTCGTGTTTTTCACAAAGTGAATAACATACAAACATCTAGTACGAAAGCTAGTGAACGATTTGACTAACGTGTTTTTACAAGGTTTCAAATTTTTTCGGCATTTGGTGGTTGTGACGTAACCATGAACCGGATTTTTGAAATTGCAAAAAATTAGCGAAAAAAACTTGCTTTTACAAGGCTACAATTTCAGTATGTTTTAGTTTACGTATGTGTTTAAAAATATTCGTCTGACAGGGTTCTGGTGGTTGCACGTTCTTGTTAGACGAGCGTATAGCTACTGCTTCGATTGATGAAAGTAGTAGAGTACTGTTTCTTGAAGTTCAATATGTTTGTTTTAGATATTTAGCTAATATTTTTTCACAACATATCGCCCATACAAAGTTTTTGGCCACGCCCACTTTATGGGGGCGTTTTTTTTAGAAAAACATTTTTATTTCTTATTTAATAGAATGAAATAAATTGTTATCCATTGAAGCATATAGGGATATGGATAGGGTATCATACTCTTCGCCTCAAGCGGACTGTAGCCTTTCCTTATATTTATACCCTAGCCTAAGGGAATATTAATTTTGACACATAGTTTGTAACACCCCTTAATATTCGTCGTAGACCCATAAAAGTATATATATTTATGATCAGGACCAAATCCTAAGACTATATAGCAATGTCCGTCCGTCCGTCAGCATCAACTGTTGAGGCCTTTAAATTTATGCTAGGAAGCTGAAATTTAGAGCATATACTCCTTAGGGTCCCGAAATGGTAAAGTGTTAAAAGTTTTTAAATCCGCCCACTGCCACGCCCACAATTTAGAAAAAAGCGTTTTAAGGCTTAAGTTAGAGTGATACAGTATTGGAACCTTTACAAGATATGTAGGCACTGCCCTCCTTTATAAGTCTGTCACATACGATTTTTTGAAACGCCTACTTTTTGTGGCCTTTTTTCACTAAAATGCTGTTTTCAGCGAAAATTTTCATAGAAACTCAAAAAAAAATGTTTAACAAGATATTTAGCATATTTTTTCCAATATATCGCCCATATATCGCCCAATATATCGCCCGTTTTTGGCCACGCCCACTTTTTGGGGGCTTTTTTTCAAAAAATATTTTTTGTTTTATGAATTTCATGGAATGAAATGATATCCATCACCTTGTTAATGCGTTTTTCATTGGGGCATATAGGGATATAGATAGGGTATCGTACTGTTCGCCCCAAGCGGACTGTAGCCTTTCCTTATGTTTTTACTATTATTTGAGTACAAAAAATTAATAAATTATTGACGTGGTATATAAGTGGAAGAGGCAGGGAGTGCTGCTAACGATGACAGAATATAAAATAAAGAAAACACTAAACATATTTTCTCATTCATTAAAATGTGTTGTATATTGATGGTTATAATAAGTTTACAAAATTACATTATCAACCCCTTGACGCAATAGAATGTAAGATACTTTTTGTTATTCCATCTTTAGCAAACAAGCAAACTGGATGGTTTTCCCACTGAAAAGCATTGTGTGCTCAAATCTAAGCTACAAACAGACATCGTTTGGCCTTGAGATTTATTGACAGTAATTGCAAATGCCAATATAATTGGAAATTGAAAAAGTGAAAGCTGATTATGGTTGGAATTTAAGCTGATTAGGCGTGCCTAAACTTCTAATAGTACAGTCTTCTTGCAATTTCTTCCAACAAGTGCTCAATAATGTTTAAGTCCGGTAACTGATGAGGTTTTGGTAAAGAAAATTTTCTCAGGTTTGTGGACCTTAAATTAGTATATGAAAAAATAAGAATATTACAGTCTTACTTCTTTTCTTATAATTGCGACGATAAGCATAGCTCGTAAGAATATTCTGAGTTTTAAGAACTAGAATCTTAAAGCCTTAAAACGGTGTTTATTTCATAATGACGGGTTCATTATTCACAAAGATATTGTAGTTCAAAAAACAGTGCTCTAGTACTTCCATCAATCGAAGCAGTAGCTATATGCTCGTCTGGCAAGGACTTGCAACCACCAGAACCCTGCCAGATGAATATTTTTAAACGCTTACTTACGTAAGTGGCGGAGGCCAGAAGTATATCATTCAGATATAATTCATTGAAATAAGAAAACAAAAGATTAATGTTATTTGTTCCTATACACAAACATTTTTTAGTTTAATGAAATGTTTATTGATTTCAATTAGAATATTAATAGTTTAATTCTTTGAATTTCACTCGCAAAAAAAATATAGGATTAACCACTAAATTTTGTATATACATATGTCACTACACTGTAAATTAATAAATACCTATACATAAAAAAATTGAAAAAAAGACATGTAGAAAGGCTACAGTCTGCTTGGGGCGAACAGTATGATACCCTTCCCATATCCCACCCATTATATCAAATTATTATAAACTATCCTAAGGGTAAATTAATTTTGACACATAGTTTGCAACACCCCTTAATACTCGTCGTAGACCCTTAAAAGTATATACATACATAACTTATGATCGGCTTCAAAATCTAAAACTATTTAGCCACGTCCGCCCGTCCCCAATTTTTGAGCCTTTAAATTAAAGCTAGAAAGCTGAAACCCATCTTAGCAAATTTGCCATAAAAAGTTTTTTGCCACGCCTACTTTTTGGAGCCGTTTTTTTACGTACTTCGAAAATTTCTTTAGAAAACAAAATAGTGCATTATAAAACATTTAGACAATACAATTCGCAGCATTCTACCCGTATATAGTTTATAGCCACGCCTGCTATTTTTTTTAGTGAAATAGTTTGTTTAACATAATATATAGATAATATTTTCCTTAAAATTTAACCTTTGCAACGCTATTGGCCATGACCACTTTTTGAGTGTCATTTTCAAAAACCTGCTTTTATGATTCTATTTGCTATATAAAACCAAAAAGGATGTCATCCAACTTATTTTCTATGTCTTTTTCGTCGGGAAGGATATGGATAGGGTATCATACCATTCGCCCCAGCAAACTGTAGCCTTTCTATCTGCTTTTAAAAATAGTTGGTTTACACCTCATCTGAAGGGTATATTAATTTTGACACACAGTTTGTAACACCCCTTTTTATACCCTATCCTAAGGGTATATTCATTTTGACATATAGTTTGTAAATCCCCTTAATATGCATCGTAGACCCATAAAAGTATATATATATTTATGATCAGGACCAAATCCTTAGACTATTTAGTCCATCCGTATCAGCTTTTGAGGCCTTTAAATTCAATCTAGGAAGCTGAAATTTAGAGCATGTACTCCCTAGGGTTCCGAAATGATAAAGTGTTAAACGTTTTAAAATCGGCCCACTGCCACGCCCAGAATTTGGAAAAAACCGTATTAAGACTAAAGTTAGAGAGATAGAGTCCCCTTTTTTATAAGTCTCCCCTTCTTTATAAGTTTGTCATATAAAGTTTTTTGCCACGCCTACTTTTTGTGGGTGTTTTTTTACTAAAATGCTGTTTTCTTCGAAAATTTTCATAGAAAGCGAAAAAAAATGTTTAATAACATATTTCCCCTATATTTTTTCCAACATATCGCCCATACAAAGTTTTAGGGGCTTTTTTTCAAAAAAAACTTTCTTTTTTTTAATTAATAGAATGAAATAAAATCTTCTTAATTCTATTTTTTTTGGCGCATATAGGGATATGGATAGGGTATCATACTGTTCGCCCCCAGCGGACTGTAGCCTTTCCTTATGTTTTTATTATTATTTTAGTACAAAAAAATTAATAAATTATTGACGTGGTATATAAGTGGAAGAGGCATGGAGTGCTGCTAACGATGACAGAATATAAAATTAAAAAAAAACACTAAAAATATTTTCACATTCATTTAAATTTGTTGTATATCGATAGTTATAATAAGTTTACAAAATTAGATTATCAACCTCTTGACGCAATAGAATGTAAGATACTTTTTGTTATTCCATCTGCAGCAAACAAGCAAACTGGATGGTTTTCCCACTGAAAAGCCTTGTGTGCTCAAATCTAAGCTACAAACAGACATCGTTTGGTCTTGAGATTTATTGATAGTAATTGCAAATGCCAATGTAATTAGAAATTGAAGAAGTTAAAGTTGAATATGCACATCTGTTAATATAATATATGAAATATCCTTTCAATTTACCATTTCAAATAATGGCTTCGATAATGTTTATACCCTATCCTAAGGGTATATTAATTTTGACACATAGTTTGCAACACCTCTTAATATTCATCGTAGACCCACAAAAGTATATATATTTATACCCTATCCTAATGGTATATTAATTTTAACACATAGTTTGTAACACCCCTTAATAGTCGTCGTAGACACATAAAAGTATATATATTTATGATCAGGACCAAATCCTAAGACAATCTAGCCTTTAAAATTAAGCTAGGAAGCTGAAATTTGGACCACATATTCCCTAGGGCTCCGAAATGGTTAAGTGTAAATTTTTTTGAATACGCCCACTGCCACGCCCACAATTTAGAAAAAACCGTTTTAAAGTCAGAGAGATAGAGTGTTACATCTTTCTGGTTTGTCATATAAAGTTTTTTTGCCACGCCTACTTTTTGTGGGCGTTTTTTTTACTAAAATGCTGTTTTTTTTCGAAAATGTTCATAGAAAGCGAAAAAAAATGTTTAACAAGATATTTACCCTATATTTTTTCCAACATATCGCCCATACAAAGTTTTTAGCCATGCCCACTTTTTGGGGGCATTTTTTTTTTAATTAATAGAACCAAATAAAATGCTATCCATCATCTTCTTAATGCTTTTTTCTTTGGCAGATAGGGATATGGATAGGGTATCATACTGTTCGCCTCAAGCTGACTGTAGCCTTTCCTTATGTTTTTCACATATTCGCGTACCGTTGCACGGGCGTGGTGGGTTCAAATTACGAAGCAAAATAACCGGAGATCAAACCTTTAGTTGTAAATTATGTGGTGGCATCCCTGATTAATCTAATGGTTTTAAAAACTCTGACAGCTTCGGTGGCATCGCAAACTGTATCAATCGATTTGCCTGTCACCAAATCCCCAGGCAACAACTTTTGTATCTTGAAATTCGATTCGTTGACTACTACTTTTTTGCTGCTAATCGGGAAATATCTGGTCTTACGAATCAATGATTGTGCAGAAATCGCTCGGCGGATGGATCTTGAAGCATTTGAACGCGCTTATTTACATTACTCCACAGTGGCTATGATTTTAAGCAGGCGTTGATTTCATCAGCATGTGTTAAGCGTAAAAAAATATTAATTTAATATTAAATTCATTAAATTTGTAATAATTATTAATTTAATATTAAATTTGGGGTGGACAACCTTATCACTTAGAGATAAAAAAATAAATAAAAACTTATTTTCAGACCTACTAAATGTTTATGTAAAATTTCAACAAAATCGGTTAAGTCTTTTCGGGGAAGTATGGCGCGAGATTTTTATATATTAGATTACTAAAATATAAATAAATAATAATAGCACTGAGGAGTAATGATAAATTCACTATGAGAATAAAATTAACGTGAGAGTTGAACTGAAAAATTAAAATGATATGTATAATAGGCACTGTTGCACAAATAAAACTCAAAAAATTGACGAAAACTGTATAAAGAGTGAGAGAAAAGAAGCAGGTTTCGTTCTCATTCCTACTCCATGATGTTTTCGGGTTGAAAAGAGGCAACGGAAGACTCCTGGCGGGGATAACTATTTGGTTGATAGAACTATATATGCAAATTACAGTAGACTCTTATTATTTTATTTCATTGCCACCTTGTGGATCTCTGAATGGAACAGAATAATATAAACATCGCGACTAAAAATGTTGAATCATAAAAAAATATAAACAAAATATATTGTCCAAAAAAATAAAAAAAATAAATATTTGTGGTGGACCACCCTTAATTTTTAGAAGTATAAAAAATAGATGGTGGGCGATTCTCAGACCTACCCGACAAGCACACAAAATCGGTTATCGGTACAGTCGGTTCAGAGAAGTTAGGTAACAAACACCGCGACACGAAAATTTTATATATTAGATGATCAGGACCAAAACCTAAGATTCACGTCGATTATTGAATCCGGCGGATGTACTGTGGATTGAACCATCAGATTCGCAAGGTTTCACTTTATGAGTCGGAATCCATTATAGAATCCGACGGGCGAACTGTATTATCCATCCGAAATCTACATTATCCAAATCAGCTGATAATTGTCAAACAGAATTAATTGTGTTGTTTATTTGATTAGTTCTAACATAAACAAATATAATTAAATAAAATGGATAGCGTCGGATTTTTTATTCTAATGTTTGAAGATAAAACTGATCCACGGAAGAACGAAGGAGAGTAAAAACTATGGCAAACGATCTTTTTTTTCAACCGGAGACTCAGTGAGTTACACCACAAGGAACACAAGGAAATTTTGAAGGCTTTAAAATTAAGCTAGGAAGCGATATTTGGACTACATATTCCCTATGGCTCCCATATGGTTAAGTGTAAAAAAAAATTGTATACGCCTACCGCCACGATCACAATTTAGAAAAAACCGTTTTAAAACTTAAGTGGGAGAGATAGGATGTTACAACCTTCACAAGATATGTAGGCACTGCCCTCCTTTATAATCAAACATTTTGTTTAGCTTTTTTCCTATTAAAAAATTCCATTATTATGTATGAAGATTTTTGGTTTTTTTTCCATTTTAAATTTTTAGCTTAATTTCTGGGACCCGGCATTGATATAGGTATCCAAAAAATTGCCCCATCGCGAATTTTTTTGGATAAAATAGCGATTTCATCATCAGTCGATTTTGTGCTCATATATAGGAATTTCGACGCAAACAATGTTCATTCGGCTTCAATTGTCTTCATACCATGACTTTTAACTTAAAACATATGTTATCGTAATTGCTTCTACAAGTCTTAATTATATTCGCACAGTTAGTTAATCAGTTTCAAAAAATCATTTGGCCTGCTACTTTGATATTTATCAATAAAATAAAAAACAGTTTCGTTCAAATTTGAATTTAGTGTTTTCGGCTTGTGGTCACAGATATGTTTATCAATTTGGAGTAAATTGCATGTTCTCTCTGAATTCGTAAGGACACTCTAATGTTTACTGCTTACCAGTTCAAATGTCTTATTTTTGATGTAAAATGAAAATCTTAGGAACAAGCTTTAAATAACGCATTAAAGGGGTTTATGTATATAAAAAATCAGTAAAGAATATCAGATCTTATCATTGAAATACGAACACCAAATAATAAGCACGCTGTTACGATTGTTTGTTAAAGTTCGTAATAATTTTTATGCATTTTCATGTTAGGAGGAAAGTTTTAAAAAACCTGGAAATGTTTGTTTCTTTCGCTTGTATTTTTGTAGTTTACGACAAAAATAGAAAACCAACCAAATATCCTATTTTTATTTCCATTACATAAAAAACTATTTATTATTCTAAATTGCCCCTTCATGTCAACGACCAATACATATTTTGAATGCCAGGTATGCAAGAAAACCAACATTGTTTCAGAAACCAAACCTTCTAACGAAAGTAATTAACATTCAAACATGATTTTTCAAAACTTTTATTTTTTCACATTCATGGTTCTTGCTAAGGGACGATAATATAAGAAATATATTTTGTAATACTTTCAATGAACGAAAGCTGACCATCTACAGTTTAAGTATATGTAAAGTTTTAGCCTTTGTATTAACCAGAGCAGAATATATACAGGGTGCTTTTTTATAGGTTTTTTGGTTTGGCTTTATTGGAAGGATCATTTTATACCATTAATGTTTAAATATGATTTCGGGCATGTGGCCGCCGCGGCTGGTTCGAATAAAGACAAGTCTAGAGGTCAAATTTTCGACCACTTTTTGAAGCATTTGGGGCTGTATGTCGGCAATAACGCCCCTAAAGTTTCTGGTTTGTTGGCGTAGGCGAGCGACTTCATTGCATGGTCTTGCGGCTGGATCTTTTAAGGTCGAAAGAAGAGGTATTTGCACAAAATCTTCTATAAAGTTGGTGGACAAAGCTCCAATTGCTGTGCACGGTGGCGATTCGATTCATTCTGGTCCTCTTCAACACTTTGCTCTACAGCAGCCACTGTTTCTTCGGTGCGCACTGTTCGACGACTCTGCAGATGCGTATTATCACATAGAGTAAACGTAGTGCGATACTGATCCATGGTTATCCGAATTAATTGCTCTGATGGACGATTTTGTCGACCATAAAATGAACGGAGCTTGCGGTAAACTTCGCGAACTGAACCATTATTTTCGAAATAAATTTGCACAATTTGCAAGCGTTGTTCATTTGTCAACCTGTTCATGATGAAATGGTAAACCAAACTGAACATAAATGACATTAGAGTTGCCAGATTTGACAACAAAATGTCAGTTTTGTCTCTATTCGAAAAACCAACCTCTAAGAAATACACCCTTTACATATGTATGTATATGTAAATAGATTATGTCACAGGCTTCCTTCCCATACCTTTAATAATATCCTGAAGTAATTTCTACTGATACAGATGATGTTATCATTAACCTTTTAAAGAATTTTTTAAAACTGTCGAGTTGCTCGATAGAAAGCCTTTACGCCGACCGCTCTTATCAACACCTTTTTACATCTCCCATTGAGATTGCCTTAACATTGCAGGAGGGTGTCAGTAACAATAATAAAAGAATTTTCTAAATTGTAAGAGTAATTCCCTCCCACTTTTATCAATTTCCGTTTATTCGTACATTAACATCTCTCTTAATCCCCACCTTAAGTAACCTATACTTATCCTGAAAATGGCGCAATTAAAGAAATTTTGAAATCAGGCTAGTAGTTTATACTCAGCTTGTATGACCCCTCCCCCCCCCCCCCTTCACGGCGAAGTAAATAGACAACATTTCTGTCAACAAAAAAAATAATAAAATCAGTTAACTGGGTTTTGGGTTATGGATGGACGGACAATCGTTGTATTTTATAAAGTGATATCAGTGCCGAGCAGTGTTACCCCCCAACTGGTTGAAAAAGTAGCTTAGAGAAACAAAATATGAAGTAAATTGTAAAAAAATCAACTTTCACAAAAACAGAAAAGAAGAAACATAAGAAAGCTACATTCTGATTGGGGCGAACAGTATGATACCCTATCCATATCCCTATGTACCCTAAAGAAAGAACCATTAAGAAGATGACGGGTAGCATTTTATTTCATTCTACGAAATTTATAAAAACAAAAATATTTTTTGAAATAACGTCCAAAAGCTTTGTATGGGCGATATATTAGAAAAAATATTGGGTAAATATCTTGTTAAACATTTGTTTTCGATTTCTATGAACATTTTCGAGAAAAATAGCAATGTAATGAAAAACGCCGCAAAAAGTAGGCGTGGAAAAAAACGTATTATGACAAACTTATACAGGAGGGCAGTGCATACATATAATGTGAAGGTTATAACCCTTTATCTCTTTAACTACAGCTTTAAAACGGGTTATTTCTAAATTATAGGCGTGGAAGAAGGGGTATATTGAAAATTTTAACACTTAACAAATAAACTGATAGCAGCTCAAAAATCAAACTTTTATAAGAAACAATTCATTCAATTTAAAACCGATCCTAGAAAAACATGGGGATTAATAAATAATATATTACTTTTTAACTGAAATTTTAACTTCGTCCAACGATTTTGCAAAACACTTCTCTACGCAAATATCGCAAATTAGCTATAGTGACTCCATCCATACGATTCGAAATGTACTTTTATAAGATAAAAGTGCCTTAAAGCTAAACAAAATGGGTTAAATCTATCGATTTTTTTGTTTTTATTTATTTAATTTTTACACTATCAAAATTTTAAATTATCGATAGGAAGTCCAAAATTCTCAACAAATACCAATATATGTCGATTTTCGGCGCTCAACGAATAATCGGACAAAACCAATATGAACGCAAAGTACCGTTTCTGTTCTTGGAACTCGCCCAAAAACAGTTAGAGAAATTGCAGAATTGGTCGGAAAGAGCAAGTCTACTGTCCACGACATTACTAAGAGGTTCCGGGAAGAGTTTTGATTTGCCAATAAAAGCAGGGAAGGCCAAAACAAAATTTTAAATGACAGAGAAGTGCGATTGGTTTTAAAAGAAATAAAACAAGATCTTTTTAAAACAGCCAAGGAACTTAAAAGTTTTTTGCAAATCCGAACTGGGAAAGATGTGTGCCTCACCACTGTGCCTAATACTTTGCACAAGTTTGATTACTACGGAAGAGTTGCGCGGAAAAAAACATTTATAAGCTCCAAGAACAAAAAGAGCAGGGTTAAATATGCCAAAGAATATTTGGAAGACGGTAATTTTATAGTAAATGGTCTCAGATAATTTTTTTTTAAATTTAATTAAATAATTAAAGGTTCTATTTACCGATGAGTGTAAATCTAATTTACATGGATCCGACGGGAAGATGTTGTCAAAAATAGCGAATTTGATCCCAAAAATACAAAGGCATGGAGGTGGGTCTGTGATGGTTTGGGGCTGCATGTCCAGTGCTGGAGTGGCCCAATTACATTTTATTGATGGCATTATGGACAAGTTTAGCTACCTCAACATTTTAAAACAAAATGTCAAGCAAAGTGCTGAGAAATTGGGGATCACTAGCAACTTTGCCTTTTACCAGGTCAACGATCCGAAGCGCACTTCAGGTGTTGCAAAGCTTTGGCTGGCCTATAACTGTCCAAAAACGATTTAAACGCCACCCCAGAGCCCGGACCTTAACGTAATTGAACATCTCTGGCAAGAATTGGCCAGGAGAGTTTGCCAGAAAAAGTAGAACACTATAATTGAGTTTAAGGCAGGGTTATTGAAAGCGTGGCACTGTATTGAGCCGGAAGTGTGCGCAAACATGGTGAAATCGATTCCTAAGCATCTGCAAGTTGTCATAGACAACAAAGGATTCGCAACCAAATATTGAATTTTACATTTTCATAATTTTTTTCTTAATTCTTTCCGCTGTCCGATTATTCGTTGAACACCAAATATCGGAATATTTTTGTTTTCGTTGTAAAACTAAGAGTTTTCTTTAAAAAAATGTGATTTTTTTTTATGTTTTTCAAAAACATGAAAGTTGTGTTTAAATAAAAGCGAAAAAAATATTAATTTAGCTAATTTTGTTAAGTTTTAGAGCACATTTATCACAACAATGTTCTTGTCCGATTATGCGATGGAGTCACTGTACATTACATCAAATCATAGGAATGCGTTAGTAGAAAATTTAATCTTTTTTGACTCTACAAATATTCAGGAGATGCATCGCATTATAAACACTCTCGGAGAAGACAAATCCCCTGGATTTGATGGAATTAGAGCATTTGATATTAAAAGATTTTCCAACATTTTTGCACCCATCCTATGTAAAATTAGCCTGACACAATCAAAAATATAGTATAATATACAATAAGACCGATCTATGAATGCGGAGTTAAAAGTCAGCCGAGCAGCTACAGACCGATATCGATACTTCCGGTATAAGAAAAATGTCTCAAAGGCGTTTTTTCGGCTAGATTACAGAGTTTTATTAACAGCAACTCTCTTATACACAAAAGTCAATATGGATTCCAGAAAAATAAAAATAGAGGCAAACTGCTGGCTGAATTTGTTAATAGTGTCAATGGGAGCTTTAAGAAGAGCCATCATGTGCCAGTCGTGTTTATGAACTTCGACGAATTGGCATCCTAGGTGTAACCGCCGATTGGCTTAGTGACTACTTAAACGACAGCCTGCTCTGTGTCATGATTAAGGACGTGATGAGTGAAAAACAGGGCATGCACTATGGAGTACTCCAAGGATCAAAATTAGGTCCGATTCTCTTCGCAGAACATTCAACAATTGCGTTCTCGCACAGATGTATTGATACGGCGATAAACATAATGCAGAATGAGTTTAATGTAAAATGGTGCCATGACAAAGCAGTTGTTATCAAACGTTATCAACGTTTCAAAAACTGAACTCAAATTCAAACCCACAAACAACAGGATATTTTTGAGTAGTTTTACATGCCCCAACACGAAAAACGAGACGATTGAATTGGTAGACAGCGGCAAATATCTTGGGGTGATCATTGACTGTCATTTTATATGGGTCAAACATATTGATTAACTTGGCATGTATCTCAGGAAGGCGTTATATGCGCTCTCCCATTTGCGGTATCATGCCACGGAGTCTGTTTTAAGGCAAGTTTACTCTGCTCTAGTGGAGTCAAAACTGCTTCATGGTATACTTGCATGGGGAAGCGCAGCTGCAACCCACATACAAAAGATACAAAGACTTCAAAACTCAGCAGTTTTATTCGACCAATCGACAATCAATTGAACATTAGAAGACGCGCACAAGGTATGAAAAAAATAAATAAAAAAAAAGTTGGGGATAAATTTCCTCAAGAAGAGAAAAACCAGAGAATAAATTAGGAAACGCTTTTATAAGGAACAATATTTTGAAACTATTAAGTTTAATTTAAACCAATTTGCCAATTAAACAAGCTGCTATGACTGGTCTAAATAATATAACAAGTATGCAACAATAAATTTTCGTGTTGTTGTTTTCCATATAGTTTTATGGGGCCATTTTTTATTTTTGATTTGCGGCCATTTTTCCCGGGCCATATTTCACGTAGCCATTTTCTATATTTTAACTCGTGCATCTCTTCTAAGCACCAAAACAAAAACAAACTATAGTTCGTTTTAACTGGCTTTACCAATTCGAAAACACATAAACTATTGGATGGCAACTGTAAGTGCCGTCACTAGACTGCTGACACAAAGAAACCGGCAGCACAAACAGTTCAACGAAGAAACAAGACTCATTTGCCGAAAACCAATCGAGTCAAACGATAGCAAATAAAGTATTATTGGCTTATCAGTGTCCAACAGTAGGCCATACTATGAACATGGCACATGGTTTGTTATAGGCTATCCCATGTTTGCACTCGATATTTGAAACTTCTGAAATTGGAAGGATTGAGTGCCTTCCCGAAAAATGGGAAGGAAGGATGAAACGACCTATACCTGCAACAGTTTTTTCCCACTCAATCAATGCATGTATATGAAATGGATCTATTGAAAGCATACAGAAAACAACAAAAAAGGTTACACATTTGCGAGCGAGGGACCATTTCGTTCGAAATCTTGCTTGCCATTATCTTGGAAGGCACTAAATCCTACCAATGGAAATGGCTTCATAAAGAGATTCTACTAAGTATGAATTTACATTGCCTCCTCAAATTTACTGAAAGACAACATTTTGTTGGCACGCGTCGCCACTGAGGGGTATGATTTCATTGTAAATATCTAGATTAAGCTATGAATATAAATGATATTAAAACATACTCATAATTACGTTTGCCCATGACAGCAGAGCAATATTACTTACAGAACAGCCTTATACACTGATTGTAGTGAAACCTTTTTCATATCTATTAAAACCGTCTTATTTTTTTTTTAAATAATTACTTTATATATAACAATTGCAGTTCTTAAACAAACTGCAATTAATAAATGTTACTCTATAATACAATTGTGAAGTACAATTCTGAAAATGCACTACAAGAGAAAGTTATCCATTCCCAATATATCCAAAAAAATATTTTAACATTCAGTAATTCAATCATTCAAAGATGAAACGAATTTAGGAAGAAAAAAGGCCAGATGAACAGAGGAGGTGAAATAGTCTTAAGTCATTCAAGCAGAAGCTTGTGATAAGAAAATGATATACTCTAAGTTGGGAGTTCATTTTCGTTGTTGTAAGAATGTTTTGTTTTAAGGGACATCTCGTTTTATATATTTATAATATGTATGTAGTTACTTGAATGAAAAAATAATATAAAAGTCGTAGGTATAAAAGGGTTGTTTAAGAAGACGAAAATATGGAAAACATTTACAATTACAATGTTTAAGGTTTTTGTTTGGAGATCTATGGATGGAGGTACATTAGACTTTAAAATAAAGGTTTTAAATAAGATATATGTGAACTAAGTTGTTATCGCCCAGTTTATCTTAATATAATATTCTTATTTTAATTATTAGCTTATCAATCAATGCATCATTTAATTTGTTGTTCTAAAAAGTAATATATTTTCTGTATTTTATTATAGTGGTAAGGAAATCAATAGATACTCACAAGGCGGATTCTTGTTCTATTTTAACTCCATCCAAGACAACATCTCGATATAACTATCAATGATGGAGACAACAGTCATAAATAACAGTAATCGCAAGTTCTATAAACAGAATACTGCACACCTTGGTGGCTAGAGCTTCTGTAATCTATAAAAACTCTAGGAAGAGCAGAGATTTTAAAATAAGGAAATTAAATTTTTTACATCTGAATTTTTTTTGTTTAATAATCTTTAGCTAGAAATAGATTAATCTACAGAGTAAAGTAAAATCGAAAAGCAGACCTCTAATTAAACGGGAAAAGACAAGTCTTCAAGTTAAATTTTTTTTCAAGCCGCAAACAAAATAAGCCGGAATTAAAAAAGGCACAGACGTTATTTTATTAACCCTTTCATGATCGCTCAAAAAAAATTATTTTGGTTAATTCTAGCGTTTTAGGACTTAATTAAGCTAAAACTGAAAAATAAAATCTGTACGACAAAAGAATAATGAGATACATAGATGAAATAGTTCACCAAACCAAAAGTAACGCATCTGGAATACAAACATCCTATTGCAAAGAGACATTTGCAGAACATTTATTATAAATAGAAAAGGTATAACTGGCCACTTGAATAAGTGGTGCCAAAATATTCCGAGTTTTGAGTAGATATGTTGTAAACACACAACAGGAGGCACTGAAATTTAAAGGGTTAAACCAAAAATGAATGACAATACCTCCGCTAAGGGTAGGCACCTTTTTGTGCGTACTTTCGCAAAGGTACCTGGTGCGAATGCTTAACATCGCAATGACTCAAAGGGCTATGCTGTCGACGACGGTAGTCGTCAAAGGGCCACCCATTGGGGGACTTGCTATTGAAGAGCGATTAACTAAGAACTAACCGACCCTAATCCAGAGTGTTAAGCGACCCGTGCTTATTGGAAGGTTTGCAGTGATTAACCGGTTGTATTATAACGGAGCCTCTTGTAAATATGGCCGCCTCGAAGAGTAAATATGGACTAAGAAGCTAATGCGGGGCTCTGGCGTGGCTTACTGTATCGGACAATACCGAGAGTCTAAAACTTATCAGTAGGGGGCGGGAGCCAAGCTCCAACAGGCCGTGGGCATGCCTGTGAAAGCCAATGCAAGCCAACCGTGGTCGGTCGTTGCCACGATGCGGTTCCTAAAGCCGCTGCAACGCACGACAAACCACTGGTGCGGTAGCAGAGTAGGTAGCTGTTCTCCCTGTGAATTATCCGCAGGAGATACTCAGCAGACCATGGACTGGTGATTTATTTCGGTGTATAACATCATAAGATCTAACCGATGACGCGCCAAGACGCACCTCTGTTCCGCGGCCAGTGATCGTGTTCGTCACCACTTAAAAAATACGAAAACACGAAAAAAAAAAATACATTTTTCTCGGTCGCGCGTGCAAAAAAAATATATTAAAACAAGTGCTCAGTTTTAAAAAAAATTGCATGAAGTGCACAGTGCGTGTGGTCTTTTTACCCCAATTTCTTCTCGTTTGTTGCCGCTTCTGCTTGACCATACTTGGTTCATAGTGATTTTATACCATTTGTGTATTTTTTAAGGTTGGGTAGGCGCAGCAACTGCCGCGTAGCGGGTCGTATGCGTCAAATTTTGTTGGTAGACCAAGACAAATTGCTGTATGGGCATAACACCTGCGGTAATTTGTTTTGGAAAGCTAACATATAATTTTAATTTACATTGCACGCCTTTGCTAAGGTAGCGTCATTGTTGAATTTTTTGTGTTTGTTTTTTTGTAATGTTTAGGAGTTTCAGAGTAGATGTGAGTAACATTCGGGGCTTAAGAGCGAATTTTTTTCGGTTTATGCCCCTGTTTCTCAAAACAAACCAGCTGATTCGTCGGTATTTAGTCTACCTGATTACAACTTAGTGTCATTATTCTTTCCTCATCGTGGTCTCGCCGTTTATATACGTAGTGATGTAGCCTACCAACTTCAACCACAATACGGCCAATGTTCCAATCCGGAATTTAATTTTATTTGGCTTGAATTCCACGTCCGTAGGCAATTAATCCACTATAGTTTAATTTTAAGAAGGAAATTTGGCAAGTAATCTTACTTTTAACGAGTTTGATGAGTTGCCAGATTCCAGAAATCGTTACTGCGGGCGATTTAAAAGTTCACAATTCGAATTGGCTTCGTTATTCTGGACAGACAACACCTGAAGTCAGTTGTGTTGAGATCTTTGCTGAGGTAAACAACCTAACACAGCTTGTAAATGAACCGACACGAATTCCGGACATTAGTAGTCAACCGTCAACACACTAGACTTGTTTCTAACCTCTCACCCAGCTAAGTACACCACAAATGCATTATCGACTCTAGGTTCGATAGACCACTGTGTCATATCAGCGAATTTCTCGTACTTTAACCACAAAGTTAAAGAACAAGCTCCTAAAAGAACCGTATGGCAATACGAGAAAGGCAAATGTGTAGGAGTTTCTACGGTTTCTGTAGGAGTTTTAACTAGCTATGCTTCCTCGATGGCGATGTGGATGCTGCTGCCGATATGTTAACAAACATAATTCACTTGGGTAATAGGATTAAAAGCATCGAGCCCAAGGCGAACGCACGGTGCCACCTGAGCTGCAAAGAGTCTATCAGGGTAAAAGAGGTGAGCTTTCGGTCTTATAACTTCAAACGAGCCAGAAATGACTGCAACGCCCACAGTAATCGTATCCAATTCTCCTACGACCAAAAGTTGTGGCAAAAAATACTACAAAGTCCCACCGGTAGTAAAAACTTTTAGTCGTTGGTTAAGAATATTAAGTATTCGACTTCAATAGCTATCCCGACACTAATTTGCAATGATATTCCAGCTGTCAGTTCTTTAGATAAAGCTGCGTAAGATTTTCTATATGTCCTATTCTTCAGGGCTCTTTCCGAAAATTTGTCCAGCCAGTCCCAAAAAAGCGAATCTTCCTCCCCCTTCACCTACCGACCAATTACACTTCTTTCCAAGGTCATGGAAAGGCTGATAAATCCTCAGCTTATGAAATATCTTGAATCGCGGAATCTTCTTAATGACCGGCAGTACGGTTTTCGCGGTACAGGTCCACTGGTGATTTGATAACATATCTAACCGAAAAGTGCAACCAATCTATTCACCGTGGTGGTGAAAGTAAGGTCGGTGCGCTTGATATTTCAAAGGCATTTGACAGACTTTGCACCAAGCTCTTTTGTTGAAAATGCGGGCATTTGGAATCGATGATACCTTTATTCAATGGATTAGAAATTACCTTTCGGACCGTTCAATTCAAGTTGTTTTGGACGGTTTAAAGTCCCATTTTACCAAATAAATGCTGGTGTTCCCCAAGGCTTCGTTTTGTCTCCGACTCTCTGTTACTTCTAATCCTATTCATTCCTTCGCCGATGACAGTACCCTCAGCTTGAAATATTCATTTCCTGGGCAACGCCCCTAATCTTCAGGCGTTGAACTGGAATGGTAACGTATGTTGAGCTCGTTAAATTCTGATCTTGGTAGCATACTTAAGTGGGGTAAAACCAACAGAGCGGAATTTAATGCTTCCAAAAGACAATGCTGTCTTCTGTCATTAAAGCGAAATCCCAATACTCTGCCATTTTCCATGAATGGCACTTTCATTACTGAAACCATAACGCTTTCCATCCTCGGTATGTGCGTTAATGGCAACCTCCATTGGAATGACCACATATTCGACGTCGCCAAGAACGCTGCGAAGTGTTTAGGCTTCCTAAAGCTATGCAAGAAATATTTTACCCCTTCTGATCTGGCTAGAATTTTCAAGCCGTTTATTCGCCCAAAACTTGAGTACAATGCTCATATTTTGTCCGGGGCACCAATTACATATTTGTAGCTACTTGACAGAATTCAAAAACATGCGATAGAAACTTATTGGCGACCAAGATATTGCGAATTCGCTTGACCCTCTTAGTCATCGTCGTAATGTCTCCTGCCAATCGCTGTTCTATCGATACTACGATCTTAAGTGCTCAAACGAAATAGCCATTTGCATTCCTCCCCGTCAACACTTCAACCGTAATACCCGCAATGCCAGGAACGCTAATCAGTTCTCATTAGTCAAGAACTTCTTGACCTCACACTTTGCGGTCCGAGTGTGATTGTCCGATCATAGAATCATAGTCTGCGATCTGGATAATACAAGTATCACAGGAAATGCCGTAGGAAACCCTAGAAAAACTAACTGGGACAGTGTGCGAGCCAATCTCAAGCACCCTTGTGGCGGCAAGACTACATAAGGCCTTTGCAAAGTCAGGCGGAGTGCTAACTTTGCTTAAAAAAACAGATGACGAGAGGGCATTGTTACTTCTACGAACTCACTTTCCAGGAATCTCGCTAGCACTTACTTGGAGAACAGAACCATTCCAGGTCGGCCTCGAATGGATGACTGGGAAATTGCATCACTCGTCTGCTCTCGGGGAAGGCTGGAATGGGCAATAGATTCTTTTCACTCCTTCAAGTCTCTAGGTGGGATGGTAACGCCAGTTCTACTACAGAAAGGGCAACATGTATTACTACCACACCTGGTAAAATTAGCAAAGAATAGCATTGCCTTAGGATACATACCACTTCAATGTAGACAATGTAGATAATTATCTAAGGGAGGAAAAATTAAGCCTGTTCCCTCGGCATAATCGACAACCTGCATATAGGGCGACACAAACTGCCCTGTATCAGCTAACAGAAATTACCAAAGTGATCTGAATTCAAAAGAGATAGCATTGTGTGCCTTCCTTGAAATTGAACGTTTGACAACACCTCGCATAGGCCATCAAATGAATTCTGCAACGAAAAGGAGCCAACAACACAGTATCCAGATGGCTGTGCGAACAGCTGAGAACTAGATCAGCAAAGACACAGACAGCGACTGGAACTATTAAAGTAGATACTGCAAGAGGATGTCCACAAGGAGGACCTCCCTTGATGTGGAGCCTAGTTGTGGAAAAACTGCTGGGAAAATGAACTACCCTTGGCATCAGCTGTGACATAGTATTAATTGCCAAAAGGAAAGTAAAAAAAAATTCTTTCCGACATTATACAACGCCATCTGAGCATAACAGGAATGGTGCTTCATGGCTGGACTGAACATCAATCCGCCTTAGACTACGATAGTGCCATTCAGAAGGAAAAGGAAACTTCAAAGACTCAAGGAAATCCGATTGTCAGCAGGCACAATACTGATACCGGTCAATGAGGTAAGGTGCCTACACGATAAAGTATTATACCGACGGCTCGCGAACGGGTGCAAGAGTGTTTGGGTCAAGAACTCTGAATCCTTAGGATTCAAAAAGTAAGAGCATCTTTTAAGCAGAAATATACGCCATAGAAAGACGTGTTCAAATCAATGTCGAAAAGAATTAGTCAATTAATGTCGGATAGTCAAGCAGCTATCAAATCACTGGACTCCTTTGTCATTAAATCCAAACTTGTTTGGGAATGCCCACAAAGTCTCAAAAAATTGGGCAATTTGCATAACAATGTCGCATACTTGTGGTGTATGACTAGGAATTTCCTTTCTACTTTTGTTCTTAAGCAGTCCTTAAGTAAGGTGACGAACATTTCCATCAACGAATTATTGACACCACCGATGAAGTTGTTTCTTGTTGAAGAAGTCGTTCAGCTTAGAATGCGCTTCAACACTAAATATGATTTTACGATGAATTTGGTCTCAAAATGCCGTCACCGACTCGGAATTTTGGTTATAAAAATCAATTATTTGTAAATGCTCTTTGTTCGTGAACTTCCACGAACCATGATGATATAATTTGATGAAAAAATTGTTTTTACTGAGAACATTGACAGTTGGGTCATTGAAAACAGCATTTTGTCTTCAAAACTTCATCTAATTTTTTTAAAAGCCTAATTTAAGTAGAAATATAGGAGCCTAAATATATAATTATTTTGAAAAGGTATTCATAATTCATTCAGTTTTTTTAACATTATTTTGTGTAATTAAATAATCATTAGATTATTGCAATAAATTTAAACTTATTTCTATTATTATTATTGCAGCTTATTAATGAAATATCTGAATTGTTATAATTATACCTTTATTATTATTATAATCACCTAGCAAAATTAATAAAACAAATGTAATACGGTACTTTACAAAAATATATAGTAACGGCAATGAATGACGTCAAGCATACTCAAAGGTAACAGTAACCACAAACCCTCACTTACATGAGTCATCAATCATAAATTGTATTCAAATTGTAAATAATGTGATTTTAAAATTTAATCTAAAGTGTTTTAATATACCCCGGGGTCCGGGGTTAAACAAATCATTTTTTTCATTGCGGCACCGCTCGAGCCATAACTGGTGCAGTCTAAAAACCAAATCCGAATTCGCTACAGCTTTAATACGCAAGTAACGGTAAACCAAATCCAAATTCACCATTTTCAACCGCAAGTATCAGTAATTATATATTTTTTGTATTCGAAAAATTCGATACTCCAGTCACTAAACCAAAAATAAAGAAATGACTACACTCAACAAAAAAAGAGGGAGAAGGAAAAAGCAGTTAAAACAAGAAAATTAAGACGACATGAAAAAATAAATAAGAAGCAGTGAACTCAAGGAAGAAAAACCAAAATAAAGCAGTAAACTCAGGAAGGAAAACAGCAAATCAAATAAGAAGAAAGCAGTATACTCAAGAAGGAAAACCAGAAAATCAAGACAACACCAAGGAAGACTAGATTAAATAAGTAAGGGAATGTTTTTTTAAAAAGCAAATCATTTTTAAGTAATTAAGTTAACAAAAGTATATATTTAAGTAGTAAATATAAAGTTATAAGGGATATACAAAGAATAAATACTTAAATATAAAATTCTGATGAACATACACAGAATAAATACTTAAATATAATGTTCTGAACATATCAAAATTAAATATATTATATAATATAAAGAATAGATAAAATGGCAAATATCCTAGTAACCCTAGACATTAGCAAGAATCTTACAGATTTTTCGGAGAGAGAGCACTTGTAATATGGGCGCAAGCTATTAGAAATAAAAGATAGGGCATAGAATAGAATTAGGCTATATGGAAACCCAGATAGCGGGGATGAAATAAAAGAAATACTGCGTAAACACTTTTCGGACCACAGGGATGAAAGAACCTTCCATAATCAATTAAGTCTTCTTCGCCAAACAGGCAACTTTGGTTAAATTTGTCAAACAAATTTTAGAAATAGTAACAGTACTTAATTAAGACAAACAGAAGAAGATGTAGAAATAAGTAAGCGTATGATGCGTTGGAATATAAAGGAAGGACTAGCCACTTTTGTAAAATGACTTAGGGAACCATTCAAAACAATTGTTTTAAGCCGAGATCCTAAATATAAAAAAACTCTAGGTTAAGTAGACACAAATCGTAACAACATTAGAAATTATCCATTTTATAGACAGAATTCCGAACATTCCATACATTGCAAATAATTCCCTACAAATTTATAATCAAAGAAATGAAAATCCTATACCCATGGAGGTAGATTAATCACCATCAACCTTACAGAGAGTCTATAATCGATTGAGTATTAACAATTATCACTTCAGTAATAATAATAACCTTAATAGGAATAATAATAATAATAATGTTAATAGAAACAATAACTTCAATAGACCCTGAGGAGTAAAACAGGACATATTCGTCCAAGAAAGTTTTCATAAGAGGGCCTCGGAACAGTAAAACTACGATATATAGAACTAACAGTACCAACTAGTAATAAAGAATGAAGCCTTAAAGCCGTTATTGATAAAGGTTCAAACCTATCATTTATAAATCCAAATGTAGTTCAGAAAGGATATGTGAAAGGTTTTCCAGCAATATCAGTACATACAGTCAATGGGCAAGGACCAACAATTGACGAACAAACTGGAATACCACCAATAAAACTCTTTTTGTGTAATTTCTTTTTGTTAATTTATAAGTAACGATATTTTAAAAACACAAAACGTGATTATAGATTTCTTAAAGAATGCTCAAATAAACACTGGAAAACCTTTTAAATGTCTAGCATAAACAATATGTTCAATAACAGTACCCGTAGATGTCGAAAACGGCTATGTTAAATTTAGGAAACTTCGTCTCAATGAAGACCTCCAAGTAATAGGAAGAGCTCCAATGGACACAAAGTGATCGGGCAAAAGCAATAAAATCTGATAAAACGAATAAATTCATAAACATAAGGACAGCTAAAGTGCGCATGGGGCGAACAGTACGATACCGTTATCCATATCTCTTTATGCCCCAAAGAAAAAAACATTGAGAAGATGATGGGTAGGATTTTATTTTATTCTATTATAGTCTTAGGATTTGGACCTATTTAAGGAAGCCGGTCACAATCTTACGTTTTGAAATATAGTAAAACATGCAATCACAACAATTGAGGAAAAACCAATATATGACAAGAGTTACCGATATCCTTATGCTCATAAGCAGGAGATTTAGTCCCAAATAAAGAACATGATGAATCAGGACATAATACAAGGCCGAGTAATTCACCGTGGTCATCACCAGTATGGGTAGTACTAAAAAAGGTCAACCTCAATGGTATACAAAAATGACGTTTAGTCATTGACTTTCGGAAATTGAATGAAAACATAAGCAAAGGCTGCAGTCCGCTTGGGGGGAACAGTATGATACCATATCCATATCCTTATATGCCCCAAGAATATCATTAGGAAGGCGATGGGTAGAATTCTATTGCATTCTATTAATTTAAAAAAAAAATATTTTTTGAAAAAAAACGCACCCAAGAAGTGGGCGTGGCTAAAAAATTCTGTATGGGCGATATATTTGAAAAAATATTGCCTAAATATCTTTTTAAACATTTCGTTTTCGCTTTCTATGAAAATTTTCGAAGAAAGCAGCATGTTAATGGAAAACACCCACACAAAGTAGGCGTGGCTAAAATCTTTATATGAAACATTTATAAAGGAGGGCAGTGCCTACATATCTTGTGAATAATAACTAACTTAAGCTTTAAAACGGCTTTTTCTAAATTGTGGGCGTATTCAAAAAATGTTTACACTTTACCTTTCCGGAGCCGTAGAGAATATGTAGTCTAAATTTCAGCTTCCTAGCTTAATTTTAATGGCCTAGAAATTGCGTACGGACGGACTGTTGGACGGACGGACATTGCTTAATAGTCGTAGGATATGGTCCTGATCATAAATATATATACTACTAGGGCCCTACGACGAAAATTACCGGATGTTACAAACTATGTGTCAAAATGAATATACCCTTAGGGTAGGGTATAAAACCATTGCTGACAGGTACCCAACGCCTTACATCAATGAAATTGTAGATAAATTAGGAAAGTGCCAGTATTTCACGACTATTGACCATGCGTCAGGCTTCCATCAAATAGAGGTAGATGCAAGAGATGTCAAAAAGACGGCATTTACAGTCGCAACAATGGACATTATGATTTTATTCGAATGTCATTCGGCTTAAAGAATGCACTAACAACGTTTCAACGCGTAATGGACAATGTTCTGAATGAATTTATCGATAAAATATGTCTTGTATATATGGACAAAATTAAAATTTACTCACCAACATTCATAGAATTTTTATTCTTTAATTTAAAATTATTCTACAATCAAATATTTCAGACCTTACCTTTACGGTACAAAATTTAAAATAAACAGACCATAAATCTTTAAAATGGCTTATGAATTAAATTAATTAAAGAACCCAATAGTAAACTTCTTAGATGGAAACTTCAAATGGAGGAATATAATTACGAAATAGATTGTAAACAGGGTAAGAAAAATTCAAATGCAGATGCATTAAGCAGAATTCCTATTGAAGTAAATCTTAATCTAATCGAAACAGCAGCTACAATATGCAGTGCAGAGGAAGATGACCAGGGTCAGTGAGCCACAAAAGTGAGCTTATGTATTTGTGTTAAGAAAGCTTATAGCAATTTGACAAATATTTTGTCAAATTAATTATAAAATATAAGGAAAGGCTACAGTCCGCTTGGGGCGAACAGTATGATACCCTATCCATATCTCTATATGATGGATAGCATTTCATTTCATTCTATTAAATTAAAAAGAAATATATTTTTTGAAAAAACGCCCCCAAAAAGTGTGCGTGGCCAAAAACTTTGCATTGAAAAAATGTTAGCTTAATATCTTGTTAACATTTTTTTCGCTTTCTACGAAAATGTTCGAAGAAAACAGCATTTTCGTGAAAAACGCCCACAAAAAGTAGGCGTGACAAACAACTTTATATAACAAACTTATAATTGAATTGTGTATATTTAAATCGCCCGAAATGACGATTTCAGTACGAGGATAATTGGTACAAATTTATTGTTATGGAATCAGACAGTGCATCACACTCATTATAAGTCGAATGCCTATTCTGGTTAGGGATTCTGTAAACAAAGCAGTAATTATTTAATTGCCCACGGACATCGAATTTTAGCCAAATAAAATTTAATTACGGACTGGAACATTGGCCGTATTGTGGTATAAGTCTGTAGACTACATCACTACACGTATGTAGTATGTAAACGTCGAGACCGCGATGTAAAAAGAATAATTTTACTTAGTTATTCCCAGGCAGACTAAACTCCATTAGATCGGAATCAATGCTAACCTGCGTTTCACCAAGTGCCAAAACAGCTGGATTGATATGATAAGCGAGGGCGTACAGTGAAAAAAAATTCGACTCAACTCCGACGCTAACTAAGCAGGGCCGTGTCTGTAGATCATGGCGTCAGCTATCCAAAACAAATCACTGAATTTTCTTTGGCTTACCAACAAAATCTACACAACCGACACGGTATTCGCCAGATGATGCTCTACCCAACCATAGCAAGTGCATGCATAAAAATACGACACATGCAAAGCAAAGCATCAGCAAATGAGTGGGAGGTGCAGGAATTGCCTTAGCACAATGTTTTTTTTTTCTTTTTTTGTTCACTGCACACTGATGTTGGTTTTTTTCACACACAGAGCGCGCGCAATTAGCTTTTTTTATTATTTTTGTTTGTTTGTGGCAGTTGTTGGTCGGTTGATTGCTTATATCGAAGTGATGACGTAATTTTCATAACCTAAGGACTATATATAAGCTATAAGAAAGCGGACAAAAACAAGTCTGTACATTCATTTATATTTAGGTATAATGGCACAGACTTTTTCTGCAAAAGTATAAATAAATAATAAAACAAAAAGTCTTGGCAACTGCGATAATTTAAAATAAAATTGTATTATCGGTACCTAGCAGCAACATACAGGCTGGGCCATCCAGTGGTTTTGTTTTTAAATCAATGGTTCTGTTGACACTGACAGCTGTTTCCCGCTCGTAATCTTGACAGAAAGTCAGTATCATACATGCACGGAACGAAATGAGACGCTTTACGCTTGAACAGCATTGGAAAATATTGAAATCTTATTTTCAAAGTGTAACCCAAACAGTGCATTTCTGTAAGAGAATTTTAGGCCGAAATGATGCCCCCGCGCCGGTTTTGTTTGTTCCAAAACATCGTGAGACTGGTATGCTAGTGGACAACATTCATGGTCCCAGTCGTCGTACGGTGCCCAAAGACGAAAATGTGGCTGCTGTAGCCGAGAGTGTGAGATTCAGGGACCATTTTTCCTCGAAAATGAGGCTGGGAACAACGATACGGTCAACGGTAGGCGTTACATAGCCATGCTAAACGATTTTTTTACTGAAATTAAATACTTGAATTTGGACGCCCTCTGGTTCATTGGAGGATGGCGCGCAAAGCCCATGACACAATCGATCTTTTGCGCTCCAAATTCCCAAATCGTGTTATCAGCCGTCTTGGGGATGCTAATTGGCCACCTCGGAGCTGCGATTTGACCTTTGGACTTCTTTTTTTGGGGAAGCGTGAAGGACCGATATTATGCCAACAATCTGGAAAAAATTCAAGCACTTAAGGTCAATAACATCCAAGCAATCCGTTTGCATACAAAAGGTCTTGGAAAATTGGAGCAACAGCCACTTAAACGACGTTGTGTTCGATAATTAATTGGAATGTTTAATCTTACTAATAAAGCCATAATACATGGGAAAAATTTAATAATTGTATTGCATTTTTAAAAATAAACTTGTATTTGGCTCACCCCTTATATTTATATCAGACTTGCATTTAATTTTCTATTAACTCTCCAAACGAGAAATATTTTCTGTTCTGCAACAAAGCGTATTCCTTTAGTATCCATACAAATTGAGGTACCTTGGATCCTCGTTGCAAAATGTTCTGTTTATACCCTATCCTAAGGGTATATTAATTTTGACACATAGTTTGTAACACCCCTTAATATTCGTCGTAGACCCATAAAAGTATATATATTTATGATCAGGACCAAATCCTAAGACTATTTAGCAATGTCCGTCCGTCCGTCCGTCCGTCCGTCCGTATCAACTTTTGAGGCCTTTAATGTTATGCTAGGAGGCTGAAATTTGGAGCATATACTCCCTAGGGTCCCGAAATGGTAAAGTGTTAAAAGTTTTTAAATCCGCCCACTTCCACGCCCACAATTTAGAAAAAACCGTTTTAAGGCTTAAGTTAGAGAGATAAAGTTGTAAAACCTTCACAAGATATGTAGGTACTGCCTACCTTTATAAATTTGTCATATGAAGTTTTTTGCCACGCCTACTTTTTGTGGGCGTTTTTCACTAAAATGCTGTTTTCTTTGAAAATTTTCATAGAAATCGAAAAAAAATGTTTAACAATATATTTAGCCAATATTTTTTCCAATATATTGCCATACAAATTTTTTGGCCAAGCCCACTTTTTGGGGGCGTTTTTTCAAAAAAATATTTTTTTTTCTTTAAATTTCATAGAATGAAATAAAATGCTATCCATAATCTTCCTAATGCTTTTTTTCTTTGGGGTACATAGGGATAAGGATAGGGTATCATACTGTTCGCCCCAAGCGGACTGTAGCCTTTCCTTATGTTTTGATTTATGTCTTTAATTTATTTGCATGCAAAAATTTATTTTTTTTTTCTGAGCGTAGGTGGAAAATCTTCCATATGACACTATGAGGACCGACCGCACGTGCTCATAATAGTGTGAGATTCTTACTCACTAAAAACATCTCCCTTAAATTATTTTTATACCCTATCCTAAGGGTATATTAATTTTGATACATAGTTTGTAACACCCCTTAATATTCGTCGCAGACCCCTAAAAGTATATATATTTATGATCAGGACCAAAATCTAAGACTATTTAGCAATGTCCGTCCGTCCGTCCGTCCGTCCGTCCGTCCGTCCGTCCGTATCAACTTTTGAGGCTTTTAAAATTATGCTAGGAAGCTGAAATTTGGAACATATACTCCCTAGGGTTCCGAAATGGTAAAGTGTTAAAATTTTTAAAATACGCCCACTTCCACGCCCACAATTTAGAAAAAACCGTTTTAAGGCTTAAGTTAGAGAGATAAAGTTGTAAAACCTTCACAAGATATGTAGGTACTGCCTACCTTTATAAATTTGTCATATGAAGTTTTTTGCCACGCCTACTTTTTGTGGGCGTTTTTCACTAAAATGCTGTTTTCTTTGAAAATTTTCATAGAAATCGAAAAAAAATGTTTAACAATATATTTAGCCAATATTTTTTCCAATATATTGCCATACAAATTTTTTGGCCAAGCCCACTTTTTGGGGGCGTTTTTTCAAAAAAATATTTTTTTTTCTTTAAATTTCATAGAATGAAATAAAATGCTATCCATAATCTTCCTAATGCTTTTTTTCTTTGGGGTACATAGGGATAAGGATAGGGTATCATACTGTTCGCCCCAAGCGGACTGTAGCCTTTCCTTATGTTTTGATTTATGTCTTTAATTTATTTGCATGCAAAAATTTATTTTTTTTTTCTGAGCGTAGGTGGAAAATCTTCCATATGACACTATGAGGACCGACCGCACGTGCTCATAATAGTGTGAGATTCTTACTCACTAAAAACATCTCCCTTAAATTATTTTTATACCCTATCCTAAGGGTATATTAATTTTGATACATAGTTTGTAACACCCCTTAATATTCGTCGCAGACCCCTAAAAGTATATATATTTATGATCAGGACCAAAATCTAAGACTATTTAGCAATGTCCGTCCGTCCGTCCGTCCGTCCGTCCGTCCGTATCAACTTTTGAGGCTTTTAAAATTATGCTAGGAAGCTGAAATTTGGAACATATACTCCCTAGGGTTCCGAAATGGTAAAGTGTTAAAATTTTTAAAATACGCCCACTTCCACGCCCACAATTTAGAAAAAACCGTTTTAAGGCTTAAGTTAGAGAGATAAAGTTGTACAACCTTCACAAGATATGTAGGTACTGCCCACCTTTATTAATTTGTCATATGAAGTTTTTTGCCACGCCTACTTTTTGTGGGAGTTTTTCACTAAAATGCTGTTTTCTTCGAAAATTTTCATAGAAATCGAAAAAAAATGTTTAACAATATATTATGCTAATATTTTTCTCAATACATCGCCCATACAAAGTTTTTGGCCACGCCGACTTTTTGGGGGCGTTTATTGAAAAAAAGTATTTTTTTTCTATAAATTTCATAGAATGAAATAAAATGCTATCCATCATCTTCCTAATCCTTTTTTTCTTTGGGGTACATAGGGATAAGGATAGGGTATCATACTGTTCGCCCCAAGCGAACTGTAGCCTTTCCTTATGTTTTAATACAACTATGTTATTTCTTATCTAGTAGTTTAGATTTAATAATTTATATTCTCGTTTACCAAGCAGCTTCCCATCGGAGGCACCTGCTTGTACCACCAAAAACACGCGGTTAAATGTTATTGCGCTAATTCAAATGGTTTTATCCATTGAAGCCGGCGCAATACATTTGTATCATTCAAAATATATATCATTTCGTTATTGCAATGACCGCCAAGGCGAGTCTGTTGCTTACGGGCAAAAGATTTTATTTTACCTTTGACGGTTACCACATCCAAATCTCTGTGGATATCACTATTTCTGATATACCTCGGGGCGTTTACAATTCTTTTTAGCACTTTTTTTTTTTAAATTTGTAAAATTTTGATGTTATTTGCTTTGGTACAACCCCAAAATTGTATACCATACGTCTAAACCGGTTTCAGAACTTGCTTGTATAAAAGCAGCTTGTTTTGCATGCTGAATTTGGAAAACCGACCAAGCAGACAATGCATTTGATTATATTTAATAACGGGCTCTTCCCGTTTCTTTTTTAGGTGCGATTTCCATTTTAGTTTCGAATCAAATGTCATTCCCATCATTTGCGTACGGAGTCTATGAAAATGGGAAGCGTAGTTACATTTCTGTAAGTCAAATTAACATGCGTAGATTTTGTTTCATTTAGGAAAATAAGCAAAGTCTTTGTCCACTCAAAAAAGCTGTTGATAGCTCGTTGAAGCTTAATAGTTGCTGATTTAACCGTATTACTCACTGCCAATATAGTGGTATCATCCGCAAACGTCGCTACAGTTGTGCCTTCTTCCTGTGGAATATCTCGAGTAAAGATTAGAAATAAAATCGAACCCAGGACGCTTCCATGTGGAACTCCTGCCGCGATTTCTTTGAATTCGGAATATTCGTTTCCGTGCTTAACACGGAAAAGTCTGTCCGCCAAATATGAACTTAATATCTCATATAGTTAGAACTAATTATTCAGCAGAAATATACATTAATGTGTCTGTGTGGGGGCAGTGGCTTAGTGGTTAAGTGCGTTGGGCCACTAAGCGAGAGGTTTCTGGTTCAAATCCCGACCTGTACCACCTGGAAATTTTTATTCGCTGCCACCTCTTGCGAACGTCTGACAAACATCCAAGAGTAAGAAATGTCATGAGAAGCTTCTCAAATATAAATTGCCTTTCGGCATTAAACTGTAGGTCCCTCCATTCGTGTCAAAAATATAACTTCGCACAAACAATGGTTGGAGAAGCTAGGCTTTAGGTCCTGTATTGGCCGTTTACGCCTAATATTTATTTCCTATTTTATTAAATCTCTATACATGTACATATATTTTGTGACAACAATCGCATTATAACGTTATTGTAAATATAAATCTATATCTATATACATATCTAATACATAACATTATACAATCATATGTATAAAAACAATTTTTTGTAATAGTCAATGTATATACATGTCTAAATTTTATAAGGTACTAGCTGAAGAATAAAGGACCAACCATTATAGACTTTGACGGGCATCATCATCATTATGACATTATGTGTAGTTTTGTATAAATCATTTGAATTCATTTTAAAGTCTATTTCAATGTTTATCATTTCGAAATATTAAACGAGAGTATCTTCTAATCCCATTTTCAAACACCAACCAAATTGTGTATGGACGTGTTACGCCCCCCTAAATCCACAGCTTGTAACAGCTCATAGAGTTCGCGGCTGTATTTTCTCCTACAATCGTCATCCTCGCACACTGATGATGTTAATATCGTCTGCGTAAATTTGAATACGCTAAACAGATCTATCTCGACTTTAAATTCGACCGTCTAGCTCTCTTTTACGGTGCACGCATACGTCATAATTCCACGATTTTGTTCTTTTGGTGATGTTGCGATACTGGCACTAATGCTTGTTGGTGTCTGTGGTAGTTGAATCGTTAATTTCTTCCTCTGCCAAGTTCGCAGATTCTATTCGTTAGATAGTCAATTTGGCTGGAGTAAGAAAGGTCAGTGTCGACGTTTGCCCCTCGCTTAGTGTGCCTAACATCGATTAAAGCATTGTTGGGCGCCAGGCCACTATGTGGATCGTAAGTTTTTAAACCCGGTGTTAGCCACACCTGCCACAAATATTTTTGGCTCTCAAGCAAATAAATAACGGGACCAGTGCAATGAGGCATTTTTAATTTTGTTGTTATTTCGTTTGCAAACATTTTAATGATGTGATGAAGTTTTCGAAGCCCAATCGTTCATAGTGGCGGTATGCCAAATGAAACGGACGATTCTGTCAAAAGCTAGTGAAGATAGCGATGATCAAATGGATCAAACAGGAAAATGTGTGTCTCAGATGATCACATCAAAGCACAATGCGCAGTTTATTGTAAATGTAAACGAGCATGCGTTCTGTATAAAAAGTATGTAAACTCACGTTTTTGCTTTCTTTGTGTGAGATAAACGCACTGCACGCACCCGCAATTATAACTATTATTTATATTTATTTGTTATTCTCTATGTTTCATATCATGAACGGAAAAAGCAATAATGTTGTATAAATTGTATACCAGCATGCGTGCTGTATAAAATGTTTTTGTATCGATTTCGAATTTTCGTCCTGTTTTTATAATGTATTTCGTTTTATATATCTATGAAATCTGGTAAAAACGACATTGTGTCCAAAATCGCGTTTGCGTATACACTTGGAATGACATCGTAAATTAACATAGTTTCCGCATTAAAGCATTGCAGCAGCGCTGAGTACAAGTGCAACTAATTCATTATTATTAAGAAGTTAACAACGAGCAATTTGTTTTTCATGGAAACGCAGACACGATGGGTCTTTGTCAACGATGGTCGTTGTTGACGGATTAGTTCCACGACCGATATGAATGAAATTTACTGCACCTAATAGACCAAGATCCCACAGCAAATTTTGAGGGTGTAAATATAACCAAAAAGTATTGCTATATGAGTATGAAGCAGCACAGTAGATCATGCAGGATTTCGTCATAGCTGAGGTTAGTAATAGCAACATAAAAATGTAAATTTTTGCGAAATCTAGATTTTTGGTATAACCGCTTAACTTCTTTCTTAAAGGAAAGAAAAGATCAACCTAATTACGAAAATATAGGTCCGAGACGTTTTACGCACAGTCAAAACCTTGCCAGACGTGTTGATAGTATGTAAAAATTATAACCATAAAACATGGACACTATCGAGCAGAAAAAAAAGGTATATGCTTTTTTCGTGGATTTCAAGACAGCCTTTAATACGATTGACGGAAAAACCTTGTTATTTAAACTTTATAATATTGGAATGTCACATAAATTTGGAAAAATGCTCCAGAATATTTACAATAGGACCAAATCGTCAGCTTGGAATGGAGAAGATGCTTCGGAATAGTTTGGAATGGAAGTAAGGCAAGGAAATAATTTTCCTCCCACATTGTCGTCTCGTAAAACTATTTGCATTTGTGTTTTTGAACATTTTAGGCGCAGCTCCTTCATTCAAGGAATTAATTTTGCTCTTTTTTGACGGACGTTGGGCGGAATATCTTTGCGAATACTGATGTTAGTGTTTCTAAGTTTGTTTGCTTTTCGTAGAACACTTGTTATTGTGAAAGTAATTCCGTTCAAACATATTATAGTTAAGATCGCTATATATTGATCTATGTACTTAAGATGTAGCCATATTGATATAGTCTTCTCTGAGTTTATCGTCTACTGCTGCAACAAGGTTATAAATGGAATAACTGCCAGTTTCATCAACCAAATGCAAATTTATTCTGTAGTAGGTTCCTCTAGTTTTTCCATTTAGAAATCACCGTCCGTCCATCCGTATGTACGCTAATCTTAGGCCTTTAAAATTAAGCCAAGAATCCGAAATTTAGACCATGTATTCTCTAGGGCTCCAAAATGGTTGTGTTTAAAAAAATGTTGAATATGCCCGCTGCCACGCCCACAATTTAGATAAAACCGTTTTAAAGCTAAAGTTGTAGAGGTTACATCCTTCACAATATATGTAGGCACTGCCCTCCTTTACAATTGTCATGTAAATTGTTTGCCACGCCTACTTTTTGTGGGTGTCTTTCACTAAAATCTTTCTGTAAAATGTGTTCGAAAATCTTCGTAGAAACCGAAAGAAAATGTTTAACAAGATATTTAGGAAATATTTTTTCCAACGTACGCCCACTTTTTTGGGGTTTTTTTTTCAAAAAAAATATTTGTTTTATATCATTTTCATCATCTTCTAATGCCTTTCTTCTTTGGGGCATATAGGGATATGGATAGGGTATTCTCATTTTTATAAATGATCTCCTCTCTGTTACTTCTAATACTATTCATTCCTTCGTCGATGACAGCGCCCTCAGCTTTTCTTATTCGCTTCCTGGCAATGCCCCTCACCTTCGGGCATTGAACTGGAATGACAACGTATGTAAGCTCATTAAATTCCGATCTCGACAGCATACTTAAATGTGATAAGACCAACAGAGTGCAATTTAATGCTTCCAAAACGCAATGCTGTCTGCTGTCATTGAAGCGTAACCCTTATCCATGAGTGCACTTGCATCACTGAAACCGAACGACTTTCCATTCTCGGTATGTGTGTTAATGACAACCTTCCTTGGAATGATCACATAGTCGATGTCGTCAAGAACGCTGCGAAATATCCAGGCGATGCAAAAAATATTTCACTGATCTGACAGATTTCTGATCTGGCAACAATTTATAAGAAGTTTATTCGCACGAAACTTGAGTATAACGCTCATATCTCGGCCGGTGCTCTAGATATTTGGAGCTAGTTGACAGGATTAAAAAATGTGCGGTAAAACTTATTGGCAATCGAGTCGCGAAATCACTTGACTTTCTTAGTCATCGTCGTTATGTCTCCTGCCTGTCATTGTTTTATTGGTTTTTCCATAACAAGTGCCCAAAGGAAATAGCCAGTTAAATAGCCAATTTAACCGCAATACTCGTCATGCCAGGAAAGCACATCAGTTCACCCCTAAGTATTCGGACGTACAGTGAAATACAAGGATTCGTTTCTTAACCGTACAATGCGAATATGGAATGCTCTACCACGCTCTATTTTCCCTCACATTACAGTTTACAGACATTTAGCACTAACGTGATTGGTATCTTCTGTTTCCTAACCCTCACTTCCCTAATGCCCGCACTGTGTTACTTCATTATAGGCGTATCCAAAATCTCTTTCGTGCGCGTATATTATAAGAAAAACATAAGGAAAGGCTACAGTCCGCTTGGAGCGAACAGTATGATACCCTATCCCTATCCCTATATGCCCCAAAACAAAACCTTAAGAAGATGATGGATAGCATTTTATTTCATTCTATAAAATTTAGAAAAGAAAAAAAACATTTTTTGAAAAAACGCCCCCAAAAAGTGGGCGTGGCCAAAAACTTTGTATGGGCGATATATTGGAAAAAATATTGGCCAAATATCTTGTCAAACACTTTTTTTCGGTTTCTATGAAAATTATCGAAGAAAACAGCATTTTAGTGAAAAACGCCCACAAAAAGTAGGCGTGGCAAAAAACTTTATATGACAAACTTATAAAGGAGGGCAGTGCCTACATATCTTGTGAAGGTTATAACCCTCTATCTGTCCATCTGTAGCTTTAAATCGGTTTTTTCTAAATTGTGGGCCTGGCAGTGGGCGTATTCCAAAAAATTTTACACTTAACCATTTCGGAGCCCTAGGGAGTATGTGGTCCAAATTTCAGCTTTCTAGCTTGAATTTAAAGGCCTAAAAATTGCGTACGGACGGACATTGCTAAATAGTCTTAGGATTTGGTCCTGATCATAAATATATATACTTTTATGGGTCTACGACGAATATTAAGGGGTGTTACAAACTATGTGTCAAAATTAATATACCCTTAGGATAGGGTATAAAAAATCATACTGTTCGCCCCAAGCGGACTGTAGTTTAAACAGTTTTTAATATATATTTATGTCAATTAAAAGACAACCGTAATACCTTTAATTCAAGGTAAGCTGTTTATACATATGCACAATCGTTTTGAGGATATTGCGATAAAGCCATTTTTTTTATTATCGCCTTTAATCTGATTCGGATTGAATTTACTATCAATTAAAGGTAGTTACAACGCAAATATTTGTCCAAATATGACTTCCAAATCCGTTGAACAAACAAATTTGTTCGAAATTTTTTTATGTTCTTTTTCAATTTGAAAAACTTGAATTTGGTTTTTGTGATAATATAAAGCAATTATGCGGCTTTTTCATATCTTAATAAAAAACTCGTGTTTTTTTAATTATATATGTGAAAAACAATGAAGAAAGTACTTCTATTGCTCATGAATAAATTAAGATAGAAATATGTGTTTTATTAATTCTTTCATAATTCATGCAGTAGAGGGTTAATACAAATTAAACTAAATACCCTTACGCAAAACTTTTTTATTGAAATCGAAAGTTTTTGCAAAAAAACCTATGGTCAAAATTAAAATAAGTGCTATCACAGTTACAACGCTGTATGAGGTTGTTTGTGTGTTTGCGCATGCTGTTTGCTAGATTACAAATTTGTTTGATATTTCTTTGTTTGTATATACATACATGCTTGTGTGGTGCCCTATAAGCTGTAAGAACTTCTAAGTGATTGCAAATTTGTTTATACCGTTTACATTGTTTTCACTTAACTTACAGCTTACGTGAGTTGGTAAAATGTACTGTACGTTACTTACTTGTAATTTTTTTTAAGAATCTAAGAGTAACCCTAAGGTTAATTATATAAAACCAATCTTTTTAGGCTTCGCAATGGTTCCCCAGGAAAAGGTGGTATTTTAAGCAAATAGGTACATAGCTATCTACACTAAAAGAAAGTCTCTGAAATGAGTCCATAGAAACTTTAATTCACATTCTAAAATCTTGTGGAACACTAACCCAAGAAAGGATCAATTATTTGAGAAAGCTAGACACAATAACTTCATAGAGATATATCCACTATATTTTCACAGATCCATTAAACAAACAGAAAACGTTGATATTTTTGTCAATGCTATAGGTCCTAGTAAGAGATACAAGACACCACAAATTCAGAATACAATAAGGTACATATATATATAAATATTATTATGTGCGCATACATATACACATTCATAATAATGTATTTTATTTGATCGACTACCTAGCAGAATTTTACAACTTTAGCTAAATCTATTCACCAAAAATTATGTAGATATCCTCATACCCGTTTTATAGCTATCCGAATATCGAAAAAGGGATAAAATATACTTATTTACGAAATGCGAACCAAAATTTAACCATCCGTAACAATTTCTAACGAAACTGCCTTAAAATACAAAACAATTTCGTGCTATTCGAACATGTCACGTTTTGACCTGGCATCATTGCTAAAAATCAATTCTAATTTTATATTCTAAATTCACCTTCCTACTTATATAAAGGATGTCTATTTTCTCATTTTTTCAATGTTAATCTTTTTTCAATCTTATTTATAAAAGAAAAAAAAATATTTATTCAGCATATCTATTTTGTTGTATTGATCCGTCAGAAAGTCTAAGTGACATAGCAATAGATGTAAAAAGTTCTACGGTATTATTTTGACCGAGATTGTGATTCGGAGTATTTACAAGTGCGTGCGATTTATAGACAGGGGTTGAAATCAGAGAAAAGTAAGAAAGGGATAAATTTGTAGTGAGGGGTTTGACGTAACGGTGATGATAACCGAGTATTACTTTATTATGTAATTGGACGCAGTGCGCAAATAAGCAGAAAGTAGCTCGTAGCTCTCTAGGGAGCCTTTTCAGATAACCGAATGTGTTTCACTTTACGCCTTAAATTTGTGGTTTTCTTAAAAGTTTGATGGTAGGGGTGGGTAATCAGTCTTCATTTTATTTGCACGTTTAATAAATAAAATAGGAAGCTATTTGCTAAAACCAAACACCGCAAAAAACAAAAATATATGGGTGAACAAAACCTATAAACACAAGTCAAACCAATTAAATTAGCATTTTTGTTTTCTTTAATCATTAACAGGTTATCAGAGCGTGCCATCACTGCGTGATTATTGGTCGACTGAGATTGTTTTAAATGAACCTTATATTGCAAATGTGATGACAAGAAATCGGTTTTAACTCATACGTATAAACATGCACTTTTCCAATTATTTATTCCCCTTATTTATTTTTTGTATATATATTGACGGTTTTACAAATTACTCTTATTCGATTTTTTGCACAAAACTAAGTATGCAGTATATTTGGAAACATCCCAAGTATCCACAGTACAAGAAAAGACAGAAGTCAACTGACAAAAAAGTCAAAAATAAAAAATGCCCGACGGACGGCATTGGCGGATCACTTTGTTGGACTTCTTTATAGTCGTAATGTCATCCCTCATACTCAGTTTGAGTTCTAAGTTTTCGCACTATCGCAATAACTTGCCCTTTAGTGTACTAATGTATACGAGAAAGTTAAAAAATTATTTAAATCACGGCTTACACGATTTTCATTTCTTACAACTTTTATGTGATTCTTTAATTCAGGTTATTGTCCAAAACAGATAAATATCGTAAACGCCGTTTCTGAGGAATCGAGAAATGTTACAAGAAATAAAAATATATTTAAAATAAGGGCGCCAAAATTATAGCACCAAGCCAAAAAAAAAAAAATTTTTTAAAAACGCCCCCAAAAAGTCGGCGTGCCCAAAAAGTTTGTATGGGCGATATGTTGGAAAAAATATTGGGTAGATATTTTGTTAAGGGCAGTGCCTACATATCTTGTGACACTCTATCTCTCTAACTTTAGCTTTAAAACGGTTTTTTTCAAAATTGTGGGCGTGGCAGTGGGCATTAAAAAAAAAAATTTACACTTAACCATTTCGGAGCCCTAGGAAATATGTGGTCCAAATTTCAGCTTCCTAGCTTAATTTTAAAGGCCTAAAAATTGCGTACGGACGGACGGACATTGCTAGATAGTCTTAGGATTTGGTCCTGATCATAACTATATATACTTTTATGGGTCTACGGCGAATATTAAGGGGTGTTACAAACTATGTGTCAAAATTAATATACCCTTAGGATAGAGTATAAACAGGTTTAAAAAAAAAACCCATTTAAAAAGTAGGCATGGCCAATAACGCAAAGGTTTAATGTTGAGGAGAATATTCTCTAAATATTATGTTAGCCAAATTTTTTAAATAAAAAAACCCAAAAAGTGAGCGTGGCTAAAAACGTTATATGGGTAGGATGTTGCGAATTATATTGCCTAAATATTTTGTTAAAATATTTCTTTCCTAAGGAAATTTTCAAAGCCACAACATTTTGTTAAAAAAAAACCCCATCACACAGTAGGCGCGGCAAAAAACTTTGTATTGCAAATATGGTCAGGTAAATGTGAAGGAGGTCAGGGTCTACAAACTTTATGCACGTCTTTGTGCTTTATTAAAGCAACTTTAGGCTTAACAAGTGTTTTCTTCATTGTGGGCGTATCAAAAAAAATTACACTCTAACATTTCTGGACCCTAGGAAGTATATGTTCCAAATTTCAGCTTCCTTGCTTTAATTTAGGCTCCTAAAAATTGGTTACGGATGGACGGACATTACTAAATAGTCTCAGATATTGATGCTGATCACAAATATATATACTTTTAGGGGTCATCTATGTGTCAAAATAAATATACCTTTAGGATAGGGTATAAAAACAATGAAGTCAAGGTTTTGACAAAAACGCAAAATGAGAAGTTTAAAAATGCAAATATGAATTTTTTGTTTAGAGCACCATACCACTTTGGTTGCCGAACAAAATTGAAGGAATAGTTAAACCTCCAAATTAAACACTTTTGCTTTAAAGAACTTATTTGAGTCGGGGTGAAAATATACCCTCTTTCAATAACATTTTGTTTTCGTCATAGCTTTAGAAGTATTGACCTAAAGATATTAAATAAAAAAATTGACTTTGTGCTATATTTTTAAAACTTCTTTTAGATCTTTGAATTCGGGATTTATGAAGTATGATCTTAACAAATTTCGGTTAATATAAGATTCCAACACCAAGTTCCACAAAAATTTCCGCTACAATTTTATTAAGCCGCCACCCTAAAGATGAGGTAAGACATAACCTTATTCTCTTTTAAAGAACTCTACCATTTACAGATTTTCTCATTTTCATTTCAAAATTCCATCCCCATCCTTCAAAAAATATACTAAACCGCACACAAGAACATCAAACTTCAGTTACCATGTCGTTATTACCCTTAGTACATGCCCTTTAGGATATTTACACATAAAATTCGATTTAATCCTATCATCGTTTAAATTTGCTGTGAGTAAGAGCAGCGGTGACAGCAGCACACAGATCTAACACAGATGAGCATATTTAATTTCTATCCATGTCATTTTATTCCAGTTCAGATACCTATCGCTGACAGATAACTAATCCGATATTTTTTGCACTCTGTAATTCAAGGACACAAACAACTTTATGGTCTACTCTCGTTATGGCAGAGATGCGTAGTGTGTTTGTTGAGGGTGGTTGAAATCGCGTGCTCCTGAAACCTTAACCCAACCCTTAGGTTAGACAGGGATACATTTTATATAAATATGTATACGATTAATCTTATCTAAAACATTGTTAGAATATGTAAAAATTTCATCTGTTAGATAAATACAAAAATTAACGGAAGGTTATTTTACAAACTGATGAATATGTATACCTACTTTTGCTTAAGGGGTTTATGGTCGCTTGTCCATGAATTAAAATTATGTCAGAGACTAAGCCAAAGGTTGTGTGCAAGAGAGCAATTGTTTATTTGGATTGGAACATAAATTTTCGGTTAAAAATGGAAAAAAATTATGTCTTGAACGAAATTTTAGAATTTTTTGCAAAAAAAAACATTAGGTCCGCTAGGGGTGAACAGTATGATACCCCATCTATATCCCTATATACCATAAAGAAAAATGCGTTAAGATTATGAAGGATAACATTTTATTCAATTCCATGAAATTTATAAAAAATTTAAACAAGCGCCTCCAAAACGTGGGCGTGGCCAAAAACTTTATATGGGTGATATACTAGAAAAAATTAAGGGTAAATATGTTGTAACAATTTTTTTTTTCTACAGAAATTTTTGAAAACAACATATTGTTAAAAATGTCCTCAAAAAGTAGGCGTGGCAAAAAACCTTACATGGCAAATTCGTGAAGGAGTTTACTGTCTTTGTATTATATTAAATTCAACTAAAATTAAATAAAAAATGTAAACCTTTTGGGGTTTACGAAGAATATTAAAGGTTGTTACAAACTATGTGTCAAAATTAATATACCCTAAAGATAGGTTATAAACAGTCCAACATATTGTAGATATTATTTAAAATAAAGTGCAAAACCTTATTATAAGAGTCTATGATGATGACGTAATCGTGGCAATAAACTTTATATGGCAGACTTGTGTAGAAGTTCAGTGTGTACATATTTTGTTATGGTTCTACAACCCTTCACCTTAAATATTGTGCATCTTATTTCAAATATAGTGCCAGACTTTATCATGCGAAACTTCCTGGCTACATGAGATTAGGTATTTAATCGCCTCAAACAAAATGGTAAAATTTGATGGCAAACTAAATTTATTTAAATCACTCTTTAAGTTTAGAAAAATTAATTTTCTAAAAAATTTCTCCAACGATTTTGATTCAATTTTGCAAATTTGACACATTTCACTTAATTATCCAATTTACCAAAAACGAAAAATTGTTGATATGTTTTTGAGACAACGAATTCAATTAAAACATATAGAGAGGATACAGTCCGCTTGGAGCAAAGAGTATAATACCCTATCCAGATTCCTCCCGATGAATAAGGTATAGAAAACACATTGGATTATATTTTATTTGGTATCATCCAATGTGTGTTAATTTTATAAAACACATCTTTTCTGGGGGCGTATAGGGATATATATACAATCTCATCATGTTTCCAAAATTTTTTTAAAAGAAATCATACTGTGTCCAAAGAGTGCTAGAACTTCCCACAAAAGTATTAAGATATTTATTGCATCTTCAATCAAATCACAAAAAAAAGAGTGCTTACAAAATAGTCAAGGAACAATTATTTTTTTCAAATAATCATTATTTGCCTAGTTACGGTGTCAACATTCACACACTTATTGGGTTGTGTTACCGAAAGTCAATCATCCATCGTCCCCTAAGTATATTTTTGAATCTCCGACAAACCCTCGCAAAGAACTTGTATATTTATGTTCTGTAGTAAATGACAAGATTAGCTAAAGAAAATGAACCCTATCGTCTGTTATGTACCAGTAAATACGAATGACACCAAAAAAAGGAAGAGAAATAAAGTGCACGACTGCGACGTGCGAAACTTCTTTTTGCAAGAGTTTTGAATCGCCTCAAAATAAACGGTACTATTTGATAAGATAACGATTTTATTTAAATCACTTTTTAAATTTTAAAATACTAATTTTTTTAGAAACGGCTGTAATGGGTCCACGAATGCTTTTTCTCTTTAGTAATGTATATAAGAAAGTTAGAAATGTAAAAACAACACAACAGAACATGAACAATTTCTCAGCTTTTGAACTTGGCTTGAAAAATTTGTAATTTAAATACATACATAATAACATTCAGCTTTAATTTCAATTCACTGGGTAAAAACGAAGTAAATTTTATTTGAGGTTGAAGTATAATAATCCAATTTTGTGGATTCCAGCACTAAAAATTAAATATTATTATGTGCACGAACATGCTCCTGCAAAGAGTAAGTAAATATTACTTAAATATAGTCCTTGCAAAGAAATTTTAATTCTTTAATTATTTATTTACAGTGGTGTTATAGAAACAACTCTTCTTCTTTCAGTACATAAAATCGTTAACTTTTGAGATATTAGATGTATAAAAAAAAGCTAAAATGTTAAAAGAGTCGTTTGATTGTATAAGCCCTGAAAAAAGTTAGGGCGCCTTAAGAAAAAATTCAAAAACTACGTTTTCCAGCTTTTCATTTCAGATGCATTTTTCTCAAAAAATTTACTTTACCAATATGTAATTCTTTTTAAGAGAATAAATAAATTTTCTATAAATTTATATTTAAGTTTGTCATCAAGCCTTTAGACGAAACGGTTCAGCGAATTTGCTTCTAAGTTCGTATTTTAATTTTTTTGTTTCTGTATTTGGAAAATAAACATTTCCTTTTTCGTTTGGTTTGCAGGGTTGGAGAAGATTTTGGCAACAGAGGGTATCTGACTGGACTAAGGATGAAATGCGGCTTCCTCTCGACTTGAGTAGTATTAAATCGAAACTACTAGATAGGAAATAGTAATTTGAAGAAAAGTGTTTTTAATTGGTAAGAATCTCAACCTTTTATGAGCACGTGCGGTCGGTCCTCAGAGTGTCTCATGGAAGATTTTCCTCCTACTCGGAATAAAACAAAAAATAATTAGCCACAAGTGGAGGGAAGGATCCAAACGTGCGTGTTCCGCACTGAAGGGTATCACAAAGAGTCCACAAGGACTTGTGCTGGACACAAGGCTTACATCTAAAGGATTTCGAAGATAGCTTTGATCTTTCCCTGTCCTTAGGGTGTCGTATTATAAACTTAGACCTGGTCTCAAAATCCATTAGACAAACGATAATTAAAAGCAGGCAACCTTTTTAAAAAACAGATTTGCAGAAGCACTTTTCTGAACTTCTGGTTTGATTCGCACACATGACACTTTTATTCGTGCCAAAGAGAAGTAAATAGCCGATGCAAGGATCGCCACGTGTGAAAATTTCACTTCAAATTGGTCTAATAATGTCGTTAATATGAAAATGTCTTTAGGGAATATTTGATTTTTAAATGAGTCCTTTCTTCCTCAATTTTTCTTATTTATTATTATTATGTATTTGAAAAAAACAAAAATTAAATCACATTTCATTCAGCAAACAGCTATTTCAAAATATTGCGCAAAGAAATTTCTTGAGCAGAATTAGGTAAGTTTCTAATTTGGTGGAAAGTTATTTACTCTCGCGTTGGCTCTCTCTTTCAATAAATTTATGAGTTATGGAACAGCTGTAAGTAACTTCGTAACTTTGAGTAGCTAGAAGTAGAGCTGCGTTAATCATTCAAACTTAATGATCGAAACATTCAAGTATTGGTTTAAAAAATGAAGCGGTCATTTCAGCCAATTATATATATATATATAAACCATTCAGTTCCGCGTAAAACGTATTGCTGCTATGAATGATTGATGTGAGGTTGTGTTGTTCCGTTCTTTCTAATCGAGATTGATGAACAAGCCAGAAATTACTGGAAAAAGAAAAGTAACAGACCTATTGTTCTAACAATCACCACTTCAATTGTAGAGCTCTTATTTTTTTATGTGAACCGTTTAATTGTCGATAAACGCTTTTATCCTCGCATCACATTTTATAGCGCCACTCTAGGCGGAGCCTTATAATATGACATACTCTTGAAGGTGCAATTTGGTATGGAATTATCTACCACTGATCTCCTGCGATAAAGTTTCCTTGCGGAGCCACTTCTCAAAATTGTGATTAAAGTTACAAAGCTACAGCCGTTGAAAAATAATTAGAAATGATTGCTTTGTTGCTGTATTTACCCATATTTCGATGGCTATTGATAACATAACAGTGCATTTTTTGCTCTTGTTATCTTCTTTCTTTCTCTCTCTTTGCAACTATATAAGTACGCAGTTTAAACAAAGCAAAGCAAAAGTTTCACACCGAAGCCGTGTGAAAGCTTAACAGGGCTGGCCTCTTATATCAACGCATTGCAATACAGCCAAATTGTTCTAAGAATATGTATTCGATGCAATTTCCCATTTTCGAAAATTTAAGACCACAGAAAATGTTCCACGTCAAAACAGACTACGCAACACCTCATATTGCATCGACAAAAATATTTTCAGGTTGTCGAAAGCGGACCCAAAATAGAGCACCAAGGTCATTCATGGTGAAATTAATGGATGGAACTGGCGTAAATATACCAAAGACAACGGTCGTACGTAGATTGGTGAAAGCCGGACTTCATGGAAGACTACCGTTCTTCAAATTGACTCAAAGAAAACGGCGCATCGAGTTTGCTAAAAACCATAGTAATTGGACCACAAACCAATGGAAATTTGTTGGTGTCTCAATCAAATCTGAGATCTTTGTATAAAATTAGGTCCAAAACCAAATGGGAAATCCGTCAAAGTGCGTAAGCATATTATCGTAAAGACAAAGAAATAAAGAAGGTAACAAGATTGTTATATTATCAATAGCCTGGGGGTAATCATTTAACGTTTACGTATTCAGCACGAAATAATCACTAACATTAAAAGTCCCATTTATTGCATATACCGATACTCAAATGTAAATACACAGAAATAATAAGAGAAAGCAAATCTCCATAGAATTCTTTTCTTTGGGGTATACAATAAATCTACAAAAACTTAGTAATATAAGAATAGGTTTAGGCAGATCAATGAATAATGCAATAGCCCAAAGCCCACCAAGTTGAAATATGCTTCGTTGCGCATAATGATTTTATGTCAAAAATGGCGGTCGTCTATAGGAAGCTGTAAAACACTTAGCCTCGCCATAAATATTACTATAGAAGTACTTTACTCGATAAAAAAACTAATAATTTCCATCTCGAATTTGAATAACATCGATAGAACTAAGAATAAAAGTTGAAAATAAACAATTAAAATCCAATAGAAATTGTATTATACGAAGAAATTTTATTTGAATAAAGAATCCAGAAGAAGAAGTAATTCATAATAATAACGATATATAAAGATTTATATATTTAAGAATCAAGACTAGCTAAAAATAAAAGAAATTGTGACAAAAGAGAACTCAATATGACAAGCTATTATTTAATCAATTCAGTAATAATCAATATAAACTTGCAAAGATTTTCCTCAAAACCAAAACACAAATGTAAATATAGTTACATATACGAAAAAACAGGTTGTTAACCATGAGAATAATATTAAGGAAATTGAGAAAATTAATTTCCATAATGCAATTATAGGAGGATGCTGGTACGATAATTTGCAGCGCAAACTGTTTAGTTTTCTAAATCAGAAAAAATAGCTATGTCGGATCAGTTTCACCGCGACAAGTCAGGGAAATTTAATGATGATGTGAAAACATATACATTGTAAAATATTCGTTTATATTATTAAAATTAAGTTCAATTCATTTCGTCGCTCTGAAGTGTCCTTAAATTAAATTAAATAAAAATTACGAAAAACGAACGAGAATTTTTTTTTTATTATTTTTTACAACTAGAGCATCTAACGCAGCTATTTAGTGTAGGCTTAGTGTTTTATAGCTTGCTATATACGACCGCCATTTTTGGCGAAAAATTATTATGCGCGGCGAAGCATATTTCGACTTTGTGGGTGGTGGTTTGTTAATAATCAAAGTAGCTGATATTGGGGCACTGAAAATTCTCGACTAATACTCCAAAGACGCACGACACGCTCGTAGAGTAACTGTATGGTGCGCCAATTGCGCATATTTCTTTGGAAAACTTTCTTGTGCCCGAATTGGATCAATTAGGCCTAGAGAACACATGGTTTCAACAACACGGTGCCACATTACACACAGCTCGTGCTACGATGTGTATTTTACGAGAAACATTTCCGAGTCGAGAAACGTCAAACGCTTTGGTGAAAGTGTGTATCTTTTCTAAATCTTTATATCGCTATCCAGTGGTGCTGAAATATATAAATTTTCAGACCAGTTTCCTCAAATTTGGAAGAAAAACGACATAATTTGAAGTCCCCAAACAAAAGTAAATATTTTTATTTTATCCTCAAAGTAAGTAGGTAATGCCGTACCTACATTTATTTTATAAATTGGAGGTATTTCTAAAAGTGCAATTTAATTTTACGATATAATATCAACACGCTTTGCTTTGCTAATCAAAAAAATGTTCGCATTTCGGGATATACTCGCCCCAAATATAAGCTTTCTAGCCCAATTGAATAGTTTCGAATTGCCTCCCGACGCTTGCACAGACATAGTTTTATTCGTTCCGCGGCTAGAGCACATACGGATGATTTTCAAATTTAATATATCGCTTTGCATATACGTATTTATTTTTCTTCCAAAAATGTGTCTTAAAAAGATTAGTTCACTAATAACTACTTTTATTTAAATTGTATTTTATAGATTTTATCAAAACCGAACAACGCTGCGAAATGTAAACGTCAAAGTGACAAGTATGAAATGTCAAACGTATTGGGTTAGTGCGAGTACTTTTGAATCAAACCGTTGGTTTAAGGTACGCAGAAACTGGTTTGATTCTAAGAACAAACAATTTTCAAAAGAGAGTAGAAAGACAAAACAGGTTTAAATCATTAAAAAACAGTTCTTCGGAGCTAATAGAAAACACCAGTACACTGTACCATCATATGAAACAATGTGCAAAGAGCCAAAAACTAGCTAGTAAAATAAAAAACATGAAAGCAAATTTAGCTTCGCAAGTTGATGCAAGTCTCTTTTTATACCCTATCCTAAGGGTATATTAATTTTGACACATATTTTGTAACACCCCTTAATATTAGTCGTAGACCCATAAAAGTATATATATTTATGATCAGGACCAAATCCTAAAACTATTTAGTAATGTCCGTCCGTCCGTATCAACTTTTGAGGCCTTTAAATGTGTGCTGAGAAGCTGAAATTTAGAGCAAATACTCCTTAGGGTCCCGAAAAGTTAAAAGTTTTTAAATCCGCCCACTGCCACGCCCACAATTTAGAAAAAACCGTTTTAAGGCTTAAGTTAGAGAGATAAAGTTGTAAAACCTTCACAAGATATGTAGGTACTGCCTACCTTTATAAATTTGTCATGTTTTTTGCCACGCCTACTTTTTGTGGGCGTCTTTCACTAAAATGCTGTTTTCTTTGAAAATTTTCATAGAAATCGAAAAAAAATGTTTAACAATATATTAAGCCAATATTTTTTCCAATATATCGCCCATGCAAAGTTTTTGGCCACGCTCACTTTTTGGGGACGTTTTTTCAAAAAAAATTTTTTTTCATATAAATTTCATAGAATGAAATAAAATGCTATCTGCCATCTTCCTTATGAATTTTTTCTTTGGGGTACATAGGGATAAGGATAGGGTATCATACTGTTCGCCCCAAGCGGACTGTAGCCTTTCCTTATGTTTCACACTTCATTTAATGTCATAGAATCAAAGCCAACATCCATTGCCGATCTGCTAACTTATGTAGCGAGTACATAGAGTGTATAGAATTTTAGATACTCAAAGAAAATAAATTTATAAGAGAAACGCAAACAGAAAGTGTAAAATACATCGCGAATAAAAGAAAACATGTTGTCTTTGAAAGAGATGATCTGAAAACCGTACTTTAAGGGGTCTATGACGAATATAAACGGTATTACAAACGACGTGGTGAATTAATAAACCTTTAGGAATGGCACTGTCACTTACGTATATCGGAAGCCGATCATACAAATAGGGTAGTGTTTGAAATTAGGAAGTTTAAGAATTTGTAGTTGTTAAGTGCCGTCGTCGTATCAACTTTTGAGCCCTTTAAATGTGTGCTGAGAAGCTGAAATTTAGAGCATATACTCCTTAGGATGCCGAAATGGTAAAGTGTTAAAAGTTTTTTAATCCACCCACTGCCACGCCCACAATTTAGAAAAAACCGTTTTTAGGCTAGAGTTAGAGAGATAGAGTGTTAGAACCTTCATATACAATTTTTTGCCAGGCCTACTTTTTGTGGGATTTTTTCACTAAAATGCTGCGAAAATTTTCATAGAAACTGAAAACAAATTTTTAGCAAGATGTTTAGCAAGTATTTTTTCCAATATATCAACCATACAAAGTTTTTGGTCACGCCCACTTTTTGGGGGCGTTTTTTCCAAAATATATTTTTTTTTATTAATTTCATCGAATGAAATTAAAAATTAATAAATATAAATTAATGCTTTTTTCTTTGGGGTATATAGGGATATTGATAGGGTATCGTACTGTTCGCCCCAAGAGGACTGTAGCCTTTCCTTATGTTTTAAATTGAATTTAGTCAGATAACAACCATTCAACAAAATCAGCAAAATCGTTTGGAAATATTTGATATTTTAAAAGAATGATTTAATCGATTATAATCGGTTAATGTAATATCCTATATTTTTTGAATGATTTGCCATTACCTGAAACATAGTTTGTAACACTCCCTAATATTCGTCGTAGACCCTTAAAAGTATATGTACATACATATTTACGATCAGCATCAAAAGCTGAGACGATTTAGCAATGTTCGTCCGTCACCAATTTGGAGACGTTTAAATTTAAAATAGAAGCTGAAATTCGGAAATTTTGCAAATTAGGTTTCCGAAATGGTAGAGTGTAAAATTTTCTATGGAACGCACATTGCCACTCCCACAATTGATAGAAAACTGTTTCAAATCAAAGTTCGAATTTGCGGAATAAAGCACTAAGGCATGCATGTAGACATTAGCCTCTTTTATACGCCTGCGTATAAAGTTTTTTTCGTGTCTACTTTTTGTGGATCATAAGAAAACGATGTTTAATTGTTTTCTAATTCTTTTGTATGGGCAATAAATAGTTTGTATAATTCAAACTAAAACGACGTTTTATGTATCTTAACGTAAATAGCACTAATTCGTATAGTAAATATTTTTTTTTGAGTACACGTTACTTATTTTAGAGTACACTAGAAATTGACGTGTGGCTATATTCTAAATCACATGCTCATGCAGAATTCTTTAGCTTTTGTTTACATACTAATAGATGATGCTTAAAAAATATGCAAATGTGTAGAGTATCATTGTACTAACACATAATTCCTGCGTCAAGTGCAAAATCAATAGCAAATGCAACATCATCGTTTTAATAGAATAGGTATGCATGTAATAGAAACTGAAATCAAACTGTGGAGCTTGCCGCGATTTTATTGAAATCGAACCGGAGAACTTCGCTTTCGGACCAGTATGGATAAAAGTGGGAACATTATGATCTCTCTCTCACTTCTGATAATAATATCTTTGGGAATAGGAAATACAACAAAAATATTACATTTGTTTCGCTTAACATCTATCTCTAAACTTCTTTGTAGTCACACACTTCTGTATAACGTGTAGCACTCAGATTAATAGGTCATAAAAATAATCACTATAGCATATTTTAGAAATCTCAAATAAAGCAAAATAAACAAGAACAAATAAAAATCGACTCGGTACACATTTGTAGAAGTTGCTTTAATTTAACCTTTGTCGTTTGCGTTATTATTTTCATTAATGAAGAAATATTATTAATCTGTATAAGACTTACCCTTTTTTAAGTGTATATCTTCCGGTGTAATTGAACAACTATTAACGCCCATTACAGAACCGACGGAGGTGCTACTTGGACTTAGTGGCTGCAGTGATGAAAACGGCGAACTTCCATTTAACGGGGTCGAATACCAGGATGAAGGAGCGCGCGTCCAGCATCCAGCTGCGGCCGCAGCAGCTGCAGCCGATTGAGCACTCTGATTATGCGCATGTGTATGATGGTGACCATTTAGTAAACGTAATTTGTCGTATACAGAATCACTTCCCACATCAATGATACCGCTAACGGTGGTGACTGATCCTCCATTACAATTGGTGGTGCCAACACTGCCGGCGGAATTTAATGGAGTTGATGTTTGTTGCTGCTGTCCACCGCTACTGCTGTTGCCGCTTCCTCTCCCTCCAGCGCCGTTGGTTACACTTACAGAACCACCTTGATTATTCGAAGGATGTTGTTGCTGCTCTTTTTGGGCCGCTAAGTTTCGTAAAACGCGATTTATTGATGAAACCTTAAAAAAAAAACATGTATTGATGAAATGTCAAGAGAGCTCTTTCTCTAATGATTACTTCCGTACAGGAAGACCATCAAATACACATCACAAATGAGGGTGGTAAGCCATAAATATAACCCAACACCCACAAATGTGTAAATAATAGTTTGTCGTCTCTGTCTTTTTTCTTTTTCACTTTAAGTGTGACGGCAGTTTATACACTCAGTTAACGACAGAAAATAAATGGACAAGAATACGACCCCTCTTTTATACAAGGGTTCATTTTCTTTATAAAACATGTCTCCAGGACGGCCGGCTTTAGGTGGCTTAATGAGGGAAAGCATAAATAATTGAAACTTTTTTTTGGAGTCCATCATCACCCATTCACCTTTTTTCCTTTCCTTATTCAATGATTTTCTCCGATTCTTTTCTGTGTGTTTTTTCTTTGAACGAAGGGTGAATATATTTAAAATGCGACACCAAAAAGATTCCTCCTTATACTAGCAATGAGGCACAAAAGCGAAAATCAAACAAAATGATAATTTTTCGCCTTAACAATCTTTTACCCTTATCGCCTTCACTGTTGTCACCGCCATCAAACCATTGTGCGTTTAGTGGAGTATCCATCCATCGAAAATAAAAGACACATTATAACTTAATGATCGCACGAGTGAATTATATTATTCCAACTTTACTTAAACTCTAAGCAATTCCTATCAAAAGGATAGAGGAATACATAATTTGTATTCTCGTATTTACTTCTTTTTTGTGGTGAGGTGGTCCCTTCGCTTTTTTGTAAAGAGAATTTTCCAATTCATTTTTCTCAGTATACGACAATAAAAACAGTGGCAAAAAAAATCTTAAGTCAATAAGCGGACAAAAAAATGTTCACGAGTGAATATCTCGTTGGTTATTATTGCCCTTTTTGGTTATACTTGGATATATTTTTATGTCTGTCTAATATTTTCGAGGTGTTCTGGCCGTGGAGCTCTAAACAGAGGGGGGGGGGGGTGGCTGATCCCTTTTAATTAACCTAATATATTAATTATGTAGGTATATGTGTATTTAATTAGAGTTACATCGTTATAACATATAATATAGCCGCTGTTCAATGAAAAGCCTATAAGTCAATTTGTATCTAAACACTGTATATGCAATATACAGAGTGGCCTATCTAGTGGTTTCTTTTTTAATAATAGGTTTAATAATAGGTTATAAACACTGAAAGCTGTTTCCCGCCGGAAATATTGACAGAAAGTCAGTATCATCCCAAAAAGTGGGTTTTTTGAAAAGAATTTTTGGCCGTAATTATATCTACACTCACCGCACCTGCTGTAGGCTGGAAACAAAGTTTCGGTCAACGATAGGTGTTACAGAGCCATGTTAAACGAGTTGCTTTTACTGAAATTGAAGACATGGATTTGGACGACCTGTGGTTCATGCAGGATGCGCGCAAATTCCCAAATCGTGTTATCAACCGTCTTGGCGATGTCAATTGGCCACCTCGGAGCTGCGATTAGATGCATTTGAACTTTTTTTGTGGGGCACCGTGAAGAACCGATGTTATACCAACAATCCGGGAACGATTCAAGAACTTAAAGCCAATATCATTCAAGTAATCCGTGAGCTACACCCCGAAACCATCAACAGGACTTGGAAAATTCGAGTAATATAATGCGCTACTGCGAACCCAGGCGAGCCAACCACTTAAACGACGTTGTGTTCCATAAATAATATAATGAATGGGAATATTTCCTCTTACTAATAACGCCATAATACATCGAAAAAAGTTAAGTAGTGTCACTACTAATATCGTCCCAATATAAATAGATTTGTTGTGTTTTGTAAATAAGCAAATAATTAGAAGAATTTCATGAAAGAAAGAGATCAGAATATGGACGACTGTTGACTTTAGTAACTCAAGTGTCATAAGATATTTAAACTTTGAAGGTTCACACATGGCACACACCGATTCAATGTGCATCAATTGAATTGCATACCAGAACTCAAAGAGAAATCTGCAAGGACACACAATTCTTTTAACACTTTTCACATTCCCAACCATTAAAATAAGAAGCCGATGGTGCGCACTACCACTATCGTGCTGTTTAATTTAATTCCATGAATAATTTTTCATCTGAAGAGCGTCTCATTCCACTTACACATACTGCGTGGAAGAACCAAATTCTCACGGTATCTCACGCTATAAAATCACTCGTCCCAATATTAAATTACCATGCCGCCTCCAAGGCAATATATCAGCACCCAATTCCAATAGTGAGTAAATACTTTTTGCAATCGACGCATTAATTTACCGTCATGTAAAACGAACAACTATCAATATAATGAAATCCCGCATATAGCAACTAACAAAAAGTAGGCGTGGAAAAAACTTTATATGAAGGAGGGCAATGGCTACATATTTTGTAAAGGTTGTAACACTCTATGTCTCCAACTTCAGCTTTAGTTTTATCTAAATTGTGAACGTATTTTTCTAAACTTAACCATTTCGGAGCCCCAGGGCATATGTGGTCCAAACTTCAACTTCCTTGCTTAATTTTATAGGCCTTAAAATTTCGTACGGGCAGACGGACGGACGGACATCGCTAAATAGTCTTAGGTTTTGGTCCTGATCATAAATATATATATAGGGTCTACGATGAATATTAAGGGGTGTTACAAACTATGTGTCAAAATTAGTATACCCTTAGGATAGGGTATAATCACAAAAATAATATAAAAATTATTCCTGCACTTTTCAGAGAGTCTTCAGCAATTCTCAAATTCTTTAAATAATTTCTATAAATGATAATTTTCTTATAACAGGATTTTTTTCTAAATACTTTCTAGTTTTTCTGGCCCTATTTATTTTCCCGTCAGTTCTCGTGGTTATACGTATGTCGTATACTTATATATGCTTAAACGAACTAAGTTTGTATTTTATATTTTGTTGCGTTTATGGTCGGGTGAACAAAAAAGTTCAATAAATTTAAGACTTCAAAAAAGAACAATCTAGGCACGTTTCTGTTCTGAAAATAAATATAGGTCACGTAACCTCGAAATTAATATATATAATGTTGTCTCTAAGAAAGATATTGATTCCAAAAATAGCAAAATATAAACACTTGATTTAACTACCGAGTCATAACGCGGAAATAATTAGGTCACGGAACATAAGCAAAAGATATTGGTAAATATATCGGCAGCTCATATTTCTATATCAAATAAATTCCTAAAAAACATATTTCGAATGCGACTTACCAATAACAAATTAAATGTAAAGACAAAATTCGTGGTCCCATTATCCTATCAATCTTATTTTTTTGCATAAGTGCGTAAGGGACGTCAAATTGAAGCTCTATATCAAAATTGTTATTAGTACTACGCAAGGAAATTAAGCAATGCCGAAACACAGAACGGAATCATAAAAGATAAGTTTTGGCCTTTTAAAGTTTATTTATAAAATAGTGCATTCTTTTTCAAACTGTTATTTTAATGACCATTAAATAGTAGCGTAATTTAGTTACTATGCAACGCACATTGATTAAAGAGGTGGGACTTGTCCTCGTTTATAATTCTCCCATGATGCCGGAATTCAGAATAAATTCCGATATATATTTGGACGACGAGGCAGTTATGTCAGTTACCTCAAGTTAATGTTTACCTAGAATTCGTATACGTATTTTTACAAAGCATTCACAGCAGCAAAGGATGTGTTCTATTATTTCTTCGACTTCGCGGCACATTCGACAAGTTTTGTCTTGAACAATTTCCATAGCCTTGAGTAGAGATGCGATAATTAGCATTAGAAAATATTACAAATGGCCCCAAACATTTCTATGGAAAACAGCAACACGAAAATTTTAGTGTTTTGGGGCCATTTTTCATTTGTCATATTTCATTTTGTTTGGAGCCATTTTTCATAACAGTCCCAATCTCGATCCTCATGTGCATACCTAGGTCCAGGTGCTGTAGAAAATAGCGATTTGGCGTCGAAATTCCAACTGAGTCTTATGTTAACCAACACGATTCCGCTTGCAAAGCATTTTGTAAAGCTGCATCAATTTGCCTGGTGGAAATGCTACTCCACAATTTTTGACTCTATTTCCTGATGTTTTGGTCCATTTTATCAAGCACACACTTGTTTTTATTGTACTGAGCTCTCTTTATACCCTATCTCAAGAAAATATTAATTTTAACATATAGTTCGTAAGTATAGCACAGTATATATGTTTATGATCAGTACCAAAACCTAAGACTATTATCAATGTGCGTCTGTCCGTATTCAATTTTTAGGCCAGGGAAGCTTAAATTTCGACCACATATTCCTTACGGTACCGAAATGGTTAAGCATATTTTTTTTAAAATACGCCCACTGCCACGACCACAATTTAGAAAAACCCGTTCGCAAAGATATGTAGGCGAAATGGTTAAGCATATTTATTTTAAAATACGCCCACTTCCACGACCACAATTTAGAAAAACCCGGTCGCAAAGATATGTAGGCACTGAACGACTTTTAGTGGGCGTTTTTCACTAAAATACTATCTTCCTAATATATTTTTCTAATATATCAAACATACAAACTTTTTGGGGGCGTGTTTTTAAATATTGGATTTTTCTTAGAAATTGAATAAAAAAATAAAATGTCAGCCACCATGTTTTTAACACCTTTCTATTGGAGATATGTAGGGATATGAATAGGGTATTATTCACCCCCCCCCCACCGCCTTTTCTTCTGTTTTATCGAAACATTTGTTTTAAAATGAAAAAAAATATTTAAACAGGATCATAGTTTTCTCTATGATTTTTAAAGCCTTGCAACCGCTTAATGGTCATGTATATAATTTAAGGCAATTATCTGCTTTGTTTCACGATGAATGCAGGCCGCTGGCTATTACTCAATGTGGCTTTTTTAATTCATTTTGATCAGTTTTTGTAAAATTGAAAGGTAGCTGTGGTATTGTAGTTTAAAGACGGTGCTTTGCATGTGGTTTTCCTCTTGGGTTCTATTTTTATTGGTCAGCATCATCTTATAATGTCTTTCTTTAAGAACATTATTTGATAGTGATTATAAACATGTACAGTTTTACGGGTCTACGGCAAATATTTAGGCTGTTACAAGTTATACGTAAAAATCAATTTGCCCTTTGGAATTGTATAAATACCGTATGTAGCAAAAATAACTATATGTTAATTTGTCTAATAGTAAAAAAACTCTTCAAAAAATAAAAATAATAATAATAATAACAATAATTATAGTATTGGTTCATTAATCAACTTCATGAAACTTCATGAAATAGATATATAGGTCCATGGTCCATTATATTCATGTTGAATTTTTGGAAAATAAGTCAAAGTTTTTTATGGACATTATGTCTATGTATATTACACAATGCTGTTTTATCAATCTTGCTACACAGGAGATATCCTAATATAAATAATTTGTTTTTGTTTTAACACATAGTTTTTAAATTGACAAGAAAATTACTTTATTCGAAAGACAATCTTCTGGCATTATAATTTAAATATGATTCCTGTCATATAACCGCCATGGTTGACACAATTTCGACCTCACGCTTCCACGTCATTTTGAGTTATTTGTTATGTATTCTTCCTGACTTCCTTCGGAGTTAAACAATTTAAACAATTGCCCTAGAACACCTCCAGGAAAGGCACAATAGACTCCATTTGGAGCCGCAGGTCCAGAGCCCTAGTAGTCTCTACCGACGTTCAATCTATCTATCAATGAAAACCAATTTTGCCTAACAAGTCAGCCACAAAAAATACTGATATAAAAAAAAAATCCCAAGATTTAGTTTCCATTGACGCTGGGTTATGAAAGAACTTGTGTAGTTAATAAAAATTTCGAATATTTAATTTTTATGTTGAAACCTGACAAGTTTTGTAACGTATGGAAGTGTTGGCTCTTTCTACAATAAGCTATTAAATTATTATCCACGAAAACAAACAAAAAGTTTAAGTTCGTTCAAAGCTCAGCGTTGCTTAAATAATGCTACACATATAATATGGTGAGTTATTTTTAAAGTCTCAGTAATTTTCCCTTAAACTATTCGCAATCATACTTACACTTGGAATGTTATCATTTGTACACACTCCATCCTGCAATAATCTATCCCGAATCTCCCACGCAAATATGCTAGGACACTCACGTTTGTACTGGGAAATTTTATTAACCACTTCAGCTGTAGCTACTCGTGGCTTTGAGCCACCTATCGCTCTTGGTCTAATACTACCCGTTTCGTAATATCTGAAAACAGAAGAAAAAACAATAAATAGTTATTCCTAAAATCGATTTAGCATTCCGTATTGCTTCATCTTACCTTCCAAGAATTTTACTAACACATCCATTCGAAACTTGAAGAATGCGTGATATATCACATGGACGTGCACCAGAATGTGCTAATTCTACAATTTTTTGCCTAGTAGAGTCAGGCAATGGTCGACCACCGACAAAGACACCACCTAATTGGTTTACTCCACTATGACCTGCAAGGATAAAGACAACGAAACATAACTTGTAATGTAAGAAGAAGAAGAAGAAGAGAATATTGTAAAATATATTAAAATAAAGTATCTTCACTTAAATAAAACAAATGTAATAACATAAAATTGATTAAATCTAATGCGAGGACGGGATAAGAACCAAATTGATTTAGGAAATGAAATGCGATCCAACGCAAGCTATTTTTCGTTCTTTTCTCTGTGTGTTCTGTGTATCTACCCTATCCTTAGCCATTAAAGTATACGTGACCGACGTTTAAAAAATATGACTTTTAGCTTTTCGCTGGTTTCTTTAAAATGTTAATATATTTGATTTTTTGTGTAAGGCTGTTTATATAAGGATGTTATTGAAGAGATGGACAGAATAAAATTCGAAGTACTGTTCTCTGTAACAGTCGATTTGACAGTTCTCAGCGGTTTATACCCTATCCTAAGGGTATATTAATTTTGACACATAGTTTGTAACACCTCTTAATATTTGTCGTCGACCCATAAAAGTATATATATTTATGATCAGGACCAAATCCTAAAACTATTTAGCAATGTCCGTCCGTCCGTCCGTATCAACTTTTGAGGCCTTTAAATGTGTGCTGAGAAGCTGAAATTTAGAGCATATACTCCTTAGGGTCCCGAAATGGTAAAGTGTTAAAAGTTTTTAAATCCGCCCACTGCCACGCCCACAATTTGGAAAAACCGTTTAAAGGCTAAAGTTAGAGAGGCAGAGTGTTAGAACCTTCACAAGATAGGTAGGCACTGCCCTCCTTTGTAATTTTTTTTGCCACGACTACCTTTTTTAGGCGTTTATTACTAAAATGCTGTTTTCTTCGAAAATGTTCATAGAAATCGAAAAAAAATGTTCACCAAGATATTTAGCCAATATTTTTGCCAACATATCGCCCATACAAAGCTTTTAGCCACACCCACTTTTTGGGGGCGTTTTTTCAAAATATATATATTTTTTTAATTTAATAGAGTGAAATAAAATGCTATCATCTTCTTAATGCTTTTTACTTTGGGGCATATAGGGATATGGATAGGGTATCATACTGTTCGCCCCCAGCAGACTGTAGCCTTTCCTTATGTCTTTCTTTGGAGTACATAGGGATAAGGATAGGGTATCATACTGTTTGCCCCAAGCGGACTGTACCCTTTCCTTATGTTTGTTATTGTTTTTTTCTGGAATTCTTCATAAATTTTCATGAAAGACTGGTTTATACAGAAAAGGGTGAATGTCTTCGAATGGCCATCCCGATTCCCAAATCCGATAGAACACTTATGGGAACTCGTAAAGAGGAAGATTCGGGGAAAAAAGTGACCGAATAAGAATGAGTAAATCCCCAATGAGTGGAAAAACATCGCAGTATCAGGATGGTTGAATTGGTTGTTTCAATGGAAAGAATATGCAGAGCACCAAACACCAGCAGAAAAAATATTACTGCTATAAAAAATTAATTTATTGGTATTATCCCTCGACCCGTGCACTGCAAAATTTTTCGTTATCGTGTACATAGGCTATCAGTGCCATATAAAGTAAATATGATAGAAAAAAACTTGTTTATATGAAAACAAAGAGAAATATTTTTTTTATTTAAATCCAAATAATGTATACCTACTAAAAAAAATAGTAAAAGAAATTGTCGTGTATTTGGAGTTTGTATACCCTAAAATTTCATTTCTTTTTTGTATGTCATATGCCAATAAAATTAATAATAAATTTTAGGTGTTAATGGTCCATACGGGACACAAAGCCTAGCTTCTCCAACCACTTATGTGTGGGAAGTTTTTTTTTTGTCACGAATGGAAGAGACCTAATTTTTCAAAAGCTTTTCATGACAGCTCTTACTCTTGGATATTTCTCAGACGTTCGCAAGAAGCGGGGCTGCGAATAAAAACATTGAGATGGTACAGGTCGAGATTTGAATCAGCACCACTCGCTTAGAGGGTCCAACGCACTTATCTGCCCCACATGCCAATATGCATGTTAAAATTCGATTTGAAAATTCCTTTTGGCACTCAGTTCCTAGTACACAGGTCGAGAGTTAAAATCATATGTTTCCATCCTTTTTTCTATCATTTTGTCGCAAATTTTTTCCGAGCGTCTACATGCAAGCATTCTTTTAAGGGAGAAAGGAAATATTATAAAGTAATATCTCATTTCATATTTGTAAGAATATGGTATTTTCTGATACGGCGGAAATTGTCAGAACGTGGTATGTGTTTCCAAAACATTTTCCGGTACTGTATAGTCAGCATCAAAATCTAAGACGATTTAGCAATATCAGTTTTTCCGTACGCAATTTGTAAATCTAGGGTCCCGAAATTGCTAAGCGTATAAAGTTGTTTTATCGCCCACTGCCGCGCCCATAATTTAGAAAAAAACGTTTGAAATCTGAAGAATAACAACCTTGTCCCTCCTTAATAAGTTTGGCATATAAAGTTTTTTTTCCACGCGTTCTTTAACAATATGTTGTTTTCTTCGAGTTCAGTGTCACATATTTTGTTAGGATTCCACTAGCTTATCCCTTGAAAAGGTTAAAACAAATGTTACAGTTTACTATGTCGGGACCCTAGGGAATATATGTTTTGAATTTCAGCTTCCTAGCTTAAGTTTAAAGGCCTCAAAAGATGATAGGGACGGACGGATGGACGTCTTAGATATTTGCGCTGATCGTAAATGTATGTATTTACTTTTCGGAATCGATGACTAATATGAAAAGGTGTTACAAGCTATGTGTCAAAAATAATATACCCTAAGGATAGGATATAAACATTCTTATCGCATGGATAAAGGTGCGCAGTCTCCAGTGATCCAAGTCCCTAAATTTGTCCCTAAGAATGGCCTGAAGTTGTTCCTGTAAATAAGGGTGTAGTGCCAAAGTTGCTAAAGAACTTGGCTGGGCACTAAATATAGCAGAAGGTACAAATTAGTTGGTCTGCAAACCTTAAGACGAAATGTTACTTAAATAATGCGAGCAGAATTTAAAAGTCCATTTATTCATTAACTTTAAATTAATTATATTTATGTGAAGCCGTCTATAAGAATAACCTTGGTCGTGAACCAAAAAACCATTTATTTATATTTGAAAAACTAAAAAGGCAATTCCAACAACAGTAAACATTTTTTAAGCTGTGCAATATTTCTTTGTAGCTGAACAAATCTGCGTACATATTTCGACTTTCGAAATAACTTTTTTTCAACATAACGATTTTCTTGAATTTAAATTAAATTCGGTTTTTCAAGAACGGCTCCAGCGATTTTGACCAGATATGCAAAATTACATTTAAATCTTTTGAGCCGTTTTTGATAAAATCTTAATTTTAAAAACGTAAAAAGTGATTTAAATAAATTTGGTATGTAATCGTTTTCATTCGTTTTGGGGCGATTCAAAATGGCGTTTCATGTACCGAGAAAGTTTTGTATAAAGCAGTTGTGGGCTTTATTTATTGTATGATGGATCACTTAATTGCAGAAAAAAGTGAACATATATGTAGTGCCGATGCACTTTCTCGGTGTTTTACTTCACAGTGCCGTTGCGTCAATACTTTTGCGCCAAAGAGTACACGCAATTGTCTTTGCAACACGGCGACGATGCACGGCATGCTTTTTACCATTTTGTTCATGCTTTTCTAATCATTGAGAAGTGCACACGTGCGTACTTTTTACGTGCAGCTATAACCATGCGTACAGTAGAAAACACATGTGCGTCGGCACTTAAAGAAATCATTGAAGACCACCAAAATTAATTCCGAACGAATAAAGTACATATTTACATAAGATATATATATTAGAACCATTGTATTATATATAGTTTGTGCCGGAGTAGTGATAAATGTAAATATGCAAACAGTCTGTGTACTGTTAATGAACCTTACAGATACAAATACTATACAATAGGTACGTGACTGTAAATTATAACTCGACAATTGTATAGGTATGTAATTTTTTCTAGACCAATACTTACAAACTGTCCATATAATATTCATAAATAGACATCAGGGTAGGCGGAATGGAGATGAAAGTTTATATGTTGTTTTTCGTTATAAAGCTGAGATATATTTCAACCGCTAACTAATCCGTGTTGACGTTTTTTGAAGAATGCCAAACCAAATTATTCGGTTGATTGGAAACTACTCCATGTGTTATCGAGGGGAGCGAGAGAGGGCTAGTCGATAACAACCGACCGGCAAACGAAATGAGCAAAGCGGACACTTCACCAATGCGTGATGTAGTCGGTGAAGTTGGAAATTGGTACGATGAGCAGTCAAACTGGGATGCGGGGACGAATGGTATGCATGCTGGTCTCACAATTTATGTTTATGTTGGTACCTATTTCTGTTTTTTGGGACGGAAATCTGGCGGTCTTCCATTACGTTGAATTACATTGAATTTTATACACACCTACTAACAATGCTCTGCGATCAAATGAACCTATATTTATTCTGTAACAACAGCAAACATTGTTTCCGTCGTTATCCTCTTACCAACATTCAAAATGTAAACATAAATTACACGGTGGTCAACACAGTCCTGTTCATTTTTTGTATTAAAATGAATAAAGTAACAACTGTCAGAGATATTAACACTAATAATGACATGAAGCAAGCCAATAAATGTAAATACCTATAACATCAGATAGATAATCCTCTCAGGTATGCGAAAACAGGGTGCTGACCATCTGCCCATGGCCAACAAATATTCTTCATCCAAGTTGAGAGAGTAGAACATAATGAACGTATCCAATATATAAAAAGTAACTACAATAATCAAGTTGTACCTACATACAAATTTGTTATACCTATTTTCTAACAAGAGCTAGCCGACAAAGATGGATTTTTCAATGACTTTAAGTCCTCGACAAAAGGACGCACTCCATTGTGTGCGAAAATTGGGAAAAATGTCGGTTTTTTTCTTAATAAAATATAATCATAATAATAACAATAATTAATGACAAGGATAATAGACTTGACGGTAGTTATTGGTCCCTGTCACTTTTGATTTTCAATTATTTAGTTTTTTTTGTTTGCAGTTTATGTGTAAAGAATTTATTATGTTCGGTGTGAAGAATATCCCCTTGCATTTTTTGTCCTATTTGTTTCGGGGTTTCCCTTGTCTCTTCATTGACAAAAGTTAATTGCAGAAGAACACAACAAACCTCTTGTAACTGTGACACAACAGAAATAGTCTCCTATGATGAGAATTGAGCTGTTGAGATTTAATCTTGTACAATAATTAGTCCGTGAACTTGCAACAAGAAGTAACGCTTGTACATATCTACTTACTTGTTTATACGTATATAATAGAAAATTATTTATTAATAACGGCGGTGTTGAAAATTAGAATAACGTCTTTTGAACAATTAACAAACATGAAAAGGCACGAATGTTTTCGAAAACTTGAAACTGTTATGGATTTTAATTTTTTAAATTTTGTCTTAAACTAAAAATTATGTGTTACAGCAATTTATCAAAGATGAACACCTTCCTTTTCTTAGAACGGGAAAAAAATAGAAACAGATAATCAAATAGACAATTTCCTATGAAAGTAAGTAAATATTACCCCGTCCCAGAAAATAGAAGGGGTGTGACTTAAAAAACGTACACAATAATTTGTTGTTCCCAAGAAAAGTGCAATGTATTAAAATTAATACCACCAATTGCTTTTATAAAATCATAAAATAATGAAGATATGCTTGTTGTATTTTAATAAGTGCTTCATTATTTCTAATTTTTTCGATTGCGGAGGCATAAGGCGAGTGATATGACGCAGTGGGTAAAATGGGGCACCTTAATTATCTCATAAACGAATTACACATTATACTTACATTGTCTATAGTTCTTCCCGAGAAAGGACTAAGAGATTAACGCGCCGCCTGAAGAACTGTTTCCAGGAAGCAAAATCAATAAAAAATGTAAGTATTTGTTTTTCTTCTAAGAATGTTGTCTTATTTTGAAATTATTGGCCAATGCCTTTCGTTCTTTTACAGAAATGCAGTGAAGTCGTAATGTTTCGACCTGCATGTGCAAAGATTACACAATATTACACAGGAACATTTAAAACTCTGTTGAAAGAGAGAAATGACGTATTTTTTGAGTGTGATATGACGCGTTTTCCATTACCCCTCTATGTAATTTGTATGTATTTTTGGTTCAATTATTACTTTTTACACGTCTTCTTATATATGCACGAAATTTAATAAGATACCTTAAAAACATGGAGTAGGAATGTTAAGAATGTTAAGAACTAAACTGCATATTGGAATCTCCCTCTTATTTTTGCGAAGAACACGAACAAAAAAAGCATACAAAAGGATTACTGTTTGCACCAAGTGGTCTGCAGCCTTTCCTTATGCTTTTAGATTGCTTTTATTTTTCTTGAAGTCAAATTATGTCTTCTTTGATTAATTTTCAACGATTAAAAAACTTATAAGAATAATTGAGAATGAATATGTTATTTTATAATATTAACAATAAAATAATATATTTAAATGAATTAGCGTGTTGTTCATTATGAAAAGTGTAGTCTTTAATTTAACAATACCATTTATTAGATTGACAACTTCGGAATTATTTTTAGCAATTTTTAATTTTGTAACATATAACATAACATAACATATTCTTTCTAGAGTACCGAAATGTGTAAGTTAATACTCCCACTTTTTAAGGTCTTTTTCACGAAATAAAATGTGGTCTATCATAATATTTGCAAGGCTTTTTTCTTTGGGCATTTAGTATGGATGGGCGACCAAGTAATTCACACTAAGCGGACTGTAGCCTTTCCTTACGTTTTGTGTTGTCCTTGAATCATTTTATTAATGAATTCTTAAGTACAATATTAATAATTAATAATAATATTTTTTGTTTTCCGCAGCTCTCTTAGAACATTACTAAATACCCTGTAACTCACTGGATGTTACAGAAAGTCTTCCCCCACTCCTATACAATTTTTTGAAGTAAGTAATAAATGAGATCCCAAGATATTTGCATCTCAGACCGGACATTCCTGTAAACATAAATTGTACGGCTTCGTATGACGTATGCTAAGTAGTATATTAAGTTCCAAATATACGGGAAAAAATTAGGCAACCAGCAAAACAAAATAGTTAGTCATAAGAAAAGCATGACATTTAACTTTGCCCACACATACTTTTAAGAAATTAAAAGTATCAAGTTACTTATGAAAATAGCCAACATGTTAGGAAAGGTGCCATCAGGTTGAATAGGGTGTAGGTATTCCTTTTTTGTTTTTCAATAAAGGTATGTTGTGCATAGGTAACTAACAAATACTGGTCCTTCTTTATGTTTTTTTAAAAAGCTTTAATAACGCTAACCTTGTCCTGCGAATATCCATTAAAATCCTCAAACCGACCGAAGCCCGGTATTACACGCAAGATCAAGTTAATATTCCCACGTAAGCCAATTGACATGCTACTTCTGTTATAATACAACCTATTTCATGGAACAAAAGTAAAAGATTGGGGTTCAAAAATCGAGGGATAATAAAAAAACTTCACTTGATATCCCGACGTAAGGTATTGACAAGGAGTTGACAGGTATATTCCGAGTACTTAAAGTGACATATATTTATTTTTTGTTTGCTTTCTGTCCATTCATTGAAAATATCAAGGGAATGATGGCGGCACTGACAACATTATGATAAAGTCAATTTCCCAATGTGATAGACAATGGGTACTTCGCTATGCGTCGGCGTCTCGGATTAATTTTCGACTGTAATCCTTACCTACAACAATAGGATAAAATACAAACCCCTTTTGACCTGATAGGTGTCATGAGTCTTTTGGGTCTCATATTTAATGCACCTGGTTCAAATAGCTGATAGCTGGTTTTAATTCAAATCACTGAAAAATCAAGAGGTTCATATTGAGTTTCTATTAACAACCGAATAAAAAATCTCTTAATTGAAATTCACGTAATGCAACATAGGATTCGTTATAACAACAAATTAATTGGCCATCTACATACTCTCGAGGTAAATTCTTATTAAAATTTTTAATTCTTTGTTAATATAATATATCTATGCAAAATTTTAACAAAATAAACAAGAACATACATTCATCATCGGTTAGGTGATAGTAAGTTGTCGCCGCAAAATATGACGACGATGATGATGAGGAGGAAGAGTGTGTGGGAGTAGAGGATGATTCCGCCGTTGTTGTATCCACAGCAGCTTTTCCTGTACCCATATACTGTAGATTTCTCATGGCAATGACATTGTCTATAAATAAACAAATTAAATAAATTAAACAAATGAACATATGACAATAATTGTATTTATAGTTAATTTTCGTTTCGAAAAAAAAGAAGAAATAAATAAATAAAAGAGCGACGTATGTTGCTTACTCTTAGTTGTCTTATAACATAATGCCATTGCCGGTTTAAGTTTTCGTGTTATTGGTACAATTAAAAAAGCTACACTAGTATTGTTATCTGGTCAACCAGTTCGACAGATAAAGTGCATTGATATTGATTTGACAGTAGCACTGAAAATAATATCTGTCACAAAATTATGAATTCATTAAAAATATATATATATTTTTTATTACCAATTCGTTGTTTCAATTAATTTATGTTCCTCAAGAGTTTATTAAACGACTTTTTTATTTTAATGAACGATACATATATTGGACATAAAACGCCATATCGATTTATTTACATAATTAATGTGCTCTCTTATTGAATAACTAATTGCGTTCATAAATGTATTGCATGATATATATATTGAATGTGTTTCGTTGAGAATTAAACACAATTCAGAGCTTTTCAATACAAAGCCAAGAGTTATGCCATCATTTCGACAAATGAACACCGACTATAAGAGAAATGAGAAGATATTTTAATTTTAAAATTTATATTCAAGTGCGGGCACTTTATTGCTCGGCTGCGTCATACGAAACTTACTCGCTTTATGATGTGCATTTCTAAATCGCCTCAAAAATAATGGTAACATTTGATAACATACCAAATTTATTTGAATCACTTTTTAGGTTTTGAAAAATTGTATTTACCCAAAAATCATAATAAAAGTAATTATTTATTAGCTTTTGAGATTTTGGCGGTTTTATAAATTACCGTTCGCACCCAACAACGTTAATGTAATATCACCAAAAATGGGTTATACATATATAATTCTTGGCGATTTAAAACACATCGCCGAAAAATGTTTGGTCGATATGTAAATATGTTAGATCACAATAACGTTCAAATCAACCTTTTTTTCGTGTCAAATCGCTAAAAAAAAATTTCAAATTTGGGTGATTTGATTTATACGTATAACCATATTACACCTAAAATTATTTTGCGAGACAATTAGATCATAAGAAAAAAGAGTGGTGGATTCTAAAAAACCATGGTAGATTTAAAATTGATATACATTAGCTATTTAAACTATAATAATACAAAACAAATGTTTGATGTTTTTTGCTAGGAAAAAATGCCACAATTTCATTAGGAAATTTTTCGGCTTTTTCCATTTTAAAACCTAAAGATTTTTTTTGGCTTTTTTCCATTTTATTTTTTTTGCCTAATTTTAGCCTTTCGTATTACCTAGTCATCCAAGTTTTTGCATTAACTGCACCATAAACTTCACATCTCATACCATGTGAAAGTTTGTTGCATGCGGGAATTGATGTTATTCTAATTATTCCAAAAATTTAAACTAGTTCCAAAAATTTAATTTTTTAGTTCATGTTTTTCTTTCACTGAAAAACTTTTAACTACAACCCCTGTTTCAGTGAAATTTTTACTATTAGTGATTTAAATATCAATACATACAAAGGTTTTTACTTGAAATTATGTCCTAGTGCTTAATTTTATTATGTAGGTTGAGAATCATGGATCGGACATAACTATTTAAACCAGAAAGATAAATAGTTGTCGAATTTTCAAGTGGGAGATATTATAGATACGACAAATATTCGGTTATAGTGGTAGATCTATCATATTGTGGTAGAAATGAGGACTCTGTTTGCTACGGATTTGACAAAATCATATTTTAATTTAAATAGGTCGGTTTAGTATTTTGTAACTGTTGATAAACTAAATTAATGCTTGAAAATGGTAAATCTCAATAATAATAATCTCAAGCGATTTTGTTTTTAAAAGTTTTGCGCCAACGTTTAGTTTTCCAAGTAATTTGTTGTTGATATGTATATCATGAGATTAAACAATTTTGAGTGCAGCTTAGTTTGTTTTATCTATTCTGGTATTCAATACGGTAGTGTTTAAAATAAAAATTAAAAGACTTCAAAAGTATTGCTTGGAAGAAACTTAAACATTGCTACCATTTGCGTTACAGTTGCTTCAAAACCAGGTATACATATGTTTCCATTATATTCGCATGTGTGTTAGATGCACATAGTGGTGGGAAAGCTCCACTATATTATATGACCTGCAAACTCTTAGCTAAAGCAAAGCTCCAACTGCTGCTTTGTATGCCGCGCTCACATGCGATTTACAAACGTTGGAAAACGTACAGACAGTATAAAGCAAACACTAATAGCTAAGATCAACCAGCATCGAGATTATTTAAAATACGATAAATATTGACTGATATATTAAAAAAAATAAAAGAAGTCATGTCAAAAAAATAAAAAACGCCATCATTTAAGTTGGTACATATTGTGCATTTCATAGTGGCCTCTTTTAATAAGTGATCTAAAATCAGGGTCTAACTAATAGTTTTCAGGTCGAATCGGCAAACTCCACAAGCGGACCATTATTAGCTGGAGTAAAGTAGGATTGCAACTATCGCTCAATTTAAATCACAAATTTGCCGGAAGAAGTAAATTCTGACTGCAAAGTAAAATATTTTCTTAATCATTTGAAGCCAATAAGTAAAGTCGATTTAAAAAACCTTAAACTAATGGATTGTAATGCGCTTACATTCTACTTGACAACGAAGAGCATAACTTGAGGATAGGAAACAAGAACACATTACAGCATACAAAAGCACAGTGATGGAAATAGGTGGTAACAAAATAACAACGCCAGTAGATGAATTTTTAAATTTCGAAACGACAATTAAAGCGACAATTAATTTAATTAAAATATAAGTTGTGTCATTTTATTTTTTAATAAAACAAATACATGTATTAAATGCAATAAATTTATATTTCCTACATATAAACACATTCATATACATACACAACTGGAGATCGAAAACACAAAATGATCATAGATCTACTGTTAAATGTATTTTATTTATTATTGGTCTAATAGTTTAGTTTTAGTTATTATTAAGTTATAAAGTAAAAAATCGTATAGCAACGTACCGTTTAACTACTGAAAGAATTTATTTTCGTGATCGGTTCAGAAGTTCCAGAGCTAACCCCCTAAAGTCGAATTTACCTCTTAATATAAAAGTGCAAATAAAAAATTGATAAGAAATAAATGAAATAGTCTGTGACTATACAAAACCCTGTAGCTTTCAATTAGTGAAATTTTGGAATCGGTTTATCATTTCCAAAATATTACTCCAGCTGCCAAGAATTAAAGCAAGACTCTACTTTGTACCCTGAGCCCCGTTAATATTGTTAATTTTGTTCAATTTAATTGTCGTTACGTTTTCACTGATGAACAACATGGTGTCCCCAAGCCTTAGCCTACTTCTCTAGATCCATGACATTAACGATACGTCAAAACTTTACAGTACCTACTTATTGTTGTAAAGTAGTAGTAGAAAGTGTGGACCGCTTAAATGCTCTTGCGGTTATCCTTGCCAGGAAGCTTAATTCTATTGTCAGACATGGCTAAAACCCGATTAAGACCTGTAAGTCACAAAACGGCCATATCGTTCTCTCGTCCAGCCTGTTTTGCACTAATGTATTAATGTGTGGTGGCCGGGGGAGAGAATTTGGAATTGCAAGAGCTGTGAGTAAACAGAAGTAGTTCCTTCATTTTGCATTGCGAGATTTACCATGGAACTCAGAAAGTTGACTTCCAAAGTTTCCGAGTCAGAAGCTGAATCTTTAAGTCTTGGAAAAACGAAGAAAGAAATCCAATGCAGTTTTTGTGTTTAGTCCATAGCATAAACCTATGTTCACAAATTAATACAAATTTACCTCAGACCGAGAACAAAGATACCGTACAAAAGTCCGTCCGAATGTTAAAAGGTATGGTAGTAAAGGAAAGCTAAAGTAAAAGAAATATTAAGAAAATCGTAATATAATTGTTTTATAAAAGTTTACCTAAAATGCCAATATTGATTTACTGCGTCTGTATCTGTGGTATCTGTGGCTTGTAGATAAATATATAAATAATTATATATATACAAATTTGCAACAAAACCTTCGTGTAGAGCTTTCTTTTTAAAGACCAATAATGTTCATATTTAAATTTTGAGATAATACATTTTTAAACCAAAAATGTTTAATAAACTTTGATATTATTTTGCTCTATTTTATGAACAAAAATGTTTTCATAAGTTTGAGGAGAATCTATAGATTTAATGAGAATTGGGAAATTCTTTATTAAATAGTATATATAGTATAGCAATTTAAAGAAAATATTGCAATATTATTCTCTGATTGTTTGCCGAAGATTTAAAGAGACAAATCCAACGCAGCACTGGTACAGTGGCAATAAAATAATATGTAGCATAGATTATTTTTTCTTTGAAAATATATAAATAATAATCGCCCCAAAATATTCGCTTTAAATCTAATACTTCCTTTATAACTTACATGCAGAACGATCAGTTGATTTTTTTTTCATATTCTTTATTTGGATCTATTCCTTTGAAAAATGAGTAGTTAAAGAAAGTTCATTATATGTAATGCTACGGTTCAGACTTCAAATACCTATCTTCGAGTAACCATTTAGTCATCATGTTAAAAAAGAACATCCCAAACTCCTGCAAACTACAGCTTATAAAATTGTTTCCCAAGATTTAAAGTCATACTGCACACCGCAAAAAATTTGTAGATTGAAATGCAGAGGAAGGCCAACTAGAAATAATACATTTTCAAGCACAAGTCTACTGGGCCAAGAAGTATGATACCCTATCCATATACCTTTAGGTCTCCAATAAAAAGGCGTTTAGAATATGGTGGGCGCAATTTATTAAATTTTATATGAAATTTATAAAAAAAATCAATATATAAAAAAACGCCCTCAAAAAGTGGTCGTGATATAATAGAAAAAATATTGGCTAAGGTTTTTTTCATGACGTACGGATGGACAGACGGACTTTCGAAATGTCATTATAAATATATGTACTGCTAAGAGACCAAGACGAATACTAAGGGGTGTTACAACCTATGTGTCAAAATTAATATTTATATGCATAGGATAGCGTAAAAAAACTTTTTTTAAAAAAAGATTACAATTGCATTTTTATAAACCATTTCCTAAAGAAGCAGCCACAGAAATTTGAAAAAATTCGGGAGACAGAATAAAAGTTCATTGGAAGAGTGCGATTGTTCGAAACTAAGCATTCTCTAAAGTATACTTCATTTACAGTTTTCAGCATGATTGCAAAGTTCAAAAATCAAATTTCTGCCACAGATGTTTTTGTTTTTTTTTAATAAATAATTTAATTGCTTTGTTCTTGAATTTTTTTTTAGATATTTAAGTCTTTGATTTAACAACGTAATCTGTTTTTACCACAGACCTTTTACATCTTCGCGGCACATACAAGGAGAAGCCTTAATTTAAACAATTTAAAAAATATATGTAAATCAATTCAACGTGCATACCAGTAAAAGTATTTGACCAATCAATTAAATGAAAATCATTACGTAAATCATTATTATTAGCTTTGGAAAAATTGAAATATTCTGTCAATGTTCTTTGAGCCGAATTGTTATATGAATACGGTGCACAGATATTGCTATATAATACAGGAGCTCCGCAGCAACGGAGATACTTCATTGACTTCAAATATTAACCTGTTTCTAGTACAAACTTAATCAATTCATTCCTGGCAAATATTTTTTTAATGCTCTCAATTTTTAGATATATCTATGCGTTTTATTTTAAAGTTTCGTTGTTCGATAAAACTGACCTAAATCGTTTAATCTAGTCCCGAAGAAAGCATTTTTATGGTAGGTAACGCTATTTCAAATGAAAGCCAAAAAGGAAAAAAAAAAACGCCATGAGATGTTACCCCAAAATTAATAAAAACGCACTTTGAATCAAATCCATTTCCGTTCCGGGGTCTTCTCTGAAGACGTAATATCATACCTAATTAACAGTTTAATTTCGATATTGCAGCATGATTGCAATAAATAACTTAAAATAAAAACGCCGCAGGTTTTACCTCAAATAGCACACGCATTAAATTATCAGAAACAGAAAAATCAGATCTGGGACTGCTTGGCATCATCAACAAATTTACCATGATATTTAGTGGTTAAGGATGTCTCCCTCATAACGTTCACCAGTACGCATTAAAAAAAATTACATTTGTTATGCTTTTCTAATAGCTACGGGCTTCTCTTAAGAAACATTTTGATTTTTAATTGCAGCACCAACAAAAATGATGTTTATAGTATGTTTGACGTTATACGCTACTCCTAACAAAATAAAACATGTTATTGTTAACTAATGAAAATATAATTTTTAAAATAATTTTTCAAAATGCTGAACGGAAAAAATTTCACATAAACACTCTCGGGCCAATACCAAATATTTCGGATTCATAACATACACACACATATATAGGTATAGCTTACATTCGTAGAGTATTTTTTAATATTAAATTAATTAAAGTGAGATTTTAACCTTACTCGCAATCCAACAAATAATATCAAGCGGTTCGCTCCTGATGATGTTATACACATACACACCAGTGATTTCATATACATTATAATATAATAAACATATTATGTTTCCAGTAACTTCATGTTAACCGGAGTTTAACACCACAGTAAGGTTTTCCTGAAATCCTCTGTTAATAATACGATGTTGAACATTAAGTCGAGATTCCGTGATGAACATACCAATATCTCTTCGATTATGGGCTCGTGATTTCAAAAAAATCAATTAAACTAAAGATTTCACAACATTGTCTTCAAATGCTTTAAATATCAAATACTTCAGGAATGTTGTAAGAAATGTAACGTTTTACAACTTTCCACTTTTACATACAAAACTCAATTTAGAATAAGCTATGTAGGCTTGGATTAGTCATCGTTAGATGAGAATTACAAGGTCGTACGTAACAGGGAAATTCTGTTTACATACGACCTTGTAATTCTCACTTGAAGACATGTAAGTGTAAAAAAAAATTATACTAGTAAAATAAACTTTTATAAGCACCTCTGTAAGTACATTAAAATACATTTTACTAACTTACGTAAGTTAAGAGAAAACTACATCAGTGTTGACACGTTTGAAATCACAAGGAGTTCTAACAACTTACGCGATCAGCATCTGTACGTTTTCAACTAGCGAGGAACCTAAATTGAGCGTTTTTTTTTATATTGAAAAGAAAATCCATACTCTGATCTGATCCAGGTTTAATAATGAAACAACTAACAACGAGAACAAATTTGTTAAGAAATTGGATATGTATGATTGAAAGTAAATCCAATGCGAATTAGATCTAAAGCGGTATTTAAAAATATCTTATCGGTATTTAAAAGTATCTATTAAACTACGAAAATAGACATTAAAAAATGTATAGTCATGAAAACAAAATTTAAATATTCTTAAAACGATTGTAAATATGTAAAGTATATAAACAGATTGTCCTTCAATTGATATAAAATACATATCATCAAATGTTTAAGGTAACGTTAATAATAATACGAAAAATATTTATGTGTTATTTTCTCGTAAGACAGTGTATACGATTTTTAAGTGCTTACGTATTTTCAACGTACTTATAACTTATGTAAGTGTTTCTTTGCCTAATTTGATATAGTGTAAACATTACTGTAAGTTACTTCTGGAAGTCGTAAGAAAAACTTATCCTATTGTGACATCGTTTCTCGCTAACTGCAGTTATCTAATTATTGTTACAAAAGACCATTAAATGCTTAAATGGCAGGAAATAAGTAAATTTTGATTATAAATAAATTCAGAATGAGCAAATTTTAAACATAAAATTGGTAACTTTTTTCAAAACAATTTGTAACACATTATATCGACACCGACAAGAATGAATAAAGCGAAATTTTCAAAAATGCTAAGAAAACGAAAAAAAATCTTTTCAGTTATTTATTTGGTTACTTTATTTGTATAAATAGATTTTGGCAACACCGAAAATCCATTCAGATAAGAAGTTTCTACAGCTTAATACATTTTTTCGGTGAAGACATTGTCGTTTGATGCAATGGCGCGCAAACCATTCCAATGCTCAAAGCAATAGATGGTTTCAAAAATACTGCGTCCTCAGTTTTTTGAAAAACAAACGATTAATGCCAGTTTATAAAACCTCCAATATCTCTAAAACTAATAAAGGCAATTCCAAAATATGTAACTTTTATTTTTATAATGTTAAGTTAAACAAATTTTAGTATTTCGATTCTTGAAATATTTTTTTTCATATAACGATTGCTTAAATTCGTTTTCTCAAAAACGGATCTAATGGTTTTGATTTTTTTAATTTTGCACAAACAGGTTAATGTGTCCAATGTGCAAAATTATATTGAAATCGTTTGAGCCGTTTTTTAGAAAATCCAATATGTCAAAACTAAAGAAGTGATTTAAATAAATTTAGTATGTGATCAAATGTTTTCATTTTGTTTGAGGCGATTGCATTTTTTTTTTGTTGTTACTCATTAGGTTTGAGCTCGTCATTTGTGGTGACTACTAAACTTTCGTGTTCTTACGTACCTAGGTATTTACAAAAATGGACGAAATGGATTTTTCGTGGTTTGATCAATTTGCATGTGATAAAAGTGAAAATCAAAACGGATATTCATGCGTTGATTTTTTAAAGAAGGAACGATATAAGCAGTTGTCTTAGAACCCAATGCATTTTCACGAGACAATGTAATGCCATATTCTATTGAACCTTTATCTTTAATGCTTTTATAGCTATTTATACATCAGACTGAAGAAAAAAATTGTTGATATGCTTAAAATGTATGGTGGTGTATATATCATATTTATTTAAAATCATTTGGATTGTTTATTCCTTTAATTTATATAAGAAACAACTAAAATATACCTATTAATTAGTAAGATTTTCCCCAAATTTTAAAACAGTGTAAAATGTACACTACAATAATTTATTTGTGTGTAATAAGTAGGTTGATTTGGAAAGAAGGGAATATACAAAAATGCTTTCTTCAATTGCGTTTACAGAGTATATAACCTCCAAATTTCGTAACTCCAACAACAGCGATTTGGCCTATTTCATTATAGGTATACCATATATATATTTTTTTTAAATTGTAACATGTTTGGAATATATATTAATATTTTTTTTTATGAATTTTGAGTATCGAATTATTTATTCTCGTAAACTTAACCTTTATTTTATCATACAAATTTACAGCTTGTATTTGCCAGTGTGTTCCAGTACTCTCTTAAGAAGATAGCTATATGCACTTTTTCGTAAGTTGTTTGTGTTAGTTTAGCAAATTGAATATTCCGTAATATAAGCTTCTGAATCAGTGCCACTGCATGAAATACTGAATCGAGTGGATTTGTTACACCTAAAGTTTGCTCGTCGATTGTCACTGCACTTTACATGAATATTTACAATTTTTGAATGGAAATTTTCCATTCGAAACCGACATAAAATTGTTGGTTTTCCATCCGTCCTGACATATAATTTTGGACTTTTCATATATTCCTTGTTATCTAAACATTCGCTACATAGCAGGAAAAATAACTTTACTTGGAAACTAAGTAGGAAAACTTCATATGTTTCATTATTTCTTATGTATATTTTGGAACAAAACTCCTTTTTTGTGAGATATAACTTCACTTATAAGATCTACATATACAATGATTATTTAACTGAACTAATTATCTTGGAACTATCATAAGAAAACCATTATCAAAGAAAACTGCGGGGCGAAAATCATGTTTTCAAAGCGGGCAATATTTTAAAACCTTTATCACTCGGACTGGTCAAATAGGTACTGTGTGCATCACTGTGGATCTCTTTTATTACTTATTAGTGCGAAATTACTTCAATTTTCAGAGTAACAGCCTGAACACAATAGTGCTGCAAATGCAATACATATTTGCAGACGTTCAATCTGTCAAACATTTTTCCAATGCTGCGAACTGGGAACAATTGATTTGCATTGAACCCGTGCCATAGTGTTCTGCCAAAAAAGTGTTTCCCCAACAATGCGGAAACAAATTTACCTGTAATGTTCTTAAGTTATTTCCCACTTGTAAGATTTGATTTGTATTGAACTCGTGCAGCTTTTCTTAAGAGAACGCTAACCAAAAACAAATTCTAGGGTTTCACTCCACAGCCGATCGAGAATTATGAATGGGTTATTCGCTCCCATTACGGTTGCCAATCCAAATATAAATTTGTACATACGTATATATTATTTTTTCATTTTTGGCATTGTAAACGGGTGATTTTTAGTGATATTTTATAACTGCTTATATATGATCTTAGTATGTGTTTTAAAAATGTTTTGGCTTGTTATTGTATATATTTGGCAATAAATGTTTAAACTCTTGAGGTATCAAATCTGCTTATGCTGTTATTCCTTACTAGTTCCGATTTTGGTTTTAAAAGGCACTTCTACCAACTTTTTTATAATAAAAACCATTATTATACATTTCCCAACATACATTTTCCATTCCCCTGTCGAACGTCCTTTACTGCTCTTAAATGTTTACAAGGAATACAATTATTGCTAAGATTATCAAAACTTACTTACTTGAATTAAAAACGCATTCTACAATAAAGGTTTGCTAGTTTTCTTAAAAACATACATCTTCGGAATGTAAATGGCCTTTACACTAAATTGATATCCTTAATGTAAGAGATAATACCAACATACTTAAATAAAAAGCATTAAAAAGGCATATTAGAGTATAAATAAACTAAAATAAATACATAAATGCATAAACATATTATATGTGTGTACATCTAAAAAGGGAATGTTTTTTGAAAAACGTATAATAAGTACCTATATTAATGAGAAAAGAAGAAAACCTCGAAAAATTATACAGGGTGAATATATATTATAGAGAAAAGAATTAAGGGAACACCCTACTAAAAGCACCATGGCCTATCCATATCCCTATATGCCAAAAAAAAAGGATTAAAAAGATGATGGATTGAATTGTATTTCATTCTAAGAAATTTATAAAAAAAATATTTGTTGGAAAAAACGCCCCCAAAAAGTGGGCGTGGCTAAACCGGACGGACGGACATGCTTTCATGGGTCTACGACGAATATTAAGCGGTGTTACAAACTATGTGTCAAAATTAATATACCCTCAGGAAAGGGCATTCAAATTTAACAATTTAAAACGCACACTGCTACGGCGAATATTAAGGGGTGTTACAAACTATGTGTAAAAATTAATATACCCCTAGGATAGAGTATACAAAGTTAACAATTTAAAACGCACACCGGCTGATTTCTCGCAATCAGAAAACTTACAAATGCTGCGTTAGCTGTGAAAACTCCGTAAGTGATCAGGAATATATTTGCACTGTTGCTTCATCACTTACTTACGTGAATTTGTAACTTACTTACGTAAGTTAAACTTACATGAGTAATCCGGGGCAGTCTTACGTAAATCTTAAGCAAAAATTACAACAACAAGAAATTAAAACAAATCATTTTTGTGTAGGCTTATCATTTAAAGGGACTGCCGATTAAGCTTAAACTTATAGGACCCATAAACCATACATGTATGCATGTGCAATCACATACACGCACAATCAGCCTTTCTTCGTACACTTTGCACGTGAGTTCTGCTATTATTTTTAATATTCGTAATCTAAACTCATTTTCACCAAAAAATCTCGCATGCACAAACAAAAAAATTTGATTTCACGCATGCGCAACCCCACAATCAACACCATATAACTTCAGTTGACATGCACAATTTTAAACTTGATTGCACATACATGCATGTATGGTATGTGGGGCCCTATTCGTCCTATACAATGCCATCGCAGTTGCTGTCTAAGAAGTGATAATGGAAGTGCGACATATTGTAATCGTTTGGAGATAAATAAATGATTGTAAATGATTGGTGAAATCGGTGTGTGATAACATAATTTTGTAAGTGAATAATGTTGTACTATAATGACAACTAAAGGAGAAACAAGTTATGTGTAGTGAATAGAAAAGGCAAACATTAGTTAAACAAAATAACATATAATCACATTGAATATGAGCGTAACTATATATGTTGTCTTTTGTCGTCGTTGCACATTTCGCTTCAACATAAATAAATATTTTGTAAAAAAAGGTTTTAAATTTGAATATAGGAAAACCAATTGAATGCATGTTGAAACTTTAAATTTGTTTTGTAAAATCTTGAATATCTATTCGTTTAAAATGTTCGACTAAGCTTTGAAGGTGGTTATAATGGAATTTGGTTTAATTATAACTATAATTAGTTTGGTTTAAGTTACATGACAGTTTATCTCATCAGGCAACGCGATTAACCACAATCATTATCACAAGGAAAATCTACAGGTATATACATATATATATTTATATATCTACATATAAATATGACCAAAGTTTCTTATGCAGTGGCCATTTCAATGCCCATGTCAAGAGTGCATAGTATATCTGAACTAATACATATTCAATCGGGTGTTCCACAAGGCTCACATCTTGCCCCAATCCCAATCTCCTGGCAAGTGATAAAAAAAATTGAGGCGAATCTGCAACATTGAATGGAAATATTAAACCAGATTTGGAACTTCTGTGAAATTTTGGTATTTATTTAGATACCAAGTACAAAAAAAAACACAGCAATAATGATATAAAAAAATATTTGTGCGTGAAGTAGTTTTGTTTTATTATTTCTTAAATTTTTATATTAAATTTTTTTTTAAAAAAATATATGTATTCACGGTTAGTGCGCTTAAAAAAACTTTGCATTCCCAAGAAAAAAAAAAAATACCTATCAATCTAACTGCAGAATAAGTTTTCTAAATCACGATTCTATTACTTATATTATATACTCATGTGTTCTCCTGCCATAATTCGTCTTCTTGTAAAGACTAAATAATAGATCTAAACAACAACGGGAGTTAGATTCATATAAAAAATTAAAATTAAATTAAAAAATTAATGGTTTGAATAAAATAGCAACTTGTAACTTGCAACTATCATGCTGAAATAACAGTGCTGTTTCAAAACTCGCCTAGTCTGAGCAATCGATTTTTTTGGTGGTGCTGGTCTATTTTTGTCCGAATGGCAAACGGCTCACCACAAAAACTCATGAAGGGTAATCAGCGGAAGAATAATTATACTCTTCCTTTGAACACAGGAAAGAGAGATACATCAAACTTTGGTAATTACCGTTTTACTAAGTTGATGTCACAGGCCATGATTCGATTTTAGGTAACTATAAGGATCATAATAAAAAAAATTATCTTGAAGGATTTACATTTTATGTGTTGGTTGATATAAAAATATAAGTCGGTAGACAACCAAGCGGTCGTTTATGGGTGGCGCTATGACTACGAAGACTTTCTGAAACATATGTGGATAGAGATGGTCATGAACATGTAAAGGGGAGCAAAGACAAGAGTTAGATGTATAGATATTTTATTAGCTCAAATAATACACTATACCTTTACTGCTCATTCTTTAACCCACTATGATTAGATTTATTTCCTGATTTAAGTTTCACATTAGTCACATCCTCTTATATCTTTACCTTTATGCGGCATATCGTCCAGTGATGTTATCCTTTCAATCATTGAACCTGACCATGGTGCAACGACTGCTCCGATTGCTGGTGTCGATTGTAATGCAAACATGATGTTTATTCTCGTTTTGATTTATTATTTTTAATATAAATTCACTTTTCACTTTTCCACATATTTCCACTTTTGTTATGTTTCACGATTATTTTTGTAAATTAATTATAGGTTCTTAATACCGATAAAACTGAAAATTTAAATGTTAAAAATATAGAAAGAATTGTACAAAAAAAATATATATTAATACAACTGAGTAAACATGCAATATGAATGACTTGTTCCCTTTGAATTTAAATATATATACAAGTCAAAATAAGCCAATGAAATAAAAACGAGAACAAAGTAGAAAAGTAATATTTAAAAAAATCCCCAGCAAGTGCAAATTGAACGAATAAAATTTATTTTTAATAGTGATTCTACTTGCAATTACCTATCCGTTGTAATTCTATCCTATGTATCTAAAATAACAATTCTTCGAAAATTGTGTTTTAATTTTATATTTTGTTTAATTTTTTTTAATTCGTTCTTCAGTGTACAGGAAGTAACTAAACAAGATTTCCGCCTTAAACTACAATGGACCATTATAGAATCAGAGTAATCCTTTTTTACTTCTATATATCTTAATAAAAATAAACGGTTGAAAACAACGAACAGCAAACTAAATATGCTGACAAATACATATGATGTTAAAACAAAAGTTATGAATCCTCGAACATTCCTATTTATAACGAAGTCATCAAAACAGACTGTGAAGGTTATGACTCTTAAGGCTTTGATTGATTTTTTTTTATTGACTGGGAAAGAAGTTGACAAACGAAGACGGATTTAATTGTATTTCATAATTCATAATAAGTTACTTAATTTCGTGAAACGTAAGGAAGATTGTGCGATACAGATTATGGCATGACACGTTAATACTCGTCGATCAGAAATCTACCTACATTTTTACATCGTCAAAAAGCAGATGTCGTAGCTACGTACTCATCAAACTGTTCCGCATTTTGAATTAGATGTAAAACAAATTCACTAAGGTTCAATTGCATTTACTTCCATACATAGGTTATAGTTTAATTACTGCTGTCAGAAATCATTGGCAGGAACTTGGTTGATAGGAATGCATTGCCGTGTTTTCGCTAATGTTGTCCCTCTAAAATCAAACCAAAGCCTTGATAGGTAGTTTTAAGGGAGTCTTACTTATAAGAGAATACCTTCTAAGTCACTGTTTATATAACATTCCCATAAACTTGTGTGTGCTTTTCTGAGTTTGCAAATTTAAAAAATTAGTTGAGTTATGAGAACACCAAATATGTGCTGGTATAAAGGTAGGTACAACGAAAGAATAAATTATTAAAATTCACTGAAGAATACTTTTAAAACAAAATAACGCGAGCGACTTAGGCGACAAACAAAACACAACCACGCGTGAGTTAGAATCTTACACACCAACGCAGTGCGATGTTGACAAAATAATGCGTTGCTACAGGTAACACTTTGAAAGAATTACGCCAAGATGTTGTCAGAGAGTAAAAGTCACTTAAAGATTATGTGGTAGCACTGGGCGCGTAATTCTTCCATCACATCAAGTCAACACTAAAGTTGAATTTTGCTGGCATTATTCACCACTATATATCTTTTTAGGCACGTTATTGTTTGTTTTTTTTTTTAAATCCGAAGCGGTCTTGTCACAGTATTTTAAGTTAATCGATCCTTGCTGAGTTGGAGTACACGACTATGACAGCACAAAACGCAACCGACGACTTAAACTGTATCAACGACGACGACACACCAGAGAAAACGACGACGGCGGAGACTGTATTTCGTGTTGCGTTTGATTTTGCAACGGAAACACTGATATAATACTGCTGAGCCTGTTCAGCACCATACGTCTATGACATGAGTGAGTGAGGTCTGCCAGCCTGAGTTCCTATTCGTCCCTTGGTTTATTCCAGTTCATATTTTCATTGGACATGTGGCAATGAGGAAAGAAAATACCCGATGCCGATATCACCAATGAGTAAATAAGAGACGGAGTGGTACATTCATGCCAGGGATGTTTTCTAAGGGGTTTGGTTGGTGTGCTCACTCTATTTCTGCTTCGCATTTGCTCAACCCTCCGGATGTTTGAAAGAGACTTGCAGAGGCGACTCTTAAACATGGGACTCTGTTTATTATATTGTGGACCAGGTCATATTGCATGCACGAATGAATCGTTTTACTTTCCACCATTGGTAGGAACTGTTTGGAATTTATTGTTTTCGATTTTCGCCAGTTGAACGAACGAAAGAAAGAGAGATACACAATACACATTCATATTGTCTTTGTAATCTCGGAATGAGGTGTTTTTGTACTCATAGTGCTGGCTGCTGCTGCTGCACAAAGAAGGGTGGCAAAGTAACGGGAAACATTTTAATTAGAGTTATTTTGTAGTCCCTACATAACTTTAAAAGGAGAAATAAAAAAAAAAGGAAAAATGGGCAGAGACGAGGTAGAAAAAAACATCCCACATGCAAAATCGTTACTAACTTGGAAGTTGTAGATGCACGAATTAATATTTTTGTTTTATTTTTGGTTTTAATTTTTGTAGCGAAAGAGGCTTACAGATGATGATTATATGGAACATTTGATTGCATCGTAAATAAATTGGGTTAGGTATATGGCATTGTAGGTAGAAATAATGATTTTGTTTGTATTAAAATGCTTGAATATGTAACTGCCTATTAGGTTGAAATGTAAAGCTGTCTTGTAATTATCTGCTTAGTTAAGCTATGGGTCAAGGTTGTATTTAATGAGAATAAATTAAATGAATGAAAATGCAATTTGGGACTACCTACATATGTCCTCTAATTTTAATGGGTGAGAATGATTTAGCGGATCCGCTGAAGATCTTAGAAGCTTGAGGACATGCAACATATTGTTAAAAATACGCGATCCGGGCACGCTGCTTTCAATTTTCCACACCATGCACTCTGGCATCCGTGTTGGCTTGGTATTTGAAACTGAAGTTCGGTCTTTCTTGTCGTCTCAAACACGGGGGCGGGGATTCAAAGATCCTCTTGGCTGGAGCTATATTGTTCATTAGCGCAATGGCCCACCGAATGGTCGACGTGTCTTGACTTTTTGGACTACATCCATGCCTTTTGCAGTATTGCCTCTCATTTCCTGCATATCGTCCAATACTCGGCGTGTTGAACCCATCTGCCAAACCGAAGCAGCGGTTTCCTACAGTTATTCTTCGCCGTATCTCCACTAAGTTGTCATTCATTGAGTGGAAATTTATACCAAGGTTACGGCTTTCAATAGTGACATTTTGTCCTAGTGGGTGGACAGATGTTTAGTGATAGCATATATTTAGTCTTGTCCTCATTTACATCAAGACCAACTAATTTCGCCTGTATTTCAATAGCCTTAAAAACCTCTATCACGGTACGCTGGCAGCAACCGATGGTTCCAATATCGTCCACTTACCCCAGTAGCTGGAAACAAAGAGCTCCTGACGATAAATGTTATTATGTGCATCTTTGAAGTCGATAAAGAGATGGTGTGTCTCGACTTGAAATTCGTTTCTCTTCTCCAGGATTTGCCTAAGTGTGAAACGTGCCGATTAGTGTGTTCCAGTAGGTTTTGAGACGTTCACACGTCTTCTCTATTCTATAATAACGTGATTCGTTAAGTTTTTATCATGAAACGTCAAAACGATTGTGGTATATTACTTTTCGCATGACATTTCGCAGAACCAAGGGGTAAAAGCCAGACATCTGGCAGAAACGGTACCCGTCTTTCAGAAATGTACGTATATTTTTCTTCAAACTTGCCTACATTTTGGAATTAAATATTTTGAAATAATAGTTTTCTTATATTGAGATGCTTTGAGCTGCAACTATTTATTTAGTTTAAACGTACGGTTGTTGTGTCAGTAGCTGCCGGTTTAAGGTCATGCTTACTAATAATGAATTGAGTGAATAAAAATATATTTTGGGATTACTTATTTGAGTGAGTGAGAATGGTTAAGGGGCCGGTATAGTTATAAAAAGTTTGGAGGCTGGCATATTTTTTTTATATAATAAACGCTCACTGGAGGGACTTTGTATACCCTTATAATGAAGTAACACAGTGCGCGCATTGGGAAAGTGAAGGATTAGAGAAAGGGAGATACCGATGCAGGTCGGTTTTAAATGTCTGTCAACTGTAATGTGAGGGAAAAACAGAGCGTGGTAGAGCATTCCACACTCGTATTGTAAATGTAAACGTTTAATATGTTTATTATCTTATTGTTATAGAGTTGCTATCTTTCTCAACTTCTATGAAGTTGTTAATTGTTAGTCTGATATTATGCCAATGAATTAAGCACTGATGTTTAATTGCTTTTAACAAATGTTCTAAGAACTTGCGTACAATTCTGCAGGTTTTGAGAATGACAGGCTTCGAACCTTCGTACCAAAGTTGGTTGCATTGCACTTTATTAAGTTCTTCAAATACATTTTTGCAATTATTTCCGCACTTGGCATAATTTGTGTACTGTTCAGTCTTTCGCGTTACTTTACCTTATCAGCTAGATCAGGATATTTTTATATTTTTTCTCCTAATGTTCTACCCTTGTTTGCTGCTTTGGAATCACTACATTTATTATTATTCTATATCTATTCGTTTTGTCTATCCACATAATATCCGAACGGTTCCCTATTATGGTGTGGTCAGCACCCATTTCACGATCCCCAGAGAGAGTACTACGGTATCATGCAGCTCACAAATTTCGACCTCAAGGCTAGCGAGTTCCTGATGAACTATCTTCGCAATATTGCTGTTGGGTTTAAGGTATTTATGATTTTCCAGCAATGAGCATCAATCTACAAAATCTACACTTATTGTCAAAAGTCTCGTGGCCGGCGGAACTATCTTGTTGCGATACTCCATCTTGAATGGCCATGACAATTCTTTCAGTTTCGGAAAACAGCTGACGCCCTTAGAACCATTCTTTTCAACTATTCTAAGAAATTAAAATTTAACTCAGCTGGTAAGGATACTTTCCATGAATATAATTATGTAGATTTCTTATTATGTACTTCAGAGAATTGAACGGTACGGAAAAATGTCAGTTCAACTTCATCAAGAGCAAGGCTACCTCACCACTGACGACCGACCCATTATGATGTTCTCCTTACTTCAGCGCACCAAGGTAGAGAAAATCTCTCAACAAAATGTTTTCAAAAAATTAACGCATTACTCGTTTCCTTATATGCCTTGGTGTTCTCCTTCATCATTCGCACCTCGCTTCGGTGCACTTAGCTTCTTATTCTCATTCATCAATCGCGCCTCACTCCGGAAGTCGATTCATGCGAAATATTCATACTTGTAACTTGCTTCAATCGCATGTGTATGAACGTGTGTTTTCTTCTCTTGCGGATGTGGTGCGCTTTTCATAAGAAAACTCTAAGCAAAAGGTAGAGTTTAACCAACAAACGAGAAAAAGCGTGTTTTTCATTAATATATTATGCCATTCTTATTTTCCTTATTCGATTTTTTTTTAATTTATGAAGCTATGAAATTGATTTAAAATGTGGTTTAAATATCTGACTTTCAAAAACGTTTCTGTCATATTCATAGTTCAGCGACGAATTTTAAGTTTAAATACTATACTCTGTAGTGCTTAGGAATAACACCATAATTCGATTTATATCAAAATTGACTTAATCTACCATTAAAATCTAATACATGTGGTCATTTCATATTCCATATTTTTTTTATTGAGATTTAAATATGATATAAATGATTAAATACTTATAGCAGAAAGAAAACCATTACAAGCCATAAGATAAGACAGATATCTAAAAGACACTTTTTCGAAAATGTTAGGTAAGCGCGGTTATTATAATTTTGCTGACAACATAATTTATTTATACTTAACGTAGTATAACAACACCTGCATGCTTACCTGAAATCAAGATCATCCCCCACCACTCCTCTAATTTGTATGCAGGTTTTTACTATCAGCTTTTCCTGCAGTATTTATTTATTGTTTAAAATTTAATTATATTAGTTCAGAACAATATACATTTCCAGTAGTAAGGTAGTAATAAGCACATCTATGTAAATTGTGCAATAGTAGTTTATTAAAATGGATATATATTTGCTGAAAATAAAGATATCTATCTATCTATCTAGAGGAAAGATTAACAAAATTTATTTGCATTGTGAAATCATTTATGAAGTGTTGCTAGTTTTCTTAAAAACATCTCGCCGAATTGATTTTCTGTACATAGAAGAATAAAGAAGTTAATGGTGTTTACTCTATATTGCAGTATCTTAATTGTAAGATTTAACCAGCATTCTAGTATAAAAGTATATTAAGTAATAACAAACAATAGTAAACAAAAATAATATAAACAAATATGCATATATATAAAAAAAACATAAGGAAAGGCTACAGTTCGCTTGGGGCGAACAGTATGATATACTATCCTTATCCCTATGTACCCCAAAGAAAAAAAGCATTAGGAAAATGATGGATAGCATTTTATTTCATTCTATGAAATTTATAGAAAAAAAAATAATTTAAAAAAAAAACGCCCCAAAAGGTGGGCGTGGTCAAAAACTTTGTATGGGCGATATATTGAGAAAAATATTGGCTTAATATATTGTTAAACATTTTTTTTCGATTTCTATGAAAATTTTCGAAGAAAACAGCATTTTAGTGAAAAACGCCCACAAAAAGTAGGCGTGGCAATAAACTTTATGTGACAAATTAATAAAGGTGGGCAGTATCTATATATCTTGTGAAGGTTGTACAACTTTATCTCTCTAACTTAAGCCTTAAAACGGTTTTTTCTAAATTGTGGGCGTGGCAGTGAGCGTATTTTGAAAATTTTAACACTTTATCATTTCGGAAACCTAAGGAGTATATGCTCCAAATTTCAGCTTCCTAGAGTAACACTAAAGGCCGCAACAGTTGATACGGACGGACGGACGGACGGACATTGCTAAATAGTCTTAGATTTTGGTCCTGATCATAAATATGTCTACTTTTAGGGGTCTGCGACGAATATTAAGGGGTGTTACAAACTATTTATGTGTCAAAATTAATATACCCTTAGGATAGGGTATAAAAATAAGATATTAGAACTTTGTCCATCAATTTCCTGCCATGTTACTCGAAAAAACGAATAATACTGAGAAAAAAATTAAGTGAACACCCTACTGAAAATACCACGGCACGATCTTGAAGTACCATTGCCGCAGTACGCGTACGGAAGTGGATTTGTCCCATGGAGTGTTCTACGTGCTGGAGTACTGGAAGCTGACAACTGGTGTCATTGCAAATGAGTGTAGGGATTGATTACGAGAAATGGCCTCTTTGCAGCTCGAAGCATATCATGCGTTCATCCTGTTAGGGATACGGCGTTTCGTACCCAGGTGAATTATATTTGTAATATCGGCAGCAGCATCCACCTCATGTTCGAGGAAACACAGCGAACAGTTAAAACTTCTAACGCAACCGTTTACATTTTTGCAATTGCCTTTCTCGTATTGCCAAACGGTTCTTTTATGTGCTTGTTCTTTTGCTACGAGAAATTCGCCGATATTACACAATGGTCTGACGAACTTATAGGCGATAACACATTTATGGTGTATTTATCAGGGTGAGAGATGCGAAAAAAGTTAAGTGTGTTGGCAGTTTGAATGCTAATGTCTGGAATTCGTATCGACTTTATTTTACAAGCTGGATCAAATTATTGACGTTAACAAAGATCTCAACACACCTTCCTTCGGGTGTTTCCTGTGTAGAATATTGAAGCCAACTTGAATTATGCATATTGAAATGGCCGGCAATGACGATTTCATTACGAGAAAACAGGATCACAATCCTTGTAATGGAATCTGAAAGCGCATCAATCTCATAATATATGGAAAGTATTAAAAATCATCAATTGCAATATTTTTAATTGCAATTCAAATATCATATATTTCACATTAATTTAACGCACAAAACATTGCGATCTGTTACATTTGGTTTGGAATTATTTGCGGTAGAAAGTTGTATTTCGAGATTAGATTGCTTATAGTAAAATATGCCTATATTGGCACCTATAAATTAAACTATATAATCTCAATTTGCTAAAAATATTTGGTAATTTACTACTTCTGAATGATTAAGTCAATCAAAATTTGTATTAATTTTATGTGTACTACTCGTACTACTGATCAAATCAAGTAACTGTTATTATTAATATTACAAATTTGTTGAAAACGTAATTTGACATTTAAAAATCTTATATTACGATCATAATTTTTAATCATTCACTTGCTTTAAGTATGAATTTTGATATACTCGACAAGAAATCGAGAAGAAAAATGCGTATGGATAAGATGTGTCATTCACCACATCTGGGTGCAACGTCTTTTAAACTATAGGTGGCTATATCATTTTATTGCAAAAAGCTACTGCTATAACAAATCAAACAAAATGAAATATGAAATATCTTGAATCGCGGAAACTTCTTAATGACCGGCAGTACGGTTTTCGCGACACAGGTCCACTGGTGATTTGATGACATATCTAACCGAAAAGTGCAACCAATCTATTCACCGTGGTGGTGGAAGTAAGGTCGGTGCGCTTGATATTTCAAAGGCATTTGACAGACTTTGGCACCAAGCTCTTTTGTTGAAAATGCGGGCATTTGGAATCGATGATACCTTTATTCAATGGATTAGAAATTACCTTTCGGACCGTTCAATTCAAGTTGTTTTGGACGGTTTCAAGTCTGCAACTTACCAAATAAATGTTCCCCAAGGCTCCGTTTCATCTCTGACTCTCTTTCTCATTTTTATGAATGATCTACTCTCTGTTACTTCTAATCCTATTCATTCCTTCGCCGATGAAAGTACCCTCAGCTTAACGTATTCGTTTCGTGGGCAACGCCCCTCATCTTCGGGCATTGAATCGGAACCGCAACGTATGTTAAGCTCATTAAATTCCGATCTTGTCAGCTTTCTTGAGTGGGGTAAAACCAATAGAGTGGAATTTAATACTTTCAAAACACAATGCTGTCTTCTGTCATTAAAGCGAAACCTCAATACTCTATCATTATCCATGAATGGCACTTGCATAGCTGAATCCGAAAGAGTTTCCATTCTCGGTATGTGTGTTAATGACAACTTTCGTTGGAATGACCACATATTCGACGTCGCCAAGAACGCTGCGAAGTGTCTAGGCTTCCTAAAGCGATACAAGAAATATTTTACCCCTTCTGATCTGGCTAGAATCTACAAGGCGTTTATTCGCTCAAAACTTGAGTACAACGCTCATATCTGGTCTGGTGCACCAATTACATATTTGGAGCTACTTAACAGAATTCAAAAACGTGCGATAAAACTTATTGGCGACCGAGATATTGCGAATTCGCTTGACCCTCCTGGTCATCGTCGTAATGTCTCCTGCCTATCGTTGTTCTATCGATACTACCATCACAAGTGCTCAAACGAAATAGCCAGTTGCATTCCAGGAATGCTCACCAGTTCACCCTAAAGCCTATATTCGGTCGAACCGTGAAGTTTAAGGATTCGTTCCTCTGCCGTACAATACGAATGTGGAATGCTCTACCTCACTCTGTTTTTCCGGACCATTACAATTTACAAACATTTAAAATCAATGTGCATCAGTTTCTCATCCTTTCTTCTAATCCCTCATTTCCTTAACGCCCGTGCTGTGTTACTATAACATTATAAGGGTGCTAACAATCCCTTTTGCCCGTGCAAATTATAAAAAAAAAAATGTATCGACTATTTTTTTTATACCCTATCCTAAGGGTATATTAATTTCGACACATAATTTGTAACACCCCTTAATATTCGTCGTAGACCCATAAAAGTATATATATTTATGATCAGGACCAAATCCTAAGACTATCTAGCAATGTCCGTCCGTATGCAATTTTTAGGCCTTTAAAATTAAGATAGGAAGCTGAAATTTGGACCACATATTCCCTAGGGCTCCGAAATGGTTAAGTGTAAAAAAAGTGTTTTTTGAATACGCCCACTGCCACGCCCACAATTTCGAAAAAACCGTTTTAAGGCTTAAGTTATAGAGATAAAGTTGTACAACCTTCACAAGATATGTAGGCACTGCCCTCTTTTAGAAGTTTGTCATATAAAGTTTTTTGCCACGCCTACTTTTTGTGTGCGTTTTTTACTAACATACTGTTTTCTTCGAAAATTTTCACAGAAAGCGAAAAAAAATGTTTAACAAGATATTTACCCTATATTTTTTCCAACATATCGATTATACAAAGTTTTTGGCCACGCCCACTTTTTGGGGCCTATTTTTTTAAAAAAAAACTTTTTTTTTTTTTATTAATAGAATGAAATAAGATCTTCTTAATGCTTTTTTCTTTGGGGCATATAGGGATATGGATAGGGTATCATACTGTTCGCCCCCAGCCGACTGTGGCCTTTCGTTATGTTTTTTTTGTCGGAGGTTGCTACTATATTATGGAGCACTCAGACAGAACTACAGGTGTTTCGAAGTAAAACGAGAAGGAGCTTCAGTGATAAAGAGCTTAGATGTTCGGCACTCACCACGTCAGTCCTGAAAATCCGCCACCTGATGCGAGCATAGGCCGGACAAATGCATAGAAAGTGTCTGTGGGGTCATCCTCCTCACTGCATGCAGGAAAGGTAGTGGTGTCGCTTAAGCCCAACACATTTAAGTGTTTAGCAAAAGCTTGGTGGCCCGAAAGGACGCCTACAAGCAGCCTACAGTCGATTCTTCTCAGAGATAGAAGAAAAGATGCTGACCTTTTACAAATGTCTGGGCGCAGTAGTTTGGTCTGTCTACATCCACCGCAATCGCGCCACCGAATCTTGTATTCTTGCATTCAATGCATGGTTCAGAGTATGACCGAAGCAATTCCGTTATAGATCCAAAAGACCCGTTTCGGAGACAAGCCCCATGTCTTACCAAAAGCGCCTTTACACTGCCAGAAAGTCGAAAGTGCTTTATCGGCTTTCTATTCGACATGTTTGGACCATAGAATTTTTTTGTCGAGGATTACACAAAGATATTTGACGTCATCGGATATAGGGATGGTGACACCTTTAAGCACGAGATGGGACAGACCAGTGACGATCCTCCTTCTCGTAACGACAACGACCGTGGTTTTAACAGGATTCACTGAAAGCCCATTACTAGTGCACCAGACATCGATCAAATCCAGGGATCTCTGCGATTGAGAGCAGACTGCCCCTAGATTTAAACCTACGGAATGAACGGCGACGTCATCCGCATAAGCTGGAGTGTAGTTCCCAGAAAAATTGACAGCCGTATGCAAAGAGTCTACCGCCACACACCATAGGAGGGAAGAGAGAACACCACCTTGAGGGCAGTCCCTATTTATGACGCACTTGCCACAATCTGCATAAGCTACCAACGTCCTGTACATTAGCATTGCTTTAATCAACAACACCAATGTTTCATCTACACCATGCTGTCTGGCAGAGACCAGTTTGACATACTGTCAAAGGTCGCATTATCAAAAGCACCCTCAATATCAACGAAAATGCCCAACGCGTACTCCTTCCGGTCAAGAGCACTATCAATCCTACCAACAAGGTTTTGAAGCGCAGTCCCGCAGGATTTTCCGCGCTGATAGGCATTTTAGAGAGAGGATGTGATCGAAGAGAAACTTTGCGCACATGCAGCTCAACCAGTCATAGGGTACATAGGGATAAGGATAGGGTATCATACTGTTCGCCCCAAGCGGACTGTAGCCTTTCCTTATGTTTCATTATGAATTTTGGCCCCAAACAAAATTAAATATCGCCCCACAATAATGGAAAGGCTTCATGAATTTTGGCCACAAACCAAAAATTAACAATGACCCCAAAAATTAAAATTCTTTTTCAAAATGAAAAATGGCTCCAATTTCAAAATTAATAATGGCCCCAAAAGTATGAAAAATTGCCCCAAAAATGTGTCACGCCCCCATGAATTCTGGCACCATACCAAAAACGAACAATGGTAACAACAATTTATATGGAAAACAACAACACGAAAATTTATATATTTCATATTTCCCAAAAATATGAAAAATAGCTCCAAACATGTGGCACGTTTCAATTAAAAATGGCCCAAAAAGTTTTAACGTTTTTTTTCCCACAGGTTGGGGTAAATTTTCATAGTGAATTAAAGCCCCAAACTAAAAAATTAAAAATGGCCCCAAATAAAATGAAATATGGCCCCAAAAATATGAAAAATGGCCCCAAATAACAGATATTTTCTTGTTGTTGTTTCCCCTATAAATTTTTGGGGCCATGTTTAATTTTTGGGTTGGGGCCATTGTTCATTGGGGACAAAATTCAAGTAGCCTAAAAGAGGACATAAGTTAGCGATTCTACAACTTTTACTGATATGGCCATGTTTTCGAAAGTATGCAATATCATATCCGAAATGCAGGTGCTACAGGCGTTTGATGATACTATATTTAGCATTAAATAATTCGTTAGCGCGAAGTTGAAGAGTCGTTTCACTATATATTTTCCGAATTTTCGAAATAAATCGATATACATATGTATATATGCCGCAATTCTAACTAAACGATACCAGGATGATACCTTGTGGGAAAGTTGATAAAGAGGATGCTCAATATTGATCCCTACGCAAAATTGTAGAAAGTGATTTATTTCTTCTTGTTTGCAGTCTAAATGGTCTTGATAATGATGTTGTATAGGACAGTGTTCATAACTCCTTCCCAACCAGTGAGGATCTGTCCACCAGATTGGATATTGGACGTGCGCGTTGCTATCCCGCGCGAAGCCCAATCCACCGGAATCTGTTTCGACCTTATATGAAACCACCTGTTTCTGTGAATCGTGTTTAAAATTTAAGATGTGCGATTTCCAACAATAATGTTCCAACGTCGAGGAGAAGAGGATAGCCAAGAGAGGACAACTTGAGAGTCTCACCAAGCGTAGACATTAGAAGAAGTAGCACTCAGGATTCTTTGGACAGCAACAAGTAATCGAGCGAGTAATAGCGCTCCACACAATTCCAGACGAGGAATACTTGGCTGTTTTATTGGTGAAACCCGGCTCTTAACTGCAGCGATATCACAAATCACAGAATCAATTTCACTGCCGAACGAAAGGGTTTCACTTTGAATTGATTCTGTTTCATGTAGAAGTTCGTTAGAATTACTTTGCCACTTACTTAGTTCTAAGCCGCCGTTTGACAGAAGTTCGTTGAGGCAATTCCTTTTAAATATTCCATCAGAAATTGAGTTTCCACCTGACACAACGTCATCGACGTAAAAGTCATTAAGAAGTATCTCTGCTGCTACAGGATACTCTTCGCGGTAGTCCCAAGCAAGTTGTTGCAAAACACGCACCGATTAGTATGGGGCACACGATCTACCGTATTTCACCGTGAACAAACGTAAATGTTCAAGAGGATCTGAACGCGATTTTCGCCAAACAATCATTAGGTTATCAGCATCTTCATCTGCTACCCAAATTTGGCTAACCATTTTTACTATGCGGGCGGTGAAAAGATATGACGACGAAATCTTAAACAAACCTGCATTAGATAGGTGGGCCGATCATAAAAGTGTCGTTTAATGAGTTTTCGTTTGTATCTTTAAAAGAACCGTTGAAAACATCGCAAAGTTTTGTTGTTGCGCTGTCCGGTTTAAGCACAGCGTGATGTGGCAAATAGAAAACGTTGGGCTTGGAAACTTCCGATGATGATATACTACGCATGGGGCCATGCCTTAAATATTCTTCCAGGAATTCGGAATGAAAAAGCGCTTCGTTTTTGCTAAATCGTCTTTCCATAGCCGACAACCGAGAAACGGCACCACCCAAGGGTTTCTGCGAAAACCGGTGGTTGTTTAAAAGAGAGATTTATAATATACCTTGTTCCTTCGATGTGTCTGAACAAAATGTTCTTCAATGACTTTGTCTTCATTTGAAGTAATTGATTTGGGATCAACTTCTTCAATTGTCTTGCCAGCACCCAGCCAAGGAGCGCTATGGACTGACCACTTGCCCAACGAAGGCCTTTTTATTTTTTTGTTTTTAACACAATTATAACACTGCGGTGCGGAATGCAAGCAAGTATCACGAGAAAAATTAGCTGGCACAAAAAGTGCACCCACAGGCTTACCACTTAGTGCAGGTGTTAGTAAATACTAATTAAGCAAATCTAACAGGCATATAAGTGTAAAAAGCTAACACAAACACAACGGACGCAAAATTAACTACGAAAATAGAACATGAGTACGCAGAATATTTTTAAGGTTTAGCTTAATAACATGCAGATCAATCCCATTATCATATAAATTATAAATTCTTCTCATGCGACTAATAGCTTCCTTCCTGCCATAATCCGAAGGACTAAATAATTAATTCACACATCGTAAGTTGTGAGCACCTCCACGTAAGTTAATGTGAATTAAAGACAGCAAATCGGGTGCATAAATATTACCAGATAATAGTTGCTATAAGAAAACCGTATCACTATTAGCTCTACGTTGAGAAAATGGCATCATTTGTAGACGTTTGATACGTTGACTGTAGGGGGGAAGGTTATACGGATCTTCCCATAGAGGACCTCTGAGAGCAAATCGTATAAAGCTACTTTGACTGGCTTTAATTTGATTTCAGTGAAGGTTGTAGTATGGAGTTCAAACTTGTGAATCATACTTAAGATGCGGACGGACGAAGGAATTGTACATAGCCCGAGTAACGTAGGGGTCATAAAGTTCTTTGGACAGTAGTATCTAGTTAGTATCTTCATCTCTGGGCCGATTTGTTTCTCCTAATTGTTAATTCTTTCTCCAAGTGGCTTGTAGGACAAGAATTCAAACAGCGCAGTTATGCTTAAGGTAGGCATTTAATAGTTTTATATAATTCGTTTCAATCTCTTGTGTGTAACTGAGAGCAGTACAGTGAGCGTGCGTCACATGGTTTCGTAAAACAGCAACTCGTATTATGAAACCATCTTGTTAATTTCATTTAGAACAACATTTCGTTTGTATGATATCTGCGATTGGGAATTGAAAACATGTGCGTAGTACTACTCGTCGTATTCTGGCACTATCAATTTGTTATATGAACATACCAACGTTTTGTAGATACCCGCACGACGAATGTAAGCGGAGTTGGCATCTTTGATAGTGGCATTACTGGCTTATGTTTTCACCTCTTAAGCTGAAGCGCTTCCGTGGCTGAATTTCGTCTGTCTGATGCCTTCTAAGGTTGTCTGCTGTTGGAATCAAACACATCTTGGCTAATAATCGCCTTTTCAGTTTTGACCATTACCACTCATGTAAGTTCATAAGTCGCACTTCAATACCCCAAAGTCCATTTTGACGGGGTCAGAAGCTCGTTCTTCAACAGTACCACTTGGCCACTCTCCACTTGTGCTGTTGTTGAGTTTTGATCACGTAATCCTCGTACAGCCGACTTTGAAAATCTTGCTTAAGTTTTTAAATAAGTTGACATCATTTTAAGCTGCCTGGAGTCAAATTCATAATATTACACAGAGGATTTATTAATTGAGATCCATAAAATAAGTAACTTCGTCATCATCATGTCCATCTTCATCGTCATGTTCATCATCCTCTTCATCTCATCGAAATACGATCCGCAAAAATTGTATTCTAAAGTCTGGCGCCTAGTTTATACCATTCGCCATATTTTTGTATATTATAAATTCGCCACATTTTTAAAATAGCAAAATTAACGTGATGTCTCTCAGGCGAAGAAGAAATCTGTTATTCAATTTTTGTATAAAAACCCGTCACGAAATAAAGCTTTGAATTGATAGTCAAAAGCCCTAAGGAAACTCTTGTATTTTATTTCGCTCGCTTACGTACCTATTTTTAACACTATCAGATCTGTCTCGTGGAGTGCTTAATGCAAGCAACTATCAAGAGCAGAAATTTGCCGGCTCATAAAGTGCACCCAAAGGCTCATCACTTAGTGCAGGTGTTAGTATAGACATATATTAAACAAATATAACACGCAAAATCAACTAAGACAATAGAACGTGAGTACGCAGAATATTTTAAAGTTTCAGCAGATCAATTACATTATCATTTAAATTATAAATTCTACTCACGCGACTAATAGCTTCCTTCCTGCCATAATCCGTTCTATGATAAGGACTGAATAATAAATCCATACATCGTAAGTTATAAGCACCTCCAAATAAGTTTAAGTGAATTGGAGACAGCAAATTAGGTGCATCAATATTACCAGATAAATATAAGCTGCTGTAAGAAAAACATATCACTATTAACTCAACGTTGGGAAAGGCGTATCATTTGTCGAAGTTCGATACGTTGAGTGTAGGGGGGAAGGTTATGCGGATCTTTCCATGGAAGACCTCTGAGGGCAAATCGAATAAAGCTACGGTGAATGACTTCAATTCGTTGAAGTGAATGTTGTAGTACGGAGTCCAAACTTTTTTTTGTTGTTTTATAATGTACGCGCGCTAAAGGGACTTTGGTTACCCTTATAATGAAGTGACACAGTGCGGGCATTAGGGAAATGAAGAACTAGAGAAAGGGAGAAACCGATGCGCGTTGGTTTTAAATGTTTGTAAACTATCATGTAAAGGAAAAACAGAGCGTGGTAGAGCATTCCACAATCGTATTGTACGGTTAAGAAACGTATATTGTATTTCACTGTCCATTCAAATATAGGTCTAAGGGTGAACTGATGTATATTCCTAGCACGGCGAGTATTGCGGTTGAACTGCTATAGGAGTGGAATGCAACTGTCTATTTCGAGGACTTACGGTGGAAGTAGCGATAAAACAACGATAGGCAGGCGACATTGCGATGACTAAGAGAGTCAAGCGATCTCGAAATGCTTCTATCGCCAATTGGTTTAATCGCACGCGTTAAAATTCTGTCAAGAAGCTTTGTAATTGGAGCACCGGACCAGATATGGTCGTTGTACTCAAGTTTAGGTCTAGCCAGATCAGAAATGGGTGAAATATGTCAGATATGTCAGATGTTGACATTTAGATGGGTTAAGGTTTAAACCATTCATAGCATGAAGTCTGGAGAAGATTTCTGTCATCCTGGTTGTTGATAGATTTAAAAATTGTGATATCATCGGCATATATTAAGATATAGCTATGTTTATTACATGATTTAACATCGTTAATAGCTAGTATAGAGTCCGCCAAATAACTTTTTTTTTTGAAAATGCTATAAAAAAAAACTACTGAATATTTTCTCAAATTTGTTTTTTTATTTGAAAGTACAATCCTTCCGGTTAATAATGGAAAATAATTTCATTCAAATGGCTGTCTCGGCTGGCTATGCAGTAGCCTACACGATCGGTCCAATTTTTAAGCACATTATCGATTGTGTGCAGCTGTATTGCACCAATGGCTTCACGAATATTGTCCTTTAAAGTGTCAATTATCTCTAGCATGTCGGCGTAACACTTATCTTTAACGGCACCCCACAAATAATAGTCCAACGGTGTCAAATCGTAGCTCCGCGGTGGCCAAACGACATCAGCTCTGCGGCTGATAATGCGATCTTTAAAAACAGGGCGCAAAACATCGAGTGTAGCTTCGGCTGTGTGGCACGTAGCGCCGTCTTGTTGGAACCAAATGTTGCCAATATCCTCCTCTTCAATTTTTGTGAACAAAAATTCGTTCAACATGGCCCGATAATGATCGCCATTGACTGTAACGGCCACTCCTTACTCATTTTCGAAGAAAAATGGCCCAATTATGCTTCTGGACCAAAATCCGCACCAAACAGTGACTCGTTTTGGCTATATCGGCTTTGCAATGTATGCGTGCGGGTTTTCTGTGCCCCAAATGCGACAATTTTGCTTGTTTACATACCCGCCAAGATCAATATGAGCTTCATCTGAATAGATAATTTTTTTGGCAAAATCGGCATCTTCTCTATTTCGCTATGTCGCAATATTTCCCAGCGTTGTTCAAGCGTATACACAACCATATTCGTTCAGCGGAAGGACAAAACTAATTATCTGTCAGATCAGACATGAGCTAAGTGCTACCATTCGCGAAGTAAGCACTAGTTGAAAAAAAAACGTTAAATGGCGGACCCTATATAAACAATATGGGAAATCCCATATCCATGTAGAATATTCCACACCCTATCTGCTCCTAGCAAAATGTCTACAGCACTGGGTTGGTTAAATGATGGATCAGCTAAGTTGAGCTTAGAAATATGATTCCAATCCTTTACATCAAATGAGATGGATGCCAACGTTGACGTAACGTTTGATAAAATTTAGGTATCTACCGAGATACTAACTGAATCAAATCGCGAAAAGATTGCCATCGATACTCGACCCTTGGATGTTAAAGCACAGGTTGCACCAATACCGCTTATCGGTATCCGAGCATTTGTTCGCCTAAGCCCAAGTCTTTGTACACAAGACTGGGTAAGAAATGAAACCTGTGATCCAGAGTCTATCAGAATACGAACCAACCACTCCACCAATTGCTATAGGTAGTAACGTTGGGGGCAGAAATTGGCCGAAATTTATTGAATAAGTGGTGAAAAGTTGATTTTATTAAAGTTAAAAAGTTAAAGTTTTGTTCGGTAAAGCAAAGCCCTTTAAATTTAACCAAATCCCTCTTTCTTTCTATAGTCATTGCTAGAAATTCTGAGCATTGCGGGATAGTGTGGGATTCAATACATTTAGGGCACCCTGCTGACGACGAAATATGCATGCTTTTCACGCCTGAAGTTTTCGTATACATTCCCGATTCATGGCTATGCGATCGACACGACTCTATAGCTTCACACCGACGTTCCAGAAATAGAAATGTTAAAAATTGCTGTACGGTGGGCTACTCAATGTCCACACAAAGCCTGGGTCTACTTGGGATATTAAAGCGTATATCATCCGCGCAATCCGATCGTGTAAGCATCGAAAAGTTTTTTTATTAAAGCGATCTCCGTTAATCAGCGACAACGGTTGTAGTGCGTGTAATTCCTAAAAAAATGTTTGGCTATATCAGAACTAATTGATTATTATAGAGGAAAAATGAATTCGAAAGACACTCGGGCGAAATCGACGAGAGACAATCAAAAAGTACAAAAAGCCAACTTAATTTAAACAGTATAATATAATACAAGTTCGATATATTATATTTGGTTGACGATCCAAATCCAAGTGAGTGAGAGATCGTTCTTGCAAACATAATTTTAACATTGTAGGAAACCACAATCTTAAGAGAACAGAATAGAGATCTATGTTTTTACAATTTTACGTTAAATTTAAATAAGGTAAATATATAACAGTAACTAATTCAAAAAAATGATTAGAGATAACTAGTACTTTAAAGTAAAAAATAGAATTAATTAAAATAAATGATTAAAAGTTAAAGAGGATTAGGCTTATAAATTTATGATGAAATATTCCTAAACAGCCGCTTCTAAACGGCAATCTCATTTTTAAGAAGCTTTTCATGACATTTCTTACTCTTGGATGTTTTTAGACTTTCGAAAGATGTGGGGCAGTAAATAAAAAATTTTAAGTTGGTACGTGTGCAATTGGAACCAGCGACCCCTCGCTTACTGGTTCTGTTTGAGAATATGTAATAACAAAAAGGACCAGCACTTGGAAGCGGGGAGCAAGAAATCCCAAAGAAAAGTGACGAATTCTAATTCAAAAAAATATGATTTTATTTCTGAAGGTACTTATCTCGTGGGCTGTTGAAATTCAAGTGGACGAGAATACAATTTTACATAGCGTTCCTTGAATAGTACAAGTCTAATTTGTTGACAGTTTCATCCGGAAAAGCCGCAATGCATAGCTATAAGATGGTGAACTTTTCCCCTCATTGCTATTTTTTTTTCTTTTTAATTTTTTAGAGAAACTCTAATAACGACTCATTGATATTTTATTCTTTTATTTCCTAAAAGCTTATCTATATTTTCAACTTCCTATGAACCAATCCCCTTCTCGTAAAAGCCTCCAAATTTGGATTTGTTTTTTAAGCTTAAAACTGAATTTTATTTCACTATTTTACCCAAATTTGTTGCCTTGATTGTCGTTTTCGATGAGTTCTAGGCCTATTTCACAGATCATATATCATATACATCATATACATCATACATCAAATCGATTATCATACATTACATTCAAATTTCTGTTTCACAGATTTAATTGGAAACATTGTATGATTCCCGTGTATGTTGTATGAAATGTATAATATGAAATTTTAAAAATTTGTCCGAAAGCATGACTCCTGCATCAATTGGAAATTTCTTATTGGTCAATTACTTTTTTATAAAAAATTTCTATCCCCCTTTGCAAAATACGGTTGCTAGCGTAATTTCAGTAAAGTGTACTTTGCAAAGCGATTTCATGAGCAAGCTTTTTGGCCTTGTGGCTGGGATTGACCACGAAAGAATGAATATTTGCAACTCCATTTACATGCCATTTTCTGTTTTAGATATCGAGCGATGATGTGAAAAACGAAAGATGGTGGTAATTCGCAACAATTATGTAAAAAAATCGGTCTCCCTTGTAATTCAACCATACCCTCGACAAATGAAACTACATCATGTCTGACCACCTCAACTCTCAATCGCATGTTTTTCTACTTCATTCGATAAAACGGCTTACCCCAATTCAACTTAATTCAATATTAAGGAGACCAATACATTTCACACAATTTATTTGCTAGTCTTCTCAAACCTCAAGAGAACAGAATGAACAAATAATTTGAGGAATAAGGACAAGGGTCAAATAACGACGTCAGTATCCTTCGTCTTCAGATTCATTCAATTTATTATTATTAGGTGTTCTTTGCTTTATTTATTTTACTATATTTATATATTTATTTTGTATTTACCTTCTCCTTGAAGGTTGTAAATCCTTTCTCTATTCTTCCTTTAATACAGAATTTGTAATGTTGTACCGGCAAAATGACATAAACAATAATTATAGCAACAAATAGTACTTACTTACTCATATTTTCGTTTTGAAACGTCCATTGCTTTTTTATACCCTATCCTAAGGGTATATTATTTTGACACATAGTTTGTAACACCCCTTAATATTCGTCGTAGACCCATAAAAGTATATATATTTATGATCAGGACCAAATCCTAAGACTATTTAGCAATGTCCGTCCGTCCGTCCGTCCGTCCGTATCAACTTTTGACGCCTTTAAGGTTTTGCTAGGAGGCTGAAATTTGGAGCATATACTCCCTAGGGTCCCGAAATGGTAAAGTGTAAAAATTTCCGCCCACTGCCACGCCCACAATTTAGAAAAAACCGTTTTAAGGCTTAAGTTAGAGAGATAAAGTTGTAAAACCTTCACAAGATATGTAGGTACTGCCTACCTTTATAAATTTGTCATACAAAGTTTTTTGCCACGCCTACTTTTTGTGGGCGTTTTTCACTAAAATGCTGTTTTCTTTGAAAATTTTCATAGAAATCGAAAAAAAATGTTTAACAATATATTTTTTCCAATATATCCAATATATATATATATATATATAATATTCCAATATATATATATAGCCCATACAAAGTTTTTGGCCACCCCCACTTTTTGGGGGCGTTTTTAAAAAAAAAAAATGTTTTTTCTATAAATTTCATAGAATGAAATAAATTGCTATCTATCATGTTCCTTATGAATTTTTTTGGGGCACATAAGGATAAGGATAGGGTATCATACTGTTCGCCCCAAGCGGACTGTAGCCTTTCCTTATGTTTATACCCTATCCTAAGGGTATATTAATTTTGACACATAGTTTGTAACACCCCTTAATATTCGTCGTAGACCCATAAAAGTATATATATTTATGATCAGGACCAAATCCTAAGACTATTTAGCAATGTCCGTCCGTCCGTCCGTATCAACTTTTGAGGCCTTTAAATGTATGCTAGGAAGCTGAAATTTAGAGAATATACTCCCTAGGGTCCCGAAATGGTAAAGTGTTGAAATTTTTTAAATCCGCCCACTGCCACGCCCACAATTTAGAAAAAACCGTTTTAAGGCTTAAGTTAGAGAGATAAAGTTGTAAAACCTTCACTAGATATGTAGGTACTGCCTACCTTTATAAATTTGTCATATAAAATTTTTTGCCACGCCTACTTTTTGTGGGAGTTTTTCACTAAAATGCTGTTTTCTTTGAAAATTTTCATAGAAATCGAAAAAAAATGTTTAACAATATATTTAGCCAATATTTTTTCCAATATATCGCCCATACAAAGTTTTTGACCACGCCCACTTTTTGGGGGCGTTTTTTCAAAAAATATTTTTTTTTTTCTATAAATTTCATAGAATGAAATAAAATGCTATCTATCATCTTCCTTATGAATTTTTTCTTTGGGGTACATAGGGATAAGGATAGGGTATCATACTGTTCGCCCCAAGCGGACTGTAGCCTTTCCTTATGTTTTTACATCAATTTATTCTGCTGTATGTGGTGTATGAAAATCTATCATACATTGTAGACTTACAATGTGTCACAAAATTCTATGAAACAGAATCGTACTGAAAATATTCCAGTCAATTGTATCCTTGTATGACAGCCATCATACAGCAAATCTGTGAAACAGAGTTGATGTATCAAAATGGTGAAAATCATACAATGTATGTGATGTATGATCTGTAAAATAGGCCCCTGGAACGCTATGTTCTTCTTCATGCACGAACTTCGCACTACGTGCCAAGATCTCTAAGGCGATTAATTAAATCAATTTTGAGGTTGTAACGATATGACAGTTCACGTTCCTTTAAAAGTTGTTGTATTCTCTATTTGCGTGCAAACGCAAAATTTAGCGTGCAAACTTATTTGCAACTTAACAACTACCTAACTACCATATTCTTAATTTATTTTGTTCCGTTTTCTTTGTAAGCCAAACCAAAAATTAAAAATGGCCCCAAAAATTCGATTTCAATGAACAACGAAAAATGGCCCCAAACAAAATGAAAAAAGGCCCCAAAAATGTGTCACGGTTAAATAAAAAATAACCCCTATGAACAGTGGCCCCAAACCAAAACTGAAAAATGTTCCCCCCTCCATCCCCCTGCATGGTTTCACTGTTAGATTAGGAGTATGTGTGAGGTTGGGTATATGCAAAGATTTATTGAGTATAAACAAAATTTGCATATTACCACCACGGCATTATTAAGAATTTAAAAAAATAATAAAGCTTGGCGGCTTTTATTTTGCAGTAGTCAGTATGATGGCAGCATGCCTCCCTCCCATATCCCAGTACCATCCGAAATCATTAAGAATTTTAAAAAAATAATAAGGCTTATCGGCCTTTATTTTGCAGTAGCCAGTTAAATAAGAATTTTCATTGGGGCCATTTTTCATTGGAACGTGACACATTTTTGGAGCTATTTTCATACTTTTGGGCCATTTTTATACCCTATCCTAAGGGTATATTAATTTTGACACATAGTTTGTAACACCCCTTAATATTCGTCGCAGACCCATAAAAGTATATATATTTATGATCAGGACCAAATCCTAAGACTATTTAGCAATGTCCGTCCGTCCGTCCGTCCGTATCAACTTTTGAGGCCTTTAAAGTTATGCTAGGAGGCTGAAATTTGGAGCATATACTTCCTAGGGTCCCGAAATGGTAAAGTGTTAAAAGTTTTTAAATCCGCCCACTGCCACGCCCACAATTTAGAAAAAACCGTTTTAAGGCTTAAGTTATAGAGATAAAGTTTTAAAACCTTCACAAGATATGTAGGTACTGCCTACCTTTATAAATTTGTCATATAAAGTTTTTTGCCACGCCTACTTTTTGTGGGCGTTTTTCACTAAAATGCTGTTTTCTTTGAAAATTTTCATAGAAATCGAAAAAAAGATGTTTAACAATATATTTAGCCAATATTTTTTCCAGTATATCGCCTATACAAAGTTTTTGGCCACGCCCACTTTTTGGGGGATAAGGATAGGGTATCATACTGTTCGCCCCAAGCGGACTGTAGCCTTTCCTTATGTTTCATTTTGAAATTGGGGCCATTTTTTATTTAGAAAAAGAATTTTAGTTTTTGGGGCCATTGTTCATTTTTGGTTTGGTTTAATCTTTCATAATGAATTTTGGCCCCAAATAAAAGAAATTAAAAATGGCCCCAAGCAAAATGAAATATGGCCTCAAAAATATGAAAAATGGCCCATGGTTTGGGGCCTCTGTTCATTGGGTCTGTTTTTCACTGGGGTGTGACACATTTTCGGGGCCTTTTTTAATTTTGTTTGGGGCCCATTTTTCGTTATACATTGGGGTATTTTTCATTTTGAAAAATAAATCGAATTTTTGGGGCCATTGTTCAGTGTGGCCAAAATTTATGCAGCCCTTTTCATTATGGCCCTAAAAAATTTATATGGAAAACAGAATGGCCCCAGAATTTAAAATTCTTTTTCAAAATGAAAAATGGCCCCAAAATTGAAATTGGGGCCATTTGTCATTTAAAAAAAATTTATTTTTTGGGGCCATTTTTCATTTTTGGTTTGGGTCCATTGTTCATTGGGGCTAAAATTCATGCAGCCAATGCAAAGATGTCACCAGCTTTTTTATAGTCTTTCTTCTGTGCCATTTAATATGTCACTGACGCTATGTAAAAACATAAGTTAAGGCTACAGTCCGTGTGGGCGAACAGTATAAAACCATATCCATATCCGTATGTGCCCTAAAAAAAAACGTTAAGAAGTTGATGGATAGCATTTTATTCCATTCTATGAAATTTTAAGAAGAGAATTTTATTTTTATAAAACGCCCCACAAAAAGTGGGCGTGGCCAACAACTTTGTATGGGCACATGGAAATATTTTTTCGGTTTCTATAAAAATTTTCGAAGAAAACAGCATTTTAGTAAGCAACGCGCATAAAAAGTAGGTGTAACAAAACACTTTATATGACAAACTTATGAAGGAGGGTAGTGCCTACATATCTTGTAAAAGTTGCAACACTCTCTATCTATTACTTCAGCTTTTTTCTAAATTGTGCGCGTAGCAGTGGGCGTATCAAACATGATCTTACACTCTACCGTTTCGGTACTCTAGGGAGTATATGTTATAATTATGTATGTATAATTCAAAGGCTTAAAAATTGGTGTCTGACGGAGGGACGGACACAGCTGAAAAGTCTTAGATTTTGATGCTGTTCATAAGTATACATACTTTTAGGGGTCTACGACGAATATTAAGAGGTGTTACAAACTATGTGTCAAAATTAATTTACAGTTAGGATAGATTTTAAAAGAAACGGTAGACACTTTCGTCTTGTTTGCGCATTAAAAAATGATCATATATGTACACATATATTATAATTAAATTTTAATTCTGAGAATAATAACTTCACTGAATACTCGTAGTTTTTTTCCACGCGCTGAACTGGTTTCTTTTGACACCATGTAGAATTGTTACTATGTACTTCAGAACTTTAAAAAAAGAAGTCACCAAATGTAGTCGGTGCTTCTACCAGTCATGGAAGTAGCATTGACGGATGGAAACTAGTTGCAGTGGACTCCCCTCGAGTATGAGTAGAGGAAGAGCACTTATCGTTGGTGCTGCACATGCACTGGTAAAGGATGATGCTGGTGCTGTGACCAATACTGGGTGCAGCAATAGTGGACAGAACTTTGTCGACGCGAATGGCTCTGATGGTAGGTTTGCGTCTAAAAGACCACGCGTTGAACACAACGCAGAGTATTCATCCATCTTGATTACTCAAATCAACCGTCAGCACTGCAAGGCTGCTACCACCCTTTTAAGTAGCAGGCTTGTGGCCCATTGAACAAAATCACACAAAATATCCATCCAGGAACCATGGGTGTGGAAAAATCGCATCTTTGGTTTTGGTTGTTTGAGTGAATTATACCACGTTCTTTATGATGAGCAATCCGAAAGACCTAGGACTTGTCTTATTGTATCGAAATCTTTCGTCTTGACACTCTAAGAGCAACGTGTGCGTTTCGAACTGTTTGAAACAATGCTATACTCGTCGTGTCCCATATGGTACCTATTGATATGCTTCCTGGAGAAATGGTTAGATTAAAAAGTGAGTAAGTCAGTAATGGTCAGGTAGAGAACGATAAAAGGAACTACGTAAGGAATTATAGTATAGCACCCTGACAACAACAATGGAGGTAAGATGGACCCACAGGCTCATACCAGTGATCGATGTATGGATTAAACGGAAGCGTGACGAAACAAACTTCTATCTGACACAGTTCTTAACGGGTCATGGCTGTTACAGAGAATATCTCTTTAATCGCGGACATGAAATTAGGTCAAACTGTACACATTGCGAAACCGTCTCTGAAAACACGGAAAACGTGTTTATCCATTGCCCACGATATGAAGCCGAGAGAATCGCCTTACGAAACCAATTCGGAGAGTGAACCACTCCGGATAATGTCGTCAGCTACATGCTTCAGAACGACGATAACTGAACTATTGTAAGTAACGCCTGGGTGCGTATACTCAGCGATCTTAGACGCTTAGAACGCCAACGGAAAGCTAATAGTTTCATGAATAGAGAAAGATAAGTCTTAGTATGGATCCCCGCAACGTAATGCCTTACGGTGGTCCTAAGGGGAACACAAATCGGGGCGTTCGGGAACGGAGGTGGTTTTTACGGGTAAGAATCCGGCACTACCAATGGATGTCAGACCATTGGTGCCTAAGCAGCGTTTCCACCTTCCAATTAAAAAAAAAACATAAGTTTCTCTTCCTTCTTGCTGGATAGTTTGGAGAGACTAGTTGAGCTGCATGTGCTCAAAGTTCCTCTCTCTATGATGCAACATGCCTATCAGCATGAAAAATCCTACGAGACTGAGCTTCCAAACCTTGTTGGTAGGATTGAAAGTGCTCTTGACCGGTAGGAGTACGCCTTGCGCATTTTCGTCGATATGGAGGCTGCTTTTGATAATGCGACCTTTGACAGCATGTGTAACTCTGCCAGACAGCATGGTGTAGATGAAATTTTGGTGTTGTAGCAAGTGCGTCATAAAAAGGGTAAATAGGGGCTGCCCTCAAGATTGTGTTCTGCCTCCCCTCTTATGGTGTACACTCTTTGCTTTCGGTTCTCAATCTTCCTGGAAGCTACACTCAAGCTTATGGGAATGATGCCGCCGTTGTTTCCGACGGTTCCAACCTAGGGCCTGTATTCTCCAAGGTGCAGAGATGCCTGGATTTGATCGATGTTTATTGCACTAGTAACGGCTTTCACTGAATCCTCTTAAAACCACGGTCGTTGTCCTTACGAGAAGAAGAACCGTCATAGGTCTGTCCCATCTCGTGCTTAAATGTGTCACAGCGGGCTCTGCTCTATATGCTTTGATGAATCTTCCCCCCTCGATTTAAATATCATGGCGTGTACGCTAAAAACCATCTATCGCTTCAAGAGAGGTGGCTTTTGGTACCATACACACATATCATATGAATATGCTGTCTGATGCAATGACACCAGAAATCCTTCTGTGACAAAACTACCACGTCGACTTTCCGCAGGTAACGGAATGGCTTCGGCCAGACTCTGACCCATGGATTGATTATCGACAAGCTAGAGGTATTCATTCGCACAAGTTATATTCAGAAACCCATCTGACGAAGGAGTCAAACACAAACATGGAAGGATATAGTTCCTATCACGCGTATCACCCATCGGAAAGGGCTAGAGGTGAAGCGTCCTTGTTTATAAAATACTCCATTGACCATTCAATAAGCACAAAAATCGAACACAATAATATTTAAACAATAACGGTTCGTGTGAAAATTAAATGACAAACTTATGATATCGCGTCTATATAAAGTCCCCCAAGGGAAAAGATAGACAAAATTGATTATAAATATTAGTATCTTTGATTTAGTAGCACCAAATTTTATTATCGGCGGTGCCTTTAATGCAAATCATAACTTTTGGGGTTAAAGATGCATTTCACCAAAAAGCAAAATCCTCGCAGCATAAAACGATATTAATAAATATTATCTATACAGCACTCTGAAAAAAATATTTAGGACTTTCAAAACCGCGAAATATCTTCACATATTGTAGGTCTAACTGCGGATAAGACTTCGAACTACTCGCTCTCGAAAGCTTTGAAAGACAAAATGCAAGCTCCTCCTCTCAGAAGAGATAATGGCGAATGGGCGAAAGGAGACAAAGACAAAGCCGACATATTCGTCGAAACAACTTTTAAGCCCTTTGATGACCAAGAGCTAATTGAAGATACCGCCTTAGCCGGGATACCTAATAATTTTAAAATTAAAAGTGTATCGCTGGCTGATCAGTGCTATGACATAACAAAAATTAAGAACGAACAAAGCTCCTGGATGCGATTTGATTACGGGCAGGTCCTTAAAGAGTTGCCTAGGACAGCACTAATCATGTTCGTCTATTTAATAAATCCTGCGTTTATGACATTGAACGTCCCAAGACAATGGAAAGTAGCTGGAAAGTAGCTGAGAAGTTCCCCAAGGACTTTCGCTACGTTTGCGGATGATACAGCTATATTGGCCGTAAGTAATACGGTAGAATCAGCAACAACCGAGCTCCAACGGGCTGTCAACAGCATTTTCGAGTGGACAAAAACTTGGCATATTGTCCTCAACGAAACCAAATCTATGCACGTTAATTTTACTTACAGAAATATAAATACGCTACCCATTTTTAGAGATTCCGTACAAATCCGTACGCAAATGAAGGTTAATATTTGGGAATGACATTAGATGCGACAATTAAATGGAATTCGCCGTTACATTTCCCCGTAAGCAACTCGGCTTTATGGTCATTGCAATAACGCTCTGCTACAAATTTTAAATGAAACGAATCTAGGGCGCCGACTACAACAGATAAAACATTTTAACTAGCGGAAATTGTATGCCACACGCGTATAAAACCGGAAATTAAAACTACTAGATAGGATATAACCTAGTTGTAGAAAAAAGGATTTTGAAGGGAGGTGTGTTTAGTGAGTAAGAATCTCACACTATTATGAACACGTGCGGTGGGTCCTCATAATATCTCATGAAAGATGTCCACCTACCGTAGCAAAAAAAAAAATCCTCGACAAAACCTACCAGCAATGTCCGAAATATAACGTTAAAATCGTCCTAGACGACCATAACGCCAAAATTGGAACGGAGAACATCTTTGGTAGCACATTCGGAAGACATAGCCTACACGACACCACGTCTGGAAACGGACTTAAGCTAATGGATTTTGCTGCGGGACGTAACGTGGTTATAGCAGGCACATGGTTTCCTCACCTCAATATTCACAAGTTAATGTTGCGATCGACGTAAGGCATCCCTCAAGGATTTAAGATGTCCGAACATTACGAGCGGCCAACATAGACCCGGATCACTACCTGGTTGCCGCCAAGGTACGTCTACGGATATCTCAGACGCCACAACAACAGGGAAATACCATGAACGGATTTAACGTTGAGCGGTTGCATTCGCAATAAGATGCCAGAACGCGTATTCCTTAACTTCTCGAGAACTCCTTCGGGACCAGCATCAAGTGCTGTAGACCTGTGGCCACGAAGCCATCAGAAGTGCCGCAACTGATGTTCTGCGCCCTCCACCATGAAACCCCTGCTTTGATGAAGAGTGCCGGCAAGCACATGCAGCAAAACAACATGCCTACGAAGCGGCGCTGCACAGAAGGACGAGAGAAGTGCGCGATCGAAGAAATAGAGGGGTGATACTCCAGGAATAATTTTCGGAAGCTTTACCAAAAGGTAAAAGGAACGTGTCAGGGTAGCAAGACCCGAACAGGAACCTGTGGAAATAGACAACGAAACATTGCAGTGGAATTACAGTCGGTGCTGAGGGTATGGAAACAAAATTCTTCAGACTGCTAAACATCAAAGACGACACGCTGTCAGGCAGAGTGAACCATTCAATATTGACGATGAAAGACAAGAATTCCGTCCACCCAACCAAAATAAAGTGAGGATAATAAGCTAAGCTAAGGCCGAACGAGGCTGCCGGGCCCAATCGCCTAACCGCCAAACTATTTAAGTCAGCAGGAGATAATTTGGTAGAGAGCATACACCACCTTATTTCTAAAATTTGGATGAAAAAGCCAACACAAGAGGTACGATCTTTCAAAAGTCTGTTCAATTACTTGCATATCCGGAAGATATTAATATCATTAGGAGAACACAGTGAGCTGTCACTAGTGCATTTGCGAGTATAAGCAAAAATTGGTTTATCGGTATATGAGGGCAAAACAAAGTATATGCTCATAACTTTGAGGTAGTAAGGGACTTTGGCTGAATTCCAAAGCGCAGTACTTCCGCATTACTGCTTAATCAAGCGTTCCAAAATGCAAACTTCTTACTATGAACGTTTGCCAATCGCTGTTTATTTGAGCTGCGAATGCAACTATTTAAAACTCTCCAGAACAACTAAAGAAACTATATATACTACGTAGGACAGTCATAATCCCAGTCTTGCTCTATGGCTCCGAAGCATGGACTCTTTCTAAAGCGGATGAAGACATTCTTGGTCGTTTCCAGAGAAATATTCTTCGTAGGATATTTGGTCCCGTATGCGTTGACGGGTTATGGAGAAGACGATTCAACTATGAACTCTACTAGCTGTACAGCGACATCGACCAGGTCAAAATACTGCGCATTGGGCGTTTGAGATGGCTGAAACATGTACAGCGAATTAACACCAACGCTCCAGCCCGCAGAATCCTCGACTCCAATCCCGAGGAGTAACGCAGTAGAGGAAAGGCTCGAATTAGGAGGCGGAAACAAGTGGAAGGGACCTCAATCAACTGGGTGCAATTAGCTAAAGACCGCGCTAATTGGAGAGGCTTATTGGAAGTAAGTATAGATTTCATGCTCTGTTATAGATTTCTGTTACGCGTGCGTTCTTATTCTTAGGTTTTCTTTTATATATAGAGCTTGGGGTGTATGCTGTTTTGCTATTAAATTTATGTGTTAAGAACCATCAGTGATTTTGGTTTTTAAGTACAGTTGTAGAGTACATCGAGTTATGTGCTTTGTGTACTAATATGCTTGGCTTATGTGCTTAATACAATATGTTTCAAAAAAACTAGTACCTTATTTGGAATTTTATGTTATGATGTGTCAGATCAGACTTTTTTTTTTCATTTTTGTGAAATATAAAATAAGGAATGTTAATTCATCTGTATAGTTCAATCATGTCACGCTCTTGGTGTGTTTTTAACTTGAATTTTGAGAACTCGGCGTCCAGAAGTTGTGACTTCGTTATTCTTGGCTACTGTCTCCTATCTGAATAAAGGCTTATTTTTTGCATAAATTCCATTATAGGCTGTATACATAATATTGCCCTATATATAAACTATTGGCTTTGTTTTTCTCCATTCTTTATTTCCTGTTCACTCTGGTACGAAACTCTAATAACTTTTGGTAATTTATGCGTTTTTATGTATATATTTACAGCTATGTTAAATAATTCTTTAAGGCACAGCCAGTTTATGTTCTGCCTTTAAACATTGAAAAATTTCTAATATGGTCGTGTGAAACTTCTCGACTTGACCGTTTACTTTGTTACGGTCTAAAGAAACTCCGTTCCTTGTCAGTCCTCAGAATATTTGCGTGTCATCATGTCTTACACAAATCTCTGTAGTCCTGATCAGCGCTATGAGCAGTACCAATTGATAACTGCTCCAATTGATCGCTCGCACTATCAGCAGGCTACGTGTTTCCTACTTCGCTAACCGTTTCTGTTCGGATCCACTCTTCTCACTAGCTGTTTCAGTATGGGAATCGTTTTTACGAATCAGACAAGTAATTAACTTCGGTCCTTAGGTGTGGCAAGGAATCTGTAACTATATTTGATCTGTCAGGTTTGTATACTAGCTCGTAATTATACTCCACAATGCGAGACTCCCAGCGTTTAAGTTTCGCATTGAAGTTCCTGTTACTTAGGGCAACCGTTAGGGGTTAATGGTTGGTGTGTATTCTTATTTTCTTTGCCCCATACATGTATGAGCTCAAATTGTCAACAGCCCAAACGATGGTCAACATTTCTTCTTCGTTTGTCGTATAGTTTTCCTCCATATTGTTTACAGACCGAAAGATATATTTGGTTGGGCTATACGAATTGGACTCACCTGGTGACACAACCGCCGTCGTTAAATGGTTTTTCGATGTCAGGGTGTTTATTGAACTTGCTTCACAAGTCGCGACAAATAAAACTTCCAATATTGCAATCTTTAATTCTCCTCAAAGAGGATGTAGTACAATTGATCTATTACTTACAAACTTTCCTCGCATACTCTTTCTATAATTTATTTCAACAAAACTCTTATCATTCACTTGTCATCCATCCCGCAGACAAGTACAATTAAGATTGTATATCAACTTGAAACAAAAATAGCATTTGGTTTTTAATTATTAAATTTTAATGTCTTGGGAGGACAAAGTTTTTCCTTGCGTTTCACACCAGGCAAACATTTTTGGTCATATTTTGGTGTAAATATTTTGATAAACATTTTTTTTCGGTTTCTATGGAAATTTTCGATGAACACAGCATTTTAGTGGAAAACGCCCACAAAAAATAGGCGTCGCAAAAAACGTAATATGACAGGAGGGCAGTGCCTGCATATCTTGTGAAGGTTCGAACACACTATCTCTCTAACTTTAGCTTTAAAATGATATTTTTTAATATGTGGGCGTGGCAGTCGGCGGATTTAAAAAATGTTAACACTTTACCATTTCGGGATCCTAGGGAGTATATGCTCAAAATTTTAGCTTCTTAGCATAAATTTAAAGACCTCAGAAGTCGATAAGTACGCACATTGGTAAATAGTCTTAGTTTTTGGTACTGAACATAAATATTACGAAATCATAATTCATTACGAAAATAATAGAATTCTGGTCAATAACCCAATTCAATTAATGCTTGGGCACTGCTAAGGAATTTCAGGTTCCAGCTCCGTGAAATGTACGTGTTTAGACATGGCAGCCTTCCATCCTCTGCTATCCCGGGCACACTGCTACCTACTCGCAATTATATGCCTGTGATCCGACGTGGTATTTTGCCCTTTTGTTGGAACAGAAAAATTGTAGGTCCTTGCCTTTATCGCAAAATTTCAGTTCGGTTGCCGTCATTGCGAAATACTGATCTCTGTGACGAAATATGGCGAGAACTTCCATTGACGGATTGATAATTAGAAGAGTGTTGTTTACCTTTGCCGGGAATGGTATCAGCCGAAATAGGTTGAAGGGCTCTTGTTCGACGAGTGGAATCTTGATAACGAACAGAAGATGATTGTCAGTAGCTCCTCCTTTTGCTGTTAGTATCTTGTAGAAGTGTAGCAAATCTTCTTGTTCGAATGGCAGTTTCTGTGACTGCGGCAGATGATTTTTGATGTTCGTGATTTCTGCCCTTAATTGTGCTGGAGAGAGTAGCAGGTGGCTGATGCTTCCATAATGTGCGTCCGTTAATGTGTCGAGAATTGCAGTTTCAATTCGCTGCATGTTGGATGCCACAATCATTAACTGAGTTGTCAGGGATGTAAAGATTTGAAAGATTTTGGATTGCTCGGAGGCCTCTCCAATTCGGGCAAAGATCTGTTTGGATTGGTTCTGGAGGATGTTCATGTGTTCTCTTGCTTCGAGTTGATCCCGTTTCATGATGTTAATCGTGGAATCTATGATTGTGGTCTGGTTTTTAGCATCGTCCATAGTTGTGCTTCATTGCCCTTAAATTGGTTAATGGTTCGGGATAGCTCGTCTGCGTTGTCAGAGTCAAGCAGTCCGAATAAAGTATGTGCTACATTACCAACGAAATTGATAGCTGCCCGAGGCGTTCGGCGTTTTGAGAATAAGTTGGAATCTGTTTGCAGTCTGCTCCTGATGGCAATGAAATGTGTTACTAATGCAGTACATGTTGCCTTTTGTTGTAATTGGTTGCAGAGGTGTTGAAGTGCCGTCGTGCCATTATCGAATGCTCCTATCTCTGTTTGTATAGGTGTTAAGTCATAGTACACGATTATTTTCCATTCGGTTGCCATTATGTTTGTTGATCCGAGATCTTCGAAGTATATCCCTAGCTGATTGTTGAACTTCGTTACATTCACTGGCGATGCGCATATTATTGGTAGTAGTAATAATGATAGCATGATCGTGGTGGCTAGTGAGACATATGATGTTCTTCTTCGTTTTGTAGGTGTATCTATCGTATCATCTGTTGCGAGTTCGGATGAGGTCATTGCAGTTTCAGATGCATTTGTGTCGTTATCATCAGGTTCCTTGAATAAGGGGGCTAACCGATGGATTGGTCGCTTCCATGTTCCTGATCTGGTTTTGACGTTGACTACTCGAACCCTGTCGTCATCACCCTTGAAGATTTCAGTTGCTCTTCCGATTGGCCATTGAAGTGTGGGCGTGTTATCCTCCTTGATTATGACCATGTCGCCAACCTTGATGTTGTTCTTTTCCTGGTTCCATTTGTGCCTATATTGCAGTTCGTTCAGATACTCGGTTGACCATCGTTTCCAAAATTCGTGTTTCAAATGGCCAATCGCCTTCCAGTGGGTTAGAAGATTGGTTTTCTCTGGAGCGGTATCACTGTCTACTTGAGCAATCAAAGGCTCGCCAATAAGAAACTGGCCAGGTGTTAGTGCAGATAGGTCGTTTGGATTCAATGACAGAGGGGTGAGTGGTCTTGAATTCAGAATGCCTTCAATTTCAACGATTATGGTTTCCAACTCTTCGTATGTCAACGATGCCGGTGAAACTGTTTTAATGAGAATGTGTTTTGCGGATTTCACTGCTGCCTCCCATAGACCGCCAAAATGAGGGGCTCGAGGTGGGATGAATTTGAATGCTATACCCTTGTCGCTGCTGGCCTTGATTATGGCCTCCTTTGCTTCTGGAACATGGAGGACATCGAGCAGCTGGTTTCTTGCTCCCACGAAGTTGGTTGCATTATCGCAGTAAAGTGTTTGAATGCGACGGCGTCGGCTGATAAACCTTGGAAGGGCTCCTATAAATGCTTCCGTTGTTAGGTCAGTCACAATCTCTAAGTGTACGGCATTGGTTGAAAAGCAGCAGAGGACTACTAGGTACACCTTGTGCGGCTTTTTTACTCTGACCTTGTAGTGCACCCATAGGGGGCCACAAAAGTCAACACCGGAGATCATGAATGGTCTGTTTGGTGAGACGCGATCTGCTGGGAGGTTTCCCATTACTTGAGTCATTAATTGTGGTTTAGCCTTGGTGCATTTAACGCAATTATGAACTGTGTGACGAGCCATGATCTTTCCCTTGATTGGCCAGAATTGTTGTCTCAAGATCGATAGGAGCGTCTGTGGTCCACAATGGTTGTGCTCGTCGTGTTTTGTTTTGAACAACATTTTGGTTACATTATTCATTGTATGGCATCAGTATGGGATGTTTTGCATTGAAGGAAATGGGAGCGGCTTCTAGCCGGCCTCCGACTCGTAGAATACCCTTTTCGTCTAGAACTGGTGCTAGGGTGATCATTGTGTTTGATTTGCATAAGCCCTTGTGACTCTTGAGGTCTTGGATTTCCTTCCCAAATTCAGATCCTTGTACTTGCCTTATGATGACCGTAAGAGCTTCGTTGAGTTCCTTAGGCGATAGTGCTGTGTGGTTTGCCTTGTTGGTGTCTATTTTTCTGGCTCTCTTGATGAACCGAAGAACGTAACCAATAGTGTGCTGAAGGAAATTAAAGGAATTTCGATGATTGATGTGGTAAATCATCTGTTTTGTGTTACTGCTAAAGCCGCCGCATGCTTTCTCTTTCTTTCCAGGTCGACTTGTGGATCTTGTTCTTTTATGAAGGGTTGGGGCCATGCTGCTTCGTTTGCGTGCAAGAAGAGTGGTCCGTAGAGCCACATACTGCATGACATAAAGCTGACAGCTGATATTCCGCGAGATAGGAGATCTGCTGGGTTTTCCTTGGATGGGACGTGATGCCATTGGTTTGCCACGGAACATTCTTGTATTTTTGACACTCGATTTGCCACAAAGGTGTGGAATGATGAGGAAGTTGAATTAATCCATGATAATACGATTTGTGAATCGGTCCAGAAAAATATTGGAGTGTCTTGAAGTCTTAAGTCTTCTCGGACTCTATTGGTGAGTTCAGCTCCTAATACTGCAGCACATAATTCAAGTCGAGGAAGAGTTTGTTGTTTTACCGGCGCTATACGTGACTTCGCGCAGTGCAATCGGACGAGTATTGTTCGATCCTTATAGATTGACCGCAATAAACTGCTGCTCCATAGGCTTGCTCTGATGCATCTACAAATGTATGCATTTGTACGGATGCTGGGGTCCTTTGATTAAAATCATGTCTTGAAATCTTGGCCTGATTGAGTATTGACAGGTTGTTTCTAAACGCTATCCATTCCTGTCTTAGGTGTTCGGGTAACTCGTCGTCCCACGATAGTTTCAAGTGCCATAGTTGCTGCATAAACATTTTTGCTTTAACAACCACTGGGCCAAAGAGTCCTAAGGGATCAAAGATGCGTGCAATGTCGGAGCTAACTGATCGCTTCGTGAGTATGGAGATGTCGGATAACTGAGCTCTTCCGCACAATCGGTCCGATTTTGGTTGCGAAATTACCCCCAAAGTTTTTATTGCGCAGTGAGTTGATTCGCTGAAGTCAAGGTTGATTTCGTGGTCCTCCACTGGGAGATCCTGAAGTAATGCTGAATCATTTGCACACCATTTGCGCAGTTTGAATCCGGCACTGTGAAGTAGTGAAGTGACTTGAGCTCGGGCTTCCTTTGCCAGTGGGATGCTATCTGCTCCGCTGATGCAGTCGTCGACATAGAAATCATTTTGAAGAGTTCGGGCTCCAGCTGGATGTGTTATCTTATTTTGGAATGCTAAATATTGTAAGCATTTGGTGGCCAGAAAAGGTGCTGATGAGGTTCCGTATGTTACGGTTTTAAGCTTGTAATACTTGATCTCATCAGTTGATCGCCTTCTCCAAATGATGAGTTGATACATTTGATCATCTTCCTGAATGAGTATCTACCTGTACATCTTCTCGATGTCGGCTGTAAAGACGTACTTGTGTAGTCGGAATCGAAGGAGTATGGAGAATAGCTCACCTTGTATCACCTAAGGTTGTCCCATTTTCCCGAAAGGGTAGTCGTACGATGAAGCGATTGATTTCAGATTTCGACACAGTTTGCGTAAAATGAGTTTCACAGTACCTTTCTGTTGATGTTAATGGTCTTGGTGTGGTTTCGAACTCGTCAATCCTCCAGAATTTTTCGATGAGTTCATTCGTGGAGTCTTCTTCGCAGAATATCCCATACGTTGCTGTGTTGGGTGTTATGTCTCCAATTTTTCCGGCTACGACCCAACCTAGTACGGTGTTTTGGAGGATTGGCATCCGGTCTCCAATTTGTATCTTCTCTGGTCGCATGAGATGATGAAAAAATTCTGCTCCCAGTAGAATATTAATTTCGTCAGATCGGTGGAAGTTTGGGTCATCTAACTTGATGTTTTCAGGTATGATCCAGTTGGTGGTATCCAGGTTTTGAGTGGGTTGAGGTGATACAATGCTTGGAAGTATGAATGCTTCCACTCTGCAATCAAAGTTTCCGCTTGTCGATCGTAATCCGATGTTGACGCGATTGCTGTTTACTTGCTGGATTGTGGCTACAGTTGTCGGAGCCGTCCTTTCGCTCGATTGTGTCGTTGTGGTCCCACGTTCCAGATGCATCAAGGTGTTGTGCTTCCCTGAGCATTTGCAACATCGTGCAGAGCATGTTTTAGAAGTGTGGTCAGTTTTAAAACAATTTACACAAAGCCGTTTTCTTTGGATCCATTTGAGCCGTTCCGTTGTTGACAATGCGAGGAATTTTTCACAATAATAAATCGGATGACCTCTTATGCCACACACTTTGCAGCCTTCGATATTGGATGTGGCCATGCTTGTCACCACTCTCGTCTTGTCCTTTCCAGCCCGTCCCCAATGGGACAAATGCTGTTTTTCACCTTCTCGGAAAGAGACCTGAAGAATAGGACAGATAGAAAAGCTTACGCAGTGGTTTTGCCAGCGTGGAAGAACACCTCTTCAGAACTATAGGGGAAATACCATCTGGACTAGCGGATTTATGAATACATAGCTTATGAAATATTTCGAATCCCGAAAACTTCTTAACGACCGGCAGTACAGTTTTCGCAGCAACAGGTCCACTGGTGATTTGATGACGAAAAGTGGAACAAATTTATTTACCATGGTTATGAAAGCAAGGTCGTTGCGCTTGATATTTCAAAGGCATTTGAGAGAGTTTGGCATCAAGCACTCTTGTCGAAAATGCGTGCATTTGGGATCAAATTTACCCTTCTCCAATGGAGTAGAAATTTTCTTTTCGGAACGTTCAATTCAAGTTTTTTTGGACGGTTTCTACTCTGCAACTTACCACATAAATGCTGGTGTTCCCCAAGGCTCCGTTTAGTCTCCGACTCTCTTTCTCATTTTTATAAATGATCTTCTCTCTGTTACTTCTAATCCTATTCATTCCTTCGCCGATGACAGTACCCTTAGCTTTACATATTCGTTTCCTGGGCAACGCCCCTCACCTTCGGGCGTTGAACTGGAACGGCAACGTATATTAAGCTCATTAAATTCTGATCTCGACAGCATACTTAAATTGGGTTAAACCAACAGAGTGGAATAAATGCTTCCAAAACGCAATGCTGTCTGCTGTCATTGAAGCGAAACCCTAATTCTCTGCCATTATCCATGGATGGCATCGATGAAACCGAACGACTTTCAATTCTCGGTATGTATGTTAATGACAACTTTCGTTGGAATGACCACATATTCCATGTCGCCAAGAACGCTGCGAAATGTCTAGGCTTCCTTAAGCGATGCAAGAAATATTTCACCCCTTCTGATCTGGCAAAAATCGCACCAAACTTGTGTATAACGCTCATATCTGGTCCGGTGCTCCAATTACATATTTGGAGCTACTTGACAGGATTCAAAAACGTGCGGTAAAACTTATTGGCGATCGGGACATCGCGAAATCAGTTGACTCTCTTAGTCATTGTCGTAATGTCTCCTCCTTGTCATCGTTTTATCGATATTTCCACCACAAGTGCTCAAATGAAATTGCCAGTTGCCATCCCTACAGCAATTCAACCACAATACTCGTCATGCTAGGAATGCACATCATTTAACCCTTAAGCCTGTATTCAGACGTACTGTGAAATACAAGGATTCGTTTCTTAACCGTACAACGCGAATGTGGAATGCTCTACCACGCTCTGTTTTTCCCTCACATTACAGTTTACCGACATTTAAAACCAATTGGCATCGGTATCTCCCTTTTCTTAATCCTTCACTTTCCTTATGCCCGCACTATGTTACTTCATTATAAGGGTATCCAAAATCCCTTAAGTGCGCGTATATTATAAAAAAAAAAAATATTGCGGATCTCTGCACAGATCGACCTCCTTTCTCCGCCACTCATGGGTCCTAATATAAATATCAATTAAAAACAAAAAAAAAAATACAACAACTTAGACCGGTACATCTTCCAAACCGGATGGTAGTACGGTGATTAAACTGTCTACCGGTGTAGCTCCTGCTAGGCCGAGCGACGGTACGACTATGGCTTCTCGTGGTCTACCCCTTATTGGTAGCAGCAGCTGTCCTGAGAAAAAAAATGCATTCTCCCCAGCAGTGGTAGGATTGTGGCAATTCAAGGCCTTTCCACTGCTGGTATTAATCCCCCTAGTACGTCTCAAAGTGGAAGTTCGTGACAACGCACTCTCTGGAAGTCATACTACAAACAGCGACGTCAGGCAATCCGGTCTCTGAAGGTCTTTGCAGCACTTCCACCGTTACACCTCTCAGGTCCTATGGTGATGTCCTCAAAAACAAAATCGTGGTTGCTGTTATTGATCGCAGCGATACAGACGGCACAATATCTCCCGAACGGTGACAAACGGTCAAACTGAAGCTCTTAACTAGCTTTCTATTCTTCATGAGGGAAACCTCTGGACCGCCACCGAATACAAGATCTGTCGATCTGTACAAGTTAGCTGTAAGCAGCGTAGGAGAGGTTTGGGTGGGTGCTAAGCTCGAGATCGTAGCAACGAAGAATATCCTTAGCAGACTTAGGACTCCCACCTGGATCCCCATCGAACCACCTACCACAAATGATCCCACATTACCCAGTCATAACTGGAAGGTCTCTAAGCTGAAGAGCAAAGGGGTGAAGGCAAGGCAAGGTGAGCAAAGGCTGTGATAGGAATCAACCAGAAATCATTTGCTCCTGTAGCGAAGACTAACGGCATGATAAGTTTTGTTTGGGAGAAAATCACACTGCGTGTTCATAAAAAGTATGAGTTAGAGACTGGTAAACTGCCTCCTCACCTCTTAGACTCCGATTCCCTAGCCCCAGACAAGGGAACATTGATGTCCTTTCCTTCTACGGCTGACGATGTTTCCACAGGCCAAACGGCTCCATCCAGGTCCACTGCCTCTATCACTGACACTTTGTCGGAGATGGAGGCCGAGGACTGCTTAAATAAGGTCCTTCTTAGTGAAGATGAACTTCTCGGTTCATTTTCGGGATCGTAGGAGTTCCGACACCCATTTACAATGACAGCTAGCTCAACACTCCCAGATTGTGCCTTATCTCCCCTTGTACTCGAGCGCGTAGAATATTCGTACAGAGGTAAGAGGACTTCATGATCTTAGCATACCTTAAACTTCCCGACGACGTCCAAACACATAGTTATCGGAGAGACTATGGTAGCCTCGGATATAAATCAACCACAAAGGCAAAATAGACCCGCAACGTTTACGGACATGCGAGTGTGTACCTGAAATGTGTGGATACTCTACACCCCAGATGCTAGACATAAACTTGAGTCTGTCGTCTCGCGGTATAAAGCCGACATTACCGCGATCCAGGAGATTCGATGGCTAGGATCAGGAATTATGAAAAGACAATTATTACAGCTGTAACAAAAGATGCATGTGTTAGGATGCGGATTCGTCGTGGGAAATTGACTTGGATCCAAAGTAATGGACTTGAAGCCGATAAGTAATCACCTGGCAACATTAGCCTAATATATGCACACGCCCCTACCGAAGAGGCTGATGACCATATCAAGGAGGTATTCTATAACCTCTTGGACAGAGCCTATGGAACCGATGTCAAAATTCTACCCGGGGACTTCAATGCTTAATACGGCATGGAAAACATCTTCGGCGGATTAGTTGGTGAGCACAGATTCCATTTAACGACAACTGATAACGGCTACCGACTTATTGACATTGCAGCTTGTAATACGGTGATATGTAGCACTTGGTTTCCGGGACTAAGGATTCACACAGCAACCTGGCGTTCTCCAGACGGTCGAACCGCCAACCAAATCGACCATTTGCTAATCGATGCGAGGCACGCATCGAACTTCTTGAACCAGCACACTTAACAAGGGCAGAAAGGCATGAGTACCGAGCCAGGAATTGTAGACCAAATCTTCACACTAAGGCAAATCCTGGAAAAGCAACGAGGTTCAAGCATGGTGCGGAAATGCATGCTCATGAGCAGTTCGCGAGCGTGGGCTTTTAAATGAGAAATTAGAAAAGCGCACGCGTCCGTGAGACGTTCGCTATCTAAATTTGTATATCGTCTAACGCACGCGAGCGTGTGTTTCATAACGATTCACCCCGTGGGCGCATACTAATGTACGTTGACTAAAGGTCTCATTCGCGTGCGTGAGATATTTGTGAGTCGTTTTTTGGCCTCGCCGGCGCACGCTATAGGATTTTACCTGAAGGAAATGGAAATAGAAAAGGGTGGGTAGAATTCATAAAGTGTGTATGCATTGCGAGCATCATCGACCGGTGAACTGTTGAGTGGTGTACGTTGCTTGGAAATAAAAACTAGTTTTGCCTCAGTCACAGATCGAGGTTGACGTTTTTTGGAGGTGGGACAATGCTTCTTGAAGGAATATCCTGTTTTTAGCTGCATTATCATTTATATTCATATTCGTTCTTATGGCATTACATTCAGCTATTTTGTTTTTCTTTTGCGCTGGATTTCAATCCCACAGATTTATTGATGCTGTTTTCACTATCAACAACTATATTTTGTTATGTAGAAATTGATAGTTACGCTTTATATTCGCTGGGCTTTTTCCACTTAAAACTTTATCATAGTTTTCGGTGCACTTTAATTATTATTAGGCATATTAACATTTAATTAATATTATTTTCTACTTTCATAGGCTTCTTTTCGCAATTACCCACCGAATGAAATAAAAACGAATTCCTTAACTTTTAAATACTTCTAGCACAGGAGATGGTTGGTACATCTTCAATTCTCCTTTGAATTTTCCATATAAGCCTAAATTCGTAATTTTTACCACCTTACCATAAAATGAAAAAACAATGCACCCACTTCTAATTGCAAGGAGACATTTAACCAATTTAAACCGACTATAGAACCATTCATTTAATACACGATTTGCACTTCAAATTGTTGTGTACTTAATCCATAAATCTCTCCAACTAAATTCAACAATTTGCAACCAATAACCATACGTAACATGCGTCCGTACGCAACACTCGAATTGCACAAAAAAATGTTTTCTTATGCCAATCCAATTCCTTACAAACCACGCGTAACATATCTACTGCACCGCAACACTCCAATTACACAGAAACAGGTTTTTCTTACACCAATCCAGTTCATTAATTCTGAAATTCGAATTTTAAAAACGACTCACGAACAATACTCACGTGCGCACGCGAGGGGACATTTTCTGTGTTTGCCAAAACTAACCCACGTGCGCGTGCGATAGGAAAAATATAAATCGAATCACGCACGCGCACGCGAATTTTAAAAACTGTGTGCGCACGCGAGTAAAAATTTAAACGTGAACTGTTTGCGTGCGCACGCCTGCGTACCCTGGTTTGAAGTCGAGACGCACCATCTCGTCATCGACTTTAAAGCCGCATATGACAGCATTCATCGCTAGGAGCTTATTGTGGCGATGGCCGAATTCGGGATCAGGTCAAAAGTGATCCAGATGTGTCGCGTGATACTAGGTAATACGCGGTGCAATGTGCAGTTTGTCAGCAGCTCACCTTAACTCTTTCAAATATGCACCGGATTTCGGCAAGGAGATGCGCTGTCGTGTGATTTCTTCAATCATGTTACTAAGCAGACAGTACGCTGGGCGGGTGTCAATACGGAAGGCACTATTTTCAACAGATCAGTCCAACTGCTGGGGTATGTGGACGATACAGACATTATCGGTCGATCGCAGCGCGCCGTGATAGAGGCTTTCACGGCTATTGAAGAACAGGCGAAACTAGTTCGCCGAGAAGTGAATGAGGACAATACTAAATATATGCTTTCAACAAATAAAACAATCATCTGACCACCGACCTCGGGGTAAACATCAACTCCACAAATGACATCTTAGTGGAGGTCCGTCGAAGAATTAAACCGCTGCTACTTCGGTTTGGCAAAACAAATGGGTTCAAATCTCTTGATGCGAAGGACATGGTGCATGCTCTACAAAACCCTTATCCTGCCAGTTCTGCTATACAGCGCCGAGTGCTGTATGCCCTTCGACGGATATTTGGTCCTGTGTGCGAGGAGGGCAAATGGAGGAGAAGATACAATTGCGAACTCTATGAGCGGTACCAAGATGTGGATATAATCCAAAAAGCCAAGAAACGTGGACTACATTGGCTCGGCCACATATAGCAAATGGACAACAACGCTCCAGCCAAGAGGATCTTCGAATCCCACCCCGCAGGTTCGAGACGACAAGATAGACCGAACCTTCGCTTTAAAGTCTGTGGTTTTTCTGCTTAATATATCGAGCGGTGTTAGGTGAAAAAGAATGCCCAAAGCAGCGGAGGGAGTCGTGTCCCAATGCATAGGGAGTCCACCAGGCAACCACTCCGTACGTAAGTATCGGTCTTATGATCAAAAGGTGTGGCCAGTGAGTGATGTGAGGTTGAAGGCGCTATCTGTTCCCAGTGGCACAAGAGAAATGTGTCATTGTAGCTTTTTAGTCTTTGCTGTATATTGGGCACCCAGCTCAACCTTCTATATATAAACGGATCTATATATTTCACTTCTTCAGAGAAAGATAAGTTTACGCCGTCTATAGAGGAAAGGTCAATATGAGGAATATTATATTAACCTCTATAAAAATGGGGTAAAACCAACAGAGTTGAATTTAATGCTTCCAAAAAATAATGCTGTCTTCTGTCATTGAAACGAAACCCCAATACTCTGACTATCCATGAATGGCACTTGCATCACTGAAACCGAGAGGCTTTCAATGACAACTTCTCTTGAAATGATCACATATTAGATGTCGCCAAAAATGTTGCGAAATATCTAGGCTGCCTCAAGCGATGCAAGAAATTATTTACTAGGCGTTTATTCGCCCAAAACTTGAGCACACAGCTCATGTATGATTCGGTGCACCAATAACATATTTGGGGCTACTTGCGGTAAGACTTATTGGCAATCGAGATATTGGGAAACCGCTTGACCCTCTTAGTCATCGTCTTAATGTCTCCTACCTGCCAGTGGAAGTGCTCGAACAAAATAGCTGGTTACATTCCTCCCCTTCAATACTTCAACCGTAATACCCGCCATGCCAGCAATGCTCATTAGTTTACCCTAAAGCCTTTATTCGGACGTACTGTAAAATATAAGGATTCATTCATCTGCCGCACAACACTAATGTGGAATGCTCTACCGCACTCTGGTTTTCCTGACCACTACAATTTGCAAACAAAAATCAACGTGCATCAGTTTCTCATTATTTCGCCTAATTCCTTATTTATTTCATGCCCGTGCTGTATCAGTATTAACATTATAAGGGTCTACTTCACGGATGAATAAGAGCTAAGGCGCGAAACTGATTCAACTAAGCGGAGACCAAACAAAAAACGTAAGGCCGGTTCCTCACCAGAAATTGTAAGTGTTAAACAAAATCGTAAATAGCCTTTAATCAATGAAAATGCAATGAAGGTGCAAAAACAAAATCTTAAAGTTTACTTTCCGTGGCCACTTAATGAATGTTAACGGAATAAGGGACTACGGTAAGCTTTATTAATTTATTAAGGAAATCTTAAAGTCCATATTCAAAGTAATATCTTTGAATAATAATGTGTGGAAAAACAATGTAAGCGACCCCGACAGTTACCACGCGGTTTCTGAAAAACTAAATATTGAGAAAGTCCAATGGTACACTGACCAAAATAAGTCAGAAGGGTCACACCGAGAAGTGGCTAGAGGACTTCATTCTTCGTACTGCAAATACGACGTTTTGCAAGACCTTAAATCCAAAGGCTTCAAAATTATCAACGCAGTTAATCTAATTAAAAAAGAGAAGCGAAAAACGGACATCCGTTGTGCATGCAAAGCTTCGAAAAGTCAGAAGACATAAAAAAAATTTACAATACATCGTAGTTAAAATTGATCCGATGCGTAAAACGACTAGACTTATCCCTCAATGCAAGCGTTGTCAACGGTATAATATATGAACGCATATTGTCAAAAAAAACCGTTGTGTTAAATTTGCCGGGAAACATATGTACACAGATTTTTTTTTATACCCTATCGTAAGCGTATATTAATTTTGACTCATAGTTTGTAACACCCCTTAATATTCGTCATAGATCCACAAAAGTATATAAAGGGTGATTTTTTAAGAGGTTTAGAACTTTTTTAAAAAAAAAACACAAAAAATTCGAAAAAATTAATGAAATATTTATTTGAATCGATAGTTTGAACCTTGCAATTTAATGTTTAAAGATAATTTCATGCAAATGTTGACCGCGGCTGCGTCTCAGGTAGCCCATCCGCTGAGTCCAATTTTGGCATACTCTTTCACACATATCGGCCGGTATCTCACGAATGAATGCATGGATGTTGGCTTCCAGTGCGTCAATCGAAGCGGGCTTGTCCCTATACACATTAGCCTTGGCATACCCCCACAAAAAATAATCTAATGGTGTCAAATCGCACGATCTAGGCGGCCAATTGACCGGCCCGAAACGTGAAATTAACTGTTCACCAAACTCGCCTCGCAATTGCGCCATTGTTTCGCGTGCTGTGTGGCATGTGGCACCGTCTTGTTGAAACCACATATCATGCAAGTCAAGAACTTCCATTTCGGGCAAAAAAAAGTTTGTTATCATCGCTCGGTAGCGTTCACCATTGACAGTAACGCTGCGATTCGCATCATCTTTGAAGAAATATGGCCCAATAATGCCGCCGGCCCATAAACCGCACCAAACAGTGGCTTTTTCGGGATGCATTGGTAGCTGTTGCAATGCTTCTGGCTGATCTTCACTCCAAATGCGGCAATTTTGCTTATTTACGTACCCATTCAACCAAAAATGAGCCTCATCGCTGAACACAATTTTTCGATAAAAAAGCGGATCCTCGGCCAGCTTTCCAAGAGCCCATTCACCAAAAATTCGGCGTTGTGGTAGGTCGGCTGGCTTTAGTTCTTGCACCAGCTGTATCTAAAAAGGCTTTACCTTCCGCAAAATTTTCCACGTAGTGCTATAACAAAGGCCTAACTGCTGGGAACGGCGCCGAATCGACATTTCGCGGTCTTCTGTCTTCTTCGCTGATACGGCCGCAATATTTTCTTCAAAACGCACAGTACGTAAACGTGTTGGTGGTTTAATGTCCAACAAAGTAAATTTGGTGCGAAATTTGGTCACAATCTTCCGAATAGACTGCTCAGAAGGTCGAGAATGCCGATCATAAAATGGAAGCAGCGCGCGATGAACATTTCGAACCGAGCACGAATTTTGATAGTAAAATTCAATAATTTGCAAGCGTTGTTCATTTGTAAGACGATCCATGGTTAAATTGCAAACCAAACTGAAGCTGTTTGACAGTGACACAAGGTACTAAACACACGTCAGCTGTCAAAACCAGTGTTGCCAAAACCAAACCAGTTAAAAAATCACCCTTTATATTTATGATCAGGACCAAAACCTAAGACTATTTAGCAATGTCCGTCCGTCACCAATTTATAGGCCTTTAAATTAAAGCTAGAAAGCTGAAATTTGGAATATATACTCCCAACCACTTGAACTTGTTCACCTTAATAGGAACGAAACGTCTTTGAAGATAAAGACGAGGTTGAATCAATGGATGAATATCGATTGCTTTATTGTTGGGCCAAATGCCTCTTTTATACTTATAATTAGTTACATAAGTGCTAACCTAAACAACATAGTTCTTAATGCTATAATAACCTAATTTGCTTAATGCTATATGGTGCGTCAGCGCAACGACCAATTGTTGCTTCTGATGTGCTGACGGTGGTTTGTATGTATGACTTGTGAGTAGGTCACTGGGTGCAGTGTTCGTTGCACTCGATGTGTTACTTAACAAATAGTTTAACCCAGATTGTAAATGAGCCGACACGGATCCTTGTTTCTTACTCTCGCCCTGATAAATACACTTTAAATGTATTATCGCCTCTATGTTCGTCAGACCATTGTATCATATCAGCGAATTTCTCGTACTCCAGCCATACAATTAAAGAAAAAGCTCCTAGGGTATGAAAAAGCGCAAGAACCGTATGTTTATACGAGAAAGCAAATTAGGAAGCTTTAAACGGTTTCTTTAGGAGTTTTAACTGGTCGTTGTACTTCTCAACAACGACGTGGATGCCACTGCCGATATGGTCAATCCAACTGAGGAAAACCGAATAAAATTCAAACGACCCAGAAATGACTGCGATGCCCACATTAATCGTGTCAAATTCTCCTACGACCAAAAGTTGAGGCTTAAAATACTACAAAGTCCCTCCGGTAGTAAAAACTTTTGGTCGTTTGTTAAGAATATTAAAAATCCGGCCTCGTCATCTATCCCGACACTCATTTGCAATGACATCCCAGCTGTCAGTTCTTCCGATAAAGCCAATCTGCTCGCTGCGCATTTTGCAGCTAGCTCAACGCCGCCAGATTGTGCTTTATCTCCCACTGTACAGAATTTTCTATGGGACCCAACTAGTTTCGCACTCGTACAGTGGCAAGAGTTCTTCGAGATCTCAACATACATAAATCAAAATTTTCTGTCTGTCCTATTCTTCAGGGCTCTTTCCGAGAAGATGTCCCCAATGGGACAAATGCTGTTTTTCACCTTCTCGGAAAGAGCCCTGAAGAATAGGACAGATAGAAAAGCTTACGCAGTGGTATTGCCAGCGTGGAAGAACACCTCTTCAGAACTATAGGGGAAATACCATCTGGACTAGCGGATTTATGCATACATAGCTTATGAAATATTTCGAATCCCGAAAACTTCTTAACGACCGGCAGTACAGTTTTCGCAGCAACAGGTCCACTGGTGATTTGATGACGAAAAGTGGAACAAATTTATTTACCATGGTTATGAAAGCAAGGTCGTTGCGCTTGATATTTCAAAGGCATTTGAGAGAGTTTGGCATCAAGCACTCTTGTCGAAAATGCGTGCATTTGGGATCAAATTTACCCTTCTCCAATGGAGTAGAAATTTTCTTTTCGGAACGTTCAATTCAAGTTTTTTTGGACGGTTTCTACTCTGCAACTTACCACATAAATGCTGGTGTTCCCCAAGGCTCCGTTTAGTCTCCGACTCTCTTTCTCATTTTTATAAATGATCTTCTCTCTGTTACTTCTAATCCTATTCATTCCTTCGCCGATGACAGTACCCTTAGCTTTACATATTCGTTTCCTGGGCAACGCCCCTCACCTTCGGGCGTTGAACTGGAACGGCAACGTATATTAAGCTCATTAAATTCTGATCTCGACAGCATACTTAAATTGGGTTAAACCAACAGAGTGGAATGAATGCTTCCAAAACGCAATGCTGTCTGCTGTCATTGAAGCGAAACCCTAATTCTCTGCCATTATCCATGATGATTATTTTAGTCATTGTCGTAATGTCTCCTCCTTGTCATCGTTTTATCGATATTTCCACCACAAGTGCTCAAATGAAATTGCCAGTTGCCACCCCTACAGCAATTCAACCACAATACTCGTCATGCTAGGAATGCACATCATTTAACCCTTAAGCCTGTATTCAGACGTACTGTGAAATACAAGGATTCGTTTCTTAACCGTACAACGCGAATGTGGAATGCTCTACCACGCTCTGTTTTTCCCTCACATTACAGTTTACCGACATTTAAAACCAATTGGCATCGGTATCTCCCTTTTCTTAATCCTTCACTTTCCTTATGCCCGCACTATGTTACTTCATTATAAGGGTATCCAAAATCCCTTAAGTGCGCGTATATTATAAAAAAAAAAAATATTGCGGATCTCTGCACAGATCGACCTCCTTTCTCCGCCACTCATGGGTCCCAATATAAATATCAATTAAAAACAAAAAAAAAATACAACAACTTAGACCGGTACATCTTCCAAACCGGATGGTAGTACGGTGATTAAACTGTCTACCGGTGTAGCTCCTGCTAGGCCGAGCGACGGTACGACTATGGCTTCTCGTGGTCTACCCCTTATTGGTAGCAGCAGCTGTCCTGAGAAAAAAAATGCATTCTCCCCAGCAGTGGTAGGATTGTGGCAATTCAAGGCCTTTCCACTGCTGGTATTAATCCCCCTAGTACGTCTCAAAGTGGAAGTTCGTGACAACGCACTCTCTGGAAGTCATACTACAAACAGCGACGTCAGGCAATCCGGTCTCTGAAGGTCTTTGCAGCACTTCCACCGTTACACCTCTCAGGTCCTATGGTGATGTCCTCAAAAACAAAATCGTGGTTGCTGTTATTGATCGCAGCGATACAGACGGCACAATATCTCCCGAACGGTGACAAATGGTCAAACTGAAGCTCTTAACTAGCTTTCTATTCTTCATGAGGGAAACCTCTGGACCGCCACCGAATACAAGATCTGTCGATCTGTACAAGTTAGCTGTAAGCAGCGTAGGAGAGGTTTGGGTGGGTGCTAAGCTCGAGATCGTAGCAACGAAGAATATCCTTAGCAGACTTAGGACTCCCACCTGGATCCCCATCGAACCACCTACCACAAATGATCCCACATTACCCAGTCATAACTGGAAGGTCTCTAAGCTGAAGAGCAAAGGGGTGAAGGCAAGGCAAGGTGAGCAAAGGCTGTGATAGGAATCAACCAGAAATCATTTGCTCCTGTAGCGAAGACTAACGGCATGATAAGTTTTGTTTGGGAGAAAATCACACTGCGTGTTCATAAAAAGTATGAGTTAGAGACTGGTAAACTGCCTCCTCACCTCTTAGACTCCGATTCCCTAGCCCCAGACAAGGGAACATTGATGTCCTTTCCTTCTACGGCTGACGATGTTTCCACAGGCCAAACGGCTCCATCCAGGTCCACTGCCTCTATCACTGACACTTTGTCGGAGATGGAGGCCGAGGACTGCTTAAATAAGGTCCTTCTTAGTGAAGATGAACTTCTCGGTTCATTTTCGGGATCGTAAGAGTTCCGACACCCATTTACAATGACAGCTAGCTCAACACTCCCAGATTGTGCCTTATCTCCCCTTGTACTCGAGCGCGTAGAATATTCGTACAGAGGTAAGAGGACTTCATGATCTTAGCATACCTTAAACTTCCCGACGACGTCCAAACACATAGTTATCGGAGAGACTATGGTAGCCTCGGATATAAATCAACCACAAAGGCAAAATAGACCCGCAACGTTTACGGACATGCGAGTGTGTACCTGAAATGTGTGGATACTCTACACCCCAGGTGCTAGACAAAAACTTGAGTCTGTCGTCTCGCGGTATAAAGCCGACATTACCGCGATCCAGGAGATTCGATGGCTAGGATCAGGAATTATGAAAAGACAATTATTACAGCTGTAACAAAAGATGCATGTGTTAGGATGCGGATTCGTCGTGGGAAATTGACTTGGATCCAAAGTAATGGACTTGAAGCCGATAAGTAATCACCTGGCAACATTAGCCTTATATGTGCACACGCCCCTACCGATGAGGCTGAGGACCATATCAAGGAGGTATTCTATAACCTCTTGGACAGAGCCTATGGAACCGATGTCAAAATTGTACGATGTCAAAATTCTACCCGGGGACTTCAATGCTTAATACGGCATGGAAAACATCTACGGCGGATTAGTTGGTGAGCACAGATTCCATTTAACGACAACTGATAACGGCTACCGACTTATTGACATTGCAGCTTGTAATACGGTGATATGTAGCACTTGGTTTCCGGGACTAAGGATGCACACAGCAACCTGGCGTTCTCCAGACGGTCGAACCGCCAACCAAATCGACCATTTGCTAATCGATGCGAGGCACGCATCGAACTTCTTGAACCAGCACACTTAACAAGGGCAGAAAGGCATGAGTACCGAGCCAGGAATTGTAGACCAAATCTTCACACTAAGGCAAATCCTGGAAAAGCAACGAGGTTCAAGCATGGTGCGGAAACGCATGCTCATGAGCAGTTCGCGAGCGTGGGCTTTTAAATGAGAAATTAGAAAAGCGCACGCGTCCGTGAGACGTTCGCTATCTAAATTTGTATATCGTCTAACGCACGCGAGCGTGTGTTTCATAACGATTCACCCCGTGGGCGCATACTAATGTACGTTGACTAAAAGTCTCATTCGCGTGCGTGAGATATTTGTGAGTCGTTTTTTGGCCTCGCCGGCGCACGCTATAGGATTTTACCTGAAGGAAATGGAAATAGAAAAGGGTGGGTAGAATTCATAAAGTGTGTATGCATTGCGAGCATCATCGACCGGTGAACTGTTGAGTGGTGTACGTTGCTTGGAAATAAAAACTAGTTTTGCCTCAGTCATAGATCGAGGTTGACGTGTTTTGGAGGTGGGACAATGCTTCTTGAAGGAATATCCTGTTTTTAGCTGCATTATCATTTATATTCATATTCGTTCTTATGGCATTACAATCAGCTATTTTGTTTTTCTTTTGCGCTGGATTTCAATCCCACAGATTTATTGATGCTGTTTTCACTATCAACAACTAAATTTTGTTATGTAGAAATTGATAGTTACGCTTTATATTCGCTGGGCTTTTTCCACTTAAAACTTTATCATAGTTTTCGGTGCACTTTAATTATTATTAGGCATATTAACATTTAATTAATATTATTTTCTACTTTCATAGGCTTCTTTTCGCAATTACCCACCGAATGAAATAAAAACGAATTCCTTAACTTTTAAATACTTCTAGCACAGGAGATGGTTGGTACATCTTCAATTCTCCTTTGAATTTTGAATATAAGCCTAAATTCGTAATTTTTACCACCTTACCATAAAATGAAAAAACAATGCACCCACTTCTAATTGCAAGGAGACATTTAACCAATTTAAACCGACTATAGAACCATTCATTTAATACACGATTTGCACTTCAAATTGTTGTGTACTTAATCCATAAATCTCTCCAACTAAATTCAACAATTTGCAACCAATAACCATACGTAACATGCGTCCGTACGCAACACTCGAATTGCACAAAAAAAAATTTTCTCATGCCAATCCAATTCCTTATAAACCACGCGTAACATATCTACTGCACCGCAACACTCCAATTACACAGAAACATGTTTTTCTTACACCAATCCAGTTCATTAATTCTGAAATTCGAATTTTAAAAACGACTCACGAACAATACTCACGTGCGCACGCGAGGGGACATTTTCTGTGTTTGCCAAAACTCACCCACGTCCGCGTGCGATAGGAAAAATATAAATCGAATCACGCACGCGCACGCGAATTTTAAAAACTGTGTGCGCACGCGAGTAAAAATTGAAACGTGAACTGTTTGCGTGCGCACGCCTGCGTACCCTGGTTTGAAGTCGAGACGCACCATCTCGTCATCGACTTTAATGCCGCATATGACAGCATTCATCGCTAGGAGCTCATTGTGGCGATGGCCGAATTCGGGATCAGGTCAAAAGTGATCCAGATGTGTTGCGTGATACTAGGTAATACGCGGTGCAATGTGCAGTTTGTCAGCAGCTCACCATAACTCTTTCAAATATGCACCGGATTTCGGCAAGGAGATGCGCTGTCGTGTGATTTCTTCAATCATGTTACTAAGCAGACAGTACGCTGGGCGGGTGTCAATACGGAAGGCACTATTTTCAACAGATCAGTCCAACTGCTGGGGTATGTGGACGATACAGACATTATCGGTCGATCGCAGCGCGCCGTGATAGAGGCTTTCACGGCTATTGAAGAACAGGCGAAACTAGTTCGCCGAGAAGTGAATGAGGACAATACTATATATATGCTTTCAACAAATAAAACAATCATCTGACCACCGACCTCGGGGTAAACATCAACTCCACAAATGACATCTTAGTGGAGGTCCGTCGAAGAATTAAACCGCTGCTACTTCGGTTTGGCAAAACAAATGGGTTCAAATCTCTTGATTCGAAGGACATGGTGCATGCTCTACAAAACCCTTATCCTGCCAGTTTTGCTATACAGCGCCGAGTGCTGTATGCCCTTCGACGGATATTTGGTCCTATGTGCGAGGAGGGCAAATGGAGGAGAAGATACAATTGCGAACTCTATGAGCGGTACCAAGATGTGGATATAATCCAAAAAGCCAAGCAAATGGACAACAACGCTCCAGCCAAGAGGATCTTCGAATCCCACCCCGCAGGTTCGAGACGACAAGATAGACCGAACCTTCGCTTTAAAGTCTGCGGTTTTTCTGCTTAATATATCGAGCGGTGTTAGGTGAAAAAGAATGCCCAAAGCAGCGGAGGGAGTCGTGTCCCAATGCATAGGGAGGCTGATCTTTGGACCCTACTTCTTTTATTGCGATTAGTAAGTTCATCTAAAGCAGTCCACCAGGCAACCACTCCGTACGTAAGTATCGGTCTTATGATCAAAAGGTGTGGCCAGTGAGTGATGTGAGGTTGAAGGCGCTATCTGTTCCCGGTGGCACAAGAGAAATGTGTCATTGTAGCTTTTTAGTCTTTGCTGTATATTGGGCACCCAGCTCAACCTTTTATATATAAACGGATCTATATATTTCACTTCTTCAGAGAAAGATAAGTTTACGCCGTCTATAGAGGGAAGGTCAATATGAGGAATATTATATTAACCTCTATAAATTCTAACCTTGGCAGTATACCAAAATGGGGTAAAACCAACAGAGTTGAATTTAATGCTTCCAAAAAATAATGCTGTCTTCTGTCATTGAAACGAAACCCCAATACTCTGACTATCCATGAATGGCACTTGCATCACTGAAACCGAGAGGCTTTCCATGCTCGATATGCGCGTCAATGACAACTTCCCTTGAAATGATCACATATTAGATGTCGCCAAAAACGTTGCGAAATATCTAGGCTGCCTCAAGCGATGCAAGTAATTATTTACTAGGCGTTTATTCGCCCAAAACTTGAGCACACAGCTCATGTATGATTCGGTGCACCAATAACATATTTGGGGCTACTTGCGGTAAGACTTATTGGCAATCGAGATATTGGGAAACCGCTTGACCCTCTTAGTCATCGTCTTAATGTCTCCTACCTGCCAGTGGAAGTGCTCGAACAAAATAGCTGGTTACATTCCTCCCCTTCAATACTTCAACCGTAATACCCGCCATGCCAGCAATGCTCATTAGTTTACCCTAAAGCCTTTATTCGGACGTACTGTAAAATATAAGGATTCATTCATCTGCCGCACAACACTAATGTGGAATGCTCTACCGCACTCTGGTTTTCCTGACTACTACAATTTGCAAACAAAAATCAACGTGCATCAGTTTCTCATTATTTCGCCTAATTCCTTATTTATTTCATGCCCGTGCTGTATCAGTATTAACATTATAAGGGTCTACTTCACGGATGAATAAGAGCTAAGGCGCGAAACTGATTCAACTAAGCGGAGACCAAACAAAAAACGTAAGGCCGGTTCCTCACCAGAAATTGTAAGTGTTAAACAAAATCGTAAAAAGCCTTTAATCAATGAAAATGCAATGAAGGTGCAAAAACAAAATCTTAAAGTTTACTTTCCGCGGCCACTTAATGAATGTTAACGGAATAAGGGACTACGGTAAGCTTTATTAATTTATTAAGGAAATCTTAAAGTTCACATTCAAAGTAATATCTTTGAATAATAATGTGTGGAAAAACAATGTAAGCGACCCCGACAGTTACCACGCGGTTTCTGAAAAACTAAATATTAAGAAAGTCCAATGGTACACTGACCAAAATAAGTCAGAAGGGTCACACCGAGAAGTGGCTAGAGGACTTCATTCTTCGTACTGCAAATACGACGTTTTGCAAGACCTTAAATCCAAAGGCTTCAAAATTATCAACGCAGTTAATAATGGTGCGTCAGCGCAACGACCAATTGTTGCTTCTGATGTGCTGACGGTGGTTTATATGTATGACTTGTGAGTAGGTCACTGGGTGCAGTGTTCGTTGCACTCGATGTGGTACTTAACAAATAGTTTAACCCAGAATGTAAATGAGCCGACACGGATCCTTGTTTCTTACTCTCGCCCTGATAAATACACTTTAAATGTATTATCGCCTCTATGTTCGTCAGACCATTGTATCAAATCCGTTTACAATTCTTCTTAGCACTTTTTTTTGAAAAGTTTGTAAAATTTTGATGTTATTTGCTTTGGTACAACCCCAAAGTTGTATACCATACGTCCAAACCAGTTTCAGAGCTTGCTTGTATAAAAGCAGATTGTTTTGCATGCCACGCCCACAATTTAAAAAAAACAGTTTTAAGGCCCTCCTTTATAAGTCTGTCACTAAAATGCTGTTTTCAGCGAAAATTTTCATAGAAACTCAAAAAAATTTTTATCAAAATATTTAGCAAATATTTTTTCCAACATATCGCCCATACAAAGTTATTGGCCACGCCCACTTTTTGGGGGCGTTTTTCCAAAAAATTTTTTTTTTTTTTAATTAATAGAACTAAATAAAATGCTAGCCATCATCTTCTTAATGCTTTTTTCTTTGGGGCATATAGGGATATGGATAGGGTATCATACTTTTCGCCCCAAGCGGACTGCAGCCTTTTCTTATGTTTATTAACCAAAATGTTAGAATTAAAAGCATTATAAGGACGAATAGTTCACCATATTCCGCACCAATTTGGATAGTTTCGAAGAAAGAAGATGGTTCTCAAGAAAAAAGGGAGAATAGTAAAATATTAAAGGAAACTTAACGGTTAAAATGGTTAAAATAGAAGAGTAAAGCTTTGACATCGAATATCTCAAAGGAAAGGACAACCAAGTTGCCGATGGGCTGTCAGGAGTAGAAGTTTATCATAACGAAGATGTAAATAATTATACTGAAAATATTGAAAATCTAGACCAAAAATCGCTAAAAGACACTATCTACAGTGCAATTGAGGATATAAGCGATCATATGCCTATTATAGACCCAGCCATGATTCTGTATAAAACACAAATCATTTTGATTGAAGCCAATACATTAAATAATCATAAAATAAAGGGTGTTTTTTTAGAGGTTGGTTTTTCGAATAGAGATAAAACTGACATTTTGTGGTCAAATCTGGCAACTCTATTGTTACTTATGTTCGGTTTGGTTTGCCATTTCATCATGAACAGGTTGACAAATGAACAAGGCTTGCAAATCGTGCAAATTTATTTCGAAAATAATGGTTCAGTTCGCGAAGTTAACCGCTAGCTCTGTTCATTTTATGGTCGATATAATCGTCCATCAGAGTAATTAATCCGGTTAACCATGGATCATTTTCGCACTACGTTTACTCTATGTGATAAAACGCATCCGCAGAGACGTCGAACAGTGCGCACCGAAGAAACAATTGCCGATGTAGAGCAAAGTGTTGAAGAGGACCCGAATGAATCGATTCGCCACCGTGCACGTTAATTGGAGCTTTATCCATCAACTTTATGGAAGATTTTGCACAAAGATCCCTTCTTACGACCTTAAACCCTTATCGCTTCTTACATTAAGGCCGCGAGACCATGCAATGTCGTAATTTTGGTGTATGGGCCGAAAATGAGATTGATATCGATGCTGAATTTCATCGCAAAATTTTGTTCAGTGATGTGGCTCATTTTGGGTTGAATGTCTCGTCAAGCAAAATTGCCACATTTGGAAAGAAGAGAATCCACATGAGATCCTTGAAAAGCCATTACATCCACAAAAACGGACTGTTTGGTGTGCTCTATTGGCTGGTGTAGTCTTTGGACCATACTTCTTCCGAAATGATGTTGGAGAGTCAGTTACCGTTAATGGAGACCGAAATAGAGCCATTCTAACCGATTATTTTGTTGGATGGCATCAATGTGTATGAGATGTGGTTCCAACAAGACGGCGCTACATGCATTGGTTGAGTGCATAATTTCGGTGGGCCTGTCAATTGGCCACCAAGATCGTGTGATTTGACACTATTGGATTATTTTCTTTGGGGATATGTGTAGTCACTCGCCTACGCCAACAAACCAGAAACGTAAGGGAACTTGGAAACCAACATTCGTGGCGTTTTTGCCGACAACAGCTTGAAAAAGTGATTAAAAATTGGGCCGCGGCTGCCCAAATTAATATTACTGTCCAAATCTTAAAGAAATAAACAAATAACTACGAAATCTGCAACAAGGCGAAATACGGAAGAACCCCTAACAAGATATTAAAAATAACTAAAACACCAACAAAATTACATTTCGCCGCTTAGTCAGATCTCGTCACCTCACACCAATTCGCTTCACTTAATAACCAACAAAATTTAATTTCGGCGCTTAAGTAGATCTCGTCACCTCACACCAATTCGCTTTACATATTTATTTAGTATCTGAACGCCAGTTCCTTGCATATGCCATTCGATTATAGAACTCTCTTTATCGTTTCATTAAAATGACAAGCTGCAGGAATCGGTTTGGGAAGGTGCTCAAACAACTAGAGACCATGTGATGATGTTAAAGATACTTTTACTTTTGCCTTTTTGAATTTTTTTGTATACCCTATCCTAAGGGTATATTAATTTTGACACATAGTTTGTAACACCCCTTAATATTCGGCGCAGAATCATAAAAGTATACATATTTATGATCAGGACCAAATCGTAAGACCATTTAGCAATGTCCGTCCGTCCGTACGCAATTTTTAGGCCTTTAAAATCAAGCTAGAAGTTTGGAATATGTGTCCCTAGGGCTCCGAAATGCTTAAGTGATAAGATTTTTTTAACAAGATATGTAGACACTACCCTCCTTTATAAGTTTGTCATATACAGTTTTTGGCCACCTCCACTTTTTAAAGGGCGTTTTTTAAAAAAAACCTTTATTTTCGGACTTTAAAATTAAGCTAGGAAGCTAAAATTTGGACCACAAATTCCCTAGGGCTCCGAAATGGTTATATGTACATTTTTTTGAATACGCCCACAATTTAGAAAAAACCTTTAGAGCTAAAAAAACAACAAAAAATGTTAGAGAGATAGAGTTACAACCTTCACAAGATATGCACGTAATGCCCTCCATTATAAGTGTGTCCTATAAAGCTTTTTGCCATTCCTACTTTTTGTGGGCGTTTTTCACTAAAATGCAGTTTTCTTCGAAAATTTGCATAGAAACCGGTAAAAAAATGTTAAGCGAGATATTTAGCAAATGTTTTTACCAATATATCGCCCATACAAAGTTTTTGGCCACGCCTCTTTTTTGGGGGCGTTTTTCCAAAAAAAAAATTTTTTAAATTTGTTAGAATGAAATAAAAGGCTATCCATCATCTTCTAAATGCTTTTAAGTCTAAAATAAACACCACCCCGCGAGTTTCAGTTACTCCAACGTGCTTTCGAAAGAAGAGCAACGCAGATCCCCCCTTAGTGGCCTAGACTTCTAAATTACCCCAAGCCCAAAAAATCAAGAGTATCCAAGACCTCTATAGACTCCAGTATATATTCGGTATAGGTGACCAAATCACCTGTCCCAACAAAAAAGAAGGGGAAAATAGTGCACCATACAATAATTACATAAAAAAAGGAAAAATGTCTACGATCCCTGAGCCAAGTGAAGTGTTCATGTTCCGCCTGATTCTAGTTCAGCGCTTCGCGGAACGTCTTCACACACTCGCGGATTTATTAGCAGCAAAGTTTTAGTCTAAGTGGTGTGTTTTTTAATTCCTATTATTTTCTTTCTTCAAGTAGTTTTTTTTTTAAATTTTATAATATTATAGTATGTAATAGATGTATATATAACAAAGTGTAAAATTAGAATCCTCGTATTTAGTTGATGTGGTGGGTTTTTTTGTGTGGGTTAAAAGAGTGAAATCTGGACAATTATCTTATAGCGGGTCTCTACTATTCTCCGTTTATAATTTCTCCCATTTACAGGTTCAATTTCCAACGGAATCCTATACGACATAACCGGGTAAGCGCATTTTTCGCTATACCCTTAGGATAGGGTATATTTATTTTGACACATAGTTTGTAACACCCCTTAATATTCGTCGTAGACACATAAGAGTATATATATTTATGACCAGGAACAAATGCTAAGACTATTTAGCAATGTCCGTCCATCCGTCCTTCAGACCGTCAGTCCGTAGGCAATTTTTAGGCCTTTAAAATTAAGCTGGGAAGCTGAAATTTGAACCACATATTCCCTAGGGCTCCGAAATGGTTAAGTGTAACATTTTTTGAATACGCCCACTGCCACGCCCAAAATTAAAAAAAAACCTTTTTAAGCTAAAGTCACAAGATATGAAGGCACTGCCCTCCTTTATAAGTTTGTCACATAAAGTTTTTTGCCACGCTTACTTTTTGTGAACGTTTTTCAATAAAACGCTGTTTTCTTCGAAAATATTCAGCCAATATTTTTTTCCAATATGCTCGTACAAAGTGCTAAGCCACGCCCACTTTTTGGGGGCGTTTTAAAAATTTTTTTTTTTTTAATATGATAGAATGAAATAAAATTCTATCCATTATCTTCTTTATGCTTTTTTTGGGCCATATAGGGATATGGATAGGGTATCATACTGTTCGCCCCAGGCGGACTGTAGCCGTTTCTTATGTTATTTTAATAATTTGAAAGTGCAACAGGAATTGTTAGCACCCTTATAATGTTAATACTGATGCAGCACGGGCATTAAGGAAATAAGGAATTAGACGAAATAATGGGAAATCGATGCACATTGATTTTAAATGTTTGCAAATTGTAGTGGTCAGGAAAACCAGATGTGAGGTAGAGCATTCCATATTAGTGTTGTGCGGCAGATGAATGAATCCTTATATTTTACAGTAAGTCCGAATGCAGGCTTTAGGGTAAACTGATGAGCATTTCTGGCATGGTGGGTATTACGGTTTAAGTATTGAAGGGGAGGAATGTAACTAGCTATTTCGTTCGAGCACTTACAATGGCAGGTAGGAGACATTAAGACGATGACTGAGAGGGTCATGCGGTTTCCCAATATCTCGTTTGCCAATAAGTCTTACCGCACGTATTTTAATTCTGTCAAGTAGCTCAAAATATGTTATTGGTGCACCGAACCTGATATGAGTGCTGTACTTAAGTTTTGGGCGAATAAACACCTTGTAAATTTTGGGCAGATCAGAAGGGGTAAACTATTTCTTGCATCGCTTGAGGCAGCCTAGATATTTCGCAACGTTTTTGGCGACATCTAATATGTGAGCATTTCAACGAAGGTTGTCGTTGACGCGCATATCGAGGATGAAAAGCTTCTCGGTTTCAGTGATGCAAGTGCCATTCATGGATGAGCAGAGTATTGGGGTTTCGTTTCAATGACAGAAGACAGCATTGTTTTTTGGAAGCAGTAAGTTCAACCCTTTTGGTTTTACCCCACTTTTATGCTGTCAAGGTTAATATAAAATACCTCATATTGACCTTCCCTCTATAGATGGCGTAAATTTATCTTTCTCTGAAAAAGTGAAATATATGTATCCGTTTATATATAAAAAGTTGAGCTAGATGCCCAATATAAAGCAAAGACTAAAAAGCTACAGTGAAACATCTTACAAAAAAGCAACTGGAAACAGATAACGCTTTCAACCTTACATCACTCACTGGAAGATCCTCTTTGCTGGAGCGTTGCTTTACATTCGCTCGAAATGGCCGAGCCAATGTAGTCGACTTTTCTTGGCTTTTTGGACTATATCCACATCTTCGTACCGCTCATAGAGCTCGCAATTGTATCTTCTCCTCCATTCGCCCTCCTCGCACCCAGGACCAAATATCCGTCGAAGGGTTTTTCTTTCAAAGGATCACAGTATTGATGTTGATCCCGAGGTAGTCGGTGGACCGATGATTGTCTGTTTGTTGATAGTATGTATTTAGTCTTGTCCTCATTCACTTCAAGGCACAATCTGGGAGTGTTGAGCTAGCTGTCATTGTAAATGAGTGCCGGAACTGAATTCTTAATATTTTTAACTAAAGCCCAAGCATTTTTACTGCCAGATGGATTTTATACGATTAATATGGGCATTACAGGCATTTGTAACTCGTTTGAACTTTTTCGGTTATCCTCAGATGTGTTGGCCTTATCTGAGCTGACTGCAAGCCAGAATTTTGGGCCAATTTTTGATATTTAAATTTGGTGTGCATCCAATCTAAAAATGGAAAATGGCCACAAAAATATTAAAAATGGTCCTGAAAATGTATATGAAAAATAAGACCAGATTAAAACCAGGTTCAACCAGGTTCAAAGACATGATGTCTATGTTTGTTTTGGGGTGAAATTGTATTATGAAACATTTGGAAAGGCTACAGTCCGCATGGGGGGAACAGTATGATACCCTAACCTAATCCGTATGTACCCCAACGAAAAAAAAGCGTTAAGAAGATGATGGATAGGATTTTATTTCATTCTATCAAATTTATAGACAATTTTTATGAAAAAACGTCCCCAAAAAGTGGCCCTGGCCAAAAGCTTTGTATGGGCAAAAAAAAATATTGGCTAAATATATTGTTACAAATTTTTTTCGATTTCTCTGAAAATTTTCGAAGAAAACAGCATTTTAGTGAAAAACGCCCACTCATACGACAAATTTATAAAGGTGGCCAGTAGCTACAAAATTTGTGCAGTTTGTGAAACTTTACCTCTCCAACTAAAGCTTTAAAACTGTTTTTTCTAATTTGTGGGCGTGGAAGTGGGAGTATTTTGAAAATTTTATCATTTTACCATTTCGGAGACCCTATCTTCCAAATTTCAGCTTCCTAGCATAAATTTAAATTCCTCAAAAGTTGATACGGACGGACATTGCTGAATAGTCCTAGATTTTGATGCTGATCATAAATATGTATACTTTTATGAGTATACGACGAATGAATATACCCTTAGGATATTGTATAAAAATGGCTTCCAATAAAAAGGCGTTTATTTGAAATATATAAGATATAAGAATTATTTGAAAAAAAAACGGACCCTAAATGTGTTAGTGGCCCAAAATTGAATTCTTTTTGGTTTCTATAAAAAATTTCAAGTCGAACAAAATTTTACACTTAACCATTTCGGATACCTGAAGATGGGCCCAAACGAAATGAAATAAAGCCCCCAAAATATGAATAATGACCCGACCTCACAGTAATTTTCGTGTGGCTGTATCTCATATTTGGGGAAACTTTTTTTTTTATAGTTTGGGGTATCCAATTAGATTTTTCATATCGAGCCTTGGTAGATTTAGAACTTCGTTCTATCGTTTTTGAAAGGTTTGCTACATTTATTGGTCTGTATGAGATCTGAGATATTTTCCCACAGTGAGATACACTGGTTGCGTTCCCAGTTTTTTTAAAACTGAATTTATGTAAGCTAATTGCTTTTATACCTCCTTGACACTCCGTGAATATAATAGATGTTAGCGCCTTTGATTTCTGAGTTATAAATTAGGTTTGCGCATTGTTTTATGGCACCTGAAATACACTGGGACTTTTCCCATTGGAATTCAGATATTTTTATTTGGACGATGGATTACTTACCTATGATTCTCTTCTTTTTATATTCGTGAAGAATCTTTTGTTATAAAGTATAGTGTTTTTAATTGGCGGTCTGTGAAGGCGCAGATCATGTCAAATTCGGGGAGCAGTTCCTGTGCCTTCACAGGCTTAGAGTGTTTGCTGATGGTTTGCTACTTCGTTTGAATCATACTTGCCGTGCTGCATATTGCCATTGATTTTATTTAAATATGAAGGGGTGTTAGTCCTGTCAACGCTTCTAAAGCCGCCGTGGGACATATTCGCAAGGCTCCGGAGATACCATATATAATATGCAAGACGTACCTTGTTTAGTTTGCGACGGCGGACTCTTTAAGTGGTTTCCCTCCACCGTATTATAGAGGCGGAAGTTATGATGGGCGTCATCATTTCTGTATAGATCCGGAGAGTTATCATTGGAGAGTTCCCACAGGTTCTTCCATTTATGCGTCGGAAGGCCCAAAACGCATTAGCTGCATTTTTAATTTGATTACTTAAGTGGGAATTCCAATTTAATCTATTATCTTACATAACCCTAAGATATTTTACTTCCTCGGAATACTCAATGATTTTATTATTAATGGCAATTTGATTCAGATTCAGATTGTTACGTATGGCAGCACTGCCACACGGGTAAATATAAATATACTAACAGTTAGTAGTCAGTAGACCTCTGACTTTAAGGAAAGCGGTCATGTTCTATTCCAGGAGGAAACAGGAGACAATAAATGTGGGGTTTTTATATAATTTTCATCACAATAAAAGTCGCACTTGTTTTATTTAATTCTGGATGGAACATTATGGTCCATCGAACCTGGATTTATTAACAAAAAAAATAAAGTGGTGAGTGCAGTGGCAAATTACCGGATAAATAAAAAAAAGAAAAATCAAAGATAAATTTCCAGGAAACATTCAATTAGTGAATTCAAAAATATGAACGGAACATGAAAAGCGAAAATAAACGTGAGTTTAGAACGAGAATACCAGACATACGGAAAACATGCAGGAGCATACAGGAAAAAAATCTTGCTGGAGGAATAGTGTTGCCTCTTTCTAGTAAAAACAAAAAAAAAACGGGACAAAGGAATATTAATAAAAAAATTACAATGAGCGCAAACGAGGAAAAAACATAAGAAAAGGCTACAGTCCGCTTGGGACGAACAGTAAGATACCCTATCCATATCCCTATATGGCCCAAAGAAAAAAGCCTTAAGAAGATGATGGGTAGCATTTTATTTCATTCCATTAAATTAACAAAAACAAATATTTTTTTGGAAAAACGCCCCCAAAAGGTAGGCGTGGCCAAAAACTTTGTATGGACGATATGTTGGAAAAAATATTAGGTAAATATCTTGTTAAACATTTTTTTCGCTTTCTATGATTATTTTCGAAGAAAACAGCATTTTAGTGAAAAACGCCCACGTGGTAAAAAACTTTGTATGACAAACTTATAAAGGAGGGCAGTGCCTACATATCTTTTGAAGCTTATAACGCTCTATCTCTCTAAGTTTAGCTTTGAAACGGTTTTTTCTAAATTGTGGGCGTGGCAGGGGGCGTATTCAAAAAGTTTTTACACTTAACCATTTTGCAGCCCTAGGGAATATATGGTCCAAATTTCAGCTTCCTAGCTTAAGTTTAAAGGCCTAAAAATTGCGTACGGACGGACGGACGGACATTGCTAAATAGTCTTAGGATTTGGTCATGATCATAAATATATATACTTTTATGGGTCTACTACGAATATTAAGAGGTGTTACAAACTATGTGTCAAAATTAATATACCCTTAGGACAGGGTATAAAAATGTAACAAATTTAAAATATTAAAATCAATTTCACATCGTTGAAAGGGGAACGTATGTATACTTTTGGAGGTCTGCGACGAATATTAAGGGGTGTTACAAACTATGTGTCAAAATTAATATACCCTTTGGATATGGTATAAAAAAAGAAACGGGACAAAGGAATATTAATAAAAAACATAAAGAAAAGCTACAGTCCACTTAGGGCGAATAGTATGATACCCTATCCTTATCCCAATGTGCCCCAAAGAAAAAAAGCATTAGGAAGATGATGAATAGCAATTTATTTCATTCTATGAAATTTATAGAAAATAAATAATTTTTTTTAAAAAACGCCCACAAAAAGTGGGCGTGGCCAAAAATCTTGCATGTACGATTTATTCCAAAATATATTGGCTAAATAAATAGTTAAACATTAGTTTTTCGATTTCTATAAAAATGTTCGAAGAAAACACCATTTTAGTGAAAAACGCCCACAAAAAGTAGGCGTGACAAGAAACTTTATATGACAAATTTATAAAGGGGGGCAGTACCTACATATCTTGCGAAGGTTATACAACTTTATCTCTCGAACGTAAGCCTTAAAACGGTTTTTTCTAAATTGTGGGCGTGACAATGGGCGTAATTTGAAAATTTTAACACTTTACCATTTCAGAACCGTAGGGAGTTCATATTCCAAATTTCAGCTTCCTAGCGTAACTCTAAAGGCATCAAAAGTTCGTACGGACTGACGGACGGACGGACATTGCTAAATAGTCTTAGATTTTGGTCCTGATCATAAATATATATACTTTTAGGGGTCTACGACGAATATTAAGGAGTGTTAAAAACTATGTAAACATTAGGAAAGGTTACTATCCGCTTGGGGCGAACAGTACGATACCGTATCCATATCCCTATATGCCCAAAGAAAAAAGCATTAAGAAGGTGAAATTTATAAAAAAACATAAGAAAAGGCTACAGTCCGCCTGGGGCGAACAGTATGATACCCTATCCATATCCCTATATGGCCCAAAAAAGCATAAAGAAGATGATGGATAGAATTTTACTTCATTCTATCATATTAAAAAAAAAATTTTTAAAAACGCCCCCAAAAGTGGGCGTGGCTTAACACTTTGTACGAGCATATTGGAAAAAATATTGGCTGAATGTTTTCGAAAAAAACAGCGTTTTATTGAAAAACGTTCACAAAAAGTAAGCGTGGCAAAAAACTTTATGTGACAAACTTATAAAGAAGGGCAGCGCCTTCATATCTTGTGACTTTAGCTTTAAAAGGTTTTTTTTTAATTTTGGGCGTGGCAGTGGGCGTATTCAAAAAATTTTACACTTAACCATTTCGGAGCCCTAGGGAATATGTGGTTCAAATTTCAGCTTCCCAGCTTAATTTTAAAGGCCTCAAAATTGCCTACGGACTGACGGTCTGAAGGACGGACAGACGGACATTGCTAAATAGTCTTAGGATTTGTTCCTGATCATAAATGTATTTACTTTTATGCGTACACGACAAATATTAAGGGGTGTTGCAAACTATGTGTCAAAACTAATATTCCCTGAGAATAGGGTATACAATTTTTTTTTTTTAAACGCTCCCAAGAAGCGAATAAAACAGCATTTTAGTGAAAAACGCCCACAAAAAGTAGGCGTCGCAAAAAACTTTATATGACAAACTTATAAAGGAGGGCAGTTCCATATCTTACATATCTTTTTACGGCTGCAACACTCTTTCAAACTTTTGCTTTAAAACTGTTTTTTCTAAATTGTGGGCGAATTCCAAAAAATTGTGTACTAAACCAATTCGGAGCCCTAGGGAATATATGGTCAAAATTTTAGCTTTCAAGCTTATAGGCCTAAAAATTGCGTACCGACGGACGAACGGATGGACGGACATTGCTAAATAGTCTTAGCATTTGTTCCTGGTCATAAATATATATACTCTTATGCGTCTACGACGAATATTAAGGGGTGTTACAAACTATTTGTCAAAATAAATATACCCTATCCTAAGGGTATAGGTAGAGACCCGCTATAAGAAAATTGTCCAGATTTCACACTTTTCACCCACACAAAAAAAACCCACCACATCAACTAAATACGAGGATTCTAATTTTACACTTTATTATATATACATCTATTACATACTCTAATATTATACAATTTAAAAAAAAAACTACTTGAGGAAAGAAAATAATAGGAATTAAAAAAAAACACCACTTAGACTAAAACTTTGCTGCTAATAAATCCGCTAGTGTGTGAAGACGTTCCGCGAAGCGCTGAACTAGAATCAGGCGGAACATGAACACTTCACTTGGCTCAGGGATCGTAGACATTTTTCCTTTTTTTATGTAATTATTGTATGGTGCACTATTTTCCCCTTCTTTTTTGTTAGGACAGGTGATTTGGTCACCTATACCGAATATTCACTGGAGTCTATAGAGAGGTCTTGGATACTCTTGATTTTTTGGGCTTGGGGTAATTTAGAAGTCTAGGCCACTAAGGGGGGATCTGCGTTGCTCTTCTTTCGAAAGCACGTTGGAGTAACTGAAACTCGCGGGGTGGTGTTTATTTTAGACTTAAAAGCATTTAGAGGATGATCGATAGCCTTTTATTTCATTCTAACAAATTAAAAAATTTTTTTTTGGAAAAACGCCCCCAAAAGAAAGGCGTGGCCAAAAACTTTGTATGGGCGATATATTGGTAAAAACATTTGCTAAATATCTCGCTTTACATTTTTTTTCCGGTTTCTATACAAATTTTCGAAGAAAACAGCATTTTAGTGAAAAACGCCCACAAAAAGTAGGAATGGCAAAAAACTTTATATGACAAACTTATAAAGGAGGGCAGTGCCTACATATCTTGTAAAGGTTCCAATACTCTATCTCTCTAACTTTAACCTTAAAATTTTTTTTCTAAATTGTGGGCGTGGCAGTGGGCGGATTTAAAAATTTTTAACACTTTACCATTTCGGGACACTAAGAAGTATATGCTCTAAATTTCAGCTTCCTAGCATAAATTTAAATGCCTCAAAAGTTGATACGGACGGACATTGCTAAATAGTCTTAGGAATTGGTCCTGATCATAAATATATATACTTTTATGGGTCTACGACGAATATTAAGGGGTGTTACAAACTATGTGTCAAAATTAAAATACCCTTTGTTGGCTTTTTTCACTAAAATGCTGTTTTCAGCGAAAATTTTCATATGAACAAGATATTTAGAAAATATTTTTTCCAATACATCACCCATACAAAGTTTTTGGCCACGACCACTTTTTGGGGGCGTTTTTTCAAAAAAGATATTTTTTTTTATAAATTTTATAGAATGAAATTATATCCATCCATCACCTTCTTAATGGTTTTGTCTTTGGGGCATATATGCATATGGATAGGGTATCGTACTGTTCGCCCCAAGTGGACTGTAGCCTTTCCTTATGTTTGAGATTTAATTTGTTAATATTATATTCTATAATGTCTAGATTATCTATCCAAGATGTTAGGTTTACGCTATGAAGTATTTTCGTATAGCCTACTACTACTGAGATTTGTATACCCTATCCTAAGGGTATATTAATTGTGACGCATAATTTCTAACACCCCATAATATTCGTCGTTGACCCATAAAAGTATATATATTTGTGATCAGGACCAAATCCGAAGACTATTTACCAATGTCCGTCCGTCCGTCCGTCCGTATCAAATTTTGAGGCCTTTAAATTTATTCTAGGAAGCTGAAATTTACAGAAAATACTCCCTTGGGTTCCGGAATGGTTAAGTGTTAAGAGTTTTTAAATCCGCTTACTGCCACGCCCACAATTTAGAAAAACACCGTATTCAGACTAAAGATAGAGAGATAGAGTGTTAGAACCTTTACAAAATATGTAGGCACTGCCCTCCTGTATAAGTCCGTCATATACAATTTTTTGCCACCCCCACTTTTTGTGGGCATTTTTCACTAAAATGCTGTTTTCAGCGAACATTATCATACAAACTGAAAAAAATGTTTAACGAGATATTTAGCAACTATTTATTTTAATATATCGCCCATACAAAGTATATGGCCACGTCCACTTTTTGAAGGCGTTTTTTCCAAAAATATTGTTTTTTATAAATTTCATAGAATGAAGTAAATTAATATTCATCACCTTCTTAATGCTTTTTTCTTTGGGGTATATAGGGATATGGATAGGGTATCCTACTGTTCGCCCCAAGCGGACTGTAGCGTTTCCTTATGTTTAAAATTTTTAGTTTGGATTAACAGCCTAAGTCGACATAAGAAATTTTTATTGAGAAGAATATCAAAATCTAAATTTATTTCAAAACATAAGGAAAGGCTACAGTCCGCTTGGGGCGAACAGTATGATACCCTATCCTTATCCCTATATACCCCAAAGAAAAAAAGCATTAGGAAGATGATGGATAGCATTTTATTTCATTCTATGAAATTTATAGAAAAAAATTTATTTTTTTCAAAAAACGCCCCCAAAAAGTGGGCGTGGCCAAAAACTTCGTATGGGCGATATATTGAGAAAAATATTGGCATAATATATTGTTAAACATTTTTTTTCGATTTATATGAACATTTTCGAAGAAAACAGCATTTTAGTGAAAAACGCCCACAAAAAGTAGGCGTGGCAAAAAATTGTATATGACAAATTAATAAAGGTGGGCAGTATCTACATATCTTGTGAAGGTTGTACAACTTTATCTCTCTAACATAAGCCTTAAAACGGTTTTTTCTAAATTGTGGGCGTGGCAGTGCGCGTATTTTGAAAATTTTAACACTTTACCATTTCGGAACCCTAGGGAGTATATGTTCCGAATTTTAGCTTCCTAGCATAATTTTAAAGGCCTCAAAAGTTGATACGGACGGACGGACGGACGGACGGACATTGCTAAATAGTCTTAGATTTTGGTCCTGATCATAAATATATATACTTTTAGGGGTCTCCGACGAATATTACGGGGTGTTACAAACTATGTGTCAAAATTAATATACCCTTAGGATAGGGTATAAACATAAGAAAAGGCTACAGTCCGCTTGGGGCGAACAGTATGATACCCTATCCTTATCCCTATGTACCCCAAAGAAAAAAAAGCATTAGGAAGATGATGGATAGCATTTTATTTCATTCTATGAAATTTAAAGACAAAACATAAGGAAAGGCTACAGTCCCCTTGGGGCGAACAGTATGATACCCTATCCTTATCCCTATGTACCCCAAAGAAAAAAAGCATTAGGAAGATGATGGATAGCATTTTATTTCATTCTATGAAATTTATAGAAAAAATTTTTTTTTTCAAAAAACGCCCCCAAAAAGTGGGCGTGGCCAAACACTTTGTATGGGCGATATATTGAGAAAAATATTGGCATAATATATTGTTAAACATTTTTTTTCGATTTCTATGCAAATTTTCGAAGAAAACAGCATTTTAGTGAAAAACGCCCACAAAAAGTAGGCGTGGCAAAAAACTTTATATGACAAATTAATAAAGGTGGGCAGTACCTACATATCTTGTGAAGGTTGTACAACTTTATCTCTCTATCTAAAGCCTTAAAACGGTATTTTCTAAATTGTGGGCGTGGCAGTGGGCGTATTTTGAAAATTTTAACACTTTACCATTTCGGAACACTAGGGAGTATATGTTCCAAATTTCAGCCTCCTAGCATAATTTTAAAGGCCTCAAAAGTTGATACGGACGGACATTGCTAAATAGTCTTAGATTTTGGTCCTGATCATAAATATATATACTTTTAGCGGTCTGTGACGAATATTAAGGGGTGTTACAAACTATGTGTCAAAATTAATATACCCTTAGGATAGGGTATAAAAAAATGTTTGTTGAAAAAACGCCCCAAAAAGTGGGCGTTGCCAAAAACTTTGTATGGGAAATATATTGGAAAAAATATAGGCTAAATATATTGTTAAACATTTTTTTTCGATTTCTATGAACATTTTCGAAGAAAACAGCATTTTAGTGAAAAACGCCCACAAAAAGTAGGCGTGGCAAAAAACTTTATATGACAAATTAATAAAGGTGGGCAGTACCTACATATCTTGTGAAGGTTTTACAACTTTATCTCTCTAACTTAAGCCTTAAAACGGTTTTTTCTAAATTGTGGGCGTGGCAGTGGGCGGATTTAAAAACTTTTAACACTTTACCATTTCGGGACCCTAGGGAGTATATGCTCCAAATTTCAGCTCCTAGCATAACTTTAAAGGCCTCAAAAGTCGATATGGACGGACGGACGGACGGACATTGCTAAATAGTCTTAGGATTTGGTCCTGATCATAAATATATATACTTTTATGGGTCTCCGACTAATATTAAGGGGTGTTACAAACTATGTGTCAAAATTAATATACCCTTAGGATAGGGTATAAAAAGCAATGTTAAGTTTGGTTGTTATTCCATATCAATTTTTAAATTTTTCTAACTCGACTTAGGCTGTTATTCCAAAATTACGTTTTATTTGACGACCATCTAAAGTCGAGTTAGGTCGTTGTTCCAAATTTAAAAAATTAAATCCAAACTACTTATTTGCAGTTAGGCTTTTATTCCGAATGTATATAATGAAATTTGACTGCCAACGTCGACTTAGGCTGTTATTCTTAAATTAATTGCAGAAAAAATATTGGAAAAGCTGGCTCATAACTTCAGTTTGGCCGCTGTGTGTAGTTGGAAGTGAAATAAAGTGAAGTGAAGTTAAAGCGATAAAAATGTAGTCTCGTGCTGAACAAATTTTAAAATTGGCCAAAATCTTAACAGAATGCGCAAAAGCCAAAGGTTTGTTAATATTATTATTTTATATTCGTTTTTATAACAATAAAGAAATCCAAAGCAAAACATAAGGAAAGGCTACAGTCCGCTTGGGGCGAACAGTACGATACCCTATCCATATCCCTATATGCCCCAAAGAAAAACGCATTAAGAAGGTAATGGATATCATTTCATTCTATGAAATTTATAGAAAAACATTTTTTTCTTTCAAAAAAACGCCCCAAAAAGTGGGCGTGGCCAAAAACTTTGTATGGGCGATATATTGAGAAAAATATTGGCATTATATATTGTTAAACATTTTTTTCGATTTCTATGAAAATTTTCGAAGAAAACAGCATTTTAGTGAAAAACGCCCACAAAAAGTAGGCGTGGCAAAAAACTTTATATGAAAAATTAATAAAGGTGGGCAGTATCTACATATCTTGTGAAGGTTGTACAACTTTATCTCTCTAACTTAAGCCTTAAAACTGTTTTTTCTAAATTGTGGGCGTGGCAGTGGGCGTATTCTGAAAATTTTAACACTTTACCATTTCCGAGCCCTAGGAAGTACATGTTTCAAATTTCAGCTTCCTAGCATAATTTTAAAGGCCTCAAAAGTTGATACGGACGGACGGACGGACGGACGGACATTGCTAAATAGTCTTAGATTTTGGTCCTGATCATAAATATATATACTTGTAGGGGTCTGCGACGAATATTAAGGGGTGTTACAAACTATGTGTCAAAATTAATATACCCTTAGGATAGGGTATAAAAAAAAACATTTAAACCTCAATTTTTACGTTATTCTAGAAAATGTCAGGGGTTATGAAACAGAACCGACTCAAAATGAAAACATTGATACCTGTAAGAAATTTCTTTTAAGTATTTGGCAATGCTGTTTCTAATTAAAACTTAACTTATATTGAGCTAACATCGACAATGGAGAAAAAAATAACAGAAGTAATATTGAGTTGAAAGAAGACTGTCATCCATATGATATATTGCCAAATAATTATGAGCCTAGTGTACAAAATGAGACCTAAACAAGTTACTCTGATCCCGAATTTTTTAAAAGTCATGTTGATTTTTAATCTTTTACGTATGTAAACCAAATCTCAACATAATATTTTAACGTTTTAGGTCCAGGTGTAATAAATTTGGGTTTTCCAGTTGAGCCAAAATTAATTGAAGAAATTGGTGAATCTGCAGAGAATTTCTATGAAATGCCTGAATAGGAAAACTCTGACGATTCTGTTAAAGATCCGGATTTCAATGTATCTTTGAGCAGTGATAATAATAGTCAGACTTCGTTAAATGTTTCTCTTGAAAATGAGGAAATAAATCGACTAGGAACTCAAATAGAGAACGCACTGGTCACACCAAAAAAAAAATAATAAGTTACTTCGGTCTAACAATAAGTTACGAAATTATGGAAAGTCCTATGATACGATATCTGGCAAAAAGATTAACCCAGGGTCTTATGATAGACGAATTTTGAATATAGGGTCTCTAATAAGAGTGGAAAATAAGAAATGTCATACCCTGGTTAACTCTAATGAGTGAAAACGAAAAAGAGAAAATACTACGAAGTATACATTAGAATTTGACGGTAAAGTTATAGATGTATGCAGAAAACATTTCTTACAGTGTTTCAATGAGACCTATAGTTTTGCTAAATCAGTTATACGTAAAAAGATAGGCTGTCCCATAGTGTCATTCAGAGATCAATCGAGGTGAACACACTCCTTTTAATAAAAACTGCTCAAAAAAAGAAAAAGAGGTTAAGCTACATATTTTAGAATTCCCTGCCTACGAAAGTCATTACAGCCGACGCGATACATCAAAAAAATATTTACATGCTAGCCTTAGTCTGTCTTCTATGCACGCTTTGTATAAAGAAAAATTCGACAATCCATTAAGCCTTTCAAAATACTCGCAAATATTTAAGACTATGGGTATTAAATTTAAGGCCCCAGAAGTGGATACATGTAGTACTTGTGATGGATTTGTCCTTAAAATTAAAGTATCACAAAGTGAAGAAGAAAAGACTGTTTTCATGGATAAGAAATCAATGCATTTAGACAAGGCTGAAATGGCTTTTGCAGCTAAGAGAGATGACAAAATGGAAGCCATGTCTTCCAGAGATATGAAGGTGTTTGCTTTCGATTTGCAGCAATATTTACCAACCCCGTTCTTAAGAAACTCTATTAGTTTCTATAAAAGGCAACTATGGACCTTTAATTTAACCGTCCACGATCTAGAAACTAATAAAGCTCAATGTTTTATGTGGCATGAGGCTATGGCTCGTCGGGGTGGAAACGAAATATCGTCCTGTCTGTATAAACTTCTAAACACGATATCTGCAGATACAAATCGAATTACTTTTTATAGCGATTCGTGCACTGGCCAGAACAAGAATTCATTTGTCGCTGCCATGTTTCTAGCTAAGGTATTCAACACTCAAAATCTGGACTACATTGACCATAAATTTCTCGAGCTAGGACACACACACATGGAATGTGACAGTGACCATGCATTAATTGAAAGGAAAAAAAAACAAATGTGGAAATCCAAGTGCCGAGAGATAGGTACCAATTCGTTAACACGGTTGTAGAAATGAAATCGGATGATTTTCTTAATTTTTCTGACCTGTCCAAACAAAAATTTAATTGGAAACGTTTTAATGAAGACAGTGAAAGGTTCACGTGGAATACCGTAAGATGGCTACGCTACACAAAATGTCTTAATAAGGTGTTTTACAAAACGTCTTTGGATAGTACTGCTCCTTTTAAGATCCTTAAGATAGGAAAAAGAAGCGTTTCCTCTATTCCCGAATCCGAAATTAAAAAAATTGATGAAGTTCTGTGTATCTCGCAGGAAAACAAAAGAGATTTAGTTTTCCTGAAGCAGTTCATAAACCCCGAGTTTCATACTTTCTACGACAACCATCGCACCAATATGGATGAACTGAATACTCACCCTGAATTGACAGAAACGGATAACGAAGAAGATGTTTAGATCTAGGTGAAGCTCAGAATAAAAGCGAATGTGATTTTAATTTTACTGCGTTTTCCTTTCTATTATTTTTAATTCTAGAGCTGAACTGAATAACCTTAAATTCATACATTTGGAAGAATAATTAACCAAGACCTTGATTATTTTTAGTCGATGAAATAAAAAAAAATATCGCTCAGGACAGGATCACCGGTCAACTTAGAATGAAACGACACAATTCAATTCCGTTATAGTGCATAAGTACATAGTATTTTTAAAATTAACATTTTACCATTCATCTAGATCATTTTTTTGTTAAACATGGTAGTTATTAAAATGGTAGATAACAACCTAAGTCAAAACGTATTTCAAGAAAAAAAAATTCGGTTAGGAATAACGACCTAACTCAACATAGGAGTTATATTTTTAAAATTATATACGGGCAAAACAACCTAAGTTAAGTTAGTATATTTGTGTTTCATTTTAATCGAAAGGAATAACCGCCTATGTTGACTTAGGTTTTTGGAATTTATAAAATTGAATAAGGCATAATAGCTAAAGTGTTCTTTTTGTAAATAACTATTGAATAGGCAATTTTGAGACATAATGTTGAAATCCAGTTAACGAAGGCTTATAATACCTTTAATTTTGTGAAACAATGATACCAAAAAAATAATTTTCTGATTGGTAGCATTAAATTTAATCTTAAAACTGCTCTCCTGAAAAGTACAAAAAACCGACTTAGGCGGTTATGGCTTGTGACCACAGATTTAATGATATCCATGGTCCATTTGAAATTAGAATCCACACAAAAAGCTCACAGGTTCCATTCAACTGTGTGTGCCACTACCACAATTACAATTCGTTTGCTCTTTGCCACTTCTTCGTCTGTATTATACATATCTTGTTTCGCTCTAGCCTTCGGCTCCCAAACACAAATGCCATTTTCGTTTGTTAGCTCGTTCGCTCGCTCGTACTTCTACGCTTTTAAAGCTTCGAAAGACTTTAAACAAAAAAAAAAGTTTCCCAAAATCCATAGTTTGCTGAATTTGTCATCACAATTCTATGCACATCTACAAGACTTGTCGTTTTTCGTAAGGAAATCTCCATTGAATTTAGAGTTCAATTACTGGCTCCAATTGGCCGCTGAATTAACTAACAATCATTTTTGAGGAAAAAAGAAAGATCATACTTACTTCTATTTTCTAATTTTGCTTCAGATTTTGATGGAGCAAATTATTTTTTAGTCAATTCGATTTCGTTCTATTGCATTGCTTGTTTCTATCAGAATGGTCAACGAATCAAACTCGAATGCTTCGTTCGAAGAGTTGAGGCAGCAGCGCTCATCAACAAAGGGAAGCATCACAAGATTAAAAAATTATGTAGAAACCAAATTGGATACGCTCCCAACAACTGAAGTCGTTTGGGAATTTTAGAAGCTTTTTTCGAACAAGTTCTCGTATATCAAACACAATTAGAGCGGTTATCACCAACCGATGCTGGTCGAAGTTTTCTAGAGGATTTATATATTTTGTCTAAAATGAAAATTCTGTCGCCTATTTGCACAGGAAGACGCATGAGTACTGCAGAAACCACATTCGCAGTTCCACAATCGGTCAATAATTTGCCAAAGCTTAGACTTCCTCGATTTAGTAGAAAGTATTCGCAATACAAGAAATTTAAACATTCATTTGCGGCGATGGTAGATAATGACCCCAGTTTGACAAAATCCGGAAAATTTAATCATTTGTTGACGTGTCTTATTCATCAAGCTCTTAGCACGGTCAAGGCATTACAAGCTACTGAAGAAAATCATCCGAAAGCTATAGCCAGCCTTAAGGAGCGTTACGACATAATATAAAACTTTATTGCGTTGGATAGTTTCGAAAGGGTGTAAACGTCTTCCAAACACAACTTATAAATCCTGCTGTCTTAGTTCAAAAGAAGATTCACGCGATCGATATGTGGAGAAATACTGGAAAATAAAAGTCGTTCTAGGTCATCGGTCGAAATGGACAGAGAATGATCCGAGTTGTTTTGAACATCTTATGATATTGCGTTTCGGAGATTTCTAGCCCTCGAACGTTGGCTGTCCAAAAATTCTTTCTTAAAGAGACAGTACACAATTCCTTATTGAATATCAGCAGCTGCTTCACATGACGCATGTAAAAGATCCGAAGTTGTAAGAACATCACTACTTCCTTCCACATCAGTGCGTGATTAAGCCGGATAGTATATCCACAATAAATGGTTGTTTTTGATGCATCGTGTTCCACTTTAATACAAGTTTCGCTAAATAGTATCCTCATGGTCGGACCGACTACACAGGATGATCTGTTCACAATTCTGCTTCGTTTTCGCTAGCATAGATACGCCCTTACAGCGGATATCGTCAAAATGTATCGGCAGGTCCCATTTCCTGGATGCCAGTGTGACCTGGGACCCAGACAAGATTCACTGTGTTCAGCCTTCCGACTAAATTCAGAGAAAGCTTAAGGACAACAACTTGATCGAGGTAAAAGGGTTTAGCAGCACTTTTAGTGGAGCTTGGTTATCATTGCAAATACATATGCCTCTAGCCCTCCACCTGTTGTTCACAATAAAGCGCATAGCCATTAGGATGGCAAAAAGCTTTACAACAGCCTTTGGTGGATGTGGGTTAGAGAGTCATAGGGAAAATAAGCCGATGCAACGACAAAAGTTTCCCAATTATCATTTGCATGGTTATGTTATAGAAACAGCTACCAAATCAGGGCTACAAAAGCTTTTGATCATAGCAGCTGTAAGAGATTTCGTAACAATAAGACAAGTCCTAGGTCTTTCGGATTGCTCATCATAAAGAAATCACTCAAGCAAGCAAGACCACAGATGCGATTTTTTTACACCCATGGTTCCTAGATGAATATTATGTGTTCTTTCTTCTTTATTCTTTCGCTTGCTTCATCGCTTTTTGGCCAATGGGTCTAGTAAGTCATATTATTATCAAGGCAATAATAATCATGCAAAAACTATGGTTTGAAGGAACATCAAAACATTGAAACCGAATGGCGGAAATTCATGATGGATTTGCAATCTTTGCAGAACATTACAGTTCCGAGATTTGCCTCGGCCACAGATTGGAAAATATTCGAAGTATGGCTTCGCAGACCCTTCCATAAATGCATCGGCGCAGCTCATTTGTTCTCCAATTTGTGGATAAAGATTCGTAACATCTTCTCAACTGCACCATCCGTAGTTTTCTTTCGGACAGATGCACACATTGTCCTTCACTTGATTTCAACGCAGTCTTCGAAGTTGAGCACCTTCGTGGGAAACACAGTCGCTGAAATTCAGAAGAACAAAACGAACGTTCGTTGGAACCATGTGCCCACATTTCCGAATCCGGCAGAAATATTCTCAGGTCCAAGTTTTTTGTTGGATTGCGAGGACAAATGGCCACCCACTATCAATATCTCCCCAGAGGAATCTGCATTGGAAAAGAAGAAAACAGTCCCCACATGTCAAAAACTGAACTCCAATGATTTACTTGAAGTCATTAAAAAGTACAGTTCATACACCAAATTTCTTCGGGTATTTACGTATGTTGTGAGAGTTAGAAATTAGAGGCTAAATAGAGTTTTGGAACGAGGTCCCTTAACGGTTTCCGAACTGGACCACTCTCTTCTTCGAATAGTCCCATTGGTCCAACAAAACGCGTTTTCGGAAGAAATAAAGTGACTTCAAACTAATCGAGATATGAAAGGGTCAATTAAGTGGCTAAATCCATTAGTTCAGGAAAGGAACAATGTCATCCTATTGAAAGTAGGAGGACCCTTTAAGTTAACATTCCGGGGGATTGCAGGCACCCATTTCTCCTATCCAATGGCTGCAATTTTACTTAAATACTGGTTAAGCATCTGCATCGGACAAACTACCACGCTGAGCCAACGGCACTCGTAGCGTTAATGAGAAATTGATTTTGGATCATCAACGAGCGGGAAATTGCTCGTCAAACAGTCCGGAGTTGCATTCATTGCGTAAAATATCAACCAAAGCGGAAAAAATCATGGGAGATTTACTTTTGGAGAGATTAACCCCGTCACGTCCTTTTCTCTATTGTGGTGTAGATTTCTGCGGTCCTGTTTATACTCACTACAAAATCAGAGGTAAAATTGCTTATAAAACGTATTTTGCAGTTTTCGTTTGTTTCTCGCCAAACGTTCTCGCCTCCAGTTCATTTGGAGGCTGTATCTGATTTGGCAGCCGACGCCTTTATCACAGCACTAAAGCGAATGATAGGTCGAAGAGGTCTTCCTCGAGAGATCCATTGCGATAACGCAACTAACTTTGTAGGGGCAGAATCTAAGCTATTTTAATTGCGCAACATGTTGTTCAAAGTTCTTCACATCAAAATATCAATTACTTTTGTACAAATAGTGGCATACATTTTCATTTTATACCCCCCAGTGCACCTCACTTTGGTGGAATTTGGGAAGCGTCCTTAAAGGTAGTAAAAGGTCATCTCTATCGGAGCCTGAGCGGTGCGAAGCTGACGTAGGAGGAGTTGTCCACAGCCCTGGTGGAAATACAGGCGATTACGAATTCGCGTTCAATAACCGCAATGTCACCCGACACTAGCGATCTGGTACCTATTATGCCATCACATCTGCTCATCAGGTCATCTCTTAAGGCGGTTCCTGAAGCAGCAGTAGAGGCGCCATACATTAGCTACATTAAGCGTTGGCGGCGAATAAATGCCGTGAAAACCCATTTCTGGAATAGGTGGTCAAAGGAATATGTTCATGAGCTCCAAGATCGAACAAAGTGCACGTCTCCGAGCCCGAATGTTCATATTGGGAGCCTAGTTATCGTACATGAAGATAACGTCCCAGCCAAAAAATGATGGGTAGAATCATCAACCTGGTCCCTGGTCCAGATGGTCGAGTCAGAGTTGCTGATGTAAAAAGGACAAAAGGAGAGTTCAGACGTCCCATCCTGGCAGCTCTTCCGTCATGGAAAGAGTTGTCCTAAAGGGGGCGAAATGTTGGGCAGAACTTTTTCCATCATTATCATCTCTATCTTCGCCATCATCATGTTCATCTTCATCATCTTCATCCTCTTCATCTCATCGAAATACGTTCCACAAAAATTGTATTTTTTTTTATTCGCCACATTTTTTTAAATTATAAATTCGCCACATTTTTAATTTAAAACAATAAAATTAACGTAATGTCTCTTAGGCGAAGAAGAAATCTGTTACTCAATGTTTGTACAAAAACCCGTCACGAAATAAAGCCCTAAGGGGAAACTATTGTATTTTATTTCGCTTGCTTTACGTACCTATTCGCTTTTTTATTTCGTTGTTTTAATCAAAGATTAAAGTCCCTTCGCTTGGAAAAATTCGTAATTTGCATCCTTTTTGGCAATCAAATAGAGGTCTCGAGGGTGGCGGTCGAAAAAGTATTCGAACGTTCAGACATAATAGATTCCTTCATTGGTAAGCCATATTTGTAGTGCAGCAGTAATATTATTTTTTTTGCCGTTATCGCTGTATATGTGATGTACGGAACACCTTCTGCTGATGCCATGGATACATCCGTTGTTAGATCAGAACTAAGCTCAATATGCACCGCCTTGGTTACCAGGCAGACAAACAGCGCCTTATTAGCCTTATTCACCTCGAAGCTGTGAGCATCTTATGTTATGCGAATCCTTGTAATTCTATTCGATATTCCTCCAATGTCCATCTTGCAGCTGTGCTTTCTTCAATGTATTCCCCAATTTCTACTTTAGGACATTCCTGATCGCAAGATACCATTACTTAAACTGGCGAAAGTACCCTTACGTAAAGCAATCGTGCTGTCTTCCTTAGGTCTTTAATAATCTGGCCTTCATTATTACCTCGAGTAGTTGAGCTGAGTCGGTAGTTTTGTTGGCCAATACGGGTCAATAATAAAATGCTTGGGCTTGCATATTGGTTATGCATTATTTTTATGGATGTTATCAACAAGTAATGTAACAAAAGAGTATAAACAAATGTTTGATACCGCATTTGAGAAAAAGCTGTGTTAAAGGTTAAATTGACAGGAATAAGCCTTACGACCTTCCCAAAATATGTAGACACTAACCTCCTTAATAAATTGCTTAATAAAGTTGCAAACATTACACATAATATTATGTTAACAGCCTATTCGTTAAATTTTATCAGCACGTATGCTTCTACTCAAGGCTGTTTATTTAATTGCTTGAAAACCTGTGTCTGTACTATCCAGCTCTTATTTATTCAGGTTGAAATCTGATCTCTCTGCATATTAGGGCAGAGAGATCAGATTGCCCTAAATTGCATAACACTTAAAAAAAAGTGTTATGCAATTTAGGGCGAAACCAAGCATTTGAGTTCTCTGCAACTATAACTTCTTTGCTGCAAAAAAATATTTATTTCAACACAACACCATGGTACACTCTTAATTAAATTATCCAAAATATTAAAAAAAACAACATAAGGTTAGGGTACATTCCGCTTCGGGCGAACAGTATAATACCCTATCGATATCCCTATATGCCCCAAAAAAAAACATTAAGTAGATGATGGATAGCATTTTATTTCCTTCTATAAAATTAAAAAAACTGTTTTAGACAAAACCACCCCCAAAAACTGGGCGTGGCCAAAAATTTTATATGGGCGATATATTGGAAATAATGTTATCTAAATATCTTGCTAAAGATTTTTTTTCGGATTCAATGAAATTTGGGCGTGCCTACATATCTTGTAAGGGTTGTAACACTCTATCCCTCCAACTTTAGCTTTAAAGCGTTTTTTTCTAAATTATGGGCTTGGCAGAGGACGTATCAAAAAGAGTTTTACACTCCACCATTTCGTGACCCTAGGGAGTGTATGTTCCAAATTTTAGATTCCTAGCTTTAATTTAAGGGCCTAAGAATTGGTGACGGACGGACATTGCTAAATAGTCTTAGGTCCAGACATCGTCTTGGGTCCTGATCATAAATATATATACTTTTATGGGTCTACGGCGAATATGTAGGGGTGTTTCAAGCTATGTATCAAAATTAATGTACACTGAGGATAGGGTATAAAAAAGGATATAAATTTATTAAAAAAATATAAGGAAAGGCTACAGTCCGCTTGGGGCGAACAGTATGATACCCTATCCATGTCAATATAGTCCACAAAGAAAAAAGCATTAAGAAGATGATTGATACCATTTTATTTCATTCTATTAAATTAAAAAAAAATCTTTCTGAAAAAACGCCCTCAAAAAGTGGGCATGGAAAAAATCTTTGTATGAGCGATATCTTGGATAAAATATTGGCAAATATCTTGTTAAACATTTTTTTTCGGTTTCTATAAAAATTTTCAAAGAAAACAGCATTTTAGTGCAGTACGCCCACAAAAAGTAGGCGTGGCAAAACAATTTTTTTTGACAACCTTATGAAGAAGTTGATCTTGTAAAGATTGTAACACTCTATCTCTCTAACTTTAGCTTTAAAACGGCTTTTTCTAAATTCTGAGCATGGCAGTGGGCGTTTCAAAAAAGATAGACTCTACCATTTCGGGACCCTATGGAGTATATCTTAAATTCGTAAAGGCCTAAAAATGGGTGACAGATAGACGGACGGACGGACTTTGCTAAATAGTCTCAGGTTTTGGTCCTGATCATTCGACTACGACGAATATTAAAGGGTGTTACAAACTATTAGTAAAATTTAATATACCCTTAGGATAAGGTATAAAAAAGGAGGGTTCGCATAACTTCTTCAGATGATCTTTATAAATTAATTTAATTGCAATGTTTCATAGTTTTTCAACTGATTTTAATAATTTTTAATTTTTTTGTGCATCAAAACATTAGAAGCTTGAGAAAAAACTTCGATTTATTTCTTGTTCACTTACATTCGTTCGCTAATAAGCCTAAAATAATCGATGTGATAAATGTGGAGTACTAAGACGTCGCTCATTGCATTTGCCTAATTTAATTTAATTTTAAATTCATTTTTATTATTTTTTCAATAAACACTTACAGACTAGACAAAAATGATTAAATCTAACTTAAAATTAACAGGATACTTATTCTAGGTTACTGGTCCTCATGCGGACGCTCTAAACTTAACTATAACACTTAATACTATTACTTTTCGGCCTTAATTAATAATACATTTTATTTTTGATTAAAACTAAGAACTAAAAACTACTTAGGACTATACATTAAAAACTTAAAATCTAACTAATATTACTTAAAATTACCAAACTAATACTACGTATAGTCGGAGGTTAAGTGCACTCGCCGCCTCATCTACAGAGGCAACAGTGCCCATCCCCCAACACCATTAGCAGCACCCAGCAGCCGTCAACCTAGCGCAAATGCGTCACCGAGAGTCCACTGACACCGAAATGTGTCAGTCGCCTCTCAGAAACACCACACCTTGCCTCCGACATGCAGAGCACAACCAACCAACTTAAACTTACTACTACTTAAAATTAAGAGGGAGCTACCTAAGGCAACGCATCGACCTGGAAAGGCATACCCACCTCTTCCATTCTTTCCGCAAGCCACCAATAGTCGGTGAATTGCTTATCTGTATCAATATGATCCCTCCTCCCTATCGCGGTACTAAACCGAAGGAGCTCGGGAGCATTAGCGACGTCCCCGTCGTAGGTGAGCCGCTTATCAGTCGCTCTGCGGTAGCCGTGGTATAGTACCGGGATACCATCCCTCGTCTGTACCAGCCCTTTTTTATCAATATGGAGAAAAGCCTCTGGCGGAACAAAGCCAGATCGAAGCGTTCTCTCCATGTGTGCTTCATTGGGGTAGTATGCCCCGAAGATCAGGCTATTATCGTTGGTCATCGCCCTCGCAACGTGCCTTCGAGACACCTTAATGAGGAAATTGTCAATCCTATTCAAGTGAGCCCCATCATATAATACCGTGTTGGGATAATATTTTATGTACTCAGATTCAGGTGTTCGAAACAACCCGAGGCATGTCCTAAGACATTGTCTCTCGAAAACCCGAATCCTTTCCATATACGATGGCGCTATATTGAACCACAATGGACAGCCATAAGCGATGATGGGTCTTATTAGGGCCACGTAGTATATGACCTTAACCCTAGAAGCAAGTTGACTGCTATGAAACAGTCTTCTTGTCAGAGAAAAGGCCATCTTAGCTCCAGCAAGACAAGCATCTATATGTTTGTTAAAATACAGATACTGGTCGAGCCAGATTCCAAGATACCTGACCACGTTTTTCACCGCCAATGCCAGTTTTTTCTGGTATCCCTAGTGGCATTAGCCAATGGGGTTCTGAACAGGATTGTTTCCGTCTTCTGGAAATTGATTTTCAACTTCCAGTCGTCGCAATATCCTTTAATTTGCTCGAAGTCACGCTGCAGAAGGATGTTGATGACCTCGATCTTAGGACCTGATCTGTATGCTACCAAATCGTCGGCATACGCTATAGCAAGACTGAGTGAACGTACCAGATCACTCGTGTAAATATTAAACAGGATCGGAGAATTCACCGCACCCTGTTGCAAACCGTTTTTGATATTATAGACTCTGCTCGAAGTTACGTTGCCACATTTGACCACAAACTTCTTTTCCATAAGCATATTATAAATTATATATAGCAAGGGTTTATGCATTCCCAGTCTGATCAACTTGTAGAAAAGCCCCTCTAACCATACGGTGTCGAAGGCCTTTTCAAAGTCAACCAGACAAGCACCCGTGCATTGGTTCTTGCATTTATTCCATTGAATTTCGGAAACCAGTTTTGACGCGGCATGAATAGTGTCATGCCTCGCCCTGAAACCAAATTGGTTGTCCGGGATTATTTTGTTGTCCTCGACCCATTTCAGCAGAGCTCTATTAACAACCTTCTCAAACACCTTGCTAATATTCGGAAGCAAACTAATTGACCGAAGATTAGCAGGGTTAGTATTATCCTTTCCCTTTTTCGGGATTGGATGTACCACTGCCATTTTCCAATGCGCCGGATAATATGCATTATTCAGCGCATTGCTGAACAGCGTTGTGAAAATCTCCACAGCCTCTAGGGGCAGGTGCCTCAATACGACATTTGGGATACCATCAACTCCCGCCGATTTTTTGTTCTTAAGAGAATCAGGGATCCCCAAGAGATCATCTGTCGTAACGAACAAATGAGGTGGTTCTCGCATATTGGCGACAACGGCATTCGCATGGTTTTCATCACTGAAAACAGTAAAACTGTTATTCTCAGATCGCCAATTCTCAAGTTCATTGCGCAGATAAAAGTGACTCACCAGGGCCCTATTCTCAATGTCGTGATTACGGCGAACAGGATTGTTCACCATATATACGGCCTCGAAACAAGCGCCCAGTAAGTCTACTTTCTCCTGGGGTTCTTCGACCACAAGAAAGCCATCGGTCGAAGCCACATTTTCTGGACTTATGCCCGCAGTCAGTAGTGTCTGTCTGTTTTCAGTTGTCTGGGAGATTCGGACAGTTGAAACATCATTGTGGTCTTTCTTCCTGAACAGTCTATTTATCTGTATTGCATTTGCCTATCCCAGCCGTACATAAGCAAAACAACAACAATTCTCAGGTTCGCACCAAAAACAACAAAAATCTACCGGGTAGAGGCTGTGTGCAAACATCAGCAGCAGAGCCAAAGCAAAACAACAACAAAGCTCAGGCTACTAGTCGCTTCAAAATGAATGCAGAAACCGAGAGCACATAATCACCAAATCAGTGTTCTAAGCTAACCGTGGACTGTGAGGGCGAATGTACACTTCAAATGGTCTATGCAAAACTGTCAAGTCTGGAGGAAAAAAATCATCGCTTTCTTCAACAGCTGAATGAGTTATTAACGCTGATCTTAAACAAAAAGTTAATAATTTGGAGAGCAAACTCAATTGGCAACAGCAGCAGGTTCTAAATAACTCTGTTGAAATTGTTGGTGTGCCTAATGCCAACAAAGAGAACGCTCTATGTAAAGCCAAGCTAATTATCAGTAAAGCTCTTTCCATCGATGTTTCCGAATGTGAAATAGAGAAATGCTATGTTAAGAAAATAACAACAAAAACTTATAAATCAATGTCGATCATCTGCGTAAAATTCACTGACCTAACTAATTAGCAACGAATTATGACCGCAAAGAGGAGATGAGAGCTCCAACAAAAGAAGCGGCGACAAGAAAAAATAGTACTGGGATATATATAAATGACTCTCTCACGAAGTACACACTGGCTCTATTCATGAAGGTGAAAGAAGCAATTAAAAGTAAATGCGTTAAATATGGTTGAGGGTGGAAAAGTCATTTCAATCATATCATTTAATGATCTTGCACTTATTTAGTGCTTTTCAATAGTTTGAATTCAAATATTCAAATGCAAACAGAATTCGAAAATGATTTTATAGATGACTTTTCTTTCCCCAATCTAAATAGTTCCAATTGTGATAATATTTTTAATAATACTAATGATAATCTTTTTATTGTTCAGCAGAATGTCAGAAGTTTAAGAGAAAACTTTTCGGCTCTGGTCACACAAATTGACTCTTTTGCATGCATTCCGGATATTGTGTTTGTCTCTGAAATCTGGATCTATGACTTTGAAGTAAATGTTTATGATATTCCTAATACCCTACGTGGTAGGTGGTGTTGGTTATTTTGTAAAAAATGAATACAAGATTTTAGATATTTTGTGTCTTGATTTCCATTGAAATTAACAATGTTGTGTTTGTCTTTTTGTGTGTCTATAAACTGCATTTGTTTAACGTTGTGTTGTTCTTACGTGAATTTTCTGATCTTTTGGATAAGGAAAAGTCCAATAATTTATTTATTTTAGAGGATTTTAATTTTAATATTTTGGAAAATACTGAGACGGTTTCCAGTTATTTGGCATTATTGGCTTCACATGGCCTAGCTTGTTTCATAAATGATCCTAGCAGGCCTGTATCTGCTAAATATTCAGACCACATCTACGGACGTTCTTTAAATGTGTCGCTAACGAATTGTAAAAAATGTGTACTAGATTTGATGATAAGTGATCATTCTCTGACATGATTTTTAATTGATGTTCTAATAAGCAAACATAATAATAATACTAAATACTCCAGGAAGTTAATGAAAATCAATTTTAATAGGCTCAAAAATAATTTACCTTACGAGTTTTGGGAAGATGTTTATGCATGTAGTGATGCTTCAACATCCTTTACAATTTTTATGGAATCCCTTAAGAATCACATTATGAGTTATACCTCTTTTTATCCTCAAAAAAGTGGCTAAACGACTTAAGCCGTGGATCTCTATGTATTTATTAAATAAATTTAAGGCGAAAAATAAACTTAGAGTGATATGTAATAAATATCCCAGAAGTTTGAGCTTAAGAAGAAAATACAAGATGTTGCGCACTGAACTTAGAAAGGAGATTCCAATTTGTTGTGATAGATATTACCGTTCACAGTTTAGCTTTTCGAATGGAAATTTAAAATATGAATGGAGGATTGTAAATAGTATCCTTAATAAGTCATCCTCCTCTAAGAAACCTACTGTTATTTGTGTCAATGATTCCAATGTATCTCATAAACACCTTATTGCTAATGAATTTAACATCTCTTTTATTGATATAGCCATTTATTGACCTTAGAATTGCTGAACAGTTTCAAGAAAACAGTTTTGTCTACCAGCCCATAACACCTTTTGAAGTTTTAACAGTAATTGGCACCTTAAATAAATCGAGCTCGTGTGGTTGGGATGGTATTTCAAATTTTATTGTTAAAAAAATTATGTAATCTATTCTAAATGTTTTAGTTGATATTTTAAACCGTTGTGTTTTTTCTTGTGTCTTTCCTGAAGTCCTCAAGTGTGCAGATGTTGTACCACTCTTTAAAAAGGGTTCCGCTGCTGATCTCTAATAATCGTCCAATTTCACTTCTTTCTGTCTTCAGTAAAATGTACGAAAAACTTATAAAAAAAAAATAAGTTAGTGAGTTTTCTAAATGCTAATGCGTTTTTTAACCCAGTTCAATTTGAATTTCAGAAAGGGAAATCGACTAAAGATGCGCTTTTACAGTTTTGCTCTCAAATAATATCTAATCTCGATGATAAAAAGTGTATAGCTGGTAGTAGACGAGTTTCTGGGGCTTACCATTGATTCTACGACGAGCTTCTTGAATAATGTGGAAACCTTAAGGAAGTATTTCCGATGTACACTTCGAAATTTTTTTTTACTTAAATAAAAACTTTACTAATTTTACAGAAATATGTCTTTAGAAAAATATGCCGTAAATCTGCTAGATGTCATAGTTATTCCTTGTTTTGTGACTTAAAAATTCTTCCAATTCGTCATTTATATTGTTTTAATGTGTTGAAGACTTTCTTTGTGGACTATTTATTAAAAAAAAAAAAAATGCTGGCTCTTTAACTTTATAATGCTACTTTAGAATCATTTACTGCCGATTTCTTGATCTAATTACTGACATTTTGGTCTAATTTTTGTTCATTGTTTATGATTGTCTTTATAATACTTTAATTCATGTTTTAATTTCCATGCATAAATGCAAATGTAACTTTGTAATTCGTTTTTGTAATTTGAATTCGTTTGACTCGAAGAACCAAGGACAAGATCTTAACATACATAAATCCGCTGGTCCAGATGATTTTTCCCAATTTTTCTGAAGAGGTGTTCTTTCACGCTGGCAAAACCAATGCGTAAGCGTTTCTAACTCTCCTATTCCTTAGGGCTCCGAGAAGATGGAAAACAACATTTGTCCAGCCTATCCCAAAAAAGGTGAATCTTCCTCCCCCTCCAACTACCAGCCAATTGCACTTACTTCCCTTCTTAATGACCGGCTATACGGTTTTCGCAGCAACAGATCCGCTGATGATTTTATGACATATCTAACTAAAAAGTGGAACCAATCTATTCACCGTTTTGGTGAAAGTAAGGTCGTTGCGCTTGATATTTCAAAGAAATTTGACAGAGTTTGGCATCAAACTCTCTTGTCGAAAATGCGTGCATTTGGAATCGATGATACCCTTCTCCAATGGAATAAAAATTACCTTTTGGACCGTTCAATACAAGTTGTTTTAGACGGTTTCAAGTCTCCAACTCACCAAAAAAGTGCTGGTGTCCCCCAAGGCTCCGTTTTGTCTACGACTCTCTTCCTAACTTTCATCAATGATCTCCTATCTGTCACTTCTAATTCAATGCATTCGTTCGCTGATAACAGTACCCTTAGCTTCACATATTCTTTCAGGGATTCGCGTCCCTCATCTTCGGACGTGGAACTGAAACGGCCATGTATGCTAAGGTCATTAAATTCTGACCTTGACAGCATTCTGAAGTGGGGTCAAACCAATAGAGTGGAATTTTGTGCTTTCAAAATACAATACTGTCTACTGTCACTTAAGCGAAACCCTAATACTCTGCCATTATCCACGGATGTCACTTCCATTGCTGAAACCGAAAGACTTTCATCTTCGGTATTTTGGTTAATGACAAATTTCGTGGGAATGACCACATATTCGACGCCGCCAAGAACGCCGCGAAATGCCTAGGTACTCCACAAGCAAGACATTGCGAGATCGCTTGACTCTCTCAGTCATTGCCGCAATGTCTCCTGCCTGTCGTTGTTAGGTGCATTCCACCCCTACAGTAGTTCAACCGCAATACTTGCCATGTTAAGAATGCACATCAGTTGATTAAACCTATATTCGGACGGACAGAGAAATACAAGTATTAATTTTTTAACCGTACAATTCGAATGTAGAATGCTCTCGCACGCTCCATTTTTCCTAGACATTATAGTTTACAGACATTTAAAACCAACTTGCATCCCTACATCCTTTTTCCTTAACCTGCATTTTCCTAATGCCCGCACCGTGATACTTCATTATAAGGGTATTCAAAATCCCTTTAGTGCGCGCACATTATAAAAAAAAAATTTAATTTCAGAAAATAAACTTAAAGATCCTTACCTCTGGTGGGGGAAGTCTACATATATATATAACTCTGAATTACCTTTTAAGAATGAAAAGATTAATTTTATTTGCTTCTCTTAAATACTTACATATTGCTTAAATTACAATGTATTTACTGCAAAGTCAGCAGGTAAGGGTATCCAAAATCCTTTTATTGCGCGCACATTATAAGAAAAAAAATGTTAATTTCAGAAAATCAACTTAGAGATCCTTACCTCTGGTGGGGAAGTCTACATTGTAACTCTGAATTACCTTTTACGAATGAAAAGATTAATTTTATATGCTTCTCTTAAACACTTACATATTGCTTAAATTACAAAGTAACGGGTGATCCAAGTAGAGATACCTTTTTCAACAGCCTTTTTTGACAGATCACGTGTGAGTCGTGTCATGCTGTCATGTTATTTTTGTTTAGTATTGTTTGGCATTTCATAATGGAAAGACTTACGCGTGAACAACGTTAACAAATTGTTCAACTTTATTATGAAAATTCACGTTCTGTCAGGAATGTGTTTCGAGCACTTCGCTCAACTTATGGTCAACATAATCGGCCTACTGAGCGTACTATTCGCAACACAATCACTCATTTTGAGACCCAGCATTCATTATTGGATAATATTCGACCGAATAGACCACGTCCAGTACGGCCGTAGCTGAGAGTGTACACGAAGACCGTAGAGAGTCGATTCGGCGCCGTTCGCAGCAACTCGGACTGACGTATGGAACGACTTGGCGCATTTTACGTCAAGATCTTAAATTGAAAGCGTACAAAATACAGCTTGTGCAACAACTGAAGCCGCTCGACCTTCCCAAGCGACATCGCTTCGCTCTATGGGCTCTTGAAAAGTTCCAAGAATATCCGACGTTTTCGAGGCAAATTTTGTTTAGCGATGAGGCCCATTTCTGGCTCAATGGGTATTTAAACAAACAAAATTGCCGCATTTGGGACGAAGAGCAACCTGAAGAGATTGAAGAACTGCCACTTCATCCAGAAAAAACAACGGTTTGGTGTGGTTTGTGGGCCGGTGGAATCATCGGTCCATATTTCTTTAAAAATTATGCCGGTGCGAACGTAACCGTCAATGGCGACCGTTATCGTGCCATGATAACCGACTTTGATGCCTGAAATTGAAGCTCGTGATCTCGGCGACATTTGGTTTCAGCAAAACGGTGCCACTTCCCACACATCGCATCAATCAATGGACTTATTGAGAGAACATTTCGGTGAAAATATAATTTCACGTTTTGGGCCGGTCGATTGGCCACCAACATCGTGTGATATCACACCGTTAGACTTTTTCCTGTGGGGATATGTAAAGTCAAAAGCTTATGCCGATAAACCCGCTTCGATTCAGGCCTTGGAGGAAAACATCACGGGTGTTATTCGCCAGTTACCAGTCGAAATGCTCGAACGAGTGAACGAAAATTGGACTCAAAGGATGGATCATCTGCGAGGTAGTAACGGCCAACATTTGATAGACATAATCTTCAAAAAATAAATGCCAAAGAATGTTCTTTGAAATGATAATAAACATTCTCCATTAAATTTGAATTTTCTGTGTTTTTATACCCTATCCTAAGGGTATATTAATTTTGACACATAGTTTGTAACACCCCTTAATATTCGTCGTAGACCCATAAAAGTATATATATTTATGATCAGCACCAAATCCTAAGACTATTTAGCAATGTCCGTCCGTCCGTCCGTATCAACTTTTGAGGCCTTTAAATTTATGCTAGGAAGCTAAAATTTAGAGCATATACTCCTTAGGGTCCCGAAATGGTAAAGTGTTAAAAGTTTTTGAATACGCCCACTGCCACGCCCACAATTTAGAAAAAACCGTTTTAAAGCTAAAGTTAGAGAGATAGAGTGTTACAACCTTCACAAGACATGTAGGCACTGCCCTGCTTTATAAGTTTGTCATATAAAGTTTTTTGCCACGCCTACTTTTTGTGGGCGTTTTTTACTAAAATGCTGTTTTCTTCGAAAATTTTGATAGAAAGCCAAACAAAATGTTTAACAAGATATTTACCCTATATTTTTTCCAACATATCGCCCATACAAAGGTTTTGGCCACGCCCACTTTTTGGGGGCGTTTAAAAAAAAAAAAAACATTTTTTTTTAATAATAGAATGAAATAAAATGCTAGCCATCATCTTCTTAGTGCTTTCTTCTTTGGGGCATATAGGGATATGGATAGGGTATCATACTGTTCGCCACAAGCGGACTGTAGCCTTTCCTTATGTTTTTCTTTAGAACCTCGAAATGGATCACCCTTTATTAGAAGCATACATTTTTTGAACGATCCAATCATCATGAAAATTCTTACTCGGGGGTTTTCAGGGTCACTGATTTCGAATCTGAAGTCAGATTTTCAAAATTCAAGATGGCGGATCCAATATGGCCGACACCGAAACGTAACTCTATGAGAATATTGATGAAAACTTGTACTTAGGGGTTTTTGGCGTCGCTCATTACGAATCTGAAGTCAGATTTTCAAAATCCAAGAGGGCGGATTCAATATGGGCGACACCGAAACGTAACTCTACGAGAATATCCATAAGATTTTGAAAATTTACTCTTTCTTGGCACAACCCAGAGCTAACGACGAGGACGTGAAGAGTTATAGCTCCATTTTTACACCCTATCCTAAGGGTATATTAATTTTGACACATAGTTTGTAACACCCCTTAATATTCGTCGTAGACCCATAAAAGAGTATATATTTACGATCAGGACCAAATCCTAAGACTATTTAGCAATGTCCGTCCGTCCGTCCGTCCGCCCGTCCGTATCAACTTTTGAGGCCTTTAATGTTATGCTAGGAAGCTGAAATTTGGAGCATATACTCCCTAGAATCCCGAAATGGTAAAGTGTTAAAAGTTGTTAAATCCGCCCACTGCCACGCCCACAATTTAGAAAAAACCGTTTTAAGGCTTAAGTTAGAGAGATTAAGTTTTAAAACCTTCACAAGATATGTAGGTACTGCCTACGTTTATAAATTTGTCATATAAAGTTTTTTGCCACGCCTACTTTTTGTGGGTGTTTTTCACTAAAATGCTGTTTTCTTTGAAAATTTTCATAGAAATCGAAAAAAAATGTTTAACAATATATTTTGCTAATATTTTTTCCAATATATCGCCCATAAAAAGTTTTTTTCCACGCCCACTTTTTGGGGGCGTTTTTTCAAAAAAATATTTTTTTTCTATAAATTTTATAGAATGAAATAAAATGCTATCTATCATCTTCCTTATGAATTTTTTCTTTGGGGTACATAGGGATAAGGAGAGGGTATCATACTGTTCGCACCAAGCGGACTGTAGCCTTTCCTTATGTTTTTTTTTAAATTTGTAAATTTTTTTTATTTTATTTTTTATTTTTTTATTTTTTTTTTCATTTTTTAGTTATATAAAATTATGAGGAGATAAGTGTTGACTTCGAATCAAGTGTGGTATCTTTGAACACAATTCCTTTCTGGCAAAAGACACAGTGGTACATTGCATGTCATACATTTCCATTTTGTCCATCTCTGATCCTCTTTTGTACTGCAATGAGCACATCGTCTCGACTCATTTGCGAAAACCGGCATATGAGCTGCTTGTGAGTATCTCTTGTCTAGAGATACATGTGGTTTACCATGGTGAGAAATATCTCAGACATGACTTTGACGCTTTGTACCTCCAGGATTAGGAATTTTATGTTTTACTAATTGTTCCACCAATAATAATCGAAATTTTTTCAAAGTTATGTTCGGATTTAGCTCTTTTTCCTTGTAAAAAATGTATAGTGATAGTGAGATTGAGAAAATGCCAAAATAATCTGAATCACCACTTTTTGGATTTTCGATCAATTTTATAAACCGCAATTAGGCGATCAGCAGAGTTCACATAGCCCATATGCTTATTATAATCTGAACAGATTACAGGGCTATTGACAGGTTTTAGAGAACCATCTTCTTGTCTACGATTCACGATAGTTACTTCAGAGAGATCATGGTAATTTGATAAGAAATCAACAGATTTCTTATCCATCCACTTGACCCAGCTGAGACCTGTATTTGTAGTCTTGAATTCGTATTCTCCTATTTCCATTTTTTTGTCTGTTTTTTTTTTCTTTTAAATTACTCGGCAGTCCAGAACGACTTTGTCTTACTGTACCACAAGCAAAAATTTGATCTTGTGTCAAAGATGACAGAAGGTCAACTCCTGTAAAGAAATTATCCAAGTATACGTGGTGATTGCCACCAATAAGTTCTCGTGTGAGGTATTTTATTACTCGGGCGCCCTATTGTTTTTCAGTACTGTCTGTTTTGCCAGTATATATTTGAAATTCACAAACATAACCAGACTCATCCGCACGTATCCAACATTTATATCCATGCTTCACTGATTTAGCTGGCAAATATTGCTTCACACTACTCTTTTCTTTGAAATTTATCATAGACTCGTCAATTGATTGGTACTGGCCTGGCTGGAAACATTCTTTGAAGTTTTGAGAGAGTTCATCCAAAAGCGGTCTCAACTTATACAACTTATTATACCAGAAAAAAACCAAAACGTTTTACTGTCATGAGAGAAGATATATACGAGTCATGCATTTGAGGATTATCAGACCAATAATCGCGATAAGATGGTAATTTTTTGATCCATCCATCAGAATATTGATACCGAAAAATATTTTCAGTTCTTCTCTCGTTATGGGACTGTGCCGACTGTTTTTTGAGCGCAATACAAATTTGTTTGTTCCACGATGTGATCCAACAGGTGTGTAGGAAATAAGCAAGTGAATATCTCTAATGCAGATTTCGCGTTTTCTGAATTGTTTGGACCAAAGCTTTTGTAAAATGGTATATCAGTTCTCAATTTACTGATGGATTCCCAAATGTGACCTGCATCGGGATTTTGTTGGTCTGGTGTACTAGCATCTTCTTCTATCGATTCCTCATCTTGAGAGATAAAGGGTGATGCATTTCGAGGTTCCCTACTTTTTTTAAAGAAAAAAACACAGAAAATTCAAATTTAATGGAGAATGTTTATTATCATTTGAAAGAACATTCTTTGGCATTTATTTTTTGAAGATTATGTCTATCAAATAATGGCCGTTGCTACGTCGCAGATGATCCATCCTTTGAGTCCAATTTTCGTTCACTCGTTCGAGCATTTCGACTGGTAACTGGCGAATGACACCCGTGATGTTTTCCCCCAAGGCCTGAATCGAAGCGGGTTTATCGGCATAAGCTTTTGACTTTACATATCCCTACAGGAAAAAGTCTAACGGTGTGATATCACACGATGTTGGTGGCCAATCGACCGGCCCAAAATGTGAAATTATGTGCTCACCGAAATGTTCTCTCAATAAGTCCATTGATTGATGCGATGTGTGGGAAGTGGCGCCGTCTTGCTGAAACCAAATGTCGCCGAGATCACGAGCTTCAATTTCAGGCATCAAATAGTCGGTTATCATGGCACGATAACGGTCGCCATTGACGGTTACGTTCGCACCGGCAATAATTATTAAAGAAATATGAACCGTTGATTCCATCGGCCCACAAACCACACCAAACCGTTGTTTTTTCTGGATGAAGTGGCAGTTCTTCAATCTCTTCAGGTTGCTCTTCGTCCCAAATGCGGCAATTTTGTTTGTTTACATACCCATTGAGCCAGAATTGGGCCTCATCGCTAAACAAAATTTGCCTCGAAAACATCGGATCTTCTTGGAACTTTTCAAGAGCCCATAGAGCGAAGCGATGTCGCTTGGTAAGGTCGAGCGGCTTCAGTTGTTGCACAAGCTGTATTTTGTACGCTTTCAATTTAAGATCTTGACGTAAAATGCGCCAAGTCGTTCCATACGTCAGTCCGAGTTGCTGCGAACGGCGCCGAATCGACTCTCTACGGTCTTCGTGTACACTCTCAGCTACGGCCGCTATATTTTCTTCACAGCGTGCTCGACGTGGTCTATTCGGTCGAATATTATCCAATAATGAATGCTGGGTCTCAAAATGGGTGATGGTGTTGCGAATAGTACGCTCAGTAGGCCGATTATGTTGACCATAAGTTGAGCGAAGTGCACGAAACACATTCCTCACAGAACGTGAATTTTCATAATAAAGTTGAACAATTTGTAAACGTTGTTCACGCGTAAGTCTTTCCATTATGAAATGCAAAACAATACTAAACAAAAATAACATGACAGCATGACACGACTCACACGTGATCTGTCAAAAAAGGCTATTGAAAAAAGTATCTCTACTTGGATCACCCGTTATTATTCAAAATAGGAATCAATTGGTTTGCAAGTGACTTTGAATTCACAACCTCTTCTTCATCATCACAATTGCCAAGTCCATCAACTGATTCTGAATCGCTCGGGATTTTGGTTTCATTTTACGAAATAAGCGTTGAGAATGATCGAATTTTAGTGAGAAATCCGTATAGACTATAAGAAGTATCTATTTCGATCAGCAGATTTCCTTCGACAAATCTTCAGGAACAAAAATACACGTATAATGTTATGATAAATTATTAATCGATAACAACCTGTATGTACCGAAGAACTATATTAGACTCATAGGAAAAAAAATCAAATGTCCGTAACAGCACATTGTTCATCGATATTTACCGTAGATTGCAATATTTGCATACGCTATCTCGAATTTTATAAATTGAATACAAATGGAAAAAGATAGAAAAGTGGAGTTGGGGTTGTAATTCTTTTAGAAATTGATGTTGTGCCAAAGAACAGTGAATTTTAAAAATCAATGAATTTTTCGAACTCATGTGTTCACGGAGGCTATTCTGTATCGACCATTTCGAATTACGCCAATTCGGATTCGTAATCAGCGACCCCAAAAACCCCTAACTACAAGTTTTCATCAATTTTCTTGTAGAGTTACGTTTTGGTGTCGGCCATATTGGCTCCGCCATCTTTAATTTTGAAAATCTTATTTCGATTCGTAATCAGCGACCCCAAAAACCCCTAAGTACAAATTTTTATCAATATTTTCGTAGAGTTACGTTTCGGTGTCGGCCATATTGGATCCGCCATCTTGAATTTTGAAAATATAACTTCGGATTCGTAATCAGCGACCCTTACTCACCAAATCTCCAATTATTTTGTTGTATAGATTCTTCAAAAATAAATTCTTTCGAAAAAACGTAATTTTTTCAGTTTGTTTGTTTATAAATCGTATATTATAAACAATTATACCAATTAGAGTGTATTGTTATGTTCTTACATCCCTCAAGTATCTGAAAAGTGCAAAAAACCTTATCTGAATAAGGTCAAACGTAAATAAATTAGAAACGTTCAATTAAATCAAAGTGGTAACGTGGGTTACCACCATGCTTCTAAGGGTTAAATACTTACATATTGCTCAAATTACAACGTATTTAATGCAAAGTCAGCAATATGATACAGTTTATTATGCTGACATTACTGGCACAAATTTTATTTATTTTTTATTTATTTTTAATTACTGGGACAAATTTTTTTTTTTTTAATTACTGGGACAGTTAATTCCTGGGAAAATCTTCCATGAGACATTATGAGGACCGGCTACGCATGCGTCAGAGATTGTGTGAAATTCTTACTCACTAAAAACACCTCCCTACAAAATACTTTTATACTACAACTAGGCCCATGCCTATCAAGCAGTTATACTTTAAATATTTAATTATGTTTGGCAGGAAATCTCCCACCGGAATCACCTGCTTATACCGACAATAACATGCGGTTACATTTAATTGCGCTAATTCAAGAGGTTTTTTCTTTTGTAATCGGCGCACAAGATTTCTCTGATCTAGAATCTGTAGTACAGTGGCATTGCAATGGCCAATTAGGCGTGTGTGTTGTTTGCGTGCGAAATTTCGTATCTTCCTTTCCTAAGGGTATATTAATTTTGATACATAGTTTGTAACACCCCTTAATATTCATCGTAGACCCATAAAAGTATCTATATTTACCATCACGACCAAATCCTAAGACGATTTAGCAATGTCCGTACGCAATTTTTAGGCCTTTAAAATTAAGCTAGGATGCTGAAATTTGGACCACATACTCCATAGGGCTCCGAAATGGTTAAGTGTAAACAAATTTTGAATACGCCCACTGCCATGCCCATAATTTACAAAAAACCGTTTTTAAGCTAAAGTTAGGGAGATAGAGTATTACAACCTTCACAACATATGTAGGCACTGCCCCCCTTACTAGATATTTACCCTATATTTTTTCCAACATATCGCCCATACAAGGTTTTTGGCCACGCCCACTTTTTTGAGGCTTTTTTAAAATTTTTATTTTAGTTAATAGAATGAAATAAAATCTTCTTAATGCTTTTTTCCTTGGGGCATATAGGGATATGGATAGGGTATCACTACTGTTCGCCCCAAGCGGACTGTACCCTTTCCTTATGTTTTTAGTTGAAATCAGTACAGGTTTCAAGCCGGAAAATCAACTAAGGATGCTCTATTAAACTATTACTCCCATTTCTATGAAAGTTTGGATAGTAATAAGTATACTGCTGCCCTGTACATTGATATAACCGAGGCTTTTGACACAGTCGATCATACCATCTTTCTAAAAAAAAAAAAGAAGAGAAAGCTGGCTTTCGGGGTTTTATTTTGTATTGGTTTGCGACCTATCATTAAGGTAGAAAGTCTAGGGTTAAAATATGTCAAGTACTTAGTGAAAGCCTTAATATAAACATTGGCGTGCCTCAAGGATCAGTTCGTGGACCAATTTTATTCCTGATATACATAAACCCAATCATCTCATTAAAATCAGAGGGAAATAAAACTGGTTTTACAGATTACATAGCCATTGCTTACTCTTCTTCATCAGTCTTAGACTTCGTTGTTGAGATAATCCATGATTTGGAGTTATTTAGACATTGGTTTGGGTATCATAAGCTAGTTATAAGTGAAAAAACGAAAGTAATGTTTTTCAACCAACCTTCTCTTCATCTAAATCCGCTACTACTTATTCAGCATAGCATTGACTACAAACATTTATCTTTGGGCAATAAAACCTCTTCCAGTTCCATTTCTCCCTTAGCATTGATTCTAATGTAGAGTGTTCTTCTAAATGTTTTTGTATCGATTGATTCAATCTAAGCTACAGTACAATATAATGTGTTGTGGCGGTACCTATAATAATTATATACAACCCCTGATTGTTAGTCAAAAGACTTATATGAAAAAAAAGACTTATTTGAAAAAAAAGCGGCTTGAACATAGCTTTCCTTTATTTCTCAGCTCAGGTATACTACCTCTAAAGCATCTATACTATTTTAAAGGTTCTAAAGATTTTCTGCTTTATGAGAAGTGCTTATCTTGTGAATCGTAATATATCATGTTACACCTTACGTAGTATTGACAGAAATCTTGCAAACGTTCCAGTTCACAATACTCAGTGCTTTTTAAATTTCTATACATCAGTAGCTCCTAGATTATATAACCTGGGAAATTAGATGCATTCGTTGTACTTATCTTTTCAGCAGGAATTAATCATAAGAAAAAAGAAAACATATAGAAAGGCTACAGTCCGCTTGGGGCGAACAGTAGGATACCCTATCCATATCCCTATATGCCCCAAAGAAAAAAGCATTAAGAAGATGACGGATAGCATTTTGTGAAAAAACGCCCCCAAAGGGGGTGGCCAAAAACTGTCGATATATTGCAAAAAATATTGAATAAATATCTTGTTAAACCTTTTTTTTCGGTTTCCATGAAAATTTTCGAACAAACCAGCATTTTATTGAAAAACGCCCACAAAAAAAAGGCGTGGCAAGAAACTTTATAAGACAAACTTATCAAGGAGGGCAGTGCCAACATATCTTGTGAAGGTTGCAACACCCTATCTCTCTATCTTTAGCTTTAAAACATATTTTTCCAAATTGTGGGTATGGGAGTTGGCGTATTAAACAATTTCACACTTAACCATTTCGGAGCCCTAGGGAATATGTGGTCCAAATTTCAGGTTTCTAGCCTGATTTTAAAAGCCTAAAAATTGCGTACGGATGGACAGACATTGGTAAATAGTCTTAGGTTTCAGTCCTGATCATAAATATATTTTTAGGTGTCTACGATGAATATTAAGAGGTGTTACAAAATATTTGTTAAAATTTATATACCCTAAAAAATACTCAAACGCCCCTACAGCCGTTCAACCGAAATATTCCCAAAGCTAGGAATAGCACATCAGGCTATATTCGGACGGGCACTGAAATACAAGGATTCCTTTTTAACCGTATAACACCAATGTGGAATGCTCTACCCCGCTTTGTGTTTCCTACGCATTATAGTTTACAGACATTTAAAATCAATGTGCATCGGCATTTCCTTTTTCCTAATCTTTCACTTCCCTTATGCCCGCAGTATTTTACTTCTTTATAAGGGTATGTAAAATCCCTTTAGTGCGCGAACATTAAAAAAAAAAAGTAAATTATATTAATAATTATTGACTTCATAGATTGTCATCGGAATAAAATTGTTATTCAGTGGAGTTAGTTGTGTTTTTTTTATCATCTATTAGATTCATGCACATTTATAATTGGCGCAGTCGAGTAGTCCAGTGTAGATAAATGTAAAAGGTTGTATCGTAGCAATTTCGCGATGGATTATCGAGGGATTGTTAATGCCAACGGTTATAGGCAGTAGTGGTACATGGTACATACATATGTCGTGAAATTTCAGATTCCTTCGAAACTGGGAAGGAAAACAATGGTAGATACAAAATAAATATATTAAATAAAAGTAAAAATTTATAAAAGAAGAAGAAATACATAGTTGAGAACAAAATAAATATATTAAATAAGAAAATGTGAATATCAATCACAGAAAAAGAAATACCTTATTAAGAACACAAAAAAAATAAATTAAAAAAAAAGGGAAAATCAATAAAAGAAAAAGAACGACCTACATAGTTAAGAATAAAATAAATATATTTAATAGAAGTATTAATTAGAAATTTAAAAGAAATACCTAGTCCAGAACAAAATAAATCTGTTAAATAAGAAAAAGTGATAATTGTTAACAACAAGGCATTCATCAAGAATTAAAAACGTGAACAGAATACAATGCTTATATTTGTGCTCGAATATTATCCAATAATGAATGCTGGGTCTCAAAATGGCTGCCGGTGTTGCGAATAGTACGCTCAGTCGGCCGATTATGTTGACCATAAGTTGAACGAAGTGCACGAAACACATTCCTCACAGAACGTGAATTTTCATAATAAAGTTGAACAATTTGTAAACGTTGTTCACGCGTAAGTCTTTCCATTATGAAATACCAAACAATACTAAACAAAAATAACATGACACGACTCACACGTGATCTGTCAAAAAAGGCTATTGAGAAAAGTATCTCTACTTGGATCACCCGTTAATAAACCTAAAAGAATTAAATTCAGCTACAATTGACGACGAAGACTGCATTAGCCAAATATATCCAAAATTTCCACAGCCTGGAACACAATAGCAAAACTGATATAAATAAATACTAAACCAATTTATAATTACTATACACATCACAAGCATAGAACTTTATTAAATTACTAAATCTAACATAACTAAGTAATTATATCATTCACACTTGGAATTATGACACTATTGTAAGCATCCTGTTATATATTTATACCCTATCCTAAGGGTATATTAATATTGACACATAGTTTGTAACACCATATGTAGGCACTGCCCTTCTTTATACGGTTGTCATATAAAGTTTTTGCCACGCCTACTTTTTGAGAGCGATTTTCACTAAAATGGTGTTTTATTCGAACCGAAAAGAAATGTTTAACAAGATATTTAGCCAATATTTTTTCCGATATATCGCCCATACAAAGTTTTTGGCCACGCCCACTTTTTGGGGTCATTTTCAAAATGTATATATTTATACCCTATCCTAAGGGTATATTAATTTTGACACATAGTTTGTAACACCCCTTAATATTCGTCGTAGACCCCTAAAAGTATATATATTGTGATCAGGACCAAATCCTAAGACGATTTAGCAATGTCCGTACGCAATTTTTAGGCCTTTAAAATTAAGCTAGGAAGGTGAAATTTGGGCCACATACTCCCTAGGGCTCCGAAATGGTTAAGTGTAAACAAATTTTGAATACGCCCACTGCCACGCCCATAATTTACAAAAAACCGTTTTTAAGCTAAAGTTGGGGAGATAGAGTATTACAACCACAGATGAGGAATTAACCAGATAGTCAACTCGAGAGCGAATCTCTCACCTTGCCTACAAGCTAAGTCGAACTGATAAGCCCCACATAATTTGCACTTATATGGGCTTTTACGTGCTAATCAAATGGGAATCACGCACACATAAATCGAATTATATGGGGCTAATGGCCGCAGCCATGAAATGTCATTTTTTATAGCAAGAAGTTGGGAACAGTTGATGAATTTCAGCAGATTACAACTTACAATTTGGGTGTGTAAAATAAACATGGCCAATATGCGGTGAAATAAACATAAAAACATAATTACCACACAACTAATCATATAACAAAATATTACATTATTGAGAATAAAGCTATGTTTTAACCAATTTATACTAATTTTAAATGAAAAATAATCAAAATAATATTGATTAACGTGACTAATATATAATAAGTAAGTTCATCATACATTTTTGGTTGACAATAAATTTAAGCTAGTAATACTAGCAAGGATTTCGTAGATTATGGATGGTTATATTAAAGCAGTTAAGTAACTCTACACAATTGAACACTGGTTTAAAACGCTTTTTAATAAAACGTAATCCAAATTCTTACAAATATAATTTTCGGTACATCAAAACACTTTTTTAACAAAATTTGCAATTACTTCCTAGTAGTAGTAGTAAATTGTTTTGTTTATTTTCATATAAAATATTATTTCCTTCTTCCGTCTATCGCTTACTTTAAATTTTAACATAAAGCATATTAACTTATATAAAAAATTTAAAAACCGCCTAAGAAAAGAAGCAGCTAAGAAAATTGATTGACTAAACACAAATTTTGCAACACAAAATAATTAAAAAACAAATATAAATACTTCTTTTCCACTTTATTTTATCGATGCGCGGAACCCGAATATGTACATATATTCATTAAACTTTCATATGTTAAATAAAAACAATCAAAGAATTTAATATATGTAATATAAAAAACCATTGCGAACTATTTACTACAAATATTTTACACCCAAACATTACTTATTTAGTAATATTTATGGAATAATACAATAAAATATGCATTTTATTTAATTTTATTAACGAAAATGGAAAAAGCATAACAACCCAAGAATATTTATTTTAAGGCAGATAAAAAATAGAGAACTATTTCTTGTAACCGCAAAAAATATTTCAATTAATTAAATTGTAACGACTTTATTGGGTAACTAATTTTTTGTTTCTGTATAAACATTTATTTTAAAATAGCTATAAAAGTTAAATAACATAAACTAAACACTTCGCAGAATTTCCTATTTCCCAACACATCCGCCGTGACCAGCTGCTTTGTTGTTGCGATTTGGATATATTGCAAAACTCCCCTCAATTATTTTTGACGGGTAATCTAGTAAATTAGATGTAACTTCATGTGTCTGGTTCACACGTATTCACAGATGGGAAAATTGAGAGAGGATTTTGCGGCCGTTATTAAATATTTTTTGCGGGTTGAAAGTGATAGGGGATTGCAGAGTTGACTATCTGGTTAATTCCTCATCTGTGATTACAACCTTCACAACATATGTAGGCACATATAAAGTTTTTTGCCATGCCTCCTTTTTATATCCTATCCCAAGGGTATATTATTTATGACACATAGCTTGTAACACCTTTTCATATTAGTCGTCGATTCCGAAAAGTAAATACAAACATTTACGATCAGCGCAAATAGCTAAGACGTCCGTCCGCAATTCAAAATATATATTCCCTAGGGTCCCGAAATTGTAAACTGTAACATTTGTTTTAACCTTTTAAAGGGATAAGGTAGTGGAATCCTAACAAAATATTTGACACTGAACTCGAAGAAAACAACATATTGTTAAGAAACGCGTCGCAAAAAACTATATATGCCAAACTTATTAAGGAGGGACAAGGTTGTTGCTCTTTAGATTTCAAAGGTTTTTTTCTAAATTATGGGCGTGGCAGTGGGCGAATTAAACAACTTTGTACGCTTAACAATTTCGGGACCCTAGATTTACAAATTGCGTACGGAAAAACTGATATTGCTAAATCGTCTTAGATTTTGATGCTGACTATACAGTACCGGAAAATGTTTTGGAAACACATACCACGTTCTGACAATTTCCGCCGTATCAGAAAATACCATATTCTTACAAATATGAAATGAGATATTACTTTATAATATTTTCTTTCTCCCTTAAAAGAATACTTGCATATAGACGCTCTGAAAAAATTTGCGACAAAATGGCAGAAAAAAGTATGGAAACATATGATTTTAACTCTCGACCCTTGTACTAGGAACTGAGTGCCAAAAGGAATTTTCAAATCGAATTTTAACATGCATATTGGTATGTGGGGCAGATAAGTGCGTTGGACCCTCTAAGCGAGTGCTGATTCAAATCTCGACCTGTACCATCTGAATGTTTTTATTCGCTGCCCCGCTTCTTGCGAACGTCTGACAATCATCCAAGAGTAAGAGCTGTCATGAAAAGCTTTTGAAAAATTAATTCCCGTTCGGAACCAGCAATAAACTGTAGGTCCATCCATTCGTGTCAAAAAAAAATCTTCTCACATACAGTGGTTGGAGAAGCTTGGCTTTAGGTCATGTATGGGCCATTTACGCCTAATATTTTTTTTTTCATTTATGTGGACGACCTCCTCTTATTTTAAAATAACGAAGAAACTGTCCGAAATGTAAAGCTGAGTTTGTACTCGAAAGGGATTGGAAAGGTGAAGCATTGTAGAGGTTTTAGATAAACCCGTGATAGGGTCTGTGAGTTCTATTTAGATCAATCTACTTACATAGAACATTTTAAAGAATTTCAGAATGACCGACTGAAATATTTCTAATTCACCGACTGATCCAAACAACAAACTTGTAAGTTTGAATAATGATGAGGATGGCCTAGTAGATGCGCCTTATCAGGAAGCGATTGAGTATTTACTTTATTTATCACAAGGAACCAGGCCTGACAATTATTCGTAAAACATGCTAAGCAGATTCAATTCCAAACCTAGATCTCAACATTGGGCTCTTGTCAAAGGAGTTTTGAGGTACCTTAAGGGTACAAAGCATTATAAACTTGTTTTTATTAGAAATCGAAATAAAAACATAACGGGTTTCTGCGATGCTGATTGGGGCTCGAATTGTAAAGTTAGGCGATCATGCACAGGTTGTAAGGTGCTGATATGTCATGGAGTTCTAGAAGAAAACCAACAGAGCAACCATGGAGGCAGAATACATATCTTTGGCTATTGCTACGCAGGAAGCAATTAGAAGATGAGTTGTGACTCCACTTAGAGAAACTTCCAATTACTCTTTACTGTGATAATCATAGCGCCATAAAGCTTGCTTCAACAGACGCCTTTCATGCTCGGAGGAAACATAAAGACGTCAGGTTTCACTTTCTCCGTGACAAAATAGCTGCAAAGAAAGTAGACGTTAAATATGTGGGCACTGATAAGATGACAGCGGATATTTTGACCAAAGCAATTTTTAGACCGAAGCATCACATTCGTACAATTAAAATGGGTTTGCATTTAAGAGGGGATGAACTTTATTGAATTACTAAATCTAACACAACTAATTAATTATACTATTCACACTTGTCATTTTGACACTATGGTAAACATCCTATTTTATATTTTTTCTCCACTTCCCCACATTTCTTTCATTTCTATTACACTCTTTTTAATCTTTCATTTATTCAAACAACATAGTTTAAAAATAAACATTGCGGTGCATCAAAAACAGACATCCTTTTCCATAAATCACTTAGTCATCGATTATCGAAAACTAAATGAAACAGTCGCAGACTGTCGGTACCCACTCCCAAATACAATGGAAATATTAGACAACTTGTAAAAATATTTATAGTTTTCCACCCACTTTTTGGCCAGCGGCCGACACTATGAATTTCTGAGAATGCCTTTCGGTCTTAAAAACGCACCTTCGATATTCCAACGCGATATGGAGAATATACGTAAAGACCGCCAAGGTCAAATATGTCCTCTCTATTTATACGACATAATTGTGCTGTCCACATCTCTCCAAGAATACGTAGGAAATTTGAAGAAAATATTTAATAGATAGATGTAAATATAGGTAGTATAACCTAAAAATTCAGATTGATTAATCTTAATTTCTCCATAAACAAAATTAATTTTTATGGCGTATCGTTTCGACTGACGGAATTAAACCAAACCCAGATAAAATGCATGCCATAAACCAATTCCAATCCCAAGAACCCAAAAACAAATAAAGTCATTTCTAGGAATCATAGGATATTACAGAAAGTTTATCAAAGACAGAGAAAAGCTTACTAAACCTATGACTAAATGTCAAAAGAAATATGGAACTGTAAACCTTGCAGATGCATCCATCAAAACATTTGAAGATACTAAAAATAACAATAGATCACATAGGTTCTGGCAGACCTGTATTCTATGCTAGCCGTACATTGACCGACACCGAAATCAATTACTCGACAAAAGGAATGATTAGCCATCGGGGCACAAATTTAAAATCATTACAGATCACAGACTACTTACGTGGCTAATGAGTGTCAAAGAGCAAAATTCTAAATTGGTAAGATGGAGATTCAGATTGGAAGACTACGATTACGAAATTATTAACAAACATAAGGAAAGGCTATAGTCCGCCCTATATGAACAGTATTATAAAGGGTGATCCATTTCGAGGTTCCCTACTTTTTTAAAGAAAAAAAACACAGAAAATTCAAATTTAATGGAGAATGATTATTATCATTTGAAAGAACATTCTTTGGCATTTATTTTTTGAAGATTATGTCTATCAAATGTTGGCCGTTGCTACGTCGCAGATGGTCCATCCGTTGAGTCCAATTTTGGATCACTCGTTCGAGCATTTCGACTGGTAACTGGCGAATGACACGCGTGATGTTTTCCTCCAAGGCCTGAATCGAAGCGGGTTTGTCGGCATAAGCTTTACATATCCCCACAGGAAAAAGTCTAACGGTGTGATATCACAAGATCTTTGTGGCCAATCGACCGGCCCAAAACGTGAAATTATGTTCTCACCGAAATGTTCTCTCAATAAGTCCATTGATTGATGCGATGTGTGGGAAGTGGCGCCGTTTTGCTGAAACCAAATGTCGCCAAGATCACGAGCTTCAATTTCAGGCATCAAATAGTCGGTTATAATGGCACGATAACGGTCGCCATTGACGGTTACGTTCGCACCGGCATAATTTTTAAAGAAATATGGACCGATGATTCCACCGGCCCACAAAACACACCAAACCGTTGTGGCATTTCTTCAATCTCTTCAGGTTGCTCTTCGTCCCAAATGCGGCAATTTTGTTTGTTTACATACCCATTGAGCCAGAAATGGGCCTCATCGCTAAAAAAAATTTGCCTCGAAAACGTCGGATCTTCTTGGAACTTTTCAAGAGCCCATAGAGCGAAGCGATGTCGCTTGGTAAGGTCGAGCGGCTTCAGTTGTTGCACAAGCTGTATTTTGTACGCTTTCAATTTAAGATCTTGACGTAAAATGCGCCAAGTCGTTCCATACGTTAGTTCGAGTTGCTGCGAACGGCGCCGAATCGACTCTCTACGGTCTTCGTGTACACTCTCAGCTACGGCCGCTATATTTTCTTCACAGCGTGCTGGACGTGGTCTATTCGGTCGAATATTATCCAATAATGAATGCTGGGTCTCAAAATGGGTGATGGTGTTGCGAATAGTACGCTCAGTAGGCCGATTATGTTGGCCATAAGTTGAGCGAAGTGCACGAAACACATTCCTCACAGAACGTGAATTTTCATAATAAAGTTGAACAATTTGTAAACGTTGTTCACGCGTAAGTCTTTCCATTATGAAATGCCAAACAATACTAAACAAAAATAACATGACAGCATGACACGACTCACACGTGATCTGTCAAAAAAGGCTATTGAAAAAAGTATCTCTACTTGGATCACCCGTTACCATATCCACACCCCTATATTCGATGAAGTTTATATAAAAAAAAAAAGATATATTGGAAAAATATTGGCTAAATATCTTGTTAAACAGCATTTTTAAAAAACGCAAGCAAAAAGTGACAGTGGTCGTATCAAAAAAATGCTTACACATAACCATTTCGGAACTCTAAGGAATATGTGGTTAAAATTTCAGCTTCGTAGCTTTAATTAACAGGCCTACAAATTGCGTACAGAAGGACGGACGGACATTGCTTGATAGTCCTGATCATAAATATATTATATTATATATATTTAGAGGTCTACGACGAATATTAAAGCGTGTTTAATTTACTTACAGTGCTAATTAACTAGTGTTTACATAATTGTTTAGATTACATTATTGGTTACATATCTATAAAACTGTATCTTAAAAGGTTTACCAAAAATATTTGGGCTATTATTATTTAAAAATTGGAACATTTATAAAAAATATAATCATAAAAACAAATTATTAAACGGAGAAAACCGTTCTTAATTGGTACGACAGTGAGACATATAAAAAGTATTTAACATGTGCATATCTGAACGATCTTGGAGGAACATTGATAAGAAGACGAGACAAAATATACATCGATTCAATTTTCCCTTCAATTAATTTAAATACAAAATTTAAACAGATATTAAAGATAAAACCGTCTACTCTCAAGGCTAGGTAAATACATTTATGTAAGAAGTCGATTTATGTAAGGGGGGAAGGTTGTAGGGGTCTTGACAACCTAATCCTCTCAATGCAAATCTTAAAAATCTTTTTTGAACTTTTTCGAGGCGACCAATGTTACATTTTTAGTGCGGTGACCATACTTGGCATACGTATTCCATTATTGACCTTACAAAGGTAGTAAATAATTGCTTTACAACATAAGGGTCGTTAAATTGCTTGGATTCTCTTTTATTGCAACCGATTATGGAATTAGCTTTATTATAAATTGAGTTTGTATGCATTTTAAATTCGAGCTTACGATCTACTAAAATACCCAGGAGGGATATATTGTCAACATTAGGGAGCAACTCCCTATTTAAGTTGTAACCATTTATTGAACTATTTCGTGAAAAGTTTATAATATTACACTTCCTTAGATTTAAGTACAAAGAATTTTTGACACACCACAAGTAGAACATATAAAGATCGCACTGAAAATTGTAAGAATCACCATAGTTGGCAACAGTCTTAAACATAGTAAAGTGGTCGGCATACATTAGACAACTCGAGTGTTTTAAAATAGACACTAAGTCGTTTATAAATTAACTGAATAAAATCGGACCCAATTTATTGCCTTGTGGAACTCCAGAATTGACTATGAAATAATGCGATCAGCAACCATTAAATACGATTGCATAAGATCTGTACAATAAATATTACTCAAGACAATATACAAAACTTAACTTAAACCCAATTTTTTTTTCAACTTTAAAAGTAAGACGCGATGGGAAAGATCAAACGCTTTGCGGAAGTCTGTTAGAACACTATCTGTTTGTTTTTTTTTGGTTTGAATGAGTCAACACATGATTTTGTAAGTTCAAGCAATGGGTATCTATATCAGAGTTTACTGCAAAAGAGATAAGCAGCGATGGGTGATACAAATCTTCAGTCACGAGTGGTTCAAGAGATAGTAATGCGATTTTGCTGACATAGTCCAAGAGATGAAAAATTGTCCACTGCAAGGGACATCACCTAAGCATATAATTTCATCTGTACAATTCAGCAGGTCATTACTAAAATTAAAGTATTTGAATGCGTCCAAGTAGACTCCAATGTGGCTATTATTTATGATGTACATTGTGACGCTTTAAGAAAATTTAATACATACAAATTCCTTGTCAAGTGCAAATGGGACGTGGATTTCTGACGCAACATAAAACGATTTAACTGCCATGACCACACCTCCACTTACGGTTTGGGTTAGAATGAATGTCTATCACACCTGAACACTTGAAATGACGAGCTAAAAAGCTCTGTTTCTTTAATGTTGTTTATAAGCCAAGTTTCCGTTTTGATATATTAAAGTAAAATTCCTTAGTTTTCGTCCGTAATCCTCTTACACTCTGGTAAAAGATGTCAAGTGATGGCATCGATTTGTTTGTCCTATCATACTCCTTTGAAAAGGGTTACGTGGCAAATGCCTCTTATTAACGAATTCATGAACAAGAATATCATCTGGCCAAAAAATTTATCAAGTAATAATGTGAACCGCTCCTGTGTAACAAATAGTTTGAAGGACGCTTAATCCGTACTTTTAGTATGTATTTGTTCAATTTTAATCTTTGCTTAGTTAAAGTCTGACCGTTTGTAGTGGAAAATGGCATCACAGTTTGTGTTTGGATAAAAATTCGACAGAAAAATACATATAAAACGTTGAGCTACCTTAAGAATGAGTTTTGAAGTTGCATTAAGGTTTAAGTCTTCCTAAGGTTCAGTTAAAGCTTGATAAAGGTACAGTTACAGCTGATTTTGATGTTGTTTCTGAAGAAGCTAGCGATTGTTGCACTTGGAAAAGTGATGATAAAGACAATCGTGGCCCAGGTGTAGGATGTTTTGATGTTGATTTCAATGTTGAAGACGATGTGTACGATGAAGAAGATGAGGAAAACAATATAGAGTAAGGTTGCGACAAGTGATAGAGTAGGTACTACGAAAGTTCTTGCAGGGGGTAACGATGACGAAGATGTTGACGTTTATGTGGTAGGTATTGATGAAGAAGTTTTGGGTAAGGAAGGTAATTTCAATTTTGTATTGCGATTTGAAGATACCGGTTTCTTACTTTTAGAAATTAAAGCTGTAAGCAGCATATTTTTTCTTTTTACCGAGTGATGCAATTTGGACCAGAAAGAACTGCTTTATTTGGAGTTGAGTTGGTTTACAATCCTATATTATTATCATAGAGGTGCATGACGTCGTACTCGTTGTATTGCCATATAAAGAAGCAGATAACTGGCGACAATTTTGTAGGTGCTCAGACAGAATAGCACATGCGTCAGTTAAAATATTCAGCTTTTCTTCCAACAAATCTGAGTGCTTTATGTGTATTGCGTAATTTTAGCAACTATAAGGGTAACCCATAAGGGTAAATTAATTTTGACTCACAGTTTGTAACAAGCCTTAATATTCGTCGTGGACCCATAAAAGTGTATATATTTATGATCAGGACCAAAACCTAAGACTATTTAGCAATGTCCGTCCGTCACCAATTTATAGGCCTTTAAGTTAAAGCTAGGAAGCTGAAATTTGGAACATATACTCCCTAGTGTCCCGAAATGGTAGAGTATAAAGTTTTTTTGATACACCAACTGCCGCGCCCACAATTAAGTTAGAGGGATAGAGTGTTACAGTCTTTACAAGATTATTAGGCACTGCCCTCCTTTATAAGTTTGTCTTGCCACGTTCATTGCCACGCCTACTTTTTGTGGTTCTTTTTCACTAAAATACTGATTTATTCGAAAATTTAAATATAAACCGAAAAAAATATGTTTGACAAGATATGTAGCCAATTTTTTTCCTATATATCTCCCATAAGTTTTTGGCCACGCCCACTTGTTGGGGCGTTTTTATTTATAAAGTTTTTAGAATAAAATAAAATGCTAAACATCATATTCTTAACGCGTTTTTCTTTGGGGCGTATAGGGATATGTATAGGGTATCATACTGTTCACCCCAAGCAAACTGTAGCATTTCCTTTTGTTTTGTTTTAAATATAATCAAAAGCTTAGAAGTCCTTATTACACTTGGCTTGAGTGCAAAGTTAGTTTTATGTGCCTTATTAGTGACAGATAGCAGCACTGAAGCGATCAAATGCATAAATCACTCATAAAAAATGCGACAAAGTTCAATTAGTTTTAAGGTATTGACATGAACTAAGACGCTTCATGCATATTAAGTTGTATTAAAAGCTTTTCCATGGATCTCGTTTTCAAGAGTTATTGTTATTTTGGAAGAAAGAGAAAATCGTTGTTGACATGAGATGAAGTATCAATAATTGTGCTGGCAGAAGAACTAATAAAAATGTACTCATCGGGACAAAATGCGACAAAATGTGTTGTTTGTCCGAAAACAGACTACTGAGATGGACTATTGCTCCATATTCATAGATTTTTTAAGGAATTGATATAAATACAAAAAATATCCAACAACTAATATAACAAAAAAATGCACACCACCCCCATCCCCAAAAAATGACAGCTCTCAATACTTTCATCAATAGACTAATAAATATACCTATGGATAAACGAGATTATGACGAAGGACTTAACAAAATAAAGGGGGCAAGATCTTACGGTAAGGGGATCAGGAGAGTAACTCCCAAGATCGTCCATAAGTGGTGAAGAACCACTTCTTGCACGAGGTGTCCCTGCTGCAAACTGAATATTGCGAATCTAAAGAGGACAACTTAAAAAAATCCGTTGTTCCAGGACCACAAAAGATCACTCGGCACTTGGTACACCACGTGAGTGTGTACTAAATAGCCTCGGCTTTACCCTTCCCATTTTTTTTATGCCCCCCCTCCTCGCCTCTGGGGCATGGTAAGTGGTGTCAACCGTACCGTGGCGATGACCTTCCCGGTCTAGGGCCCCATTAAAATAGCTCCCCAACTAAAACAAAAAAATCAAAAAGGCGAAAAAATTATCATTCAGGCGGTTCTGTGAATATATATCTGACATACCTTCCAGCTGTCGACTCAATAAAGTTCTTGCCTCTGAGAGAACCGTCGCATTAGGTACACTCACCGATGAAAACGGCTGTCAGACACAAAATAAGAAAGAGACACTTCAGCTCATAATTAAAACACACTTTGCTTGATCAATTATTATTGATTCTCTCACATTAAACCTATCTGCTCAAATCGTGCTAATTTGTTTGCCGCCGAGAGAAGACTGGAAAAATGCAAATTAGTAATCCTAACGCCATAAAATGGGCCAAAACTTCCCTGAAGCTATACAATACAGCAGGAGAGGACGGCATATTTCCGGCACTACTACAGGCAGCAGACACCCTAGCACCCATTCTGTCAAAACTGTTCAGCTGTAGTCTGGCCTACGGTCACATACCAGCAGCATGGGGAAAAATAACAGTCAAATATCTACCCAAGGCGGCAAAAAATGCGGACAGTCCAAAATTTTACTGTCCTAACAACCTCTTGTCTTTTATTCTTAAAATCATGGAAAAGCTTGTTAATAGACATATTAGAGACAAAGCTCTGCCGACTTCTCTGCTTAACAAGTCTCAACATGATTATCAACCAAATAAATCCACTGAGTCAGCACCTAATGACTTAGTAACCAGAACTGAATCCACCATCAAATAAAAGGAAATCTGTCTTGTAGCTTTCCTGGATATTGAGGGTGCTTTTAGTTACACACTAACAACTCGGGGGTGTTCACAAGGGGGCATCCTCTCGCTACTCCTATGGTCCAACGTTATAGATGACCTACTTCATTTCCTGGAGAGTTAAGGGATTGATGCCATAGGTTACGCCGATGATGTAGCAATCGTTGCCAGTGGTAAATCTGAAAGCACCGTTTCAGAAGTGCTGCAATACGCATTAACTACAGTACAGAGATGGTGTACACAAGAAGGTCCCTCTGTAAATCCAAAAAATACGACAACCGTCCCTTTTACCAAGAGGAGGAAACTAGAACTCCTTATTCGCCATACTATGTATGGTGAAACGATCGAATTCTCACGGGAAGCTAAATACCTGGGAATTGTCCTGGACAGTAAATTGTCCTGGAATCCTCAAATAGAAATGTAAGCAGAGACACTAGGTCCTTATAGATTTGCCGTCGAGTCTGCAATAATAACTGGGGTCTTAGACCAAAGGTGATATACTGGGTCTATTCGCTCGTGGTTCGACCTGCGATGGCCTATGCTGCTATGGTCTGGTGGACAAAGACTAACGAAGTTACCACAGCCAAAAAGCTTGAACGAATCCAACGAATAGCTGGAAACTGTACGACAGGTTGTATTCGTTCCACCCCTACTTTAGCACTTAATGTCATACTCGGTATAGCACCCATAAAAACACACAGTCAAATGGAGGCAAGACTGAGTATTCATCGACTGTTCCACTCGAATAGCAGTAACCCCGACTCCTACCTTGGAGGTTATCTATCTTCGCTAGACTCAATGGAGCTTAAAAGCGCATTCAGCATGATCCTCGAAGACATGCTACTGAAATACGGCTTTCATAAAAACTTCTTTATCGTCGTCGCTCCAAGGGAGGACTGGGAAAAATATAAACCCAAGCCATCACAAGAGGGGTCGCCAGTTCAAATGCCGACCTATACCACCTGAAAGTTTTTATTCGCTGCCCCACTCACCGCGAATGTCTGACAAACATCCAAGAGTAAGAAATGTCATGAGAAGCTTCTCAAAAATAAATTGCCAATCCGGTATCGGCATTAAACTGTAGGTAACGCCATTCGTGTCAAAAATATAACTTCGCACACACAATGGTTGGAGAAGCTAGGCTTATACAGGACTATGGACCGTTTATGCCTAATATTTTTAATTGTTAAAACTATATAGGAAAAGATATAGCCAAGGAGCCATCAAAGCTCTAGACTCATCTGTCAGAAAATCGAAGCTTGTTTTGGAAACCTTCATGGCCAGCAAGTTCATTGCTACGAAAAACTTAGACATTCTTCACTGGAACCCAGCCCACAGCGGTTTTGCTGGTAATGAAGCGGTTGACTCACTGGCTAAAGTCGGCGCAACAACACCACTTGTCGGCCCTGAACCCATTTGTGGTTTTAGAAAAATCAATTCAGGAACAGTTAAAGCCTATATCTTATCGAATTCAATGAAGTCTGGCTGAAATCTCCTGGTTATAACTGTACCAAACAATAGGCTCCCTTGGAGCCGCAGTGGTGGGCATGTAGGCTCTCCCGACTTTTAATGTATATATCTATCCAACACAATAAAACATATAGCATCAGCTAATGGAAATAATGCACCTATAATAGACATGTTATTAGCCAAAAGAAAAATTAAAATTATTTATTTATTTATTTCAAAATCGCTTACAATGTAAGACAAGAGTCTTATAAATTTTTGAAAGCCTTTAAATTAATTTAAGAATTTGAATTTAATTTATTTATTAAGCTATTTTCAGCATTATTATATGTTTATTGAAAAGAAATCTAAATTTAAAAAGAGAAAAGTTAATAAATTAATAGAAATTATCAATGATTTGCCAAATAGTTGAAAAGTAAACATTTGAATCTTCTTGTGCTCTTTACACTTCTCATACTTATGGGCAGGGAGTTCCAAAGGCGAATAACATGGACGAAGAATTGACGCTCAGTAATAAGGAAATTGTATCGAGGTAGTAGTAGAGCAAAAGACCTTGTTGAATGAGGGAAGTTCAGCTTACCGTGTAGATAATCAGGCTGTTTTGTTTGAATGATTTCATGTAGATAGCTAAGTGATCGAAAATTTAATAAATTGTCTAGACTACAGCCAGATATACGAACAGCAAAAGAGGAAACGTGGTCATACCGACGTAGATTATAGACGTAACGAGCAATGTTGTTGTATGCAACGTTTAATTTGCGGTTAGTGGCAGAATCCAAGTTGGAAAAAAATTTCACATCCATATAACATAATAGGTAGTAAAAGCGTTTTGGCAAGAAGAAGTTTGGTTTTTGTGGGGATGAAACTTCGAGTGACTTGGAGAGCACGGAGGCTTCCATATATTTCACCAATTACTTTAATTAGGTGGTCGTTCCATGTGAGGGTACGATTGAAAACCATTCCAAGGTTTCTAGCACTGTTAACATATTCGATTCCTTCGTTTTCGAGATTCAGTGGTCTTAAGACTGCAAAAACAAAGATTTTGCGATAGATGGGGAGGGCTGTCGATTTGGCAGGGTTTAGACACAGATAATTTCTCTTAGACCAGCGAGAAATGAAAAAAATTAACAACAAAAACAAACGTAATAACGAAACAATACACAAGAAAAACATTTCTATAGACTATACATACTACCGCAAATAACTAAAAACGAATTCAAGAAATTATAAGTCAATATATCCTTTTAAACAAACAACAACATCCAAAAATAGTGCAGCCAAAATAACAAAAAAAAAAACAAAAACATAAGGAAAGGCTACAGTCCGCTGGGGGCGAACAGTATGCAACCCTATTCATATTCCTATATGCCCCAAAGAAAAAAGCATTAAGAAGCCATGCCCCCAAAAAGTGGGCATGGCCAAAAACTTTGTATGGGTGATATGTTAAAAAAAATATAGGGTAAATATTTTGTTAAACATTTTTTTTCGCTTTCTATGAAAATTTTTGAAGAAAACAGCATTTTAGTTAAAAACGCCTACAAAAAGTATTCGTGGCAAAAAAACTTTGTATGACAAACTTATAAAGGGGGCCAGTGCCTACATATCTCGTGAAAGATGTAACACTCTATCTCTCTAACTTTAGCTTTAAAACGGTTTTTTCTAAATTGTGGGCGTGGCAGTGGGCGTATTAAAAAACATTTTACACTTAACCATTTCGGAGCCCTAGGGAATATGTGGTCCAAATTTCCGCTTCCTAGCTTAAATTTAAAGGCCTAAAAATTGCGTATGGACGGACGGACGGACATTGCTAGATAGTCTTAGGATTTGGTCCTGTTCATAAATATATACACTTAATGGGTCTACGACGAATATTAAGGGGTGGTACAAACTATGTGTCAAAATTAATATACCCTTAGGATAGGGTATAAAAATGAAAGTAAAAGTTGAAAAAATTGGAAATAGGAGAATAAATAAATTTAGACCGCGAAGAACACGAAAACTAGAAACCAAACACGATATTTTTAGCAAAGATTCCCGTAGGAGCAAACTAATACCTACAGGACAAAAAGAGGTCTGATAAATGGGTTAGGTAACGCATTCAAGTCCATCACAGGTTATATGGACGCAATGGTTGCGGAAAATTTAAACAACCAAATAAAAAATATAATTTTTAGGCTTCCTTAAACGTAGTGGTACAGACTTTTAAAAACATAAGGAAAGGCTACAGTCCGCTTGAGGCGAACAGTATGATACGCTATCCATATCCCTATATGCTCCAAAGAAAAAAACATTAAGAAGATGATGGATAGCATTTTATTTAGTTCTATTAATTAAAAAAAAAATTTTTTTTGAAAAAACGCCCCCAAAAAGTGGGCGTGGCCAAAAACTTTTAATGGGCGATATGTTGGATAAAATATTGGGTAAATATTTTGTCAAACAGTTTCTTTCGCTTTCTGTGAAAATTTACGAATAAAACAGCATTTTAGTCAAAAACGCCCACAAAAAGTAGGCGTGGCAAAAAACTTTATACGACAACCTTATAAAGGAGGGCAGTGCCTACATATCTTGTGAAGGTTGTAACACTCTATCTCTCTAACTTTAGCTTTAAAACGGTTTTTTTCTAAATTGTGGGCGTGGCAGTGGGCGTATTCAAAAAATGTTTACCCTTAACCATTTCCGAGCCCTAGGGAATATGTGATCCAAATTTCAGCTTCCTAGCTTAATTTTAAAGGCCTAAAAATTGCGTACGGACGGACGGACGGACATTGCTAGATAGTCTTAGGATTTGGTCCTGATCGTAAATATATATACTTTTATGGGTCTACGGCGAATATTAAGGGGTGTTACAAACGTCAAAATTAATATACCCTTAGGATAGGGTAATTATTCACTTTCGCATTTACATGTTTTTTTGGCGATAAGAAATCGAAAATTAGATCGATTTTCATGAATATCATCTCGTGCGGCAATTTCGAACTGCAACTTAGTATGAGGGATGATATCACGACTATTGAGAAGTCCAAAAAAGAAGATCCGCCAATGCCGTCCTTCGGTCTGTCTATCTATCTGTCCGCGCGCCGTATGGCGAAACAGTTTAATGGATTTGCTTCAAAGTTCGTAAATAATGTTTTTGGGGTTACATATCGGGGCTTCTTTATACCCTATCCTAAGGGTATATTAATTTTGACACATAGTTTGTAACACCCCTTAATAGTCGTCGTAGACCCATAAAAGTATATATATTTATGATCAGGACCAAATCCTAAGACTATTTAGCAATGTCCGTCCGTCCGTCCGTCCGCCCATATCAACTTTTGAGGACTTTAAAGTTATGCTAGGAGGCTGAAATTTGGAGCATATACTCCCTAGGGTCCCGAAATGGTAAAGTGTTAAAAGTTTTTAAATCCGCCCACTGCCACGCCCACAATTTAGAAAGAAACCGTTTTAAGGCTTAAGTTAGAGAGATAAAGTTGTAAAACCTTCACAAGATATATAGGTACTGCCTACCTTTATAAATTTGTCATATTAAGTTTTTTGCCACGCCTACTTTTTGTGGGCCTTTTTCACTAAAATGCTGTTTTCTTTGAAAATTTTCATAGAAATCGAAAAAAAATGTTTAACAATATATTTAGCCAATATTTTTTCCAATATATAGCCCATACAAAGTTTTTGGCCACGCCCACTTTTTGGGGGCGTTTTTTCAAAATAAATATTTTTTTTTCTATAAATTTCATAGAACGAAATAAAATGCTATCTATCATCTTCCTTATGAATTTATTCTTTGGGGCACATAGGAATAAGGATAGGGTATCATACTGTTCGCCCTAAGCGGACTGTAGCCTTTCCTTATGTTTTTATTTTTTGGTTAATCGTTTAAAATAACGGTACCTCCCATACAATTTTTTTTTTTTGGGACAATTACTTTTTTGTGAAAATAATTCCAAAGATTTCAGTCGTTTTTCTGTAGTAAGCATACTTGGGATGTGGTCAAAATACTGCATACTCCGTTTTTGGAAAATAAAACCATTAACGGTTATTTATAAAACCGCCAATATCTCGAAAACTAATAAGGGAACTCACGAACATTTACTGTTTTTTATACTATAATGTTGAACAAATTTGCATACTTAGATGTTTTAAATTTTTTTTTCTTATAACGATTTTCTGAGATTTTAATTAAATTTTAATTTTCTCAAAAACGGTTCTAACGATTTTGAAAAGTTTTTATATATTGAATAATTATATACGTGCCCAATGGGCGAAATAACATCGTAAGTGCCGGGTTTGAGAAAATCTAATTTTGTGAAAGCGATTTAAATAAATTTGGTTGTTATCAAATTTTTGTTTGAGGCGATACAAAAATGCATTTCATATAGCTAGAAAGTTTCGTATGACTCAGTCGTGCACTTTATTTTTTTAAATGTTCGTTTCCACGGAGGATTTATGAAAAATGCAGATATTTTGAAAACTCATTGTGCTTAACAATTTAGCTTTGAATGCTAAATAAAGAGGCAGTTTAAAAAAAAAAACTCTGCAAACCTCACAAAAAAACCTCTACCTTTCATCGTAATCTGCACGAAAAAAAGTACAAACTATTTTGTATATGTATTATGTATTTTGGATTTTGTTTTCACCAAGCAGAAAATGAATGGAAACAGAATTTTTGTTGGCACAAATCTCATCGCTTTAAAAACAAATCGACATTTCTACTGTCGGTAATTGTCCCACCTTACCAACAGCAAACTTTCCTATCAAGAGCAAAATTGATTTTATATATTATCGATCGATTATCTTTTTTTGCGCTGCAATTTAATTTTATAGAAATCCGTGAATATTTGGAAATTGATTTGTTATCTGTCGTGGCGCTGTAATTAATTCACAAATCTATCCTTATCCTTTGCAAATCATATCAGTGTAATTTCAGCATTCCTTAAGACAGGTAAGACTACAATAATAATGTGGAAAGTGTTTCATTATTGATTTGCTTCTCGATTTTATGAAATAATATTATATATTAGTTTGAATAAATTTGTGACAGTGATTTTCTGGACTAAAATCTAATTAGTATAATAAACATAAGGAAAGGCTACAGTCCGCTTGGGGCGAACAGTATGATACCCTATCCTTATCCCTATGTACCCCAAAGAAAAAAAGCATTAGGAAGATGATGGATAGCATTTTATTTCATTCTATGAAATTTATAGAAAAAAAATTATTTTTTTCAAAAAACGCCCCCAAAAAGTGGGCGTGGCCAAAAACTTTGTATGGGCGATATATTGAGAAAAATATTGGCATAATATATTGTTAAACATTTTTTTCGATTTCTATGCAAATTTTCGAAGAAAACAGCATTTTAGTGAAAAACGCCCAAAAAAAGTAGGCGTGGCAAAAAACTTTATATGACAAATTAATAAAGGTGGGCAGTACCTACATATCTTGTGAAGGTTGTACAACTTTATCTCTCTAACTTAAGCCTTAAAACGGTTTTTTCTAAATTGTGGGCGTGGCAGTGGGCATATTTTGAAAATTTTAACACTTTACCATTTTGGAACCCTAGGGAGTATATGTTCCAAATTTCAGCTTCCTAGCATAATTTTAAAGGCCTCAAAAGTTGATACGGACGGACGGACGGACGGACATTGCTAAATAGTCTTAGATTTTGGTCCTGATCATAAATATATATACTTTTAGGGGTCTGCGACGAATATTAAGGGGTGTTACAAACTATGTGTCAAAATTAATATACCCTTAGGATAGGGTATAAAAATTGCGTACATAAACAATTGCGAATTAACAATATTTGAAGCACTTTCAGTACTCACTGATTGTATTCAGAAAATAGCATTTTTATTCAACATTGCGCAATTAAGCCAAAAATAAAATGTGATTATTGTTGTTATTTATGTGATTTAAATACAAAGGCATTATTTTGGCAGTGCCGCAAGAAATAATAACTGTTAATAAAAAAGTCAAAACTGAACAGTGCAATTTTAAGCGATTCGTGCTGGCTCTTGGCTTATGAATTCTGTATTAAGTTTAGAGAGAAGTTGCACATTAATTGCTAATTATTTACTTTTAAATTCACCCCATTAGCAATGTTTAATAAATGAACTAAAACCATCTCCCACAACATATTGTGATTGGGCAAGTTATATTCGCGAAATTTGTGAATTTTGAGTTTTTCAAAATTGTTTTGACAAAGTCGGTGATCGGAATGTAGTAGTGGAAATTGGCGAAGCCAAGTTTGGTCGATAGGGGTAGGATTAATGGAGGCAAATGGATTTTCGGAGGTATTGAGAGAGATACAAAATTGTTTTCCATGGAACCAGTACGAATTTTACAACTTTTATAAACGGCACCTACGATTTTGATGTAACGGTGTTGTTAACGGTGCCCGGACAGACAGACAGACCGACGGACGGCATTGGCGGACCCACTTTTTTGGACTTATCTGTAGTCATATTATCATCCCTCAGATCGCAATAATTTTCTCTTAGGTATACTAATGTATATGAAAAAGTTAAAAGTTCATGAAAATCGGTCGGTTTCCAATTTTTATCGTCAAAAAACCAGGTGACCGCGAAAGTGTATAAATAAATAAATAGCCTTAAAATTAGTTATTGCTTTATTTAGAATATTGTTCTATAATTTAGGATTCGCCATATGCAGTTCACGAACTTTAATCAATTTAATTTAGTCAATATGTTTGATGAACTTCCTAATTATGAAAGTGCGATATAGCTGGTCTGCAATTCCTATGTTTCAGACGCGATGCAACTTCCGTCATATTTATTCGGGTGAATTAATATGATAATTAAAAGTATTTTTTCTTTCTTTTAAATATATAGGCGCCCCAAAGGTCACTTCGGGTTAGTAGCTTATTTTATATAGATAGGCACAGAACCAATAATAATGAGCCAATTACGAGGTGTAGAAGAACATTTAATGAGCTTTGCAAAAAAATTGATTTTTGCTTGTCGCGAGCACATTTTAAAAAGACCATTTATTTATTAAATTTAAATAATTTAAATTTATATTTATTTGAAATAATCTATAAGATGAAGATCGGTAGATGAAGCAACAAACGTATATCGAATATTCTGAAAACGTAATGATCTAAACAGAATCGAATGCGCACAAGCAAAGAGATAATTCTACGAACGCAGTATCTTATTGTTTATTATATATTATAGCATTGATCTTCTTAACAATCACATTACGAATAAAGCAGAGTCAATAGTTAAGACATAATTAAATATTAAAATTTATCTAAATTTATCCTAGCAGGCCCTTTGGCGACGATTTTATAAGTTTCTGTATTGGCATAACCCCTACAGTAATTTATTTTGCAAAGCCGACGTAAGATCTTCATCTCTCGTCTCGGCTTAGGTAGCGTCAGATTTTGTGTTTATACCCTATCCTAACGGTATATTAATTTTGACGCATAGTTTGTAACACCCCTTAATATTCATCGTAGACCCATAAAAGTATATATACTTATGATCAGGACCAAATCCTAAGACTATTTAGTCCGTCCGTCCGTATCAACTTTTGAGGCCTTTAAGGTTATGCTAGGAGGCTGAAATTTGGAGCATATACTCCCTAGGGTCCCGAAATGGTAAAGTGTTAAAAGTTTTTAAATCTGCCCACTGCCACGCCCACAAGTTAGAAAAAACCGTTTTAAGGCTTAAGTTAGAGAGATAAAGTTGTAAAATCTTCACAAGATATGTAGGTACTGCCTACCTTTATCAATTTGTCATATAAAGTTTTTTGCCACGCCTACTTTTTGTGGGCGTTTTTCACTAAAATGCTGTTTTCTTTGAAAATTTTCATAGAAATCGAAAAAAAATGTTTAACAATATATTTTTTCCAATATATCGCCCATACAAAGTTTTTGGCCACGCCCACTTTTTGGGGGCGTTTTTTCAAAAAATATTTGTTTTTCTATAAATTTCATAGAATGAAATAAATTGCTATCTATCATCTTCCTTATGAATTTTTTCTTTGGGGTACATAGGGATAAGGATAGGGTATCATACTATTCGCCCCAAGCGGACTGTAGCCTTTCCTTATGTTTTTATACCCTATCCTAAGGGTATATTAATTTTGACACATAGTTTGTAACACCCCTTAATATTCGTCGTAGACCCATAAAAGTATATATATTTATGATCAGGACCAAATCCTAAGACTATTTAGCAATGTCCGTCCGTCCGTCCGTCCGTCCGTATCAACTTTTGAGGCCTTTAAAGTTATGCTAGGAGGCTGAAATTTGGAGCATATACTCCCTAGGGTCCCGAAATGGTAAAGTGTTAAAATTTTTTAAATCCGCCCACTGCCACGCCCACAATTTAGAAAAAACCGTTTTAAGGCTTAAGTTAGAGAGATAAAGTTGTAAAACCTTCACAAGATATGTAGGTACTGCCTACCTTTATAAATTTGTCATATAAAGTTTTTTGCCACGCCTACTTTTTGTGGGCGTTTTTCACTAAAATGCTGTTTTCTTTGAAAATTTTCATAGAAATCGGAAAAAATGTTTAACAATATATTTAGCCAATATTTTTTCCAATATATTGCCCATACAAAGTTTTTGGCCACGCTCACTTTTTGGGGGCGTTTTTAAAAAAAAAAATTGTTTTCTTTAAATTTCATAGAATAAAATAAAATTCTATCCATCATCTTCCTAATGCTTTTTTTCTTTCGGGTACATAGGGATAAGGATAGGGTATCATACTGTTCGCCCCAAGCGGACTGTAGCCTTTCCTTATGTTTTTTTTTATGTTTGTGTATTCTAAGGTGCAGGAAATTTTGAGTTGATGTGAGAAACATTCGTGGGCTGAGATCTTATTTGTTTTCCTTGTACGCCCATGTTTTTCACAGTAAACCAGCTGTTCTGACACTGAGTAAAACAAAGGTTGGAATTGATTCCGATTTAAAGTAGTTCAGCCTACCTGGATATAACTTACAATTAGTGTCAGTATACTTTCCACATTGCGGCCTCGCCGTTTATACATATACGTAGTGATGTAGCCAACCAACTTCTACTACAATCCTTTAGGAGTTTAAACTGGTCGTAGTGCTTCCTCGACAACGACGTGGATGCTACTGCCGATATGATTACGAATATGACTCACTTTGGTATGAAACGCTTTATCTCTAAGAGTATCAAACCAAAGGTGTGACTCGAGCTGCAAAGCGCTATAAGGGTTAAAGAGGTGAGCTTTCGGTCTTACAAGGCCAACCCATCTGAGGAAAACTGAAAACAAAGTTTAAACGAGCCAGAAATGACTACAGGGCCTACATTAACCGTGTTAAATTCCCCTACCATCAAAAGCTGAGGCAAAAAAATACGACAAAGTAGTAAAAACTTTTGGGGATGTCAAGAATATTACGAATTCGACCTTAATTTCTATCGCGACACTCATTTGCAATGACACTCCAGCTGTCAGCTCTTTGGAAAAAGACAATCTGCTTGCTGCTAATTTTGCAGCAATCTCAATGCTGCTAGATTTTGCTTTGTCTCCCCCTGTACTCGAGCGCGTTGAATTATCGATGGGACCCAATTCATTTTCGCACTCGTACAGTAGCAAGAGCCCTTCGAGATCTTATTGTTCACAAATCCGTTGGTACTGATGGTATTTACCCTTTCGTTCTCAAGAGGTGTTTTTTTCACCACTGCGTATGATTTTCTATCTGCTCTAACGAGTTTGATGAGCTTTAAGATTCTATTCAAAGAATTGTGACCCTTTAGCCTCGTACTGAAATCGTCAGACGCAGGGACATAAGTACCAACTATTTCTTTTGGGACGTAATCCCATATGGCTATAGCTTGCTTGGGGCGAACGGTATGATACCCTATTCATATCCAAAAAAAACTCTACTATTTCGGGACCCTAAAGAGTATATGTTCCAAATTTCAGCTTCCTAGCTGTAATTTAAGGGCTTACAAATTGGTGATGGAAGGACGGACGGACTTTGCTAAATAGTCTTAGATTTTGATGCTGATCATAAATACTGGTCTACGAAGAATATTAAGGCGGTGTTACGAACTCCAATTCATTCTTTGATTTTGACGATTGATTACTCTAAGCTTAATCACACCAAGCTTTCTTACACCCTGTACTAAGGGTGTATTCATTTTCTATGCGTTTTTCACCGGGAAGGATATGGATAGGGTATCATAACGTTCGCCCCAAGCAGATTGTAGCCTTCCTATATATTTATCCCCTTTTCTAAAGGCAAATTAATTTTGACACATAGTTTGTATATATATTTATGATCAGGACCAAAAGCTAAGACTATTTAGCAATGTCCGTCCGTCCGTCCGTCCGTCCGTCCGTCCGTCCGTCCGTCCGTACGCAATTTTTAGGCCTTTAAATTCAAGCTAGAAAGCTGAAATTTGGACCACATACTCCCTAGGGCTTCGAAATGGTTAAGTGTAAAATTTTTTGGAATACGCCCACTGCCACGCCCACAATTTAGAAAAAACCGATTTAAAGCTACAGATGGACAGATAGAGGGTTATAACCTTCACAAGATATGTAGGCACTGCCCTCCTTTATAAGTTTGTCATATAAAGTTTTTTGCCACGCCTACTTTTTGTGGGCGTTTTTCACTAAAATGCTGTTTTCTTCGATAATTTTCATAGAAACCGAAAAAAAGTGTTTAACAAGATATTTAGCCAATATTTTTTCCAATATATTGCCCATACAAAGTTTTTGGCCACGCCCACTTTTTGGGGGCGTTTTTTCAAAAATTGTTTTTTTTTTTCTAAATTTTATAGAATGAAATAAAATGCTATCCATCATCTTCTTAAGGTTTTTTTTGGGGCATATAGGGATAGGGATAGGGTATCATACTGTTCGCTCCAAGCGGACTGTAGCCTTTCCTTATGTTTTATATTACTTTTGTATAACTATTTCATTTATTTTATTGATTTCACACTAGCACAATGCTCAAAATAAAATGTTAAACTTTTTTTTTCTTCTTTTATATACATACATATTTATTTTTTCTTTTTGAAGAACGGTCACGCGTTAGGTTCGGGTACAACTCGTTCGGAAGCATCGTATTCTCCGGTTTGAGTGCAATCGTTTAAAATTATAGGCATGGTACTATGGCATGATTTGCTTCACACGATTCTATATACTTTGATTCCTCCGTAATCTCCAATCGTGTTCTCATGGGAACAATGGAAGCTTCATGAGAATGGACATATAAACACTAAGTTTTTAGATGATATCTCGTCTAACGACTTCCTGCATTGATTCATATCCCTTGAGTTCACCACAACCGACTGCATGGCTTTTATGCCCTCTTGGCTGTCAGAGTAGATGGTGATGGTCTTGTCTGCAAAGCAGTGACTATTCTGTTCCGCGGCAGACTGGATAACGGCACCTATTTCCGCCTGGAAAACGCTACAGTCGTAGTTAATTCTAAAGGATTTGCTTAATCCTAGTGATTCACTGCAGTATATATGCGCAATCTGATAAATTTTAATCCATTTAGAGTAATAGTCAATTGTAACGAAATATCCAATTTATTCCAATTTTTTTAAATGGAATTTCCGGTGAAGAATATGGCATAATGGAAAAACTTTTATTTTGTGGCCTCTATCTTTCACATTCACCGCATTTAAGAAACGTATTTTCAATGTTTCTTGCCATATATGACCAGTTAAGGGAACCATCTTAAAGACTTAGTTATTCCCATATGAGATTTGTGAAGAAGGTTTAGTGTTTAAGTTTAGTGAACATCAATGAAATTTCTCGATAGTAGATCCGTTACATAAATGTTTATTATCTTGCAATAAACAACATTCAAGACTATTTTGTGAAGCCTCGGTTTGAATGATTATACTCTTATTTGGATCAAAAATATGTAGGATTGAGTGCTGTGCTAGTGTATCTTTGATTGCATTTAAAATGTTTGTGTGGAAACACTGAGCAACACCAAACAACAGCGTAGTATGAGAAAAACGACTTTGAATCAAAGCAAAATCTTTATATTTTAGGACTAAATACGAAATTTTTAAAATCAAAATATTGCAACCTTAAAAATCATTTGACAAAAGCCACTTCAAAATAAAATTGCTGGAACCATGAATTAAAGATGTTGATAACGGGTGATCCAAGTAGAGATACTTTTTTCAATAGCCTTTTTTGATAGATCACGTGTGAGTCGTGTCATGCTGCCATGTTATTTTTGTTTAGTATTGTTTGCCATTTCATAATGGAAAGACTTACGCGTGAACAACGTTTACAAATTGTTCAACTTTATTATGAAAATTCACGTTGTGAGAAGAATGTGTTTCGTGCACTTCGCTCAACTTATGGTCGACATATTCGGTCTACTGAGCATACTATTCGCTACACCATCACCCATTTTGAGACCCAGCATTCATTATTGGATAATATTCGACCGAATAGACCACGTCCAGTACGCTGTGAAGAAAATATAGCGGCCGTAGCTGAGAGTGTACACGAAGACCGTAGAGAGTCGATTCGGCGCCGTTCGCAGCAACTCGGACTGACGTATGGAACGACTTGGCGCATTTTACGTCAAGATCTTAAATTGAAAGCGTACAAAATACAGCTTGTGCAACAACTGAAGCCGCTCGACCTTCCCAAGCGACATCGCTTCGCTCTATGGGCTCTTGAAAAGTTCCAAGAAGATCCGACGTTTTCGAGGCAAATTTTGTTTAGCGATGAGGCCCATTTCTGGCTCAATGGGTATGTAAACAAACAAAATTGCCGCATTTGGGATGAAGAGCAACCTGAAGAGATTGAAGAACTGCCACTTCATCCAGAAAAAACAACGGTTTGGTGTGGTTTGTGGGCCGGTGGAATCATCGGTCCATATTTCTTTAAAAATTATGCCGGTGCGAACGTAACCGTCAATGGCGACCGTTATTGTGCCATGATAACCGACTATTTGATGCCTGAAATTGAAGCTCGTGATCTCGGCGACACTTGGTTTCAGCAACACGGCGTCACTTCCCACACATCGCATCAATCAATGGACTTATTGAGAGAACATTTCGATGAGCGCATAATTTCACGTTTTGGGCCGTTCGATTGGCCACCAAGATCGTGTGATATCACTTTTTAGACTTTTTCCTGTGCGGATATGTAAAGTCAAAAGCTTATGCCGACAAACCCGCTTCGATTCAGGCCTTGGAGGAAAACATCACGCGTGTCATTCGCCAGTTACCAGTCGAAATGCTCGAACGAGTGATCGAAAATTGGACTCAACGGATGGACCATCTGCGACGTAGCAACGGCCATCATTTGATAGACGTAATCTTCAAAAAATAAATGCAAAAGAATGTTCTTTCAAATGATAATAAACATTCTCTATTAAATTTAAATTTTCTGTGTTTTTTTCTTTAAAAAAGTAGGGAACCTCAAAATGGATCACCCTTTATAACAAATTCAATTCGATAACCATTACTATTACTTCTTTAAAATGATCGTTTTAATTTTTATATTAATGTTGTGAAGCAAACGAAGTACATCAATTTTATTACTTACTTATATCATTTTAAACGCAGCAATAATTTATTATAAACGTAAAACTTACTTCACTTTCACAAGCGCAGCATTCTTTAAAAACACTTTCTAAAAAAAGTAAACACTCTATGATATTTTCTTATAACCATTAGTTTATTTATTCTATAGTCGAGTACAAGTAATATATGTTAGTTAACTTCAATATATTTATTTTTCACAGAGATTTCCCGTTAGCCTTTCTCAAATTTCTGCCCTCAGACCAATGTTTGAAATAATATCTCTTATGTCGTCCTTTGAGAGGTATAGCAAATTATAGTATGTGATGTGTTTTTACTACAATCTATAAAAGAAAAAGATAAAAGATAAAAAAGCGCACCCAGTTTGCTTTAAATGACCGAAATTTTAACCGATTCTAGAATAATAATTTGATTCTTAATCTATTAATTTTCATATGTATTTTGATATATCATAATCTCCTATAGGAATGCGCATTCAAATAAAATAGAAACATATTAAAATACACTATTATATTTTACTTTAGGCCCAATTATGGTTTTTGACTTGATTTCAGAAAAAATGAGAAAAATCAGAAGCTGGATTAAAATTTAACTAAGAAAAAAACTAATTAAGAGAAAAACAGAGCAATTCTAAATTAAATTTATGAAGGAGTTCCTTCAATTGCTTTTCATCTTCTTTAACTTCTTTTTCGGTATTTTCGGTATTCTCTTGAATATACTGTAGTAGAAATGCATTCTGCTGGATTTAGCCCACAATACTAAAGATACATACGGAACACTTTAAAAATTCCAATTTATTTTTTAACGATTTCAAAAGTACGTGATTAATTCAATAAAGCCTTAAAAAAATTAAATAACACAAACTGGAGTAGGTTTTCGAAATTCAAAGTGCATTAAAGAAAAAGTTGAATGCCGGACTTAGCAAATTGTAGTCTAAAACAACTTAAAACGTAATATTGTTACACATATCTTTTTTTATTTTATGTTTTCCAAATTAAACGAACAACGAATTCACCAAATTATTATTATTAGTTATGATAACTTTACTGCAGTTCAGACGACTGACAAAAACATGGACGAGATCAAAGAGCAAACAATATCGATCAAGAAAAAAATTAAAACAGTTAACTTGACAGTTAAGTTGTGACTTAAATTCACAACTTTCCGTCAATTTTACAGTATCAGAGAGGAACTTTTCAAAATAGTCTTAGCTTTTGGTCCTGATCATAAATATATATACAAACTATGTGTCAAAATTAATTTGCCTTTAGAAAAGGGGATAAATATATAGGAAGGCTACAATCTGCTTGGGGCGAACGTTATGATACCCTATCCATATCCTTCCCGGTGAAAAACGCATAGAAAATGAATACACCCTTAGTACAGGGTGTAAGAAAGCTTGGTGTGATTAAGCTTAGAGTAATCAATCGTCAAAATCAAAGAATGAATTGGAGTTCGTAACACCGCCTTAATATTCTTCGTAGACCAGTATTTATGATCAGCATCAAAATCTAAGACTATTTAGCAAAGTCCGTCCGTCCTTCCATCACCAATTTGTAAGCCCTTAAATTACAGCTAGGAAGCTGAAATTTGGAACATATACTCTTTAGGGTCCCGAAATAGTAGAGTTTTTTTGGATATGAATAGGGTATCATACCGTTCGCCCCAAGCAAGCTATAGCCATATGGGATTACGTCCCAAAAGAAATAGTTGGTACTTATGTCCCTGCGTCTGACGATTTCAGTACGAGGCTAAAGGGTCACAATTCTTTGAATAGAATCTTAAAGCTCATCAAACTCGTTAGAGCAGATAGAAAATCATACGCAGTGGTGAAAAAAACACCTCTTGAGAACGAAAGGGTAAATACCATCAGTACCAACGGATTTGTGAACAATAAGATCTCGAAGGGCTCTTGCTACTGTACGAGTGCGAAAATGAATTGGGTCCCATCGATAATTCAACGCGCTCGAGTACAGGGGGAGACAAAGCAAAATCTAGCAGCATTGAGATTGCTGCAAAATTAGCAGCAAGCAGATTGTCTTTTTCCAAAGAGCTGACAGCTGGAGTGTCATTGCAAATGAGTGTCGCGATAGAAATTAAGGTCGAATTCGTAATATTCTTGACATCCCCAAAAGTTTTTACTACTTTGTCGTATTTTTTTGCCTCAGCTTTTGATGGTAGGGGAATTTAACACGGTTAATGTAGGCCCTGTAGTCATTTCTGGCTCGTTTAAACTTTGTTTTCAGTTTTCCTCAGATGGGTTGGCCTTGTAAGACCGAAAGCTCACCTCTTTAACCCTTATAGCGCTTTGCAGCTCGAGTCACACCTTTGGTTTGATACTCTTAGAGATAAAGCGTTTCATACCAAAGTGAGTCATATTCGTAATCATATGGGCAGTAGCATCCACGTCGTTGTCGAGGAAGCACTACGACCAGTTTAAACTCCTAAAGGATTGTAGTAGAAGTTGGTTGGCTACATCACTACGTATATGTATAAACGGCGAGGCCGCAATGTGGAAAGTATACTGACACTAATTGTAAGTTATATCCAGGTAGGCTGAACTACTTTAAATCGGAATCAATTCCAACCTTTGTTTTACTCAGTGCCAGAACAGCTGGTTTACTGTGAAAAACATGGGCGTACAAGGAAAACAAATAAGATCTCAGCCCACGAATGTTTCTCACATCAACTCAAAATTTCCTGCACCTTAGAATACACAAACATAAAAAAAAACATAAGGAAAGGCTAAAGTCCGCTTGGGGCGAACAGTATGATACCCTATCCTTATCCCTATGTGCCCCAAAGAAAAAATTCATAAGGAAGATGATAGATAGCATTTTATTTCATTCTATAAAATTTAGAAAAAAAAAAAATATTTATTTTGAAAAAAAAACGCCCCCAAAAAGTGGGCGTGGCCAAAAACTTTGTATGGGCGATATATTGGAAAAAATATTGGCTAAATATATTGTTAAACATTTTTTTTCGATTTCTATGAAAATTTTCAAAGAAAACAGCATTTTAGTGAAAAACGCCCACAAAAAGTAGGCGTGGCAAAAAACTTTATATGACAAATTTATAAAGGTAGGCAGTACCTACATATCTTGTGAAGGTTTTACAACTTTATCTCTCTAACTTAAGCCTTAAAACGGTTTTTTCTAAATTGTGGGCGTGGCAGTAGGCGGATTTAAAAACTTTTAACACTTTACCATTTCGGGACCATAGGGAGTATATGCTCCAAATTTCAGCCTCCTAGCATAACCTTAAAGGCCTCAAAAGTTGATACGGACGGACGGACGGACGGACATTGCTAAATAGTCTTAGGATTTGGTCCTGATCATAAATATATATACTTTTATGGGTCTACGACGAATATTAAGGGGTGTTACAAACTATGTGTCAAAATTAATATACCCTTAGGATAGGGTATAAACATATGGAAAGGCTACAGTCCGCTTGGGGCGAATAGTATGATACCCTATCCTTATCCCTATGTACCCCAAAGAAAAAAATCATAAGGAAGATGATAGATAGCAATTTATTTCATTCTATGAAATTTATAGAATAACTAATATTTTTTGAAAAAACGCCCCCAAAAAGTGGGCGTGGCCAAAAACTTTGTATGGGCGATATATTGGAAAAAATATATTGTTAAACATTTTTTTTCGATTTCTATGAAAATTTTCAAAGAAAACAGCATTTTAGTGAAAAACGCCCACAAAAAGTAGGCGTGGCAAAAAACTTTATATGACAAATTGATAAAGGTAGGCAGTACCTACATATCTTGTGAAGATTTTACAACTTTATCTCTCTAACTTAAGCCTTAAAACGGTTTTTTCTAACTTGTGGGCGATATATTGGAAAAAATATATTGTTAAACATTTTTTTTCGATTTCTATGAAAATTTTCAAAGAAAACAGCATTTTAGTGAAAAACGCCCACAAAAAGTAGGCGTGGCAAAAAACTTTATATGACAAATTGATAAAGGTAGGCAGTACCTACATATCTTGTGAAGATTTTACAACTTTATCTCTCAAACTTAAGCCTTAAAACGGTTTTTTCTAACTTGTGGGCGTGGCAGTGGGCGGATTTAAAAACTTTTAACACTTTACCATTTCGGGACCCTAGGGAGTATATGCTCCAAATTTCAGCTTCCTAGCATAACCTTAAAAGCCTCAAAAGTTGATACGGACGGACGGACGGACATTGCTAAATAGTCTTAGGATTTGGTCCTGATCATAAGTATATATACATTTATGGGTCTACGATGAATATTAAGGGGTGTTACAAACTATGCGTCAAAATTAATATACCGTAAGGATAGGGTATAAACACAAAATCTGACGCTACCTAAGCCGAGGCGAGAGATGAAGATCTTACGTCGGCTTTGCAAAATAAATTACTGTAGGGGTTATGCCAATACAGAAACTTATAAAATCGTCGCCAAAGGGCCCGCTAGGATAAATTTAGATAAATTTTAATATTTAATTATGCCTTAACTATTGACTCTGCTTTATTCGTAATGTGATTGTTAAGAAGATCAATGCTATAATTGATTTGACTAACAATAAGATACTGCGTTCGTAGAATTATCTCTTTGCTTGTGCGCATTCGATTCTGTTTAGATCATTAAGTTTTCAGAATATTCGATATACGTTTGTTGCTTCATCTACCGATCTTCATCTTATAGACTATTTCAAATAAATATAAATTTAAATTATTTAAATTTAAAAAATAAATGGACTTTTTAAAATGTGCTCGCGACAAGCAAAAATCAATTTTTTTGCAAAGCTCATTAAATGTTCTTCTACACCTCGTAATTGGCTTATTATTATTGGTTCTGTGCCTATCTATATAAAATAAGCTACTAACCCGAAGTGACCTTTGGGGCGCCTATATATTTAAAAGAAAGAAAAAATACTTTTAATTATCATATTAATTCACCCGAATAAATATGACGGAAGTTGCATCGCGTCTGAAACATAGGGATTGCAGACCAGCTATATTGCACTTTCATAATTAGGAAGTTCATCAAACATATTGACTAAATTAAATTGATTAAAGTTCGTGAACTGCATATGGCGAATCCTAAATTATAGAACAATATTCTAAATAAAGCAATAACTAATTTTAAGGCTATTTATTTATTTATACACTTTCGCGGTCACCTGGTTTTTTGGCGATAAAAATTGGAAACCGACCGATTTTCATGAACTTTTAACTTTTTCATATACATTAGTATACCTAAGAGAAAATTATTGCGATCTGAGGGATGATAATATGACTACAGATAAGTCCAAAAAAGTGGGTCCGCCAATGCCGTCCGTCGGTCTGTCTGTCTGTCCGGGCACCGTTAACAACATCGTTACATCAAAATCGTAGGTGCCGTTTATAAAAGTTGTAAAATTCGTACTGGTTCCATGGAAAACAATTTTGTATCTCTCTCAATACCTCCGAAAATCCATTTGCCTCCATTAATCCTACCCCTATCGACCAAACTTGGCTTCGCCAATTTCCACTACTACATTCCGATCACCGACTTTGTCAAAACAATTTTGAAAAACTCAAAATTCACAAATTTCGCGAATATAACTTGCCCAATCACAATATGTTGTGGGAGATGGTTTTAGTTCATTTATTAAACATTGCTAATGGGGTGAATTTAAAAGTAAATAATTAGCAATTAATGTGCAACTTCTCTCTAAACTTAATACAGAATTCATAAGCCAAGAGCCAGCACGAATCGCTTAAAATTGCACTGTTCAGTTTTGACTTTTTTATTAACGGTTATTATTTCCTGCGACACTGCCAAAATAATGCCTTTGTATTTAAATCACATAAATAACAACAATAATCACATTTTATTTTTGGCTTAATTGCGCAATGTTGAATAAAAATGCTATTTTCAGCTTACAATCAGTGAGTACTGAAAGTGCTTCAAATATTGTTAATTCGCAATTGTTTATGTACGCAATTTTTATACCCTATCCTAAGGGTATATTAATTTTGACACATAGTTTGTAACACCCCTTAATATTCGTCGCAGACCCCTAAAAGTATATATATTTATGATCAGGACCAAAATCTAAGACTATTTAGCAATGTCCGTCCGTTCGTCCGTCCGTATCAACTTTTGAGGCCTTTAAAATTATGCTAGGAAGCTGAAATTTTGAACATATACTCCCTAGGGTTCCGAAATGGTAAAGTGTTAAAATTTTCAAAATATGCCCACTGCCACGCCCACAATTTAGAAAAAACCGTTTTAAGGCTTAAGTTAGAGAGATAAAGTTGTACAACCTTCACAAGATATGTAGGTACTGCCCACCTTTATTAATTTGTCATATAAAGTTTTTTTCCACGCCTACTTTTTGTGGGCGTTTTTCATTAAAATGCTGTTTTCTACGAAAATTTGCATAGAAATCAAAAAAAAATGTTTAACAATATATTATGCCAATATTTTTCTCAATATATCGCCCATACAAAGTTTTTGGCCACGCTCACTTTTTGGGGGCGTTTTTTGAAAAAAATAATTTTTTTTCTATAACTTTCATAGAATGAAATAAAATGCTATCCATCATCTTCCTAATGCTTTTTTTCTTTGGGGTACATAGGGATAAGGATAGGGTATCATACTGTTCGCCCCAAGCGGACTGTAGCCTTTCCTTATGTTTTTTTAGAGGAATAGAACTGCGAATCGAAATAAAACACAGAAAATCGTTTTAATGTCCACCAATTTTGCTTTATTGGAAAGATAAGTTTATGCCATTAATGTTTAAATATGATTTCATGTGGCCGCCGAGGCTGGTTCGAACAAAGACAAGTGTCTAGAGGTCCAATTTTTAACCACTTTTTCAAGCATTTTTTCATCCACATCTCATCCATATTCATGCCATCCGATTCGGGAACAAAATAGTCGGTTGTTATGGCTCTATACCGGTCTTCAATAACGGTAACTGACTCTCCAGCATAATTTCGGAAGAAGTATGGCCCAATGACTCCACCAGCCAAATGCGGCAATTTTTCTTGTTGACGTAGCCAAAATGAGCCTCATCACTGAACAAAATCTTGCGATGAAACTTCGCGAACTGAACATTATTTTCGAAATAAATTTATACAATTTATAAGCGTTGTTCATTTGTCAACCTGTTCATGATGAAAAGGCAAACCAAACTGAACATAAATGACGTTAGAGTTGCAATTACCAACGTCGCTCGGGGAACAACGCTCAGATCAAGGCTTATAAATCTAGAAAAGTCTTAATCACGCTAAACGAGGAAGCGTTGCATTTTTGTCATTTCCTGTCTTTGCCTGGTGTGAAACTCAAAGACAAACTTCGTCGTCTCAAGGCACTCAACTTGAATAATTCAAAACCCAATACTATTTTTTTTTTAAGTTGAATCATAACCTTTATTGTAATGGTCTGCGAGATGGATGACAAGCGAATGAAAAAGTTCTGTTGAAGTAAATTGTAGGTAGAGTATGCAAGGAAAATTTGCAAGTTCAATCAAACATTACCAGCCGCCTTGCAACGTCTGCTGTGAAACAATACAAAACCAATATTGTCTGCAGTGGCAACCAACTCTCTTTTTATAACAGAGTAAATATACAAATTACGAAAGATATGTACTCTAATTAATTTCAACAGCAAAGTTTAGAGCCAATTATTGGTAATAATTGAATATTACTGCCTTAAATTAAGGATACATTCAGAAAAATATATGTGGAAGTGATAGCTGAGATTTTGTGCTTATTCGGGCAAAAGCACACATAGTTTGACGATAGAGCGCGTTCCAATACCTGGATCCAGGATAAGGCCTTAGAACCCTACCCAGTCGCCACTCCTGCGGGGCAATTGTTCGTGGCGAATAACTACAATGTTATCTACGGCGATGTCTCTCATTGATAAATTCCATTTACATGGTTTCATTAACTCCTTTAAGTATTAACATTTATAACGAAGGCTGAGTTGATGATGTAATATTTTGAGGTTGTTCCAGCGTTTTATGTGGCTGATAGTTTTGTCGGTCTGAAGAGGCTCGGGAGGCATAATTAGCATTAGTATGTAAGGCATAGGCAAGACGGCCTCTCTCAGCGGGGTGTCTTACGGCACAGTGGGATAATAAGCCCTACAGAATACGAAACCCGGAGTATAAATATGGCCTCCTTTGGCCTAATTTGTACTTTAAAACATTAGAAGTACAAATCATCATCGGATGCGATGCCAAGCACATCATGCAGTTTGGGGCAGCCGAGATACTAATAAAAGAGGTGAGTCTTTAATAAAATATCTGTACAGCAATAATTTAGTTGTACTAAACAAAGGCAATAAGCCCACTTTCAGAAATGCAATCGGAGAAGAGGTCTTAGATCTCACCCTCTCATCTCTGTTTGTGCAAAATATTGTTGAAGACTGGCTTGTGTCCGATGAAGCATCTCTGTCGGATCATATGCATATAAGATTCAAATTGAGGCTCAACACTGAACATGCGCCGCTTCGTTAGAATAATAAACTCACAAACTGGAGAACATGTAGGGAAAATCTAGCGATCAAATGTGATTTGCTTCCAGAAAACCCATCATATATAAACGATGCAGAAGATGAAAAATGTCAGCTAAATGACATTATCGATTCATCTTTTACAAATAGCTGTAAGTTTAAACGCACTAGAGAGCACCCGCAAAAGTGTTAGAAAATTGTTCAATAGCGCTAAACGCAACAGTAAATGGGACCAATACAGATCCCTTTTTACCAATACAACCAGAAATTGCGTAGATCTAAAAGAGCCTCTGTAGATCCTGGCAAAGCCTCTGTGAAAGACTCGAAGAGCTTCCAGCAGTAGCTCGTCTCCAAAGGACACTATAGAAAGATCAATCAAACTGTATGGGGCTGCTAATTAAACCTGATGGTACTACCACACGAGGCCGGAAAGAAACTTTAACATTCATTCTAAAGACTCATTTCCCTAGCTCCAAATTGCTACGGTTACCAATGAACACGACACCAAAATCTCACCCCCTCACATCTCACATCTTAGTAGAATCAATAGTTTATCCGGCAAACTCTTTAATCCGGGTAAGTTTAAATGGGCGATAAATTCGTTGAAACCATACAAGGCACCGGGTACAGATGGAATTTTTCCGGTCCTTATTCAAAAAGGCCTGGATCTCCTTCTGCTACCATTGTTGACTTATTTAGGTTCAGTTTTAACTGGGGATATATACCACAAGTCTGGAGGGAGGTAAAAGTGGTATTGATCCCCAAACCAGGTAAACCCAGCGAACTACTTAAATCATACCGTCCAATTAGCTTGACGTCGTTTTTCCTAAAAACGATGGAAAAAATGATAGGCATTCATATCAGAGAATACTTAAAAAATGGCATACCTCTGCACCCCAATATGCATACCAGAAAGGCAATTGCACAGAAGGAGCACTGTTGAATTTAACAGAACAAATCCAGAGTACCTTTAGCTGCAAAGAGGTTGCACTGTGCGCCTTTCTTGACATAGAGGATGCTTTCGATATCAACGGATACAATTCAATATCAAATGCCTTGGTTCATAGACGTATTGACGACCCTACGATCAGATGGATCAAAGCGATGCTAGAGAGTCGGAAAATAACTGCAACATCAGCAGCGACCTCAGTATCAGTAATAACTGCTATGGACGGTCCTCAGGGGGAGTTCTCTCACCCCTACTATGGTCACTGGTTATTGATTGGATACGCCGATGAGGTGGTCAACATTATTAGGGGCATTGAAGCAAAAGATGTCAGTACACGTATGCAAAATGCTTTTAAGATGGTCTTGGATTGATGTTACAAAGAGAGACTCTCTATGAGTCCGCATAAGGCTGTCATAGTCCCCTTCACAAAGAGAAGAAATTTAAATATAAACCAAATTTCCATAAATGATAATCTCATAGAGTATTCCGACGAGGTTAAGTATCTGGGAGTTATCTTGAATAAAAAAATGACTTGGAACTCGCACCTGAATAACAAAACTATAAAAGCATCGAACGCTTTCTGGGCCTGCCGCCGCATGTATGGAAAAACATGGGGTAACTTCCCAAAGGTCACGCACTGGATCTATACAGCAATGATTAGGCCCATTACAACATACGCTTCTATTATATGGTGAAAGAAAACCACCCAAAAGTCCGCGATAAACAAACTAAACAATGTATAACGGATCGCATTCATATGTATTTCCGGTTCCATGAGAATCTGTCCAACGGCGGCAATAGAAGCTATAATAGGACTAACACCCCTACGCATTTTAATAAAAAATGTGGCAATATTCAGCGCTGCAAGTTTGAAACAAACTAAGGAGCTTAAATAAATGTTTCTCTACTGAAATCACAAACAGAGAAGCATGGGTTGGCAACAACCCACCTAATTGCCAAAATGGCCTAATGTGTTATACGGGTGGTTCAAAAATGGACTCTGTGATGGGAGGTGGCATCTACGGTCAAAAAAAAAAAGTCTCAATACCCATGGGGAAAAGTCCCGAGCCTTTTTGTCCGATAAACAAATGAACTATAAAACTAAATTTATAAAGCTGGGAACAGTTCAAAAACAAATTTGAGTCCACGATTCATAATAACTCTGGTCTGACAGAAATTCAGAAACTTCATGACCTGAACTCAGGTTTATCTGGTGAGCCTGAACGTTTGTTGCAGCATTTGGACATCGATGAAGGAAACAAGGCATGGTCCATTTTGTGTTCGCGGTATAACAACAAGCTTTTTATTAGTTAATACGCATTTAAAAATGCTTTTTAATCAGCCGCTTATGTGGGTGCAGTGGCTTAGTGGTTAAGTGCGTTGGACCACTAAGCGAGAGGACGCTGGTTCAAATCCCGACCTGTACCACCTAAAAGTTTTTATTCGCTGCGGCACCTCTTGCGAACGTCTGACAAACATCGAAGAGTAAGAACTGGAAGCTTCTCAAAAATTAATTGCCATTCGGAATCGGCATTTGTCTGTAGGTCACTCCTATTCATGTCAAAAATATATCTTTGCACAGACACTGTTTGGAGAAGCTAGGCTTTGGGTCCTGTATGGGCCGTTTAGGCCTTATATTTTTTTTATGCAAAGTGAAAACCCTTTTGGGCTTAAAACTTTCCTGGATACACAGAGTGCCTTCATTACCTGCAGAACCTTGGAATTTCTGTACAACAATTGGATTTAATAATTATATTTCTCTAATTTTACCTTTATGTACACAGCAGCTTGCCATCGTTTGAAGATTGAAAGTTTTTGGAAGCCAGGCTTAGGACATTGGAAGTTGTCGAACAGCAGAAGCCGAATTTTAAAAACCCTGCCCCAAAGGGTCCTGCGACAAAAACCGCATTTCATGATAGGCAAAATAAGCAGGAGCAAATTTGTTGCAAGGTTTGTGGCAAGGGTCAGCATGGAATTCGCACCTGTAACCGGTTCATCAAAATTAACATTGCGGAACGCTACAATGTGGTAAAATAAATTAGTGTTTGCAGTAACTGGTTGGCGTATAGCTATTTTACTCAGCAGCGTCCAAGTCAGTCACGCTGTTATTTCTGTCAGCAGACGCATCACTCATTACTGCACTCTTCTCCTCCCCCAACCAAAATGACACGTTTTTATCCCCGCAAAGTACTAACGTTCACACTCAGGCGTATCAAGTGACTGCTGGTCACCGTAATGCAGCTATACTCGATGATCGTCCAAGTGCAAGCGGTGCGGTAAGAAATCATTTGCCCAACACAAGCACACACATTGTTTGTTGCGTTGGTGAAGATTAAGTCATCAGGTGGACGGTACATCCACTTGTGATACCTGATCGGCCCAGGATCGGAAGTTACGTTCATCACAGAAGTCGCAGTACAGATGTTGAACCTGACGGCCCGTGATACGTTCATTGAAGTGTCAGGGCTGGGAAAGGTCAGCGGTGGAGCATGCCATTGGTATGCTGATATTTCGCTTGGGTCTCTACACTCACATTTTGAGACCGGTACACGAGCCTATGAGTACAAATACCTGACTAGGCTTCTCCGGGCTAAGGAACTGGTACCCAAGAGATGGAACCACCCCAGCGGATTAAAGATAGCAGATCGGAGGAGATTAAGAGGTGTGAAAAAAACTTTAAGGAAACGACGAAGCATTTGCCGGATGGGCGATATGAGGTTTCGATTCCACTTAAGGACGGCTCTCAACCCGCGCTTGGATCCTCTAAGTTAGGAGCCTTGCGTAGGTTCCATCAGCTAAAGGGGAGAACGAGACAACACTACACAGAGAATATATTAAAAGCATGGAGGCATACCTGTCATTGGGTCATATTACGCAAATCCATGTTGGCGATGAAGTACTGCGAACTCCTTTCCATTATTTTGTGCCTCGTCACGCTGTCACGAAGGAAGACAAGGAAGCTCAGAGTTGTGTTTGATGCAGCCGCGAAGTGTTCGGACGGAACTTCTTTTAACGAGCGGTTGTTGGTAGGCCCTAAAACGCAAACCAATATGATATTATTTTGAGATGGAGAAAGTACAAAGTTACCTTTACAGCTGACGTAGAAAAAAATGTACCGTCAGATTACGGTGAGTAAACGGGATGCCTATTTCCAGCTTATATACTGGCGGAAAAGTGATCAGGAGCGTTTAAAGATGTGCCGATTGGATACAGTCACCTTCGGAACAGCTAGTGCACCCTATCGGGCCTTTAAGCCTGGTGGCTTTGGATGAAGAGTCATATTTCTAGTGGGAGCACCGGTCGTACGAGATGAGATGTATGTTGACGATTTTATTTCTGGCCCAGATTCGGTGGAAGATGCTTTACCCAAACGCGCTGAAGTCCGGGAGTTGCTAGGGACGGCAGGGTATCAGTTGCGGAAGTGGACGAGCAATTCGCAGAATGTTTTGGAAGACATTTCCATGGAGCAGCGGGAGTTAGGCTTCTCTGTGCCATTTGAATCCTCGGCGGAGCACATAAATGCGCTTGGTATTCGTTGGTTTCCAGTTGATGATGTGTTCTCGTTCCGGAATATCTCTTACGATTCTTCTGAGTTACCGACGAAAAGGAATATGTTATCAACGTACGATCCATTAATTTGGATTTTGTCAAGGCGAGATATTTAGGCGAAGGCGAAAATATTTATGCACCATCTATGGTGGCGAGGCTCTTAAGGTGAAGTGGCTTGCTTTCTCTCAAGACCTGCATTTGATGGAGAGCAAAGAGATATCAAAATCCATGGATTCAGCGATGCATCACAGAAGGCGTATGTGGCGGCGATATACCTTCGTGTGAAAAACTTTTGTTGGTAACCGTGTAGCAGAGATAAATAGCTTGAGAATTTGCAGCATCTGGAGACATGTCCCGATACTACACAATCCAGCAGATCAGGCTACACGGGGCCCTTTACCGTCCGAACTAAGCGGCAATAGTCTGCGGTGAAATGGTCCGGAATTCCTCAGGTGCGATTGGGAATTCACAACAACAAACCAACCATCGGTTTTATCAACTGAGGAGGAGAGTCAAAAACTGCAATAACATTGCTGATCCATCAACACTCGCCAATTTTTGTATTAATCAGATATTGGCTTATTGTTTCAGGTTTGTTTCAAATGCAGGCAAAGTATCAGCACTACGGGAAGTACTTACACTGTCGGCGTTTGAAATGCAGGCAGGTCTTATATTTGCCATACGGATTGTTCAGAGGAGCATTTTCTTTGAGAACCCAAAGGGGTATATTTAAAAATGCAGACTAAGGTTATGGTCAACAACACCCTATTACTTTAAAGCCAGGTCATCATCTCACCAGGCTCATCATCCCACCAGATGTTAGCATACCTTAGGACAAAATATTGGATACTTAACCTAAAAAGCAGTTTCAAAAAATGCATTCACAGCAGCAACATACGCATTAGGTACAAGGCAAAACCAGACTGTCAGCTTATGAAATTTACCGGCACCAAGAGTTCGAATTTTAAGACCTCTCAGTTTCACAGGGGTTGATTACGCCGGACCCATCGATGAGAAATCTTGAAAAGGTCGAGGAACAAAAACTTTTAAGGCATACTTCGCCATATTTGTCTGCTTGGCCACCAAGGCAATACATCTAGAGCTCGTCAGCGATATGACGACTCAAGCCTTTATTGCGGCGTTTCGCAGATTTTTATCGAGACGTGGACTTTGCAATGAGATTTTCAGTGACTGCGGTAAGAACCTTCGGAGCTGCCAAGAAACTGGAAAATGTACGAAAAGCATCATCATTCGACAAGAAGCAGGTGGTAGAAACGGTAGCAAGCGGCGGGTTTAAATGAAATTTTATCCCTCCCGCTTCCCCTCATTAGGAGGTCTCTGGAAAGCCGAAGTTAAATTGGTGAAACATCACCTTAAACGCGTTGCCGGAAATTAAACACTAACCTTTGAGGAGCTATTTACCCTCTTGAGCTATTTCTGGCCTCCGGCCACATTGTCCATTAAGCAACAACCCAGATCATTTTCCAGCTCTAACTCCAGCATACACGGGTGAGCTCGGAGTACCTATCTCGTCTTCAGCAACAACCGAAATGGCTTAAAAGCGAGCCACTACCACAACTAAAAGATCTGGCCTTGGTGAAGGACTTTTTTTTATTTTTTTTCATATTATATATGTTCAAGTAATTCACACTTTATCACATATGTTACGCTATCACACTACACATGCTCATTTATTACAAGCAAAATATCCAAAAAAATATCTATATACAGTATTGTGCAAAACCTAAGCAACTTTTCCTACTCTCATGTAAAAAGTTGTCTCCCACTTTTAAAAATACTTCCCGGTAAACTGTAAATATATTTATTTACTTATTTGCATGTGTCCTCAAAATCACCCAAACAACGTTTTTAATTTTCATTTATTAACAGTAAATAAAAAAAAATAAATCAAAATCAGTTCAAAAAACAGCTGTGCAAAACCTAAGCAACTTCGAGTTTGCTAAAACAGTTCTTGTTATTACCACAAATTTAACGGCATTTTTAAAGTGGGTGACGCAATGTGTAAAGTTAATTTTGCTCAATTGTGGGTAGAGATTGCGATCGGGTAGTCATTCACAGTCATTTTCAATATGGAGCGCGCTAAATATGATAAAACCTTCAAATTAAAAATAATTAACCTATATAAACAAAGTGTATCACAGTCAAAAATTGCAAAAATATTCGGAATTAATAAATCGATAGTTTCACGTTTGATTAAAAAATATAAAGCTACCGGTAGCTTAGAAAATAATAATGTAGGAGGAAGGCCGCGTAAAACAACTGTTCGGGAGGATAGGAAAATAACGAGATTAATCAAATCAAATCCCTTTATTTCCCCTCGGGAAATATTGTCGACTTTGAATTTGAACATTGACTCCAGTACGGTTCGTAGACGGGCTTTTGAAGCTGATCTTAAAAGTTATTCAGTGTTGAAGAAACCTATGCTTACGAAGAAGCATGTACAGAAAAGGTATATTGATAAAATTGTTTTTTGAATTGAAATAATCTTTTCTTTAAAGCACTTTATAGGTTGAATTTTGCAAAAAAATATATTAATTGGTCAGTCGGCAAGTGGAAAAGTGTGTTATTCAGTGATGAATGTAAATTTAACCTGTGGAATACCGATGGCATACAATACGTTAGGCGTACGCCCAAGCAAATACTTAATCCACGCTTCTGTAGAAGTACACTGAAGCATGGGTGTGGAATTGTTATGATATGGACATGCTTTTCTGGTTATGGTGTTGGTCCTTTTCATGAAATAGGGGGCATAATGGATCGTTTTGTTTACAAGGATATTTTGAAAAATATATGGAATGGAATATTCCACTTTCTTGGGTATTCCAACATGACAACGACCCGAAGCATACTTCAAAAATGGTAAAGGAGTGGCTAACAGACCATCGGATTGAAGTTCTTGATTGGCCTGCACAGTCGCCGGATTTGAATCCGATTGAAAATTTATTCGGGATTCTTAAACGCCGGGTTGGAACAATACGGTGCAAAAATCAAATGGAGTTGATAAATTTATTGAAAATACAGTGGGAAAACATTCCAGCAGCTATTATTTCTAATTTAATTGATATTATAAAAAATATTAAAAAAAATTGCTGAGGTTTTGTACAGCTGTTTTTTGAATTGATTTTGATTTATTTACTGTTAATAAATGAAAATCAAAAACTTTGTTTGGGTGATTTTGAGGACACATGCAAATATGTAAATAAATATATTTACAGTTTACCGGGAAGTATTTTTAAAAGTGGGAGACAACTTTTTACATGAGAGTAGGAAAAGTTGCTTAGGTTTTGCACAATACTGTATATATAATATACACTACACATGCAATAATAAACTAGCAATAAGGATCATTACATAATACAAAATCCACCCTTCATTACACAGAAACAAAATAACCCAATAAACACAATTTTGCTACACCAATTAATACTAAACATAATGCAGCACACTTCAATAATATAATCCACAGTAATATACCTTTCTACGAAGAAAAACAATAATAACACTACACACACGAATTCCATGCAACCCATTCATAAAGAATATGGCAGGCCCCATGAAAATGCAATTACATATACAATATCTTACACAAAAAATACCCCAAAAAAAAAACAAAATACAACATTTATATTTGAAATTATATGAATACATATTTGAAATTATAAAAAACATAACATACTTACCTTAATTATGCACATAACACTATTTAATACAAAATATACTACAAAAATTATAAAACAAAAAAAAATTAAATCACCGACCGATCAAGCGACGCACGCCAAAGGAAAACTAGAGGGTGATTTTTTAAGAGAAAAGTTTTTCAGGTTGGCAGCACTGGGTAGTAATGGCATCCAAACGTCAAAGTGAAAAGTTTTCAGTATACTCTGCCATTTAATGATGGAAAGACTTACAAACGAGCAACGATTGCTAATTATTGAAATTCGTGCTCTGTAAGAAAAGTTAAAATCCGCTGTTTTATCGAAAAATTGTGTTCAACGATGAGGTCATTTCTGGCGCAACGGATACGTAAATAAGCAAAACTTTCGCATCTGCAGTGATGAACAGCCACATGCAATACAAGAATGATGCATCCCAAAAAAACGGCATTTTGGTGTGGTTTATCATCATGGTGGTATCATCGGTCCATTTTTCTTTAAAGACGACCATGGAAGAAACGTTACCGTCAACGGCGAACTATATCGAGCCATGATAGGCGACTTTTTTTTGCCCCAGTTGGCTGAGTTGGACTGAGTTGACATGTGGTTTCATCAAGACGGTGCCATATCCACACAGCTCGTGAAACAATGGAAATATTTAAGGATGAATTTCGAAATGGCTCTGTTGGATTATTTTTTGTGGGGCTATGTAAAGTCGTTAGTCTATGTGGATAAGCCGAACACGGTTGTAGCCTTAAAGGATAACATAATACGCGTAATTCGTGGAATACAGGCCAAAATGCTCAAAAAAGTAAAAAAGATTTTTAAAAAACTACGCTTAAAAAATCACCCTTTACATCCAAAATGGTAAACAAAATTAAATTAATTTAATACAATGTCCTATAGAGGCAGAGAGATGGCAAATAGGGTTCACTTATAACTCACTCCATATTAGGGTTTTTGTTATGTTATATCTTGCATTTTTGTATCTCTGTTCCACTAAATGTCTCTTCTATAGGATCAACCAAGAACAACATTATTTTGTCAATAAAACATTTATGCTGGAAGCAGAGATCAAGAAGAAATTTCAATACAAATTACATATATTGCAGTGGAACATTTGGTTGCGAAGCCAACCCAAGTTATTTACTTTCCTTAAGACCTTTGTTTACAGACTCTATAAAAGTCAACAAAAGTTCAACAGACATCCTTATAAATTTAGGGAAAAGGCGCAAGGGATGAGATTCTTGCCAGAGTTGATACTATGACAGAGTACTGAGGTGAGAATTACGAACGTTCTTAGGCCGAATGTCTTGAGACGTTTTCGAAACACCTGGCTTATTGGACTTCGGGATTCGTTTAATTCCAGAAACCCTGAAGTTTCTTTAAAGCTTTGGAAGATTCGAACTTTATGGGGGTTGGCTAAGCACAGAGTTGTAAAGTACTGCAGTACATTTGTACTCAGTACTGTGTAAGTATACAGTACCATGTACTGGTACTTGTACTTAAAAAATTAAAGTTAAATGTACTGGGTACTTAAAAACCACCAAGTACATTTACTGGGGACTGCAATATTACTCAGTACATATTTAAGTACTTTTCCAGTACTTTCAAGTAAAAGCCATTTTACACTCAGTCATTGGTGTTAATAGTACAAGTACCAGTACATGGTACTCGGTACTGGACTTGTACTGGCATTCTAAGGCTTACAGCTCTGCTCTTTTGCTTTAAGTAACCCCGACTCCTATGCAAAAGCTTTCTATCAGTGCATTTGATTTATACAGCAAGCTATCCGGCAATAACGACGACGAGGACCAAAATCCAACTACAAACGACATGATAGTCAATACGGAATGAAAGAATAACGAAACTAAATATAAGCTTTCTATTGACAGTGTATGGCTTTTTTAATTGTCTGCTTCAAGGCGAAATTTCCAAGTAAAGATCGTAAGCGGACGATGGGTTTTTTTGTAGCTATGCGAAATGAATTATATTTGAATGCGGCAGCTGATATTCTAATTATGAGCGAAAATGACTACGAGAATGAAGAGAGGTGCAATTAGTACAAGGGTAGAAAGAAAATATGCAATTGTTGGCAAAAGCTTCCTAGCGAAACAAATTGTGTGTGTGTTGTGCGTGTGTGCAATACAGTGTACGAAGTGGAACCTTATAATATGATTTTGTTGATTTTAAGTAAATATTTGCTATATCATCAATTAAGCGGAAAAAAATTACGATGTGTGGAAGTTTAATTTTCAGCAATATTTTATTTATTTAAATATATTGTTTAAGTTTTCTTTGTTTGTATCATATAATTTTATGCTACTTTAATATTATATTTTTAATATAACATGAACGTCCCAACTCTGCCGAATGTGGATTATTTGCCTAATTTAAGTGTATTGGAGTTGTGTTTGATGAGTTTCACAAGTTTTTATTAACCAACGCACATTCGAATAATATAACTTGAATAAACTTACCTGGGGTGGGAGATTTTATATATAATCTTCCCACTATATTTTCTCATTTTTCTGCTCCTTCTTTTCGACCAGTTTGTCCTTCTGCTTTTCTTTCATAGATTTGTCTTCTGCAGGCCATTTTGCGATTATTTTAATAATTTAAATTTGCACTTTGTAAATGTTTGTGAACTTGTTGTCTTTCATTTTTACCTTTTTTGCATTTATATTTACTAATATTCAGTATATAAAGCCTAATGTTATTATTTTAATTGAAAGTGACTAGTATTTCAATTAAACTAAGTTGGGCACCAAAAGTAATGTTTGGAGATTAATGTTTGGACGCTAACCCTTGAACCATTTGTTACCCTTCAATTAAGGAGGATTTGGTTCTGGTTATAGATCTAATTTTTGCCTTTGAGGTTCATCAATATCCGAGGCTGCCATAGTCAAAAGATGCGCACATAAGAATGCTGTAGCGGAAAACAAGCACAGAAACGGAAGAGCATCGAGCCAAGAGTAGAGAGGAGAAGCGAGTATGCAGTCTCCCAGCACAAGGAGATCCAAGAGTCTTGCGATCGAAACAACATCCGCAGGTTTTATAAGAAAGCAAAAACACTGGCTGCTGACTTTAAAAGCGAAACGCAGGCTCTTTAAGCCATTTATGGAAACCTAGTCACCAACGCCCAATGAATAGTAGATGTCTTTAAGCAGCATTTGGAACAGCCCGGTTTGTACCAGTGTGGCTTCCATCCCGGCAGATCGACCGTAGTTCAAAGCTTTACACTAAAGCAAATTCTGGAAAAGACCAATGAATTCGCCGTCAAGAGTTCTTCATTGCGATGGCCGAATTTGGGCTCCCGTCAAAATTGATCCAGCTGTGTCGCGTGACCTTAGAAAAAACGCGGTGCAATATGGACTTTGGCAGAAGCTCATCTGAACTCTTTCAAGCATGTACCCTGCAGATAGTGCGCAGGGCCGGTGTCAACACAGAAGGCACTATCTTCAAGGGCAGTTGGACTGATCATCTGCTGGGATATGCCGACGATATAGACACCATCTGATGCTCTGATTCTTCGACGTATATTTGGTCCTGTGTGCGAAGAGGGCAAATGGAGAAGAAGACATAACCGTGAATTTTTTACATATTATATTTATTCATTGATTTTATCTTATAGTTTATCTTATTTGCTAGCACAACCGTGCACTAACTAGTTAATTTCATCCCTAACTTAAGCCTAACCTACCTAGAAGTTTGCACTGAGGTAAAACCAATCAAAGGCCAACATATCGGTTGTTGAAACTCTCTTTGTTGCGGTGTTGTTATCACTGCGGTTGGCTGGAGCGTTGTCTCGTGTAGTGAGGTTGTTGTTGCAATCGCTGCTTGTTTTCTTTTTGCTGTTGCTATGCTGTACATGTTCTATATTGTTATGTTGTTGGATTTTAGCTGTATCATTATTGCCAGGTCCATAAATTATAATACCGCAACGCAACGCCAGTGCCGCAGGTAATTTCCTGTGCGATGTGGTATTTCAAATGCATATGCTGTCGATGGTTAATATTTTCCCATAACTTATAGTCCGAAAGTCAAAAACCGTCGACCACTGGCTCGGCCACATCGAGCGAATGGACAACAATGCTTCGGCCAACAGGATCTTCGAATCCCAACCCCCAGGTACAAGACGAAAAGGACCACCGAACCTCCGTTTTAAAGACTAAGCTGATTTTATTCACTTTTTAACTGACGGACTGAAAGTTAAAGCAAAAATTTAGCAATTGTTGAAAATTTCACTAGCTTACCATTCATTATTTTTGTGCTTTTACTATTGAAAGTTCGATTTGCCAAACTTGGCGACAGAATATTGGCTTCTCCAATTGGCTGGAACCTTTAAGAAGGGAGGACGAGTAAGCTTCCTCCGCGCAGGAATCGGGTAGGGAGGAACCCTGTCTTGCCAGCTTGTTGACTCTCTCAGTCCCATTGAACTTCTTGGTTTGACGTACTATTAAGAAGTATTTTTGCTGCTTCCCTTATCGCCAGGATGATGTTTTCGGTAAACGTAAGGATGAGGACGTGTTTAATTCGCTCAAAAAGTCACCGTTACCCACTCCCCAGTCCATTTTGCAGGCCTTTAGTGAAGATGGTTAGAGGGAACTCTATAATAACAGTATTTGCCTAGCGAGATTAGCTTATAGTTGAGCTTATTTCGGTTTTGATGGTAGAGGGCATCAGCTCCGTTTTTCGGGGGTTAACGGCAAGTCCTCAACTTTCGTCCCAAACGCAAATCTTACCCATAATTTCACTTATCACGTCAGAAAACATACCCGATACTAGTACAACCACGTTGTCCGCATACAAAACCACTTTATAACCGTCACTGTCTAGTTTCGACAGGATTTTGTTCAGAACCATAATCAATCTCCTCTCCATTTAACGAGGAGATTATGATCAGGATTATAGGGATAATAAACCTCCCACTTCACTGCATTCCTACTGTTCCGCCTGTGGGGTTCCCCGGTTCGACCTCAAAAAATATATGCAGGCGTCCTGATTTTGAATTACTTCATTTTGGCCAATCAAATGGTGGTGTTTCTGCATTTGTGTGATCCAGGAGTTTTCAGGCCTACATCTTTTATGCTACTGTTTATTGACATTGCCTTTTTGATGGTTTTCGTAGGTTCCCTCCCCCCCCCGTTAAACATGACAATACCAACTGAGTCGGTCGTGCTCCAATATTTTCGAGATGGGTTCTTCGACGTGAATTCTTTCTCGAATTCTGGAACTTCTTATTCGATCAAGCTTTATTACTCCTGCTGTCACCTTCATCTCAGCTGCTGTCAACTTGCCCTCATACTTTTTGTACATTCTCCAGCATTGTGAACCGTATGTGAGGGGATATTTTTCAAACAAAGAAGATAGCAGAGTTTTCCTGCCACTTCATCCACCCTACATCATCAACGGTTGCTTCGCTGTTGTTCATTGACCCCAGATATTTGAACTTGGGAACCACTATCCCATTCACATAAATGTCTGGAATGGGAATGCTAAGGAATTACGATGCCTTTCGTTTCTTCGGGATACTTTTGCAACGTCTGTATTATACTTCAAGGCGAGCTTTTTCAACTATATTATTAGAGGGGCACTTTGACCAAGCTTTTAAAGCCACTTTTTTTCCCTTTATTGCTGATTAAATTTCTTCTGTCCACCACCAAGTTTCCTTTCCGTGCTGGTAGTGACCCTTCGAGGCTCCAAGCAGTAGTCTAGCTTTCGCTAAGCAAGCTCGCTGTAGGGAATCCACACGACCATATCTTGTGCGCTGCTATGATATTTTATTTTGATTGATACAGAATCGCTGTACATAGATAAACTAATAATTACAACAGTATAGAAAATAAAACTAAAACGTGCAAGTATAGCATTACATAAATAAACTATTTAAACTATATAAAACAAAAGAAAGAAAGAAATTAAAAGTTAATTACTCAAAAATAAAAAAAAAAAATTTTTAGCGCAACTAAGAAGTATTAAAAGGAAATGAAGCTAGATTGCTTTTTTCCCTCTGCTCTCACCCGATTCGCGGAGCATACTGGTCTTTGAAATGCTCAATGCTCAATACTAGTAACTCTAACGCAAGGATGATACCGATAATAATAATGGTAATGGTAAGAATGGTACCATGTCCTTTACCGTAGTAGAACATCTTGTATGCTTTTGTCTTAACGTCTAAGAAACGCGCCCGATTTGCGGTGTTTCGGCATTTACCAAATGTGCTATGCATCTCGTTACAATAACTACCATAAGTTACCATAATTTGTTCTGTGGCTATCTGTATACAATAAGCTTCTTAGAGCAGTCACCTTTGGCCAGCATATGTATTTTAAAGAGCAATTGCGTTCAATTAATATGATAATAAATAATATCGTGAATAAGCATGATGGAAGTTGCATCGCGTCTGAAACTAATGGTTTGCTCATCAAACATATTTAACTTACTAGCCGCGTATCTCACGGACTTATTTTTGGAATTATTTCGAATCTAAGTTCTGGAAGATGTCAAGCTAATTGGTCTGAAATTAATAAAGCCTGGGTTATCTTACTTAGCAGTAAGAATGAAGTTGAATAAAGAATCACATCGTTCATTTACTTCGGAACTGCCCCATAGACGATGTCGTGAATTTGCGTCGGAACCTACAAGCATTGTACCTTTCCCGGTTTGCTTCATTCTTACAAGCCTCTTCAGGTCTTCTGGCGAAGATGGCCTGTAAGTTGCCTAGTGATCCCAGGATATATTTATCTTCCTCCCTTAGAAAGGGCAGAAGATTCTCCGTAGCGCACTTTGAGTTGTTGTGATTCATTTGTATGACCTTCAGCATCGTACTTGGGTTGTTTGCGATCGATAGGACCGCCAACAGCTCGTTGTCTGAGACGATATCCGTATCGTCTTCAGCACCCGTCAGTTTGTTTTAGTGTTTTAGTTCCCCAGGCACTCCCCGTTTTTTGCCGATTTTCCGGAAACATTTGAATAGATTCCCGGGCTCTTTCTTTAAGAAACTGCGGACCGTTGGTTTTGTGGGGATTTTCTTGGGAGGGAACAGCTTAGGCCTTAAGCTGTCTCAGGAACATCTAACCTCAGCGATGCGCAAGGCAAGGAAATCCTTAGAAAATTGGTCGGCGCATTTGCACACCCGATATCCCCGAATAATTTCAGCGGAATCGAGGGCCGCCGCACAACCTACTGCCTCATCTCATCTTCGATAGTTTGACACAGCTGCTCTTTAGATTCAAAACAGAGTTTCCGTTCTTCTAAAATGGCAACTTACAAATGGTGCCTGACCACCTCGTTGAAGGTGCGAGTTGCCATGTCCGTCGATGGACAAGTATACTGTATTTGTTGTACTAGCGAATTTCTGTTTTTAGAAGCGTGGGAGGACTCATCCTGAGATCTATTCTTCTTAGCACCCTCTTTCTGGCTTGTTAGCCGAGGATTGGTATCCTGGAGCTTGACGAATTCGTCAACTGCTTGTTGTCTGATCCTGCCTTCGCGATCTCTTCTGTGCACTATGCCCGCCTCTTCATTTTTGGAAATCTTGTCAAGTATATATGGCTAGCTTGTACTTGGACTTAAAAATCGATCCAAGAGATTTTTTGTTTTTAGCCTTTTGAAAATATGGGCTCTGTCTGGTATTCGTTGTTGCCGCGATTTAAGAGGTGACTTCGGCTTCTGGCCCTTGAAGAGATGTTGATGGGTGACCGTCTGTTGGGGTACTGTGCCTAGTACCCGCCGGTCCAGGGGTCCAACTAAGGTGTCCTGACTAGAGGCCAACTCTTTATCCTCCAAAGACATGCCGATGACAGGAAGTCTTTTTCGTTCTTCTGTCTCTTTGATAATTTTTGTTCTTTTTATACCCACTCGTAAGGGTATATTCATTTTAACCCATAGTTTATAACACCCCTTAATATTCGTCGTAGATGATCAGAGTGTTACAATGTTAACAAGATATGATAACAGCCCTCCTTCATATAATTTTCATATCAATATTTTTTACCACGCCTACTTTTTGTGGGCGTTTTTCACTAAAATGCTGTTTTCTTCACAAATTTTTATAGAGGTTTCAAGATATTAAGCCAATATTTTTTTCAATATATCGTGTAACGGAAAATGTGCCTTTCCTACAAATGCGATGTTCTGCTTTCCTACCCGTTCTTTAGGAAAACAGGAATTTCCTACAAATATCGATGGGTTGTAGGGTAGGTTGTCCACCCTGCTAGACGATGGCAGGCATGCTTGCACACGCGCGAACTAGCTCGCCGGAGGCGTGGGATCCGCTGGTGGACATCCGTACATATTTTCATGCCTGTTTTTTTTTTTTTAGATAAAAAACGGAGAGATCCACAAACCGAAAAGATCAAAAATCGGTTTTTTTTTGGATGTGGATGCATCACAAAGAATAACAAATGGCTTACTAAAATCGGGGGTTATCAAAATTGGTGCCGATGTTAACGCCCGCTTGATCCCTTCAAATGCTGCAATGGCCTCTGTTCCAAATACAAATGATTTGCCCTTCTTCAAGGTGTTAGTAATAGGGCTAGCACGAGAGGAATAGTCCTTTACGAACCTTCTATACTAGCCTGATAGACCTAGAAAACGTCTGACCTGTAGAGGTGTCTTTGGTATAGGGAAATCGTTTATTGCTGATACTTTGTCCGGGTCGGCTTTCAGGCACCGCCCTCCCACTATGTATCCTAGATACTTTATCTGCTTAAAGCAAAATTTTGACTTGCTGAGATTGATGGTTAGCCCAGCAGATTGCAAGCATGCAGCTATCATCTTAAGTGAATCTAAATGCTCTTCAAACGTCGCTGATATGATCAACAAATCATCCAAATATACGAATATGTTCTGTTTCAACTTATGGGGTACCACTTTATCCATTAGTCTGCACATGCGTTGAGCACCATTGCAGAGGTCAAAGGGCATTACCCTAAATTGATACAGAGGTCTGCCGGGGACAGTAAACGCTGTCTTTTCCAGTGGAATTTTCCAAAAGGCGTCGTTCAGATCCACACTAGATATGTAGTGACTTAGTAGCCCTTCAATATGAGGAAGTGGATAGGCGTCTTTTTTCGTGACTTGGTTAACTTTTCGTGAGTCAAGGCATAAGCGATTTTTTCCCGGTTTTCGCACCAAGAGCACTGGTGAGTTCCAAGAACTACTACTTTCCTCTATGACGCCCATGTTGAGCATCCTATCCAACTCCTCATACATCAGGTTTTGCACCCCTGGAGAGATAGGATAGTGTCTCTGTTTAATTGCCTCAGCATACCCTGTGTCGATGTAGTGTTCTTCAAGACTTGTCCGCCCAAGGCCAGATTGAGCGTAGGATGGAAACAAGTTGATGACCTTTTCAAGTTCTTTGAAGTCATTTGTTGACAAATCATGAGCGTTTGAGTCAAATGAATTCCGCAAAAATCCGGACAAGATTTCTGCCAGCAATTGGGGAGCTATCCCAAATAGCTTTCAAAAATTTACCCCAAGATACATCTGCTGTTCCAATGAAGGAACCAAAAAGAATAATATCTCCTTTGTTGTACCCTTATAGGTGATGTTGGTTGTGATTTCTCCAACTATTGGTTATGATTGACCACTTGAAGTTTTCACAATCGAAACAAATGATTTAAAAGAAACTCCTAAACTTTTCAAGAGCTCAACGCACCCTGAGCTAAGGCAACTTATGCAAGCGCCACTGTCTAGCAGACCGTGACCGAAAATTGAGACATTAGCATAGGGTCTAGGATCTTCAGCAGTCCAAAGGCTAGTAGCACTTATAGCTCGATGCATGCTTCGCTTGCGCTTGAAACGCTCTCGAAGCCTAATAACTCGATTTGAGGGTTGGTACTTAAAAATTCGCGCACGAGCTTCGTAGTATCTTTTTAATCGTTCATGGAGAGATGTTGGCACTTTTTGCGACGAAGGTAAATTTATGTCAGGTCGTTTTAAAATAGATATATTTAGATTAGCGTTTTGTAAATCAGGTGAAAGTTGAACGTCAGATTGATTTTGAAATTCAGGTATATTTGCAATGGGTTGTTTTATTAACTCGGAGGTTGTTTACTTGAGGGCGGATCTCCCCGGTTCCGGCTTCCCGAACATCGGTGACAATGAGGAGAAGTGGTATTTTCTAAGCCGCACCTATAACAAAAAAGATTTCGCTGTGGATTGACGCAATCAATAAATGAATGTCCCTTATGTTTGCAGTTCCAACAAGTGTAGGAACTAGTGTCTCGCTTTATGTAGGGAGTGACAAGGGCATCTATCTGAAGCAAATCTTCAGTGGGTTCTAAAATGTTCAACTCATTCACCTGCCGTCTGAACTGCTGTTGCACAACAGGCCTTGTGCGCAGACCATCGCTATGGTTAACATATTTTTCAATAGTCCTGCACACATGGATCATCTCAGACAAGCTATTTGTACTAAAAGTTATCAGAAGCTCAAAGCTATGCGGCGTTTTACATTTTGCTTCAGCAAATCTATGATCTCTCTTGCTGACTTTGGGCAATGAAGGCGAGTGTTCAACTGTTGTATAGAATTATAAAAATCGTTGAAGCTTTCATATATTCCTTGACGTCTGTCAAACATTTGGCGGGATAATTCAGTGCCAGTTTCGAGTGTTCGATACTGCTCGAATAAAGCAAGAAACGACCAATTTGTGTTCGGATTAGCCTTGAGGTGCATCCAGTACCAACTCTCTACGACATCCTCCCATGAGGCACCATACCAATCTTTAAGCTTTGTTAGCCGAAAAACAAATTCATCAACTGTCATGTGTTGACTGTTGAAATTCAAGCCCCATTTTTGGAATTCTAATGACCTGTAACCAGCGCTATTGGTTAGCATGGGACGCTCACTTGGATCCTCTGAATTGAGATTCAAATTGTTCAGCTCCCGAATAAAGTTATGAACGTTTTCACTATACTGTTCCGGCTGATCGTTTTGATGGGCTTGACATTCAGCATTAACTGTTGTAGTATTGCGCGGAACATTTTGCTGCTGCTGACGTATTATAACATCATAGTCGTCAAGGTTTTGTGGAAGGGTTGTTGCATTAAGTACACCACGTACTGTGTTATTTCCCTCTCCTTTTCAAAGTCTTGTGATCTACTAAGCCTTATAGAAGCAGTTACGACTTCTTATCTATAGCTTGTCAAATTTTTATTACTGAGTTAGGAATGTCGGTGTTAATGGCTTTTCTAATAGAAGTGTAAGCTTCTTGCTCAACTCTTGCATTTCCAGATTTAAACTCAGGAGACTGAAGGAATGAAATACCCCTGGCGTTTTCATCGGGTCTGTTGAGTTCATATTGACTGTCAGATATTTGAATATGACTTTCAGATAAAATATTAGTTTCAGGTCTAGTATCAAGTTGTATATTCTCACCATTGACTTGGTCTTCAGATGCAGTACTGTTTCTGGGTATGTGATCATTCGACTCACGAAATGAAATCCCATTCGTATTTGCATCAGGCCATGTAACTTGTTGACTGCGGTTTTGGCTTCTTCGGAGGCATAGTTAATAACTTTAGTGAGAATAAGTTTAAAAAAAGGAGAATAGGAAAGTAGAATTATAGAAAAACTTAAAATAGGTAAGATGTAAAAAGTAAAAGAAAGGTTAAGATTCAAAAAAAAAAAAAAATTAATTGTAAATAAATAAATTTAACAGATATAATAGATATATGGATACGTGCTGGGATATGTTCAATATTTAGTGGTAAGTGCATCGGCGATGGATATTTCAGATCTCAGAACTCTTCTAATATAGGCATATTATAATATTTGTATTCAAATACTGCTCAACGCTATCTGTAGTTACGTAAATATGTAGATACTACACGCTTAACTACAGGTCGCTGAACTCGAGTTATTCGGAACTTTGTTTTTATACCCTATCCTAAGGGTATATTCATTTTGACACATAGCTTGTAACACCCCTTAATATTCGCCGTAGACCCATAAAAGTATATATATTTATGATCAGGACCAAATCCTAAGACTATCTAGCAATGTCCGTCCGTCCGTCCGTACGCAATTTTTAGGCCTCTAGAATTAAGCTAGGAAGCTGAAATTTAAACCATACATTCCCTAGGACTCGGAAATGGTTAAGTGTAAATTTTTTGAATATGCCCGCTGCCACGCCCACAATTTATAAAAAACCGTTTAAAGCTAAAAATTAGAGAGATAGAGTGTTACCACCTTCACAAGATATGTAGGCACTGCCCTCCTTTATAAGTTTGATATATTATATTATATTTGTTTTTTACTAAAATGCTGTTTTCTTCGAAAATTTTCATAGAAAATGAAAAAAAATGTTTAACAAAATATTTACTCAAAATTTTTTTCAACAATCGCCCACACTAAGTTTTTGCCCACGCCCACTTGTTTTTTTTTAATTAATAGAATGAAATAAAATGCTATCCATCATCTTCTTAATGCTTTTTTCTTTTGGGCATATAGGGATGTGGATAGGGTATAATACTGTTCGCCCAAGCGGACTGTAGCCTTTCCTTATGTTTTTTTACGTTTTTGAATCAATTAATACATCTTTTAAAAGAACATGTGTTGATAAAATTTTGGAAAAATACGTTCGATGTAACATTTAAGTCATTGTGATGGCTCAGAGAAGTTTGTTAAAACGAAGTTCAGGCGCAACAGACAGAGCGGCGATTGCAAATCAATCAGAAACTCTCGGTCGTTTGAAAAACTGCTTTAACAACTAGATATTGACATTTGCATGTAGCTTATTAGATATCTTCCGGTCATTCGCTATTTCTATGTTAAAAGGAATACTGTACTCTAGTGCTATCTGAGCCTAACTACGACTGTTCTCAAAAAGGTTCAAAAAATAATAGATGGAAAAAAAACTTTAACGATATTAATCTAAAGCGGTATCATCGTACCCCACGTTGGGCGCCACCTGTGTAATGAAAGATGTGCCGATCCTACACATGCGATGTTCTGCAGTCCCCTGCCGTTCTTTAGAAAAACAGGAATTTCCTACAAAGATCGATGGGTTGTAGGGTAGGTTGTCCACCCTGCTAGACGATGGCAGGCTTGCTTACGCAGGCTTGCGCGCGAACTAGCTCGCCGGAGGCGTGGGATCTTTCATCCGCTGTTGGACATTCGTACATATTTTCATGCCTGTTTTTTTTTTTGTTAAATAAAAAAAGGTTCCACAAACCGAAAAGATCAGAAATCCGTTTTTTTAAAACCTTTATAGAAAAGACATCTGCGACCTGAGGAATCCTGGGAAACCTAAGGTGATGTTGATTCCCCTAGCGCGACCCACCCACAACATAATACAATGAAATGTGTACAGGCCATCCTTGGCTATCGCTCCGCTAACTCCTACGATAGCCCCTACAATCGCCCATACAAAGTGTTTGGTTACGCCCACATTTGGGGGCGTTTTTTCAACAAATTCGTTTATTTTATAAATTTTATAGAATGAAATAAAATGCTGTCTATCATATTCTTAACGCTTTTTTCCTTAGGGAATATACAGATAGGGTATCATACTGTTCGCCCAAGCGGACTTAAGCCGTTTCTTATGTTTTTGTGTCTCTTTAACCACTTTCAGCCCATGCAGTCCTAGGCACGGGTGCTTCAACACCTTGGCTTGAAAGTGCTATAAAAGAAATTAAATAAATGTTAGGCGTAAACTGCCCATACAGAACCCAAAGCCTAGCTTTTCCAACCACTGTGAGTGCGAAGATATATTTTTTGACACGAATGGAAGGGAAATACAATTTAATGCTGATTTTTATACCCTATTCTAAGGGTATATTAATTTTGACACATAGTTTGTAATACCCCATATTCGTCGTAGACCCATAAAAGTATATATATTTATGATCAGGACCAAATCCTAAGACTATTTAGCCATGTCCGTCCGTCCGTCCGTATCAACTTTTGAGGCCTTTAAATGTATGCTAGGAAGCTGAAATTTAGAGGATGTACTCCCTAGTGTCCCGAAATGGTAAAGTGTTAAAAGTTCTTCAATCCGACCACTGCTACGCCCACAATTTAGAAAAAACTGTTTTAGGGCTAAAGTTAGAGAGATAGAGTGTTAGAACCTTCACAAGATATGTAGGCTCTGCTCTCCTTTATAAGTCTGTCATATCAATTGTTTGGCCACGCCTACATTTTGTGGGCGTTTTTCACTAAAATGCTGTTTTCTTCAAAAATGTTCATGGAAAGCGATAAAAAATGTTTAACAAGATATTTAGCCAATATTTTTGCCAACATATCGCCCATACAAAGTTTTTAGCCACGCCCACTTTTTAGGGGCGTTTTTTCAATTTTTCAATTTAGAAAAAACCGTTTTAAAGCTAAACTTACAGAGATATAGAGTGTTATCACCTGCAGAAGGTATGTAGGCACTGCCCTCCTCTATAAGTTTGTCGTATAAAGTTTTTTGCCACGCCTACTTTTTGTGGGAGTTTTTCACTAAAATGTTGTTTTCTTCGAAAATTTTCATGGAAAGCGAAAAAAAATGTTTAACAAGATATTTAGCCAATATTTTTTGCAACATATCGTCCATACAAAGTTTTTGCCCACGCCCACTTTTTGAAGGTGTTTTTCCAAAAGATTTTTTTTTTTGTAAATTTAATAGAATGAAATAAGATGCTATCCATTATCTTCTTAATGCTTTTTTTTGGGGCATATACGGATATGGATAGGGTATCATACTGTTCGCCCCAAGCTGTAGCCCCAAGGACTGTAGCCTTTCCTTATGTTTTTTTTTTATAATGTACGCGAACTAAACGGATTTTGGATACCCTTATAATGAAGTCACACAGTGCGGGCAATAGGGAAGTGAAGGATAAGGAAAAAGGAGATACCGATGCACGTTGGTTTTAAATGTCTGTAAACAATAATGTGCAGGAAACACAGAGCTGGGTAGAGCATTCCACATTAAGTATTACTGATAAGAAATGAAGCCTTGTGTTGAACAGTGTATTGTACATTGAACTGTACGACCGAATACAGGCTTGAAGGTAAACTGATGTGCATTCCCAGCATGGCGAGTATTGCGGCTGAATTGCTGTAGGGGTAGAATGCAACTGGCTTTTTCATTTGAGCACTTGTGGTGGAAGTAGGGATAAAACAACGATAGGCAGGATACATTGCGATGGTGACTAAAAGAGTCATATAGCCAATAAGTCATATTGCCACTACAGCCTTATTTACACGAACCAACTCAGGGCATTTTAACCCCCCTCTAACTTCGGTTACAACAAAGCTGGAGCAGCAGGCTCCACACTAAATTTAAACTGCTCCGCATGAGCAGTTACAGGGTTATAAGGCCCCAAAATTAGCAATATTAGTAACTCACTAACTCACTTATTTACTGATCACTGACTCACTGACAGATCATCAAAACTATGAAGGATTTCCAACAATCGTAGAACCTTGAAATTTGGCCAGTAATAGGGTTTGCGAAGAAACAAAACAGGCGGGAAAAAATCAGATATATGTGCCAGAAAACCCACAATTATGATTCCTTACATGAGGGTCGACTCTTAAGAAAAATTAATATATTTTGTTTATTTTCATTAAGTGGGCGCGGTAGATTATTTTCATTGCGGTTAGATTTTAATAACAAACGCGGAAAATAATAATGTATTGCTTATTTTCCATTTAGGGACGTGGTAGCCGCCTTTTTTCGTTTACTTAGCACCCAAAAGTCTCACAATTATGATTATTTACATCAGGGTTGGCATTTAACAACAAAAAAATTAAGTTTTTTTTTCCATTGGGGGGTGTGCTAGCCGCCCCATTTCCTAACCTGTGCACCGAAAAGATTTAGAACTATGAAATTATACGTGGAGTTAGGATTTCAAGAACAGACACCACCCATTCTATAGCTATGAAATTGTATTTGCCTTGAAAGACGGCGTTTACGTTTGGTAAACATCCCTACAATTTTAAAAATTTAGAAAAAATTTCCGGGAATAAATTTTTTTTGCAAAAAGTGTTAAAATTACACCAAAAATATAAATAAACATAAGGAAAGGCTACAGTCCGCTGGGGGCGAACAGTATGATACCCTATCCATATCCCTAAAGCAAAGAGCATTAAGAAGATTTTATTTCATTCTATTAATTAAAAAAAAAAAATTTTTTTTGAAGCCTTAGGGAATATGTGGTCCAAATTTCAGCTTCCAGCTTCCTAAATTAATTTTAAATTGCGTACGGGCGGACGGACGGACATTGCTAGATAGTCTTAGGATTTGGTCCTGATCAAAAATATATATACTTTTATGGGTCTACGACGAATATTAAGGGGTGTTACAAACTATGTGTCAAAATTAATATACCCTTAGGATAGGGTATAAAAACTTCTTTGGTCCAAACATGTCGTATCGAAAACCGATAAAGCACTGTCGACTTTCTGGTAGTGTAGAGGCGCTTTTGGTAAGACATGGGGCTAGTCTCCGTAACGGGTTCTTTGGATCTATACGGCCGTGATTAGACCGCTACTCTCATGCGCATCGGTTGTTTGGTGGAACAGGCTTTCACGGAAACGTGTTACTGCTTCTTTTGCCAAACTCCAAAGAACGGCATGTCTCGGCGGCTACACAGGGACCTTCCCTAGCACCCGGGCTCTGCTCTAGATGCTTTGATGAATATTGCCCCTTGATTTATATATCATGGGGGGTATGCTAAAAACCATCTTTCGCTTAAAGTGGAGGGTGGATTTTAGTACCATGCGCACTGGAATTTTGAAAAACTTGTTCGAGAATTATCCTTTGACCTCTTTCTAATGGATATGCCGTCTGATGCAATGACACCAGAAATCCTTCTGCGAAAAAACAACCATGTCAACTTTCCACAGGTAACGGAATGGCTTCGGTCAGACTCTGAACCATGGATAGAATGCCATCGTATTTTCACGGATGGCTCCAAAACAGGACAGAGGTCTGGTGCTGGAGTCTTTGTGAAACGCGATGACATACGACTTTACTACCCTTGGGTAAACACGCATCAGTTTTTCAAGCGGAGATTTTTGCCATCCTAATGGCTATGTCCTATATTGTGAACAAAAGGTTAAGGGCTACTGGCATTTGCATTTGCAGTGATAGCCAAGCTGCATTAAAAGCGCTGTTAAGCCCTCTTACCTCGTCCAAGCTAGTGCTAGAACTCAAGCTTTTTCTGTATTTGGTCGGAATACTGAACACGGTGAATCTTGTCTGGGTACCAGGCCACACCGGCATCCAGGGAAATGAGATCTCGAATGAGCTTGCTAGGCAAGGTTCAGAAGAAGTTTTCTCGGGACCCGAACCTGTGTTGGGTCTGCCTCCATCTTTAGTCATGTCTTCCATTGATGCTTGGGTTTGTCGTGAACACAATATTCAGTGACGCGATTGCGGTGGATGTAGACAGACAAAGCTACTGCGCCCGGACATTCCCAAAAAAAAGCATCTCTCCTTCTATCTCTGAGGAGAATCGACGGTAGGCTGCTTGTAGGCGTCCTTTCGGGCCACCTAGCTCTAAACACTTATATGTGTTTGCCTAAGCGACACCACTACCTGTCCTGCTTGCGTTGAGGAGGATGATACAGCGGAACAGTTTCTCTGCAGCTGTCCAGGCTATTCTCGCATCAGGTGGCGGATTTTTGGGGCTGACGTGGTAAGTGCTGAACATTTAAGCCCTTCATCACTGAAGATCCTTCTCGTTTTTCTTCGAAAGACGGGAAAACTAAGGACATTAATGCCAAATGTCTGAATGGTGGAATACTGTACCTGTAGTTGTGTCTGAGCGCTCCATCCTCCGACAAAAAAAAAATCCTATAGGAAAAAACTAGATGGCACGTACGCCGAAAATGGGGTGCAGACGCTACGCTCTTAGCCCAAACACATCATTTCCCAGACTCGGTAATCATTCTAGTATGCCTCGAAATTCCTCTCCAGAGAAGAATAATTAGACCGACTAGATGGACTATTTCCAGCCTTACTACAAAAGAGCATCCCGTGATTTCTACCTTTACTAATTAACTTATTTAGAGCTCATTATGTATGGCGATACACGCCAAAAAGATGTAAGCACTTAAAAGGAACCCTCTGCAGGGATTTTTTATACCCTTATAATGAAGTAACACAGTGCGGGCATTAGGGAAGTGAAGGATAAGAAAAAAGGAGATACCGATGTACGTTGGTTTTAAATGTCTGTAAACTATAATGCGCAGGAAAAACAGAGCGGGGTAGAGCATTCCACATTCGTGTTATACGGTTAAGAAACGAATTCTTGTATTTCACTGTACGTCCGAATACAGGCTTGAAGGTAAACGATGTGCATTCCTAGCATGGCGAGTATTGCCATTGAATTGCTGTAGGGGTGGAATGCAACTGCCTATTTCATTTGAGCACTTGTGGTAGAAGTAGCGATAAAACAAAGATAGGCAGGATACATTTCGACGATGACTAAAAGAGTCAAGTGATTTCGCAAAATCTAAATAATTTCTACAAAATCTAACTACCAGAATTAAAAAATCTCTCAGCGACAGTGACATAACGGTTGGCTGCCACCTCGATATAGAAGGTGCATCCGACAACACCGAATTCGGCCAGATATATAGGGGTATTCATAACATGGACATTGACAACAAAACCTGCAGATGGATAAAATGCATGCTAGAGGATAAAACAATAAATACCTCACCAGGCAGCAATAAACTCATTGCTCCAGCTATGAAAAGTTGGGCCCGGGGAGGAGTTCTCTCTCCCCTACTATGGTCCATAGTAGTTAACGAATTACTGATTATTCTCCGCGGCGACGGTTTTTATATCCAAGGATATGCAGATGACATAGCAACGATAATCAGAGCCAAATTTGAAGACAGAATCTCGAACCGCCCCCAGAGCGCTCTAAACCTAGTTCCTAATTGGTGCATAAAGGTTGGCCTCAGGATCAATCCAAAGAAAAGCACCATAATTACATTCACCAAAGCAAGAAAGTTAGATAGACTCAAAAACGCAACACTATTCGGTGAATCAATAGAGCTCTCATCGGAAGTTAAATACCTAGGAGTGACACTGTATAAAAAACTTACATGTAACTCTTATCTTATCAAGACTATCGAAAAAGCCAGGATCTCACTGCTGACCAGCAAAAGTCTACTTAGTAAAACCTGGGGACTCAACCCCAAAATGGCACTATGGATGCATACGGCAATAACTAGACCTATTATAACGTATGCCTAAACCTACGCACTAAACTGAATGAAATAGAAAGACTAACCTGTGTAGGTATAGCCCATGCAATGAAGACAACACCGGCTGCTGCACTTGAGATTATCCTAAATATCCCACCAGGTTTCGAGGCGAGGTTTCGGTAAGAAAGCAGGAGTTGTTCCCAAGGGGACTGCCCCAGACCGTTATACGTGGTGTAAACGAATCGGGCACCAAGAACTTGGAAAAAACCGATTCTCAGACAAAAATGACGGAGGAGGAGAAAAACCTCTTACTCTAAGAACCGTCAACACATAAGGCTGCTTCGGTTGAGGGAAGCGAGGGAACGGTTGATCTCAGACAAGCTTTTTCTTGAGGATGGTGACACCTGTTCCATTGCCAGCTGAGCCCAATTCTCCATATCGTCAACAGCCTCAATTAGGAAAAAAGTAATTAATTGCAAAATGACGATTAAACATAAGGAAAGGCTACAGTCCGCTTGGGGCGAACAGTATGATACCCTATCCTATCCTATGTACCCAAAAAAAAAAAATTCATAAGGAAGATGATAGATAGCATTTTATTTCATTCTATGAAATTTATAGAAAAAAAAATATTTTTTTGAAAAAAACGCCCCCAAAAAGTGGGCGTGGCTAAAAACTTAGTATGGGCGATTTATTGGAAAAAATGTTGGCTAACTATATTGTTAAACATATTTTTTTCGATTTCTATGAAAATTTTCAAAGAAAACAACATTTTAGTGAAAAACGCCTACAAAAAGTAGGCGTGGCAAAAAACTTTATATGACAAATTTATAAAGGTAGGCAGTACCTACATATCTTGTGAAGGTTTTACAACTTTACCTCTCTAACTTAAGCCTTAAAACGGTTTTTTCTAAATTGTGGGCGTGGCAGTGGGAGGATTTAAAAACTTTTAACACTTTACCATTTCGGGACCCAAGGGAGTATATGGTCCAAATTTCAGCCTCCTAGCATAACTCGAAAGGCCTCAAAAGTTGATACGGACGGACGGACGGACGGACGGACATTGCTAAATAGTCTTAGGATTTGATCCTGACCATAAATATATATACTTTTATGGGTCTACGACGAATATTAAGGGGTGTTACAAACTATGTGTCAAAATTAATATACCCTTAGGATAGGGTATAAAAAGCTCCAAAAAAGAAAACACTTAAGAGACAATGACAAACGGCGACTTCATCTTTGGCAGGTGATGAGCCTTGTGCTACTAGCCCACCGAGGGCTGGCTTCTCTATAACCTCGAGCAAGGGCGCTCTGATGCAACCGCCCATGCCTGTGATATGCCTTAGCCTATCGGGGCAAGGGTCTGTTACATATGACCCGGCAAAAGAAGTAGCGGACAAGGAAGACAAGAATGTTTCACCGGGAGAGGCAAACTCAACTCTGTAAGCCAGAGGATACTGAATGTTTGGATCTAACCGAAGCTTCAGCTGTCACCGCGGCGAACTTGGTGAGAAACAACAAGCCGTCCAGTACAGTAGATAAGCAGACTGATCCACTAAGAGTGCGCAGGAATGCACGTAGGTTGATTTACAGGCTAAAACGCTGTGACCCGAATTCCTTTACGGAAAGGGAAACGGCACAACTAGCTAGAACTCGGCAAACCATAACATCGATGGAATGTGCTTTGCTCAGTAGCCAGAAGGACAGGCAGCAAAATCCAACTGGGGTAGGGAAGATGACTGGACCACTGGAGGAATGCCTTTTGCCTTCCGCCATGAGTAGCTCTAAACCCGGAAAACCAGGCGTTAACTCAGTTAAGGACTCGTCCTCTGAGGAGAGGCCTGGCTATGCTAGGAAGGTTCTGCCAGCTAGTAGCAGACTAGAGCTGAAGCCGTGTCTCTGGAGGAGCCGGCAGGGAATTGGTCGTAGCGGCGGCGAAATGCCGCTTGCCTTTCACTTCGACTGTGACCGATCCCAGGCCACCGGGCGCTGTCTTGGACAAGGACACATCCAAATCTGAGAGAGCTCCTGGAGTCTCTAAAAGAGGCAGGCATGACGACACAATCTACTCGGTTGTAGGCCAAAAAACCGAAATTTGCTGAGAAGGTGAAGGAAAGTCTTCCTGTCGCAATTATCGACCTTGGCAATCCAAATCGAAGACTAACCGCTAGCCAATGGGAACTCACAGAACAAAGAATCCTAGACGGTGTCAACGGCGCGATCGTGAAGGCAGAGGATAAGCTTCCACTCTTTGGACAGCTAATCACCTTTAAAGGATTCAAGATGATGGAATGTGACGATAAAGAAACGCTGGTATGGTTGAAGAACTACCGTCAACAACACCAAAGCACCTTGGTCAAATGCCGATCTGCGTGTTGTTGATAGAAAGGAAATTCTCAGCATCACCAGACCAAAAGGAAGATTACTCATTCGAGGACCGTACCTACCCACGGAAAGTATTGAACGCAACCTGCAATTCCTTAACACGGAACTTCAAAGCAGGGAGTGGAAAATCCTGGAAAGGAGTAAGTACATCCAAAAGGGTATGGAAGTGACAATACTCTTAAGTCACAAATCGCTGCCACTACTCCGCAAGCAGGACTTCAAGGTCCGTGTAGGCATTACACGCTGCAAGCTCAGGCTGGAAGCGGAAAAGCAGAAGAGCGAAGGAAAAGTAAAATCTGCCCGTGATGAAGATAATGCAAATAAATCCTCATCACAGTAAGGCGGCTAGCGCTAATCTAGTTCTTCTTATGGAGACTAGAAAAATCGATGTCGCCCTAGTACAGGAGCCCTGGATCTTCCGGGGTAAAATACGAGGGTTAAGCTCAAAAGACTTGCTGGTCTATAACAGCACATCAGACATTGGTAAGTCTCGTACATGTATCGTCGCCAATAAACAAACTAAACTTTTTCTCTTACCTAGCCTCACCACTACCGACCAAACTGTGGTCAAATGGGACAGGGTGTGAAAAAATGCTCTTGTACTGGCGGCAATATACATGCCATACGAATCCGTCAATCCACCTTCCGATTTAACCAACTCATTGGTTAGAGAAGCAGAGTGTGAAAAATGGGACATAATCCTAGGCTGCGATGCAAACTCCCACCATACGCTCTGGGGAAGCACCGACATCATCGTGGTGAGTCTCGCTTAGAATTTATTATAAAAAATAAACTACTAGTAGCCAATGTTGGTAATGAACCAACATTTATAACAAGGAATAGGTGTGAAGTATTAGATATTACTCTCTATAACAACTCACTTACTCTCTCTGTGCGGGAATGGATAGTTTCCACAGAACCATCCTTCTCAGGTCACAGAATTATAGAATTCCTCACTGACGAGAAAACTGCCCCTTTGGGTAAATATAGAAATCCCAAATTGACTAACTGGGAAACATTCTTATCAGAAGTAGCTAATAATAGCCAGAAACTGACATTACAAAAAATGGAAACGTTAGATGAAATCGATGCAACAACAGAAATGTTAACACAGTTCTAATTGAAGCATACGATAAAGCCTGTCCTCTACGGATAACAAAAAAATAGGAAGTCTCCACCATGGTGGACAAAGGATCTCCTTGAAATCAGAAAGAAAACCAGAGCGCTCTTCAACTTGGCAAACGCCACGAACTCCCAAACGGATTGGGATACATGCAATTCGAAAAAGCCATAACTAGTGCTAAACGTACAACCTGGCGCACTTTCTGTAGTGATATCGAAAGCAGCACAGAATCGGCTAGACTTCGGAAAATCTTGTGCAAAGAATCCTCAGTTCCCGGATATATTAAAGGCACTAATGACACTTGGACACAATCCTGTGAGGAGACTCTGAGTCTTCTACTGCTATACAACGAATCAGACTAATCATTCTAGTTTTAATACCACAACAGCGACAATCCCGGTAAAACTTGTAACCGAAGATAAATTAAACTGGCAATTGATACATTCTCTCCGTTCAAATCCGCTGGATGCGACGGTATATTTCCAATCATGCTCCAGAAAGCTAAGACCATTATTACCCCGATCTTAAAAAGTCTTTTCATTCGGAGTCTGGAATGCGGCTACATTCCGAAAACCTGGCGAGAGATTAGGGTCGTCTTCATTCCAAAGGCGGGGAAATCCAGCCACACTACCGCCAAGGACTTCAGGCCGATAAGTCTGACATCATTTATTCTTAACACTTTTGAAAAACTAATGAACGTCTTTATACGCAGTCGATTAGATGACAGTGCGATTTCCTCTGCCCAACTTGCTTATATCAAAGGCAAAGGGTGGTGAAACCGCACTGCATGAGGTCGTTAACACTATAGAGAAGTCATTAAAAGATAAAGAATATACACTGGCGGCGTTCATGGATATTGAAGGTGCCTTCAATAATGTCAAAACATGCGCACTCAAGAGAGCACAACAGAATTCAAATGTTGATAAATCCCTTACTAATGTGATTATAAATTTACTTAGTGAAAGGAACATCAACGCGAAAATAGGTGACACTGAACTAAGAGTAACTGCTGCAAGAGGCACTCCGCAGCGAGGGGTCATCTCCCCTTTACTCTGGGTACTTGTCATTAATGAGATATTAATCAGATTTAAGAATATGGGGGTCACGGTAACTGCATACGCATATGATGTAGTTTTGCTTGCAAAAGGAAAATTCCTACATACCATAACTGACCTCTTCGGGAATTCATTAAGAACACTTAGTACATGGACAAAGCAATGCGGCCTTGGCGTCAACCCCCAAAAAACTGAGCTTGTGCTTTTTACAAACAAAAGAATAATACCACAATTCCAGCCGCCAACTCTTGAAGGAATACCTCTAAAGGTGACGGACAGGGCGAAATACCTGGGTATGACCCTCGACAGGAAATTTAATTGGAAGCCGAATGTCAATGAAAGAGTGAAAAAAGCATCTAACGCTTTCTACGCATGTAACCGCATCTTTGATAGGACGTGGGGACCAAACACCAAAATAATCTTGTGGATAAACACGGCGATCGTGCAGCCAATACGCACATATGGCAGCGTAGTCTGGTGGCAAGCCGCCGGCAAGGCGACCAATCTCAAGGCAATAACAAAGATACAAAGACTAGCATGTATAGGAACAACCACCGCAATGAGAACCACACCTACAGCAGGTTTGGAGGCAGTTCTCAATCTAACTCCTCTGGACATATACATGAAAGAATCTGCTACCAAAAGAGCCTAATAATGCATGGAACCCATGCAATTTTGGGCACGTACAAATTCTAGAGAAAAACGTTGGGAATAATGTCACTTCTGACTACATGTCTCCCCAACTGAACTTTGATAGACTATTCACCTACTCCTCTCCGAGCAGAGATGAACCCACAAAGCGGAAATCGGTATCCATCTATACAGATGCACCAACGATGGAATGTGGAACCCGTGCTGGTATATTCTGTGAGGAATTGAATATGCAATGCTCCATCAGGCTTCCTGAGATTTTGGCAATCGCGGAAGCGGCCCGAAGGGTGTCATTGCTGGCAATAACATGTAATTTTATTGATAGCCAGGCGGCTATAAAAGCAATTTCTGCTATAGAAATTAAATCGAAGCTAGTTCACCGCTGTCGCGAAGAGCTTAAGGTTTTTTGCTCGCAGCACTCCACGAATCTCTGCTGGGTCTGAACTGGCGAGAAAGGGGTCCGCAATGGATAAAGATAGAGCACTACAGTCGATCAAGCCTCCACTATGTAATCTCAGAGAACGAGTGGAAAACAAGATATGTATGAAAACCAATAACAGGTGGAAAGCACTAACTACCTGCGAAGTATCTCGGAAGCTATGGCCAGCATATGACAAAGGTCGAACATTCAAACTTCTACAGCTTGACAGGTCATCGCTGTCTAAGCTGGTAGGGGCTCTAACGGGTCATAACTTCTTAAGAAATCACATAATGAAGAGGTTGCTGAGACGAAGAGGTCCATAAGGACACACCTCACTTCCTCTGTCACTTGAGAAACATAACACTTGGGAGCTTTTACTTCCATGATTTACGAGAACTTTCTGATGTTATACATTCTAAACAGGTTCTTGAGGACGTCAGGATGGCTGGGCGGAGTCGGGTAAATGCAAGAAGGATGACACAAGCTGACCAGCAGCAACACCGACGGTTAACCCCCAACAAAATGGAATCACAATGGGTCCACAAGGACCTGAGTGTGGTATAGTAGGATCTAGCCTACTCTACGAACCCACATACCTAACCTAACCTAACCTAAATATTCCACTACTTCAGCTAGAACTCATGAAAGAAGCTATGGTAAATGCCTACACGCTCATCACAGAAGGTGAAACTAATTTCAATCTAGACCATCCTGAAATCTTACCGGAACTCAAAAAACACGAACTGCTTGAAATACATCTAACGGACAAATGCTTGCCACGTTACAACTTTTAACACAACTTCAAGGTTACATTCCCAGAACGCTTAAACTGGGAACAGAATAAACCAACATTTGCCTAGGATTCCTATGTATGGTACACGGACGCATCGAAAACAATTGACGGAGTTGGAGCGATAGTATGCGGTCCTCGTGTAATACTAACCTTTATGCTAGTATGGATAGCAGTTCCGTATTTCAGGCAGAAATCAATGCAAAAGAACTTCGCATTCGAGAGTGTCAAAACAGACTCATTACGAATAAAATCATTTACATTCTCTCTGACAGACGTTAATTGCAAGTAGAACTGTAAACTATAACATCAAAACTAGTCTGGGATTGTTTTCAAATCCTCCTAATACTGGCCACCACTATCAAGGTACATTTGATTTGGGTGCCAGGTCACTGTGGACATGAATGCAATTAAAAAAGCAGATGAACTAGCAAGAACAGAAGCCGCATCCAATCATTCATGATGCCAAGACCATTCTGAGGGCTATCTATGAACACTACAAAGAGTTGTATCAAAACTTGGCTTATAGAGAAAAAGCTACATTTCTGGAGGCATTACCAAGAAAACACACAAGCAAAAAACTTCATGCCAAACAATTCCCACAAAAAAAACAACTACTACAACACAGTAAATAGAAGTCAGTTTCGGCTAGTCACAAGCTTTCTCACGCTGCAGTGCCGTGGCAAGAAACAACTGATGACTATTAGAATAGTACAAGACAATACCTGTTGATTGTGCAACAAGGACGAGGAGACAGCGGAACACATATTATGTGATTGCAACTGCCTTATACAAATCCGTGAACGTTATTATATAAGTTCTACCTTGAAGCAGCGGATGTAGCTGCCAGCTCACTCAAAAAGATAGTCGCCTTTATAACTAACTGCGGCATCATTGATCAGCTCTAAATGAAGGACATCATAACAGGCCCATGTGAGGCCGCAGTGATCTGGGATATAGTATACCACCTCCAACACACAATCTTGGCTAATTTTTAAACTAGGGTGCCCTTATTATACCCTATCCTAAGGGTATATTAATTTTGACACATAGTTTGTAACACCCCTTAATATTCATCGCAGACCCCTAAAAGTATATATATTTATGATCAGGACCAAAATCTAAGGCTATTTAGCAATGTCCGTCCGTCCGTCCGACCGTTCGTCCGTATCAACTTTTGAGGCCTTTAGAGTTATGCTAGGAAGCTGAAATTTAGAACATATACTCCCTAGGGTTCCGAAATGGCAAAGTGTAAAAATGTACAAAATACACCTACTCCCACGCGCACAATTTAGATAAAGTTGTACAACCTTCACAAAATATGCAGGTACTGCCTACCTTTATAAATTTTTTATGTAAAGTTTTTCGCAACGCTTACTTTTTATGGGTGTTTTTCACTAAAATGAGAAAGGAAATTCTTCATCACTCCTAAGTTAGTTGTAGCTTTAGATAGATTTCAATTAAGCATAAGGGATTTTGTCAATATATTTCAACAGACATAATCGTCTATTCAAAGAATTCGCAAACAGACTAGAAAATATAAAGAGGAATCTACATAATCAGATTTTCAGAATAATTTGCCTGAAACGGTGATGGGACGGGAAATTATTACCTAGACTGGACGTAAGAAGTTCTAAAGAAGAACCCCTGCCAATTATTATTTCATGTAGAGAAATAAACAAACTTTTGGTTGTCCCCAAACTGGAGAGCTCTTCCGGTCAATAACAAGCTAAAGCTGTGTTAAACGCACATTATGACTGGAACCTCGAGGATAATGTGCAAATAATGTGCTGTGACACAACTGCATCTAATACAGGGCGAATGAAAGGGGATTGTGTACTAATGGAACATAAGCCACACAGGGAATTATTACTCTTTTTTTGCCGCTATGACGTTTATGAACTGGTTTTAAAATATGTATTTGAAACAAAAATCCAATAAATCACAAGTAACTTTGATATCCCGTTAGGTTAGGTTAGGTAGGATGGCAGTTTTACCCAAAGGCCGTGAAGGCCCATTGTGAGTACCCTATTTACACGTGTAAGGACATGAAGCTACCAAAACTAGTCGATCTATTGAGGAATAGTTTAAGGAATGTCTGATACAGGTACCCTAGCCAAGTCGTCTAGACTTTCGAAGAACCGTGCTCCCATGTATGATGAGCGGCTTTCTTGTAGAGCTGAGCAGAAGCATAAAATATGTTCCATGGACTCTATTTTCTGCTCGTCTCTGCAGCTTCTGCAGAAGAAGAGCCTTAGCCTTTAAGCCATATTTCCTATGTTGCAGTATCCGGTTAATACACCGACGAGTTTCCGGATTTGACTTCTATTAAGAGAGACTAGGGACTTTAATTTTTTTGTGTCTACAGCAGGCCACAGTTATGATGCAACCATTGGTGTTGCTCTATTGTTCCTTAGCCAATTGTGTGGTGGCGCTGGCAAATTCATCCGCTTTTTCTTTTCCTCCACCCCAACGTGTTCACGAACCCAGCAGAGTAGAATTTAGTGATGATGTATAGCCCTGAGTGCCAAGAAGCAATCTGTAACACACTTTGCATTTAGAAGGTTGGAGCTGATTGTTTTAAGTGCTGCTTCACTATCCACACAGATGGTTATTTCCATTGCTGGTAGTCCCATCGATTAGATAGTCTGCGCTGCTTTCTTAACCGCATAGATCTCAGCTTGGAAGACACTGCAGTGATCAGTCAGTCGAAATGACTGGTTGATAGCAAGTCTTTCTGAGGCCAGCTCCTATACTTTTTGCGGTTTTTGAACTATTCGTATAGGCGGATATACCTTTAATAATGGTACTAGGTGAGTTCCGGTGCTGTCTTTGGGGTATAGTGATTCTGAAATTTTTCTCGAAAACAAATCTGGGTTCCTCGTAATCGGTAAGTGACATGAGTCCCTTTCGATCAAAGATGTCAAGTATGCTTGAGTGTCCGTAATAACCAGGCTTCCAAGTTTTGTTCTCTCTTAATCTGATAGCCGCGTTGGCTGCCGTGTTGTTAGTGAATAGCTCAATAAATTGGAGGTATAATAGCGTTTCCAGACCTAGTTGCGGTGTGGATTTAATTGCGCCTGTTATGGCCAAAGAAGCAATTCTCTGCACCTTGTTCAGGTTCTTAAAATAAGATTTGTTTTAACCCCCTCCCACCAGACTACTGAATGGTAGGTTAGGTAGAATGGCTCTAACAATCGCGATGTACAACCAGTGCACAATGTTCGGTTGTAAGACCCAGTCTATCCCAAAGGTCTTTCTACATGCATAAAAGGCATTACGTCCTTTCTTCAGTGTTCCGTTTCCAGTTCAATTTGGTGAACCATACCCAGGTATGGGTACCTTATATTTCCTGGTTCGGTATCTCTAATGGTGGAAAAGTACTTTCCTGTTATTAGTACAACTATGCCATCCGCATAAGCGAGTATTGTTAATCGAGATGTTCCACAGTAGAGGCGATAGGACTCCCACTTGCGGTGTTCCACGATTAATAAAGGGTGATCCATTTCGAAGTTCCCTACTTTTTTAAAGGAAAAAACACAGAAAATTCAAATTTAATGGAGAATGTTTATTATCATTTGAAAGAACATTCTTTGGCATTTATTTTTTTAAGATTATGTCTACCAAATGATGGCCGTTGCTACGTCGCAAATGGTCCATCCGTTGAGTCCAATTTTCGATCACTCGTTCGAGCATTTCGACTGGTAACTGGCGAATGACACGCGTGATGTTTTCCTTCAAGGCCTGAATCGAAGCGGGTTTGTCGGCATAAGCTTTTGACTTTACATATCCCCACAGGAAAAGGTCTAACGGTGTGATATCACACGATCTTGGTGGCCAATCGACCGCCCCAAAACGTGAAATTATGTTCTCACCGTTCACTCAATAAGTCCATTGATTGTTGCGATGTGTGGTAAGTGGCGCCGTCTTGCTGAAACCAAATGTTGCCGAGATCACGAGCTTCAATTTCAGGCATCAAATAGTCGGTTATCATGGCACGATAACGGTCGCCATTAAATGTTACGTTAGCACCGGCATAATGTTTAAAGAAATATGGACCGATGATTCCACCGGTCCAAAAACCACACCAAACCTTTTTTTTTCTGGATAAAGTGGCAGTTCTTCAATCTCTTCAGGTTGCTCTTCGTCCCAAATGCGGCAATTTTATTTGTTTACATACCCATTGAGCCAGAAATGGTCCTCATCGCTAAACAAAATTTGCCTCGAAAACGTCGGATCTTCTTGGAACTTTTCAAGAGCCCATAGAGCGAAACGATGTCGCTGGGGAAGGTCGAGCGGCTTCAGTTGTTGCACAAGCTGTATTTTGTACGCTTTCAATTTAAGATCTTGAAGTAAAATGCGCCAAGTCGTTCCATACGTCAGTCCGAGTTGCTGCGAACGGCGCCGAATCGACTCTCTATGGTCTTCGTGTACACTCTCAGCTACGGCCGCTATATTTTCTTCACAGCGTGCTGGACGAGGTCTATTCGGTCGAATATTATCCAATAATGAATGCTGGGTCTCAAAATGGGTGATGGTGTTGCGAATAGTACGCTCAGTAGGCCGATTATGTTGACCATAAGTTGAGCGAAGTGCACGAAACACATTCCTCACAGAACGTGAATTTTTATAATAAAGTTGAACAATTTGTAAACGTTGTTCACGCGTAAGTCTTTCCATTATGAAATGCCAAACAATACTAAACAAAAATACCATGACACGACTTACACGTGATCTGTCAAAAAAGGCTATTGAAAAAAGTATCTCTACTTGGATCACCCGTTACTTTTCTTAATAACTCTACTGCCAAGCATAGTCCTTACCCAGTTTGTCAAAAACTACTGCTCTTTTGTAGCATGCCAGGTATAATATAGTCCGGTCCCGTCGGCTCCGTCCTGTTGAAAGGATTGAAGAGCCCATGTTATTCTATCGTGCTAGTGCAGTCTCTGATGACAGTCAGTAATTCATCCGGGAATGAGGGGGGGGGGCTGCCGTCAGAACTGTGTAGCCGAATTCCTGGGATTGTGCATCCTGGAAAGTGTCTTCCGAGGAGCAGATAAAGAGTCTCCTGATTACTAGCTGTCCAGTTATTGTCTTCCTTACACGGGTACCTTACAGGCGAGGGGATTTTGGTAAGAATTTTCCGGAGCCTTGCCGCGTCTGTGGTGGATTCATTACCGGAGCAGTAGTTTTCTTTTTAGACTCGCTAAAGCTGTTGCGATATTCACTCCAGTCTTCATCGGTTTTGGTCAGTTTGGCTCTATTAAACAGTTTCTCGGTTTTGGTCCCAAGAAGTCGTAGTTCCCTAGTCCACCAACCGCGTGTGTTCTTTTGGGAGGACCACTAATAGGGCAGGATTTTTTAAAGGAGTCAGTTAGGGTCCTGGTGAGAAGATTGAATGTTTATTTGACGAGTGCTGCCTTCGAAAATCTACCTATGGGGTTAGGTAGAAGTCGACGTTCGACCAGCTCAGAGAATTTACTCCAGCCAGTCTTGACAGGTTCGTGAAGGGGAGTTCTTTGGGTAATTCAAATTTAATTGTGAATGTTATCTTGAAGTGATCAGAGAAAGAGCACTTTGAGGAAACCTTCCAGTCATTAACCCTGAATCTGTCTACTGGGAGCGCTAAAGTTAGATCGATTACCACTTCCCTAATTTTGTTTTAAAAAGTAGTAGTTGCACCCCTATAACAAATATGTAGGTTGGAGAGTAATATAAAACTCACCCCTGTTATTAATATCTTTGCTACCCCACTGTGTGTTGGCGTACATGCTTACTACTAAGTTGGCTCTGGTGGTGCTGGCGTGTTGCACCAGGTCCCTTGGTAGTGGTGAAGGGGGTTTTTCTTTTTCATAGGGCATATATACGGATGCAAGAATGAGTTGGGGCTCGTTTTTGCGGTCGCATTTAGCCACTGTTAGATCGCTGTTGCAGAAACGATAAGAGAAAAGAAAGTTAATTGATTTCTTTATCAGAATGCAACTTCTAAGTTTACCTTCACAATAAGAGTGCAGGAGTTTGTAATTTTTTGACCCCAGTCCTTGGTTTTGGTTTTGTATAGCCAGGGTTCCTGGACTAAGGCCACGTCCACGCTCTCCTCCGTCATTCAGAGTAGCATGTCATCGTTGGCAACTTGAGAGTGGTGCAAGCGTTCCGGCGTAATGCGCAATTTGCCATTCGCCAACTTGCAGCTCCTTTTCCGCAGACCAACCAGTTTCAGTACGTACCTTAAGGCAATTGTCTGGCGTTCACCATCCGCATTATTAAGGTCAATAATGGCTAGGGTGCCTTTAAGCTTCTTCATCACCACTCTATACGCTAAGCCCCAGGGGTCTAGGTCAGCGTCGTCACAGAGCCGTTTTAAACTCTTTGACTTACTCTCTTTAATGGCACTTTCCAGTTTCCACGTCGTCAATTTAAAAGTGCTTAGTCGTTCGTGGAAATCTTGTCTTCCTCTGGATCTCTGAGATCTTCGTCTTGCCACTGTTTGATGTTGCGCTGGTGTTTTTTCCTGGAACATATCTTCGTCGAGCAGCGTGTGTTTTCATTTTGACCCTGCAAGGGTGGGGCACAGTCTGCGTTTCTCTTTACCGACCTTAAATAAAATAGCCTGGTGATCACTATGGGTATATTCTTTACTGACTTGCCATTTGGTATTCCGCAGGAGTGAGTTGCTCATATAAGTGATGTCGATGATAGACCCTCTGCCTGCCTTCTGGAACGTATCGGGTGCACATTCGTTGACCAGACTTATATCCAATCCTGCGAAGGATTCAAGAAGAGCTCTACCCCTTTACGTTTGTGGTTCTTCTTCGACAATCAGTAGCCCAAGCTTTGAAATCCCCAGCAATAATAACTGTTTCTCTTGCGCGTTAGCTACAATTTCGTCCAACAGCTTCATAAGTTCGCCAACGATAAATTGGGAGACGCATAGCAACTATACAAATGAATACCTTTTATCGTAGCAGATACATATCGGTCCCCCCGATGGCCGACTTACTGCAAGGCATGGTTCCCGCAGGTCCATATCGCGGCCTTTTTTGTGTTGTCATCTATACAGCTGTTCCCGCCTATGTATTTATACGCTATCATATTAATTGGCCAGTGCCTTCTTGAGTACCGGGCACTTGCTGCTACCAGCTACGTGTCCAGCGTTTTCTGGTGTAACCATCTTACACCAGAAGGATAATGCGTCTATTTTGCATTCTTTGGCTATGTGACCTTCTTGTCCATAGTCTCTGCATTGCTCGGATCGGTCGTGCTCGCTCTTGCATTGGCGCGCCGTATGGCCAAACCCCAGACACCTGAAGCATTTAATGATGGCCTTCCGAAAACGAATACTGCAATTTACCAAGCTGACTTTGATTTTGCCGGATTCCAGTAACATGTTCGCCATCTCTACCGGTAGGCCTATTGTCGCGATCTGCGTGCCACCGTAGCCCTTCCTAAGGCTGAGCACATTTCCATCGGCAACTACAAAGTTGTACTGCGCTTTGATTGCATCACAGATATCTCTCCTGGTGGTAACTTCATCGAGGTCTTTGAATTCTAACGAGGATCTCTGCACTAAGGTGCGGCTCTCTTCCTCTGCGCTAAGATTTTTACCAATTATGCTCCTGAATTCTTCGGGTCTGTCACCAGATTCGCGAAACAGGAACAACAGGTCTCGTTTCTGGGTTCTTCAGCTGGCTTTCCGAGCTCGTCGACTCTACAGACTCCAGCCTTCGTTTGGGCCCCGAAATCACCTTCAGGCATGGGGATGTTTGGGAGGCGTTGTTATAACTTCCTTGGGCTTGTTATCATGCATTTCGTTAGCCGAGAGCTCATAGAGCGTTTGATTGATCGCCTTTTACCATCCTCCAACATTTTCACTAGGGCTTTTATTTGTTCCCATAGTTTTTGAAACACCGAGGACTGGTTATTTGGATCCAGTACCATCCACGTTCTTCTTTGATGTGTCGCTACTCCATCAGGACTCCTCTGGGGCGTTGGCGGCTTTCTAGCCGGAGATCTTCTCACCATCGAGCTCTTCCGGAATGGGTTCTCTCCGTTGATCTCTTTCTCTTGATTTTGTTGGGTTTGTTTATTGTGTTCATTTCTATTGGATCCCCACTCAAGGCCGCTATCAATGCCCGGGTGTGTAGTCACCTAGCGATCCTATGCTTATCTATGCATGCAGTGAGGCCACACAAGGGTTGACACAGACCCTTATGGGGTTATGTGCCAGAGCCGGATTGGTGCTAACCAAAAATTTTTCATTTGGTTGGTGGTGACCAACTTAATGGTGACGAAGCATTAAACGTACTTTGAGGCCTGCCAGGGTTTAAACGAGACGAGGGCGTTCACAGCATTAGCCTGAAAGCCATTTCAATAGAATTTCACTCTTGCTTACTCAGGTAACAGAATACTGCAAACGTCAGCCCATATGACAATCATTCTAAAACGTTGTTTCCAATATGCCATAACTACGACCTTACTGGGCTCAATCGTTATGCCTAGAAAGGCGGTAAAAGATTCATCTTTCTATGCTTTCCAACAATGCCACCTCCTGACCCGAGGGCTAGGAGGTGGGTAAGCACATAGTTGAAGACGGTGCCGACTCGCCTTGTCGCAGAAAGTTCTTAGGGGTTCCTGTGGCCTTTTCAGCCGCGCATTCCTTTTCTGCCGCTCTTGGTCCGGGACTGTTTATTGGTTACTCACAGCTTACCTGCATATCCGTATACCTTTTATCCCAGCATATCACCATCGGCCACCTGTAACCCCCCCAGTAGCCTAAGCTTAGCCTTGAGCCTGAGCTCCCTCGTACATTTTGTTTTTTCTTGGATGCGCCAGTGGTAATCTCCGAAAGATGCGGTAGCCCGTGCTTTCAACAAGCACGATTCGCAGCACCTGAATGTTCGGTGCCAGAAGTGCGCCTACGTACTAATTCCCACTACTACGTCCTTCAACCACTCACCCCGCGGAGCTGCCATTAGGTATTACTTCGCGGGGCTGGTTAGCAATTATGCTTTATTCTCCGAAGCCACCTCTTGAGTTCTTTGTAGGGCTTCTGCTCTTCGCAGCGCGTACTGCATGCGTACTATAAACCTCTATACACTTGTCATCCGACTGCCTCATGTGACTCATGGTGTTTTTTGAACATGGCAGATTTACTCGTTCTTCCGAAAAGCGTCCGCAGTAGAACACTGCATGCAGCGCGTCCTCTTCCTCATTTTGACATTTTGGGCACTGGGGCGAACCTATGAATGTATTTCTGGTATGATATATGATATTGAACGATGAAATTATTGATGATGATCTTTGAATTGGAATAGTGAATAGCAGTGAATTAATTAAAAAATTGTATTAAATTATTGAATTGGTCTGTTAACTGTTCACGCGGTACTAATAAATTTCATTCATTGAACATTCATTTATTTTACGTAAAATTTGACTAATTTAACAGACTATTTTATTTTTCAAATTTCAAATTTTATTCTTTTGCAAATTCACCACAACTTCTCACATGTTAGTACAATGTTATTGGACACAGCCCAGATTTACTTTTAATATGTCAACATGAGATGTTTTGCAAAATGGATTCTTGGGCGCAGTACTGCTATTGTGTTCGTGAGCTGGCTCAATTTGATTTACATGTAAAAACAACAAAGACGCACACGCCTTTACAAAGATATGGACGACAAGGTGCCTACCCCTAGCGAAAGAACGCGAAGATAACTTTCTTACATTCGACGTTCGTCAAACATTGGCAACAAAATATTTTCGTAGTGTCCAAAATCAACGATGTTTCTTAAGTCTTCGGGTAAATACATTGTCAGTTTCATAGTCTTATAAAGATGTCTGGAACCATATGATGGCAGCCATTTTATTTGAAACCGCATCAAGGCATAAGCTTTCGCATGTATTCTACTAGTCGCGTTAATGGCTCTTTTGGAGAAACTTTTGAAACATAAACTCGAAGGATGCGGTTAGCAGTCGTAAGCCATCTTGAATGCACCATAGTTCCACGGTTATTTTGAAAAAAATTGCACCTTCGTGCTGATTGCCTTACCAATTTCGAAAAACTAGTTTTGGTTTGTGCTTATAATAAAGCACAAAGGTATTTCAGGAAGATTTATTTTAACTGGGATACATTTAGTAACGCTCAGATTTTGGCGACTTTGGAGGTCATTTCAGATTTTCCTAGACATTTTCAGCTTTTCCATTTCCTGGTGTTATATGATCTATGTGCTGAGAGTACGGCTCTTCCACTAACATAACAATAACATTTCAAATGCAGTGTTTGTTTTGTCTCTGTCACCTGCCTGAAAACTGAGCATGAAATTGGCGTCCTGCCAAATTCGAGTTGAAGTTTGGGCTCATTTTTTTGTTTCTACAAGACATTTGATCTTGCAGAAAAGCACGTTCTTTTGTCGGAACTTCTTTTTCTTTGGGACAGGAGTAGCCACGAAAATCAGGGCATTCACAAGCAGCAATATTTAAAAGGTTTTGACGATCTTCTGTAAGTTATTTTAATTGGAGTTTATATACATAGTTCGGTATTTCTTCTCGCTTTGGACAAATAAGTTTGATGTTTCAACAAAATTTCTGAATTTTATTCTAAATTGACACAAAATGCAAGCCTACTAATTTCAAAATAATTTAAGAAAATATGGCGTCTTTGCCCGTATTACAAAATGTCGATATATAATAATCTGTAGTTTTTCGGAGACCAAATCAAGGGGAACGGTAGTGCCCAGCCAAGTTCTTTAGCAACTTTGGCCCTACACCCTTGTTTATACGAACCAACTCAGGCCATTTTGACCTCCCTCCAACTTCGCTTACAATGAAGCTAGAGATATATAGCCTTATTAAAATGCCGATTAAACTGATTGATAACTCGAACACACTGTTAACTCATTAATTAATTTCAATTTACTCGCTGCGTAAGAACTGTCAAAAACGTTCCTGTGGATTTAGAAAATTGTAAATTTGTTGTTTGGATATGTCAAATGTCAGCCGGAATGCCATTTTCAAGCTAATTTTTCAGGAAAACAGCCAGTTCGTTATTGTATGGAGAACCCTCATTATAAATAAGAAAAGTTAACAAACGGATAAGTGTTTTATCCGTGTACTATCTATCACATGAGTTAACGATGGAGTAGGGTTTTATTATTGATAAGGCTAATAAAATGCAGGATTTATTGGGACGCACAGCAGCATACCAAATTTCAACTGTTTTACAGGAGGAGTTACTAAGCTATAAGGCACCAAAATTGGCAAAAATAGTAACCACTGACTCGCTGACAGATCATCATATCTATGGAAATTTGAAACAGTAATAAGGTTTGCGGAGAAACTACAGGAAATATCTAACATATGTGATTTTCCATCCCCATCATCAAAACTATGGAGCATTTCCAATCATCGTAGAACCTCAAAATAGTTCACAGTAATAAGTTTTGCTGAAAAACCATAGGGAAAATCTAACATATGTGATTTCTTTTGGGGCATATAGGGATATGGATAGGGTATCGTACTGTTCGCCCCAAGCGGACTGTAGCCTTTCCTTATGTTTCGATAGACGTTTGTCCCAGCAAAAGTTTTACAAATGAAAGAAACTAAGAAATCACTAAGAGGGCAGCTGGTGACGCTGAACTATATTCCGCATCGGAGTTACCTACCTATATATTGCAGGTTATGCAATCATTCCGAAAGAAAAGATGTCATCCATAGTATTGGAAAAGTTCCTATCCTTAAGGGAATATGAAGAGGATTTCTGGGCAACGACGTAATATCTGAAGCTGAAGTGATAGCACTCCTCAATTGACCAAATTTTTAATGAAGCTTTCTTAAAAAAAAATATTTTGTAAAAAAAAAGTAACTTTAATTAAATGTCAATCGAGCAGACTTTCGAGCATGGCTTTACACATGCTTTAATGATTTTTATTTGTAAACAAATGTAATATACATATTAAAGGAAATTAATATATCAAAATTATCTATCTTTCCATCTACAGCGACAGTGACCTGATGAAGCAAATGAACATCAACGCTTTAGCTCGCAGAATCTTTGACTCTACTCCGGTGAGAAAACGTAGTAGAGGAAGGGACTTGTAAAAGCTTGGAGTGCGCAACTGGACGATATTAGCCAAACACTGCGCATATTGATGTGGCCTATGGTTGAGGCCCATTTCCACCCCAGACCGTATTGTCGCCAATACGGTAAGCAAGTAAGCTCGGTTTGTTACGCAAGTAATATATCGTTGAGCGAAAATACATTTCGACATTCCGGTTAAGGCGAAATGAAGTTTTGTTTTTAAGTACGGTGTACAGTGCAGTGAAAAAAAAAGTGTACTGTGTTTGGGCACTCCATCTTGTCCTACTCCCTATCGTTTGCTGCTGCTTTGCTTGGTTATAGCAAGTGCCGTATGTTTCTGCGTGCACTTGCTATGGCTGGGTAGGGTATCAGTTGGCGAATAGCGGGTCGGTCACCAGTGGACGTGAGTAATATTCGTGGGTTGAGATCCAAATTTGTTTTCATTGTACGCCCATGCGATTAACAATAAACCAGCTGTTTTGGCACTAAGTGAAACACAGGTCAGCATTGATTCAGATTTAACGGAGTTAGGTCTGCCTGGATATAACTTGGTGCCATTATTCTTTTCCCATCGCTGTATCGCCGTTTGTATACGTAGTGATGAAGCCTAGCAACTTCTACCTCAATATGGTCAATTTTCCAATCCGGAATTTAATTTTATTTGGGTAAAATTTCATGTCCGTAGGCAATTAATTCACTACTGTTTTATGTACAGAAGCCCAAACCAGGACAGGCATTCAACTTATAATGAGTTTGATGCACTGTGCGATTCCATCACCAGAATTCTAACCCATTATCCTCGTACTAAAATCGTCGTTGCGGGCGATTTCAATATACAAAATTCAAGTTGGGTCCGACTTTCTGGACAGACAACACCCGAAGGAAGGTATGTCGAGATCTTAGCTGAGGTTAATAATTTAACCCAGATTGTAAATGCGCCGATACGGAGACCGGACATTAGCGGTCAAAACGCCAACACTCTGGACTTGTTTCTTACCGTTCACACTGTTAAATACACTTTAGATGTATTATCGCCTCTAGGATGTCAGACCATTGTATCATATCGGCGAATTTCTCGTACTCCAGCCACACAGTTAAAGAACAAGCTCCTAAAAGAACCATATGGCAATACGGGAAAGCCAATTGGGAAGTTTTAAAGGGTTTCTTTAGGAGTTTTAACTGGTCGTTGTGCTTCCTCAACAACGACGTGGATGCCGCTGCCGATATGATTACAAATTTAATTCACCTGGGTATGAAACGCTTTATCCCTAACAGGATAAAGTGTATCAGACCTAAGTAAAACGCGTGGTGTGACTTGAGCTGTAAAGAAGCTATCAGGGCTAAAGAGGTAACTTTTCGGTCATTTAAGACCAACCCAACTAAGGAAAACCGAAAAAAGTTCAAACGAGCCAGAAATGACTGCAATGCCCATATTAATCGTGTTAAATTCTCCTACGACCAAAGGTTGAGGCAGAAAATACTACAAAGTCCCTACGGTAGTAAAAACTTTTGGTCGTTTGCTAGGAATATTAAAAATTCGGCCTCGTCATCTATCCCGACACTCATTTGCAATGACACTCCAGCAGTCAGCTCTTCGGATAAAGCCAATCTGCTTGCTGCTCATTTTGCAGCTAGCTCAACGCTCCCAGATTGTTCTTTATCTCCCCCAGTACTCGAGCGCGTAGAACACTCCATGGGACAAATCCACTTCCGCACCCGTACTGTGTCAAGATCTCAACATTCACAAATCCGCTGGCCCAGATGGTATTTCCCCTATAGTTCTAAAGAGGTGTTCTTCCACGCTGGCAAAACCACTGCAAAAGCTTTTCTATCTGTCCTATTCTTCAGGGCTCTTTCCGGGAAGATGCAAAACAGCATTTGTACAGCCCGTCCCCAAAAAAGGCGATTCTTCCTCTCCCTCCTCCTACCATTTGCACCATTTGCACTTACGTCCCTTCTTTCCAAGGTCATGGAAACGCTGATAAACCGTCAGCTTATGAGATATCTCGAATCCCGAAAACTTCTTAATGACCGGCAGTACGGTTTTCGCAGCAACAGGTCCACTGGTGATTTGATGAAATATCTAACCGAAAAGTGGAACCAATATATTCACCATGGTGGTGAAAGCAAAGTCGTTGCGCTTGATATTTCAAAGGCATTTGACAGAGTTTGGCATCAAGCTCTCTTGTCGAAAATGCGTGCATTTGCGATCGATGTTACACTTCTTCAATGCATTAGAAATTACCTTTCGGACCGTTCAATACAAGTCACTTGACTCTCTTAGTCTTCGTCGTAATGTCTCCTGTCTGTCATTGTTTTATCGGTACTTTCACCACAAGTGCTCAAATGAAATAGCCAGTTGCATTCCACCCCTACAGCATTTCAACCGGAATACTCGCCATGCTAGGAATGCAATCAGTTTACCCTTAAGCGTGTTTTCGGACGTACCGTGAAATATAATGATTCCTTTCTCAGCCGTACAATACGAAAGTGGAATGCTCTACCACGCTCTGTTTTTCCTCTGCATTATAGTTTACAAACATTTAAAACCAACGTGCATCGGTTTCTCCCTTTCTCTAATCCTTCATTTCCCTTATGCCCGCACTGTGTCACTTCATCATAAGGGTATCCAAAGTCCCTTTAGTGCGCGTACATTATAAAAAAAAATTGTTTTTAATTGCTAAACTTTTTCCAATTTCAGACAAAATAAAGAATCAATTTAAACTTTCAACGAAAAGTGCAAGCCACTTTCAACAAATGGCCCTCAAAAAAACCACTTAGGTTTTGGTCCTGATCATAAATATATATACTTTTATGGGTCAACAACGAGTATTAAGGGGTGTTACAAACTATGTGTCAAATTTAATATACCCTTAGGATAGCGTATGATAGGCAGCAGCAAAAACGTATCACTGAGCCAAAGGGGCCAACCAGGCCAAACGACAACGCTAATTACGATCACCTGTTTCAATAGTAAAGAGAGACATGATAACCAGTAAAGATGTAGCGGTTGTGGTTGCAACTAGTTGCTGAGCAAGTGCTCACGTTTGAAAATACTGTATTTATGGGTGTGATTACAATTGAAGTCAAACATCGACTCATTTTGAACAATATTTTCATTCGTACTTCTATTGAGATTCTTGTCTTAGTTAAGAAAGCTATTACTACTACTATTGGCGAGATTTCCCTGTTGAGGAGGAGATCGTTGTATTTATGAGGCTTAACTGAAACTGAGATTGAGTGATAAGTGTATCACTTTCATTAGTGTTTACTCTATTTCGGGTTTGCAGATTATGCTGTCGATTGGTGTCGAAAACTAAGTTTCGCCCCTTAGAAATGGCACTGTTGTTTTACTTTTCACTCATGATTAAGTTTTCGTTGATACAATAATTTTAATTGCACATTTTATTAAGAGATGTAATAAAATAAGAAAATCACTGTCTTGTTAAGAATGGTTTTAGTTCAATTATATAAACAGAAATTTATTAGACATAAATGTATTTGCTTTGGCGATATTGAGGGTGATTAAGGTAGATTGGATGAAATGAGATTCACTAAATTTCTCTGTATCCGCATTGAGTAGGTGGTAAATGCTGCCGGATATGCCAATTTTTAATTTAAGTTGCTTATAGTGAGATGCTATATTTCTATCAAGCCGCACGTTGGGCTCCAATCTTGTAACCTGGAGGGTTGAGGTGGTAGTATTCCCAGTAGCAGATGGTGGCGCGCTTGGTCAAAATCACGTCGCTCGGGAAGGTTCGTCCTGCTACTACCATTGGTATAAAATATATCGAGGCAAATATTCAATCGATATCGACCCGGTTGTTAGAAGTCACCTGAAGTGATTTTCTTCAGCTTATATCGGCTGTCCGAAAGAGGAACGGAATCTCGGCGAAAACATATAAATAATGTGAAAAAAATAGAAAGAATAGTGTGAAAGATAAACTTAAATATTTTAACGCAAAGAAGAATTTAGAAAATAAAGGGTGAAAGATGGAGTAAAGATTGATAGAGGTAGAGGCATGGTCAGGATTTCTTGACCCTGAGATGATCAAATCATGATCTCTTCTTTTCACCGCTCTTCGGCTGTGCCAACCCTAAACTACAAACAAAGTCTATAGCCCCATGGCGTCAGATTTTCTGGAATAAATGTTAATGGAGGGCCCCTAACATGAAACGCTACTCATTTCATAGGGCTTTCACCCATCACAGCTCACTATCGAAATCACAACAATTTCTTTGGAATTGAAAAGAGATGTATTCGTATATATTAAGAGTTATTAGTTATAGTATTATGAGTGGGGTTTCAACAATCTGATCTATAGTCTCTATAATTCTTTGATTAAATAAGATATTCAAATATATATTAATATGTAAATATATTTTATTATATATTATATATCAGTTTGTATAATTGATTCTCTGCCATAGGGGCTTTAAATATTGAATAAAGCAGGGGTAGGTATGTGGTTGAACTTAGAGTTTTTAATTAGATTAATTTGACTTGTGCATCGATTTTATGTTGGTGAATCTGCATGTGCGCCGAATTGGCTGTCTTATCTCTGTTGTTTTTTTTACGTAGGATGTCATCGTCAATAATGAGGATGTGCAAATGTAAAATGTTTGTATGAACCGTTTTCAAGCAGGCTGACCATTGGACAAATACCCAAATGCAGCCTGAAGAATACTGGATCGAATACAATTTAGTTAGTTTTTATTAATGATGATTTCAAATATAAAATAAAAATGCAAATTAATTAAATTAATTATATATCATATTTAGAATGGTTGACTTACGAGCGACGATGTGTGTTGGTTGAAGGTGGCGGTAAAAAGAAAAAAAGAGAGTGACATGACAAGTCATAGCTAGTAAAAGTACATGTTGATCTGAATTCTAAAATTTATACCAAGCGATTGCACTTGTTATCTTGCAGACCAAAGAGACGTCAATATGTTGATCTGAATTCTAAAATTGATACCAAGCAATTGCACTTGTTATCTTGTAGATTTTTTTGAGCCAAGCACTTGAACTTGTTCACTGTAATAAGGAGAACGAAACGTCGTTGAATACAAAGACGAGGTGGAATCAATGGATGATTATCGATTGATTTATTGTTGGTTTCGTTGGTTTGTTGTGACAGAGAAAACAGTGATTGTGTTCAGACACGATGATTGTGTACAGACCCAACACCTTTCCCAACTTAGCTTGAAGTAGCGTTTCTGCTCCGAACGTCTCAGATCTGGTATTGGTTGCTCATGTTGATCCAGTCGTCTTGTTGTTTCCTCTGGCTGCTCGTGGTGAAACTGTGGAGCTGTCTCTGCGCTGTTGTCTTGGCTTCTATCGCAAAGTTGATCTTAGTCTCTCCGCATTGGTTTTACATCTTCAGTTGTCTGTTGGCTGAAATTCATAAAGGTCCACTGGAATAGTTTCTCGCCCACTCTGATTCGTTGACAATAAGCTGTGAGACAAGAGTTGTTGAATCACTCGTCTTTGTAGATCGTGAATTGTTGTCCGGTTGTAGCTTGTTAAAGTAAGTCGTCGGTATTCTTTTAAGAAGTAATTCGGCTGGTGATTTACCAGTTGTTCCTGATGGTAATGTAAAAACCTTGCCAGTGAAAGTTGTAAGCTACGCACCGGTTTCCGCATTAGATACTCCTTCGTAGTTCGGACCATCCTCTGAGCTTGGCCATTGCTCGCTGCATGGAAAGGTGCTGTTAGCAAATGAGAGATCAAATTTCTTCTACAAAATACGCCAAATTCATCCGAAGTGAGGGCTGAAGATAGAGTCTTATAATGAAAACCCATCATGAATTCCGAAGATGGATTGCAAACTATTGATCGCACACACTGCACTAGTTGCTGACACAGATTTCACCTCGACCCATTTGGAGTATGAGTCAACGCGTATAAAACAGGTTTGGCCCTGAAATGATCTGTCTTTATCGCCGTTTAGACAATGATGGATCACAAATATAGTTAAAGGGTGCATTTAATGCGATACGCAACACAAAGACTGTAAAAATAAGTTTTGTTTGAAAAGCGCTTAAATATGTACAGAGTTGTATTGCAGTACCCAGCAAATTTACTTGGAATAGGTACTTGAAAAACTGCTTGTACTTGGTGGTTTTCAAATAAGTAAAAGTACATGTTGATCTGAATTCTAAAATTTATACCAAGCGATTGCACTTGTTATCTTGCAGACCAAAGAGACGTCAATATGTTGATCTGAATTCTAAAATTGATACCAAGCAATTGCACTTGTTATCTTGCAGATTTTTTTGAGCCAAGCACTTGAACTTGTTCACTGTAATAAGGAGAACGAAACGTCGTTGAATACAAAGACGAGGTGGAATCAATGGATGATTATCGATTGATTTATTGTTGGGTCAAATGCCTCTTTTATACTTATAATTAGTTACATAAGTGCTAACCTAAACAACATAGTTCTTAATGCTATAATAACCTAATTTACGTAATGCTATATGGTGCGTCAGCGCAACGATCGATTGTTGCTTTTGGTGTGTTGACGGTGGTTTGTTTATTGTATGTATGACTGAGTAGGTCACTGGGTGCGGTGTTCGTTGCACTCGATGGGTTTTTTAACATTCTCCCCGCGTTGAAGTGCATTGCATTCAATTATGTTCTTATGTTTCGCTGACATTGTTTTGCGCGCGAGTTTGCGGAATAGGTGTGGACCTTGTAGATGTCGTCATTCGGCTGCGCAGCTTGTAGATAATTGTAAATCCGACAGAAAGTGACACCAGAAGCGCCAGATAACTAATTAAATGATGATGAATGCTATTAATGAATACCGTGTCCTCCCAAAACTGATGTAAGAGGTATGCAATGTGCTGGTCGTCGTTTGATGTGCCTGGATGGTATTACGCAGCCATCGACAAGCGATAGAAGTCCAGATCCAGTAAGTTCAATTTGAATGGTTTCTGTTTTACATACGGCAGTTAGTTGAATGTCTGGGAGTGTGCCGAATATCCACTGTTTACTGCTGCTTAGCTGTGTCCGCATCATGTTATTGGTTGGGTTTATAAGATTGCACGATGGCACTGTGTTATTGTTGAACATAAGGAAAGGCTACAGTCCGCTTGGGGCAGTATGATAGCCTATCCATATCCCTATATGCCCCAAAGAAAAAAGCACTAAGAAGATGATGGCTAGCATTTTATTTCATTCTATTATTAAAAAAAATGTTTTTTTTTTTAAAAACGCCCCCAAAAAGTGGGCGTGGGCAAAACCTTGGTATGGGCGATATGTTGGAAAAAATATAGGGTAAATATCTTGTTAAACATTTTTTTTCTCTTTCTATCAAAACTTTCGAAGAAAACAGCATTTTAGTAAAAAACGCCCACAAAAAGCAGGCGTGGCAAAAAACTTTATATGACAAACTTATAAAGCAGGGCAGTGCCTACATATCTTGTGAAGGTTGTAACACTCTATCTCTCTAACTTTAGCTTTAAAACGGTTTTTTCTAAATTGTGGGCGTGGCAGTGGGCGTATTCAAAAACTTTTACCACTTTACCATTTCGGGACCCTAAGGAGTATATGCTCTAAATTTTAGCTTCCTAGCATAAATTTAAAGGCCTCAAAAGTTGATACGGACGGACGGACGGACTGACGGACATTGCTAAATAGTCTTAGGATTTGGTGCTGATCATAAATATATATACTTTTATGGGTCTACGACGAATATTAAGGGGTGTTACAAACTATGTGTCAAAATTAATATACCCTTAGGATAGGGTATAACAAGTTAAACTCGCAATTATATGCCTGTGATCCGGCAGGGTATTTTGCCATTTTGTTGAAACAGAAACATTGTAGGTCCTTGCTTTTGTCGCAAACTTTCAGTTCCTTTGCCGTCATTGATCTCTGTGACGATTTATGGTGAGAATTTCCATTGACGGATTGATAATTAGAAGAGTGTTGTTTACCTTTGCCGGGAATGGTATCAGTCAAAATAAGTTGAAAGGCTCTTGTTCGACGAATGGAATTTTGATAACGAACAGAAGATGATTGTCAGTGGCTCCTCCTTTTGCTGTTAGGATCTTGTAGAAGCATAGCAAATCTTCTTGTTCGAATGGCAGTTTTTGTGACTGCGGCAGATGATTTTTGATGTTCGTGATTTCTGCCCTTAATTGTGCTGGAGAGAGTAGCAGGGGGCTGATGGTTCCATAATATGCGCCCGTTAATGTGTCGAGAATTGCAGTTTCAATTCGCTGCAGGTTGGATACCGCAATCATTAACTGAATTGTCAAGAATGTGAAGATTTGAAAGATTTTGGAGTGCTTGGAGGCCTCTCCAATTCGAGCAAAGATCTCTTTGGATTGGTTCTGAAGGATGTTCATGTGTGCTCTTGCTTCGAGTTGATCCCGTTTCATGATGTTAATCGAGGAATCTATGATTGAGGTCTGGTTTTTTAGCATCTTCCATAGATGTGCTTCATTGCCCTTAAATTGGTTAATGGTTCGGGATAGCTCCTCTGCGTAGTCCGAATCAAGCAGTCCAAATAAAGTATGAGCTACATTACCAACGAAATCGATAGCTGCCCGAGGCGTTCGGCGTTTTGAGAATAAGTTGAAATATGTTTGCAGTATGCTTCTGATTGCAATGAAATGTGTTACTAATGCAGTACATATTGCCTTTTGATGTAACTGGTTGCAGAGATGTTGAAGTGCCGTTTTGCCATTACCGAATGCTCCTAGCTCTGTTTGAATGGGTGTTAAGTCATAGTACACGATAATTTTCCATTCGGTTGCCACTACGTTTGTGGATCCGAGACCTTCGAAGTGATTGTTGAACTTCGTTACGTTCACTGGCGACGCGCATATTATTGGTAGTAGTAATAATCATAGCATGATGGTCGCTAGTGAGACATATGATGTCCTTCTTCGTTTTGTAGGTGTATCTGTCGTATCATCTGTTGCCAGTTCGGATGAGGTCATTGCAGTTTCAGATGCATTCGTGTCGTTATCATCAGGTTACTTGAATAAGGGGGCTAACCGAAGGATTGGTGGCTTCCATGTTCCTGATCTGGTTTTGACGTTGACTACTCGAACCCTGTCGTCATCACGTTTGAAGATTTTAGTCACTCTTCCGATTGGCCATTGAAGTGTGGGCGTGTTTTCCTCCTTGATTATGACCATGTCGCCAACCTTGATGTTGTTCTTTTCCTGGTTCCATTTGTGCCTATATTGCAGTTCGTTCAGATACTCGGTTGACCATCGTTTCCAAAATTCGTGTTTCAAATGGCCCATCACCTTCCAGTGGGTTAGAAGATTGGTTTTCTCTGGAGCGGTATCACTGTCGACTTGAGCAATCAAAGGCTCGCCAATAAGAAAATGGCTAGGTGTTAGTGCAGATAAGTCGTTTGGATTCGATGACAGAGGGGTGAGTGGTCTTGAATTGAGAATGCCTTCAATTTCAACGATTATGGTTTCCAACTCTTCGTGTGTAAACGATGCCGGTGAAACTATTTTAAAGAAAAGGTACTTTGCGGATTTCACTGCTGCCTCCTTACCCTTGTCGCTGCTGGCCTTGATTATGGCCTCCTTTGCTTCAGGAACATGGAAGACCTCGAGCAGCTGGTTTCTGGCTCCCACGAAGTTGTTTGCATTATCGCAGTAAAGTGTTTGAATGCGACCGCGTCGGTTGATAAACCTTCTAAGGGGTCCTATATATGCTTCCGTTGTTAGGTCAGTCACAATCTCTAAGTGTACGGCCTTTGTTGAAAAGCACCAGAAGACTGCTAGGTACACCTTGTGCGGCTTTTTTCCTCTGACCTGGTAGTGCACCCATAGGGGGCCACAAAAGTCAACACGGAGATCATGAATGGTCTGTTTGGTGACACGCGATCTGCCAGGAGGTTTCCCATTACTTGAGTCATTAATTGTGGTTTAGCCTTGGTCCATTTAACGCAATTATGAACAGTGTGACGAGCCATGATCTTTCCCTTGATTGGCCAGAATTGTTGTCTCAAGATCGAGAGGAGCGTCTGTGGTCCACAAAGTTTGTGCTCGTCGTGTTTTGTTTTGAACAACATTTTGGTTACTGATTCATTGTATGGCATCAGTATGGGATGTTTTGCACGGAAGGAAATGGGAGCGGCTTCTGGCCGGCCTCCGACTCGTAGAATACCCTTTTCATCTAGAAATGATGCTAGGGTGATCATTGTGTTGGATTTGCATAAGCCCTTGTGACTCTTGAGGTCTTGGATTTCCTTCCCAAATTCAGATCCTTGTGCATGCCTTATGATACCCGTAAGAGCTTCGTTGAGTTCCTTAGGCGATAGTGCTGTATGGTTTGCTTTGTTGGTGTCTATTTTTCTGGCTCTCTTGATGAACCGAAGAACGTAACCAATAGTGTGCTAAAGGAAATTAAACGAATTTCGATGATTGATGTGGTAAATCATCTGTTTTGTGCCGTTTTGTGTTAATGCTAAAGCAAATGCATGCTCTCTCTTTCTTTCCAGGTCGAATTATGGATCTTGTTCCTTTATAAAGGGTTGAGGCCATGCTGCTTCGTTTTCGTGCGTGAAGTGGTCCGTAAAGCCACATATTGCATGACATAAAGCTGATTGCTGATATTCCGCGAGATAGGAGATCTGCTGGGTTTTCCTTGGATGGGACGTGATGTCATTGGTTTGCCAAAGAACATTCTTGTATTTTTGACACTCGATTTGCTACAAAAGTGTGATGAGGAAGTTGAATTAATGCATGATAATAAGATTTGTGAATCGGTCCAGAAAAATATTGGAGTGTCTTGAAGTCTTAAGTCTTCTCGGACACTATTGGTGAGTTCAGCTCCTGATACTGCAGCACACAATTCAAATCAAGGAAGAGTTTGTTGTCTTACCGGCGCTATACGTGACTTCGCGCAGAGCAATCGGACGAGTATTGTTCGATCCTTATAGATTGACCGCAAATAAACTGCTGCTCCATAGGCTTGCTCTGATGCTTCCACTCTGCAAGCAAAGTTTCTGCTTGTCGATCGTAGTCCGATGTTGACTCGATGATTTGAGCTTCGTGTTCTCCTGCCAATGCCTTCGATGCAGAGTGAAGATGGTATTGGTGATAGACAGAGACGTTTAGTGAGTCTCTTGGTTATGAAGAAACCTCACATCTTTGTCCATTGTTTGCGGTGATGGTCACTTTTGCTGTGGCTAGAAGGACGTAACCTTGCTTGTTGTTTACTTGCTGGATTGTGGCTACAGTTGTCGGAGCCGCCCTTTCGCTCGATTGTGGCGTTGTGGTTCCACGTTCTAGATGCAACAAGGTGTTGTGCTTCACTGAGCATTTGGTGCAACATCGTGCAGAGCATGTTTTAGAAGTGTGGTCAGTTTTAAAGCAATTTACACAAAGCTGTTTTCTTTGGATCTATTTGAGCTGTTCCGTTGTTGACAATGCGAGGAATTTTCCACAATAATAAATCGAATGACCTCTTGTGCACACACACTTTGCAGCCTTCGATATTGGATGTGCTCATGCTTGTCACCACTCTCGTCTTGTCCTTTCCACCAACAGCTTCTAAGGCCTCGAATCGCGATTTCAGAAATTTTAAGAATTCATATATAGTTTGCAATTCTCGTGGGTTTCGTAAAGATTGCTCGTATAGAAGATGGCTTGGCCGATCTAATTTCTTGATTAATAGGTGGATGAGGAGTGGGTCCCAGGAGTCTGTCTCGATGCCCAGTGTTTTGAGTGCTGCTAGGCATTCATGAATGCTGTCATGAAACTCTCTGATTGACTTCATCTCTGAGGTGATACTAGGTAGCCCAGTAAGTCGTTGAATCAGTGCTGATGTGATGGCTCTTTTGTTGCTGAATCGATCCTGTAGCGTTCTCCAAGCTATAGGGTAATTATCTTCGGTTAGCTCAAGGTGTCACAATAACCGCTCTGCATCGCCTAACACATTTGTCTTTAGATACCACATTTTTTGTCTGTCTGCCATTTCAGATGATCTCCGTCAAATTTTAGTATCGTCATTTCAGGCAATTGAATTGCCGGATGATCTGCGACAATCTTCGATGTCGTGTTTTTCTTCTGAGTGGTTGTTGTTGCCTTTCGCAACAGAGCTTGATTCATTAGAACCTCTGCCGCTAGGTTGATGTAAGCATTCATGTCATACCCGTCGGCTACCGGATCATCACCTGTTTCCCAAATCGAGTAATGAATGTCCTCGATTTGGCTCCACAGTTTGTTCATTGCCTGTAGGCACAACCCAGGGCATCTTCTTTGGCCGATCCTTGCATAATGCGGGCTAAACAATTCATCATGGCTTTCTGTCTTCTTTGGAGTGTCTCCCGGCCGTGTTGGTTCTCTTGATGATGAATGTGGTTCATCTGGCCTTGCTGTCGGGTTTTTCCTGATTGCAGCCTTTTCGTCGTTGCTAAGCCTTAGCTGTGCTAACGATTCGCTAAGGATTAGACTATACTTGTCGTATAGTTGCTTGATCTTGGTATAAGTTATGAGCGAGCGAAAACTCAATAAAATTCCATTGCATAAAACTCTATTTTCGGTAGGATGGTAACTCTGACCCAACACTTCCATATAATTAATAATCACGTTCGATGACAAATAAATACATGAAGAAGATGAGAACCGCTTAGCAGCCAGCATAATAACAGAGGCAATAGCAGCGTCGATGATGAAAAAAACACCGAAACCGCTGCTCCTGATTTGATACGATGAGAATGGATTAGCAGCCAGCAACAGCATTATGAAAACAACAACACCGAAACCGGTCTTTTACCAGCAGCAGCACGAATTGCGACTCTTGTTGGCGGGTATGCCATGGCTACATAGAGTCAGTTGTAAAAATCCCAAGCAGCAGAACGGTCGGCTACATTTGATGATTTGGCCAAGGCTATGAGGAAGCCTTAGAAGTAACCATGAGGGAAAAAATAGAAGTAACCATTTTTGTATTATCTTTATAATAATAAGAATAAAATCAAATATAAAAAAAGAGGTGTGAGAAATATTATTTGGCGCCCAACTTAACGTAACGTTATGCGATTAAAGTGAAAAAAATTCTTATAAAGAATGATAGTTTGCGTTACTTAGGAATTCACGATATTTCGACCGGTGCTACATCCAAGTAACCCCATAAATGAGGTAAAAAAAAGGAACAAAAAGCGAATAAAATCAAGTGATACCAAACGTAACAAAAAAAAACAGAAAAAACTTAATGGAAATCAAATGTGTTTGCAAATATGTTTTTGCAAATTCTTTTTCACTAGACACGATTGTCTGATAAACTCCTTGCCTAAACAGAATTACAATTGCAATCAATACAGCCCATATAATTCACCCCACTACAGACATATCCCAATTAGCCAAGTACAACCGAAGACAACACCTATGAAAGTAGATCCAACTATTTCCCATTATAGAAATTCAACCAACTTTCCAAGACAAATGCAGAATTCTAATTATGTTCAAAGACCTATTAATCCAAATCAGCATAACATGCAGGGCTCCGTACAGTCCACCAATCATAATCAAGGACCTATTCAAAACCCCGGTCACCTTCAAAGACATTTTGGTAATCCTTACCAACTTAAGCGACATCGCGATTTCGACCGACAAACACTTCCCAAGATTCAAAGAATAAATCACCTAAATCAGGGAGTACTTACATCAAAAGTTAGCTTGGAGAATCAACAGTACCCATATGAATATTATGATTTAAAAACCGAATTATGACGACGAATATAATGTAAACGTGGATACGGAGCGTGCTGAAATGCCAGAAACGTTTGACGAAATCAATTTTTTAGGGGAAGGTCCCTTCTGTCATACATTGGTCGAAACCTGGCAGGAAGAGAGGTAAGATTTTTAGTGGACACTGGTGCCCCTAAACATTATATAAAAAATTGTAGCACCTTGAAGACAGTAAAGCCAATTAACAAACCGTTTACTGTTAAGTCTATTCACGGAACCAACCTTGTAACATCTAAGTGCGTCATAAATATTTTTCATAAAAATACCACATTTTTTTTTACTTCAAACCCTTAAAACATTCGATGGTATTATCAGATTCGATTTTTTATAAGAAATAGGCGCAAAGTTAAATCTGGTAAAAGGAATTTTGAATTACGATGGGGGTACAGAAAGGTTATTGTATTTTTACTGTAGGGAATATCTCAATAGGAAACGACATAATACCTTCAGATATAAGTGGACAATTCTGCTCATTAATGACAAGACATACGAAAGTTTTCGCTGATCCTAATGAATCACTACCATTCAATACGAAAATTGTTGCAACCATTAGAACTACCGATAATGATCCGGTTTACTCTTAAGCCTACCCGTATCCTATTTCAGCAGCTGATTTCGTAAATAATGAAATCGCTGACTTGCTCCATAACGGTATAATAAGACCTTCACGATCTCCCTATAACAATCCCATCTGGATTGTCGACAAAAAAGGAGTGGATGAAAAAGGAAAACGCAAAATGCGCCTTGTTGTCAATTTTCGCAAATTAAATAGCAAAACTGTAAGCGATAAATATCCTATACCGGATACTACCGTTATTCTAGCCAATCTGCGGAAGGCGTCTTTTTTCACAACATTAGACCTTAAATCGGGGTTTCACTAAGTAAAATTGTTTGAGCGTGATAGAGAGAAGACCGCCTTTTCAGTAAATAACGGAAAGTAAGAATTTTGTAGACTTCCTTTTGGATTGAAAAACGCACCTAGCATTTTCCAAAGAGCAATAGATGACGTATTAAGAGAAGAAATAGGTAAGACCTGTCATGTCTACATTGATGATGTCATTATGTTTTCAAAATCAAAGAAACAGCACCTTGTGGATGTAGACAGAATATTACAACTCCTGTTTGAGTCCAATATGCGGGTAGCGCCAGAGAAATCCAGATTTTTTAAAGGTGAAGTTGAATTTTTGGGCTTCGTGGTATCCAAAAAAGGAATAAAAACGTGTCAGGACAAGGTAAAAGCTATCGTAGGTTTTGAAGTTCCTAAGACCCTCCGTGGTTTGCGATCTTTCCTTGGATTGTCTGGATACTACAGACGCTTCATAAGGGATTATGCTCATATCGCGAAACCTCTTACTAGATACTTACGCGGTGAAAATGGAAACATTGGCGCTAATCAGTCTAAGAACATTAAGGTCGAATTAGACGAAGATGCACTTGAAGCATTTAATAGAATAAAAAAGATCCTGGCTTCGGAAGATGCTTTACTTCTGTATCCGGATTATGAAAAGCCTTTCGATATAACGACCGATGCTTCGTCCCATTCACTCGGTGCAGTTCTCTCTCAAGAAGGCAGACCAATTACAATGATTTCGCGAACATTGTCTTCTACTGAGGAAAGTTACCCTACAAATGAAAGGGAATTACTTGCCATTGTATGGAGTCAATCGGCTTAACATATATACGGACCACCAACCGTTAACCTTTGCCATTTCTGACAAGAACCCTATCGCTAAAATCAAAAGGTGGAGGGCTTTCGTAGAGGAGTTTTCCCCAACCTTTTTTTATAAGCCAGGTAAAGAGAACTTTGTTGCTGATGCTTTATCGAGGCAGCATATAAATGCCTTGCACATGGAACAATCCATGGGCTCAAATTCTACTACAGCTCATAGCGAAGCATCATTAACTAAAACAATACGCAGTGTCCAAAATCCATTGAATTGCTTTAGAAATTAGCTTATTCTTATCAAAGGTATGGACAAATTAAAAAGTACTAAAATCCTTTTCAAAACCCAAATAAGACATACGATTACTTTCAGCAGTTTAGATAATCTGGTACCAGTGTTTAAAGAAGCAGTTAATCCCAACGTTGTAAATGCAATTTATTGTGACTTATCCATTTTGGCACTAGTTCAAGACAAAATAAAAACCATGTATCCTTCCGTTAAATTCGTTTATACCTCAAAAATGGTAACGGATATTTTCACCCGAACAGACCAAACGGAAATTTTTGCAACAGAACATAATCGAGCGCATCGATCTGCGCATGAAAACACTCTTCAGGTTTTGACAGATTATTACTTCCCGAGGATTCGGCAGAGGATAAGAATAAAATCAAATATAAAAAAACGAGGTATGACAAATATTATTTTATAGTAGTCGGATGCAAACTAATCGTCTTCTAAGGGAACTGCCGTTAGCGAGCGAATTTTATTGTCCTTAGATTCGAAATCCTCCTATAAGGCATCCAGTCTATTCAATCGTGAGGTGAAATGTTCTTCAGTAGTTTTCCGCGTCGGGGAATCCTTCGTGAAGTTTCTTAAAATTTGCTGGATCTCGTCTCCCAGCGTTGTTTGACTCTTAGTCAATTGCTCCATTGTTCGTCTTCTTTCGTCGGGGTCACCAAAAATGTTGATCTGAATTCTAAAATTGATTCCAAGCGATTGCACTTGTTATCTTGCAGACCAAAATGACGTCAATATGCTGATCTGTATTCTAAAATTGATACCAAGCGATTGCACTTGTTATCTTGTAGATTTTTGTGAGCCAAGCACTTAAACTTGTTTACTGTAATAAGGAGAACGAAACGTCGTTGAATACAAAGACGAGGTGGAATCGATGGATGATTATCGACTGATTTATTGTAAATGCCTCTTTTATACTTAGAATTAGTTACATTAGTGCTAACCTAAACAACATAGTTCTTAATGCTATAATAACCTAATTTGCTTAATGCTATATGGTACGTCAGCACAACGATCGATTGTTGCTTCTGGTGTGCTGACGGTGATTTGTTTATTGTATGTATGACTGAGTAGATCACTGGGTGCGGTGTTCGTTGCACTCGATGTGTTTCTTAACAGTACAAGTATAAGTACATGGTACTATGTACTTACACAGTACTGCAGTACAAATGTATTGTAATATTTACAACTCTGGCCCTGAAATGTTAGAGTTTTTTTTCTACGCCTACTGTCACACCCACAATTACTAAATTTGTGCGCTTAATTTTTGGAGGCGTTTTTTAAATACTGTTGTTTTCATTAAAAACAAAAAGAATTATAAGAAAATATTAGGACATATATTTCAATTCGTAATATTACAATTTGCAACATTCTACTCATATATAGTTTTTAGCCACGCCCACTTTTTTGGGGCGTTTTTTTTAAATGAAAAAAATTGTTGAACATAATATTCAGAGAATGTTCACCATAAGGTTTGAACTTCACAACATTTTTGGCCATGCCCACTTTTTGAGGGTGTTTTTTCCAAAAAACCTATTTATATGATCTTATTATAAAAAACCAAATAAAATATTTTTCAACGTGTTTTCTTTGTCTTTTCCATCGGGAGGAATACGGCCAGGGTATCAAATCATTCGCCTCAAGCGGACTCTAGCCTAAACTCTGTTTTTCATATAAATTCGTAGTGGTAATCTAAAATCGTAAAAAATCATTAAGCAATGAGAACAAGAACGCAAGAAAAAAATCCTAAAGATAAAGTTTACCTTCCGCCGCCAATTAATGTTACGGAATAACGGACTACGACAAACTTTATAAATTTCGTAAGGAAATCCTGAAGTCCATATTGAAAGTTACATCTTTGAACAATCATTTGTGGAAAATCTATGTGACCCGGACAGTTACCGCGCGGTTTCTCAAAATCTAAATGCTGAGAAAATCCAATGGTAGACGTATGAAAATGAGTCAGAAAGGCCACACGGAGTAGTGGCGAGATGACTTTATTCTTCGTGTTGCAAAGACGACGTTTTGCAAGACCTTAAATACAAAGGCTAGTCTTATTAAAAAAGAGCGGCGAAAAGCTGATAAAGATGTGGAAAGTTTAGTTAAGCGCGGATTTCCGCTAGTCAGAAGACATTAAGAAAATTAAAATTACAAATCAAAATAACATTGTTGTTAAAATTGAACCGATGCGTAAAAGGACTAGCCCCATCACCATATACAAGCGTTGTCAAGGGTTTAACCACACAAACGCATATTGTCAAAAACAATCGCGTTGCGTTAAATGCGCCAGGAAGCATTTGTCTATAGGTTTCCGTATTAAAAGACAGGACTTACCAACCTGCATAAACTGTAAGGGAAATCATCCGGCAAACTATCGCGGTTTTGAAGTAGCTAAAGAGCTTTAAAGCAGGCCCGATATAGTAAAGAAAACATGAGGAAAGGCTATAGTCAGTATGACACCCTATCCACACCCCTTTATTCCGTTAAGAAAAAAGCGTTAAAAATATGATGGATAGCATTTTATTTCACCCTATAAAATTTATACGAAAAAACGTTTTTCTTAACAAAAAGGCCCGCAACAAGTGTGCGTGTCCAAAAACGTGGTATGGGCGATATATTGGAAAAAATATTGACTAAATATCTTGTTAAACACTTATTTCTTAATTGTGGGCGTGGCTCACACTCTACCATTTCGAGACTCTAGGGAGTATATGTTTCAGCTTCCTAGCCATAATTTAAAGGCACAAAAATGGTGACGGACATGGCAATAAAGTCTTAGATTTTGATGTGGGTCACAAATATAAATACTTTTAGGGGTCTACGCCCTAATATGCCCTTTTTTGTCGGAGGTTACTACTATCCGATGGAGACACAATTACAGGTTAATTCTACTATCATTCAGACACCTTACATTTATGGACTTAGTTTTCCCGTCTTTCGAAGAAAGATAAAAAGGAGCTTCAGTGGTGAAGAGCTTAGATGTTCGGCACTCACCACGGCAGCCTCGAAAATCCGCCACCTGATGCGATTTAAGTGTTCAGCAAAAGCTTGATGGCCCGACAGGACGCCTACAAGCAGCCTACAGTCGATTCTCCTAAGATTCCTAAGATATTTTATAAACTGACGATTTATCTGCGTTTTCATGACCTTGGAAAGAAGAGGCGTAAGTGTTATTGGTCGGTAGGAGGAGGGAGAAGAAGATTCGGCTTTTTTTTTTGGAATGAATTCTGTTTTCCATCTTCTCGGAAACATCCTATAATTCCTATGATTTTGTTAAAAAGTGTTTTCCTAGATAGACTCATGTTTAGAAAATATTATTGTATACCTAGTTTTCCCAAGAAAACTCCCAAACCAATAAAAAATTACAAGATCCTTCACAAAATCAATTAAATCAAATTCCCCCAATCAATTATCTAGCATGTTATAATACGGAATAAAAAAAATAAGTTAAGAAAAGCCTAGATTAAAAGCTTGTATAAAGAAACAAAATCCAAAATTCTGTGAGAAAATATACAGGGAAAGCCCTGTTGTGAATTGTGATCATAGTGCCTGGCTACACGTCCATGGGAATGATCGTCATGCACGAGACATGTAAAATTAAGCTCCGAAGATCTCCAAAATTAAGATGAAATTGTGAAAGAAGTGTTGGGAAGATTCGCCCAAGACCCCCGCCGTTTGGCTTTAATTTAAATGATCACACGCATTCATTTTGTGACCCAAATGAATAAAATACGTGAACACAAAAACTATAATGTACATGGAAATTAAAAATTATATTATTAAATAAATTTTCAAATGAACTAACTCTGTTTCAAAATGAACTTAAGGTATGATTTTTATTATCACGTAAATTTGGCTGAATTCGTAAATGTCAAAAAATTTAATGAAATTGAATGAAATGAAGCATTGAAAATTTTAACGTTTTGAAACGACATTTGGGCATTTATTTCTCAGATGTGCTGTTACATTTGTAATTAAATATATATCGTCAAAATGACTCAAATAATACTTTTAAACACATTAACAGATAATAATTTAAATCATTTTTAATAATTGAAACAACCCTAAAGTCATCGCAATAGATCTGTTTGTGCTGAAAGGTTGCTTTCTTTTTGCGCGGTACATTCCTTTATATTGTAATTTGAAACATTATATATTTTGGATAACTACATTAATTTTGCATTAAGAAACGCTAAACAGCAGTGCTGCGTTTAGGAATTTAGTCTTTTTATTGGCATATGAATGAGTTTGCACCCTCCCCCCCGTGCATACGCCCTTGGGTATAATCAGATTTTCTGAAATTAGTATATAAAACGTCAACATCAATTACGTTAAACTTAATTCGCGCATAACTTGTATGTGCTTTTTCTGTGATGAAAATATTAATACAAATCTCAGAGATGAATCTTTTACTTAATTGCTCATTAAAGCTATAACTCTAAATATCGACTCAATAGAATTATAAGGTCAATATTAAAAATTTATAAAAAAGAAGACCTACATGTGACGCATTGTTAGGTTAGGTTTAGTTAGAAGGGTTGGCATGAAGGAACAGTTTCCTTCCTGCCACACTTAGGTCCTTGCGGACCCATTGTGATGCCCTTAAATGTTGGGATACGCTGGTATTATGGCCTTCCTTAAGGTTCTTTCCCTCCGATCGTGGATACTCAATTTAATCAAGCCATCCCGATGTCTCCAGAAACCTGCAAAGATTAGAGAGTGAGACATCTGACAATTCCTTAATGTCTTGGAAGAAAAAACTTCCAAGTGTTCTACTCCTTAAGTGACAGAGATAGTGAGGGGTGTCCTCATAGAGCTCTTCATCGCCTCAGCCTCTACAAATGTCGTCATTCTTGAGATTTAGCTTCATCATGTGGCCTCTCAGAAAATTATGACCCGTTAAAGCAACAACCAGCTTGGACAGGGACGCTCCTTCGTACTGCAGAAGTTTTTTGGCTCGGTTTTAATTATATTCTGGCCATATCTCACAGGTAGTCAAAGATTTCCACCTATTGTTGACTTTCATTCTTATCTTGTATTCCATTCTCTTCGAGTGGTTTGATCGACTGAAGTGTCACGTCGCGATACATTTCGGATCCTTTTCTTACTAGCTCGTCGGCCATCTCATTACCGGTTATATCCCTGTGTCCAGAAACCTAGCGAAGACATACCTTGTGCTGTGATCCAAGAGATTTAGGCTCTATGCGACAGCGGTGAACCAAATTGGATTTAATTTCGATAGCATTAAGTGCCTTAATGCCCGAGCGTCCAATTTGCCGAGTTGTAGGGGCTCAGTGAGGCCAATGATGCTCGAGAAGCTTTTTCTCTAGATGAGTCCTGAAACCAATGGGCGTTCTTCCCTGTGTTTCCCCGCTTTTGCTTCCTCTCCTTTTCTTTTCCTCCTAGTCGTCTCTCTCTCCATCCACTCCCCTGGGCCGGACGAAGATGTCATGCGACCCGAGCCGAGCGTCAACCTGGGTGGGGGCCCAGTCAAAAAGCCCAGTCGTTAACGGAGTGTCCGGATACCTGGTGCCCTCCGGATTTTCCTAGCCTTGTCTGTATATTGCGGATCTCTGTACAGATCGACCTCCTTTCTCCGCCAGTAGTGGGTCCTACTATGAACAATTTAAAAAAAAAACGTAAGGAAAGGCTACAGTCCGCTTGGGGCGAACAGTATGATACCCTATCCTTATCCCTATGTACCCCAAAGAAAAAAAGCATTAGGAAGATGATGGATAGCATTTTATTTCATTCTATGAAATTTATAGAAAAAACATAAGGAAAGGCTACAGTCCGCTTGGGGCGAACAGTATGATACCCTATCCTATCCTTATCCCTATGTACCCCAAAGAAAAAATTCATAAGGAAGATGATAGATAGCATTTTATTTCATTCTATGAAAAAATATAGAAAAAAAAAATTTTTTTGGAAAAACGCCCCCAAAAAGTGGGCGTGGCAAAGAACTTGGTATGGGCGATATATTGGAAAAAATATTTGCTAAATATATTGTTAAACATTTTTTTTTCGATTTCTATGAAAATTTTCAAAGAAAACAGCATTTTAGTAAAAAACGCCCACAAAAAGTAGGCGTGGTAAAAAACTTTATATGACAAGTTTATAAAGGTAGGCAGTACCTACATATCTTGTGAAGGTTTTACAACTTTATCTCTCTAACTTAAGCCTTAAAACGGTTTTTTCTAAATTGTGGGCGTGGCAGTGGGCGGATTTAAAAACTTTTAACACTTTACCATTTCGGGACCCTAGGGAGTATATGCTCCAAATTTCAGCCTCCTAGCATGACTTTAAAGGCCTCAAAAGTTGATACGGACGGACATTGCTAAATAGTCTTAGGATTTGGTCCTGATCATAAATATATATACTTTTATGGGTCTACGACGAATATTAAGGGGTGTTACAAACTATGTGTCAAAATTAATATACCCTTAGGATAGGGTATAAACATAAGGAAAGGCTACAGTCCGCTTGGGGCGAACAGTATGATACCCTATCCTTATCCCTATGTACCCCAAAGAAAAAAAAGTATTAGGAAGATGATGGATAGCATTTTATTTCATTCTATGAAATTTAAAGAAAAAAAAATGTTTTTTGAAAAAACGCCCCCAAAAAGTGGGCGTGGCCAAAAACTTTGTATGGGAAATATATTGGAAAAAATATAGGCTAAATATATTGTTAAACATTTTTTTTCGATTTCTATGAAAATTTTCAAAGAAAACAGCATTTTAGTGAAAAACGCCCACAAAAAGTAGGCGTGGCAAAAAACTTTATATGACAAATTTATAAAGGTAGGCAGTACCTACATATCTCGTGAAGGTTTTACAACATTATCTCTCTAACTTAAGCCTTAAAACGGTTTCTTCTAAATTGTGGGCATGGCAGTGGGCGGATTTAAAAACTTTTAACACTTTACCATTTCGGGACCCTAGGGAGTATATGCTCCAAATTTCAGCCTCCTAGCATAACTTTAAAGGCCTCAAAAGTTGATACGGACGGACGGACGGACATTGCTAAATAGTCTTAGGATTTGGTCCTGATCATAAATATATATACTTTTATGGGTCTACGACGAATATTAAGGGATGTTACAAACTATGTGTCAAAATTAATATACCCTTAGGATAGGGTATAAACAACTAACAATTAAGACCGGTATCCCTTCTAAACCGGGCGGTAGTACGTTGATTAAACTGCCTACCGGTACAGCTCCTGCTATGCCGAGCGGTGGTACGACTGTGGCTACTCGTGGTCCACCCCGTATTGGTAACAGCAGCTATCCTCCTGAGCAAAAAAAAGGTATTCTTCCCAGCAGTGGTAGGATTGTGGCACTTCATGGCCCTTCCTACGCTGCCACTAACAGCCCTAGTACGTCTCGTAGTGTAAGTTCGCGACAACGCACTCGCTCGAGGTCGATGTCCTAAAAAACAAAATCGTTGTTGCTGTCATTGATCGCAGCGATATAGACGGCTCTTTTGGAGCAGACCAACGGCATGATAAGTTTTGGTTGAGAGAAAATCACTCTGCGCGTCTATCAAAAGGATGAGTTAGAGACTGGCAAACTGCCTCCTCACCCCTTAGACTCCGATTCCGCAGCTCCTGACCCGGGTACATCGGTATCCTTTCCTTACATGGAAGACGATGTCTCCGCGGACCAAGCGGCTAAACAAGGTCCTTCTTAGCGACGATGAACTTCTTGGTTCTTCTTCGGAATCGGAGCGCCTACATAACACGGTGGTGGAAGTTCTTCTGCCCAACTGTAGCACTTGATGCAGTTAATATAGATAAAATTCCAACACTCCAAAACGGCTCCCTGCTTCTCCGTCTTTCTCAAGATAGAGAAGATATCGTCCTGATCCAAGAACCATGGATTGTCAACACCTTGGTTTGCGGACTCAAGACTCCGGGATACTATGCACTGTATGTATCAGACAATGGTAACCCTAGACCTTGCGTACTAGTGAAAAGAAGTCTTAATGTATTTTTATTCCCTAATTGCAGCGACCGAGACATAACCGCACCAAAAATAGAGATGGCCGAGGGCACGTACTGGCTGGCTTCGGCCTATCTCGCCCATGATATCGTGGGAGATCTCCCTGGGAACACCCTGGAGGATCCTGTAAAAGAAGATGAAAAACGCAACACTGGGCTCATAATTGGGTGTGCTGCCAACGCTCATCACTCAGTATGGGGCAGTTCCGATACAAACAACAGAGGGGAGTCACTTTTGAATTATGTTTGAGGGATACTTTATATGCTGTCCAATCGAAATCTGTTCGCGTTACATTGGCCTTATTGGTGGGTGTCTAAATAAAATTAATAATTAAATCAAGCTCGTTATTGTCATGAGGGGAACATAAAGGCATAGAGCTCACTGAGTGTCATAGTGAATCTCTGTATAAGAGCCAATTTGTCTTGCGGTAGTTTTTGATGGTTGATTTGCGGGGAGGGTTATGAAGGTAGGTTCACTACCTCTGTTGCAAACAATGAGATTTGTTTAACACTCTTGTTTTTATCCACAGGTGGCGGATGGTGCTCGGCCTGGAGATATGCAGGTTAGCTGTGGATAATTAATAAACAGTCCCCGACCAAGAGCAGCAGAAAAGGAGGGCGTGGCTGAAAAGGCCACAGGAACCCCTAAGAACTTTCTGCGACAAGGCGATCCGGCACCGTCTTCAACTATGTGGTTACCCACCTCCTAGCCCTTGGGTCAAGAGGTGGCATCGTTGGATACCATAGAAATATGAATCTATCACCGCCTTTCTAGGCATTACGACTGAGCCCAGTAAGGTCGTAATTATGGCATACTGAACACCACGTTTTAGAATGATTGTCATATGAGCTGACGTTTACAGTATTCTGTTACCTGAGTAAGCACGAGTGAAATTCTGTTGTAGTGGCTTTCAGGCTAATGCTGTGAACGCCCCCGTCGCGTTAAAACCCTGGCAGGCCACAAAGTACGTTCAATGCTTCGTCACCATTAAGTTGGTGGTGTGGGTCCGGATGGAACATTCCTGGTTCGCACCGATCCGGCTCTGGCACATAACCCCATAAGGGTCTGTGTCAACCCTTTTGTGGCCTCACTGCGTGCATAGATAACCATGGGATCACTAGGTGACTACACACCCGGGCATAGCGGCCTTGAGTGGGGACCCAATAGAAATAAACACAACTAAACAAAACCAACAAAATCAAGAGAACGAGATCAACGGAGAGAACCCATTCCGGAAGAGCTCGATGGTGAGAACATCACCGGCCAGAAAGCCGCCAACGCCCCAGACGAGTGCTGATGGAGAAGCGACAAAGTAGTACGTGGATGGTGCTGGATTCACATAACCAGTCCTCTGTGTTTCAAAAACTAGGGGAACAAATAAAAGCCCTAGTGGAAATGATGGAGGATGTTAAAAGGCGATCAATTCACAAGTCAATTTGCGATGCAATAGAAAGCATCAAAACGCTCTATGAGCTCTCGGCTCACGAAATGCATGATAACAAGCCCAAGGAAGTTATCACAAAAAAAACTGTGCCTCCCAAACATCCCCATGGCAGAAGGTGGTTTCGGGGCCCAAACGAAGGCTGGAGTCTGGTGAAAATCTTGGCGCAGAGGCAGAGATCCCCAAATTAGTCCAGAGATCAAAGACCTTGATGAAGTTACCACCAGGAAAGACATCTGCGATGCAATCAAAGCGCTATACAACTTTGTAGTTGCCGAAGGAAATGTGCTCAGCCTTAGGAAGGGCCACAGTGGTACGCAGATCGCGACAATATGCCTACCGGCAGAGATGGCGAGCAAGTTACTGGAATTCGGCAATATCAAAGTCGGCTGGGTAAATTGCCGTATTAGTCTTCGGAAGGCCTCATTAAATGCTTCAGATGCCATTACAAGAGCGAGCACGACCGACCGACAAATTAATGATACCGTATAAATATATAGGCGGAAACAGGTTGATAGATGACAACACAAAAAAGGCCGGGATATGGACTTGCGGGAACCATGCCCTGCAGTCAGTCGGCCATCGGGCGGACCACTTCGTATTTTCTATTTGATAGTTGCTATGTGCCTCCCAGATTATCGCTGGCGGACTATATGAAGCTGTTGAACGAATTGTAGCTGACGCGCGAGGGAAACATCCAGTTTTTAATGCTGGGGATTTCAACGCTTGGCTACTGATTGGGGAAGTAGAACCACAAAAGTAAGGGGGAGAGCTCTTCTTGAATCCTTCGCTGGATTGAATATAAGTCTGGCCAACGAAGGTGCAACCGGTACATTCCTCACACATTCATCATTATATGAGCAACTCACTCCCGCGGAATACCAAATGGCAAGTCAGTGAAGAATAAACCTATATTTTATTTAAGGTCGGTAAAGAGAAACGCAGACTGTGCCCCACCCTTACAGGGCCAAAATGGAAGGACACGCTGCTCGACGAAGATATGTTCCAGGAAATGCTAAACACCAGCGCAACATCAAACAGTGGCAAGATTAAGATCTCAGAAATCCAGAGGATGACAAGATTTCCACGAACGGCTAACCACTTTTAAATTGGAGATACGGAAACTGGAAAGTGCCATTTAAGAGAGTAAGCCAAAGAGTTTTAAACGGCTCTGCGACAAGGCTAACCCAGACCCCTGGGGCTTAGCGTATAGAGTGGTGACGAAGAAGCTTAAAGGCAACAGTTCCCCATAACTAACCTGTCCAGCAATGCTAAGGACTATAGTAGAACACGTATTTCCCCAAAGACCAACTACTACGGTCACCATCGCAAGGAAAATCGATATTAAAGACATCCCGGTCATCACATCGGAAGAACGTTTTGTGGCATGCAAAAAAATTAGAGATACAAAGGCACCTGCACCGGACGGCAACCTGAATAGGGCAATAAAGATGGCTATTAAGACGAGGCCGGACATCTTTTTAGCGATGTTGCAAAAGTGCCTAGAGGAGGGGATAATCCCAACGCCATGGAAACTACAGCACTTAATTCTGCTTCCAAAGGGCAATAAGCCACCTGGGAACCATCATCGTATCGCCCGATATGTCTGCTGGATAATCTAGGTAAGATTATGGGGCGTATTATATACGACAGACTGCTTACGGTGGATAAGGAAAATGGAGCTCTGTCAGATCTCCGGCTTCAGAAAATCCCGGTCTACAATCGATGCAATAAAGGCGTAGTAGATATAGCAACTGATGCTATACAAGGAGAAAGATGGAGATGGGGAACTAAAAGATACTGCGCACTAAAACGCTCGACGTAAAAAACGCAACGATGGTGCCAATCACTACAGGTTATTGGTGAGAGACTCAAGGTTATTGGCTTCGGTGACGACATAGCAGTGGTCACAGTAGCCAAACACATTCACGAAGAGGAGTGTGCCACGGATGAGACAGTTGTAAGGATAAAGGAATGCCTGGAGTCTACGGGGCTGGAACTAGCTGTGCACAAGACTAAAGCTATCCTAATAACCAGCCGCAAGGCGGTGGAATACGCAAACTTCCGCGTCGGAAACAAACAATAAGGTCCAAAGAATTCTTCACGTACCTTGGAGTCATGATCGACAATCGACTGCGTTTTAAAACCCACGTCGAGTATTTGAGCAAGAAAACATTGCTGCTGCAGGCGGCGCTCTCCCGAATGCTACCGAACATCAGTGGACCCGGATACGCCAGAAGGATCCTGCTGTCTAGAGTGGTCAGCTCGACACTTTTATACGCGGCTCCCATATGGGCGGGGGCATTGGCGACAAATGAGTGTAGGAAGGAGTTGGCATCAGCTCACAGCTCTGTGCAATCAGAGTGATCAGCAGTTTCCGTACAATCTCCGATGATGCAGCCTGCGTTTTAGTGCCGATCTGCCACCCGACGCGTGCACACGCATTTTAAAATCGCGCCGCGGTCAGTTTGGCTATAGCAAGTGCCGTATGTTTTTGCGTGCACGTGCTATGGCTTGGTAGGGTATCATTTGGCGAATAGCCGGTCGCTTTGTGTAGATTTTGTTGGTAGACCAAAGCAATGTATGGGCATAACACCTGCAGGGATTTGTTTAGTCTGCGTCGGAGTTGAGTTTTTTGTGTTTGGTTTTTTGTTATGCGTAAGAATTTTAGAGTGGACGTGGGTAACATTCGTGGGTTGAGATCCAATTTTTTTTTCATTGTACGCCCATTCATTGAAAATATTGATTGGCAATATCTTAATTAAGAAAATGTTTTGTTTCCTTTCTATATTAAAAAAGAAAATGAGGCAATAGTAATATATTCTATGCATGAATTAAACATGTTTCAAATTAATTTATATAAAAATGCTTTAAATAGAATATTAGATTTAGTATATGTTACAATCGATATTCAATATAGAATTCACTTGGTTTGATTTCCTCTATTGAGAAACTCCATACATCACAAGGCAATCAATTTATTTGATTATTATTCCTTTATTGATTTCATGGGAAATAATAATAAAAACCTTTCTTTGATAAAACGAATTTTGACGCATTAAATTTACATTTTAACGATATTTTGTGGGATGTGATAAGAATATTTAGTCCATGTACAATGTTTTCAAGATGAATTTACTCCAAGCTTTTAATTTATTTGTGCCCGTAAGAAGGAAGAAGGCAGTTCTTAAGTAACCATGGTATAAACAGAGATTTGAATTGAATAATGAAATTTCATTTAATATAAGTGAATCATGTGGACTGTTTGCTAAATTTTTTAAATCTGTACAAAATCTGAATAGTTTTTCGTCTTCACGACCTTTTTTCACGACCTTTTGTTATTCATTCTGGTGTACCTCAAGGGTCCAATATTGTTTATTCTATTTGTTAATGATGTTTCAACAATTTTCAAGTATAGTAAATGCCTTCTTTATGCTGATGATATGAAAATCTTTTTAAAAGTAAAAAAATTGCAATATACTTCGAATTTTCAAGAAGATGTTAGAAATTTTGGCCAATGGTGTGAGACTAATTCCTTGAAGCTTAAGATATCTAAATGTAAAATTTTCACAATTCATTAAATTGCTCATCCTATCCAAGACAATTATTTTTTGAACAATAATGATTTTTTCAGAGCTAACGAGGTTAAAGACTTAGGTGTTATATTTGATCACGGATTCTCATTTAAATTTCATATGGATTATTTAATATCAAAAGCAAATTCAATGTATGGTTTTATTATGAGAAACTGTTCAGATTTCAAAGACCCATACACCTTTAAATCTATTCATATGAGTCTAGTAAGACCTATTTTAGAATATTGTTATACGAATTGCCAAAAAAAAGATTAGTACGGGTGCAACGAAATTTTACAAGATTTGCAGTACAAAAATTTAACTGATCAGATTTTCCTTCATATGAAGCTAGATGTAAGCTTATAAGCTTCCTTCTCTTACAAATAGAAGAAAGAGTTGTTTAATGTTTTTGAGATATGTTTTAAGTAGTGAAATAAATTGCCCTGAATTGCTTTCTTTCTTTGGAATATATGCTCCGGAAGTTCATTTAAAATCCCGCATTATTCTTTTTCAAAATAGACATTATACAAACTATGGTCCCATTAATTGTCCCATTGATAGACGTATTTCATATTATAATTTCTATAATGATAATGATGATGAATAGGATTTCTCAATACAACGTTCAGAATTTAAAAAACATATACTTAATAAATTGTAATTTATGCTACTCATAGTCTGTAAGATATAGATTCTGTAGACAGGAAATAAATAAATAAATAAGTGAACCTCATCGCTGAACACAATTTTTCGATAATACAGCGGATTTTCAAATTTTTCACAGAGCACAATATAGAATTTTCACAATATAAATTCTTAAGTAATAAATAAAAAACAGATTTATTCCATATTTAATTTCATTAAACACATACTTATACTAATTAAATAAGAGAATAGGTGTCCTCATGTGACTCAGAAAATAAAAAAAACTACTGGGAAGCACTCACAACTCCATAACGGTTTTTTTTAATAAAAGTTACCATTGAAACTAGTTTCTGTTGCGTGTTGAACCTGTACCGCCCGCGTAACAAGTCGAGACACTGTCTTCTACGCCATAACAAATTCAGATTATGTGAAATGATCGAAAACCGTGTAAAATTAACCTTATTCTCAGTGAATGTAAGTAATCTTCACAAAAACTGTGCAATATTGCCTCAGTTTTTAAGGTAATAGGTCAAAATTAAGCTAAATTTACACAGATCGATAGATAAAATATATTTTACCTACCCTAGTTTCTGAGATAATTTATCGAATATAAGCTGAATGGACGCATAAGCCTAGGTAAAATATATCAAGGGGCACGGCCTAGTTCTTTAGCAACTTTGGCACTACACCCTTATTTACACGAACCAACTCAAGTCGTTTTGACCCACGCCCCTCCCAGGCGTCTAACTTCATGCTAGAGACATCAAAATTTCAGTTTTTTTTTGGGACGCATAGCAGTAGACTCCATACCAAATTTAACATCAGTTTAATATCAGCGGTTCCTGAGTTATAAGGCCCTAAATTTAGCAAAAACCGTAACCACTGACTTACTAACAGATCATCATGGAGCACTTCCAATCATCGTAGAAAAATTAATAAAATTTTGCACAATAATAGGGTTTGCGGAGAAACCACAGGGGAAAGTCTAACATTTGTGATTTGCCGTCCAGGGGGCGTGGCAGCCGCCCACTTCTCTTAACTCCTTATCATTATCAAAACTATGGAGAACTTCCAATCATCGTACAACCTTGAAATTTGGCACAATAATAGGCTTAGCGGAGAAACCCCTGGGAAAAATCAACATGTTGGCAAGTATAAATATGTACGTAAATACTATTTGTGAAATTTTTAACAATTATAATACAAACTTTGCGTTTTTTAGATCTCAGTATTTTTTGTGGGACTTGTAAGGCAAAAGCGATTTTTGTATAAGAGAACTTGGCTATTCTTTAACAATTATGTTTTTGGTGTGATTCTATTTTGCTCAGTGTTGTGATGCTTCGATCGCAATTTTAAGTTGTTGGCCAGATCACAGTGCGAGGGACTATGACTGGAGTTGGTGAATACAGTGAAACACTATAACACCTGAAATATCGCGTGGTAACAGCTTCAAGCAGACTCACTTGACAAATAACAATAATGTCTTGGCAACTGTGGAACGATATCTGGTTATTTTATTTGAATGTCCAATTATTTATACAATAAAAGTGCTTAGTCTAGGTATTTTACAAAATGTATGTCTTATATGGCTAGTGATGAGAATGCAAAATTTATAGCGTGTGAATACAATATAAGAACGACGAAATTCCAACAAGCTGTGAGAAGACTAAGTTACAATATTAGAATGAATTATTTTAATGCTGATAAAGCAAAGTGCACTAAAGTATGTTTGACAGAGAAGGAGACTAAGTACAGTGTGTTGTAAAAGAAAGTAACGAAATACAAAAGAAAGTTACAAATTTAGAAATTTATTGTAAAACAAAAATAAATGTGGTAAATCAGAAAGACATCCTCGACCTTGGTGGGAAAAATTTATGAATCTCATGTGATGGCTGTGTTGTTCTTGGGGCTGGTACAGGTGGTGGCGATCTTCGGCTGCATGCGGATAAATACTTCCACATTACGAATATCACTACTATGCTGGTATTAAGTATCCAATAAAGCTTAAAATTGTGTGGTGAATGTTAGAACTGTGGAGTTGAATTGGTAGCTTCAGTTGTTGAATCCTCAGTTGTTCTCGTAATTGCTGTATATCTTTATTGTATCAACTGACATTTGCTGCATCGTATCGAAGTTCTTCGATCCGTATCACATCTTCAACCTTTATATCGACGCCTAGTCTGGTATATGATGCTCGAATATTGCTTGAGTTGATGTGCTGGCCTTGAAGTGTTCAGGGTTCAGGGTTGATGCTTGACCACACAATAAGGCTAAAGTTTTAAAAGGCCACTTCATTTTATTGTGATAAATGACGTGTGTTGATTGCAAACAGCATTCAGCGATGTTTTATCCTTGACGGCATAGATCCATTGATTTAGCTGAGGCAGCTTTGTCCAAACAGAGTTGTCCTTGATTATTTTAAGCTCACATGTTGATGAAGTTAATATGTTATTGAGCAAACCTATTTCACACATGCTTATGTTTGCTCCAGTTCAGCAAACAGGGTGCCAGTTCAGGGATGATTCAGTTGCTATGAGTGTTTTGTTTACTATGACTGGAATAGGTATAGCCTTCAACAATGCCCACTTCGAGTTAAAGTTCGAGTGGTGAGATTAGGAGATGGTTACCACGTCCTTGATGAGAGTCTGAAAGAACGTCAGCTGTTGCTGTCTGCGTGCGTTGTATATTCACAACTATAAATGTAGTGTACATAGACCAGGATGAGCACAACTCTCGTAATTTGATTTGGGTTACCTCCTCCCTAGCATTATTTATACGGTTGCAGAGTTTCAAGTAAACTGTTTCAAGTACACTGTGCCCTTTAGCCATCTCTGCTTGACCCTGTCTCATGATATTAACTGTGGAGTCCAAGATTGGGGTACGGTTTTTTAGAAGTTGCAAAAGATGGCCTTCGTTTAACTGTATTCCCTCCATTTTCTCGAAATTTGTTTGCAGAGATGTTCTAGTACCAATGTGCTACTTTCAAGTGTGCCAAATTCCCTGATGTATGGCTCAAGGTTGTAGTAAGTAATTAAATTCCATTTGGTGATAATAAAATTTATTATTCCATGTCTTTGAAAATGTAGTCCAGCAAACGAGCTAGTGAACTCAGTGAATTCTATATCGATTGCTGAGACTGTTGGTAATAGAATGCTTATTTGTAGTAACGTGAGTACTGCAGATTTTGATGAATGACATTTTGTTGGTGCATCTGCTGACTTAGAGGTGGAACTGGGTGTAGTTACGTCTGCTGGATCAACATATTTGCGTTTTTGCTTTGGTGGTGATATGCCTGGATGAGATTCCGATGATGTTGTGGTCTTTTACAGGCGGTGCCAATTTGTGTATTGGCCTTCGTAGTATTCCAGATTTGGTGCGTACATCTGCGACTCGAATGTATCCTCCATCCCATAATATGTCGTCTCGATTCATCCCAGCGGCCATTTCATAACCGGAGTATTGTCCTCCTTGATAATGACAACAGTTCCTGGTACAATATTTTTTGATTGTGTTTTCCACTTGCTCATTTAGATATTCTTGGGACCATCTATTCCAGAATTCCTTCTTAACATGCGACACGAGCTTCCATCTTGTTAGTAATGTCTCCTTTAACAGGGGTCTGGTTTATTGTCAACGACTGCATTGAGTGAATCTTCTATAGGAAAATGATCTGGTGTTAGTACTGATAGGTCGTTTGGATCATTTGACATCACTTTAAGTGGTCTTGAGTTCAAGATGCCTTCTGCTTCTGCAGTTACCGTGCACAGCTCTTCGTATGTTAGTGAGGCATTTGCTATTTTGCATACCAATAAGTGTTTCGCAGATTTTACAGCGTATAATGTAAATTGCAATGTTGTATAATAGAACGCGCAATATTCATCCCCTTTATGGGTGAAAATCTTTGCCTTGTAATGGCTAGAAGGCCTTGAGGTCCGATATGGTTGTTGACAATATGAAGCTCTGCCATTAACACTTTGGCAAACGGATATATGTATGGTTATACCATCGGGTGCTTGCTATCGTATGGTAGATTTGATGCTTGTAGTCTGCCTCCACTACGTAGCAATCGGGATTGGTCCAGATATATTGCAAGTCCACTCAATGTGCTCCTTTTGTCTAATTTGCTTTGGGATTTTAGTAAATATATGTCTCTCCTATGCTCGTGGTCTTGTATTTGCTTGATTATAAGCTGTAAAATATTTTCTAACTCTTGAAGTGCCATATTACGCTAGCGATCCTCTTACGATTTTGTCGTTATACTGCTTTTTTTCATAATTTCGCCTGTTTTTATCAATTTAATGAATCGTAGACAATAAGATGTTAGACTTTGAAGTTGGCTAAATGAGTTTGAATGTCTTATTCCTTCAAGGATGATTGCTGATTAGTTGTTAGCTGCCACTAAAGCTACCTTCTTCCTTTCTATTGCACATGGGTTATTGTTCTTGAATTGCGGCGGCCATATTAATTCTTTACCATCTGGAAATCTTGGACCATATTTCCATAAACTATGATCTTGTAGTTTTTCCGGTAAGATCCCTCTTGATAATACGTCCGCTGGATTCTCAGCTGACCTGACATATCGCCACTGATCTAGTGATTCGTTGAATGTTTGCGACTCGATGTCCAACAAATGTTTGAAATGACTCTTCTTTAGAATTTATCCAACCCAAGACAATTTGACAGTCTCACCATAGGAAACTGCTTGCTTGAACAGAGGAATTTCCATTTTCATCGGTGGTTCGAAGATAAATGACTGCTCCGTAGGCCCTTTCAGACGCATCACTGAATCCGTGAATTTGAATTTTAGTAAAACGTGTTGGGCGAGCTTGATTTGACCAACGCTTAGCAGCGAAAAGAAATGCGATGCTACGATAAACATGTTAATTCTTTGAGCACGATAAAATGCAGGATCGGCCAGAGGAAGATTTTTGGGAATCTTAATTTCGGTGGGGCTGAAGCTGCTAGGAGGCTGCAGCACTGCGAATTAGGGAACTACTATGACTTCCATGTCAGATGCCCAGTTTGAATGCGTAGAAAGTAGTGATACATTTGTCCTTTTTCAAGAGCGACCTTTCGTATGCGTTTATTTGCGCTGAAGAATGTGATCTAGGAATAAGGCTAGAATTAACATTAATGTCCTTAATATTATTTAAGTTTTGGGAAGAAGCGAATGAAGAGCTGCTGGGCCCTTCTTGCGAGTCGCCATGATTAGTGGCTCCAGGTGAGCATGCCGTGGAATCGGAGGAGTGGGCACCGGTAAGAAATGTAGCAGCGTATGATGAGGCTGTCTACAGGTTTGGCAGCGCCTTGATGGGCAGGCTCTTGTGGCGTGCCCAGTGCGTATGCAGGTGATGCATAGTTGGAGATGCTTGACTTCATTGTATATCTCTTGGATTCACTGAAGTAAAATTCTTGCATTTGAATAAGCTGTGTTGACCAGAGCAGATGATGCAAAAAAGCGGGTTCGCTGAGGTCGTCGAAGATGCTAACGCTGTTTTCCAATTACTATTCTTAGGAGACGATTTGGGTGGAGATGAGGAGACATGCTTGCCGGATACGTCAAGCTGTTCCAGTGTCTTACATCTTTCTTCGATGAATTGAGCGAATTCATTCCAAGAGGGTGTCTCAAAAGTGGCCTCAATAGCACCTAAGAGGGATGTGTTACGAATTGCGAATTGACGCCGTTTGACTTCGTCTTCCCAAAGAGCTTAGGTGGCGCTGTCTACTTTAGAGAAGAGAATGTGAACAAGTAATCCATCTGCTATTTGTTTCTTGGTTGAAATGGTGAGTAGAGAATTCATGTGGGCATTCACGCTGTCAGATAAGTCATGTAAATGTTCTACGGTTCCCTTTGTAGAATTCTGTAATTGGAAAATTTGATTAATGTGGGCGGTTGTTAAAATAGCGAGACATAGTATTTCCGGCAGCAGCTCCAAAGACTGGATTTATTTCAAAGTAGGTGTCTTCAAAGTTTTCCCTTTCCGAGACCCTCCAAACTAGATACAGTTTGCTGAAATTCATAAAATAATTTTCCAATATACTTAGCTTTGTTTCCAGCTCAAAAAAAATGAATATAATCCTGAGCCTTTGCGTCTAAGTAAATCTTCATCTTGGTTAATTGGCCTTTGATTTATGCCTCTATTGTCACTTGGATTAAACTAGCAATAACGAGCTGAAGAACGAATGCTGAAGAACGAATGTTTGAATTTGAGAGATGTTTTCACGACCTGAAGAACACTCACATATGCTCTAAGAATGAAACCGTTAGAGCCGAACAAATGGACAAAACCTACGCACGGTAATGAACATGCGAATGCTAATTTGCGATTTGTTTTCACGAGCTGGAGAACGAATATTTGAATTTGAGAGATTTTTTTACGAGCTGAAGAACACTTACGCACGAATATTAAAAATTACGATATACGCACACATCAGAACGATTGAGATCACAATTGCTGATAAAACAACCACCTTTCTGCGACAACGCACGACATATCTCGGTAAAACCTCCAAAAATGTCTCGTATCTGGTTTGACACGAGGGTTTAAGATAAAAAACGACAATGATGAAAGAATGAAATTTTAATTAAATATTTTTATTGCTTATCAAGAGAAATACTGGAACAAGTTTTATTTTGTGACCGGCTAACTGAAAGATTGAAAATAAACTCTGTGCAACCAGCAACATTTAAAGCGGCGAGACCTCAGTGTTGAACCAAAAACCAGATATTGCTGAGCCAGCTATAAAGGGTTACCGCCAATGTGTCGCATAGAGAGCACCGAAAGTTCCTACAACGATAAGTTCTGCCTTGATGGGTGGCATTGTACGAATAGTCTTTTAAGCAAAAAAAAAAGGTTAAAGAAAATATGATATTATCTTGTGGTTTCGCTGGCTTAGGAATGTTGCTAACTGCATGAGATATGAGAATGCATTTGTTTTTGAAAGAGAAATTACAAGTTATTTTAAAAAACGTATGGCTAATATGGCTAATTATGAGAATGAAAATTTGAACGACGAAATTCCAACAAGGTGTGAGAAGATTAAGTTACAATATAAGAATGAATAATTTTTATGCTAATAAGGCAAAGTGCACTACATTATGTTTGGCAAGGAAAGAATGTAAAAACTGTATAAGTACAGTGTGCTGTAAAATAAAGTTACAGAATACAAAAGAAAGTTACAAATCTAGAAATTTAACGTAAAACAAAAATAAATGTGGTAATGAAATGAACACTTAGTTTATCCGGATTTCTACGTTCAATGTATTGCATGTACTTTATTTCCCAATTCGTCAGGGATAACAATTTACCTTCTATAAGGTCCAATTTTAAAATTTAATAAGCCTTCTTCTATTCTTCTATTGTATTGTCATAAGGCTTATTTATAGATGTTTACTATTTTTCAAGATATACTTTCACAAAAAGTTTCTATAAAGCCTTTGGGAAACAATTTACCAGCTGTACAGAAGGGAGAGATATTCTTATTTAACGAGGTGGCTATAAGGCCTTTCGAAGGTAGTTGGTTGAGGTCTGAAATAGAATAGCTTCTTTAAAGCTTGCTATTCCAAGTCAATAACAAGATTCTCTATAAGCCTCGTGAATAGAAGCATAACATACAATCAACATAGTGGAGATTTGAACCTGCTTTTAGATTTTATATAAATATTTATTTAAGTCAAAGGAAAGGAATGGAAATAATTAACCATTATTAATTATTTAGGTATTTATTTTATGGATCAGGAAAGGCTCTCATAGACTTAGATAAGGACTATAAATAAGAAACCAAAAATATAGCACAATGTGTGTGAATGATAATATTTTTATAGCCAAATAATATTTTTAACATCTAAGAAGAAACTATTACGCTTCTAGAGCCTGTGAACCAATGTCTTAAGGAAAGTAAATAACTTCGCTAAAGAGCGCCAAATCGTTTTCCATAAGATCTCTTATAGTTGTTATGGAAATAAGAAAATAGCTTTCCTTGGTCGCTATGGAAACTAAATTGTTACTTGGGAACATAACTTTACATAGTCGATAAGGTTCCTTATTTTAAATGTTGGGACTCATTCTAAGTGCTTGTCTGTTTTATAGTCTCGTTTCAACCAAAGTGTCCCACTAGTCCGGGAATTGAAAATGTTGCAAGTTTTTTTTTTTAAGATCAGAAACTATAACTGAAGACTAATTCACAATCATAGTTTACGTTGCAATTTTTTACTTATTACTTTATCAAAAGAACTGGCATTGAAATAGAAGAGCCTTCCGCATAAGGTCCCAAGCCAGATGACCAGAGCATAGTATAAGACCAAATTAATTAATTATATGTATTACCAGCATTTTAATCCATTTTAGCATCGTACCTTAAAAGAAAAGCTTAATTGCAGAATTATGCTAAAACATACGTATATTGATGATTATGAAAAAAAATTATTTTAAATAAAAGAGTTCTGTTTACTCCATCAGACTTTGGAATATGAAATATTCCAAAAGATTAATTCCGCCAAGTCTATTGATGTGACAGAATGCTTCAATTTCCTCCTGTTCTTAGTTCAATGGGAAGAAATTTGCAATTGCATTTAAATTTTGAGGATATTTTTTTTATATAATACCATCACAGAGCAAGACACTACGATATCTTAGTGTAAGCTCTCAGTATCGCTTGTAATAAACCAAAGGTCCCTATGAACAATGTCATTATAACCCATTTTGGCTGAATTGCAAATTGAATATAAAAACATGTTTTTCGTTTCGTTTCTGGGATTACAAGATTTGTTTGGCAATGGTGTAACCGTCAAAAATCTTCCAAAACCAACATATCACTCTTCTCGAATCTGCCCTACCTTATCCAATTAAAAACCAACAGAATTAAACTGAACTCTTACTCCACATATCGTAACAGTACATTTTCCGGGCAACAACAACTTTATAAAGAAATAAAAATTATTTTTTTCCGTTCTTACTGAACTTTTAACATTTCAAATGACAATAGCCTGGCGCTACACCGGGTTGAATTTATGAACCAGAAATTTTGTCAGCACTTTAAAGTGTTGAAATTTTAAAATTTTTAACATAACCTGATATGACGAATTTTAGCTCTGTCCTAACCTACTTTTAAATGTAATCATACAACACAACATAATTTTTATGGTTCGTTCACATTTAATTTGTTCTTTTCCCACGTTAAACAAAATTTTGATTACCTATACCAATAATTTTAAAATGAATTCTCTATATTTTTGTAGAGAGACGGCTAATCGTCGATAAAAAAAAGATTGGAATATATTGTTACTGTTAAAAGTTATTTACAATTATTTCTTTTTATTTTCATGCTGCTTTATCTCCTACTAACAACTTTTTTTATTATAAACACACTAAAGGGACTTTGGATACCCTTATACTATAGTAACACAGTGCGGGCATTAGGGAAGTGAAGGATTAGGAAAAAGAAGATAGCGATGCACATTGGTTTCAAATGTCTGTAAACTGTAATGTGAGGGACAAACAGAGCGCGGTAGAGCATTCCACATTCGCGTTTTCGTTAAGAAACGAATCCTTGTATTTCACTGTACGTCCGAATAGGGTGAACTGATGTGCATTCCTAGCATGGCGAGTATTGCGGTTGAATTGCTGTAAGGGTGGAATGCAACTGGCTATTACATTTGAGCAGTTGTGGTGGAAATACCGATAAAACAGTGACAAGCAGGAGACATAACGACGATGACTAAGAGAGTCAATTGATTTCGCGATGACTCGATCGCCAATAAGTTTTACCACACGTTTTTGAATGCTGTCAAGTAGCTCAAAATATGTAATTGGAGCACCCGACCAGATATGAGCGTTATACTCAAGTTTCGGGCTAAAGGACGCCTTATAAAATGGTGCCAGATCAGAAGGGGTGAAATATTTCTGGCATCGCTTAAGAAAGTCTAGGCATTTCGCAGCTTTTTGGCGACATCGAATATGTGGTCATTCCAACGAAGGTTGTCATTAACACATATACCGATAATGGAAAGTCGTTCGGTTTCAGCGAGGCAAGTGCAATCCATGAATAATGGCAGAGAATTACAGTTACGCTTCAATGACAGCAGACAGCATTGCGTTTTGAAAGCATTAAATTCCACTCTGTTGGTTTTACTCCATTTAAGTATGCTATCGAGATCGGAATTTAATGAGCTTAACATACGTTGCCGTTCCAGTTCAACGCCCGAAGATGAGGGGCATTGCCCACGAAATGAATATGTAAAGCTGAGCGTACTGTCATCGGCGAAGGAATGAATAGGATTAGAAGTAACAGAGAGGAGATCATTTATAAAAATGAGAAAGAGAGTCGGAGACAAAACGGAGCCTTGGGGAACACCAGCATTTATTTGGTAAGTTGCAGACTTAAAACCGTCCAAAACAACTCCGAAAGGAAATTTCTAATCCATTGAAGAAGGGTAACATCGATCCCAAATGCACGCATTTTCGACAAGAGAGCTTGATGCCAAACTCTGTCAAATGCCTTTAAAATATCAAGCGCAACGACCTTGCTTTCACCACCACGGTGATTGGATAGATCGGTTTGATTAAAGTCATCAAATCAACAGTGGACCTGTTGCTGCGAGAATCTTACGTAGCGTAGAAGAACACCTCTTCAGAACGATAGGCGAAACACCATCTGCACCAGCGGATTTATGTATGTTGAGATCTCGAAGAACTCTTGCCACCGTACGAGTGCGAAAATGTATGGGTCCCATAGAATACAGGGGGAGATAAAGTACAATCTGGCAGCATTGAGCTAGCTGAAAAATGAGCAGAGAGCAGATTGGCTTTATCTTAAGAGCTGACAGCTGGAATGTCATTGCAAATGAGTGTCGGGATAGATGACGAGGCTGAATTTTTAATATTCTTGACAAACGACCAAAAGTTTTTACTACCGGTGGGACTTTGTAGTATTTTTTGCCTCAACTTTTGGTCGTAGGAGAAGTTGACACGACTAATGTTTATCCTGGATGGAATAAAGCGTTTCATACCCAGGTTATTTTTATTTGTAATCATATCGGCATCCACGTCTTTGTCGAGGAAACACAAAGACCAGTTACAACTCCTAAAGAAACCGTTTAAAGCTTCCCAATTGGCTTTTGTATTACCAGACGGTTCTTTTAGGAGCTTGTTCTTTAACTGTGTGGCTGGAGTACGAGAAATTCGCCGATATGATACAATGGTCTGACGAACCTAGAGGCGATAATACGTTTAAAGTGTATTTATCAGGGTGAGAGGTAAGAAACAAGTCCAGAGTGTTGGCGTTTTGACCTCTAAAGTCCGGTATCCGTGTCGGCTCATTTACAATCTGGGTTAAATTATTAACCTCAGCAAAGATGAGGTGTTGTCTGTCCAGAATGTCGAAGCCAACTTGAATTGTGTATATTGAAATGGCCCGCATGACGATTTCAGTACGAGGATAATGGGTTACAATTCTGGTGATGGAATCAGACAGTGCATCAAACTCATTATAAGTTGAATGCTGGTTAGGGCTTCTGTAAATAAAACAGTAGTGAAATTATTGCCTACGGACATGGAATTTTAGCCAAATAAAATTAAATTCCGGATTGGAATATGGGCCATATAGAGGTAGAAGTTGGTAGGCTACATCACTACGTATATAAGCGGCGATACCACGAAGGGAAAAGAATAATGGCACCAAGTTATATCCAGGCAGACTTAACAACTCCGTTAAATCGGAATCAGTTGACTTGTGTTTCACCTAGTGCCAAATAGCTGTTATATATCTTAAGATTAAAAAAAATAAGGAAAGGATACAGTCCGCTTGGGGCGAACACTATGATACCCTATCCACATCCCTATATGCCCCAGAGAAAAAAGCATTAAGAAGATGATGGATAGCATTTAATTTCATTATTTTATTAAAAAAAATTGTTTTTGTTGAAAAAAGAACGCCCCCAAAAAGTGGGTGTGGTCAAAAACATTGTATGGCCGATATGTTGGAAAAATATTGGCTAAATATCTTTTTAAACATAATTTTTCGCTTTCAATGAACATTTTCGAAGAAAACAGCATTTTCGTAAAAAACGCCCACAAAAAGTAGTTGTGGCAAACAACTTTATATGACAAACTTGTAAAGGAGGGCAGTGCCTATATATCTTGTGAAGGTTGTAACACTGTATCTCTCTAACTTTAGCTTTAAAACGGTTTTTTCTAAATTGTGGGCGTGGCCCTAGGGAATATGTGGTCCAAATTTCAACTTCCTAGCTTAATTTTAAAGGCCTAAAAATTGCGTACGGACGTAAGGACGGACATTGCTACATTATCTAAGGATTTGGTCCTGATCATAAATATATATACTTTTATGGGTCCACGACGAATATTAAGGGGTGTTACAAACTATGTGTCAAAATTAATATACCCTTAGGATAGGGTTATTAAGCGTAAAAATGGTCTTCTGAAAAATAAAAATTTCAGAACCTTTTTCCAAAGTGACTAAAAGAATGGCAAAGTGATGGCAAAAATGAAAAAACAAATTTTTGGCTTCAAATGCTTGAAACCCTGTTCAAGTTCAGAATTAATAGCGCAAAAATAAAACCTAAAAAAACGTAAGGAAAGGATACAGTCCGCTTGGGGCGAACATTAAGAGGATGATGAGCAGCATTTTATTTCATTCTATTAAATTGGAAACAAACTAATTATTTGAAAAAAAAACGCCCCAAATAGTGCGCGTGGTCAAAAACTTTGTGTGGGCGATATGTTAGAAAAAATATTGGCTAAATATCTTGTTAAACATTTTTTTTTGGCTTCCATGAAAATGTTCGAAGAAAACAGCATTTTCGTGAAAAACGCCCACAAAAAGTAGGAGTGGCAAAAAATGTCAGCTTCCTAGCTTAATTTTAAAGGCCTAAAAATTGCGTACGGACGGACGGACATTGCTAAATAGTCTTAGGATTTGGTCTTGCTCATAAATATATATCCACTGCCACGCCCACAATTAAATAAATTTGTTTGCCACGCCTGCATTTTATGGGCGTTTTTCACTACAATGCTGTTTTCTATAAAAAATTGGATGGAAAGCGAAAAAAATGTTTAACAAGCATGTTTAACAAATGCTACGTCAAACGCTTATGGAAGAAAACCAACAACAA